>CM017781.1:20823045-22073045 GCA_008121275.1 Drosophila lowei | reverse complement strand
CATAGAACACGGATACCTAGAGATGACTTACCACCTGTCGCTTGTAGGACAATCGTTCGCTGGACACCGAGCCACAGGACGAGCTCTCGGAAACGGCCTGCGTTACTGAGGTCACCGTGGGCGGACTGCTGGGACCCGGGAAACGCTTTGAACACACCTGGGACTGGATGTGCTCGCAAATGCGACGAAAACGTCGAATGTTACCTAATGAAACGAGGAATTCAATTAGTTTTTCCAGGTATTCCGAGTATTTTCCGACTATAATGTAGGGATGTGAGGATTGCTTACCCGATAGCAGCGTAAATGTTAAAGCAAACAGCATATCTGCTATGTCACCTTGCTTGCAAATGGCACTGATGTCGACCTATAAAAGGTACAAGAAAGTACAGGCAGACCATTACCCAGGGAAACTCTGACAGTGGTAGACAGTACGAGAAGAAGGTCTGCCAACTTACCTGAAACTTTACATGACGCTGGAACATCACAGGTCCATTGCCATTCCGTTTGTACTCCACTCGAAATGAGGTGGGCGATACTACACTATGCGATAGTTCAGCCATCTACGCAGGAGAGGAGCGTTCATCGTAAATCATAATCTGCATTAAATAGAGATTTCTTACACTTACAGATAGAAATGCATGTATCAAATGCGCCTTGACTGTGGCAATGGGCTTGCCCTTGACCAAGATGGTAAACGTTTCATCCTTTTCGGTTGTTATTAGATTACCAAACCAGGAGCGTTTCGTTAGCTCTGGCGATGATTCGGGCGTCAAATGCACTTCATCCGCGGAAACTACAGAAAAAACAGAGTCTGATTAGATTGCAAGGTTTGTATAATTGATAGAGTCCTGCATTTACCCTGCATTTTTCTGCGATGGAAGCGCGGACTGCCCAGGAAACTGTTTTTGATGTTGGTGAGCCGTGTCTTCCACAGTTGACCGCCAGGATTGTTGCAGGGTGAGCCAGGCATCCCAGGACTGCTGTTGTTCAACATGGGTGAGGCATTAGGATTCACAACTGTTCGGAAATGGATCAAAGATGGAGGCAGATGGAATCGATTAGTACGCTGTGAGTGGGTCTCGGACTACCGCAAAGGGTCTACGGGGCATGCACACACCACTATTCGACTCTGGATCGTGGAACATACTAATGTTAATGGTCGGACCTGAGTTGGCGCGATGATGCACCGATGGCGAGGCAGCTCCACTGACGGAGTTGCCTCCGGGACTGCCCGGCGGGTGGCCGCACTCGCTGCGATCCCTCGCTGATCCACTGCCGCCACCCCGCTCCTGGCGCAACGAATCGCGTCGCTCCAGTCGTGGCTCTCTCACCACCACCACATCGCCTTCGATGCTCTTCTGGGAGCTGTGCGAGGGCGTCCGACTGACCGAGGAATGGTGCCCGGACCCGGTGCGATCGCGATCGCGGTCGCCGTAGGTGGAGTGTCGAGTGCCCGCCGCCGGCGAAGAGGGACGCGATATGGCATTCGCCTGCTGCTGGGCGGAGCTCATGGCGGAATTGCAACGCGTCGGGCTGTGATATGAGGAGCTCCGCACCGACGAGGATACTGTTGTGGGTGAGCGTCGTTGGTGGTTGCGAGTGCTGCTGTACGAACGGAAGCTAAAAGGGACCTCAGATTAGTAAGCTCTCGTGCGGGAATTCCCCTTGTGGGTTACTCACTTGAAGGCCTGTCGTCGTGGCGTGAGCGGTGAGCCCTCGGAGATCTGGCCATAGCTGGGCGCATTGGTGCCGTTGATGCGACAGGTGTCCAAACGTTTCCTTGGCGGATCGACTGCATCCAGTTCGCTGCGTGACTTTTGCGCAATCTCATCGTCATCCTCCAGAGCAGGACGCCTTCGCTTTCGCTCCAGCAAAAGGAAATAGATGACCTTCTCCGTATTGTGACTTTAATGAGGGGAAGGGATGATAAGAGCATTAATTGGTCGAATCATAAGTGGGGGGGGGTCGGGGGTGCTATCCTTTACACACCTCGAACTCAGCAGCTCCTGGATGAGCTTCTCCTTCTCCTTGAAACAGCCCAGCGAGCAAATGGCATTCAGCACATCCGGATCCACAGCTGTGGCCGTGGGTATAACATGTGTTTGCACCACCTCCATCATTGGCAGCTCCAGCTCCAGTTCACCTTTGCCACCAGCTGTGACCCAGGGATGTCGGTTGATTTCAGCCAGCTGGACAAGGAAATAAAACCCGAAAACCAAAAACCAAAAACCATAGTGAGAAAAGGTAGAGGGTTAACCAAGTCCCCGGGGGGGTGGGTGTTGGGTCACCACCGAACGGTGAATGGTGACCCAAAAACCAACAATCATTTGGCTGGGGGTTGGCTTTAAATGACTCACCCACCGACACACCGACACACCGACCCACCCAACCGGCCAGCCGTCAGACAGAAGGAGCAGCGGCATTCGGTTGTTAGGGTTCTTGGGTCAGTCATTGTTGCATATGCGATATGGCCGATACGGGATATGGGATACGGCAGATATGGGGATAGGGATGTGGATGTGGATGTGGATGACTCACCGTCAGACGCCTATCCGGATTCACTTCAATCATGCCCCGCAACAGACTCTGGCAGTCGGGTGGCACAAAGTGCGGTATGTGAAAGACGCCGCGCTTGACTTTCTCCAGCAGTTGGCGCAAATTGTCATCGTCGAAGGGCAACGCACCCACCAGCAGGGCATACAAGATGACACCACACGACCAGACGTCCGCCTTGCGTCCGTCGTACTTCTCCCCCTGGAATGACAAAAAAAACACACACACACCACGCCCAAGCAGAAGGACATGGGAATGGGAGAAAAATCAGAAATTGAGACATTTTCCTTTAACGTTTTGTGTTTGCTTTGATATTTGAAATGAATGTTTGTTTGTTTGGTTTCTTGTTTGCTTTTAGTTTGATTATTTTCAAATTCGATTGGAGGACTGGCGGACTGGAGGACACGACCAGAGGACCCCTTGTGGGTGCGTGGCACCCAATCGTTTGGACCGCTCTACCCTTTTATCGAACTGCTATTCATATGGATTTCCCATAAGCCCAATAACTGAATGTTTTGCTAATTTACAGAGTTTTCTATTCTTTCATTTCAAGGGTTGTCCATTGCATTACGGAATGGGGCATGGGGCATGGGGCATGAGGATTGGAACATGGAGCTGGCTGCATGGGGGACAACATGGGGTAGGTCCGTTCAACTCGCTGACGTCCATTGACGTGTCCATCAAATGCCAAGTTTTCTCCGTCTCCGTCTACGTCTCTCTCTCTCACTCATTCTGATTCGCTGTCTCCGTCTCTGTCTCCCTAGGGGACGGTTATTGACTTGGCAGGTAAGTGGCACAATGACTTGCAGTTTGTTGCCCACTACAATATATAATTGTGGCACGATTGTACATATACCAGTTGCAACTGTGTGATTCCCCGATTCCCCGAAGTTAAAGCTCCAAATTGCATGGGGAGAAAGGCATGGGCATAGAAAAGGGAACAACTATACGGTTTTTGTTTGATTCAAAGGGTGGCCCAGGGGGAAAAGGGGATGTTCTAATAGATAATATGTATTTCCAGAGAGGCCCCTTATAAAACCAGAAAATGGAACGTTTTATACGGCTCTCAAATATTATTGTCTTTCGTTTGTTCATCCCAGACCTGTTCTATCCTGAAGCTACACTAGATCTTCACATCGAAAGGAAATCGATTCCTTCTCTCATGGAAAGTGGACAGAAAGTGGTAGAATACTAAAGTATCTTTAATATCTGAAAGCTCTGGCAATAGACTCCTCTTTTGACCGAGAGATCTTAATAGATGGCAGGCCTTAATTGAAAAGGCAACGAAGGGCATTTGGATTTTGGGAGGAGTCCAATAATATCCAAAAAAAATACCTTACCAGCGAAACTCGAGTCGAGCATAAATGTGTGGCGTGATGCCCAGGACATGTATTTTGTTTTTCTACTATTTTTGGGCATTCTCTCGAGTCCCGAGTCGGCATCAATGGGCCGCATTAATGGGAGCGATGGGAGCATGTGCCGCTTCTTAATCTTCGATTCCTCCCATCAATTTCAAGACATGTTTTCCAATTAAACACATTTACTCCGCCCTGCAATTGTTAAAATAATTGGAGTATCTACCCCCTTGGGTAAGCTCGATTAAACTGAGCAATTTTTTCCTCTTTGTGGGGGTAATCGGTAACCCTATAGCCCAGCTTTGGGGCATGAACATGAACCCCTTCCGAACAATTTGGCTCACACGTTGCAGGGGATTGATAAACGACCACTTAAGTGATTGAGTGTATGGGCTTTCCACGCAATTTTCCCCTACAAATTGCCAGGGGTTCCGTTCCCCCTTGCAAGGCACCACCACACAGACATCAATTATGCGGTTGAGAAACTACGAATCCCCGCCAGAGCTTTGACTCTTGAATATTTATAAAAATATATACAGAACGTATACGTATACGTATCCGTTGAGGTATATGTGCCGATGGGGAAGAATATCACGTAGCCAGCAAGAATTATAGCCCAGCCCCGAATATATGATAAAGCTGCAGAAGGAGATATTTTAAAATTCCCCTTATGAATTTATAACAGCAGCAGCAGCCGAAGCAGCAGCAGGGGCAGGAGCAGGAGCAGGAGCATGAGCAGGTCCTGCGTGAATGAAATGAGGGGAAGAACAGGAGCAGAGATGGAAAATCATATGCGCACATGCTGTACATGGCACATGGCTGCATTTGCATAGACGGGGAGTCGAAAGTCTGCCCGAATTTGCATAGGAAAGCGACTCCAGGAAGCTGCTACAGATACTGCTACAGACACTGCTACTGCGGTGGCTCCTGCTGCTGCTGCTGCTGCTGCTGCTGCATCTGCATCTGAAAATGTGCTAAAAAGTTCGCCTTGATTGACGTTTATGCGTTGGCTCACCACAACACCAACCAGAGACCAGAGACCAGAAACCAAAGCCATAGAGAAAGGGAAAAACTGTGGCTTGTGGCTGTGTGGCTCTGTGGGATGTAAGCATTTCCCAATTCTATCGTATTCACATTATTCAAGTTGGACTTACCCGTATGACCTCCGGACACGCATAGTGTGGGCTGCCGCAGGAGGTCTCCAGCATGCTGCCGGCTGGCTGCAGCGATGCCATGCCAAAGTCCGCTATCTTAATGTTGTTCTTCTCATCCAGCAGCAGATTCTCGGGCTTCAAGTCGCGGTGGCTGCACGAGAAATATGTATGTAGGATTGATTGCGCTTTAAGTGTGGGCGGAGCTTACCAAATCGAATGCGAGTGACAGAAATCCAAAGCGGAGATGATTTGCCTGAAGAATTTGCGGGCCTCCTTGGGCGTGAGGCGGCCCTTCTTCACCAGATAGTCGAAGAGCTCACCGCCCGAGACGTGCTCCAATATTAAATACAAATACTTCTTGTTCTCGTAGACATCGCTCAGGCCAAGGACGTGCGGATGATCGATTAGTTTCATTATGGCAATTTCACGTTCAACCTTGCCGCAGGATAAGCAGGAGAAAAAGAGAAGAAGTCGAGTTTTTAATCGACTTATCGACAATGTAGCTTCAAGCCCAACCAATCTCCCTCCCTTGACCCGCCCCCTCTTAACGTGTACAATGCATTCAAAGTGCTTCGGCCATAATGACCCATTGTTGTCCTCCAACTGGCGTCCAATTTCTGTTCTTATTGCGTGTGTCCTGGTCCTCGTCCTCGTCCTCGTCCTGGCTGTGGTCCTACATGGACAGCACACGCAATCGTCGTGGTCGTTGTCGTCGTTGGCTCTGCACCCTGCACCCTCCCCTCTCACCTTGCATTTCGATTGTCCTATATGTCTGAGCTTTTGTCACCCCAAAGAGCTGTTTTCCCCCGCCAGCCCTGGCTACCGGCGTCCTGAATTCCGTTTTACTTTGTTGCCACACGCACTAATTCGTCCCATGTCCTTTCAGTGTCCTACAAAAAAGAGTGCACCACAAATTTTTCGGGGGGGCAGTGGCAGTGGTAGTGGCAGTGGGTCCTTTTATGACAGCCACAAAAAAGATAAATAGTTAAGCTCTACTTTGACTTTTATGGGCGTCAGAATGAATGAAATCTATTTGGAGCTCCTGCCGCTTATTATAATAGACCTAATATATTAACGATTGTGGCAGAAAATCGATTATAGAATATATCGTACGTATATAAAGTAGATTGGAAGATAATTCCTGTGGGACTTTAGGCGGAATTGGAATTTTTGGGCAGGTACTAAGCGTTACATTCGTAAAGAGAAAAAATAAATTGATTATTAACATTTTTTCAAAGAATATTTCACAGACTGACATTTAAACCCGTTAAAAAGAAGAGAAATCTTCTTCTACAAAATCGAGACGATTTTTAAAGACGTTTTCGACCATCTGTCAGTCTCTGAGAGAACATAATTTCTTACTAACTTTGCAGTACAAAAGTTTATGCCTAAACCACTTAAAATTAATTCAAACTAAAGTCCTGCTGCAGTAAAATATTTCCTTGACTTTCCCTGACTTTGGCACACTACCCGGAACAGGAACAAAGCCAAGGAAAACCCTCAGAAACCGAAAACAAATCCCCAAAAAACAAAAACAACATTTTCCCCCAAGTCGAGCTGTGGCTGTAAAGGCTTTAAGTTTGACTGCAATGCCCTCCGCCCTCCGCCCTCTCCACCCGGCAATGCCCTAAATAATCCCCACACTACTCGTTCAAGGAGCAAGTAAATAAAACAACGAACCACAAAACAAATTTTATTGTCACAATTTTTTATGACCTGTACGCCAGGCAGAAGACAAACAACGCGACAAACGAAAGGAAATGCGGGAGAACGAAAAACAAAATCATAAAGAGCGCTAAGTAATAAAAAGAAAAAAGAAAAAATGAAAAGAAAAGAAAGAAAAAAGAAAATGTAAGGCAACAATCGACGGGGAAAACTTTCCATCAAGTTCTGACCTTCGACCCCGCCCCGCACCCGTGCAGGCAGGCACTCACCTTCATTAGCACCGATTCGCTGAGTTTTTCCCGATTGATTATTTTAATCGCAACCTTTTTGCCAATCACACAATGCACGCCCAACTTGACGAGACCTGTGAATGGTAAAATGGTAAAAATGGTACAAAATGGGGGGAAATAGAATCGTAATTGTAGTAATGACTAAGCGGATTTAGTACGGTAGATATTGGCTATAGAGGAGATGTTCCACAAGGAATATCCCCTCAAGTGATAAAGATTTCAGTAGAGATTCTCCATATAATAGCTCCCCTGACGGAAGGACACAGTTTTAATTCCTAATCTATGGACACTAGTCTGCAGTATTGCACGGCAGCAAGTCACGCAAGTGCCGACCTTCTGGGGAAGGAAGTACACATACGTTCAACACTGAGGACACAAGGAAACACGACTGTCATCCTTCGTAGCGATTGAATTTCCTAGCGGACAGCATGACTTTAATCGAATAATCTTATGTGGAAAATACTCGTGCGTAAAGCATGAAAGTATTTCACTCGAAAAGCCTTTGGCAGTGGCGTTGCATTTACAAACGAAAAGTTCATTTTATTGAATATCCACAGTACTCGTATATCCACAAAATGGTGTTCTTGCACTTACCCGTTTGACCCTTGCCGAGAGTTTTCTCCAGGCGATAGGGCCCCACAAATTGGCAATTCTCCGCCGTGACATTGTTCTCCTTCTGCATTTTGCTGGCCGTGCCCGTGCCCCTCCGTGGCTGCTGCTCCTCCGTTGCTTTCACCGTTGCCCCGATGGTGGCTATGGCTGTGGCTGTTAGCTGTTTGCGGCTGGCAGCGTCAGCTGGCGTCTGGCCATGCACAGGACTCCTAGCACCACGGCCGGCTCCTCCGGTCCCTGTCCCGGTCCCAATGCCGATGCCGATGCCGTACGGCTTCTACGAGCAACTTGGTTGTCGCATAGCGTCAACTGAACTTGTCTGTGTGTGTCCCACTCCCTTCTGTTCCTCTCCCTTCTGTCCCTGTCCCTGTCCCTCTCCCTGTCCCAGTGCCTCTCCGTAGCTATAGCTGTAGCTGTAGCCGTGTCCGGGTCTGGGTCCGTGTGAGAGGTCCTTTAATTACTTTTGTTTGGCAAAAGTTTTATTGCAATTGTTAAGGATTCCTTTTTGCAGTTTGCAAATGATGCAGCATTTAATTAAGTTTTGCCTATAATTGTATTGGTCTTCGCTTCAGGGCAATACTCGTAATTGTTGCTGCCGTTGTTACTGCTGTTGTTGCTATTTCTATTTCCACATGACTTCATCACAAACAGAAACTGCTGCAATTAGAGAGAGATAGAGAGAGTGTAAGAGAGTGGAAGAGAGTGTAAGAGAGTGTAAGAGAGAGAGCGAGCGAAAGGTCAATGTGATTAGAGTTGAATATTTATGTTCCCTTTTGGCCCCCAAATGGAATTTTTAATTGAAATAAATGGAAACTAACTATATAACTAGATAAATATATTTGCTCCAGGCGTGCACTTTACATATATGTATACACCGTACACACTTGTGTATGTGTTGGTTAGTTCTAGGTGTTCTAATTAAAAATACCTGCAGCTATGCTAGTATAAGTCCACACATACACATGTGTATTCTGTGCTCCTTTTGGCCATTTCTTGAGTATATTTATGACCCCAACAGCATTCCACAGAAGAGCAGACATGCACATTTAACCATATATTCCCGTGTGTGTGTATATATATACATATATAAATTAGTTTTGTGGTTTTTCTATAAGCTCTGCTTTTTAAAGTGTTTCATTTTCAATTATTTGGCCATTAAGTTTAATTACAGGTAAAATATAAATGGTTACGTTAGGCTTAGAGCTATGGGGAGTACTGCTCTTGATTAAAAGAGCCTCGAGAAATTGTTTCCTACAGATTTCCAACCATCAATCAAAATGCAAAACTTATTTCCACTTCAAAGTTCAAGATAGCTTCAAGGATACCATCTTTATCTCTGAATGAATATTTTATACAAAGTTAGAAATCATCATAGAAAACTGAAACGATACCCAGACCAGACCAGAGCAGACCAGACCAGAAAGACAGCGCGCCACTTCAATCTGCTGTTGGCCATTAAAAAAGGAACGAAACCATTTAAAAATGCTCCTTTGGAGAGCACTAAAAGAAAAGCTCAACAGCGCGTGGTGGCATAAAAAGGCCAGCATAGAACTTGGCCAACTGCGGAATGGCTAAAAACAAAGGGCATCCAGCAGATAGATCGACAAAAAGGATGAGTCGAGAGTGGACCAGGGCGAAGGCGTGGAGAAAAAGGAGAAGCAGGTAAGTAGTAAATTTAGATGCTGACGCAGATCTATGTAGGCGGTGGTGCCTGTCACTGATTATTCACGGAGAATGACGCGCAGCATTCGCAATGGGGCTCTCTCTGTCTGTCTGTCTGTCTGTGTGTGTGTGTGTGTGTGTGGGAAAAGGATGACGGCAGATGGAAACTGTCAGACACACAAATTGAAAAATAAGTGCGCATCAAAATGAAACAGTACGCAAATGGGGAATGGGGGGAATGGTGGGAATGGAGGGTGCGAGCATTAAGGTTAAACGTGAGGCGCAGATGGCAGGAAGGAAAGATGCTAACAAGTCCGCCGCTATCCCCGTATCCCTTCCCATTCTATCGCCGAAAACAATAAGGAAACTTTCGCTGGAGGGCCGCCGCCCAACCCGTCGCCGTTCTGTTAACCTAATTTGAAAAATGCGCTAAAAGTCGAGAGCTGACACTGTTTGGCAAGTGCCAACAGCAAAAGCAGTCAGATAAGGTCAAATTTTGGGCCACGACTTGAAGATACCCCGCAAACCAGAACGAAAGAAGTTTTTCTTTCCCTTTCGGATATTTTCATAGTTTGCCCTGAAATGTATGCTATGCTTTTTGCAACTCGAACATTTTCTCTTAATAATAATGAATAATGAAAATGTACGCGTAAACGAGTATGTGGAACGTTTCATCAAAGGGAAAAAGTTATGAAATGAGCCAAGTGCTCGCTCGAAAATATGCAAAGGGGCGTGGCCGCAGCCTACCATAAACAAGTCATCGTCATGGGTCGGTCGGTCGGCCTGTCGGTCGGTCGTCGTCGTCGTCGTTGTCGTTTGCGTCTCCAGGCGCCTTTTTGCAGCTTTTCGCACTTAAGGCTGCGGCAAAATGCCGTCACAGGGTGCCTCCAGAATACATATATGTATGTGTGTGTTTGTGTTTGTGTGTGTGTGATGGCGGCTGTGTGCGTGCAATAAAAATCATAAGCAAAACGTTTAGAGCATTTGGCGTTGATTTTGGCCTAGCCACGGGAAATTTATGCTCTTGGGTCGTGGAAAACTGAGAAAATGTCACCCGGGAAAGGCACCGGAACTGGGGAAAGTGGATCGGAGGAAGCGGAAGGCTATTGATGATGTAGGCCCTGGGCCTGGGCCTGGGCCTAGGCCTGGGCCTAGGCCTGCGGGATGTGACCGACCGCCTTTTATGGCCCGATGCCCCAATAAAATACCATCAATAATAATTAAGAGATTTGCAAACAATGCGCGGGTCATACACATAATGGGCATGAAAGGTGCTCGGATTGATCCACGGCAGAGATGACTTGATTGGAAAGAGCCCTCATAGCAGCTCGACTGCTTTAAAGAAACTTTGTAACAAAACCGATTTGTGCAAGTTCTGGGAGCAGAAAAGATACGTTTTAAGATTCCAAATGAGACGGTTACCCGTCTAAAATGTTCTCTGCTGGGCCAGATATTACCAAAAGTGCACCAAAGGTGTAAGTTTTCTTTTTCTGTAAACATTCTTTAAAAGGTATTCGGTAAAGTTTTTCCATTACTGCTCGCCACAAAATATTTTCTATTACTTTTTGAAGAAAGTTTAGAAAGTAAGAAGGGCCTCTGGTAGTACCCGTGCGACTCCGCCCTTCGAAAAAATTCCCCATTAACATATGAATTAACCATCAAAATGATAGAAAGCAATTAGTGCCTTTTCTCACTTTCACTCATCGTTCATGCTCGTGGCAGCTGAAAATCTGAGCCACCCCAAATGGCAATTAGGAATTCCCCAGGCATACTCACATCCGCATCAGACTTCTTCTAGTTTTCCCCAAAATTTACATCTCTTTAATGTTCACTCAAGGATTTCCAAAAACAATTAACAATCTGGCGTCAGATGCTGCTCTCCCTGCACAGTGTTCATTAGCCCTCTCGCACAATTAACCTCGAGGGCGCAAGCACATCCTGGTAAAATGGGGAAAACTCCGTAGTCCAATGTGTTATCTAACCAGCAAGCAAGCAAGCAGGCAACCAGAACCAAAAAAAATGAGCAAAAGTGACTTTGATTTCTCAGGCGAGTCTCTTGTCTGCTTCTGCTCCACCTCTGCCTCTCCTATACATTTACATACTCGTACATCTGGCTGGGAAAAACCTTGAGGGCTAAATTGGCTTTGCAGAAGCAGCATCTGCCTGGAGAGACCCAAAGTTTAACCAAGTTTTCGGGAGGGTAAGGTTTTGGGGCAATCTAAAAGCCAGAAAAACTCAATTTCCAAAACGGCAGTCAATAAACGCACCCATACCCATACCCATACCCACACCCATACCCATACCTCGTCCCAAAAAGGTATTTGGAGGAAGGGGAAGAGATTTTGTGCTTCTGTGGAGCAACGTGGCGTATGAGTGTTTTGGTTTGTTGCCCATGGAAGCCCTCCATCCGGCGTTTTTAAAGTGCAATCAATAAAATGCTTTTGAGTTGCGAAAATTGTGCGTAAGTGGCTTTTCATCAGGCCTCAGCCTCAGTGCCAAGCCCCATAATGGCAGTACTGGCAATACAGACAGGCAACAGACAACCCAAAAGGGGAACAGCAAAAGGGCGTTGCTGCCACGAGAGGCAGGCGCTTACAGCAGTAAATGAATGCACAGTGGAAATAAAATGGGTTTTTCCAGTCGAAACACAATGGAAACCCAAAGAAAACACCAGGGGACAAATACCAGGGGCGCTTGGAACTCAAACAACAGTTGAAATTAGTTTCGGTCCTTGTGAAAACTTAGAGCTGGTAAAAGTGGTATCTAAATACATCTATTTGCCACTTTCTGACACCACTGTGCCACTTGCAACTACTCGTACTTCTGGATCACTGCCTGCTCAAACTCAATTCCTTGTCGAGAGCTGTTGTTATATCCCCTGATTGTCCCTGTTGCTGTTGCTGTTCGTGTTTCTGTTTCTGATTCTGTTGACGATGCTGCTCCTACGACGTACACGATGCTCAATCAGAATCAGAGACTGTCAGGCAGCTGGCAGCCGGCAGCCGGATGCAGGATACAGCAGAACAGAGGCGTCCGCCAGCAACAGCTGCCTCAATATTCATCAACTAATTGCAATTATGTGGAAAATTAAAATCAATATTTAACTAACATTCTGCTGTGCTCCGGCTCCGGCTCCGGCTGCGGCACCTTCCCTCCTGTGCTTGCTCCCTGCTGGGAAGCCCAATGGCATTCTCTCTGCTGCCATTGTCATTTGCCATTTAACATTGATTCCAATTTGATTTGAGTTCATTTTGCACAAGTATTGGTGTCAGCAGCAGTGTCAGTGGCATAGCAGTGGCAGTGGCAGTGACACTGGCAGTGGCAGCTGCATTGGCAGTGACATTTTGTTTGTGTTTCTGATTGCATTTCATGTGGAACAATTTAAAATAATAAATAATAGAGAAAATATATACACAAAAGGGGGAGAGGGCGTATTGAAGGCATTGGAAATACACCAGGACTGCTCTCTAAGCCCTCGCTCGCCTCCATTAAAAGTCCTTCAAGAAGTGTCCCCAATTAATCAGCAAGAGAGAAAATCAATCAGCATATTAATTGGATTCCGCACTTCAGCGAAATAGAGACCAGACCCACAAAGCCCACATAGTAAAAATAAACACCTTTTACCCTCCAAAAAGCCAAAGCAAAGAAAACTTTCAGAGCTGTCAACACATTAAATTGCTGGGAGAAACCAAATCAAACAGAGACTCGTAGACGGAGACGGAAATGGAGACGGAGAGCCCTGCAGGAGCCAGCCAGCAGGATATGCCGACTTTAAGCTTCAGGCTTCCTTGGGGGCAGAGGCAGAGGCAGGAATCAGGAAACCCACTGGGGACCCTACTTGGCTCATTATTAAATAATGGCCAGAATGGGCCCCTGCTAAGCAGCTTACTTGCAAATCGGGGCTAATAAACCGCTTAGATCAACACGCAAAATGCAAAAGCAGGCAGCAGGCAGCAGTCAGCTTTCAGCTGGCCAGAACGAAACCTTTAACCTGTCCCCTAACCAGCTTTGACTCCCACTCCAAAGACCCGCAGCTGGCGCAACAACACGAAATTCGATTAAAACCAACCGACAAAACTAGCAGCCAGGGGAGAAGGCCAAAGGCCTCTTTTAGCCTGGTCCAGGGCACAAATTAACTTGATTCGATATGGCCGAAAAGCCAGAAGCAGCCACAGCTCCAGCTCCAGCATCAGCATCAGCTCCAGCAGCTGCTCCGATTCCCAGAAACAGGAACAAACAACAGCAACACAGCCAAAAGCAACCACTGGGACGAGTATGAACTCTGGTCATTGCGATTTTTGTTCATCTTTTTTTGGCAAAAACCAGCATCAAATCAAGTCTTGTTTGCCTACGGAGGAGTGTCCACCATGCCAACCGGTTGGGACCATGGTTCGGGCCTCCATTTGGGGCTCCTTTTTGGTTTGGTTACAGACCAAAAATTTGCAAGCGGAAAACATTTGCCAGTTTATTTGCCAATGCCATTTGCCAGGAGCAGGGACAGGACGAGGTTTTCGATTACCACACACACACACACACACAGAGAGAGACAGGAAGAGACAGGAAGAGAGAGCAGCGACTGACTAACCTGGCCGGAAGCTAAAGAGATGAAATGATTAAGGTCGCAATTAGATGGCAAACATCCGAGTGGTGCAACCGAACATCGAGCACCAAAACTGAACTGAACCGAACTGAATTGGTGTCCTGCAGCACCTCTCCTCCTCCCTGGGGGCGTGTCGAACGCGAGAAAAAATTCAATTATTTCTCTCGAAAAAGGCAGAAAAAAAACACCACGAACGAATGCAAAGGCAAAGGCAAAAAGTAAGAATAAAGTGAAAATTGGCAGCGGCATAAAAGAGAATCGCGAATGGGAATGGGAATAGCTGGGGAAAATGGGGGAAAACTATGAGGAAAAACTCAATTAAAAATGAAGAGAAGAAGAAAATGGAAGGATGGATAGATGGATGGATGGATGGACTGGAGAGTCCACTCATACAATAGATTGTTAAATTCAATCAGAAAAGAAAAGCACTAAGAAATTATGGGATTGCAAGCAGGAAAGAAGGAAATTGCTTATGCAACTATTCTCGAAAGTGTATTCCAGATCCCTCTTGCACATTCATCTTTGGATATTCCTGAATATATATTCCCCAAGAATAATATTGAAGTTGCAAAGCCCTTGCTTTTGCTCCCTTATTTCAGACACATTTTAAAGTAACATCCACAGCCACCCCCCACGAAATGGCTCCCTTCAAGGATATGGAAATCAAATCCAGAAAAACACAACAGCAACACGGAAGAAAAAAGGGCAGCAGCAAAAGGAAATCCAAACAACATAAAAACAAGCAGAGAATTTTTCAATTTTCCCCCACGTTTTTCCGCCCCCAACTAAAGATGAAGAAGATCTTGGGACCTGGACATGGGACCTGGGAGCTGCGAGCTGCGAGCTGGGGCCTGGGACCTGGCTAAGCCCGCATTTGTTTGCCAAAAACCCAGAGGCTCTTAGCCCGCCATCACCATCACCTCCACCTGCTGCTCCCGACTGCTCTTGGCTGCTGCTGCTGCTTCCTGCTGACTGTTGGATGGTATGGATGGCCCTTCTGGATGGTCCTGATGCTCCATTTCGCTTAGAATTCAATTAGGGAGCAGGGAGTAGGGGATGGACGAGAATGATTGCTCACATCGCGTATATTTTGTGGTTTTGCAACCGCACTCTTGATTCAATTTTCATTTACTCTGTTATGCATGCGTGTTGCCCGTTGCCGCTGCCTTCTGCCACACTTTACTGGAAGAGGAAGAGGAGGAGGAGGAGGAAGCTGTTGGATGATGGCCAATTTGTTATTGCCTGCCACTTGTTATTTTGTTATTTTGTTGTTGCCTTGACGCGCCTCTCACCTGACTACCTCATCGCGCTCCTTTTTGCACTTTATATACTTGATGACCGTTTTAATTCATTTGCACTTTGTGCCTTGTAATGCAATTTCTTGGCCAGAAGGCTCTTCGGGTCTTCTCGGGCTGGTCCGCTGTGGTCCGTTGCGGGGCCCGGCATTGCACTTCAGATATGGGCTTGATTGCCAACCGACAGTCGACAAAACTTTTCAATTAGAATTAATGATGTTAGGGCCAGCCCCGGACCGCCGCAGGCAGGAGGAACCCAGGCAAAGGGCGAGCAAAACTTGCACACTGCACTTTTCCCAGCCCGTTTCCCATCCCCCTTTTCGTTGTTGTATCCTGAAGGGGTGGTGGAAATTATTTTGCCAATTACAACTGCAATTTTTCCACATTGCAGTGGGGGGAAAACTGCAGATGGAGTACGACCCCCAGGGTCGGGAAAAACTGCTGACAGACAACTGAAATATGCAAATTAAATTTATGACTCGAAATTCCTCGAGGCACAAAGTGCAAGCTGTGAAATACGTTTCTCGTGTTGCACACTTTTGGACCAGCAGCCGTTGCAGAACCCAAAAAAACAAAAAACAATAAAATGGAAAACCAAAACGAAAACATGGAAATTTGACCCACCATCGCATTGGGTGCTGTGGGGGCTGTGGGGGCTGTGAGGGCTGTGAGGGCTGCCTTCAACCTTAAACTGCAAATGTATTTCGTTCTTTGGCTGTCAAGGACTTTACATTTTGATGATGGCTCTTGTGTCACTCTTGGAATATCTTTCCTAAGCCCTGGCATTAGGACTAAGCAGATGCCTCTGATGGCTGCAACCTGCCCCTGCCCCTGCCACTGCCCCTGCCCCTGCCCCTGCCCCTACCCTTGCGCTGTGATGGAGTCGAGTCTTTCCCTCTGATGTAAGCCGAGTTTTTTATAATTGATGACATCAAAAGGAACTACAAATGGGGGCCAAGGCAGACAAGGTGATGCATAGCCTGATGCCTGATCCAAGGACCATTGCACCACACCGTGCGATTGAACCTTTGAACAAACATACTCGTATGTGCCTAAGAGATTGCTCCACTGTTTTTCTTGTGCATTGAAAGTATCCCTTCAATGAAACTGTATTCCATTTTAGTACATGTTTTAATTTGGTTAGCTTTTAAATATTCCAAACTCGATTTTGATGCCACTGACAAAGGATTCCATTGTCGCTCGCAACCCGTTTCCACTCGTGCAGGCAATAAAGCATGCCTAGGACCCATAATATTTGCCTAAACAAATGCCAGTCCCTGTCCCCACCATCGCATACTGGCTCTGGCTTAGCCATCCCCAAAACGGGGGACAATGGACAAACACATTCCCAAGGCACAAGGACGAGTCCAAAGGCATTCCATATGCAAAAATGTATGCGGTCTCCGCATAAATACATTTCAACTTTAAAACAAGACAAACAAGAGTAGCACATACATTCATATCTTTGGCTTTGGCTAAGGATGTGGATATGGATATGGATATGGCTCTGCTTTTGGGCAAGCTGATTCCACGGAGAGTAGTAGTAGTAGTAGGACCCACAAGAAACCAATTCGATTTTACCATTTTGCAATGTAAGTCCCTCAAGGATTATGCATGTGTGTGTGTGTGTGTAGACGGCGGCACATGTTCCAGCATGAAAGAACCAGAACCGTAGAACCGTAGAAACGTAGAAACAGTAGAAGCAGAAGCAGAAAGAAAAAGCGTTTGCATATGCTTTAATCAAAGGCAATGACGTACGGGAATGTGGTTCATTCTTAAAAACGTAGCCAAGAAAAAGTAGTGGGTGCACAAGGGGGGCTAAGGGTGAGAGACAGAGAGAGAGAGGGGGGGGAGAAGGCAGGGGCAGGGTTTCTTTCTCTAGAAACGGAACTCTGTTGACAAAGCCATGCGGGTAGCTGCTGTTCTCGGCCAGGCTTGGGAATGGACATTTGTGATTGCGAGTCCACATGCAGCCGCAGCGCAGGCGCAAGGGTTAAAAGAGAGAGAGAGAGAGAGCTAAAGGAGAATGTGTGTGCTTGCCGACACACTCGACTCTCTCTCTTTCTCCACGCCCCAATGGGTGGGTGGTTGTTGTTTTCATCGCAGGGTTGTTTTTCGCACTCTGTTTGCCAGGTGCCCCACTGTAAGACTGCTGCTCTCCTCTCTACCCTACTACTCGTACTACTACTACACTCTCTCTACGAGAACCCTCTCAGCCTCTCTCTCTCTCTCTCTCTCTGAGAACCCTCTTTTCCGCCTCCCCTACGAGAGGGGGCACCACTTTCTTAGTTGCCGCTTATAGCTTTTTAATTACAAAAAGAAATTGTTAACAATTTTGTTTGCGTTTACCGAACTAATTGGCTGAGGCGATGCCAGTGCATACCTGATCATTATGGCCACCATTTTCTGGAGCTTCGAGAGCTCCAAGATGGAGCAGGGAGCTGAACCCTACTCCCGATACCGATACCGATACCCGACTCTCCCGCTGTTAGTCTACCGCCGTGGTAATCCCCTGGGTCATTAAGGCGTCTACGTGTCTGGAGCATCAGCAGCCACATCAGGATGCCATGCTCTGCTCTGCTCTGCTTCCTTCTTTACCATCCAGGACATTGTCGCCTGCCGATTGTCGCATGTTTTATTCAGCTACGGCGACATCGTTCTCCTCATCGCTCTCATCAGGTTGTAAATATTGAACAACCAGAACACTAACAACAACAAACTGAATACTGAATACTGAATACAGAATACAGAGCACGGGACACAGAGCACAGAATGCCAGAATAAGAATATGTATGTTCTCGTAATGCCGGAAGCTGAAATGGCTCTCATATTTTAAGATGTTGCATTTTTGATCTGACGCGACAGTGTTTTTTATTGCCCAAGACAGCGACAGCGACAGCAACAGCCCTGCCACAGCCGTGCCAAAGCCCTGCCCCAGCCAGGCAGGATTCGAGTCAAAGACAGAGGACACCTTAATTGTTTCCCACTCTCGTTGGTAGATTGACGTGGGTTTCCCAGAGGCAGAGTGGGTTTTTGGGGGGATAGAAAATGCTGGAAATGCAAGCGATTCCTGAGACGTGAGCACTTGCCTGACATTGAGATGCGAGTAGCGATAGAGATGGAGATGGAGATAGAGATAGAGAACTAGATGAAGACAGAAAAGGGTTGGGTAGAGTTGAAGGAAAGTTGAGCTTAACGAAGCTAAACATTTTGGCATTTTATTGATGAGTAACTTGGTATCCGTGAGATATGAAAAAAGAAGAAGAAACTTCCATGGCATGGCCCTGAGTATGATTGATAAAAAGTTTCGCATTACAAATGCGCGATGAAAACTTTCGAGAGTTGCCAACTTCAGTACGGGGCAAATGTCACAAGAAAGTTTCGTAGTATTTATCACCGAATGTTGCTCTGGGGGACACTTGACAGTTCTGTAGAAGTCAAAGATATTACAGGATTGGAATTCGATGAGAAATACCATTCCGACTTCTATTTATACCACAATTGGACCTGGTTCTTCATCACTGAAGATTGCCCAAGGAAATCTATCAGAACTTGGTTAAAGACTACCTTTAGCAACTCCTTTAATCCTTACCCCAAACAGAACCTTCTTCTTCCATTTTCTTCCATTTATCGACTGGTTCCTTAGTTCTTTTTCTTGTTTTTTTTCTTGCCTGAATTTCACAACGTCTGAGAGTAGTTCATTAGGACACTGCAATGTTGACAACATTTCGAGGGTTGAATGCGGCCATAAATACGAAACTATATAATGCCACGCTCTGCCCACAAGAAACTAAGCGAAAAGAACAGACACAGAACAGGGGATCATCGGCTTGGGGTTGGAAAGTAGACGGCAAATATTCATAATAGGTCTGCCATGACGTCATTGCCACAGAAATACACATTATTGCAATTTATTTGGAGATACTTTTAAAATAAGCAAATCAATCAATTTTTCATTTCCTCTCCGTATTGACTCGGTTCCTCTGTCACCCTCTCTATCTGTATATCAATATTTTGTCGGAAGACAACCTGATAACGGAGACGTTTTAGCCATTTGCTGGGCCAACTTCAACCGCACAAGTGCCTGCTCTGGCTCTGGCTCTGGCTCTGCCTCTCCCTCTGGCTCTGGCTCTCACTCCTTCTCCTCCTTATGGGCGCCCTCTTGATTAATGCCCTCACCGTCAGGCCAAACACCTCGAGTGCCTATCGAGAGGGCCCCTTGGCAGCGAGGAGGCAGGTGAGCAGCACTCGTAAAACTCAAAAGCCACATCCGCACCGCCATATTAAATTCTACAATTCAACTTCGTTTTTCGTGCAAACAACGCAAGAACAACAACAGAAGCAGCAACAAAAGCAGCAACAACAAAAGCAACAACAGCAACAACAACAGCAGCAGCGAAAAACTGTCTATAAATACTGTTAAATGAGTAGTGAGGAGTCCTGCCTGCGTCCTGTGTCTGTGTCTGTGCATGTGCGAGTGTTTGCTGGACGTACACTGTGGCAAAAATAGCCGAAAGACATTCGATTAATCCACAGGTAATAGTGGAATTTCGAAAAACATCATATTCAGAACAGTGGAACATCTGTAACGTTTTGTAATTAAGTATAGCATCAGTTTTCCCTAAATATGATATTACCAAAAATGGTATCACTCGTATGTTTATGTGAATAACCAATCGAATCATTATAAACCACTGAAATGATATTTCCAGGTTTGAATCCACCATAATTATCAATTAATATAAATTTTCTTGCAGTGTAACTGCGGTTGCTTGTGGTTCCCCCCAAACCCCCCTTGAAATAATTGTGGGTGTGTATTTTGTGTGTGTGTGTGTGTGTGTGTGTGTGTAAACCTGGACGTACGGCTGGATGGTTCGGTTCGGTGTGTTCCATGTTGCTTCCTAGTTGTTTTTGGTTGAAAATCGATATGTACACACAAAAAATCCATAAAAACGAAAGAGTGGCCAGCCAACAAAGGGAACAGGAATAAAGATATACTGGTATAAGGACAGGGATATGGATAGGAATAAGGAATAATGAATATATATGCATTACTCGACATACCGACTATTTCCGCTTGAGTGTAAAATATCAGGAGGCATTCGGCCTTATACAAATCACTTCCGGGATGAAACGTTCACGTTGTTGCACCCACACGCTCACATACACACACACACACACACACACGAACGGGGAATGCCACGAGACACCAATACAAACAAAAAAAAACACCTACACCTACACCTACGACACCTACACCTACAACATACACACACACACACAGAGGCGTGCGGAAGAAAGATGTTGATGAAGAAGAGAGGAGCCTGTGCAACCTTTGCTTTGCCTTTGTAGCTTTTTTCGCCTATTTCTTTTGTCGAGGCAGCTGCTGGACACTGTGCACCGTGCAGCCTTTTGTGGTTGCACCTGGATCCCTGGATAATTATATAATTTTGTTTCACTTAATGCACTTTACGATATTTGGACGCAATTGGCGCACATTTGTCGCATGATTTGCATAAACATTTTACTGATTTTTCCCCTGCACACACACATATGCAGACATACTAATACTCGTACGCGCGCGGTCCGTGACGTACGCACACGCACACAGAGACACACAGACAAAAAAAGGCATTTACAATGGAACTTTCTGCTTATTATATTCCGGGCTCTGCTCATTCGCGTTGCCGTTTACAGTGGGACTTGCTTGGGACTAGTAGAAGCCACTATTTTAACTGATTTTTGTCCGCTCTCTTTTGGCCAAGAGCCACACGGCAAACGTCGTCAATAAAACTGTGCGCCGTCACCG
Source organism: Drosophila lowei (assembly GCA_008121275.1). Classification (NCBI taxonomy): domain Eukaryota; kingdom Metazoa; phylum Arthropoda; class Insecta; order Diptera; family Drosophilidae; genus Drosophila; species Drosophila lowei. The sequence continues at coordinate 22,052,050 of CM017781.1, read as the reverse complement.
TCAAAGCTTGGAAAAAACGCCGCGCTCTTCGGTGGCCTTAGTAGGATTCCACCCTCTCTCAGCCACCCACTCTCTCTCTCTGCTGCGCTCTCTGTCATTCTCTCTCTCTAGCTGTCTCAGCACCAAACGTGTCCAAACGTGTCGTACCCTGCGTACCATACACGATTTGTAAACAAATCTTAATATAAAGAAAAACAGAATCGAATTAACGGAAATAGTTATAAACTGAATTTGAAATCGAAGAATGGTTCGAGGAGCCGATTTCAGCAATTAACATCCGCTTATAAGAACTATAGTGGAAACCTAAAACATTAAACTTAGAGAATATGCTTAATATTTCTTAACTCTCATTACCCTACTCCTAACACACTCTGCTACTTAAATCCTGTTGATAATTCTAGCATTGAAAAGCATGCAAAAATACAGAGAGAGAGAGAGAGAGAAATGGTTCTTGACGCAAAAACACCCCCAAAACCCTTGAACACGTTCGGCGCAGGCGTTAGCTTTTGGTTTGTGTCTTGGCTAAAGCTCACCATAGCTTTCGCTATGATTATGGTGAATAAATAAGAATTTGAAATCTAAAAGCAATAAAATAAGCTCTCAGAAAACGCAAATAAAAAATAATATGATCAAAATGATAAAAAGTGGAACAATAAATATTCTGGGAATTCATTAAGACAAGCAATATAATAGAAATACAAGTATATACTCGTATTTGAGATATTTTCATCATAAATAATAGAAAAACCCGAAATAAACCCAAGGGAAAACGTCAAACAAAGATCAGGCTTTCAGCAGACTGACTCGTGTTCCTCCAACTGACAGATTTACTGATCGAAAACTAATCCCCCGTAAACGTAAAGAATATAACACGCAGATATATGTATAAAGAATGAGACGAACACAAAGCAAGAAAGATATGCTGCCAGATATGATATGTTATCGTATTATATAGTGTATAGTATGTAGGTTAGGTTAGGTTAGGTAGGTATATAGTGTATAGTATGTACATATTCCGATTTTGATCAACGACTGTTGATAATTACCTGACATCGAGATCCTTAACAAATGTAGAACTTTACTCGGCCTTCATTTATCAAAGGGAATAATTATAATAAGTATATGTAAACACACGACAAATATTCAATTTTATATCACTTTATTCAACGTTAACGTTTTACGTTAATATTTTCATGGTTGTTGTTTAATAGTACAGTTTCTACTGTAATGTAGCTATACTTTTATGGGTGGGTGTGTGTGTATTGTATGGGGGCGGGGATTGCTCGAAATCTGAACATTTAAACAATTAAATATAATAATAATAGAGACGTCACACGCTAGAAATAACATTACGGGTATAAACTTAGGCTTATTGTACATATATATATGTATATATATAGTCGTAGATTATAGTAGGTATAGTTTTATGTATGTATTTGTATATGTATATGTAGATGTATCGTACCGTTAGATATCATTGCTTTAGCACAGCACTTTAAACACTTAATTGCCAGTATAAATAATGAATGTTCTTGCCTTCGCAAAATTATAACAATTTTCAACAGAAAACAAAAAATAATTTCAAGAAATCAACGACAATTTATTTCTTCTTTTAGAAATCATTAAAGTACTGCAAATCTCTTTGGTCTACTGCCTTGGCCGGCTTCCAATCCTGCTCGGGATAATCATCAAAATTTTTCGTATCCCCATCATGATGTACATCGGGCAAAATTGGTGGCTAATAAACGAGACAAATTCAAGGGTAAATAATTATTATTTTGATTTATATTTTCTTTTAATGATTGAGTATTTATGGGTTTTGTAAATTGGTACTAAAGGGGTCCTAAATAATAATGGAATAGGCGTAGAATCGGGGTATCTGATAAGTATGACGAAGACAACCCCCCAATAGAAATCATCTCTATCCAGAAATCAAAGCAGATCTTCTAATAAGTACACACTTATGTATGTAGACACTTTATTCCAGTTCAATAACTTTATAGCCTGCCCATCTGTTATCCTTATATGGTTTTGGCAATGGAAAATCTCTCGATAAATGTGCAAAAATCTGCACAATCTGTAAAGATCAATTCTGACGCATCTCGCAGTGTCTCTCACGCCTGGCTGGAGGCGTACATTTTGGGCAATTAACGCCTCCTTATGGGCCCCCCTTTTGTTACATTTCACTCGCACTCGCCATGGAGCGTTTTGTTGCGAATGAATCGGTAGATTTATGGGGGCCAACACCCACCCAAGCAGCCAGCCAGTCAGCCAGCCAGCCAGCCAGCCGAAATAGACGCTGCGGTCATTAACTAAAGGCATAGCTAATTTTCGAAACTGATTTGTTTATTTGCTTTTAATTACGAAAATGTATAAAAATACATTCGCTAATTCAGAAAACCCTCCTCCTTCTCCTCAAACAAAATGGGCCAAGCGTGTGTCGCGAAAATCAACATAAAATGGTTATTATTATGAAAATTGCGAAACGAGAGACAGAGGGGATGTACTGTACGTAGAGGTTCCATGAGAACAGAATAGGACTCACCTTTAGTTTCTTGTTGTAGACGTCATTCCAATTCAAGTGCTTGAACCAGCGATGCCTCTTCACGTCATCGGCACCGTTCTGGGAAGGGGAGAGCATGGAAAGAAAGAAAGAAAACCAAATATTAGACGTAAATAACGTTTTGCACTTTCGTAGCTCGTGTTGCGAAACGCGCGACAAATCTATTAAGCAAAACCAACAACAACAAAACGGACAGAACGGACAGAACGGACAGAACAGAGTAGAAAGAAACAAACTCGCGGAAAAAGAAAAATGATTTCGACAGAATTTATTTAGCTAACTGACAACGAGCATGTGCAGATCTATCTGCGAGATCCCGCGATCTGGGATCTGGGATCTGCGATCTGCGAACTGCGATCTGCGATGTCCAACAATTAATGGTTGATATATGCATTTCAATTTTTAATGCCAGCCAGCAGCAACAAAGTCCCCTGCCCTGGCCATCCAAAACAAGTGACAAGTGTAAACAATTCTCTATAAATACCGGATTTAATAAGCCTGAAAATTTCAACAATTTTGTTGCCAAAATATGTGTGTTCTTTCCGAGGGATGGGATGGAGTAGGGGCTTGTCGGAAGAGTTTCACAATCGAACAGGTGAAACCAGAAACGATCAAATAAAATTATGACAGCTTTGAAAATGTCTAAAAATAATTTCAGTAATCTGCATACAATATTAAAGGTTCTATGATATTCTATGAAACGGCAGCTGAACAAACTTTCCTCCTCCTAACATAATTGATCTTGCAATAATCGTTTATTTATTCAAATTGTATGTTAGATCTTCAAGAAGTTCCCTCTTTTCTTCTCACCTTCATGTTGCCCAGTCGCTTGGTTCTATCATTCACCAACAGCTTCTTGATCAAGTCTTTAGCAATGGGATCCATATGACGTTCCCATTCGATTTTTCCACTCAATATCTTTTCGTATATGCCAAAGGGCTGCTCATCGTAGAATGGTGGATAGCCCACCAGCATTTCATAAATGAGAACGCCTAGAATAAATATTATCAAATATTGGTTAAATCAATTTAAACTTTTATTTTCGATGTGGCTTACCCAATGCCCACCAATCCACGGCCTTGTTGTGGCCCTTGGATTGTATTATCTCAGGTGCTATATACTCGGGTGTTCCGCACAAGGTCCAGGTGCGGTCCCTTAATTTTTTGGCAAAACCAAAATCTGTGATCTTCAAATGGCCATCGCGATTGATCAGCAGATTCTCTGGCTTCAGATCACGGTAGACAATTTGTAGAGAGTGTAGGTACTCCAGGGCGCTGACGATCTCAGCCGCAAAGAAGTTGGCTAAACGGATGTGCAATAGATTATGTAGCATGGAGTTCGGAAAGGAATCAGAATATGAGTTCTACTTACAAGTTTGACTAGTGAATTTGCCTGCATTACGCAGATATGTGAACAGCTCGCCGCCGCAGACATAATCGAAGATCATATATAGGTTTGAGTCATCCTTTGTGGACCATTCCCTAGTGGGGGTGGGGGGAGGCGAGAAGGAGATATGACGTTAATGGAATCACAGAAAGGAAATTGACAAGTGAATTTCCCTCTTCTTTTGAATGATTTATTGTATATTGTATGTGCACTTATGATATATATTTTCTTGGATATGTTGTACTTACAAACTGATGACAAACGGATGTCGTATTTCGCGCAATATATTCCGCTCGTTCTTGACGTGTTCAATCTGCTTTAGACGAATGACTTCGGTCATGGCCAAAATCTTCATGGCACAATACTTCTCCGAAATACGATCGCGGCATAGGCACACGCGTCCAAAGGTGCCAGTGCCTGAAAAGGAGACAGAGAACAGAGAAAAAGCATGAGTAAGGTATCAAATGTATGTTTTCCTTCCCGAATGAATTCAAGCAAACAAACCGCAAACCAGATTCTTAAATATCGGGGCATGCCCCATTAAAGTGTTTGTAAATGATACGGCAAATGGTCTGGTCGGGGCGACACATACACTATCATATATGTATGTACATATGGGGAGTGCGGTGCATAATTACTTTTTTCACTTTTGAGCACGTTTTGAGGTTACAAAACCAAGCTCTTGGCTTGTCTTGGCTTGGCTCGGCTCGGCTTGGCTTGCCTTTTGCTGGGGTGTTGCCTTACACGCCCAACAGATTTTCTCAACCTTGAATTTTTAATTGGGCTAACGTCCGACTCACGGGGCGAACGAATGTGACCAAGACTGAGGAGAGTAACTGACAGAAAAGGAAACGTGGAACGTGGAACGTGGAACGTGCGAGCATCTCTCATTACCTCGTACCTAAGGCCAAGACCGAGAGGAAAATTTCTATTCATTTTCTCTCTGTTTCGTTTCGCTGTTTAACGAGTAATGGCATGGCGAAACAACAAAACTGCTACAAATTGATTTGTCTTATAAATCAAATGCCGAAACGCAATCATTTTCCCAATGGGAGTGGGGAAAAGTTTTCCTTTCTGCAGATGCTTTTAGTTTTTCAGCACGTTTGCTGTTGGATGCTGATGCCTGATGCCGATGCCGATGCCTGATGTGTTTTCGATGTGCTCTCGATGTTCCCATTCGGGCCGACAATAATTAGCCATGATTTTCAATGTAATAAAGCAAGAGTGAGCAGATTATTGAACTCGGCCACCAAATATCGGCAGAGCCACTACAATCATTGGATGTGCCACGTGCGTACCTCCCCCTCGGCCATCCCATCCTTCCTCAGGAAATTATACACAAGCGGAACCCGCCAGTAGGCGTGGGAATTGGGTAGTGGGGTGTGGATAGTGGGTGTGGCCCCTCTATGGCCCCATATGAGTGCACCTGTTTCAGGGGGTAGGTCGAGAGCATTACACGTGCAAATCAAATACGAATCTCAGAAGTTGTAATTAATGAATTTTGTGCGCCTTTGTTGTACACAAATTGGTTTCTCGATTACGTAGTCGGAATGAATCAGCAATGAAATGGGATTATACATAGGTGCAAGCCTCACTGCTCGAGGGGGAAGGTGATTCGAAAATGATTGCTGATGTTTGCCAGAGACGTAACGAGTCAATGATTCGAAAGTTTTTCCAATTTCTATTCCAAAATACAACCAAAAATATTTCAAAAATTCCTATACCGTTTTCTTCTCTCAATATTAAATAGAAAAGAATTAAACCAAAGGAAGCCCCCATATCGAACTTTGAACACTCCTGGCCACATAGAAAAACAATCAAAAATAATCAGCTCATAATAATAAAATATATACGATATATTTTTGGGGGAAAGGCAATATCTCTCACTCGATCCAAACAAGATGGAAATAATGTTGTTTAGCAATTGCTTCGGATTCCAATTCTATATTTGGATAAACGATGAATAAATATGCGAAATATGCCAGACGATATAAATCAACCAGATATAACTACATCCAATGAGGGATGCTTTTATGGTTGGAGATCGTATCGGAGCAGAGCGGAGTGGAGCGGAGAGCCCCCCACTCAAGCGAGAACTACTGCAGACACTGGAGGGCGTGGAGGGGGCTAGGGGGAGGTGGAAAGTATGGAAAGTATTTCCCGTTCGCAATGTTTGAAAAAATATTTGGGCCGGGTAGGGCAGGGCAGGGCAGGGCAGCTGATCTGCAGTCATGCATGGCACATGGCCATCATGAAACAATAACAAAAAGGAAAAGTTTTCCACAGGAATTTGGGTTTGATGATTTGGAAGAAAATAGTTTCTTTTTAAATATTTACACATTTTATGGGGTAGAATTCTATTGAGAATGTTTAATGATTTGGGGACCATTGGGGCATTCCACTAGGGGGTTCTGGTGTCCTAGATCTTGAATATTTGACGATTTAGTGCATTATCCTAGTCTTAGTTAACACTTTTGCTTCTTGTGTGTACATAAAACCGATCCCTACTTTCTGTTTCCAACTATTTGCCACACACTCTCTCGCGTAAGTGGCATCTTCAGACTCCGCTGATGCTTGGCACCACTCAAAACGATCTTTTAGCACCTCATACACGAGCCACTTCCAGTGCAGTCTCGTCTAGCATAAAGGAAAGTGCTTTTACCGACAGTTTAACTGCTGCAACTGCCGCTACTACTGCCCCGTACTGCCCTCCGGCAGCACCGCGCACCTGAGCCAGAGACAGAGGCAGAGGCAGCGGCTGCTAAACACCGTCTCTGGCCAAAGTGAAATTGTGACAGCTGCAGAGCAGACAACCAACAAGCGGCGCAGACGCATGTGGATGTGGATGCCACGGATCCAGAGCCAGAGCCAAAGCCAAAGCCAGACGAAGGCACAGACACTAGAGAGCAAAGCCAGTCAACAACAATTAAAGTCTGGCTGAGTTGTGGCCAAACCTGTTGTTTTGCGACAGACGCAGACGCAGACTCCTTCATAAAAGTTGCAGCAGCAGGCAACAGCAGCGACCGGCAAAAGATGCAACTGGAAAAAAGTGCGTGAAAAAAGGCGAAGAAACATATTTTACATAATACATAAAACTTTCTATTTAACGATGCGATGCCACACCAACTGACCAGACCCCAAAGACGAGAGGCAAGAGACAGTTGCATATGGCGCGACAGCGTTCATGGATGCAATGCTGCCTCTGGCTCTGTCTCCGTCTGATGGATGGATATGGATGCCTTTCATTTGCCCAAAAATAAATAAAAATCATCTCAGTTTTTCATGAATCTGTGCATATCTGTGCCAAAACAAAAACAAAAAAAAACGTTAAAATACTGTACATCGCGGCATGTAAATGGAAAATGGAAATGAATAAACGACCCCCTCCTGGTATAAACTTGGCACACTTTTGCGATTTGTGCAACAGCAGCTGGCGTTGCAAGTTGAATAAAGTTAATTGCGTTTCATACAGTCCCATTTAAGCAAAGTTTGTTTAAAGATGCATAAATAAAGGAACACCGACTGAGGGAATGAGGGAATGAAAGACATGGAGATGCAGTGCTAGCCATGGAGGTCAGGTTAAAAATAATCTACTAGCAAGATGCTTAAGTTTAAACAACATCAAGTCAACATTGAGAACTGATCATAAAGCTTTTGTAAATAATAGCAAACAAAAGCAGCAAAAAAAGCGTTTTTCAGGTCACTCGATGAGTGCCGAATGAGCAAACTAATTAATGACAAGGAGACTACTAATAGAGGCTGTCTAAATTATATTTCCCACTTAATGCACACTGACAATCCCTCAACACAAACAGAGAACCATTGCCAGATTTCAGCTCTTGGATCATCTGCGTGCCCGTTGATCATTTTAGACACGAAATTCAAAAGAACTGCATCACGGAAGTCGCCCACTGACCCACAACCACAGGCACAGGCACAGCCACAGCCACACCTTGCCCAATCGAATTTCCATCCGATGACATCTCCCCCCTCCCGCACTGCTCATAACTTAAGCGATTTATGACATTTACAAAGCACATGTTCACCATTGGCCAACAACCCACCTGCCTGTGCCAGTGCCAGTGGCAGTTCCTGTTCATGCTGTTGCTTCTGTTGCTGTTGTTGACAAGATTTTACACCGCAATTTACAAGCCACAAAAATTGTGACAACAGCAGCAACAGTGGGGGCGGTGGAGGTGGGGGTGGGGGGTGGATTCTACAAGAGATCGAACATAAATTCAATGTGGAAACTGTAGGGTATGCATGGATGCAGTTCGATTTGCCAGATGCAAAATGCATTTTTAGGTCACTTTTATTAATAATACAGAAACAGACCAGACCAGACCAGACCAGAACAGAAAAAAGCTGTTTATAACGCAATTTTATATGCACATTTAATGTTTGAGAGAACGCCGCGACATGCATGCGAAAATAAAGCCAAACCATGGGCGCAACCCATCGGACGATTCCGATGTGTGTCTGGGGTGTCCCTCCCATACAGCAGGCCGTACAGCCTCTCGAGTCTCTTGGATGAGCTCGGAGCTCGGGATGATGAGCAGCAGGAGCAGCAAATGGGGGGGGGGGCACATTCGATCTGGGCATAGTGCCAAATAATAATTTCTATAATATTTGCTTATACGCTCGCTCGATTTTGTTGAAATAAAATTTCGGATATTTGGCTGGCTTCAAAAAGTTTACACAGATCGAGCGGCGCGGCGCAGCGCGGTGGGGTAGGGTGGGGTGGGGTGTGGTGGGGGCGGCGGATTTTGAATTTTCCATGGTATCATAAATTTCTTGTTGACTGATTTTGTCTTTTCATGCGGCGAGCAGAGAATGAAATTATTATTATAAATACACATGCACATATACACATACATATACAGAGTCGTAGATATGTAGGTATATTGTTGGAAATGGGCCGCCAGGCACTTAGCAGACAACAAAAAAATCAAGAAGGATGAGGATTGAAAGAGGTAATCCATTTGAACTATGAGTTATACTTTGCAGACGGAACGACGACGACACACAACTTGTTGTTCGTACACACGAACAGCCACTGGGACATGTGTTTGCTATCTGACAGATACATTTAGCTGCTTGAGGTTTGATTGGTTTTTATTATTTAAAAATCAATTTATTCGAAAAGCGCACAAAAACCCAATAGCCAACAGACACAACAACTGACACTCTCCCGCCGAATTGATTTCGACTGGAAAATGGCAATCAACTTTGCTGTTGGGCCTTGTCTTTGGGCAACCTTATGTCCCAGCCCAGCCGAATTGTATTTCCGAGAATCGTGCGTAAATATTTATCTTTTACCAGAAATCTATCAATCAATGCGCCCACAATTAGCAGCGTCCACAGCGGCGCAGATGCGGCAGTCTAAAAGGATTGTCTGTCTGTCCAGGTCCGCGATCAGCGGTCCGCCATGTACGTTCCATTCATACAGAAAAACCCCCCGGCATGGGGAAAATTTGTCAACTTGATATATTGGCTGTGGAAGGTCAGCAGAGTCTAGATTGTCAGAGATTTCCGCATGCCATTTGTCAAGAGACGTCTCCCATAAAAAGAGAAAAGTGGGCCACCAAATAGTCACATGGGGGGCTCTTTTCCATTCGCCAAACTTCGCTGATAGATCATTGATCTTTGGGCAGCATTTTAGATCCCCAGAACATAGTCGAGCTCCATACTTTTCTCCCGGATGCCTTAATGATGACATTGCCTCATGCCACGAACTTTCCACTCGCAATCCAGTTTCCCGAGAGACAAACATTTCCTTTTCGAGAGAGTCCATTCCACCTCGGTGTTAATTGCAGCCTCAACCATCGATATGACAGCTCTAGATATATATTGTAGTTTTATGGCCTTTTTCTTGGGTATGTATATCGCAAGACATGCAGCCAGAACATGCACAAAACAAGAGCATGTTTCATTTGTTTGTCCAAGGGAAAAACAAAAGATCTGTTGTTGTTATTCGAATATTGGGAAAACATTTCTTGGGAAATTTCCCTCAAGGAAATCCCCGTTGGGTGTTGGTGTTTTTTGTTTTGGATTCCATCACCTGCCGTGGCTGAATCAGACAAGAGTCTGCACGGGAGAGACCTGTGGTGGTCCGTGAGGTAAACTTTCAGTTAATCAATGGAATTTCATACAAGCATCGAGCGAACTATCAATATTTATTGAAAGTCTTAAGGGGGGGCGAAGGGGGTAATGTTTTGCTGTTGGTTCAATGCATTTTGTTCCTTCTTCCCATCCAATATAGCTCTCAACATCCCCTGGTTTTTCCCCAATTATGGCTACTGCATGCGATGATGATGATGCCCGCATCTCCAGGCTATTGTTCTTATGGTTATTGTTATTATCAAAATGGATAGCCGCAGGGGGGGGAGGCTGATTATTTTCCGTATGCCCTAATAGAAGCGTGACTCACTCGCATTTGTTCTCTCTCTCTCCCAAATCCCCAGTCCGCAGTTCCCAATCCCCAATCCCAATACGAATCCGAATCCGAATCCCATTTCCATCCGTATTCCCCTGGCTATGCCATGTGCGTGTGCATAGCATGATATCCGCTCTGGTTTATTTACTTTTTACGGATTTTTCTTGAAAATCGTACTCAATACCTTTGGCCGATTCCATGTTTGTGTGGCAATTGTTTGAAATTAATGCTAAATTACTCATTCGTCGTGTGGTGTGCTATAGTACTGGATGCTGAAAGCCGATGCGGAAAGGAACCCGCCGGAATTACTCACTCACTCGAGGTGAAAGTTGCTGATTGAGGAATTTCAGAGAATGAATTCACACCGGAAAGGCATTCGAGCATCCTCTTCTTGGCATAGGGCATGACTTCCAGAGGAAGCGGACTAAAGAACTAAAGTGATCTTCCAAACAGAAAATGGAAGCCTGCAGGAAGACTTCTGAGACCATCTAATGTGGTAGGTTTGAGTTCTGTGGAAAACCGATTAATTACTCCCACAACCATTTCAAAAGCAGTATAATTATACTTGATTGTTTTAATGCCAAAAGTCGAAGAAATAAATGTTCTTGAGGCAATTACTTGCCCCCACATTGATTTTAAGGAACCTTCAATGGATCCCAACTGTTGTTCTGAGCCAAAAACGATCGATAAATAAATGTTTCAAATGATACTTTGAAACCACGACGCAAAGAGCAAAACGAAAACCGCTCCACACGTGTACTCAAAGCTGAATGCAGGAGTAATAAATCTTGAAAACGTCCCGATTTAGCCTCAAACCGAGTAAATATTTATGCCGCAACCGCTTAATGAGATTTTGGAAATCCCAGCCGATGGTGTACTAAACTTAATACAATGCCTAAATGTTTTTCCTTCTTTTCTCTCTATTTTTCGCCATCTCCCACACCAGCGAAGACGTCAAAATGGGAAAACAAATCAAAATATTATGGGCATTAATGGGTTGAGCGTCTATGCGAGTACGTAAGACCCATTCATGATCCTAAACAGAGTCCAAAAATATAGTAGAAGTATACTCGTATACGAACTACACTTTAAATATTTTCTAAATGAATTTTTACGCAATGAGCAATGAGAGGAGAACAATTGCCCTGGCCTCTGCTCTGCGGTGTGCAGATGATCATAATAATCATAAGAACCGGCCATACCATCCGACCATCCGACCATCCGACCATCCCCGTGGCCCATTCAATTTGCGTAATCAATAAGAATTTATTTACGTATTAAAAAGGAATAAAAAGCAATAGAATAACTGAAGCTAGCGTTAAGCTAGAGCAAACATTAGGCCAGATGATGCATAAAAAATGAGGTAATAAATATTTGAAATTAAATCGCGGAACGAAATCAAAGAATAGCAAATAAAAACAAAATCAAAAGCCAGAGAGGGGGATAAAGAGGGACAAAGGTGTATGCGAATCAATTCTATCCAGATGAAATAACTGAAGATGAAATCGAATCGATTAAACGGTGAGAAAACTCTTCCAAAAACCGCACAATCGAATAATCGAAGAAGTACAGAATCATGGGTCTGTTGAGTGGGTCCCAGTCGGAAATACATATGTGATGTGGTATGGAAGCCGTTCTGGGCTCTTGGTGCACCTTATGCGATCTTTCTTTATGATCTCATCAAAGCCTTGACTCTTAAACCGACCTAGAACTCGTACTCGTAATGTGTTTTGATAGCTCCACTCTAAACACAAACAAAACACATGGAAATCTCCGGGCAGATAAGTTGAAGGTGGCCCGAGGGAGACCTTAACATCAATCAATCACTCGATGCGATGCCTGGAACCCAATGTAAACAGCGGTCGCTGTCGCTGTCGTACTATGTTTTTGTGACTTACCCACAGTTTTGATTATTTGGTAGTCGTCCAAGTGATATTTGCGAACTCCCTTGGCCGTCTGGACACTGCTGCTCTCATCGGAGTCATCCTCGTCCTCCTCGTCGTCGGTCTCATTGCCGTCATCCTCCTCGATGCTCTCGTTGGAATCATTGGTAACATCATCGCCGTCACGACCATCGCCATCATTCTCATCGTCATCGTCCTCCTCCTCGTCCACCTCATTTTCATGGTCAGCGGAGCTTGTTGTGGTTGTGGCACTGCTGCTGCTCCGGCTGCTTACGTGGTTGCTCTGCTCCGGCTCCGGCTCTGGCTCCTCCTCCTCCTCCTCGCTGTAATCTGATTCCAAAGGATCTGATGACTCACTTGAGGCCACGCTATGGCCGCCGCCACCGCCACCGCCACCCACACCGTGGCTGCTGCTGCCACTGCCGCTGCTGCCATTTGCACGGCCCAATTTGAATGTGAACGACGCCTCTGTGTTGGTGTCATTTGCTGGAATTTTCTTCTTGTATGATGACGTCATGCTGCTGTTTCCTGTTCCTGTTGTCAATTTTGACGAGGATCCTGTGCCTGATGTGTTGGACTTGGCTTTGTTGGTGCCGCCACCGCCTCCAGCTGTCAACGGCGTACAGAAGCGGGCGCAAGCGGCTGCGGACATATCTCTGCCAATCCTTGGCTCCTCCTCAATTGTCCTGCGTTTATTTCTGGCTCTCGCTCTCGCTGGCCCTGTTATGTTGTTCTTCCTGCAAATAGCAAAGAGCACATAAATGGGTTAGAATTGGAAGGGCAATTTCGATTAAAAGCTTTGTGTGGAATACGCCTTTTGAAATGGTTGAAATGGTTTCCTTTTGTGGCCAATATCTGGTCATAGATGACTAGATTTTGACGGCTTTCAATTCGAATATCGATGGGCTATAGATGGGCTACTTAATGTCTTATTGAAATCTTCGATTTTTCTTATTTAACGCCGATCTAGTTCATTTCTCGCTGGCAGTCTTTTTGTTCTATACAATTGCCCTGAGGTATATGGATGCGCCTTATCCGGACCCAATCCGGACCCATAGTCGTTTAATTAACCGACTGAGGGGGTGATCGGTGATTGGATGGATGGTTCCTTTTGTATTTGGGCCTGACACAGAGGGGAGCACAGAGGGGAGCAGAGCCTTTGTGGTGCGCATAAATTGAAAGTGAAATGACATGGCCGCTGGTCAAAAGTGTGGGGGTATCCAGCAACAAGTGGGCCCCGTGTCTGTCTCGGGTCTTATCAGAGGACATGCAGGCGGACAGACAACAACGGCATTGTTGATTGTCAGGATGGGAAAATTGAGTCCTATATACCGTGTATGTATGTGTGTATGCCAAAGGGTTTCTTTTCTTCCATCTCCCGGCACAATGGAGGCGCTCCAGTTAATATCACATACTAATATTATTAATAACAATGAATGCATTCGTGATTCAATTTGATGGCTGGCTGCCTAGCTGGCTGGGTGCCTAGCTGGCTGCCTTGCGCCAAGTCCCACAACAAAAGAAAGACCTAGAGTCTCGTGTCCCCCCAGACGAGTAACTTAATAGCCGAGACACAAAGGCGCCAAGAACTCTCGACTTGACTTGACTTGATTTGACTTGCGTCTTGACTTGGGTCTGTCTTGGGTCTGTCTTGGCGGTACCGCCCTAGTGCACTGATGCATTTAATTTAACGATAGAAAAGTAAAGGAAATGGCCTGAATATGAGGCGTCTATCTATATGGATGTTCGAATATAAAAATCAATAATCATCTACGAGTTCGAGTGCTTATGGCTTATGGCCTGAGTGGCTTTTATTGTTTAAGCGAGTGCCGGATGAATCTAGGCCAGCCAGACAGCCAGCCAGCCAGGCAGCCAAGCATCAAGCAATACGAGTAGAAGAGCATTCAATTGATTCAAAGATTGCACAAAAAGCAACCCCAAAATGGGGCCTCGGAAAGAGGAAAGAAATGGAAAGGATTGATGAGTGAGTCATTAGCCAACGGCAGCTATTGGCTGCACCAAAGGCCAAGACTATGACAATGGATTAGACGGGACCGGCAGCTGATATTAAAAGTCGGGATTAAAATGGGGCATATGAAGAAAAGTCAATAGATTGAATCCATTTCGAGGGCAGAGAAATGAAAAAATATGAAACAAATTGCGGCGACTTTCGACAGTTTTGTTCGCAGTAAATCCTGCAATATTCTCAGACATACGTCAATTGTCTCACATCCCAACCGAAACAGAAGCAACAAAATAATTCACCTCACACGCCTCACGCTCTAATGACAAGGCAAATCCCTAACGTTCTGTATAATATATTTAAATAGATATATATACCGATATGTACATATATTACTGCGCATCAAAAAAAAAACATTACTAATACTATTTACAATATTTTATTATGGAGAAACCTTGTCATAATAGAACGTTTTGTTAATTTTGATATTCACAAAAAAAAAAAAATATTTATTTGATTTTTGGCTTTGTTTTATATTTGTATTTGTATTTGTATTATTATTACAGAAACCATATGTATACATTTTATGAACGGTCTGTCACTCAGAATTATTTATGTACGAGTTTAACGTTTTTGCACATTTTCGGGCACTAAAAGTGCGGAAATATAACTTAAAGTTGTCCGAGGCAGAGTCCATGGCATGGCATGCGATTGTTTTGGGAATAATTTCTCAAAAAATTATTGTAGACAATCACTTGGGGAGGGCGGGGAGTCTATAAATTAGCCATAGACTACAGCTACGGCTACAGCAAGTAAAAACAGTCGGACACACGGTCGGTACTCGGATCTTGGATCTATATAACCCACTCTGAGCAGCGCCCCCCATTCACCCCATTCACCTTGGTGGCTGCCAAAAATTGAAAATGGAAATGGAAATTGGGGTCGTCGTAGTCGTAGTCGTCGTCGAGACTACGTCGAGAGCCAAAATGTTAAATTGTTGCTTAATCTTCCGGTGGCCAGCACTCTATTCTGTCTGCTTTCGTGAATGGAAAAAGCCCATCGAAAATTCTATACTATATAATCACATAAGTGTTCGAAAAGTTCGCCGAAAAGACCAGGTGAATGAAAGTGAAATTAAACATAAATCTGGGGAGGATTTGGAAATGCTACAAATAAATGGCTGTTCTTATTCCGAAACACATCTTCAATTGAAAGGGGCAATGCACTTTTAGTTTCAGTATAATGTTTGATTATAAATTTTCAAAAAACAAACAAAAGTGTCTCCTCCCGCGGGGACTTTCTAGATCACTTCATAATTTTCCTCTCTTTTATTCCCTATTTATAATATAACGTTTGCTGTTTCATCTCCTGACCATCTTGGCCCCAGCTAATTTATTGCTAAAATCTGTCTGTATCTTAAAAGATTTTATTTTATTTTCTCTTTTGGGACGATTTTCTCTTTCCAAAAATTATGAAACTCTTCCCCTGGCGGTGGGTTCTCTAGGCACACCTCAAATTAAGGCACTTTGATTTATACAGAATATTAGAAAATACGTTTGGGGTAACCAGAAACAAGATGAGATTGCTTAATTTTGTGACTGCTGGCCACTTGAACTCTGATTCCAAGAATTAAATTTACGTTCAATGTTTGCAGCATTTATTAATTCGTTGGCCCGGCCAGCGTATAAATTATGTCATTAATTAATTAAAAACAACGTGAAGCGATTTGTTCCGATATATGCATATGTATGTATGTATCTATGATATATGGATAGAAGTATATAAATAATAAAAAAAAAAAACCAAGCGAGAGCTTCTCATATTTTTATCATCGTCATCGGTGTATTTTTGAACAGAGAAAGAGAATTTGTTGTAGGCGTTGGTGCGAATATTATTAATTTGCATCCACCAGTCCACCAGGAAACCAAGTATCAAGAAATGTAATTATGAATAAGTGCATGCGTTCGTATTAACGATCTGGGTGTTACCAAAAACGAAAATTCATTGCCCATTTCAAGTTGACAAAATACAGATTTTCCCCCCCTCTTTCCCCCTTTCACTCTCTGGGCAATAAACCCCAAATGGCAATAATCATCAAAAATAATGCCGGCAAAATGTAATCATAACACGACAAAACCCCCTGCCACACGCTTTGTTTCTTGTGTGTTCTTGTCCTTCGGGAGGGGGTTTCTCGAACTCATATAAGGGCGAAAGAGATTTATGGATTTGTTTTTATAGAGCAAGAAGTATTTCCTTTCCGCTGTCCTTGTGCTAGTTCTATGGTACAATATTTGGTGATGAAAATACATAAAAGTTTTATGGTCTTATGCGTATGAGGAAGTTGCGGAAAAAGATTGACGTGCTGTCCTTGACTTACTCTGAAGCGAGAGAGTTATTGGAGTGAGGCATGAAGAGAGGCTAGTTAAATGGGGTCAACTACATGGAACAAAGCGGTTAGACAGAAGAAATGATGGGAGAATAGGATAAAGGTGTGATTTAATTGAACGAAATTCAAGGTGAACTCCCACCAAATTGGGATAAACTAATCTTTGAACCGAACAATCACCTAGGAACAAGGAACCAGTGGATAGCCAAAGAGATTACCAAAAACTATCTAAAAATACGAGCAAGTGCATAACTTTTCGACTCCAAATATGAAAACAAATCGTTTCCTCTTGTTCCCAATTAGCTAATTGCAATAATTAAATAAGCTCGGCTAATTTTAGTGCTCAAATCATAATTATCAAGCGGATCGGTCTTCACTTTTTTCTATTTTGGAAAGCAAACATGAATAGATTGTTGCTGCTGGCCACTTTTTACACTGCTTCGTACGGGAACGAGTATTAATGGATTACTCACCCAGCTAGATCCCAGCTAGATCCCAGCTAAAGAGCCACAATTGCCGGCTGTTTTGTTTTTCTTAACGATCGCTGGCGATCTATTTTCTTGTCTCTCCGTCTGTCTGTCCGTCTGTCTGTCTGGCTTTGAGTTCTAATTTTTTGCTGGAGCAAAATTTGAACGCTTGCGAAATTGTTAAAAATAAATATGTTACTTTAAGAGCGCACGATTTTCCGTCGATTTTTCCTCTTTCTTCTGCTGGCCACAACAACAACAATAACAACAACGAAAAAAAAAAGCGAAACCCGCAGAAACCGACACAGAAACAAAAATCAGAAATAAACTCAACACTCAGCGTTTTCTCATGGGCTGCTATAGGTACGCCAGATCGACTGGACGACACTGGACCCCGGGAAAGACGGCGGCGGCGGCGATACTTTGCTTTGCTTTATTTGTGTCACTTTTTTGTGGGCTTATACTTTTTTTGTGCTTTTGTTTTCTTGCGATTCTGTTCGGTTTGTCGCGCTTTGCTTCTGAAGACAAAGTACCGCTTTAGTTTACAACAACTTCAAGTGTTTTTTGTTTGTTTGTTTTGGTTTATAGTCAGTCTGCCTTCTTGGGGATCGTGAGATCCGAGACATCTAGAATTTCCGGTTTTGCAGCTTGCAGTTTTTACCCTGTTGCTGTTGCTGTTGCCTTTGCTGTTTCTGTTGCTACTGCTATTGCTATTACTATTGCTGTTGTTTTGTTTTGTTTTGTTTCTACCTTTTTTAGCTGCAAGTTGTAACAATCGCAATATGCAAATCAACCGAAACCGAATTATGTGTAATTAATCAAAAAAGTTGCCACAACGTTCGGACAATTTGAATTTTCGAAGATTTTCCAATGCCGATTTTTCAGATTTGTTCAGATATTTCAGATTGTTCAGATTTGATTCAGATTTTCGTTCTGTAGTTCTTTTGTGGGGTTTGTATTGTTGACCAGCCGCTTCCACGTTTTGCACGAAACTGAAACGTAAAATCTGCGAATCGTTTGCCAGAGCTCTCGTTGTCGGAGTCGGCGTCGGCCCCCACTTGATGGCAATATGGTGTGGCAGTGTGGCAGGGGCAGCAGCTACAGCAGCAGCACCAGCACCAGCACAAGCACCAGCGAACGAACATTGATGATGATGATGGCGATGGCGATGGCGATGACGATGACGCTTTGAGCTTTGGGGGGCTGCCAGAGATGCTGCGAGAGATGCTGTGGAGCTTCATTGGATGTTTGTGTTTGCTCTCCATGTGTGTGCCAGTGCCCATGTCTGGTGTACTGGTGTACTGGTGCTGGTGCTGTTGCTGTTGCTGTTGGGCCTCGAGTGTTGTTCCTCTTATGGTCTTAAATGGTTTGGCGGCACAAAGTGGCCAACAGGATCGGTGGATGTAAAAGTTGTCCGTGATAAGGGAGCCCATTGTGTGTCTGGCTAATTTACACAGTGTGTACTCGTATACCTCTAATATACATAACATATATGTATGTATGTATAGACTGACGTCTGAAAATGTTCTGTTTGTTTTTAGTAGACATCATGGCAACAGCAGCAGCGAAGAAAACTCTGGGAAATGTATATTTACGAGCCCTCCCAAGTGTAAGCAAACAGCGAATGGCTCTTCAACTGTTTTGGATTTTGAATTTTGGCGTTTTGGGGTTTGGGGTCTGGGGTTTGGGTTTTGGTTTGCTTCGGTTCGGTTCGGCTTGCATGTTTATGTTGATTTTGTTGGCTGTTGTAATCAAGCTTGACAAGGTCAGGCGGCGGCAGTTAGTCGGTTCAGACGCCTGCGTGCCAGAGCCACATTTCAGGTGCCACATACTCGTACAATTGTTTTATGCATTTCAATTTGATGTTATAATTAAGCGAAAGCAGGCACGAGATGTTCGCTTGCTCTGCTACAAAATATTCGTACATATGTGTTTGTGTTGCAAGAGTGTGTTGTATGGCTGCTGCAGTCGTCCTGCTGTCAAGGGCAAGGACACCCCAGTCACCTGCTCGAGTATGCAATGTGGCATAGACGAGCAGTTTCCTTAGACTGGACGGCATGTCATGGTCTGGACAGGCTGCTAAACAGGCGGTTATTAGTTTGATACTCATATAAGAAACTCAAGAAAACATTCAAACAAACAAACAAAACCACCATTTACGTTATTCGCACTGGCCACCATGCATTTCTGGGATATGTCAGTTAGTAAATCCTTCACGCTTAGACATAAAAAAAACCAGAAAAAACAAAAAATGGAGAAAGCAGAAACTCGAGGTAGTTAGTTTAGTAAATATACATACATACATATGTATGTATTTATGTATTTGCCGTCTTACGGGTGTCCCGAGTTAATTCCGTTGATGTCGACCAGGACAGATCCAACTGCAGATCGAGTATTCATTCTGCAACCAAGGCGCCCCACCGAAGCAGATTGAACTGGACAATCGTCTGGAGATTGCTTGGGAAATGCTTGAGGTCCAGAAGGAGCAGCAGAAATTACAGGAGGAGAAGCAGGAAACCAAGCGAGAAAGATTTCAGAAAAATGCGAGCAGCCAAAACCAAACCAACTTCCAGACAGAACTGCTGCAACTTTTCAGGGAGTCAAAAGAGTAACGTTTATTGTAATAGCCAATTTGAAAATTTAAACTTGCTGAAAATTCCGATTCAGACCAAGACTTTGTTATTTTATGCTCATCAGCTGTTTTTAATTTTCCCTCCGATAAATCGATTGCTTATCTGACAATCGCAACGATATAGTCGCTGTTATAGATGGCGCTGCAGTGACAAACAGCTGTTTAAAAAACAAACAAAAAACGCTGCAGTTTATCCCATATCGTTGTCGCAATAAAAGATTAGTTTTACGCCGATATCAAACGCAAGATGCAGTTCTCATGGATGAAAGTGGCCATATACCTACTGACGTTTCTTACATACGCCTATTCCGGCTACGGATCAAGCACAATTGTTCATGTAAGTGAGCTCCTTTGAAATGAATGCACTTCACCCTTACTCAATCCGCAGTGATTCTATCCCCCTGAACAGCTAAGGGATGCCATCATTGCCGCCGAGGCCATATTTGGTGACGTGTTCAAGAATCTCATCACAGTTGTACGCAAATTTCGCACCGTCCACGAAGTCTTCGATGCTGCCGTGGAGGAGAACTGCGTGTATCAGTGTCCGCCGCCAGACGGTGGGGGCCCAGGTACTGTGACGCAAATTGCGTTCGAATTATGTAAATTTTCAATACACTATGACAACTGACGTGTGTTTTGCGGATTTGCAGCCCCCCGGGCAGTTCAAAATAAGTTCTACACACCGACCGCAGACGGCTGCGGTTCGCTGGGATTGCGCATAAGCACGGACTACCTGCCGGCAGTGGAGATGGAAACTTGCTGCAACGACCACGACATCTGCTACGACACGTGCAACAGTGACAAGGAGCTGTGTGACCTGGACTTCAAGCGGTGCCTTTACAAGTACTGCGACAGCTATGAGAAATCCCTAACCAGTGACCTGATGACAAAGGGATGCAAAGCCGCCGCCAAGATGCTGTTCACCGGCACTCTAACGCTCGGCTGCAGGTCGTTTCTGGACTCACAGAAGCGCTCCTGCTACTGTGCCCCAGCTAAACCGACCTCCTATAATGGAAACAAGTATGCAAACAGCAAGGAAAAGCAGCAGCGCCAGAAGTATGGCTGGAAGGATCGCAATGAGATATAGCACATAGCTAACGCATGGACGTACAAAAGGATGTATAATTAAGTATGTGTTAAATGTTGCTGTTAAACTTCGTTTCATGTTAGTTTTTAGTGGAGCCCATTTCCTGCCAATAATGGAAATCGGCTCTAACTGACGAATCTGAATTTTTATATTTATACACCAAAGAAAGTATCTCCCCAATAATATGGAAATATATGGATATTCTTACCAGCTACGGGCTAGTGAATTCTACTGGAACTATGTTAAACATCATTTTACATTGTTCGAATATTTAGTCTACAAAAAATTTAGTTGATCTGAGTACTAGCACCAACCATATAGTATATAGGTAGCTTTGGACTTGGGCTGAGTGGAGTCAATCTCATTGATCTGCTTGGGCGTGTCCTGTTTGGGGGCTTGAACCACTGGCTTCTTTTCTTCGGACAACTTGTTCCGTTGTTGCGGATGTTGACTTGTTTCCCGCCATGGTCCAGCTTCCCTTGGCTGGTCAGCAGGGGCTAAGATAGGAGCTGCAACGGCAGGAATCTGAAGGTTAGGTGGGGACACAACAGCTGGCAGCTAAGATTTCGAATTTAATTTCGCTTTCCTTGTTAATTTTTATAATATAGTCATTGGTTTAAAAGTTAAATATTACTATATTTAAAAATATATCTTTAAATACGTGTTTCTTGTTTCATTTCATTAGCTGGAAACAGGCTTTCCGGTCCCGCAAGATCTGGGCCACTCGCTGAAAGCGTTGGCCAGCTCAACTTTTAACTCAGCTCCTCAGTTTCATCGCGGCTGGGTATGGGTACACGGATCCCGATGCCTCTCGACTATACTCCGCTAAAAACTTGACTGCTGTTTCATCAACGGGATGTTTAGATGCTAGCAACTTCGCCATAAGAGCAGGAGTTGCTTCAGGGAATATATTGGTGGACTTTCGCTTTTCCATAACTTGACTTCTTCCGTGCTCATTTGTATGGGTTTCGTTTCCTTGTCCGCGTACTTTGCAAAGGCGTAGAAGGTTACCGGAAAAAAGAACTTTCCCATTCTGTCAATGGTCGAGAATTAGCCAAAAATGTGGCATACATTTGGTGGTACTTATACTTACATGGCCTATTCATGCTGAAACTCTTCGGGCGAATCATCCTCTTCCGCTTTTGGCATACTGAACAACTTGTCCTTCATTCGTTGGGGACGTAGAAGGCATTGTGGTAGTGGTCACCTGGCACACTCGTCCAGAGTCTTTTCGCTCCATCTTCATCCGCAGCTTGGTCGTTGCACCTCAAATGCAATATCCGGCAGGTTCTCTATTGCATTTTTAAAGTCTTTAAAAGGGAGTGCTTGTCGGCGTGCTTCCCTGCGAGGAGAATATCAGTATGCAGTGATTTTCAATTATCTTTGGCTATGCTTACTGCTGACTGCCTTATTTAATTTCTTCGATGGAGCCATTAGAGCTCGGTTTTTTAGCTCGGTGTGCGAGAATATCCGAGGCAGGGCCATGCACCGCCCTGCAAAAAAAATATCAAACGAATCGTTCGCACCATCGGCACAGTTCCCACCCATCGCAGAGCAGGGCGGCCGATGCACAGCTGTGGGAAGGTGGAGTAGGATATTGTTAGTTTAAGAATTTGGGCAGATATCGTGTCTTTCTACTCACCTTGTTGATGGGACACTGAAAGTCCTCTGGCCGCTTGCAGCAGTCGGCCTCATCGTGGACATTGTCACAGGTGGTACCATCGCAGATCAGAGCCTTGTCGCTGCCCTCGGCTGACTGTCAGCTGAACTGATCCGCTGGGCAGTCCTTTCGTCACAGCGCCAGAAGGCGGATATACAGTCGTTGTTCATGTCACTACTCCCGCCACTTAAAACTATCTGGCCGGATACACGCCGTAGTTCTCCTTGTCCTCCAGTAGCATCAGATGCTTGGGGCACGAGCAGAGTGATTGCGCAGCACTTTCGCATCCGGTGTCCACACAGCCCGGATGTCGGTGAACTGCGACAGACGATGCAGCTCCACGGAACGCCGCTCCCCGTTGACAGTGATCCTCTCCAGTCCGGTCTTGTCCTCGAGCCAGTACACAAATCCCCTAGGCGGCAATGTTGTTCACCTGCGGGATATGCATGGAAGCAAAGGTTTTTCTGTAGAGATGGAACAGGAGATTACACCTGTCCAGAGGTGTCCAATATGGTTGCTTACTTGTTCATCCCATTGATGTCTATAACTTCGATACGCATGGTATATCGGACTGTTGGTCCAGGGCCAGCGCCGTGACTCCTTCCAGCTCCACACGCTCATTGCCATCGACTCGGGCCCGAATGATGGCCTGATGGCTGCCGACATCTGTCGAGAAGAGCAGACGCCTCGCCTTCATGGCATGCACGGCAATGTTGCGAGACTTCTGCGAGTTCGCCCAGGAAGCTAAAAGAGGAAACGTTTTAGAACACAGCTGAATAGAAGAGAGAGCTTCACCTGGGCACGGATATTCTTGCTGGACACCGGCAGCGGCATATTCGGGCAGACTGTCGGAGCTGGGGGGATGCAGGGTACGTCCTTGGCGAGGCTGCGGCTCTGGCCCGTCTTGATCAATGTCCCCGGTGCTCCAGTACACGTAGTCCTAGCTGCCAACCAGTACTTGTTGCCATCCAGTCGTCGTCTCCAATCGAATCTGAGCTCCCGGCCATGATTATAGCACGGATCCGGCGTATGGAGTCCGAGGGGAGGGGGCCTCTGTCCGGCTGTCCACCCTTCCAGGATGCGCGCCCTCGTTCAATTTTGACCTCAGAAAATACCTAAAAGTATTAAAAATACCGTAAACGGTCACCCTAGGCTCAAATGTCAATCAAAACAGTCCGTTGAAATATCGGAAAGTATCAGAGCTCGGCCGATAGTCCAGCACTACGAAAATACATACTTTTGACATTGTACAGCACTAAAACGAAACAAGCGCAGCAAAAAGATTTTGCAATCTGCAGAAAAATGATTTATGTCTGTCTTTATGTTGAGGAACAATAGGCATTAATCCAAAAATGGGCTACGATGTCAATCGATTTCAAGGAGAAGTGGACGAGGAGCTAACATGCCCCATATGCTCTGGAGTTCTGGAGGATCCGCTGCAGGTTTGTTTGCCCCAGGAACGATAGTTCTTCTGAGTGCAACTTATAATTTTGTTATTGCAGGCGGTCATGTGCGAGCACGCCTTCTGTCGCGGGTGCATCAACGAATGGCTGACACGGCAGCCCACATGTCCCGTGGATCGCAACGCTCTGACGACAGCCAATCTGCGAGCCGTGCCTCGCATATTGCGCAACCTACTGTCCAGGTGAGACCGATTGACCACCCACTACCCACGGCATTCTCTACCCTCATCTAATCACATACATACACATTCAGACTATCAATTACCTGCGACAATGCACCGTATGGCTGCACAGCTGTGCTCAAACTAGACGTATATAATTCCCATTTGGAGGACTGTATCCACAATCCAAAGCGACCCTTTCCCTGTGAAAAAGGATGCGGCTTTGACATACCCAAGGACGAGCTAAAGGATCACAATTGCCTGAGGGAGCTGCGCACGCTGATCGTCAAGCAAACGGAGAAAATGGGAGAGCTCAAATCGGAGCTAACTGACCAGCAGCTGACCATCAACGAACTGAAAAGGGAACTGCAACTGTTCAAGGACTTTATGCGTGCCATGCGCGTCTCCAATCCGGCCATGCGCGCGATAGCCGACCAGATGGAGCGTGACGAGGTTATTCGCTGGAGTAGCGCCCTGCCCCGGGCCAGGGTCACACGCTGGGGGGGAATGATCTCTACGCCCGATGATGCATTGCAAGTGAGTGTTTTGCGAAGATTTGTGTGCACAGCTGGAGTGACTTACACCGTCTCTAATTCATTTCAGCTCATGATCAAGCGCGCTCTGTCCGAGTCGGGCTGCCCACCACACATTCTGGATAGTTTAATGGAATTCTGCCACGAGAGACGCTGGCCGCGGGGCCTGAGCTCGCTAGAAACGCGTCAGAATAACCGCAGAATCTATGATAACTATATCTGTCGGCGCATTCCAGGTGAGTGGGTGAAGATTCCCCTCCACATAAGCCCCTAGACATCTCTATATCCCTATCCACCAGGCAAACAAGCTGTGCTCGTGCTGAGCTGCGATAACCTACACATGACTGAGGATGTGATGATCGATCCGGGCCTGGTTATGATCTTTGCCCATGGCATCGAATAGGCCCATTACCACTACTTATCTTAGGTCAAGTTCTTACAATATCCCAACAGTGCTCAGTTTTGTTGATTCCTTAACATTAACATTAACATTAACATAAACATTAAGTTTAGGCATCAAAATCGTCCAGTCGGCTTTGATCATCGTGTAGCCTTAGAACTAAGAAAACGCTCGCAAAAAAGCTCTCACTCAAATGAAGAACCATCATACCATTCAAGCGCCTCATGACGACTTTCAAGTTGTAAAAAAGAATATACATTTATTTCGGATCATTGTTTCACTATTTAGTTCGTAAAAAATTATTCCTCCCATTTATATACACAACAACAACAAGAACATTATTATTTTTGTCTAATTAAGCGATCTCAACGAAGAAAAAAACGATTTGTTATTGTTCTATATTCACTTCCGTTTTTTGGACCATGTGAGTGTCTTAATTTGTGTTTCAATTCCTATAGAGCACATTTTACTTAAAGTTTTGAAATTATTATCAATACTTATAGTAGTTTAAACAAGGAACAAGTAATAATAAAAGATTTATTCAAATTGTACTGATGCACACTCGACTCAAGTGGAAAACAGAACAATCGCTTGGACTCGGAAATCAGCAAATCAATAAGTTCACTGGGATGCTGCCCTGCCTGCCCCCTACACACACAATCGCAGACACAAGCACGGCCTCCACATGCCGCCTCAGAAAAAGTTCTGCTAGGGAGAGGGGGAGCAACATCTGTTTCCAGAAAAGGAAATCAAGCCCACAACAGGGGCAACAAAAATAAACAAAACAAAAGAAAACCAAACTAGTTCCTCAACGAGCTTTACTCTTTGAAAAAAGTCAATTTGGAAAACCGGTTTCGGCTTTTGTACACCCGTTTCGATTCGTTTTTTTCCTACATAATATAACATTATTAAATGCTTCTGCCTGTTACATGTGCCAAAATCTGTTGGCCATACACAAGCATATACATATAAATATATATATATGCGTGTAAGTATATTTGCCGAAACATATTTGGATTATTGATGGAAACCATTAGCGAGATCGTTTCAGGGGACGCCCCCCGTGGCGATTGAAAAGTGAGAGTTGATCGGCAGAAAGGTGGAGATAGATATTTTCAAACAGTGTTTATTGAAGCTTCGTAGCTAGCGGACGTGTCCAGCTACGATCTCGCCCAGAGAACAGAGCCAAAATGAATGTGTCAATTTTTGTACTAATTGTGGGTGTCGTCTGCCTGGGAGCTGCGTCAGCAGCGCCTCAGTTGAGACAACGGAACGAGAAGCAGGTCCAGACGGTCGAGGATGAGTTCCGTAAGTGTAAATATCTTTTTAGTCATGATATTATTCAACGATAATCTTCCAACTACAGCATACAAGGGGGCCACCATTGAGGAAGTGGTTGTGGAGTCTGCGCTGTACATCAAGCCCAAGGCTACACAGCAGATGAGACGCGTACGTTCGGCAGATTCAGCGGATTCCCCCCTCCAAGGCATCTATGCGACCCACAAGCGGGTGAAGCGTGGCCGGAGAGGCGGTGCCACGCAGGTAGGCACCTCAGCAGGAGCTGGGGGAACTAATGCCGGTGTTGTTGTTGGCGCCGGACCCGATGGCGGCAATGCCAATGCCGATGTCCAGCTGAATCCACTCGGTCCACTCGGCCCCAGCGGCTTCAACCAGGAACAGGCTGCCTCCAATGGCGCTGCCCACAGCAACTACAACAACGGATTCAATGCCGGCTCCTCGGCGGCCAATGCCCAGGCCCAGGGATTCCAGTCGCAGACCGCTAATGGCTCCTTCGGCGCCTCTTCCGCCAGCACAGCCACCCAGTCGCAGAACACCAGTCCATTCGGCAGCAACAATGCCGCTGGAGCTTCCCTGAGTCAGGTCTACAAGCTGCCGAACGGCCAGACGATCAATTTCAGTTCCACCAATAGCTTTGCCAACAACGGGGCCAATAAGGGGAGCAGTCACGGCGCAGCAGTGTCTGTGAGCCGCTAAGCGGTCGGCAGCTGAGGATCCACATCCAACATTCAGATTATTTAAAATTTCAGTGTGCAAATAAACACTAATTTTCGAATGAAATTTATATAATTTTAATATATGTGTTTAGCAAGAAAGTTTTCGAGGGTGTTTTCTAGCTGTGGGCCATCGATGATCGATCCGTACGTTAAAAAAACGAGTGAATGCGATTTTGATTTTCGGGTTAGAGCTACTAGCTAGCTAGATCATTCGATCCGATAAATTAATCAATTTTCTACAAGATATGATCATTTTAGGTACTCATTTTCATTAGAATTTAAAAAAAGACTTCGATATCGCCAACCATATGTTCATGTTTAGTTTTCTTGGCTATTTGTGGGCCAATCTAGGCGTGCGATGACTTCCTGTAATCGCACAAATGTCCTTTATTTGATGGAGTCCTTATCAAGGATCAGGGACATTTTCCCCTTTCACATATTTAGGTTTCTCTGTTATTTGCGAGCCAATGGAGTCCTTATCAAGCCTCCGCCCGAAAGTATGCCTTACTTTTTATATAAGCCCAGTCCGAAAAGATGCTTTCTGATTTGCGATCAGCCTGAAAGTTTGCTATAATTTGAAAAATGCATACGACTTATATAACTCCTCCACTATACATGCGATCTCGACGTGCCACGCCTCCTCGTAGTCGGAAGAATGTCCCCGATCGTTTAGGGGCATCAAGGAGAATAAGGATATTGCCTGTAATCGCTATAATACCATTTCTCACCCTATCTGGACGTGCCCGCCTTCTCGTAATTGGGAGAACATCCCCGATCGCTTGAATCCAGATCTACGTCAATGACCATGATGAGGAGGATACCTTTTAAACGGGTTTTTTTCAAGATTTTTAATTTAATTTAACCATTTCTCGTCCGATACACTCATTTCTGTGCTTCCCTGATCGTTTGCGAACAGTCCTACAAACCCCCGATGCCCTGTGTTCTGAGTGAGGACCTTCATTTTACACATTTGATATAGCCGTTATATCTCAAGCAAATGGAGCCTGGGGCCTGATCGGACTGAGCATTGATGTAATTATGAGTGTAGTAATATTATGTAAAGAATTATAATTACAAATTGAAAAAAAATAAAAACTATGAAATATGTTGACAAAATGTATATTTATGCTGTGCTAGACGCCTAGGCATCTTTGCATTTCCTAATCTTAACCTGCTTCCTATTCCGACTCACTCTCACTCTCCGACTGGAAATCGCCCACCTCGATGGAGAAACCGTACTCCTGATCGCAGCCCAAGTAGGAGTCGCTCATGTAGTACAAGGTATAGTCATGTTTGCCCGGACTGGGGGCCACAAAGTCCAGCTTGACCTTGGCCTTCTGCTGGAGCGTGAGGCGTTTGATGGAGAGCAGGGAATTAGTCTTGGGATCTCCAATAACGACCCACCAGCCCTCCTCGCGCTTCTGCGGGAAGAAGGGTGCGATGACTGGGCCGGTGACCTCATCTTCGCGCTCCAGCTGGACCACCACATTGATCGTGGATCCCGAATTGATGCGGTCCTTATCGACCACCTCATAGTTGAGCTCAATGTTGGGATACCGATTGCAGAAACGGGCCACATCGGCCATCTGCGCATCGGAGAGCTGCAACAGACGCGAACGATCCTCATCCTCCAGCTCCATGATGTCGAAAACAGTTTCGATTTTCTGAAAACAAAACAAAACGGGAATTGGTCAGAGAGAGTTGCTGGCAGAGTTAATCTCTGGTCTTACCTTCTCAGTGCATCGCTTGACAATATCGACACTAAAGTGAGGCAATTGTCGCAAGTACGAATCCTTGGTCCACATGGCCTGGGTGACCATCTGGGCCAGTTCCATGGCAGCCACGGCCGGCGAAAGCCATCCATTCGAGCTCAAAACATCCACACAGGCCTGTATCAGACGAATGGCCCGGCTTAATATCTGTTCCGTATCGCCCTGCAGTTCGGGTCCCAACTGCAGCCGCGACAAATGCGCCTGGAGCAGTAAATTGGTCTTGATATGCGGATCATTAAATCTGGGGGAAAAGAGAATTGTTAGTCATCAACACGGATGGGGATGGGGATGTCGATGGTGGATTGATAAGCGAATCGAAACTTACTTGGGTGCCGTCTCATTGGGTCCGGTGAGCTTGTTGGGCAGGCGCTGGGACAGAGTGCGCAGGACCTGCTCCTCGTGATGCCTGACCACCACGTCCTCGTACTCCGCTGCCGACGAGATGATCTCCAGCAGGCCACGCACTTTGGTCTTGCTGTTCAAAGACAAACTGAAGAGCTCTGTGGAGGCGGAAAGAGAGACATTATAGGGGCGTCTCGCAGACAGCTGTCAGCATCTTACCAATGGTCGTATAGTTGATGTAATAATAGGCCGCAATCATGCCCAGATTGAGTGGCAGGGTATCCATATCGTCCTCGACACTGATGCACTTGGACTGCTCCAGATCACTGAGAGTATTCTCCACCAGCTCCGACAGATGATCGGACAGATGGCGATGTGTGACGCCCTGGAGATTGTAGTAATTGGGATTCTGGGTCAATCGCCTGTAGAGGAATGTCCACGTGAGATAGTCCACGGCATCCTGCTTGTTCTCAATCGTTTTGGTCACCACCTCGGCATTGAAGTGGTCGTGCATGCGATGATCGAGATGGCTTTCGATGGGCAGCGGCTCGTTGATGAACTTCTTGAAGAAGTCCTTCTTGCTGCTCTGGCACATGAGCACGCACTTGGCATCGGCGTCCTCGTTGGGCCGATTGGCGCGTCCCACCATCTGGAGCACGTCCGTGATGGGGTAGTCCTCGTACGAGTGATTCTTGCCGTTGTAGAACTGCGTGTCCATGATGATGATTAGATGGGCCGAGATGCTCATGCCCCAGCAGAGATCGCGCGAGACGACGGCCAGCTGCACAGCGCCCGAATCGAAGAGTTGCTCCACCAAACGATGATCTGACGAGGACAGACCCTCGTGCAGGTAGGCCACACCCTGGGCCAGGGTCTCCTTCAGGGTCTTGTCGGTCATTCGTTCCAGGAATGGCTTGATGTCCTCCTCCTCGGCATGGAAGAAACGATTCGGTTGCAGATCGGACGCAGCATACGTCAGGATATCGATGGCCGTGAGCCGCGCCTGCTTCCTGGAGGAGACAAACACAATCACCGGCTTGTGGGCACTGTACTTGAGGATGGCATTGTACACCGGCTTCGACATGGTGGCGATTCTCGTCGCATTGTGCGTCACATTGAATCCCTGAATGTGCAGCTCCAGGGGAATGGGTCGCACACTGGGATGGAAATTGAAGGTGGCATTCGGATTGCAGCCCAGCCACTGGGCCACATCCCGGGCATCGGTCAGAGAGGCGGACAGGGCCACGATTCTAATCTGCTTCTCAATCTGCGAGCTAATGTACCGCATCCTGGAGCACACAATCTCCAGCACAGGACCCTCCTCGCCGCCCACCAGCTGCAGTTCGTCGACAATGAACAGATTCACCAGCTGGACGTTCTTCCTCTGCTTCCAGCGTCGCGACAGCACATCCCACTTGTCAGCCGTCGTGATCACCAGCTGTCCCTTGGCTATCAGTTTCAGATCCGTTCCAGTTTCGCCAGTCAGCTTCACCACCTTGATGTCCAGTGCCCCGAACTTTTGATGCCAGTCGGCAAAGACAAGGTCAGCGAGGGCCTCCTCGGACACCAAGTAGACGCAGCGGGCCTCCGTCTGGGTGGTGAACAGTCGCATGATGGCGAACTCTGCGATCGTCATCTTGCCGGAACCTGTTGGGGCGCCCACAAACACATTCTCGTCGCTGTTGTAGACGGCGTTGAAGACCTGAGTCTGTATGGGATTGAACTGGGGGAAGCGCTGCGCGTAGAACGACTCGAATTTAGGCTGACGCAGAGCACTGATCGGCAGCGGTTGCAGATCCAGCAGCTCCGTGGGCGGTAGATTCTTTTCCGGCAGTATCAAGTGCCTGAACGAGACGGGCAGCTGGGTCTCGGCGCCAATCCAGCGATCGGAGACGATTCGGAGGAAGTACTGCGGCGGCAGGGGCTCAAAGACGGGCACAAAGAACTTCAGCTGATGCTCGTCCTGGGCGTACTTCTGCTTCAGCAGAAAGAACTCATGATGCAGTATCAGCTCCGAGTCGACATCCTCGATGAGCACCCAAAAGCCCTCCGAGGCGCCATGTACCTTTTCGTCCCACTGGAAGTCCGGCGTGATGGTCAGCTCCACTCTAAGGGTCCCTCGGGTGATGGGCTGGATGTGCGTGGACAGCTCCAGCTTGGGGAATTGATGCACAAACTTGTGTATGGTCTTGCCTAGCTTCGGCACGCGGATCAGCTCGCCCAGCTCGTGCGGCTCCAGGTCGTACAGCCGCGACCAGGGGAAGTGCTTCTTCTCCAGCTTCTTGGCTATTTCGTCGGGCATCTTCTTGAACTGCCGCAGCGGTGTCATCGACTGCCACATCCTCCGGTCAATCATCTTGCACAGCGTCAGCGTTTTGTCGGCCAACTGTGCCCAGCCACGCGTGAGGACAATCTCGAAGATGGCTCTCATGAGCCGAGCAGCTGACTGGGTAATGAAGACCATGTCCGACATCAGGGCAAAGCCCTCCAGCTTCAGTTGGGAAATGTACGCCTGCAGCAGAACATTCACCTTGGCGCTGTGCTCCTCGATGGACTCCTTGATGGGTATGGGCACGCGCTCCATCAGCTTCTGCAGCTCCAGCTTCTCCTCCTCCCGCACCGAAATGTGACGGAACTCCGAGGACAGCGAGAACACCCGAAACAGCTCAATCTCGCTGAGCGTCTGCTTCAGCAGCTGGTTGTACGTGAGCATCGTTTCGTGAGTGAGATAATAGTGGGATGCAATGCGTCCCAGATCCGTCACCTGAAAGTGTCCCGTCTTCCGCTCGTACTTGACCAGACCGCTCCGCTCCAGGCAACAGGCGGCCGTGTGCAGCAGATCCGCTCGATGCTGCTCCAGCAGGGGATCCGCCTTGATGGCGTCATGCGAGACCCCATAGAGCGTGGGATTCCTCAGCATGCGGATGTAGAGGTACGTGTAGCCCAGCCAGTTAACGGCATCCTGCAGATGCTGCACTGTGCCCAGGACAATCTCGGCGTTGAGCATGTCCGGTAGCTTCGAGATGAACTGCGACTCGATGGGCAGCTGCTGGTTGAGCAGCGAAAGGTAGAACTGCAGCTCGCTGTGATTGGTTATGAGGATGCCCTCGCCCTTGGTGTCGTACTGGGGTCGTCCGGCACGACCCAACATCTGGAGGACATCCAATGCGCTCAGCTCCACCCAGCGTCCCTTCTCCGGATTGTAGACCTGCGTGCCCTTGATGATCACCGTGTGTGCGGGCAGATTGACACCCCAGGCCAGGGTGGCCGTGGATACCAGCACCTGGATGTGACGATCCGCA
This sequence comes from Drosophila lowei, assembly GCA_008121275.1. NCBI lineage: Eukaryota > Metazoa > Arthropoda > Insecta > Diptera > Drosophilidae > Drosophila > Drosophila lowei. The sequence goes on along the minus strand of CM017781.1, from coordinate 22,019,578 downwards.
AAGAGATCCTCCACCAAAGTACGATCGACGCGCGTCATTCCGGCATGATGGATAGCAAAGCCGTAGGGAAGGAGCTCCTTCAGTTCCGAGTTCTTTACCTGCTCGGCCTCCGTGCGGAGCACCTCCATGCTGGCCGAACCCTCTCTCAGGAAGCTGCCCAAGGTGTCCTGCTCCAGGCACATATCCCTCACCGCTCGGGCCGTCTTGCCGGTCTCCTTGCGCGAGTGGACAAACACTAGCACTTGATTCCGTCCCGCATGCTCCATGGTCTTCTCGTAGACGATCTCGTTCATCACCTGGAAACGCTTGAGGGCCTTCTTCTCCGTCACACCGATGTACTGCTGCTCCAGGGACACGGGACGATAGCTGTTGTCAAAGTAGAAGAGGCCCTTGTCCGGTTTGACGCGCAAGAACGTGGCCACATCCTGGTAATTGGGCAGAGTGGCGGATAGCCCCACCAGCCGCACATCTTCCTGCGTCGTCTCAATATTCCGAATGGTACGAGCCACCAGTGCCTCCAGCACCGGACCACGTTCATCGTGCAGCAGATGGATCTCGTCAATGATGACCAAACGCACCAGACTCACAAACGTGCGCTCTCCCCCCTTCCGGGTGATGATGTCCCACTTCTCCGGCGTGCACACAATCACCTGGGTGGCGGCTATCTGCTCTCTGGTCAGCTGATGGTCGCCCGTCAGCTCGGACACGACGAGATTATAGCAGGCGAGACGTCGTCCAAAGTTTCCGACCATTTCCTGCACCAAAGACTTCATTGGGGCCACATAGATGATCTTGAAATCCTGTGTATTGATGGTGCCATCCTCGTTGATATGCTTCCCGATCTCCCGCATCATTGTGAGCAGAGCCACATTCGTTTTGCCCGCTCCGGTGGGGGCACACAGCAGCATATTCTCGTCGCTGTCCAGTGCTGCTTTGTACAGGCGACTCTGGATGCGATTCAGGGTCTTGAACCCCTCGAAGACTGGCTGACAGTACTTGGGCAGCTTATCGATAGGCTGCAGTTCCTCGTTGTCGTCAAAGGGTACGGCCTTGAGTGCGGGGACGTGCACCTCCTCATAGCCCTTGCGCTGCTTCCTGTAGGAACCGTCGGGCAGTTGGCAGCGTTTATTCGCCATGAAATGGGAGCCGTGGGTGAAGGCCAGCTCATCCAGCTCCAGCAGCTGACGTACGCCAGCCACCTGGCCGGCCGTTGCTGCGCCACCATCTTCGGCATCGCCTTTGCCCCGCTTATTGCCTCTCGTCTCACCCTCTTCCTGCTCCTCCGACTTGCCCGTGTCCAGCTGCCGCAGGATTTTCGCGAGGGACGTGTTGCCGCGCATCTTTTCGCGTATCCGCTGGCGTTCACTGTCCGTCTGGGCGGAGGCCAGCATGGTGCAGTAGAGGATCATCTGGCGATTCAGCTTCAGCTGCTTGATGAAGTCAAAGCAATCGTAGCCCAGCAGCAGCACCAACTGGTTCTCGCAGTCCCGCTCGTCGGCGGCATCTTTGAGGATCTTGAGCACATCCGCAGACTTGCTCTGCGACACCATGGCATCCTTGTAGAACTTGCTGAGGCAACGCTGCAGCCAGTAGGCATCGATGTCCAGGGGATGGAGGATCCGATCTTTCTTTACATTGCTGGCAGCCTCCTCATTGGCCAGCTGTGGAGAAAGAAGATTATCCATCAATTCAATGTCGATGCGTACCACCGATGATATACTCACGTTCTCTGCGTGCAGGGTGTGATCAATGCGCGCCTCTTCGCCCTCATCTGGCACATCATCGTCCCGTATCTCGCCATACATATCGTTGTCGCTCTCCTCCTCGGACTCCTCGAACTGCACGTTGATGCCGTACTGCTCGTCAATCTGCTCCTCCGTGTTGGTGGTGGCTGTCAGTGCGTTTACGGCATCGCTGCCAAAGTCTGTAATCTTCTTGCCCAGGTTGACCAGCAACGCGAATCGTTCATCTGTCACCGCGCCCAGCAGGCTGTCCGTTTCCCGCTTGCGTTCGCGATCCTTTAGACGATCATTCTTCAGCACAGCCAAGATCTCATCGGCCGCACCGCACAGGATATCTCTGGGCTGATCCCCCAAGGCCTCTTGGATGAAACTCAGCAGCACCTCGTAGGTCTGACGCGTCTCCTGGGTCTTTGGCCGGTACACAATGCCGACCATCTCGTCAATGCCCTCAGAGAGCAGAGTGGCACCCTTCATGCGCTCGAAATCGTACTGGGCCTCGTCACGCTTCTGCCGTTTCACCTTGCGCTCCTCTGTCTTTTCCGGCTTGGTGCGCTGGTACCGGTCACCCATTCGCGTGCCATCCAACTTTCCCACCAGGGAGCAGACCTCGCCAGTGGCCTCATCACGACGTGGACGCTCGATGAGTCGAACATCGGCTTGCAGCACAAGATTAGAGTTCTGAAAACACACACACAAATATATTCAATTTGCAAAATTTTCATACAAACGTTTGCCACAGACACAGACGCCGCATGGAGCGGTGAAAATTTTGTAAGCTGTCCGTTCGGTACTTACCGCCTTGTACTCATACTGCAATTGACGTGCTGCGGCATCCGCCATGACTGTTTATCGTTTCACTTAGGTTTTCAACGTTGTAATTAACCTATTTTAATTCTTTATTCAATAAAATTGTGAAATATGCCGCTGTTTTTGGTTGCAAGCAGTGTGACCGCGGATTTATTGATAGAATATACCGTCTGACCCGCAGAAATATACCTTCTCATTTTTAAAATATACCGTAAATATACCGATGCAAAACGAACTTAACCCACTTGGGACCGCTCTATTTTAACAGGTGAACAACTTTAGTTGAACCGCGGAAAATAATACTTTATGTAAATTTCTCTATACTTAAAAACAACTTTACCATGATACCTTTCCCCTGAACTGCGCTAAAATTTTTCAAGTTCCATAATTTTCGTGGAGTGTATTTAACACCCACTGGCTTATAATGGGTTAATCGTCTTCTGTCCATGATCGAAAATCAAATTCTTCGATTTTAAAATTCGTTTAAATTTACTATTATCCTATTTCCTTTAATTAATGTAAATATTCCTTTTTCCAAGCTGATTTGAAACATGACTAATGACTTGTTATGAATGAGTGGACTGTATAATTTGTAATAGGTTTTTTTTTCAAATATTTAGTGATTACAATAGCGGCGGTTATATATCTATCAATAGCGGGGGTTGATTTGCGGCGGTACAGCGATATGCGGGAGGTTGGTTGTGATTCTAATTTTCTACTACTTTCAACTCCACAAAAGAAGTCGAGCAAAAGGGAATCGAAAGATCATGCGATGCGACGGTCCAATGGAAAACGGTGAGAACGTAACAGTTATGTTTTGGACACAAGCAATAGCAACACAGCTATGTGTGTAAAATAAGCTGCGGGACAATACAATCATGAGCATAAGAATAGGGCAGTTGTTATATAAATGAACATTGAACTAAACTAAGCGGCTAATTTCTCAACAGACATGTTTTTCACCTATTCATTATGGGTTTTCGGCGACCAAATAATTAAAAGCTAATATAAGCCCATTTCTATATACTTTTGTCCAGATATTATTTTCTAAGTTGAATGAAACATAACTAATCTAATCAATAGGCATATAACTTTATTAACTTTGATCTAAAAACCTATTTAAATAAAACTTCACTTTTCCTCAAAGTCTCTCTTAAAAGCCTACTTAGTTGTTTGTTTAGGATGTATGAAGTGATTTATGGGAAAATTTGAGGTGATAAAGTAAAAAAAACATATGGAAATATCGTACGTTCGCGACCCCTACGTTGGCGCCCGGTACTTAATTCATGCTCGGTACTCTATGCATTAGAGTAGGAGAAGATCTTTCACCGTTCATTTAGGATTACATACATTAGAATAAGATGGCATACTCTTCTTTCTCATGTAAAACTTACCTAGCCATAAGAGCAACCTTAGCTTTAAATACGTCCCTGTGGCCAAAAAAATCTTTTGATCACTCGAGAGCAAGCTTTCGCCTTTACACTAGAGCTGCGTGCCAAAGTTTAATTGTTTGAAAGTGATCGAGTGACAGGGATATGATGAACGCAATCCAGTGGAATACATGATGCAGGGAAGCACGATGTGGGAGAGCGAACCTGCAAACACACACACAACACAAATTGATGTTAAACATCGACATTAAGAGACCTTTATCATCACTCACCCGTTGCGTTGCGAGGTCATGGCCACAATGGGGCTACAGGTGTTGGTCAATGGATTATAGCGCTCAGCGGACGAGAGCTCCATACAATCATCTCGCCTGCCAACGGCATAGATTTAGTTGTTGAACACCGCACAGCCACCCACCAACACGACGCCTAGACGTCGTATGGCCATCGGGGCCACCTTGGACCACTTGTTCTCCTTGGGATCGTAGCGCTCCATGTGATTCAGGCACTGGACCCCATCCTGGCCACTCAAAGCATACAAGAAACGATCTAGCACGCCCACACCCACACTGGTGCGGCATGTGGTGATGTATGCCTCATCACAGGATCATTGCTCGGTCCTTTGACTGTCGTCACCACCCACAGCATAGAGCAGAACGTTTAGGACGGCCAGTTTCTTTCTATCAGGGGTGCCAGAAAATCTGGTTTTTCTAGCTCTTTTAGTCTATTTGGGATTCGATATTCGCTTCGTTCGGACCGATAGAATCAGCAATTCAGCTTTCTCATAACTTTTCATCGCGCGCCCAAAACCGAATGAAGCGAATACCATCATTTTAACTGTCAGATCCAAATCGATTCGAAAGAGAAAGCAACACACATATTTTCTTCGCTCTCTGCCTCTTGGATTCGGTTTTTAATGATTCGAATCCGACTGAAGGCAGGATTCATATTGATCGAACGGGAATGAGTATAGCTGTGTTTTTATGAATACTGTGGATTCGTGTAGTGATATATGATAAGGAATTTATATATTTACATACTTATGTATGTGCATATAAACTTTATGGAGTTCTCCTTCTTCTGTGTGCTACCGCAAGAGTGGCAGGACTTCTGCAGCAAGGCGGTTGCACATGGAATGGAGGGAGAGAGAAAAAGAGATCATTTGAAATGCTTTCTTTATTTTAACTGCATTTTGATATAGTTTTTATGTACAAACTTTGGTGACTTACTGGCTAGCAACTTGATTCATATTCATATACATATGTATTTATTTATATTTTATTCAAATCCTCGCTCTCCATCCATAAACAAACGCTCGGAGACGAATCGATATCGCTGTGGACGCTATGTTAAGCTAATTATCCATATAACGCTTTGGCCGAACTAATAAAATCGATCTCAAAACGATTGATTGCTTTATTCTTACAGTAAACTAGTTGCATCCCATTTTTGTATGTATTTTTTGTTTTAATAATATTTTTATATTTTAATAATTGTAGGTAGATCTATCGCTTATTGTACATGTGTGTCCTTAAGCTACGACGAATTGCTTTTGCTTTTGCTGTGGTTCCTTCGTTTGCTCGTTCGTTTCGTTTCTCCATATAAAAAACTCTTGCCAAACAGCTTCCACTTGTTTTTTTCTTACACATTTGTACACCGTTTTATTGCGACGTCTTCTTGGAGTTTTGGTTTTACATTTGTGTTTTTGTGTGTGTGTGTGTGTGTATGTGTTCGTTCTAAGGCAACTGGTTTAAAGGCAACTTTAATATAAATTGTTACTTCTTTTATACTAAAATTTACACCACGAGTGTTTTCATCTTTAATCTTTAATCGACTCTATAGCAAAATTTACAAAAGTACGATTCGATATGTGTGTTAGTATTTTGTTTTTGTTTTAGCGGAGGGTTGTGTGTGGGTGGTGAAAAAGCGCAAGTGCGGTACAAAAAAATACAACAAAAAACAATTAAAAAAAAGGACAAATACAAAAAAAAAACATTACAAACAACTTTAAAAAACCCCTATACTCTTTGAGTATCGGTTACTAAAAAAAAGCATTGTGGTGTTTAAGCCTAGTGTACTCAGATCGCTAATATAAATATGGATTGGTGTGTAGAAAAGCATATAGTTTGTAGTACGGCCCTATCTCGTGGGGATAAGAACTTGTTCTGCTGCTGCACTGCCGTATAGGCTGCGCCCCAAGCAACCGGAAAAATGTTATCGTATATCGTATTGGTGGCAATCACTACTTTACAGATGACGAGACACAGGCTCTTGTTAAAATAAAACAACCAAAAAGATCCTTTTTGCAGACGCTTCACAACCACGATAACAACGATCTCATGGAAAAAGACGCAGATTCTCTCCTTTCACTGAAAATAGTCCGATTATTTTGTGAAGATTAGTTTGTAAAGTATACTAAGTGTTGCCAAATCCATCAGGAGGAGAACAAGTCAAGGTCAAGGGCATTGCAAGCAGGAGGAGGACAAAACCAGATTCGATCTATTCGCAATCAAGAGCAGGACAGGTCCCTATCCTGATTATCATTGGCAACGTTTGAACATATGTGTCGATGCAGTGATGTTTATACATATATGGCGATGATGATACCGAGTATGATGTTGATGTTGATGATATTGTGTGGTTGTGGAGAAAGCTGTATCTGAATTAGAAATATGTTTAACGAACTTAGGAGCCAAACTTAAAGAATTTAGCATGTAAATATAGTTCGTAGGAGGTCGTTGGATGGTGTCGTGTGGTGTGGTATGGTGTGGCGTGTCCTTCTGTAGCTTAACGAATAACTATAAATCTGATTAACTGATTAATGATTTTAGTGATTGTTACATTCTCTGGTATCGCACCTAAATTGATCTCAAGATCTCCGCTTAAACAATAAGCGGCTTAGCGTACGATTCCCTACGATTTATTATTGAATTTGTAATTACAATTAGGCTATTTAAAAATTAACTAGCCAACATATCGCATATAGAATACATTTTTATAAGGATTGTTGCCCGGTCTACTCTTAGCTCTCATCTCCTCTTCTTGCCGGTTCGCGGGATCGTTAGGCGTTTTCCGCGTAAATAGTTTGCAAAGAGATGTCCCAACTTATGTCTTAAGGTGTTCTATTATCTATTATAGTATATAACAAATCTTGACAGGATCTTTGGTGCTCCTTGCGGATCCTTCGACTCTTGCTTTCAGTGTTAGTCTGTCTGTGTGTGTGTGTGTCCTGTGTGTTGTGTGTGTGGGTCGTTGTGTGGCAGTTAGACACTTATTAATCGCTGCGGCCTAGCCATAGTTGTCCTCGTTGCTCTGCTACCAGTCCTCATCTGTCGTCAGCTGTCTTGTTGCTTTTCGGAGCCAGACGTCCACTGCATGGTCGCCGCCAGCACCGCTTGCAGTTGGCGCCTCTCCGCATCCGCTTCTTTCTCATCGTCCTCCGGCGCCTCCACGACACTACTCTTCGCCTCTTCTTGGCCTAAGCACTGATCGGCGGCACGAGGTCATTCGAACACGTACCGCTGGCGCAAGGCCCGCGCCCTCTCTGGCTGCACACGCGTCGGCAGTCGCGGCACCTTGGGTGCCCGCTGCTTTCTCACCTTCGGTCGGGGATATATCTGAGGCGTCACGATTTCATACTCGTCTTTGATCTCGGATTTAATATGCGGAACGCTGTATACGCGACGATGTTCCTTGAAGCGATGCTTTAGCACCTGCTGGACACTGTTGATGAGGAGGCAGAAGTGTCGCCAGCTGGCCCGCGATTTTCGCCACGAAACTTGCGTCTTGCCAAAGCCGTAAAGATTCTCATCCTCATTCTTTGGGCGGCCCGTTTTGCGGGCTTTCGGGGCGGGCTCTGGGCGTTCGATTCGGGCTGTTATTATTGTTGTAGTGGTCCTGGTTGTGGAGGGTTCCTCTTCCGGTGGCGGCACGTGTATCATCAGCATTTGGAGACCGACCTTGCTGTCCTCCGTGTCTGCGGGAACTTCATTCCTTACTTCAACAGGCGGACATGGCAACGGTACATGGCACTCGGTTCGCCGTTGCTGACGAGTTCTTGGCCGTTTGTTTGGTATCTCTTCGGGTTCTGTTTTTAGTGCGAAAGCTGGAGCAAGCTGCGGCGGCGGCAACATTTCGTGGGACGTCTCCTCAAAGACCACTGGCTGTATCAGATATTCGAGGGGCATATATAGTGCCGGCAGAGTCTCATCGAAGCCGTGGAAACCTTCATCGTAGGAAATCTCCCGGGAGAGTCTGCGACGAGGCAAGAACGATTCCCTCGGTGCTGCTATAGCCTGCACGGGCTCGTGGAGCATGGGGATGTCCTCGGGTTCGGACGCATCTGCGGGTGATATAGGTTCTTCTTCTTCATTAACCACCTCCTCCTCCTCTACCTCCTCCTCCTCCTCTTCCTCTACTTCCTCTGCCTCCTCCTCCTCCTCTACCTCCTCCTCAAGCTGCTGTGGTGAGGTTGGCACAATGAATTCAACGTCCATGTCGCCACCGACACCACACACCCAGTCGCTCGCCAAAATATCATCCAGTTGCGGACGATCGGCGGGATCGGGCTGCATGCAGCACTCTACCAGCTGGCGGAATTCCGGGCTGGCACTTAGCCAGAGCTTAGATTCATGATTGAACGTCTCGCTCTGCATGCGTCTCCGCAACTGGTGATGAATCTCTGGAGTGTGTTCCGTGTCCTCCTGATCCTGGCGATACGGCGGATGGCCCACCAGCATCGTGTACAGCGTCGCGCCAAGCCCGTAGACATCGACGGCCGGCGTATACGTGACCATATTGGGATCCTTGAGCATTTCGGGCGGTGCATAGTCCAGAGTGTAGCGCGGCTTGTCCTGCCAGCTCGTGAAATTGCTGCTGTAACTGTGAACACCAGAAACGAAAGAGAAGAGTCGATTATAAGAAGAGGAAATAAAGGTTATATTAGAGAAAAGGCACCCACCAGGCACTGCCAAAGTCAACCAGCTTCACCACCATATCATCGCGACTCTCAAACACAACGTTCTCGGGCTTCACGTCACCGTGTATGAACTTCTTCGTGTGAATGTGACGCACCGCCTCCAGAATCTGACGAAAGAGCTCACGGCAGGTGCGCTCATTCAGGGCATTGCGTTTGATGGGCGCCGAAAGCTCCTCGCCGACAAGGAACTCTGTGAGGATCCATGTGTCGCACTTGTCCCGGAAGGTGCCCAGATATTGGACAATATTCTGGTGGCCATCATTTATCATGGCGCAGGAGGTCAGAGCGTCTACTTCGGATGCACGAAACTTTGAGAGTGGGACAACCTTGACCATGAATATCATATCGTTGGTGCTGTCCACGGCAAAGTAGCAGGTACCGTAGGATCCACCCGCCGTGCGACTGCCCAGGTCGAGGTCTTGCGGTCTTGACGGCATATTCTGGTGATGGATGGAGAAAACAAGAGATTAGCATAAGCTTGGATGTGGGAGAATGGGAAAGTGAGAGACTTTCAACCGACCAGTAATCCTTTATTACAATATTCAATGTGACAGTTGTTGTCTCTGCGCATTTGTTCCAAATGTTCGGGCGCCACATAGGTATATCCCCGGAAAAGGCGAATGCGACTGGGGGGTGAATCGCATTCGATGTCCTCAGGCAGCTGGTCGGTGAACTCGTTGCTGAAGTTCTGGACGTCATCCTCGCATGTGAGGACGGGCTTGTATGGGGCCTTGCGGCGCTTGGCGCGCAGATCGTGCCAGTTGATGCCATGGAAGAAGGGATGCTGCTTGATCTCTTTGGCATCGCGATCGTTCTTGCCCAGACGCAGCTTGGGGTTCTTCTCCAGCATTTTTAGCACAAAGTCTTTGGCAGCCGCGCTGAACGATGCCGGTATTGGCGGCTGATCCCTTTGTATACGCCTTGAGATCTCCGACTGTTGGCTCTGGCCATCAGAGGTGGAAAAGGGTGGTCCTCCGGTGAGTAGTTCAAAGGTCAGAACACCCACAGACCACCAATCGACGGCACTGTCGTGACCCGGCGGCCCAGTGCGTATGATCTCCGGTGCCATGTACTCCAGGGTGCCACAGAAGCTGTGCGCCCGGTGATCATTCTCTTCCGATAGGATCTTCGAAAGCCCAAAGTCGGACAGGACAATGTGTCCGTCTCCATCCAGAAGGATGTTTTCGAGCTTTATGTCGCGATAGATGATGCCCAGCTGATGCAGTTGCTCCACCGCCAACACCACCTCGGCAATGTAGACGCGCACACGCGCCTCATCGAACTGCTCGGCATGGTACAAATGCGTGAACAGTTCCCCCCCCTTGGCAAAGTCTGTAAAAGCATTGGCATTATGGTAATCTGGTCAACATAAAGCAATTATCATCTTGATCTTACCGAGAACCAGGTACAGCTTCGATGATGACTGGAAGGCATAGTGGAGGCCGACCAGGAAGGGGCTGCGCTGTACGGCCTCTAGTACCTGAAAAAGGAGCAAGACGTTGGGTTACAGCAAACACTTGGATGCAATCTTTGCAATATTTTCCGCTTCTTTGTGGTGTCTTATATCGTTTAGAGCAAGATAGCAAGAGAGCAATAGCGAAAGAGAGAGAGAGAGAAAGAGTGTGCCTCGGCATGTGTATGTTTTTGGGTGGGTGGAAGATGGATAACTGAGCAGTTAGCAGTTACTTTGGCACGAATTCATTTCATTTATAAATGATTTTCGTTTTTATCTTTGTCTTTCTCTTTCCATTTTCAATTGTTGGGCAGAAAAAAAAACTTTCACATTTCAGGTTTTGTTCCTTTCTATTTTGGCCAAATTGTAGATAGCCGGCTATCTGGTTGCCGGGCTATGGGCTATAACTGGGTTAGTGGCACAGAGGCAGTGGTACCTTGAAAGAAAAAAACGAGTGCTCCCGCCTACAACCCCGGCTGCAGTCGTCTGTCTGTCGGGCTGGGCTGGGCTGTCGGTTATCGGTGGGAGGGAGAAACGTAAATAGCACAGAAAACCAGGCGACAGCAAAGCAGGCCAGTCGCCTGCCCAATTGTAAATTTGTTCAATTTATCTGTCAGAAAATGCGCTGCTTATCTCAGCTTCTCGTGTTCTTGCTCTCTCGCTCGCTCACTCCCTCCCTCTCACTACACCTGTTTGCAGTTATTTAACGAATTTGTTGTTGTTGTTGTTGTTTTCTTTTCGTTTTCTATTTTCATTGATTTACTACGACTCTCTCAATGTCGCGGCCGAAAACCGGTTGCAATAGCAGTAGCTGTAGCCACAAACAACTTCCACTATCGATCGGAGCTCTCTTACTCTCTTTCTCTTCCTATCTGAAGTTCCCTCTAGCCAAGGTATATTAAATAGAAGGTCAATCAGTCTGGAGAGTACCTTAAACAGGTTTGGGTGCCTTACCGTCTGCCTAATTTACCTTGCCTCTTTAGCTCGCTCCTTAGCTATCCTCTCTACGCTCTCTCTCTCTCTCTGCATTACTCCGTTAGCTTTGTGCCGGTGCAACAAGAACAAGTCGGAATGTGGGTCACAAGAAGATTCACGTCGATTCGTGTCTTTTCCTCCTTGTTGTGCTTCCTCGTTCACTCTTTCTCTACTCTTCTACTCTCTTCTTTCTTGATTTGCTACTGGAAACTGTACGTGTACATACACATGTATAGACGGGACGTGTGCAGCTTGAAGGTTGTCTCTCGCTTTGGGTTTCATTTCAAAGAGCTGCACTTTTATTGAAGAAAATAAGCTCTTCAGCAGTGACTGCAAAAACAGCACGCAGTCAGGGGCAACGGTAAAAAGGTAACGGTACAAGTAAACCGAAAAAAACAACAAACAATCTGCAATCACTTCCATTGGACACGTTCCCGTTCTTTTCGTTTGTTGTGATTAAAAGGGTTTTACTTTCCACTCATATTCTCTTCCTCGCCCTCGTTAAGTACTTACCACACGCTCTGTTTTGGTGTGTTCGGCCGTTTTACGCTTCTGCACTACGGTTATCTTGTTTAGGACCTTCATGGCATACAACTGCCCCGCATCGTGACGGGTCAGTTTTCGCACAAGGAAAACTCGTCCATACGCTGTACAAATGATTGGATATGGAAAAGATTAGGCTAATTTCAGGGTTTACATATAAAAGGATCCACTTACCGCCAGTGCCCAGAACACGTATTATTTTAAAGTCGACTAGACTCACTGCCTCATCACTGTATAGTTTTACTGTGGGGGGAGAGATAGGGATTATAATTCAATTCATAAACAATTCAGTGAGTATCAATTTCCAAACATATGTAACAAGGTTCCCCCCCCCCATCGACTTTTATATGAGCCGAAAGATCCCAGCATATTTGAGAGGGACGCATAGTCAATTGTATTGTTTTTCTCTTTCAACTGTTTACATATATGACATCAATACTAAAATAAATGCGGCTCTAATCTCTCAGCGAGCGTTGTATCGCATTTTATTTTTACCTACAGGGCAGCGCACGTGCGAGACACTTGCTTCGGGTTTAGTGTACGACGACGACGACGCCTAACAGTAAACATGTGCGAATGATGCGAAAGAGAGACGAAAGCGGGCAATAGAAATAGATTCAGTGCTGTAGTACTCTCGTCTATGCAGTTGTGTGGGTCCGAATAAAGCTGGCAATTTCATCAGGATAAGCAGCAGGTGGCTGGCTGTGAGGGGGATATGAAATGAAAAATGAAGCCAAAGCCTGCGCAACAGCCGAACCCCAATGCCAACAAAAGAAATTCTCCTTTGCACTCGCCTTTCGTATGCTCTCTCTCAATATTCTCCTTGTCCAGACACGTTCAATATGTATGTACATACATATGCGTACATAGGCAGAGGCAATAACGGTTCATTGGCCTGTCCGTCGCCTCGCCAAAATTGGTAGAATTTACGATTATTTGGTGGCCCAGACACATGCCTCCTTCATGTCTTGGGATTACAATTATTTCATAAAATGGCTCCAAAAGAGTACTTTATACATAGTACATAGGCCCTCTATTATATGTAGGTCTAAGACTCGCAGTACTTCTACTCCATTTACCCATCTGCCACTCTCCTCCTATTAAATGTGGTAACTTGTCCTTGAACCGACATGACCCTCAAGCTAATGCCTCTTCTAACCAAAGGCGGGGCGGGGTAGTGTAGAAGACTATTGATAGATCTCAGCGTCGCGTCCATTCAACCCTTGTATTATAAGTGTTCTACCAAAATTTCGCATTGTTGTGAAATTTGCGGCACATTGACACAAACTCAGTAAGAGGTTAATGGAACCGCCTTGCTTTGGAACAAACCTGTTGTTTTATTTGAAAATACAAGTTGCTAACAACGAATAAAGGTAATTTGCACGAAACACAAGCACAACACACTCGATTCCTTAAGGGTACAATAACCTAAAAACACCCGAGAGCCTCGAGTGGGAGGGCGCGCATTGCGATAAGCACAACTCATTCTTCAACGGAATTATTGATTCAACAAGAACAGGGTAAAAAAAAGTGTGAAAGTATGAGATAGCACATCCCACAAATGGGAGACTTGGGGACCCCCCCAAAAGCTGAGCCAAGAACTTGAAACTATGTACATATGTATGTACACACTTGATCATAATAATAGGTACACACATCAACGTAAACTTTAACATAACAGAAAACGGTTTTATGCAATATATTAAACTTAAAATTAGTTCTTAATTATTCCTTAAGTATTTGTTTTCAATAAAATAAGCTTTATTATATTATAGGATAATGTTATAAAAGAAAATAGATCCATTTGTACTTCAAAGTCAATGTCAGGCTGCTCAAAATAATAGGTACACTTCAAGTATTGTTATGAAAAAGTTTGTTAACTGATTATTATTATTTTTTTTTTTTTCCTAAATAGGATTTAATAGTTAATATCCGATGAATCCACATCTATTTTTTGTCAACTTTATAATTATTTTTGGCATAATTTTAATAAGCGTCTGGCAGGTGTCTCATACCACAATTTTTGGACGCCCTCCCACAATTTTTGATTATTTGAAAATGAAAACTTAGCTAATTTCGTTTCGTAAATCTCTCCTCAAGTTTTTGATTGGATTTAAGTCGGAAAATTGAATAAGCCTCTTTAAAACGTCATATTTTGGTCCTCAAAAAATTTGGCCAAAAGCTTTGATGTGTGCTTTGGGTCGTTTTAATACTTAAATACCCAATGGAAAGTCATGTTTTCTTCAGCATATGGTAGCATAACTGTCTCAAATCTGGATTTGTATTGCTTAGCGTCCATTCTGTTCGTTGTCAGGAAAAATGGACCTACGCCGTACCAGGATGAGCAGCCCCATATCTTTAACTGGCACCTCCATGTTTGACAATTTTTTTTTTTTTTTTTTTTTTTTTTTTTTTGTGAAACATGGATCAAAATTCTTTCGTTTAGGGCTTCCTACATTGCTTTCACATTCATTCCCTAATAAATTTATTTTAGTTTCGTCGCTCCATAAAAGGCTTCTCCACTTTTCCTCTCCGGCGCATCCTGCGCAGTCTTTATGATCTTAAGCAAAAGTTTGCCCCATGGCTAAATTTTTTTGACGCGTAAGTGGGACCTTTTTTTCTATTCCCCTTGGAAGGTTGGCTTGTTGTAGCCGTCTACGGATCGTTGGAGCACTAACTTCTAGTCCAATTTCTGATGCAATAGCCTTTGACGACTTAAATGGGTCCTTATTCCTCAAAGAAAAGTATGTAGTGGTCAAGTGTTATGGTTGTTTTCTGTGGCTTTCCGCGAGTTTCCTGACTAGGTTTGAATTTCTAAAGCATTTCAACAAAATTATGAGACCTTTTCATTAATTTGGCAATGGCCCGAAGAGATTGGCCTTCTTTTTTCAGACTAAGAGCCAATAGGGCTGTACAATAAGACTTTCGGCCCATTCTTGTAAGAAAAAAAATAATTATTTGTTTATATTTAGACTGTAGTTAAATGAAATGGATGTTTAATTGCCAAAAAGCCAAGAATTTCCAAATTATTCACTTGATATTCAAAATTTACTGACACTGTACCTATTATTTTGATCGGCCAAAATGTGATGTCAACTCATAATTTCGCTTAAAGCTCTGTTATTCGGCGGTTCACCTGTTTCATTTTTTTGTCACGGAACTGCAATATATTGACAAATAAAACATACCAAAAAAAATTTTGTTTTCAACACTTAAAGTACGATAAAACTAATTATTAATGAAAAGCTTCAACGTGTACCTATTATTATGATCAAGTGTGTATATACGAATGTAAACAATATGTGGCAGCAATGGTAGCATACCATACCCCTCATACAGCTAATATATGTACATATACATATTGGTGCAGTTTGCCACTTAGTTCAGTGTCGAAATGCTCCCAACTAATTCATTCGCGAATTCGCGATTCACTCACACTGATGAAGTTTTATTTGGATTCATCGAATTTTCTGCTGAACATTTGACAAACTTTGAATCTGAAGTTTATTTCATACAGAATTATAATCTATAATTAGGGAGCATATTTACATATTCAAAGAGTTATAAAAGACAAGTATTTGTTTATATTCTATTCTATCCATGTATCTTTAAACCGCAATGTTTAACCGCAACTGGCCTTGATATGCAATATTATATATAATATACTCTTTTAGCAGGTTCTTAAACTGTATAACCGCACAGAATGTTGTTCTCTCATCCCGTTCTAGGCAAAGTTTAATGAACGCAACAAAGCCGAAAAAAGAAAACACAATGACAATCGAGCAACAAGTAGAATGTTCTTTCGGCTGCAATCATCTGGTTTTGTTTTCCCCTCCCCCTCTTGCCATAGGGGAAGCAAATGTTTGTCCAAAATTCTGTACATAATGCACTTCTGTTAGCCAGCTGTATGTTAACAGAACGGGTGCGGTGCTGTACAGAAAAACAACACAGAGAGGAAGAGAGCGATAGCATTCTCTGCTGATCGCGTAGGGGTGTGGAGAGATCATTTTGTTCTGATAGAAATGCCAGCAGGAGTGGGGGAAGGCGTAAAGATAAGCGTATTAGCGGAATTTTTAAACATTTAACAACTAAAATAACGATTAGAGGCAATTATCCACAAAGGCTAGCGGGTTCTATAGCTGATATTCGAGGAGTTGCATTGTCAAGTTCAAGTAAATAAATTGCCTACTACTGCACCCTCCTCCCTCCCCTCCCCACCACTAAACCATCGCACGTTTATGCAAACAAACATGAATACACACACACACACACACACACACAAAAATACACATACAGACAAGAGAACACGCATAGCCACGACTGCATGCCCAAGGTGAGGTGAGGCATTACCGAAATGCCACTAGATCTTTTGCTCTCTCGGTATTTTCCAATACTACTCTTAACTACTTCATGGGAGAGCTTTCTCTAGGTATGCCTCACCCCTTAATAAACACACCTTGTGCATGTCGATGTTGAAAAGGCGAACAACAGTGGGATAGAAACTTTCGTTTTCTAAATTGATAAGAAACTGAGAAACTCGAACTTCCAAAAACGAATGGGACATATTATGATAGGGGAATAGATAGGAAGAACGCCTGAATTTGTAAACCAGCTATGTACATTCCTTGGCATCAATCGATTCCACTGTGCCTGCCGAAGGTGCCATCAAAAGCCACTGCCATTGTCTGAAGCCCGCAAGGCCCCTTCCCCCCACTCACCGTATATGTTGTTGTGGAGACGGAATAGAGACGAGCACAGGCGGGAGAACTTTCGGTCAGTAGAATTAACACCCAACGCCCAAAACGGCATTCGCATGCACCGCCCCGCCCCCGAAGGCAAGGAGCAAGGGGCGGAGGGCGGCGGGCGGACAGGGTCGACGGCTAGTAGGTAATTGTGTCAAGGTTAAATGCATGTGCTACACTTGCAAAAGGACACCAAAAGGCAGCTCGCCATTGACCAAGATGCAACGGAAGCGCATGCAACCCACCCCACCCCACCCTACCCTGCTTTACGCTCTCAGAGTTTTTCTTTGACTAACTATCCCTTTGTTTTCCTTCGATGAATGAAATATGAATACGGTAGAAGTTCCCTAAGAGCAGCCTTGCCAAAAATTATTTTTTTTCTTCTTTCTGAAAACTGAGTTGAATTTTTTTTGTGTATCTCATTCCCTAGGGGACGCCCGAACCGATTAGGGGAAATTTCAATGTATTCATCTTTGGCAAGCTTGACTGTAGCCCTTTCTATCCCGAGGAGGGGAAAACTAGATGTTTGAATCATGCTTGAATGGAATTTTTTCCGACTCACCGTAGGACCGAAGATCGGTCACGGATTCGAGGTCCTTCTGGTGCGCCTCGTTGTTAAGATCCAGCGGAGTGCTGTTGCTGGTGGGGATGCCAAAGTTGGGTGATGCGGCTGCTGCTGCCGCAGCCACTTCTGCTGCGGCGGCTGCAGCTTCTGCGGCCGCCGCTGCTGCTGCCGCTGCTGCAGCTATGTTCTTCGGATTAACGTTCTTTAGCTGCAGTTTTGTCATGGGGGTAGAGGCTGTGTCGTTCACCAGAACCACCTCCTCCTCCACTTCCATCACGTCAGGCTCCTCTTCCTCCTCCTCCGTGTCCCTGTCAAAGTAGTCCGCCGGCTCGTTCTCCTCGGTCTCTGCATCGGAAATGCACACTACCTCCGCCACATTGGGTGGGGGTGATGCCGGCGAGAGCGGTGTGGGCAGCGATATGGTGTCACGGTAATTGTAGTCTTGCTTTTTTGCTGTTGCCGCCGCCGCTTTTGGGGGCAATGGCGATGGGGTGTTGATGGCGGTGGTGGCCTTCTTGTTGTTGCTGTTGTGTTGACCGTTGCTCACATTAATGTTCCTGCTGTTACTGTTATTGTTGTTGTTGGTGCAGGCAATGTACTTTTTGTTGTTGGTTTTCGTGGTGGAGACGACGGCCTTCTCGCTCTCGCTGCCCGGATTCTGTTGCTTATTTCTGGGCCTCTTGCTGTCACCGTTGGTCAGGACGGGCGACTTGCCACCCTTGCTGGCTCGCTTGCGCTTGCCGCCACCATTTGTGGTATGGCCATTCCTGCGATGCTCTTCATCGGCACCTTCTGGGGCAGTAATCAACGCCGTCGACACCAAGGCCGCCTTGCGACGCGACTTTCGGCCGCCGGACTTTAAATTGCCCGGCATCTCAGCCGGCTGCTTCTGCAGGCGACTAATGATATCTGCGGCTGGACTGGGATAAGGGAGGGATGCTGGCGGGATGCTTCTACTCGGTGGTTTTCTCTACGTATTCCCTTACGTAGGCAACAAGTTATAAGCAATTCAACAATTCTGGCAGTAACCACTCAAAACTCATGTCGCATTGTTGGTCTGCTAGACGAGAGAAAATAAAATAAAAAATGAAAGAGTTTTCCATTAGTCGTCGGGTGTGGGGAAATCCAAATATTCTGTGGTGTACAGTAGACACTGTCATAGAATCTATTTGCGTCGCATATAAGTGGGATTCACCGTGGGCCTCCACATGCCATGCCCCTGCCTCTGGCCATGACCATTCCCCCTTCCGATACCCACAATATGGTACAGTTTCAACACACAGTTGGCAGGCGCTTTGCACGCAGTGTTCTCGGCTTAATAATTAAAATTGGAGACAGAGTTAAAATACGAGCATAGTATAGCGGAGCCCCAGCTCCGAAACTCTCTCATCTCGAGAACTATAAGAACCTAAAATAATATTTGCAGACGGAAGGGACTTGATGGAACTGTGGGGCTGAGAGGGAGAGTGTTGAATTATGCGCGGGGCTGGGCAATGTGCAACACTGATGATATTGCAGGGCGATTTTTGCAGCACTGGTAGGAGCTTGAATATTATTCAACAATTTAATGCTGCGTTTGCTATTATCACAATCTTTAGCGGAGTGCGCTATGCTTCAGTTTTCTCTTCTCTCCCCACCTCCTTTCCACATTTTACTTTTCACACTCACACGCTGGCATTCCTCGCTATCGGCGGTTCCGGGGGACGCGTTTTGTTTTCGTCTGCTATTTTCTATCGCTTGCTGCGCTGCTGGCGAAGATTGGGGACACTCAAGGATATGTTTTACTCTTTTTCCACTCGAGATATACAAGCGAAAATATTATTTATTAAGTATTTCGTTTTAGATGTGTAGGTTTTTACACGCGAACAAGGTTTTTACCGCCGCTTTCTACTTCTCATTCACGCGCACACACACACTGACGCGCGGGACGCTCTCCGCCATCTGCTTTACGCTCTCATTCGTGGACACTTATTAGCTACAGCCACCTTGAGTGCAGCCACAGAAAAAAAATCCGCGGATTAATGTGATCTTTAAACACTTAAATATCCACTTGTAGGTAGAAAAATCGCGCACGAACTACAATAATTAAGTGGAATATTCTTTTTTTCAGACTACGGCACTACAGAAATTTTCTTTTGCTCATATGCTCAGTGTGACAGCGGATTTATCATTAAACATATACCGTCCGACCCTCAGAAACATACCGAAACAAACCAACTCATTTTCAAAATATACCGTGTATATACCGATTAAAAAATAAAACTTAACCTATTTAAGCCTACTCTTTTTAAAAAGGCGAACAGCTTGAGTTAAACAGCGGACAATAATACTGTTTATAGATACTTCTTTTAGATCCATTATTTTTCTTAGCTTAAAAAATAAATGACGACGATATCTTTCACCAGAACTGCGCTAAAACTCTTCAAGTTTCATCATTATCGTGGAGTGCATTTTAATATCCACTGGTCGACAATGGGTTAATCGTCCATGAACGGAAATCATATTCCTCGGTTTTCATATTCTTTTTAATATTACTAGCTAGCTAGCACCCATGAGCACTGAACACACAATTTTTTTAGATGAATCAATAAAAGAAGTTTTCAACAAAAATATACCATGCCGACATACCGAAAATATGCAGTGAACTCCATTTCGAAGTCAAAATATCCCGAAAAGTACGACCAACTGCATAAATTTCCTTTTTGCGTTCCGATTATCTGTTATCGATGTGCGATAGCGGAGTGCTGTAAAGTGCATACTATGTAAATATATCTATTTATTGAAACAGACGTTCAGTTTTTTTACAGGCACCATTCTAATAGATTAAATAGATTAAATTGCACTGCAAATGCTGCACATTTCCTGTGTATCGATAGCTTGTATCGATATTCTTTTTTCCGGTTTATTGCATTTTTGTAATTTGAAATGTAAATATTAATATTTAACCATAATCTCGTCCAGACGTTTGCGCTCCAAGTCGGGCACCTTGCAATCGTCTGTCGGATACCCCACAGCCAGGAGTATCAGTAGTTTCTCGTTTCCAGGTCGCCCGAGCAGCTCTCTCAGGGCTGGGCCACAGTTCAGGGGAGTTGTGACCAGCGATGACAGGCCCGCCGCCTGGAGGGAGCATAGCAGGATCCCGGCAGAAATAGACGTTGAGATTTCATTGTAATAGTGGGTTTTCCGTCGCCCGTCCTTGGCGGTGCCGTAAGTCTGCTTAAAGATAAGGATCAGATAGGGAGCATCCGTCAGATACGGCTTCACGTGGTTTGTTTGGAGCGGCCGCAAATCCGTGACCCACTGGGGATGCATTCGCTTGTTGTAATTGATCTGCTCCTCGTGCTCCACAATCTCACGCACGGATTGCTTAACTGAGGCCTCCTCCACCACGCAAAATGTCCAGGGCTCAGTGTGGGCTCCACTCGGAGCAGTTCCAGCCGCCCTTATGCAGTCCTCAATGACGCCGAGGCTGGGCTTGGTCAAGGGGCTGAACGAACGGATGCTGCGACGTCCACGCACTAGTTCCAAGAAGCGTCGGGCGCCATTGGGATTGAGTGTCTGGCCAGGAACGAACTGCACATGCGGCTTCTCCTCCAGAGCGGGCTGCAAGTCGTCTTTAGCTTCCTCTTCGAATTCAGCTGGAAGCAAATCAAATGAATACTGAAGCAATGAAGCATTTGTAAAAAGACTATACTTTCAATATTCCCATCCCTGTCGATGCTATAATTCTTGGAACTCTTTTTCCGCTGGTTTAAGACGTACTTAATGGCCAAAACGAGAAGTAGACCAAGCAAACAGCTCGGCCAGTGCTGCAGCAGCTTGGAGCTGTTCAGAAATGCCTCCACTGCCATCTCGAGCGAGCTTGTATCTGCCGCGCGCTCGGGCGAAACAGGGAAGCCACCACCAGGCGCTTATCTCCCGTAACTGGGTCAGGGTTCTTGCTGATAGCGCCGGATGGACCGATCAGTTCGCGGGTCGACGGCAGAACTGACAGTCGCAAGCACGTGCTGCACCGCCCTTCTGTCCCGACGCTGGCGATGCTCTTCTCGGGGCATACTGATTCGGACCCTGTTTGGCCGGGCACTTCTTCTGCGGCGGTGCCGGCGGACAGCGTCTTCCGTTGCAGATCGGTGTGCCCTTCAGGTGGACCAGCTGGCGCTTGTGCACCTCCCGTAGTATCTCGATGATCCGCCACTTGGCATCGAAGTAAATGAAATCCGGCGCCGAAGTTAGTTCTGTGCGAATCATATCGCAGAGCATCTGCACCTGTTGGGCATTACCCCCCGTTTGTTCAGGGGGAGGGCTCTCCGGGGCCTGGAGAGCAGCCGACGGGCATGGGACACTATACGGACAGCTCTGTGGTCCGCTAGGTTTCGGCTGCTGGCAGACATCTTCATCGGGCGGAGCAGGTGGGTCTGTGTGCGGTTGACGGGATAGGTCTGTGACCTCTTTCTCCTTTTCGGTGGAGTAGAATGATGATTCAAC
Source organism: Drosophila lowei (assembly GCA_008121275.1). Classification (NCBI taxonomy): domain Eukaryota; kingdom Metazoa; phylum Arthropoda; class Insecta; order Diptera; family Drosophilidae; genus Drosophila; species Drosophila lowei. The sequence goes on along the minus strand of CM017781.1, from coordinate 21,997,900 downwards.
GGACATTTCGGGTTCTGGGGCCTTCTGGGACTGGCTCTGAGGTTTCGACTGTTTTGACGGCGCCTTCCGTTTCTGTGTAGAGGGAGAGAAGGTAACTTGCCCATCCACATCAGCATTCTCTCTCGGGGCCTGCTGCTCCTCTTTTGGTTTGCTATCCTCCTGCTGCTCCTTTGGCTTTTTCTCCTTTTTGATGTCCTTTTCGCTGGGTTTCTTTTCGGGTTTTCGCTTCATGCATTTGCCAAAGCACGCACCCGGCGAGAAGGGGGTGGGGGGGCCGGCACAGGCAGCAAGATTGGCCATCTTGCTGCGCAGCATCTCATTGGTGGCCAGCGTATTCTTCAGATCAGTCGTAGATGGCTTTTTGTGAGATATCATGCTAGAGGCGGACCTGGACATGTCCGGCGCGGAGCGATTGGGCAGCCCAAGGTCGCTGGAGCTGCGCGGCCGGTTCTTGTCGAAGTTGATGCACAGATAGGGCACCAGGAAGAGGAACTCGTTGTAGTACTGGATGGAGGGGGTCATGATCTCTCCGTAGTTACGGCACGCGCTCTCGATTATGGTGTACTCCCGCTCGAACAGGTTCTTCAGCTCCTCCAGATAGCCGCGCAAATCGTCGCTGGTCTGGCCCGGAAAGGACCGGGTCATATCGATGTAGCAGTCCTCGTCGATCTCCTTGTTCCCGTAATACGAGTTCTTCGGGTTGTAGAGATTGTCGTGCTTGCAGTAGAGCCGGATCAGCTTGCGAATGTCCTGCTCCTCCAGTGGAATGTTGAGGTTGGTGTTCAGCCGCTTTATCTTGGCCTGCTTCAAGGATTTGCGCTGCTTGCGCTGCTCCTTGGACTCCTTGTTCCTCCAGATAAACGACAGGAAACGTTTCTTGGGGCTATCCTTCGGCATCTGGGAAGCGGAGCTGGACGAGGCTTTGATGGCGGCTGGCATGGAGTTCCCCGACTCAGTGTGCTGGCTGCGCTTCTCTGCGCTGGAGCTGGGCAACGCGCGCATTTCTCGCATCCTGCAAATCGAATCGGAACGCTTGAAACAGCATCGCTTGTGTTTTCGTTCCATGCTTCGCTATCTGACTCTTCAGCTGGTAAGTGTTGGAACTGGCGGGTTGTTCAGGCTCAAAAGTCTTTATGGGTATCAGCATTATTACTTAAATTTATTTAATTTTGTGACATTCTTTAAATGGAAACAAACTGATATAATTTTTAAATTTGTTCTATGCAGCCCTGATTAGCTGTCTGTCTGCGGCGTTGTTCAACACCAGCAAAGAGAGCGGACTTACAGCAAGAGAGAAAGAGAGAAAGAGAGAGACCAAAACAACTGAAATAAGTTACGTGAAATTATAAATAAAAAATAAGGAAATAAGCTTTCAGCCGTGGCCCAACCATAAGCGACAGTATTCCCAAACGCTCAACAACCCAGCTGGCTTCGATCTACCTGTCGTTCAATTCAGTTTCGACTGCCTGCCATGTGACGTTACTACGCTCCAGCCCCAAAAATCTTCCATCAGAATCGTACCGATCCGTGCGGGGGTGCTAATTGGCGGAAGACTTCAATTCAATTAATTACACGCAGAAAAAACCCCATTTCAACCTATCACAAAATCAAAATTCAAGCCGATACGCAGTCAACAGTTGAAACTAATGTTCACGATAAAAGTGCAATAAATCAATGGAACGGGCGGAAGTAGCAGCCGTAGCAGAAGCAGCAGCAGCAGCACTGGAAAAACGGAAGCAGCGATAGCAACAAAGAGAGCAAGACTTAACGGCACTGGCGGCGTAACGGTATAAAATCAACCAGCCGCTGGAAAAACCAAAAATTCTACATTCTACGGGGATTTATTTTGCGACTAAATCGCGATAACGAAAATGGACGAGGTCTTCAGCCTGCACATGGAAAAGCTGGACGTCTACGACGGTTAGTACACACACACATACACAGTTCATGCTTAGAAGTAGGTGAATAGTATAAAGTAAATTAAAAGCAATTGCTCGTTGGTCATGCTGCTACAATTTAACTGCTGGGATCATCGTCGTCATCCTCGTCGTCGTCGTCAGAGTCGGGAGCACCCAAAATCTCCTGTATGATGCGATGATGATCCTCGGTCTTCTCGCCCTGTATGATCAGTTCGCGCAGCGTGGCAATGTGCTTCTTTCCCGACTTAATCTTCACCTTGAGCTGCTCGTTCTCCTGTTTCAACTTCTCGATGCGCTTCTTGCGGTCCTCGGCCGACTTCTTTGTCTTCTCGCGAGTGCGCTGCACTGCCTGAAACAGAAATGAAACAAGATAAATCAATAAGTTATAGTGTGGCTATTTTTGGAGTGGTCATCATCAGACTGGGAGATCTAGGCTAGCAACATGTTTCCCTCCCTCCACAAACATGCCTACTCGTGTCTTTACATCCCACTTACCTCATTGTTCTTTTTTCTTTTCAATTTGTATGCGGGATCATCGGATTGTGGACTCATCGGCGATTCCGCGTCTTTGCTGCTTGACGCTGCCGCCGCCGCAGTTCTCCTTCTGGCTGGCATACTCTCCGTAATTATTTTAATTTGTATTTAGATCAATTCGAGTCGTGTGCGAGCTGTTGGGGCTGGACAATGTAGCTCCAACAATCAGCGGAGCGTGTTGTTGTGAAATTACAGCGCGAATGATGTTACCAAAGAGGAGATGGAAAACAGATGGTTGCTCTTCAGCGAGTGTTGGAAAATGCGCAGTCGCAGTATTGCCCAGAGGACAATAAGTTTTGCGGTATTATAAAATTAAATCATATTAAATTAGCAACAAAAGTTATGAACAATATACCAGATTTAAATAGCATATACACCCGCAATCCTCCACCGCCCACACAAAGCCAGCCAAGATTTCCGTTTGCTCAGAATTTGTAGCCTTATTATTTATTAAATGTTAATACAATTTATTTGTAAAGACTGATTTCTTGTATGTAGCTGCGTAAGATCAAGCGTCTAATGCAATAAAAATTAATAAAAATGTAATACGTAATAGTTAATAAATGTTTTAAGCAAGATTTTGAATTGTAATTAAAATCGCTAGGCAGCCGATGAGCACTACCAACTGATTAATTTGCAACCCGGACCGAGTGACCATTTACAGTATATTACTTAGTAATGTTTCAAATCAGCTTGGAAAACAGAATATTTACATTAATAGGGTATACAAATGTCATACTCATATCGGAAACCGGTTGAAGAGCAACAATGACGTAATATTCCGAACACACATACGTTTCATTCCGTACGCACTTACGTCTTATGCTTTGGCACAATCCAATAAAGGGAGTCCCCAAAACTAGCCTATCTTGCAGAAAACTGATTCGGCAATCGGATAAAATTATGTGCTCAGTGCTGAGGGCCCTAGCTAGTAATATTAATCCGAATATCAAAATCGAGGAATATGATTTCCGATCATAGACAGAGGAAGATTAACCCATTGTCGACCAGTAGTATACACTCCACGAAAATTATGAAACTTGAAGAATTTTAGCGCAGTTCAGGTGAAAGATATCTTGGTAATTTTTTTCAAGAAAAGAAAAGTATGGATCTAAAAGATGAATTGATATACAGTTTTGTTTTCCCTGGTTTAACTTAAGTTGTTCACCCATTTAAATAGAGTGCGGTTCAAGTGGGTTAAGGTGGTTTTTTGTATCGGTATATTTACGGTATGTTTTAAAATGGTATATTTTAGTATATTTCTGAGAATCGCGAACCCGGCGTATTTTGCATTTTAACTTGCCAAAAATGTCTTCGCCTGCACCAAAGTCGCCGGAATTATCCGATAAAAGCAAGAAATATGATAGACAAATCAGGTAAAAGAAGACTCATTGAAGCAAACGGAACTGACACTAATTTAATCTGGTTTGTGTAGGCTTTGGGGCGAGCATGGACAGACGCTGCTGGAGGCGGCTACCATTTGCTTAGTGAATGTGACCGCTGTCGGCTGTGAGACAGCCAAGGGGCTTGTGCTGCCGGGGATCGGCGGATTTACGGTGGCCGATGGCAGCACCGTCAAGGAGGAGGATCTGGGCAACAAGTGAGTCCGACATATTGGCCAGAATGCAGCCTAACGGGTCTCCCTCCTCAGTTTCTTTCTGGACGCCAGCTACATTGGCAAATCGAAAGCGTTGGCATGCAAGCAGCTCCTGCAGGAGCTTAACCCCGATGTCAACGGCGACTATGTAGATGAAAGTGTGGACTACCTTCTGGAGAATCGCCCGAATTTCTTTGACAGCTTTGACCTGGTCATTGCTTCGAACCTGAACGAGAAAACCTTGCTGTTGCTTTCGAAACGCCTGTGGGAGTCGAATGTGCCGCTGCTCTATTGCCGTTCGCTGGGCATGATGGGCACCATACGCCTTCAGATACGTGAACATTGCATTGTGGAGGCCCATCCGGACAATCCTCAGTTCGACTTGCGTCTAGACCATCCGTTCGAGGCACTGCGCGGGCATTTGGAGAAGACAGAAGTAACCAGCAAAGTGCCCTGGCTGCTAGTGCTGCACAAATACCTCAGACTCTGGCAGAAGGAACAGACGGATGGTCACAAGACTCCCAAAAACTACAAGGAAAAGAACCAACTGCGCGAAGCAATCAGAAAAGAGATGAACGCAGACGAGGAGAACTATGAGGAGGCCATCAAGGCAGTTAATACAGCGTTCGGTGCAGCCACAGTGCCGGCAGCTCTCAAAGCCATATTCGAGGACGAAGCGTGCGAGCTACTGACCAAGAAGGTACATCTCATTGTAGATATTTGGACAAAGGTAACTGATTATCGTTCTACACACAGAGCAACGTTTTCTGGATCATGGCCAAGGCGTTGAAGAGCTTTCTAATACACGATAATAACGGACATCTGCCTTTGCCTGGTGTGCTGCCCGACATGACGGCCAACACGGACTCGTACATTGCCCTGCAGAACATCTATCGCCAGCAGGCGCTACAGGATGCTGATCAGGTGTACCACAAGTGCCAGGACTACCTCAAGCAGCTGTCCCTGCCCCCAGATACCATTGACGAGCGAAGCGTGAGATCGTTTTGCCGTGAGGCGGCCGGTCTGACGGTTATGCGTGGGACACGCATTGCAGAAGATTACGAGAGAAACAGTCGCCTTTTGCCATTGGGTGAGTTCTGCCCCGCTTTAATCTCTATAGTTATTGAGTTTGATCCACTCATTGTTCTTTCAGTGGAGGAAAATGAGGTCCAGGACAATCTTACCGCCTATAACTTTGCCCTGCGCGCCTATGAGCGTTTTCTCAGCGAATGCGGCCATATTCCCGGCGAGTGCACTGCCGAACAGGACATTGGACGCCTAAAGACAATTGCTGGCAAAATGCTAAGCGATTTGGGCACCCATGCGACCATCAGCGATGATGTACTCCACGAGATCTGCCGCTACGGCGGCGCGGAGCTGCATGCCGTCTCCGCATTTATTGGTGAGCAGAGTACGGAGTTCTAAAGAAGATCTCAGCTAACCTTTTAATCTACCTTGCAGGTGGCTGTGCTGCCCAGGAAGTCATCAAGATTGTTACCAAACAATATAAGCCCATTGATAATACCTTTATCTACAATGCTGTAAGCACTGAAAGTGTCACGTTGAAGTTGTAAACGAATGGTTTTTCATACAATTGTTGGCTCAGAACTTTATTTCTTGTATTTAAGATGCTTGACCCTGTATTTTTGGGCATAAAAGCGGCCAAAAAGGTAGAGAAACGTTAGCATGTAGGCGACTCCAGTGAGACTAACCCAGGTGTGGTACTCGCATCTCTGGATGATGGCCTGCGAGCCCCAGGCGAGGCCAATGGCAAACTGCACCAGCTGCAGGGCAGTCAAGTAGCGCTTCCACCAAAGATACGGCTGGATACGCGGTCCCAGCACACTCAGCGCGTAATAGCCGTACATAATGATGTGCACGAAGGAGTTCATCATGGCTGGCAGAAATGCTGTGTGGAGGGAGAGATAGAGACAGCGATAGGATGAGGCTTCAGGTGAGACTCACTCGAGCCGGTCGGTATCCACTTGACAACGATCCAGCACATGGCAAACATGGTGCTATGATGGTAGACATGCAGGAAGCTCAATTGTGACCACTTCTGGCGCAGGATGAAAAAGGCCGTGTCGGCAAATTCAAGAATTTTTGAGATGTAGAACCACCAAAAGGCCGCGGCAATCTGCATTTACAAAAGATTCACTCAATTTGATTCCCTTTCTGCGGGTCAGAGACCCGGGTCCAAAGGGCCAAGGGTTCCAACCTTTTTGCCACACAAAACTTACACGCATTTCATGGGGGCTATAGCTCACCCGACACGGCTGACAGCTGATGCTATAGTTGAGGGCTCGCGACGCCGTAAAAAGCTCCAGGCATATGTGGGCATTCAGCAACGTCATAGCCAGGTTGTGGCAGAACAATGGGCCACGCAGCTGCATCGGTTTGTACCTGTGTTCAAGCTGTCATGAGGCATTGTACGTCGTATAAGGGGGCGCAAAGGAATGGGGCCGGGGCCGGGTCCTCACCTGGCCATCCATTTGGGTGCATAGCGCACCATCAGCAAATACAAGGCCAACAGGACGGCTGCATTCCAAGGCGACTCCACCAGCGGCCACGTCCGTGTGCGCTCATCCGCCAGCTCTGCAAATGGATACGGATAGCTGCCAATGCCGGGGAAACCAATTTTCGTGCTGCCATTGAACGACATCGTTGGACGTTGGGCGTTGGACGTTGGCTTTAAGGCGAATTCTTGGCCAAAACTGAATGCGTGCCCGCAACGACATACGTCTTTTATATGGATAAATGTTGGCCCTGACTGCTGATGCGTTTACATATTCCAATGCCACGTTTAATTAGATCTGACCCCTGCACTGAAGCGTTAAAGTTGGGGAGGCCAGGTCAGGTCTGATCTGGGTTTTACCTGAAACCTCTCTGATGCCTGATAGCACTTTCAATTGATTGAGGGAAAAGGCGAAGCACAATCTCAGCATTGAATTGCATTTCAAATGCAGTGTAGAACGCAATCCTTTGTTGTCCATTTTACTATATATTTCGTACACGTGAATTAAACCCCAATTGATATCTTGATTAAGCAGATGCATTTACTCTCCACTTTCCACTTGCCTCTTAATCAATGAAGCGTTAAATATACGTACTTACTCGTAGTACGTATACTCGTATATTCGTATCTTTTGCGGCATCCCATCATCAATATTGAAAAGTGCAATTGCAGTTGCAGTTGCAAGTGCAGTTGCAATTGCAGCTGCAGGAGGAGCAACAATTGCGGGGGCACAATAAAGAGTGCAACGTGAGCAGGGTTCGTGGATGGGTGTGGGGTAGGGGTGGGGGATGGGTTTCCTGAGAGCCAAAAACGAAAAACAAACATTTCCCTAAGACGTTCCAAGAGGGTGTAGCAGTTTGCCAAGAATACTCTTATCGTGGCAGAGGTATCTGGAGTTTCAGTCTTTGATTTCATGTTCCGAATGGGAATAAGGGAGGGAAACGCTTACTTAAGAGGGTTATAACAGGCACGATATCAGACAAGTCGGGGTCGGATCTTTAATTATGATGTAAGCAACGAATTTGGAATCAATACGGAACCTTTTATGTATGCGAGAAATTAGGAATAGTTGGTAAAATATCTCCAGCTATCCCTCTCCTCTTAAACGAAGGGTATTTCATATTCTTTAAAGTACATATGTACATATTTCTACTGGCAGTCTCCAGTCGTATGCCCTGAGCGCTGGCTCGTTGTTGTTTGCGCTTTTCTCTGGCTTTTGGCCCTTTGGCTTTTCATGTCTCTGGCTTCGAGTCCATTTTCTATTATTGTTTTCTTTATTTGTATTACTGTACGTGTTTGCACCTCTGGCACTTTGTGCCGAGTGTTCTTCCGCTGTTGCTGCCGTTTGCTGTTTCCATTTTGGGTTGCCAATGCCATCCGAGGAGCAGCTGCGTCCAAAGGGTTCGTCCTCACTTCCACTTCCACTTCCAGTTCTGTTCTGCTTTTCGGCTCTCCGGCTCTCCGGCTCTCCGAGAGCCATTGAAAGATGTTGGGGCGTTATTATATTGTAAGCCTTGTTTTGGTAACCTCGTAAAAGGCAATTGTATCGCATTTTGACCGCAGCGCAGCAGTTGGACCCCATATTATGGGCTCAATCATGCGGGTTGCAAGTGGGCTGAAAGTGCTGCCCCGCCCCTTGAATCAAGAGTCAATTTTCATTAAAATAATGTCACAATTTAGTCTCGCCTCAAAATGGGTTTGGGCCTGTTTCAGCGACGGCACACATCCACATTCCATGCCATGCCATGCCATGCCATGCCATGCCTTTTCTGCGGCTTACCGCCTAGCTTTGCTTCTCATCCGGAAGTTGCACATATGCCATCATGTCCTGCGGCCACGCATGTCCTGTTCCCCGCCCAGCCTCCAGCCCCCCCTCTATACATATGTCCGCAACCGGGCCTGTGCGTGCCTACGTATGCGTATAATTGAGTTAGTTTGATTGTTATAATCAGCACTCCACCCCGCCCCACACGAACCGCCCATCATCTCCCAGTCACTCTTCTAGAGATGGGTATATGTTGCCATTGTTCTTCAAAGGGGGAAGGACACGGATTACTTTATTAATTATACTACAGCGGATTCTGGGAATCAAAGTCAAGGCTATACATATACATATATGCAGATAGATAATCCTTTGTTGTATCCCTTGATGTTCTTCTTCCATTTTTTAATCGCATTGTCCCCACTATATCCTGTTCACCTCTAGCTATGACATTTTTATGCACTTTTCAACTGCATACAAAGTTCTTTTTTGTTTTTGGAGCATTGACAAATACATTTGATGGATAGATGTCCGTCCTGTTGGCTTTCGGCGATGCTATTTTGTCATTTCCATTCTCCAGGCCGGACTTCCTCTCACCTTTTCAGACCCGGGGAAATACTCCTACAAATGCATACATATATATGTACATATGTATGTTCGTACCGATCCATTGGACCGTTCACAGGGCATTGAATAATTTATTTTTGTGGCCAAGCATTGCTGTGGTACCGGGTAGGGCAAACGTATGTTGCTTTGCCAGAGGTCAAAGGTGTTTGAGCTCCATTGACGGTGGAGGATTCCCCTACATCATAGTGGGGGGACACTATACCACTTTCATCATGAAGAGGGGCTACTATTGCACCTCCGTCATGGATGGGGGCTCCGATACCTGCGCTCTACAATGTCGTGGGACGCCACTCGTTTGTAGTTCATCGCGTTGACACTGTTGAAACCCCGTGGACCACGTGAGTTATTAAATAGATTACAGTTTTGTTCCGCACAACTTTATGTACGTTCCGCTGGACAGATGTTAGGAGTACTCTCCTGCAATGGTCCCATGTCGCTGCTGTAACCAGTCGCTGTGATGATGAATTTCTGGCAGTCCATTTCAGTTTTTGTCAGCTTTTGACCCCTCTGGACATGGATGGATGTGTCAGCGGTCAGTGGAGAGGGATCAAGGGGCTAAAATGAAAAAGTTATATGCATATGCGAGTGTATTCAAACGCGAGATTGATTAGAATTCTATTGAACTGCTGAACTCTTTCTGATAGTAGTGCCTTTTCTTTTGGTAAAGCTTTAAGAGAACTTTCGTGACATTTTGAACTATTGTAAATCATTGAAAATAGAAAAGTACTATTGGAAATATTTACCTCTCCAGGTATCCCATGAAAATCCTCACTATTTCTTCACTCACTCTTCGAGCAGCCTTAAATACACTTACAAACAACAATAGTCCCACAATAATACACAAAGATATCATCAGCATCGTTCCTGGTGCACCACAAAATCGACCTTCAGTGGACCCTGGACACTGGTTTTTGGCATCATTATACGGAGTATCAATATGCGGCCATTGACAGCGGAGAGCAATTGCTGTCAGTGACAAAAGAGAAAATATCATGAAGCAAGTCAAGCTGGCATTGGAGGTCGGTACTTCTCCCTGTTATTCTTTGGAGGGATAGGAGGGAGTTTATTGAATGGGAAATGCCACTGACCCCCGACCTACTAGCTTATGGTTCGCCATCCACCCATTACCCATTTCCCTGTCGCCATCGCCATCGTCATCGCCCACGCCATTGCCATTTCGTATCGATGGCCATCCACTGTCAAGTCGAATCGCTTTCCGTGTTTACTCGCATTTCCTGCACATTTCCGGCTCAATGGGAATGTGGCAAACTGTTCTCTCTGGGTATTCACGAAGTGCGAGAGAGGCATGATTGTGGAAATACCTTGTGGAGGGGCGTTTCTGAATCAGATTTTGATTAGGCTTCACCTATTTCGATTTCAATTTCAGTTTCGCTAATCAGCCGAGGGAATACTGGTCCTTAAGCTATTGCATCATTATTCGAGGTTATCCTTTCGTACTTGTTGCAGACTGTACTGTACCCATAGATTGTATCTCTCTGGCCGTATGAGGGTCATTTTTCTTGGCTCTCTCTCCATCTCCATCGCCATCGCCATCTCTATCTCTATCTCTTCCCCAGGTGCAACTGTGCGTGTCAAAGTGTGCAACATATTTTATTTGTCTTGCCGCTGGCTGAGCTGTTGCCACGAGTCCTTGGCATCCTTGTCGCATCGCCTTGATACGCGTTATTTACAATACATTTGTCATGGCTTCGACGTGGCTTCAGACCTGCACACAACAGGACTAATGCAGAGGACAAGAAGGAGCAGTATCCCATGCATTTGGGGCACACCATCTCAAGCGAGTGAAACTAATGGTTAACCACTTTGGCTTCATTCTTTGGCACTCAATTTGGGAGCGGATGGTTCGGTGGATTGAATGTCTCCCATTCCCTATATTTATCTGAGAAAGAGGGATTTATTTTCAAGAGAATTGAATTCGTTGTCCTGATCTCAGAGGATAAGCAAACAGAATCCGACTGAAAATTCATTGTATATACTAATTGATTAAATGCAGTCCATTTGCATCGAAATCTATCCATGAAAATAAACATTAGTTCACTTTCGAACAGAGCACAATGTACGAGTATACGAGATGCCTGAGGATACCTGCTCCCTAGCAATAAATATTTAACCCATCAACTATTTGTATACTCTCACCCAAAAAACTTAAACCTGTTCCTCCTCGAGCCAAGGAACGGCGTTCCATTAATCCAAGTCTATCAAGTTTAGTACATCACAGCCACAGGAACCTTGGAAAACATATACCGCACCCTCCCCTTTGTGGGTGCTGCTTTCGCTCTGTAATAAATTAATTAAATTGAGCTAAGAAAATTTACAAACGCGCGTATTAGCAGGGAAAAGGCAACAGCAGGAGAGCAGAGAAAGTTGTTCAACATTTTGCAGGATTTTTAATTGCATTTTAATGACTTTATTCCGCTGAAATATGCCCACACAGAGAGCTATTAAACTGATTACTCCCAGCCATTGACACCTCGTGGCTCTAATTAAAGTGCGGCTCTGGCCAAAAGGTTTCCTCATTCCATCATAACTCGCAGCCAGAGACGAAAAACGAAAAACGAAATAAGCTGAAAGCTGAAAGCCAGCCAGGACAAAAAGGAGCCTCAACTTAATATTGTAGAGCTGGCTGTCTGTCAAACGGAGGGGGAAGTGGGAGTTCGGAGACTCGAAACAGAACTAGAACATGGCCGTGTGGCATGTGGCACCAGGCACTGCCACTGCCACTGGCACTGGCTCTGGCACTGGCACTGGCACTGGCTCTGGTACCATTGGCATGAACAAAAAGTAAGTCCGGCAATTGGCAGTTTCACAAAATAACTTTGTTGCCGCTGCCAGTGGTCCCAAAATAGCCGACACAGCATATATAACTAATACTCTCAGTTGGCAGCTGACCACAGAACCAACCGGCCAACCATCCAGACCAGAGACCAACGCAAAAAAAAAACCCCCCACCCTACCCAGAAATCGCCCAAAACCAACACCAACCAAAGCAATGGACAATAAAACAAATCGAATAGAACTTCATTTTCTCCAGTTTGTTTATTTTTTGCCTGCTTTCCTTCTATTCCTTCGGAATGGGGACGTGTCTTTGGGTCCGGGGGGTTCCGTGCAGTGTGAAAATGTCCATAAAATGTGAAAGGAAAATCAGTGTTTAATTAAGTTATAAAAATGTTTTGGTCATTTAAGCTTGGCTCGCGAGGAAGAGTACTCTTGCCACTTGGGCGACTTACAGAGCTAATGAAATGGAAATTTAACTTTCGAGCTGCTGAGTTCTGTGCACATACTCGTATAGTATATACTTTCCATTAAATTAATGAAAATATTGTCAATGGAAAGAAAAGAAGTAGCTATTTTTGTGTTGGTATGATTCATCCATAAATATTATACATTTAATTAGAGCCCTTTCTGACCTGCAGCTTTGTTCATTAAAGGGTTAACGATTGTCCCTAATATATAGGAGTATTTCCCAATTCCCCTATGTCCCCAGGAAATATTAAAATAAAGTAATTTTTTATGTATTTCAAGCATTTCGAATTTATGCTCAGAACTTCTGCTGCTGTTCTAATATAGTACAAGTACTTGTAGTAGTACTTGTCCAAAATAATCGGGTACCCTTAAGTCGGCATCCTGGCAATACTCGTATTTTCAGGCGACACTCGAAAATTGCTGGACACCACAACAGCATCGGTAGGAGAGCAACCTCTTGTGCAATTCTGCATTCTCCATTTTGTTTTTATTAGGTTTTTTTTTTACTATGGAGAGGAATATTTATGAGCATTTATACCCAGTAATCTCAGAGCAAGAAAAAGGGCATAGCAGGCTGACTTCATTGAAGGCATTCGGCTGCTTATCCATCCTTTGTGGATGGATCTCTGGATATAAAGGGGAAAAAGGGTATCTCTGTAGTCGCCACGCTGTACTTCTTGTCCGGTGCCATCCAGCTTACGAGTATGCTCGTATATGAAATTCGTATGAGCTGGTGCAGCTTACTTATTCTGCAACTTCTTCATCCGTTTCCTTATGCGAATGTGCATGCTTAAGCTGCTTTTCCACGCACACAACCGGAGAGAAATGGAGAACTCGGGAGACTTTTTTGGGGGGCGGGCGGTGGGGGGTTGGCAAAACAACACATTGAGCCGAGCTTAACGGCTGGCGCATAAGTTTCAAAGTCAGCATGGAAGGGTCCCCCAGTCCCCCAGTCCCCGTCCAGGTCCCGGTCCTCGTTCCCGAGTATTGGAGGAGCTCCGACTGTCTTGCAACTTTTGCAGCGTCGTCGTCTTTTAGGGCTTGGGACTGGGGACTGGGGACTGGGTAAAATTTATCTGGGCACGTCGTCTGTGTATTTCAAATGCAATCCATTGTGCTCCTCTGTCTCCCGTATTTCAATGTGTGTGGAGTGTGTGTGTGGTGCTTTATGTCCAGTCTGTTGTGTTTGTGTTACCAAAATCCCCCTGTCCATGAGAAATACTTGGCTCTGGGGCGCTGCGTTTGCACTTTGTCCTGGCGTCGCTGGGGAAAAACTCTTTTAAACGCCTCTCGGATACGCATTTTATGTTTAAGTTTCTGGAACGGCCATTGGCCTGCCGTTGGCCTGCCACACAGCTCGTAAATCTCTCGTCCTATCGGTCTAACTCACAATTACAGAAAGCTGCAAAAATGTGTTGCTGAATTTCCGGTATTTACCATTTCATAATTTATTACCTTCGATAACAGTCTAATAAGTTCTAAGACCAAAGAATGAAGGAATACCTATAGGAGCTTTCAGCGATGTTCATTGATTAATACTTTTGGAATTCATCAAGGATATAAATGATGTACGAGTATGTAGACCCCTCAATAAAGACAATTCCTGTTTCCCTTTACAATATAAGCCCTTACTCATCCGGGATCAGATGCAAATGAGCCGTAAGTTCATTTGGCCAAATGGAAACCTGAAACGCGTAATTGCCACGGGCTGTGGCGTTTGAGTGTTTGATTGAGGGATTGCGGGACTGATTGTAATCGAATTTCAATGGAATTATACAGCTGCAGCTGACGCCAGACGATGATGAGCTTTGCGGAACGCCGATGTTGGTTTCCTTCAAGGGAACAGGGCAGTAGGCCCGAGTCCTTGAGGTGTGCGGCTAATTGGTTTTCCATTCGGAAATTAATTCAATGCTAATTATTGGCTAACAAGCTCACAATAAACGCAATTATAATTATGCCACAGAAGCATCAGCCTCAGCAGCATCATCAGCAACAACAACAACAGCAGCCAAACATTGCAACAAAGACCTCAATTAGGATTGCATAATGAATGTTAGCTCTTTCTGCTCCATCACTGTCATGCACACACGTCATGCATGTTGTTGTCTCAGCTCTTTTTTTGTTTCTTCACAGTTTGCTCTTTTTTTCGTGTGTGGTTTTTGTTGCCTAATTATGTAATTTGTGTAGACGGGGACTGGAGGGATGTAATCAGCATTTCCCCCATTTAGTTGTGTCAACAAATTGCATTAATTTTGGACAAATGCATTATGCATGCAGGACGACAGCCCAGATCCTTCTCTCTCTCGTTCTCTCTCTCTCTGGGCAGGGCAGTACTCGGTGTTAATCGAGCGAGGCGGCAAATTGTTTACTCTGGAATTTTGAGTGCAATTCGGGGGAGTGACAGGTGTGACAACTGTACACAAAATTTCTTAATGGGATTTATTGGGGGGAAGTCCGTCGAATGATTGTGTATAATTCATGCAGGGTAATCTGTTCGATAAGTGAACACATTCGACAGCTGAATTAAATGGACGCTTGTTCCCATAAATTGAGTAAAATCTTTTAATGATTCAACCGCCACAAAAATGTCAACATTTCATTAATTCCATTAAGCGACAGCAGCTGTTGTGCACAAGTTGCGGATCGTATTCCACCCAATAGACATCCAAGTTTATGCAACAATTCTTTTGAGTTCAACCTGTCAGCCGCATATGCACTCACACACGCACTCACACTCACAATCGCACTCATTCACACTGCGGCAGGAGCAGGAGCAGGGGCACACCCATGAATGCATAACTTTTGGTTTTCGGTTTGACATTTTGTGGTTAGATTTTAATATGTGTGGCAAAGTGAATGAGAAGTTACGTAGGACCCAAAACGGGAGAGATGGCTAAATGCATTATGCCGCTGTTGCTGCCGCTTGCCACAGTGAAAACTTTGGCCAGCTTGCCACACTCTTTCCGGTCCCCTCACTCTCTTGACTCCATTCTTGATTGCTATCAGTGGCAGCTGGTGGTGCTTCTGGTGGTGGTGGTGCTGCTGCTGCTGCTGCTGCTGGTGGCATGTGTATGGCAAATTAGCATTCTTGCCACCAGAAATTCAAGTGTGCGTCTGTATAGTTTTGGGTTGTTTGTGTTGCATGCCTCACTGTCTCTTCTGTCTCCTCTGTCTGGCATTGTTGGCTGTTTGTCTTTGTAGTCGACTCTCAGGCCGAGTCCCGGGGACGGGCCTGGGTCCGGGCTTAAGCTGTCAGCGAGCTGCAGTTTAAAGCCTGGAAAACACATAGCCAAAGCCAGACCTCATGGCGGATGCGTGACATTGCATAACTCACTTTGTCGAAGCAGGGGATGGGTGTTTCCATGGTCTGGGGGGTAAATTACAACTTGAGCAGGCATCCCGCCTCGGGGCCTCAGGAGGAAACTTTGTCTTGAGCGTCTCCTGGAGTTGCGTCTGCCACGTGCAACAAGAAAATGCATTGCAACTTTATTAAAAAGTCGTAAAACTTATAAAAAGCTACTAAAAGCAATGGGTAATAAGTTATTGTTGGTGTTGTTACAATTATTATTATTACTATTACTATTATCATAGCTTTTGGGGGTTGGGGTACAAAACTTTTCCACTGTTGACAATGTTCAGCATCGAAATACGAGCTACAGAGCACGGGTTGCCGTGTAATTTGATAAGTGCGATATGCAGTGGAAAACTTTATTGTTCTATCTCTCAATGAAACTGTCACATTTCCCCACCACAACTTACATTTTCTGGCAGTGCACCCCTCTGCATTTGCGATTTGATATGTGCGATGATTGCAATAGATATGGGTATTGTTTTACCCAAGGTGCATTGAAGGAAAGGTAATGCAAATACAATAGACTTCGGCAAGTGCTTGAGCTTGAAAGCATTACTGCCACCGCCTATAGACTTTCTATGTTTATCTGTATCTTTCCCTCAATGAACCTCTCTGTTTCGTGCACTTTTCCCCACCCTTTCCCCTCTCCAGGCTCGACCACAGCGCCTCCTTTGCCCAGGACCGTTTACCAGGCGCATTATTACCGAGCGCAGGGGCATATTTGTGTTTGCGTCAGCTTCTGTTGCATTTGCCGTTGCAATTGCGGAACCGGATGCTGGTCTCGGCTTTTGTGAGCCACATGTACATGCATCTATGGGGGGCATATGCATTCATTTGCCGGGCTGCTTTGTTGGCCGTCTCCCCGTTGTTTGTTTCGCCTCGAAATGTCATTGTTAAGGGGCCCGGACAAACGTTTGCCGTTTCTACGGTTACGGCTTATGTGGCGAGCCTCGTTGCGGCTATAACAATGGACTTTATCGATGTTTATGATATTAGAGCCAGCATCTTCATCTCGAGTTCGCTGAAGTAACAACCAGACTTGGCCAACCGGACCCCTTAAAGCGTTGTTTCTGCTTGAAACTTGCCCTGCCTGTGCTACTGAAATTTGTTGCAACTTGCAAGTAATAATTGCACTGGCGGTTGAGCAGACTCAGGACTCAGGACTCAGGACTCACGATGGGATAAGATGCGGTGCAGGCACTTAAAAATCCAGCAGCTGCAGCTGCCACATGCTCAACGCTTAAGGCGGCAGGGCAGGCGTGCCAGAAAGGACCGCAGAAGAAGCATAAGGAGCATCCATCAGAAGGGGGCGGCTCGAGTGGCAGCAAAGTGGCATTAACATCAGGAACAGCAGCAGCAGCAGCAGCAGCAGCAGCAGCTGTAATAAGACAGCTTCTTGTTAACTTTTGCTCATTTGTGCCCCAAACTGCTGCAGACAGGACGAACATGACTAGGTGTGGAAGCTTAGGAGCTAAATTTGACATATTAACGCAATCGCTCTGGGAACAAAAGAGGTTGTTTTAATGAGCAGAAAAGGCTCCTTGGAAATTTATCAAATAATCGAGTAAATATTTAAGTGTTTGCAACTGAAAGAGCGTTTCCTGCCTTTGCCATTTTCACTTTGCAAAAAACTTTAGTAATTAAAAACTTTGCCAGGGACCAGAACCAGAACCAGCGCCAGCGCCAGACAAGACCCCACCCGGCCGACTCCGGGCGACTGGCAAACCAATAGCCTCGATACTTGATACAATTAAGTATTGCTTTAATATAAAAGCGCTCTTAATGAGCATTAAGATAATGTCACACATGAGCATGGGATGCGACACATACACACAGACGAGTACGAGTACGAGTACGAGCATGTTCGTAAGGTAATATATTTTTAATGGGGATATGGCTATACGTATGTGTACATATGTATGTACATATAGTATATGTTGCGCGAGTGCTGCGTGTCCGATGTGGAACGATTGACTTGTTAACTGTCACCGATTATCGGTGGCAATTTTTGAAGTCCGTTGATGGATCAGGAGGGGCCCCGGGTATGAAAAGCTGTGTCGTGTTCCGGAGGTGTTTCTAAAGGCGTATTTTGCATTTAAAAATTTCGAAAAATTCCAACAAATTTCAAAAATTTATATATTAGGTGAATTACTGAGATGATCGACACACTATAATTAAAAATTTAATTATTTAATATTTTTTCAATGCAAAAACATTGTGCCTTTTGGGAAATTGCATTCTAGAATGCGAAATCAATGCACTATGGTCCGAACGACCACTTTTGTTGGCCAAAACCTAATTTTTAAAAGTCAAAACTAAAACCTGGTTTTGATCACTCTGCATTAGAAAAGAGTGATCATCAAAGCTGCGTACGAGAAATTTCCATAGATGGCGCCACATTCGCAAAATCCGCTGTTCAACCCAACTGTTGTTATCGAAAAGCACGTGCAGTGAAAAAGTGCCATATTAATAGCAATTTTAAATCTCTCAAAAATTGAAATATGACAAGAACTGATTAAATTTTTGGATGAATCTTAATCAGTGGGGTTTGTACTACGTGTTTTGAGTTGTGAACTGTATCTAGTAGCTGTGACGTCTTCGTAATTGTAGGTTAAAGTGAGTCGTTCAACAAGTGCCAACTTGTAATGAAAACTAATTTTGAAAAGGTATACAAAATGAGTCCCACCTAGTCCCACCCTGAAACCTTTTGTATGTCGTAGATTCATAAATTCTTGTTGAAATGTATATAGTAAGAAATGCCACTTTTCACCACTTTTCTTGAAATTTGCATTAATAGATTATAACCTCAAATTCGAAAATGCATAGTCGTTGCCGTATGGAATTCAGAGAAGGGTAAAACATGCAAGGCAAACATATCAGATGAAATTAATAAAGCTTTTAAAGATACCAGCAAAGAAAATTTGCTATCGTTTGGCAACAAAACGGAACAAATGCAGGTCAAATTCAAAGATGTTTGAACGAAAATTGGTCAAAAGCCTTAAAGTCAGTGGGACGCCCTGTACCGTTATACATCAAAAAAGGTCGCAGAGCACGAAGAAGGCAGGCTGCAGATCTTTTTGTATCAGAGGGAGAAAACATCAATTTATTGATTCAAGCGGCAAGCATGGCCGCACGAAAACGGGGCAAATACGACCGCGCATTTGTTTCAAAACTTGTATCTTTATGCCCAGAGAAGGCTAAATTAGTTCGTAAGGTTGTACAGGACCCAGTTGGAAAGCCGGCACCTATCTCACCTGACGAGGCGTTAGCCCTGCTTCTCGACAAGGATCTCAGCAAAGACCAGTATTGTGCAATAATTTACGGCAACCTTTGAACCATTTTTTTATTTAAATCTTAATTTTTTTATATTTAAATCAAAATTTTTGCACGCCTGTGCAACGCCCTAATTTTTTAGTATAAATGTTAAAAATATGCTATTTTCACTATAACTAATAATTTAAATATGCATTATTAAAAAAAGGCGGTGCCACACCCATTTTTTTTGGAAATCCACTTCCTTTTGATTATTTATAACCAATACAAAAAACTAAATAAAAAAATCTTGTTTCGTTCGCGAGTTATTAATTTTGGCCAACAAAAGTGGTCGTTCGGACCATAGTGCAATGGGCTTAATGCTCGTCCATATCACTTTTCCATGTATGTATCTACGCACACACTGATAGGTTCGCACAAGCACACACACATGCACACACGCATACACCAATGGAAATGAAAATGGGGATGGGGATGGGGATGCGGATGCGGGCAATGGCACCGCAAGTGGCAAAATGACACTCAACGAGCGTGTAAGTGCATGTCAATCGTGTTTGCCTGGCGCCAATAAAAAGTAATTTCATTCCACATTAAAAGCGCCAGAGAACGGTAATAAACATCCATCCGCACAGGTGAGTGCTTAAAGGCGGTGTTTAAGAGAACACTTCAAAGATGCTTAAATGTTGTTAATTATTACTGAAATAAAGAAATACATTAAGAAGCCTGGAACTGAGTTCCGTTCTGTGTTTAAAGCAAACATAAAACGAGCAATCTGCCCGCCAATCAAATATTCAATCTCTGAAATGCACAAATTCAATCATTTATTCACAAATACCCAGATATTCACAAATATTCCACAGGATTTTGCGTGCAAAAGGAACAACCACCTGAGGTCTGTGTGCTATCCGATGCAGCAAACTTTGAAATTAGTTTCAAACCATATGGTTGCATATGCGAATGTACCAACATGCATTCTGGCGCTCCAGGCCAGGGAAATGGAGGAATTTCAACAATTTTGACTTGGGAACAATGGAAAGTGGGGAAAATGTTTGGAAATGTTTTGAATTTCAGGCGGTTTTGGACATCATTTTAATGATACTTCAATGATACTCGTTTTTGGGTCAGTGAATGTGAATGTCGTGCAATACAATCCATTTCCTTTGCCTTTTTTCTTGGAATCCATTTAAAAAACTTTGCTTTTCCTCTCAGCATGAGGCTCCCCCACCGAAGCGTCGGTTAATTAAATGCTGACTGGCTTCCGAGGTTCCTGTTCGTCTTTTTTCCCCATTTTCCACCAAGAAGACAGACTCAATGCCAATTGCCAACTGCTTTTGGACCGCTAATGTTGTTTGTGGGCCACAAAACTCACTTTACAACATGTGGCACAAGAGTGCCATCCGCCTTCCGCCTTCCGCCAACTGACTCTGAACTCCTCCTATTCGAATGGCCATTCCGTATGCAAAGTGTGGGGCATCAAAGCCATTTCATTTGGTGTGCCATGGATGCCCATCCCCTGCCGTTTGGCGGTGCTTGCGTGTGTATGTGTGTGTGTCGCTGCCTCAATCAATTTCAATTTATCAATTTTTACAATCAACTGATTTTATCAATTTTATGGCGCATTTTAAGGCCACGCACAGACCATCGAAGCGGCGGAGACAAGGCATGGATCGGATGGAAGAGCCTTCGGGCAGGGAAACCAGCGAAAAAAAGAAAAGGACACGCCAAGGAGGAAATTTGACTGCCAGTCACAGGCGCAGAGATAGAGGTCCTATGACTCGGAGAGAGAGAGGTTGCGCTGGAAGCCAGCGAAACATGTCAATAAAATCAACAAATGTCGTTGCCGGTTTATTGGTATCTACTTGGCCCGATCCCCTGTCCTTGTCCTTGTCCTTGCCTGTGTCCCTTTCCCTGTCCCGAACTCCTGCCTCCCTGATATCCACTTCCTGTTTCCAGCTCGTGGACTTTTCTTTGAATTCAAAAAAACATTTTCCAACATTCTCTTTATTGCTGTCTCCACCCGCACTTTCCAACATCTTAAAGACCCGAAAAAAAAGTATGGTTGATTCTCTGGCAAAATGCCAGCTTGGCTGTTGGCTGGTCTAATAATCCAGAGGTAAGTCGCTTAAGATCTTGGCAACGCCTCAAGTTAAATTATCATTTGGCCGATTCATCTTTCAGTTCTTTCCTTATAATTCCTGGTATATTTATTTGGTCATCTTTTGTAATCCAATCTGCATTAATGAAATTGAAAAAAGCCAACAAATGACAAGTGAATCTATACACTCATTTATTTCGTTGAGTTTTTTGTTTCGAAAGTGGCTCGTACATAGGGTATATTGGTCGCCCAAAGCCATATATTTATTTACTATTTTTTATCTTACCCATGGTGTATTTTATTTTTATTCAGAAATACAAAAGATATTCCCAAAAAAATTGCACATTTCCACAAACGTTTAAGCATTTCTCCGGTTATTATAAATGTACTATGGGCACGTAAGCCAGCTTGTAGGGTATGGAAAAGTGCTCGTATTTCCCAGCGAATTATATTGATCCACAGAACATGGCCAACCTCAGCCATTGTCCATAATTAACGGATAATTTGCGGGTCGGAGAAGAGCATCACATGGCCCGGGAAAAGCTCATTTGGTTGCCATTCGAACGGTAGTGGAGGGGCAGAATGAGAGCCTGAAAATTCACTAATTAAAGTCAACACTCGTGACTATGACCTCATTACAGGCAAATCCGCCAGAAAAGTAACTTTTTTCACGACGGGGCTGGGTATAAAAGTGGCAGAGAGAGAGAGAGAAGGAGAGAAAGGAGCCGAAATAAAGGTAGGATGGTGGTCACCTGGTGATTGTCTACTGACTTTGTGTACACCCGATACTTTTTTCAAGTTCATTAGGGTAATGAAGCAGCCACAGGCCGCCCGCCTACTGACTCGTGCCTCCTGCCGCCTGCCGCCTGCCGCCTGCCTCCTGGCCAGACCTAGACCTGTGGGTAACACTAGAACTAAGGAAAACGGCCGAGAATAAAGTGGCGTGTGCTTTACTTTATGGCGCTCATAACCATGTGCCCCGCCCGCTTCCGTCTCCGCTCCAGTGGCTGGCTTTTTGCATAATGAACGGACATAAACATGACACAACCCATGGCAAACCCCACAAGGAAAGTTTTTTCCACCGTTCTTGCGTCTACTCTTTGGCGCACATGACATCCATGCCGTTCCAGGCTGGTTATGGCCCAGATATAATTTTAAATAAGTACATATTATATTTACTTAACGCCATTTACTTAATTAATAAGAAACTTTCTGCTTCTGGCTCTGTTTCTGGCTGTGTTTCTGGCTGTGTTTCTGGCTGTGTTTCTGGCTGTGTTTCTGGCTGTGTTTCTGGTTCTGTTCAAGGGGCTTGTCTGGAATTTGAAAGTTCTCTCCGGAGTTTGACCATGATTTGGCCAAGGGGAAATTAGTTTTTCCAATTTACTTTGCTTGGAGAAGTGCTATAGGAACTTTTGAGGGTAAATAAATTAAGAGAATTATTTTTGAAAGCATTCCTGTACTATAGAGTTTTAATTATCTTAAATATATGTACATATGTACGTTCATTTGTATAGTTGGAAATATTAATTAGGAATTGTGCAGAAGCCAAACCTTGGTTTTGAATTCAGCTAAGTAGTTAGTTAGTTATAAGATCAAGATATGTATTAGTAAATTTTAATCTTGGTTTAAAGACATTTCACAGTCCAGAATTTCGGAACAGAGAATAGCAAACCAAGCCAATTCAAATTCAAACCAAGCCCCAAATCATATTCAATGGCAGTACTGAAACTCTTTTATTATGAATTTTAATCCGCAGATTTGCGGGCATTGAATGCTATTCGGGAAATGAGTAAGCACTCGAATTTCACGGAGGTTGAGAGCTTTCAAAATCCATCATTCCATCATTCCATTTGACGTTCCTTCATTCACTTATCAATATTCCAATTTCGAATGCTGAATGGTACGTGTGTATGTATATTCATTCCGAAATTGCTTAGTCAGGAATCGGATCTGATATTCATATAAATAATTGCAGAGCCAAAACAGATTTCGAGCTGCTTACATGGTGGTTGCCCTCAAGTGCCGGAGTTGGTGATGACTTTGATGAGGATGCAAATTCGGGCCCATAGCAGATGCTGATGTCAGCCATATGGATTTGGGCAAATGATTTTTGGCATATTGCCTTGCCGGGCCCTGGATTATTGTCCACCCCAGCCAGCCACTCATAAATATGCACATTTGCAGCAATGGAAAATTTGCAAATTTGCAAATGAAATGCGGCCATCAATCAGGAAAAATGGCAGCCATCCAACAAGTGGCAAGCTGCCGATTCCCATGCAACAGACACGCTGTCCGCCAGATGAACAGGCAGACAAACAGACAGGCAGACATGGCGTATGCGCAATTTGCATGACGGTTTAATGACATTAAAGAGCACCGAATTATGCATGTGCAATCGATGTGAAAAATACCCGGTAGATATGCCTGTTTTTTCCCACAAGTTTCTTGCGTGTTCTATGGCCGTACTGCCCCCCAGGGCCAAACTGGTTTGCCTATAAAATTTGTTATTGACATTGAGGCCACATGTCCATGGGAACGATTGCGACCTACATGAATAGTTGAGCAGTGGGCCAGCAGGCCTATCATTAAAATGGTTTAGTTTTGGCCTGGCCCGTTCGAAGGACCCGAAAGGGTAACAGAAAAAGGCAACCGGATCCTTGGCGTGTAATTAGTTTGTGGTTAATTTATTGGAGACCTTCAATTATCCAATCATTTGTTTTAAATGAAACTCATTCGATTTGGGGGCCAAGCTTCAGGCGAAGGGCGTAATAAAAGGCGGCAAGCAGTAATTAAATATAAATATAGAACTATGAGCGGAATCCTAATCGAACTTTTGTATTAATTATAGAGTAAAAAACATCAGTTTTGAAGTAGATGGCCATTGAATCGTTCTTCTGATGGATAATCCCCACAAATTGGCTCTAAGGCCCCACTAGAATTGGTAGACACGATTACCAGCAGACAAAACCATAATCTAATTAAGGGTCATGATGTGTAATACTGTCATTTAGGCGGCCTGTCCTCTCCAAATGCGATTTGCGTAACTCGATACAGATTAAAGTTATGAAATGAAATTTTCCAATCTATTTTATGGTAGCCTCTCAGTCCAGTCCCTCTCTTTCTCCCTGTCAGCTCCAGTCTGTCCTTCAGATAAATTATATTATATATAAATAACATCAGAGTGACTCGTCTGGCACCTACGAGGGGTGCAGGCAGACACAGACACAGACAGTCAGACAGTCCGACAGTCAGTCAAAGGCAGGAATTTTTGCTGTCCTTCGTTGTGGAACTGCTTGAGGAACTGTGCTGTGCCTTTTAGCATTAAATATAAATTAGAGAGTGTCCAGCTGGGGTGGAGGTTGTAGGTCAAAGGCAAGCCAGGGCCAGAACAAAAGCCAAGTACAATGTCCTTGCATGCAAATGCTGCCTTTCACAGCCAAAGGATAACAATATTGATTGTGGAACCGGCCTATATGGCTAGGTGGGTTCCGTTTACCGTCTGGCTTGTCCTTTTCTGCGTTTCCCAGGACAACGGTATGACTTTGAGACTTCCTTTGAGTGTGTCCTCGGACTGTTTTCCTGTGCCTGACTGTCTGTCTGTCTGTCTATCTGTCTGTGTGCCATGGGCCCATTCTAATGGCTTTTTAATTGAAGCAGAGACTTCAATGAATAAATAAAAGATAGTTGCCACAGCCTTTGTTTGCTTGCCACACTCACAGCAGAGAGTCGTACACTAGAATTAAAGGAATGAAAAACATAAAAGAAAAAGAGTTCAAGTTTGAAAGTCAGGAAAATGAAAATTTCTAATTGAGTTAAACTTTTGCGCCATTATGAATATGGTGAGTGCCGCAGCGAAGTTTTCCCGGGCTTCCCATCCCCCCACATGTGTCTGCCGCAGCAAGTGCTTCCAATCCAATGAATCGCCACAAGAAGTTCAGAGTTCAAAAAAGCTCTTCTCTGCCCCAATAAAAATCAAATGTGGCACACTTTCTTAGGGGCAGGGCTTTGTGTGGCAAGGCATGGCATCATGATTTTCAATAGAATGAATATAAACTGCTGGCTGAAGATTTACTAAACGATATTTAGCCTAAATAAACGTAAAATCTGTTTGTGAATATGGGATTCCGGATGAAAGAGCAAAGATATCCTTTGATATGAATCCATATCAAACTCCTCCTAAGCAGTGAATCATCTGCTTTGAACGTTTAAGCTAAGACCTCGGCATTAAATGGAAACAATCTGGAAATCTAAAGTACCTTTTCTTCGAAAATAGGCTTATAATTGCCTCTCAGTCACAGTCAAGTTGCAACTAATTTTCACCATTCTGTAATTTCAAATTATATACATAAATCCAGCAGTCAGCAGTCGGCATCCAGCCAAGCCAATCCGTGTCAGGGTGCAGGACATTTTGATTGGAATATTCAGGTGTAAGGCCACCTTCTTGAAGGATGCTGCCCAAGCGTATTGCTTGGTCCATATGATACATAATTAACCAAATCGAAACGGACAAAGCTGCTCGGTTAGCCAGCAAACATAGGACTGGGCCAAAGGACTGTGACTGTGACTGTGACTGGGCCCTGACTGCTGCCATTTGTTGCTGTGGAAGCACGTGTTGGTGCGGTTTCCTGCCAAAACTGTGGCATTCTGTGGTTGCCAAACCCCAAGCCAAACCCAACAGAAGCAAATACAGAGACAGACAGACAAACAGACAGACACAGGGCCAAGTGGTGACTTTTGGCAGTTACTTTGCCTTGCCAACGGGCCCAGGCCCGGTCCCGGGCCACCAAAATGAAGCAAGTCATTATTGGTCGGACACTGAATGGAATTTAAATCCGTAACTGAGATGTAATTACATCATGCATGGGTCGAGTGCCATAGTGTCGCCATGGCTCCAGGGGCAGCCCCAGGGGATGCCCACCTCATTATGCCCAGGATGCGGTGATCCCCTGTAACCGCACCTCAGCCGCATATCGTTGCCACAAACTAAATGAGTTCTGGCCCTTTTCTTGGGTGTGTCAATTGGAATCATCTTCATTATTATCCTTCATTAACAACAAATATTTTCGCCCTTCTTATGTTTTGTTGTTTTGTTGTTGCTTTTGTTGCTTTTGTTGCTTCTGTTCTGCTGCTGTTTAATTACAATTTTCTATGTGATTCCACTTTGATTGGCGATTGAGGCACAGCTGCGTGAAATGAAATTGAACAGAGGCCAGGTCGTGCCGGGTGGGTGGTCCACAATCTAACACTCGGAATCGACTCCTCCTTTGAAGCAACCGCCTCGCAGCTATTGTGGTCACTGAAATGTTGTCCGCTTTTAATTTCAAATGTACGTGACTTGTTTTAATTAGTCAGCGGGCAGAGCAGCAGCAGAAGCATTCGGAAATAATCTAAATTATAGGTATATACGGGTACGGGTATATATTTATGCTTTTGTGTAATGTACATCCGCAGTTTAATAGGTTTTCATTGTACTCTCGCATTTTGTGGTCCAATAAATGTGACAGCTCGTCTGGCATTTGTGCGCGTTGAAATTGTGAGAGAATCTCCAATGTCTCTCAGACCAAGGTTGATCTATACCCTGGCGGAGAAGCAGATTATTGTTTGGTAGAGATGATGTCAGTGCTGCAATGTCTCATAGATACTACGGCTTATGAATGGGGTCTGAATCGGTTGTTAGATGGGTTTAAATTGGATACAAATCAGCTGAGAATTGGATAATAATCTGCTTGTAATATGATACGAATCACGTTTAAAAGAGTTCTGATTTAGTTATTTGAAGATTTACCGAAAATTTTTGCGGCTTAGAGCATACTTAGGCAAATGAACTGAGCAAAATGGCCCATCAAACACTGAAGACTTGGTGCTGGACCCATACACGAGTCTCCTTCGAAGTACCAAGCAAGCTGTGCATACATATACATATTGCCCCCCATGCCAGACTGTGAGGCCAGGGGAGATGGACGGGGAGATTGACTCGGTCCAAGACGACTTATAATACCAGCAAATTTTCAACTACTTGGCTAGAAGTTTTCGTATAAAACGGCATAACATCGCACAAACAGCCAATAAAAACAAGAAGCCAGCTGCATGCCGCTTGCCGCTTGTCGCTTGCTGCATGCTGCATGCAGCATGCAACTTTCACTTGCCAAGCTGTCGATAAAGACAGCAAACCCACCTCTCTCGCTCTTTCCGTGCACCCAGTTACGAAACTTGTTAAATAAGACTTCTAAATTCATTTGGTCCATACGCAACTTAACACCGAGAAAAACCCAAAGCGGCATCAAAAGTTTTCTACCCACAAAAAAGAAGGGCTGGAGAAGAACCAACAAACAAAAGAACAAAACACGAAGCGTGCATTAGGTTGGGTAGCCGGTTCAGATACACTGGCAGATCTTCAGCTTCCTTCGAAGGTTAATGATATTCGTTATCTATCATCAATGGCGGACATTCTCTCAGATTTCATAGGCCTAGGACTTCAAGAAGCCTCCCAGGAAGTTCCACGGGAAAAAGCTAATCGGAAACATTATTCTGAAGGAATTTCCGGGCTTGCTTAAAAGATGCGATTGTCCACCGGATAAAGTGGCTGCACAAAAAGGTTCCAGGCCCAAAGAACTGAAAGAGCGTGGCCGGAAGAGTCACATACAAATGGGGTCTCACTAAGATCTTACCAGATCCAGAGTACCCCGCCGCAAGGGTATCAAAATGAGCGAAACACAATAAACAACTTCATCAAATGGCTGTGGCTGCAATTGCTCTCTGGCTGGTTGCTGTTGTACGAGGAGCTGTGCAAATATTTTGGGCTATCCCGAAAGCGTAAAGAAAATAGAAAAGCCCGGAAAAGTTGGGCGCAAGGCTGCAGCTTAAATAAATAGCGCTGCGTTGGGGGCAGGGACAGGGGCAGCAGTTGGAGGCAGGCAGGCTCACAATGGTCGCTTGGCCACCTAAAAGTATGCAACACTTTCTCAAGTTCCTTTCGTCCTTGCCGTCGTCTCCCTGCCATCGTCTCCCTGCCTGCCCGCCTCCTACGCCTGATCCTTTACAAGTTTTGTTTCTTGTGCATTTTCATTAAATAGTGTTGTTCGCCCCATTGTTGCCGGCGCTGTACTTTGCATATTTTAACTGCTTATGGCTTATGGCTCGTTCCGACACGCCTTCGTCATACAACCCGCCATGCAAAAAGGTGAGGGGTGGGGTGGGGTTCTGCTGCACCATCAGCACATTGTAATAAAAAATAAACTTTCCTCTTCGGTCCTCCACTCCTGCGACGGTACATAAAACTACTTTTGTCTTTGTTAATATCATGTTCGGGCTGCCTGTCATTTGTTAACAGTTTTCCAGGGGTGTATTCCTACTCGAACAAGTAGAAAGATTAGTTTCTGCTGAGCTGAAGCAGCTTGAAAACTGCTTAAATATTGAAGTTTTGAGGAAATTGCGACT
Source organism: Drosophila lowei (assembly GCA_008121275.1). Taxonomy (NCBI): domain Eukaryota; kingdom Metazoa; phylum Arthropoda; class Insecta; order Diptera; family Drosophilidae; genus Drosophila; species Drosophila lowei. The sequence goes on along the minus strand of CM017781.1, from coordinate 21,969,525 downwards.
CCAATTGCTTACACGGGCTGGCCTGTGGAAATCCCAAGCCATCATTGGATCATGACTGGGGAATGAAAGTTGCAGAAGAACCAAAACATTCGACTCAAAAAACGAAGCAATTTAAACAGAAAACTATACGTACCTACAAATAATTCCGTAAAAACGGCGACATCAGAGTGAAGCCATCATTCTGAATGTAACAATAAACAAGAACAAGAAAAGTTCCACCATTTTCATTTCCATTTACTCGTCGTTCTGCCAGGAACAATCCGTGGAAAGAAGTGCATTGTTCGCGATGTAATTTGTTTCATTGCCAATTGTCTTGTCGTGTCTTGTCTCTTGACTTGCTTTTTATGACTTGGCCAACAGCGGGTTTTATGGCCCAGACGCGAACACTCCACTCCCCAAAAAAACAACAGTGACATCAGCTGTGGCAGGGTCTTCCATCTGTCCGTCTGTCTGTCTGTTTGCCTGTCTCTCTGTCTGTCTGTCTGCAAACTTGACTGCTGTCGAGGGCCCTGCTTCGTCGCTGCTGTTGCAACTGTTGGTTAACTTAATTTGGCAGGCACTGTGGCCAGCTCTGAGGTGTGGCCCTAGTGCTGCTCCCATCTGGATAATTGGCTTACGAGTATGTGTCCATCCACACAGTATGCTCTCCATATAGGAGTAATTATTACAAATACGCGTATCAGCTTTGCGCATTCAAGTGCTGCACAATTAAGTGGGTCGTTAGTGCAAAAATTTCGGCCAATTCCCTCACATATGTACGCGCACTCGCTTGGAGTCTCTAATTTCCAAAGGACTCTTGGCGTTGGCTGTTTGCTGTGAGCTTTTAATTAGCATCAAATTACTTTTATTCACACGCCAATGCGCCTGGCCATATGCTGCACCTTTTATGCTCTTCTCTCATTCTGTTCGCCCCCTCCCCGCCCATAATCCCCTTTATGGTTAATTAATCCATGGGATTACATGGATATAAACATGGTTTGTAGGGTACGATACGGTAATGCTTGGTTAATTGCTACTTTTGATGCTTAAAGTTCCTGCTGACACAAAGGATTACCAAGAAACTACTGTGAATCGATGGCGGAGATCAAGTAGAATTAGATATTTTGAGAGGCATCGAATTGATTACGAGGGATAAGCTCGCATAAAACTTCTTATTGAACCCCTCGTAAAATGTCTCGTCTTCGATATAGAATAGAGTAGTGGCAGTAAATATTCGCTGAAATCATTTACCTTTGGATGCTATCCAAATGAGGGATAAGGACCTGCCATTAAGAGCCTGCCCAGAACCTGCAAAAGTTTAATTGCTGAAAATTGACAGCTAATTATATACAATAAAACCACAAGCAGGCAAACACATTTTTTGATGGCTGAGCAGGGGCCAGGCCTCAAAAATCGAGTTAGAGTTTGGGGTAAAATGAAACGAGCCACATATGAGTGCCACATGTGGGTGGAACTGATTGACAGGGGGCAACATGGCGTATGCGTACTGTAGGGCAACACATTGGGGGAGCCAGCGCTGCGTATGCGTAACATTTAAACTGGAAAAGTAAATTAAATTAAAGGCAACTAACAGCTGACAGGCGGCAGCAAAATGTCAAACTGGCAAACTAATATGGTGCCAGGGCAAATGGCTGACGAAGGGTGAAGACCCGGAGTGGGCATGGCGGGGGGCGTACAGTTTTTAATTAACGATGCACGAAACTAAATTGAAAAATTTGATTAAAAAGTTCTTTTTTTTAGCAACGTCGGTGCCGACGGCAGAGAGATCTTCAAGTACGAATGTGGGGGAGCCTTTTGTGGGGTTGTAGATATGCTGGCCATACGGGATGGGTGTCTGTGGAGGGTAGTTTGGGGGTGTGCGCAGAGTTCTAGTTAGTTGAGCTTTACAAATGTTTAAGCAAAATTTTATTTGCAGAAAGCAAAAACTGCACGATGTACTCGCACTTTGGCTGAAAAACTTGATATGCCCCTGCCACTGCCACTGGCACTGTTCCTGCTCTATGGGTGTATGGGTGTGTCGGTGTGTGGGCGACTGGGCGTGGCTGGCATTAACACTTGTAGTGTCAGTGTCGCATGTCGTTGCATGCGAAACGGTTAAACTAAATACACGCTGTCTGGGCTCCCGCCTCAGTACACCCGCGAGTGTGGCGCTCTCTCACTCTGTTTGAGTGTATGTGTGTGCGCCGCTTCGTTGCATCCACAAACACATACATACATATATATATATATATATATACTCTTACATACGAGGGGAAGCCACGCTTCCCTGCTTTACCCACATTATATGTCATATATACTCGTATGTACATACATATAGTATATAGATTCTCGTTCAGGTTTTGGGTTGGAAAAGCATGGGTAGGTGTGGCAGGCACGCAATTAGAAGTTGCTCAGTTTATTTTCATTTTCTTTTTTTCATCCCCCTACCCCCCCACCACATTTGCACACTCTCTTACACCTTTACGTCGTGCTTTCTTCCGTCAGGTGAGCGAAACTTTTATAGTTTGTCACGAATATGGAAATTCAGATAGGGTTCGTTCCCGACAAGCAATCAACTTGAGGACAAAAGGAGAAGCAACCATAAGAAAATCTGTACAAAGAACACAAGCAAATCGGTATATAGAAGCAAATTTGTAAAAAGAAAAGCTTAAAACATAAGTAATGTATGTATATCCACAGACAAGATTTTTGGCTGAACGAAAAGTAAAAGGCTAAAGGGAAATCTCAAAGATACTATCTGTATATATCTCTATAACTCTTTGGCCTAAATTTGAGCGCACTTATCAAGGGAAATCCTGCTAATTTCTGCCCTTTAACATTTTATGGCTTAACACGAGGTGGAGAATATGAAATTCTCAAATTAAACGAAGCATTTTTAATTGCCATTTTCGTTTCTTTATGGATGCATAAAACAGGCAGCTTCATAAAGCGTTTCCCCATAAAATATCTCGCGATTGCGATTGCGATGGCGTTGAAGCGACTGAAGGTTAAGCCGTGCCACATTGTGTATGCCACTTTGGAGTCAATCAAAGTTGTGCGAGTTCTTGGGGATGCCGACACGTTTGTCAAGTGCCGGATGACAAATCAATGTGAAATTGATGGATGTCTGACGATGGATGTCTGGCTGTGTGTTGGCGTGGCCAGAGGGGCCAGAGGTGCCAGAGATGGAGGACATGCTTAGCATACTTATTGGGGTATTTTGTGGTGCAGCAGTTGCACCGCACATCCACCCATAGCCCCCACACACACACACACACACACACACATCCACCCATAGCCATTTGCATTTGCGTAGATGTATTAAACATGATGCAAATGAAAAGCGGAAAAGCGGAAGTGCCAACCGTGCTCGGCGAGACCGCAATTTTCGCGGTCTTTTTTGACGATGCCAGAAGTCAGAGAGCGCTCCCCAAATGAAGGAAGTGCCTCCATTCAGCTTGCTCTGCTCCATTTTGTGGCTTCATTTTGTCCCCTCTCGCATTTATTACGCATGCAAAGAATGCACCAAGGAAAGGAGGCATTATGGAGACAAGGGGTGCTTGGGGCACGAACAGAGGCATGGGTATTGGCGTTGGGGCAGGGATTGGTGCCAGCGCGCTGCAGCGCCTGTGTGTCTGTTTGAAATTCATGACTTGTTTAGTGCACATGCCGCATAATGTAGCATGCATTTTGGGCGGTTGGCGGTGCCGCCGCGCGTATATTGCAGCTGCCACTGTTTGCCGTTGTTGTAGTTGTTGGCATTGTCTCTAAATGAGAAGCGCAGCACAAATATGCAAACAAATGCATGAATGGCAGTGTGTGGAAGGTGCGTTTCGAAAGTGTAAAACTGTTGTAATAACTGTAAAATCAAAGGAATATATGCATAATGGTAATGGTTGCTATTTCAACAATCAGACTATGAATGGAAGAGATTGAGCATAGTCTCGCCATAAATTATAGTCTCGACTCTGTTTTACATTGATTCAAATCCGTCGATTGCTGTATCTATACTACTGAAACGTACTGCTCGCACACACACACCCACATAGGGCTACATATGTAAGTATGTGTGTATTTGCGTAATATTTATGCGTTTTCCCATAAATGTACTCGTACCTACATACACAGATACATATGCACATTCACACGGCAGTGTGTGTAAGATGTGCATTCATGGCTTCTACTTGTTTTGCATGCTAATTGCCTTTGCCATGGCTAGAGCGAGAGGTTAATTCATGAGCATGGAGAGAGAGAGAGGAGGCAGGCCGAGAATCGTAGTGGTATCCGCTCCACTCGTAAATTGGTTGCATGCATTTGATTATGTGCGAAAATGGTTGACGGGGCGCCTTGATTAAACCATTTACCATAACAATTTTCTATTAAACACTCGAAAGCCGTTGGCTAAATTGTTTTTTTAACTGAATTTATTGTTTCAATTATTCAATTATTGGATGGCATTCCCTTGAAAGTTCTTCAGGTTTTCGGATCTAATCAAATATTTACCATGATGTACATGTATTTCTCTGCGATTTTCGTTTGCTCCATTTAGAACAAAACAAAATATATTTTTCTTTCGAATTTTCTGGGGGGGAAAATGTTTTTCCAGCTGCGCCCGAAAGTATGCTGCAATCGAATCCGTATATGAGAAAAGCAATTTACATTTGAAATGTTTCTTTTGAAAATAGGGAAATGTTTAGAGCAGAAATATGTAGCCGCAAGCTGAGGGAATCTTGTTGCATAATTCACTGCAGGCACTCGGCAAGCGGAACATCGATGCTGGGTACTGTAATCATGGACTCCCCACCGAATCCGTTGCCTGGTCTAATGGCATTCTGCATATTTCATCATATTAAGTGCCAAAACAAGGCATAATCAACTTCCTGGGCCCCATGCTGCATGCTGCATGCTGCTTGCTGCATGCTGCATGCCCTGCCCCAATCCCAAATAGTTTGACAATGCCACAAATGCGTGTGCGTGTATGCGTGACTGGGTGTGCGAGGGTGTGTTTGAAAGGTTGCAGGGTGGTCTGGTAAGAAGCACTCTCCGTATAACTGCATTAAGCCCAACTGCAACACACACATTAAAGCCCAACCGAGCACAACCGCAAAATGTTGCAAGCTGAAATTTCGCCCAATCATCAATGCAACAGGGCTGAGTGCCCACCCAGTGCGAGTGCGAGTAAGCCCTGCGCTGTGGCACATCATCATCATCTACCCTGCACCACCCCTAAGCCCACCCTCTACCCTTCGGGTGCACTAATTACACAGCTAAACAATTTTGTATTTTAGGGGACTTTTGTTTATGCGAATCGGCGAACTTTGCATCTGCCCCGCGTTCGTGGAGCGTCGAATCGAATGCCTCAAATTGGTTGCGTAAACATTTACGATACTCGTTAGATCAAATATTGGAGGTATTACGCAAACAGTGGGGGCTTGCCACTGCCCTGATTTGGTGGTATTAGCCATGGAGTGTGTCCCGAAACGGTTGTACATTTGGGCGACGATCGAATGTAATTCAAATTATGAACAAAATGTCAAATATATGAAAATATTTACAGAAATCCATCTACTCGATTGGGAAAATGCAATCAGTTGAAAAACTAACTTAACAATCTAAGAACATAATGGCTAATGCTCCTAATTCGTTACAATTATCAGTCCTAAAAGAGATAAAACCCTTTCAACCACCAATCATCCATATTCATCTTCCGAATTAGTTTTCCAATAGTTATCTACAATACTCCCATTTATCAACGGTATACCAACTAAATTAGGATTCATCCGAGTCGTCCACTCCTATATGAATGAGCGGCAACGTTGTGAGCCGCAGCTAGGGCCGCGACTCTACATTTATACCCGGTACTCAGTCAGTAATGCTCCCCTCCGCCAGAGAGCGCACAAGGCGCAAGAGGAAAAGTGTGTGAGAGGAAGAGAGAGAATGAGTAAGCAAATTCATTTTTTCCTTCTGGCTATAAAAATAATTATCAGAACTAATCCAGGTCTGTCTGTCTCTACGATTCCGCGTTTTTAGTCTTCTCGTATCTTTAAAATTGTGGATTCCGCAGATTTTCGTCCATGTAACAGTGCGATATTACAGGAGTCTGGATGCAAAATTTGGTTGCTCTAGCTTTGAGAGTCTAGTCTCTGAGAACTGACGTCTCTGAAGACTCGGCTATTGATGCTGATCAAGAATATATACACTTTCTGTGGTCGGAAGCGCTTCCTTCTGGGCGTTACACACATCGGGTATAAACATGTTCTATCCAATTGGCATGCAATTTCTCGCCGTGTGCATCTGGCTAAGAAATGTAGTTATTAGCGAATGGTCGGAGATCTGACACATGTTTTTCCCAAGTTTATTCTGGACACTGTTCAGGTGCTTGGCAGCGATTTACTTACGTCATCTACATACATACATACATTGTACATATATGTAAGCTGTGAACAAGGCAAATCTTCTATTGATGGAGAAGGGCGTGAGAGAGATATGATAGCGAATATCATTCAAGTTTGAAAACAAAAAGATGCTATTTGCGATTTGTTCAGCATCATCAATGGAATGAGTTTGCAAAAATATGAAGAGAAATTTCCTCACATCGATCAGCAACAAGTCAATTATTTATACAATATTTTATTTAACAATTAGTTGGGGGAGAACTTTGATGAATAAAGTTCGCTTGATTCTATATTTCCTTACAATAAGGCTTGAATGAGACTTCCATAGTCTGACATCAGGCCCAACAGATTCCTATGGTATGACATCAGAATCGGGACAAAAGCAAACAATGCGAAAGGGCTTAGACTGTAATTATGGGAGCGAACGAAAACCCTCTTAGATTAGCACATGCCATAAATTCATTTAAGTTCGTCTAATCCCCACACACACACACATGCACACATGCACGAACATAACCATAAAGGCACTCATATATTTGCTCAGACATTGCTTACGAACTGGGATCCGCTGCATATCCTGCATATGCAAGAGCGTTTGGGCCCTTGAAATCTGCATAGGATGCAGTTATGAATTTATTTATGATTCGCTCTCGGTCCTCAGTCCTCAGTCCTATCCTCCCTTCTCTGTCCTCAGTCCATGTCTGCATCTTTATCCCGCCCACTGTCTGGGTGTGTGGCTCCCTGGCTCTACCTTTGATTGTCTTCTTGGTACGTTTTACTAGCTCTCTTTATGCATATTACAACACTTCCCCTGCCCAAAAATAGCCATCCCAATATATGTATGTCTACTCGTATGGTGTTCCTCTGCTGCACTCTGCAACATTTTTATTGCACGGCCATTAATTTTGAAACAATGCAAATCGGAGAACTTTTATTGTAAGCAAAATATTGTTCAAAATAGCCGTTGTAGCATTGTACCAAAATAGAATGTGCCAAAACTACTAAAGCATTATGGTAAAAGCTGGGATTCTTTGCGAACTTAACGAACATGAGAACTTCACAGAAATTGTAAAGGCCAGGCTCAATCATATTGATTGGCCATCGAGCTTAAATCTTATTTTGGAGTATTCCTTGCACGTTGATTAAATTAAGATATTTTTTTATGAAATTTTCCGGTACTTTTCCAAATTAAGTTATTTTTGTTATGAAATTTTCCGGTACTTTTCCAAATGAATAATCCCATTTTTCTACGACAACAAAATGTTTTTCTAATCCCATTTTTCATTTGCAGTGTTATTTTACGGAAATTCGCAATTGTTTTTGTTTGTTGCTGGGTGGGTGGTCCACTTTATTTATACTTCTTCTTCACGTTTATTCCTCACATGAATATTGTTTACAAAAAAAAGAAAACGATTATCTGATTGTATAATATGGTATTTTTGGCAGGAATTGTTGCAAAAACAGCAGTAAAAACGGTTGAAGATTTTCCAAAGAAATGGTGTTGAATGGATTCCTCTCGGCAGTGCAGCAGAATATTCGTATAATATCAAAGAGAACCGAAGAATTTATACATTTTAGAGGGATTACCTGTATTTTTAGCTGTTTAATTAATCATATTATAAGGAAAAAAGATAATTTATTTGATCTTATTCAAATTTTGATTCGTTTTTTGAATGGTTCCGCTGGCGTGTGCTGTTTATGGGGTTCCATAAAAATTCGTCAATGCTCAAGTCATGGGGCACTGAGAGCGCACGCCGTTGAGCATTGCAGTGGACAGACAGCAAAAAGTAAAAGTGACAATCTCAATCTCTCTTACTCTGTCTACACTTGGCTCTCTTGGTGTTTATTCTTAATGTAGCCGGTCGTTTGATAGGTGCGCATTGCAATGAGAGCATCTCATGTCTTTCTTTATATAAAGTTTGAGCCTTTTGTCGCTCTTTCTTTCATTCTTCACTTTATCTTTCACGGCTGATAATGCATGAAGAAAGAAATAACAAATAGGGCAGCTGTAGTCAACATATCGACCATATGATACCCTCTGCCTGTGAACAACAACCAAGAATATAATGAATCAACCTTACCTTATGGTAACTCTCTTCCCTATAGTAACTGCAATACTTATCAGTTTTCTATGAATAAAATATACTTATTTAAAGCTATCCATTTGTTACAGTAAGTCGCTCGGATACATCTTTTCAGTCCAATAAACCCTTGTCCGGCACAAGTACAGGTATACATGTATAGGGTATGAAAACTGTTTACTGCCACTATGGGCGAGCCAACCACCGATCGGGAGTCTGACGCTGGCGTCGACGGCGACGTCGACGTCGCTGCCTGGCCTTTCAGTGCATAGAAGGCCTCTCCGGTTCTTTGGGATCAGTCTGTGGACTGTCGTTGCCGTGTAGATCGCGGTCAGAAAATTCTCGGAGCAGAAGCTGTTGAACTGTTTGTGCGACTTTGTTTGTGGTAAATTTTTTGTTCGTTCAGAAAACATAACAAATTAAATATTTCTGTATTAAATGATACGCTTAAAAAAGACATTTGTGCCCTCAACCGGATAATGCATAAAAAAAGAGACAATTAAATAATGCTAATTAAGTACAACTACAAACAAATTGATTTAACGAATTAAGTGCTATTTAATATAAGCAGAAAACAAAAAACGAAAACAAAAAACAGAAAACAAGAAAGAGCGACAAAAAAACGCAGTTGGTAGTAAAAGTCGCATAATTGATTCATTTATGCATATTCAGCAGAAATATTTATGAATATGTATTCCCCATTAAGACCCCATTGACGGTAACAACAAAAGCGAAGAGCAAACTAGTTGCCATTTCAAATTAATACCCAATTTAATAATATTTAGTTAACTATATTTACATATACAAACTATTTTTTTGTGCTGCAAATTGGTTTAAGAGTCCGCCCGTGAAGTGAATCGAAAAGAGAGAGCGGGCGAGCCGGCGAGCGGGTCTTTGTTTGAACAATTGAGTGGTGGCCCGACAGCTGATTTCCCTTATCTTCTCTCTCTTAAATATACATATATCACCAGTTGTGTCTCTTAAGAAAATTATTCACACTCGCAGATATACATATGTACATATGTACATACATAGGAGTATGTTCTCCTCTCCCGCTGCTTGTTCCATTTTGTTACCCTTCCTTCACGAGGGGGCTATGATTATGACCAACAAAGCAGAGAGGGAATCATTTCCGATCCAATAAAGGGAGTAATACACATATGTATATATTCGTTATCAGCATTAACTGCTTCTATTAAAATCTTCTTTCCTTTTTGTGGTGCTTTTCTGATGAGTAAACGCGGCAATAGTATCTCTGCGGCATGTCTAAGAGAAAAGTATGATACTGGGAAGAGCATTTAAACATAGCAACAATGTGGTACTGGTGTAGCATAGATCATTTGCTGCAGATGCAATTTCGAACATCCGTTTTGCACTTGCATCCCCCTCAACCAAGGCCTTGAACTTTAATTGGCAAAATAAATCCAGAAAATAAGACGGAACACACATTTGTTTATTGATGCTGGACTGAATTCTATTTGTAGCCACCCCACATGGCTATGTTTGACTAAATATTTTCTTTCAATAGGCAATCCCAAAAAAATAGGATTTCAGCCAAAGCTAACTTTGGTATACAAATGTCTGGATTTTTATAAATTTTGGTTGCAAATTGAAATTGAAATTACGAAATATTTAATTTATGACTTGGATTTGCTTACTTATTCGGTCAGGAGTCCATAAATAGGGGCGATAAAAGTATTCGGAAGGTTCTGACGCATTGAATAAGAGGATGTGGTGACTTTGTAGATATACTTATCGATCAAACGTGTTAATCGTATACGGTTATGAGCCTTATACATACATACATAATGGGCTTGTTCTATAGCTCTTATTTCATAGTCCAACCGCTAAATTGTTAGGGTGACTACTTCACAATCAAATTAAAATACCACATCGATGCGGCAATACAGTACTGGTATTTATGTAGTTCTCAGATAAGGGATAATTCAAATAAAAGAGCGCTCGTCTTTTATTCATTCGATTCAATGCAATTCAATGCATTTTTGTACATTTGAATTGCAAGTTTGCTATGAAGATCCAATCATTAGAGGACTGCTATGGCTTCGGATCCGGTGTGCCCGAAAAAACGGTCATGCGGGTGCTGTCATTAACAAAATTTGACTCAAATGCATTGACATTCGCATTCAAGTCAGCTTCTATCTGTGGCAGTTAGTTACATACATCAATTTTCAATGTTAATTGCTACTTCATAATAAAAACTCACCGAATCTGAATGCAGTGTTCTTCGATGCCATGGTCAAGGAGAACTAATGTAGAGCAGAACCTTAGTTGGAGCGAGAACTTCAACGATTATGCCTCTGACATCGCCTTCGCCGGTCAAATGCCTGAGAAGCTGAGTCTCGTCAATCCCTTTACCATGCTGGAGGTCTTCCAGTTGCGAATCGATTGTGGGAGGCAATCCGCAATAATGATGAGAGTTTGGAATACCAAAACGGAAAGATCTGCATGGAACAGAAGCATTAGAATTAGAAGAAATAGAAGAATTAGACAGAATCCCCCAGTTACATGATAACTCTGCTGCGCTTGAGACCTCTGGGTGGAGGTCTGGGTGGAGAGACAACTCCCACTGCTGGCCTGCCGCGTCGGTGATCGACTATGTGGAAGGAGTGGCAAGACATTCGCTGTAGTTAATCTACAAGCGGCACAGCACTTCCTGGAGCACTTACCTTTGGTGGCTGCCACGTTCTTCTGTCCCGTGCAGATCTTTCCGTTCCGATAGAGTTTTCCTTAGTCTCGTAATTATTGCGGATCTCCTCCCGTTCATAATCGATTCACAACTGGATGGCCTCCAGCATGGTGATTGGAACGACGAGACCCATCATCTCAGGCATATGTCCGGCGAAAGCGTTGTCTTAGGCATGATCGTTGAAGTTCTCGCTCCAACTGAGGGTCTGCTCTATGACATCGTTACAACAGCTCTCCTTGACCGTGGCACTTTAATGGATGATTGGAGAGTCATATTCGCAAGTCTGTTGGATAATCCAACGATACTCACAGTTCGATCCATGGAGGACTGCCTCTGATGCTTCTGGCTCTGGGGTAGACGGTCGATTTTGGTTGTGCGCTTAATCCCGAACGTAAACGATTGCACGGCGTCTAAAAAACTAGGCTGATAGGGCAATGCGTCAGGTCGAGCTGGTTAAGCAAGGGATGTGGTTGTCAGTTCAAGAGAGCTATGAAGAATCCTCCACAGAGGATCGTCTACTTACATAGAGTCGTTCGCTCCAGAGAACAGCTCAAATGATTCTTTCGAATGCAGGTCGGATATATTTGTATAAATTTAACATAATAAATTTTGCTTTGATTGATGCAAACCGAAAGAAAAATTTCATCGATAATTACTTAGAATTTTCTTCTGAATTTTGTGTAAACTAACTGTTTGGAATAGAGACATAAAAATCCAGGCTTGCATGAATGTTTATAAATTACAGGTAGGCCTTGATATTTAGATGGTATTTCTTTTCTTCGATCTGTCCGTTGTTCTGATTTACATATCGATCAAAGGATCGCCCTGAAACTGCCAATAGCTTTAGCATAACTAGTAAAATTATATTATTCAAAAGATTTGGTATGGATTTATTTAAATATGTATTTAGAAAAGATTTGATGGCACCATTACTTATTGCAAGAACATTTGACATTGTTTTTGTTGAATTTCCTTTCAGTAAATGCACTTTAGCAGGATGTTCATAGTACATTTCCAGGCAGAGAGAGAATACATTTGATTTGCAATCCTTAGCAATCTGCCTCATCCCTGTCAACTCTCCCGTGCCGTATCCGTTGTTCATTAGACAAGTGCTGCAATTCCAACGTGACAAAGGCCAAATCGTTTGTCTGCTCCGCATCCGCATCCGTATCCGCATCTGTATCTCTATCCGGATCAGTGTGCGGTGTCGTAGCTGTCATCCTGGGGCAGGCATCATGCCAAACGGAAAACTCACGGTAGCCGTAACCCAGCTGCTGCTGCTGCTGCTCCCTCAGTAGTGAAAGGAACGTGGGCGTGGCATGTACATTCCGCGTGAAATCCAATTCACGCAAACTGTCCGCCTGGCCGGCGAGGAAGGGGAGCAGGGCATGCGCCGCTCGCGGCTGCTGTGGCAGCCACTTGATGCTACCATCCGCAACATCATAGTGCACCGTCAGCTGCGAGTGCCAAGCAAAGCGATGCAGGCGGAAGGTGTCCCCTGAGCCCGCTTCCACCATGAGACGTAGGAGGCTCGAATCGAGTTGACACTGCAAATGGAGTCCCACAATTTGACAGGCAGGGGGTTCGTGTCCGTGTCCGTGTCCATTTCCGGGTCCTCTGCTATCCTGTAATGCCTTGAGGCAGGCCGAGATGGTGGCGCCGGCTGCCTCGCTGCCAACGGCATTTGCTTTGTCATCATCCGTGTGCTTGTGGCAGAGGAAACCCGTCAACCGGCGCAGTCGGGGTAGTCGCAATATCTCCGTAGCCGTGGCACGCACCAGGCACGCCGGCAACTTCAGGGATTCCAACGTTTCTCCATATTTGATGTCCGTCCAGGGGCGGGGGCAGCTCCATCCCGGCTGCAGCTCAAGCACCCGCAAGTGCTTCAGCTGTCCGAAGAGCAAGTGGAGATCCACCGGTGTTATTCCTTCGCCCAAGCCCAGCTGCAGGTGCACCAAATTGGGGCAGATTGCCGGCAATCGATGCAGCACCCATGCCCCGCTCTCCACAAAGCTCATCCTCTGCATGTGGGCCAGGCATTTCCGTTTCCGGTTGAGCCACTGCCGACAGCCACCGCTGCTGCCATTCAGGTTGAGCAGCGCCCTCGTCCGTGCACTCAGCAGATGCAGGAGATGACTCTGCTCTTTGGCGCTTAGACGCTTTAATTGCTGCTCCCGGCCACAGTCGAAGTGCTGGGCATATTTGCGACACCAGATCCGTAGCACCAGCTGGCCTAGGCGCTCGTCCAGCTGCAGGAGACTCCATTGGTCGCCAATGGAGAGCCGCTCGCATATCAGCAGCAGGCAGTCGTCGTTGAGTTCTGTGAGGGTTGGGCAATCGTTGACTCCTTTTACAGCTTGGTGACCCTCTTCTGTACCAAATACTCGCACTATCTGTCTGCTGCTCCTCAGTCGCATACTGGTGCTACTTTCCTCGCTGAGTCGACTCTCCGAACTGAGAGGAGCGGGCGGAAGTGCGTGCCACGTTGTGCCGCCGCTGTCTGAACCCTTGTCGCGAATCAGTGTCGCCCTCAGCGAGGCCCTGAAATCGCAGCTGTGCCACCGCCGCCCTTTGGGCTGCAGTGCGTGCGATTGCACTGAGTGCAAGGCGACATCGACATCGACATCGACACCAACACCACCAACAGAAACACGCCGCACACACATGGACATGGATATGGACATGGAATCATCCACTTCCACTTCCACTCGTGATTGCGCAGATCTTGTGGCAAACAGATTGCACAGTGGAACGAGTTGTGTGAAGAAGGGGTGTTTTTTTTTAAAACTATTTTTATACGTATATAATGTACGTGTATTTTATTATTCTAAAATACACAAGGCAGCCCCAAACATTATTATCGAATCCATTTATTACCTTTGAATGGAAATAGGTAATGGTTCCACTCTCAAACCACTGTTTGCCGCCCGCTGAGTGCCATGCCTCGTCTCCTGCCAGCGGTGGTGGCGACTCCGATTCGAGCATAAGTGCAACCCCTCGCTGACAAAACCGATACGGGTTTCACATTTCCACTCTCTGCCACGCTCTCACTCTCTCTCTCTTTTTATGCCAGAGAGCGGGAGAGATACCCAGAGACATTGAGCGAGAGAGACAGCCAAGAGTTGGGCTATTTTTAATACGAGTACCCTCCCCGATAACTCCAACTGCACATGTGTCCAAGGCCAAGGTGGCTCAGTGGGAGGCGGAGGAGCCAGAGTTGAACTATTTCGAGTGTGGCACATCATTAGGTGGGGGAAAAAACAATCACAATGGATCGCAGGCCAGCGATTATCTGAGCCTCGTAAACAAAGAGCTGTCGCTGGAAACCCATTGATAAGGCAGATCTTTGGACACTCATACAGTGCCTTTGAAAAATCGTATCTGTTAAGTGGGTGTTGGTTTGTGAGTCAGAGCCGAACATGAGCTGGAATATATCATAAATTTTGGATTATACAATTTTAAGGAGCAGAAACAAAATTTTACAAAATTCAATAAAAATGGCAACCAGAGGGTTATCGCAGAATGGAGAGCACCCTTCCCATGGTCCTCCCCTGGCGGCAAGAGTGATCCGCCTGGACGTTGCGGGGGAGCTACCCCCAAACCCACGGCTGCGGAGCAGTCTCAAATATGACACCATGTGCTTCAACGCTGCCATTTCGTTGGCTTTGTTTGCCGCATTCACCATGTTGGGGGTGGCCATGTTTTTTCTTACGCCCTTAAAAGACTTGCAGGCCACTCCCGAGGAGCTCTTTGCCCGGAAGCACCAGAGCATTGTGGCAAAGGAGCAACGGATGCAAGTGGGGGGCAAGCTGAACCTGAGTCCCCTCGAGGAGATGGCCAATGCCCGGCTAGTCAAGCAGGTGGACATGGAGGTGCAACGCCTGTGGGTGAACTACTCTTCGAACACGCCGCAGTTCCTCAAAGACCACAAGATCAGTGAGACGGATCTGTATGGTATGCTCAAGAGCATGCCAAAGGGCGGACTGCTCCACATCCATGATGCCGGCATGATGAAGCTGGAAATTCTCATCGAGCTCACGTACCGCGACGATCTGTGGGTCTGTGTCGGCATGGACCACGTGTTCGAGAACTTTCGGTTCTCCAACGTCTTTCCCCACATTTCTCCGTCTACGGACGACTACCAATGCATCTGGATGCTGATGAGCAACTACCACACGTTCGAGTGGCGAGACCGCTACGAGGAGATGCTCAAGGAGGGTCTCTCGCTCCGGGAGGGTGGCTACAAGAACTCGGCAGAGCTGGCCTGCCACATGCGGCGGAGCCATCGCCTCATCCATGGCCTGGTCACGTTCCAGCCCCTCTGGTCGAACTTCCTGTTCCGAATGCTCGAGGATTTCTATAACGATGGCGTCCAGTATGTGGAGCTGCGCTCTTCCCTGCCACTTGTGAGTGAAGAATGATGATCGTGCTGGTACTGGTATCCTGATTAACTCCCCCACTATCCGCCCTCCCGCAGTTGTACGACCTGAAGGGCACTAACTTCACCATTTTGGACACAGTCAGTTCGATCGTTACCATATCGAAAATGTTCAGGTCCACCTACCACGACTTCATTGGCATCAAGATAATATATACGCCGGCCAGGGACTTGAATGATAGCCGCATGGATCAGTATGTGGAAAATGCCCGCCTACTGAAGGTCCGTACTTCGCCTTTTAATCCACTGGGGATCCGCCCACCTCTAATCGTCCCTCTCTGCTCTCACATCAGACCCACTTTCCCGATCTCTTTGCGGGCCTCGATCTGAACACGTTCGGCGACGAGTGCACGATGCCAGGACTGGGCGAGGCCACACAGCTCCTGCATATTGGCGAGGATATCGACTTCTACTTCCAGGCAGGCGAGTCCCGCTGCCCGGACATGACCAAACCACATGCGAATCTCATCGACGCAGTGCTTCTGGGCAGCAAGAGGATCGGGCACGCCCTCAACATTCCCCTACATCCAGAACTCTTGCGGACCATGCGCCACATGCAGGTGGCCGTAGAGCTGTGTCCGCTCTCTAACCACTATATGCAGTATGTCCAAGATTTCCGCCAGCATCCGGCAGCGTATTTGCTAGCTGCAGGCTACCCCATCGTTATGGGCTCCGATTATCCCCATTTCTGGAACGCAGCGCCCCTCACCGACGACTTCTACGTGGCCTTTGTGGGCATTGTCAGTGGGCGCGGTAATATTCGCCTGCTCAAGCAGTTGGCCCTGAACTCCTTCCTGTACAGCTCCCTAAGCTGCACGGAGCGGACGTCGGCCATAAACCAGTGGAGCTGCAGCTGGAACAGGTGGATCAAAGAGTTTGTGAACCAGACCAAGATCGCGCCAATCGAAGATACTTCGTGATAATCTGACATTTGACATGTCGTGTACTTGACTAGGGTTTTGGCTAGATAATTTAAATTCGCTGAGTAATTTTCCGGCTATTAAACTATTTTTTTAGTGAAAGAGTACAGAATTCCTTGGATGATTTTTTAGTCCAAAGTTGCCAGCTGCAAGTAGTGCTGTATAATTGTGCTTCCTGCATATAAGTGCTGAACAATTTCAATCGAAATCTCCATTGAATCGCCAGTTGGAAATTATTAATGATTTCTGAGAATCAGAATATTTTGAAGCTTCAAGATAAATGGAAGAATTGCATATTAAGATAAAACCATGGATCTTTTCAGGATTTCTTAGATGCAAAATTGTAGTGTTGCACAATTTTGTAATCAATAAGTGCTAAACAACGTGAATTTAAAATTTGCACTTGTTTTTTAATGAATTCCGAATGAATTGAAAAGAGTTTTGAGGTCCAATAAGGGATATACATATATAAAAGCAAAGAGCTGTTTTCTGGTAGTTTTCCTAGCACTTGTTGCGGCTCAATAAACTCACATCACAGCCAAGTAGAAGGTACTCGAACTCGAATGTCAGGGCTATGGCTATGGCTATGGCCAGGGCTGCGAGTATGGTTATGCAATCTTATCTGTGGTCACTCGTAAATCAAGATGCCAGATTGGCTGCGTTTAAGCCGGTTGCCAACCTGGTAGAAACGTGTCTCACTCCTCCTTGTCCTTATCGCAGTGAAATCCGGTTGAACGCGTGTTAAATCAAAGATAATGCCAAATACTGAATGGGCCACCCAATCATTTCAGATAGCGTGGGGGCATCGAGACCGAAATCGAAGCTTCTTAAGTGCCACCAGACATTAGTCGAAGTACGGACCTAGTCGGGATCAGACCAACTATGAGAATGCTTGGCCGAAGACATTGTAATCTTATCGCTGTTCTGGCTGTGGGCCTCTGCCTGTGCGTCTGCCCAGATCCGGTTGAGTCGCGCACACGCAACAAGAATGTAGCCGAAAGGAGGCTGATGTCATTGTACGGCAACACACCCCATGTGGAGGCGCTTCTGGGCAGGAGTCGACCCACTCCGGACACCTACAAGACTCTGCGGAGCGCCTTCTTTCGCTACGAGGAGTCTCGCTCCCTGGGCTACGACCTGGAGCTGACGGATCGCGAGCTCCAGGCCAATGAGACCATCATGGCCGCCAAGCTGCACGAGTACACGGAGGGACTGCACACACCGCATCTCTTTAAGCCGGCCCAGCACATCTTCGATGTCCTCGACGGTATCCGCGACACGCAACTCTTCCACTTCCTCAAGAAGATGCCCAAGGGGGCGGTCCTGCACGCCCACGACACGGCCCTCTGCAGCACGGAGTCCATCATCAAGCTGACATACTACGACAGCCTGTGGGCTTGTCTGCATAAGGACGACCTCGACTTCTCCGTTCTACGGTTCGCCAAGACGCAGCCCCAGGCGCAGGCCAACTGCGAGTGGATTCTGCTGACCGAGGTCCGACAGAAGTACGGGGCCGAGAAGGTGGACGAGTATCTGTCGGAGCATCTCACCTTGTACCCCACCAAGAAGTTCGAGGACAACAACGCCGCCTGGTCCACCTTCATGGACATCTTTGGCCTGCTCGACGGGCTGGTGATGTACGCCCCCGCCTGGGGCGACTACTACTACAACGCCCTGCAGGAGTTCTACGACGATGGAGTGCAGTACTTGGAATTCAGATCGGTGGTACCAACGGTGGGTGGTTTACATCCATCATCCAGAACATAGTCCTCTAATCTTTCTCGTCTACTTGCAGCTGTATGATCTGGAGGGCACTGTTTACACCCCTTTAGACACGGTGAGGATCTATGTGGAGACACTGGAGAAGTTCAAGAAGGATAATCCCGACTTTATTGGCTCTAGGATGATCTATGCACCCCTTCGTAATACCAACCCCGAAGGCGTGCTCAGCTACATTGAAACCCTGAAAGAGATCAAGGTGAGTTCCCCTGAAACACTTGATATATTCTGAATGGGTTGATCTTAAATCTGGGCTTCCTTCATTGATAGGCCCAATATCCTGACTTCATAGCCGGCTTCGATCTGGTGGGACAGGAGGAGTTGGGACGCCCGCTCAGCGAGTTTATCGATCAACTGCTGGAGATTCCCGAGGACATTGACTTCTACTTCCATGCTGGCGAGACGAACTGGTTTGGCTCCTCAGTCGATGAGAATCTGATCGATGCCATTCTGCTAGGCACGAAGCGCATTGGACACGGCTTTGGTCTGGTCAAGCATCCGGTGGTCCTCGATATGCTGAAGAAGCTGAACGTGGCCATCGAAGTGAATCCCATTTCAAACCAGGTGCTGCAGCTGATAACCGACTTCCGGAACCATCCCTGCGCCACCTTTTTCGCCGATGGCTATCCCGTGGTGATCTCCTCGGACGATCCATCCTTCTGGAAGGCCACGCCTCTGACGCACGACTTTTACATCGCCTTCCTGGGCATTGCCTCGCAGCACTCGGATCTGCGGCTGCTCAAGAAGCTGGCCCTCAACTCCATCCAGTATAGCTCTCTGCCGACGGAGCAGCAGTTCGAGGCCCTGGAGAAGTGGCAGGCCAAGTGGGATCAGTTCATTGCGGATGTCAACGAGGAGTCCCCGAACCGTGGATCATCCAGTCAGCACCTCGATTGACTAGCACGGGTGGTGGCAGCGTTCCTGGTCGCATTCTCCCTGCTGAGCTCTGGCCTGCGGCGCTAGTCGGTCCCCCTACACACTTCTGCATCCCCATCCGCATCTGCATCTTCATCTGCATCCATTCAGAGCCATATCAAATTTTTTATATCCCATATGTCAGTTTGTTGTAAGCTAATTGTTATGGATTAGTCTTTAGTTAGACTTAAGTCTGTTCCTTCCTGTTCTACATATCTCTCTTTCTCTCTCCATTAACAACTCTGTGTCCAACATACTCGAACCAAAGAGATTGTGTGTGCCACGCTTTGAGGTTTTCTCCAGGATGTGAGACCTGCTCTTGGTGGCAAAGAAGAAAACTATCGCAATAAAGAACTTTTGCTAGTCGTAGCCGACATAAAAACGAGAACTAGAACCCGAACAGCGACTAAAAGTCCATGCAATTTATGTTTCCAGCTCAAACGAAGGAAGGCTGAGCAATAATCCTAATGAGAGAGGCGGCAGCCAGGCGGAGAGGAGGATGGGAGATGGGGACGTGAGCAGCACTGATATGCATTCCATGGCGCTACCAACTAGTAAACCTTTAGTCCATCTACACGAAAGCTATACAATTGATAATCATATCATATAATGATTATAATGCCCGAGAATCTATTATAAGTAATCATCAGTTTCCATTCAAGATAGGGCTATATTTCTCTGTGAGTTATGGCAGCTATAGTATCTCTCTTTCCACTACCTCCAGTAATACGATATCGCACTGTACGATTCTCTCTCTCTCTCTGAGACTGAGCCCATAATCATCAATTTATAGTCACGATGCCATCGCTAAGTGAAGCCTCATGTAGTGCAGTCAAGGCTGCTCGGTTTTTCCTGTTTTAGCCAGCATAAATCTCTCATTGCCTCTCGGTGTACTGCTGTGCCGAGTGCACTGCAAAGTGGATGCGAATTTTAATGAATATGCGCTATATGGTCGTTGAGTCACCACCCAACCAGCCACCCAGCCACCCGGCCAGCCGGCCCTCCATCCATCCAACCATCCATCCGACCAACATCCCTTTGAGCTCTGCTCTGGATGGCAGCCATACAACTGCTGCGAATGTTTCAATTTTACGTTCCACTGTTTAGTGGCAAAGGCTGCTGATGGTGCTTCTGCTGCTTTTGCTTCTGCTTCTGCTGGTGATGCTGATGCTGATGGTGCCTCCGGCATCCTGCAACGAAACCGGGTTCGATTTTGATTTGGCTCGCGCTGGTAATGAGCTGGGAAAGTTTTATGGGTCGACGGCGGATGCAGCACCAGGTTCGTAGGAGGCCATAAAATTGATGGGCGAGTGTTGTGAGTGGGTCGTAGCCATATCATCTGCCAGTGCCAGCCAGTGCGGCAGTCTCATCAATTTGATGTCGTGCACATTTAATGTGGCGTTGAGGGGACGCGCGGATGCATAAAAAACCAGAGCCCGAGCCAAAGCCCAAGCCAGAGCAGAGCTCGAGCCAGGGCCATAAATTACTAATAAAAGCCGCGTGTGTGCGAGTATGTGAAGTACATAGGTGGCGGGGGTCGCGGAAATGCGTTGGCCGCCATTTTTTGCGGCGTAACGGTGGAAGCGGATTTGAGGCGCTAACAAATGTGCGGCCTATTGACACATTCGGGACGGGACTGACACATACTGACACACACTGACATACACGAGTAGTAAATAAATTAAGTAAATCACAGGATTTTTCATTCTATGATAAATTCTACATGTCCAAGTATCTGTCACGCTTGGCATTCTGGAGAGGGGCCCCAGGGCTGATGGCCCTGCGCCATGACTCGACCGACTGCGCCAAGATCGGCCATACCACGGTCTCGATGAGTCGCAGCCTGCGGAAGACGTCGCCTTCGGCCTACAAGATCCTACGCACGACCGTCGCCAGGGTGGAGCAGATGATAGGCATGGGCCACCGGATCAGGCTGAGCGAAAAGGAGCTGGCGGCCAACGCTGTGATCATGGCCGTGAAGAAAAAAGAGATAAAGAGAGGCCTGCTCGATCCATCCAAGTTCTCGCCGGGCCAGCACATCTTCCAGACGCTGAACCACATCCGCAAGTCACCGATCTTCAACCTCCTCAAGAAAATGCCCAAGGGAGGCGTGCTGCACGCCCACGACACGGCCCTGTGTAGCACGGAGTTCCTCATCGAGCTTACGTACCGCGAGAACCTGTGGATCTGCACCACGGACAAGGGCTGCAAGGCGATTGCCTTTCGCTTCGCTCTGGAAAAGCCCACCGTGAAGGCCATCGAGGCCTGCAACTGGGAGCCGATGGAGGACTTTCGCCAACGGCGCGGCGAGGAGAATGTCCGACGCTACTTTCAGCAGCGCTTTAGTATGTATCCCTTATCTAACTTCACGTCGAACAACCAGGCCTGGAGCCACTTCATGGGCATCTTCATTCTCCTCGACGGCCTCCTTTGCTACGCCCCCGTTTGGGGCGACTATTACTACAACGCCCTGAAGGAGTTCTACGAGGACGGGGTGCAGTATCTCGAGCTGAGATCCCTGCTGCCGCCGCTCTACTGCATCGGCGGCGAGAGTTTGGAAATCAGGGATACGTTGGCCATTTACAAGGCTGAGATGGAACGTTTCAAGGCCTCGCATCCGGACTTCATTGGCTCCAAGCTGATCTATGCCCCGCTGCGAGGAGTCGAGCCCAAGGTGGTGGAGGAATATGTCAAAACTGCGGTGGCCCTGAATGTAGGTTTGATTTCTTCCTTAGAAACCCACTCTTACTTATCCTTTCCACCCATTTGTAGAAAGAATTTCCCGATTTCATGATTGGCTTTGATCTGGTCGGCCAGGAGGAGCTGGGGCGACCACTCATCGAGTTTGTGGAGCCGCTGCTGAAGATGCCCGAGCACATCAACTTCTACTTCCACGCGGGCGAGACAAACTGGTTCGGATCGCCCATCGATGAGAACCTGATCGATGCCATCCTGCTGGGCACGAAGCGCATTGGCCACGGCTACGCCATCACCAAGCACACGCTGTCCATGCAGCTGTGCCGCCTGCTCGACATCGCCATAGAGGTGTGCCCTGTCTCCAACCAGGTGCTGCAGCTGGGCGTCGACTATCGCAACCATCCGGCGGCCCTGATGATAGCAGCAGATGTGCCCATTGTCATCTCCTCCGACGATCCCTCGTTCTGGCGTGTTGCCCCACTGTCGCACGACTTCTACTTTGCCTTTCTGGGGATAGCACCGATGCAGGCGGATCTGAGGTTCCTCAAGTGCCTTGCCCTCAACTCGATCAGGTACAGCGCCTTGAAGGGAGAGGAGAAAGACGAGGCCTTCAGCAAGTGGCAGAAACTCTGGGACAAATGGATCGATAATGTGATATCGAACAAATGAATCACAGTGAATGATTTGGTGAATATTTGGTAAAAACTCGGTGTACGTTTCATTAAATTTCGCATTTATTTTATGTGTATATCGTTTGCATTTCTCGGGCCTCGCACGGATGGCCGTACAGCTCCGATGCTAGCTAAGAGTTGACTTTAGTCTGAAACTTACGTCGATACTCGTACAATTGATATGGCTATGGGTGTGGTGGATAAGCTGCGTTCATTAAATGACTTAAATCAGGGGATAATCCAGGGGATATGTATGTCTGGTTCGTGGGACTAGTAAGAGGGAACTATGGCCAGGGTGGTCGCCATGGTCGCCATGGAGATGCCTCCTCCGCAGCCAGCACCCTGGCTCTTCGTTTACATTCATTTATTGTAGCCATCTAAATTCATTGTTAAGCTTACATATGTACGTCCTCCTCAAGCAGAGTCTTACACATTTATAGATAGGTCTTACGTGTAGATCTGAATACAAGTGAGTATATAGCACAGTTATAACTTGAATGCACACGAATTAGCAGTAAGTTGCTTTCCAGGGTTTATGGATTTCTGGTACCGTCCGTTCCCGTTCCCATTCCCCTGTCGGCAATTTAGACCAAAATACGCTTTGCTTCTCAAATTGTTCAAGCCATTTACATCTATTAAAAAAAAATTAATATTGCTAAGTACATATGTATGTATGTATGTGTATAAGTAGGTTATTATTATATCGGGGAAATATTCTTGTTTGCTTCTTTGCCTTTCTTAGATGCTTGCAAAAATATTTGGAAATATTTGACTTGTGTTTCATTTTTGCTTTGTTTTGTTTTGTTTTCTTTTGACTTGCGGTGTATATTCTGCCCTTGGGTTTCGATTAGCCCTATCATTCTATCATTCACATACCCAAACTTACGGCCTCGATATGTTCAAATCCTAAGTATAACTTGCATCACCATCGAATTTCCACTCCACTCGCGTATTCCTACTCTTTACAATCATCACCATCCATCCATCCATCCACCCATCCATCCATCCATCCATCTATCGATCCATCCATTGGGAATGGTCTTTTTAAGTATCGCTATGCTGTACAAATCTTAAACTCTACTCTCCCCAAGCCTACACCTTCTGATCCCATTCCTACTTCTGCTTTAACCAGAGGTTCCTCCTCATCTTCATCCTCATCCCCTAACCAGAGGCTCCTACTGATCCCTTTCTTTCCCTGGCCTTTCCCGATCGACTTTTCTTCTATCGCAAGTGAGATTTATGTTTGGGCTATGTGAAATGTTGCCAGTGTTGCTGATGTTGCTTCTGTTCATTTTGCTGCTGCTGCTTTTGGCGTAGTTTAGCGGTCTTCCAACTGGTCTCGCCCACGCTCAACGGATAGGGTATAATATCAGGCTGTTGTTCCGAGGACGAGCTGTCTATATCGTTGTGGTCTATATCCATGTTGCTGTTAGCCACATCCGCTGTCGCATCGTTGTCGTCGTTGTTGGCTTGTTCATTTGGCTCGCCATTATTTTCGTGGTTATGCCGCTGCCGCTGCATCTGCATCTGCCACGGCCTCGGCCTCGGCACCGGTTTTTGTTGGCCTTCATTAATATGGTTTTTGTAATTGTTATAACCATATTTATTCGTGTTAGACATGTTGTCATGGGGGATGTTATTGCTGATGTTGCTCCTGTCACCATTGCAATGCTGCGTGTGCGAAAAACAGACGAAACGAGGGGAAAAACGTGTTAAATTTTAATATAAATTCGGGAATAATGGAAATATGCATATTTAAGGGCATTCTATTACGTTTTTGGCCCATGTTGATTAAACAAATATAATTATGAAACAATTTGCGGGCTCCTGCTTGAATATTTCGAATATTTGATAATTTAACTATAAATATTTGTTCTTTATATATGTACATACATATTTATAAAGATTATTTTCGCTGTGTTCCAGTATACCCCTTAGGGACTGCAGATAACACAGATAAAGAACAACCACAAGAACTGCAAAACTGGCACAAACAAAGGGCTAGATAAAGACTTAAAACAGCAACAATAGAATCCGAAATATGGGAACTAACAGGGCTTTGGTCCATGGAAATATTATCTGGCCATTGATGTATGTATATCTCTCTAATATATACAAATTTTACTCATATACTCGTACTATATAAGCTGTTATGTTATTAGAAGCAGTATTAGTACTACAGCTTTGACATTCGTGTTTGGGTCGCACACGAAATAGCTAGTACTGCAGCTGATGTACTGATGGGGGGATTGGCTTGTCCTCTATCTAGCCGATAAGCGATAAAGTACCCCCGATATAAGTAGTATACAATAGCTTCATACAATGGTAAAAGAAAGAATGGGACAATGCCAATGCCATGATAGCAACAAACAACCGCAAAAAGATAGGCCAGCAAATCGGGAGCATATAAAAAGCATTTTTTCGCAACGTGTATCATAAGTCGCTGCTCGATCAGCACGCTGGAAGAACAATCTCTACAGCCCTTAAGAAACATGAGTCTCTGCACAGTACCTGCAGCCATAGTCCCCCGATCGATGTGGGGCAAGAACAAGGAAACCGCACGCATTGTGATCATCGGAGCCGGAGCTTCGGGCATTGCGGCTGCCACCCGTTTGCTTGGGCAGGGATTCAAGAATGTACGGATACTGGAGGCCGAGGATCGCATCGGGGACGCATCCACACGATCCCATTCGCGGATAATGCCATCGATCTGGGCGCCCAGTGGTGTCACGGCGAGCAAGGCAACGTGGTATACGAGCGGGTCAAGGAATTGGATCTTCTCGACAAGACAGGCAACCCTACCATGCACTTTTTTCGCTCAAACAAGGAAACGCTTGGTGAGGATCAAGCGAAGGCCCTCCAGAACTTCATGGACTCCTCTTCTACACTGACTGACGCTGACTACGAAGGCTCTGTGGGTGATTACCTGACCCAGAAGTACTGGAAGGAGTTCCCAACCATGGACCGCGTCGTTGCCAAGGAGATCCTGGACTGCATCAAGAAAATTATCTGCAGCTCTGATGCCTGCGATCACCTCTTCGAACTGTCCCCGCAAAACCATCTGACCTTCGCCGAGAGCGAGGGCGATCCAAACCTCAACTGGCGGGGCAAGGGCTACAAGCAGTTCCTCAGAGTCCTGATGGATGTCCAGGACGATCAGCCGGAAGATCTGGGCGTGCTCGAGGGACACGTGCTGCTCAACAAGCGCATTGCCGAGATTAACTGGGAGGGGGCCGACGAGCTGACGATTCGCTGCTGGAATGGGGAGATTCTCACAGCGGATCACGTCATCTGCACCGTCTCCCTGGGAGTACTGAAGGAGCAGCATAAACATCTCTTTGTGCCCAACCTCCCCGCGGCAATGGTGCGGGCTATCGACGGCCTCAAGCTGGGAACGGTGGATAAGTTCTTGCTGGAGTTTTCCGAACAGCCAATGCCGGAGAGTTTGCTGAGCTTTGACTGCCTCTGGCTGGAGGCAGATCTTTTGGAGCTGCGTGGCACCGAGAACTTTTGGCTGGAGGGAATCTGCGGCTTCCATCGCGTTGGTCATCAGCCCCGTCTGATCGAGGGCTGGATAATTGGAGTCCATGCCCGCCACATGGAGACCCTGACCGAGGAGAAAGTGCTCCTGGGCTTGCTCTGGCTCTTCCGCAAGTTCCTGTCCTTCGATGTGCCTCATCCGAAGCGCTTCCTGCGCACTCAGTGGCACTCCCATCCCAATTTTCGCGGCAGCTATAGCTTCCAACCCACGTACGCGGACGAGCTGCGGACGGGTCGCTGGGACCTGGAGTCCCCGCTGGCGGATGTCTCCGGCCGTCCTCGATTGCAATTCGCTGGTGAGGCTTCTAGCAGGACCCACTTCAGCACGGTGCATGGTGCCGTAGAAACGGGCTGGCGGGAGGCGGATCGCCTCAATGAGTTTTATAAAGTCAGAGCCTGATCATAGCCTGGAATTATATGTGTATCCAGATTGGAGCCCCTGGCTTATCGAATAAAAGGTCTTAAAGGCCAAGAAATGAACTCCAACCAAGTTAGTTAGTAAGACAATTAAGCCAAATGTTCCACTTCTAGCCATTTTCCAGCTGCCAGACACTCCCACCATCCCTACTCCAGCTTCAACTCCAACTCCATATCCATTCGCATTCCGACTGCTATTCCCCATCAGCAAACATAGAAATACTTTGCCAGTCATAACAACCATTAACTGGACCATAACATAAGCCCACCAAAGACAGGGGTAAAACAGGATAGAACGAACAGGACGACGACTCTTCGCGCCAGGTGAATGTGTGTCCTTTGGTCAAGCAGAGACTTGTTTAACATTGTCACTCGAGGAGTCACGACGGCGAGTACGGGGGTTAGAAGCCACGTATCCGGCTGGCTAGACACCAAAGCCGATGCCAACGGAACTAACGACTGCCGCCGCTGCTGCAGCGCATTAACCGGCAGATTGGGACGGGGGCAGGCACAAAGCTCCAGCAGATGGGGCCAACTTGTAGGGGAGCTTTTTTTCTTCCTTTCCTTCAACTGGAAGGGCGACAAAGTCGCATATGTAATTGGACTGCGGCGGATGGGGTTGAGTGGGGGCTAAAAGCAGGGGGGAGCCAGAAGCAGAAGCAGATATGACTACGACTACGACTACGACGACCAGGGCGACATGCAAACAAACAAACAAAGGCAGACGTCGGGACAGGCCAGGACCGGACCGGACCGGACCAGACCAGACCAGACCAAGTGGGGACCAGGAGTCACATCAGAGCAGTGAAATTTGGAATGTTCTGGCCCCGGTTTGGCATAAATTTGAATTTTCAACATGGACAACCAAAGTGCTTCTGCTCGGCAATTGTTGGAGCATTTTGCATCACAATCTCATGGCCAATGTTCCTGCTCCTGCTCTTGCTTCTGCTTCTGCTTTAGTGTGGGGTCCGGGTCCTGGTCCTGGTCCTGGTCCTGGGTCCTAGTCCTGCTTCTGGTACGGCTGTTGTGGTTTTTGTGGCCATGCCTGGCTGGTGGTTGTTTGGTTTGGCCTTTCGCCTGCGCTTTTTTCCTGCACCAGATATGTGCTAAACTGATTTCTGCTTTCCGTATATGTACGTATTGGTCTCGTAATCTGAACTTTTGCATGTGTGAGACCCCAACGGGGCACGCCCACCATCCAACCATCCAACCCCCACGCCCATCGTCAGCATGCCTGCCAACTAGAGTGAGTGTTTGTAAATGCCCCGAAAAACAGGCGCAATTACAATGTTGTTTGCCCTCTCGCTGCAAATGAGTTGGTCAACATGTTTGGCTTTTATTCTTCTTTTGCAGCCCGAATGTTGTGTTACTCCTACTGATACTTTTCCACTGTAAACTCTTCAAATTTTAAAGCACAAATCTGTAACTCCATTACATCCTCCTCTATACATATATTTATTTAGCTACTTAAAGTATAAAGCAAGCAAACAAATCTCTCAAAAAGCTGGTCTGGTATATTGAATTGATTTAATTTAATCTAATAAATGCTGAAATCGATACGACTATATTTTATCAAAATCTGTATTTAAGTTCAACAGCTGGACAATCAATAGGTACTTTTAGAGGCCCGCACAAAGCACATGTATTACGTTTTGTACTTCGTTTCTTTTCACTCTACTCATACATCAATCTCGTACTTATTGTATATTTCATGCCCCATTGACCTTCTGCATTCTGCATCTTGGCTCACAGCTGCGCCGTTCGGGCCTTGTAGTAAACATTCAGACGTTCCGCTTCGCGCCATCCCGTCTCCACGGCCCCATGCACGGTGGAGTAGTAGTGCTTGTGGGAGGACTCTCCGGCGAACTGCAGGCGTGGCCGACCGCCGACATCCAGCAGCGGCGCTTCCAGATCCCAGGCGCCGGTACGCAGCTCGTCCGTGTAGGTGGAGCGGAAGGTGTAGCTACCGCGGAAGTTGGGATTCGCATGCCACTGGGTGCGCAGGAAGCGTTGTGGGGGAGCCACCTCGAAGGGCAGGAACTTGCGGAAGAGCCATAGCAAGCCCTGCAGAACCGTCTCCTCGGTGAGCGTCTCCATGTGGCGGGCATGTGGTCCAATAATCCATCCCTGCAAAATGCGGGGCTGGTGCGAGACGGGATAGAATCCAAAGACACTCTCCAGCCAAAACAGCTCCGAGCCGCGCAGCTCGTCCAGATCCTTCTGCAGCCAGAGGAAGTTGAAGCCGGGCCAGTCTTCGGGCAGGGGCGGGGCAGCGAACTCCAGGAAGAACTTATCAACCGTTCCCAGCTTGAGGCCGTCGATAGCCCGCACCTTTGCCGCGGGGAGGTTGGGCACAAAGAGATGTTTATGCTGCTCCTTTAGTACTCCCAAGGAGACGGTGCAGATAACGTGATCCGCTGTGAGAATCTCTCCATTCCAGCAGCGGATCTTCAGCTCGTCGGCCCCCTCCCAGTTGATCTCGGCAATGCGCTTGTTGAGCAGCACGTGTCCCTTGAGCACGCCCAGATCTTCTGGCTGATCGTCCTGGGCTTTCATCAAAACTCTGAGGAACTGCTTGTAGCCCTTCTGCCGCCAGTTGAGCAACAGTTCGCCCTCGCACAGCCAGTACTCCAGGTGTCCGCGGCCAGACACTTCGTACAGGTGATCGGCGGCTTCCACAGACGCCTCAAACTTGTGGAACACTTCGAGGAACTCCTCGGCGATGGTGCGGTCGATGGGCGGCAGCTTGGCCAGCTCCTTCCAGTACTTCATGTTCAGGTAGTCACCCAGGGAGCCGTCATAGCTCCCCAGATCCGTCTGTCTCTCCGGAATGGAGTTGAACGCGATTGTCTTTAGCGGTTCCGCGATCGCCTCGGGCAGCACTTCCCCGTTGGATCGCACGCACTTGAAGTTGTCGTAGTGGGGCTCCGTCGCCTCCAGCATATTCTGATCTTTAACCCGCTGGTACACCACGTTTCCCTGCTCGCCGTGACACCACTGGGCGCCCAGATCCACTACGTTGTCCGCGAATGGGATCGTGTGGATGCGTCCGCCGATGCGGTCCTCCGCCTCGAGCAGCAGCACATTTCGAACCCTGCTCCAACAGGCGGGTGGCAGCCGCGATACCCGCCGATCCTGCCCCAACTATGACGATGCGGGCGGTCTGTTTGGTTTTGCTGAGCAGGCGAAGGGAGGCGGCACTCATTTCGAGGGAGATATAGTTGTTGGTTTTCCGATAATCGACTCGCGGGCACACTTCTGCTTCGTCCGATGTTCGCGTCTTTAATAAACAACACAAAACACGCTTTGCGTTCGGCCGGCGACTAAATATAGTTTGCTCACTTTCACGCGCTGACGAACAGAGTCTCTCTCTCTTTCTCTTTCGTGCTCTTTCTCTTTCAAGGTGTTTGTATATAGGGTGCGGCATTTGCACAGAGACCCTCGCACGAAACGCGAGTGGCTGCAGTAAAATTGCGGTACAATCAAACCAAGGGAGGAATTCAAAGAGAGCGCATGCTTAGCAGTACCCTTATGAATATAACTTGCACTAAGTCCAGCTGCTCTCTCCCTCTTTCTACCGATCTTACTTGCTCTATTAATTTAGCGCTCTGCTTATTAGGCGCTGCGATAAGATTTTGATCGTTGCTGATTAGCGGAGTTTCATTGTTCCGTCGTGAATTCGTGCAATAAAACCCGCCCGGCAATTCAAACTTGAGGGAGGAAGAACAATTGTGTTATCAGCAGTTTTATCGGCCTGCAATATGAGCAGCAGAAACAAAAGCAGTTAAAGTAGTGCGCCAAAACCAAGAAATAAGAGAGCGATGTCTCTCTTAAATTATTCGAGCTCTTAACCCATTGGCCATGGTGAAATTACTGAAAGGTGGTGTCATCCTGCATTGGCCCTACGCTCCCTTACGTTTTGAAGTAATAGTTTTTAAGAGTAGTTGTATTGTGCCTTTTCTGGAGTTCTAAAGTCTGTAATATTTCAATATCTTTTTGTAGTATTTCAATATTCTAATATGTGGATTTTTCATCTTTTATCATTTAAGAACGAACACTTCAACAATTATTTAAAATTATTTTAGAATCAATGAAATATAAGATGTATCTCTTAGAGCCTCCCTACAGTCCTCAAAGTTACATAATTCATAACGAAGAAAATATTATTAATTTTTTCCAGGGAAAAATATTACATCGTGAATTATGAAATTTGGATTTTTGTCGATTGGAATATCAATTGCTGACTGCACATTTGCATCCCTTTTCGGATTTACGCTGTTAAGCTGCAGTTTCCATGCAACAGTTCGTCAATCGACTATTATTGAAGTCAACTTCATTGCAACAAAATCCCGTTCAGAGCTTAGCAAATGCAAAACAAATGCTTCACTTTAGGCAAATGCCAAAACAATGGCACACAGATACACTTACCCACCCACATACTCACACAATGGCGAATCGACTACGTAACGTATGCAACAAAATGTTCTGGTCTGGCTCCAGTACAAAGCCACTGCCACTGCCACTGCGGCAGTGGCAAGCCGAGCGAGCGCCTTTGATGAATGTATTCATAAAAATCCAATCATTGCAATTGCAGAGCAGAGCGCACTCGCAGCGAAAGCATTCGCATTCAAGATGAATACGCCGAAATAATGGGAAAACACAACAGACAGCTGGGTGCCGCCAACCACCTAACTGTGAATGCCCCATAGGGCTGGGTGGCAGTGTTACCCAACCAAGCCATCCTGCCCCATGCCCTGTTTCCCTTCGCAGCCATCCAGTCAACAAAAAAATTGCAGCAATAATTTTTTTCGTTTTTGCGGAAAACAAAAACACTCTTGTGCATAGAATGGGGAAATAACTAGAGTTGAGCTCAATGAAATTGAAGGAGACGGCTGGTGGATACCCACTGAAAGAATATACACTGACAAAATTCGATCATACATTTTGGTATGAACATAGTCTACGCAATAAGCTCTGCAGATCGTTCGATCGTATCCATGCTATATATCATTGAGCCATATACTTATGTACATAGTTATACCATATTAAATTACAGTTTGATTGTGACTGCAGAAAAAATAGAAATGTATCTGAGTTTAGCTTTACAAAAACCCAAAACAAGTTGGACAGACGGACTAAATTCTGAGCGAAATCATAATGCGCTCTTAAAAGTCACAGATTTCCAGCTGCCCTTCAACCTAATACAGCCCATCATTGTTGCTCTGCAAGGGGTATCTGTTATAACAAGAAAGGAGCGCTTACAGAACGTTTACAACAACGAAAGATGCGATTAAAATGACAAGTGAAAGCAATTTTCGAAAGCATCTGCTGCTAAAGCGATAGAGAGAAACATGGAAGGAGAGAGAATGGAAGGAGACACGTACAGAGAGAAAAGGAGATGACTGTCGAAGTATGGACACGACCGAATGATTGCCTCAAATGGAATGCGAATATGGCTGGCCAGAGTAATACGACAACGCTTATAGGGGCTTCTGCATCAAGTCAGGACACGACACCCAAGTCAAGTCCCAGCGGGAGTTCCGCCCTGCAGGACCAGCAGGAACCCGAATCGCACACTGAACCCCACCTCGAACCCAATCCCTCTCCCCGGTACTCACATTCTTGCTGCATTCACATTTCAGTATCCATTCGACGGCAATGAATTTATTCTCAATTTGTATCTGATGTGATTGCAGGAATTCCTGATCGATTGGTTCCAGGGCTACGGTATCCCATAACTGTGCACTTTGCTGCTCCGGCGTCCAGTCCAGCCCGTCCTCGGGCTCCAATGAATGCTCCTGCTCGTACTCATCCTCAACCACGTCGTCGTCGTCGTCGTCGTCGTCGTCATCGTCATCGTCCTTCTTCTTTTGCTTCTGTCTGGGCAGGACCCGCTGTTGTACGTAGTTAATTGGATCGACAGCATTTAAGGGACACAAAAGCTCGACCTGAGACACCAAAAAACGGAGAAAGAACAAAAGAGTGGATGAAAAAAAGGATTGAAGATGTGAGTAAAAATCCCTGCCCAGAGGCCTGCTCCTCCTGTAAAAGGTTACTCTGGCAAGGAGGCGGAGAGCAGAGCTGCTAAATTGTTTCTGGCATCGACATCGAAGCAGCATTTGACTTTTAATTTTGCCGCCATTTGGCATTTTCTGTTGTTTTTGCAACTGCAGCTGCAAATTGACGTTTTAATGCAATTTGCTTTTTAATTAAAACTAAAAGGCAAACGCCAATAAACTACACAAAAACAGAAACAAGAAGCTATCGTTCAATGGGAATAACCGACAGTGGGGATATCCTGTCAATTAGTTGTCCGAAATTAAATCCAGAGCGAGATAGGGGGAGAGAGAAGCTTAAATGGGTCATCTAAATGGAGAATAAAAGTTTCTAAATTTGTGATGGTAACAACATTTCTCCGCAAAATTGATTGCAAATTGCCTCCGAGCTTTTAGTAAATTCAACTTCAAATAAAAATGGTAGAAGGCCAATAATAAATTTGGGCGATATATCGATATTTATTTATCTTTAAGTTTGACCGTAGTTGTCACCGTAAAAGTGTGACTAAAGACTGCTCGTAGTCGCTCGCCTGTGCGTCCTATGATTCTCTGGCGGCAGAAGTAATTAAAATACATTGTCCGCTTGTATCCCCGAAATCAATAGCTCTTTTGCTGCTTTTGTTGCTTGCTAAATTATTTACAGACAATTTAGAACGCATTCAACGGAAAATTCCACAGCAAAGGAATGATATCGGGCGCCTGCATGGCGTTGTCAACGCAGTTCTCTGGTTGTTTTTGTAATTTTTGTAATTTAGAATTGTATAAGATATATCACTGGCCCTCTCTGGATTCAGTTTATGCTGCGTATCAAGGGGTATCAACGCCATGGAATCAACCTGCACAAAGGCGACCTTTAATGGGATTGCATCGAAATTAGCGATAATTTAATTGAAACAGACAAATGGCAAACAAAAAGCAAAGACGATGGGAATGAATGCAAATGCGGAAAAGTGCCCAGAGGTAAATGGAAGTGCGGATAAAAGAGAAACCCTCTGAAACGGGTGCCATCTCCTGATGCGCTTAGCTGCCGAAGGCGTCAGGTGTTCTGGCTTAATGCTGAGTCCCTTTTAGCCCCGTTGATTTTTGCTGGCTGTTGGGGAAATCTTTTCTTTGCTTCAGTCACCTGTATCGTGGTGGACACCGACGGGGCACAGCACTTGAGTCCGCGATGGCAGCGTCCGCATAGCTTCGGTCGATAGAGCTTACGGGAGACGCACTCCCCCAAACGGATCCTGGCCGGCCCCAGGCGCTGTATGCTGCGGCACTCGTGGCCCTTCTGGAGGAGCAACCAAGAAAAT
This sequence comes from Drosophila lowei, assembly GCA_008121275.1. NCBI lineage: Eukaryota > Metazoa > Arthropoda > Insecta > Diptera > Drosophilidae > Drosophila > Drosophila lowei. The sequence goes on along the minus strand of CM017781.1, from coordinate 21,935,632 downwards.
ATGGGGATTAGAGGGGCAAGCCTTTAAGAGTGTTCCATTTGTCTGCAACTCACTCGTATCCTGTGGGCTGGCTCCTGGTGCTCTCTATTGTGATGATGATGGGTGTGGGAATGCGAGTTGGCATGGCCGTCCACATGGTGTTTCCTTCTCTTTGTTAATGAGTGGCTGCTACTCCTCCGCCTATTGTCCTCTTCAGCAGCAACAGAAGAAACAGCAGCAGCCGCCTCGTTGTGGTCGCCGTCACACCTACGATTCTCGCAGAGCCGCAAATTGCTCAATTGATGGCAGCCCGCGTGGGGGGTGCTGGTCTGCCTGGTGGCCGTGCCCAGGCCACAGCCCCGGCTGCAGGCGGTCCAGTTGCCGCTGGTGGTGCTGTTGTGGCAGGTGGCGTAAACTGCAACGATTCGAGTGGAAAAGAGTTGCTAATGGTTATGCTTATGCTGATGCTGATGCTGATGCTGCTGCTGCTGCCGCTACCATGATCGAGTGCCGCTGGCTCATTAATCATGGCCACATGGCAGACACGAACAGACTAAGTATGATGCTTAGATCAGGGCAACGAACGCGGAATACCCTAGGGAAGGCACTGCTAATTGCTGTACAACATTTGGCGAAGGCACTGCCTTTGATCCAAGGGCTCAACGTTCTCCTTCAAAGCCTCCATCTCCGTCAGGCCGTCCATGGACAAGGCCGCATACCCTGCCGCATATAGCTGCTGGCAGAAGCGCTTAATATCTTGTTTATTTATTGCATTCTGCGCGTTTAATTAACACTTAATCCTTGTGTAAGTAATTATGCTGCTGCCCTCCCTCTCTTCTCTTCTGCTTCGGCTACTCCCCCTACCAGGGGAGCAGCTCTGTTGGTGGCCTCCGTCTGCTGATGGAATAATTCATCTTCATAAATATGCGCTGCACTTTGGACTGGAGCCCCGACCGAAGACGGGAGTGGAATCCGGACTGGAGCCTGGACTGTGGGGGCGACGCTTAAAAAGCATTAAGTTACGCCTCGAACACAGCACGGCACGCCCCTGAGCGCCATTAACTCGGACCAGCGGAGGAGGGGCGGACGGACAGTACAGTGGGACAGTGGGATGCTGCCACAACCATAAACACACTTATAAAACAATAAGATGGCCGGCCATGGAGGATGTGGACGGGACTTACCGTCAGCTGTTGGATTCTCACAGAGCCACATCTTGCAGCAGTGGCCGGGCACCTCGACGAGGCGCGGCGATCGGCAGGAAATGGTGTCCTCCGGCGCCGGCAGCTGCTCGTTGGGACAAAGCGTCGAGCAGGCGTGGCGGCCATTCTGCAATGCCACATTAAAATACATTAAATGTGGCCCATTCACTCTTATATATGTACTACGTTCGCGTTCCCGTTCTCGTACTAGTTGTCGTTGTTGTGGTTGCTGTTTATTTAGCTTTCGCCGGGCAGGGGCAGGGCAGGGGGCAAGGCAGCCGAAAATAAAGTCATAATGTAAAGAAAATATTGGCCGAAACGAGCGGGCCAACAGAGACGGCGAACTTGGCAAGCAACTCGACTTGGCCAAGAAGTTTGTTTGTGTTGCCTTCAACCTCTCCTCTCACTCTCTCTGCCAATGGTTTTGCTTCTCTGTGTGTGTGTGTGTGGTCCCTGGTGGAAATTAACATTTTGTCCTCTCCGTGTGGGTTCGTCCGCGTGCTTTATTTGTAATCCACTTCTTGCCCTCTGACCACAATGATGGTATTTTTTCCCACCGACCCAACATCGTCACTAAATTGCATTTCATACATTGCCACGCCAGCGCATTCGTGTGTGGCTAGCATGCCACATGATAAACTGCCGCCGCAGCCGGTAACAAGGTGCAAGGTGCGAACCAGACATGGACCAGGATATGGAGGAAGCCTCGCCTCGCTCGGCCATAAAGCAATGTCAGGCATTTGGTCTTTCCATTGTTTGCATATGGAATTTTCTCAACTTAAATCGCCAACCTATCGATAACATCTTAGAGATGTATATACCTTTTCATTTTCCAAATATTCCATGGGTACTCCATATAGCATTGAAAAACATTAATTAATATCTCTAAATCTATAAAAATCAATTAAATCTAGTGGTATGCATTAGATTATTACCAGAAAATCTCGGGATGTGTATAAATACATATATTCATACTAGATCAATCCCTATTGATTCAACTATGAACTATAGTGCACTACTCACAGAAATTGCTGCTCTGCGTGTACGAGTGCAAATTTTAAATTCTTTAAAAATACAGAAAAAGAAACCAGAATTAAATTTTAGCTAGACTTTAATAATTATTTTAATCTGGCAATATTTTAGGATAAGAATGCAACTACAACAGTTGACTTCGTCTGAGCGCTTCTATAATCCCTTCAATTATGGCTCACATCAAAAAATACCGACTGGCGCACCAAATGCTATTTAGAGCAGTTCACACTTTATTTAAATTTTAATTAAAAATGCTGCCAGGCAAAAACAATTCACATCTAAATGGACCGAGTGTTAGTTTTAATCCCACCAAAAAACATAAGAGTTCGAAAAAAAGACAAAAAGCCAAAAGGAAAGCTGGTCTAAACACAGGTTAAACAACAGCAGCGGGCGACTGAAACGGGAATCGTTTAATAAAACTGCAGTTGGCTTATGGCTGTAACTGTGGCCCTGGGCTAGGGCCATGGTCCTGGTCCTGGTCCTGGTTGTGGTTCTGGCCCCGGTCTGTGGTTGTCTGTGGCTGTCTGTGGTTTGTGGCCAACTCTAGTTGGGATGGCCATGGCCCTCCAGCCGTTGCCCGGAACGAGACTCACCTCGCAAACGCATTGGGTTTTACAATCCAATTTAAATGTGACTCCATGTGCGAATGTTGTGTTGCCAACACTGCAATTGGCTGCAGGCGACCAAGGAGGCCACAGATCGAAATCCGTATCCGCAGATCCACATCCACATCCAAGACCATATCCAAATCGAGTAGCAGATGCCGACAGCAGCCGTTGAGGGGTTCCATTGTTGTCGCGTTCGCCAGAGGCCAAAAAATAGTTGCATGTGGGGGAAAAAGAGAAAAGTCAAATGAGCATAAAAACGGTAGTGGTAGTGGTAGTGGAAAACTGTCAGAGCGAAAGAATCAAATTGAATTGAAGCTGGCTGAGAGTCGAGTCTCTTTAAAGTGGCTCCGTCTGCTGATGATGGTACTTAGGACTAGAGGGAACTTCAGACATTCCGACTTACAACCTTTGAGTCTCCCACAAACAGGTCTCCTTGCTTATTATACATTTCATTTTGTTTAATTTCATTCCATTTTGTTTGGCTTGGCTTTCATTTCTTGCTACTAATTTATATCATCAAATGGGTGGCAATACATGTCGTATGTGCAATGTCAATGAATGGGAACCCAATTAATGTCAGGGCTGTTCGTTATAAATTTCGCTGGAAACGCATATTTACGAGGCAAACAATAGAGCCACCATTCCATCCCATTTCGTGTCTCATCAAAATTGATATTGACAAATGTAGCTGCTTTATGGCATGCCATTAGGCCGCAAAAGTTTGCTTTTGCCCCGGCTCCGACTCCGGCTCCGGGGCTTCGCGGCTGGCTCCTTTGTCCCTGGTCTTTTGGCCTGGCCAAAAACTCGTATGTGTAGCCGCCAATCACAATTACTTGGGTCCTTGGTGGGGGCTTAGGGCTTGAAGAAGGAGCCTGTGCAATCGCATTCCGGGAAGCTGTTACCTCATAGACAGTCAGCAGCATAGAGGAGGGATCCACCCACTTGTGTGTGACTGTGTGTCTGTGTGTGCCTGAGAATGGGTGCTGGGTACGTGCTCTGTACTTTTCCACTTTGAATTGATTTCACTGACGACGTGACTCCGCTAGAGGCACACTGGCGGCACACTGGTGGCGGGGGGGACGTGTGGGGGGCAGCCACCGTTGAAGACCCTCCTGCGCTTAGGCATCATCATTCATTTGGCATCAATGGTTAATGGGAAAATTGGCATTGCCAGCGAGCTGATTGTAATGAATATGGGCACGTTGTCGCATCTTTGTGACATTAGCAATTTGCCTTTATTATTGAAAAGTTACCATCGAGCGAGCGTCGGACAATGCCGGAAGTATCTACGTGCTACGGGCTGGCTTTGTGTGGCGTGGCACTGCATCTTTCACTTTGTGGCGATACAGATAAGGTGGAATTGTGTCATTTTCGAAAGTGCAATCTTCTTAATGTACTTTGGCATAAGAAGACGCATACACAGCCACACAAAAAGCCGTCTGCATTGAACACTCGTACAAAGACAAGCACCCACACAGCCAGAGCCACATCCAAACACACCCACACCCACGCATGCACAAGAGAAGTGTGCAAAAAGCTTCTCTTGCAGACGCTGTCAATGGCTTACATGCACCTGTGTGGGTGCGGTGGGTGTAACAGAGTTCGTTACAAGCAATCGCTTACTTCTAACGAATCGGGCTGAGCAAAAACAAGGAACTCGACGAGATGAGACCCTAATGCCGAAGCGGCCATACCCTGCCACAAACCAAAAAAAAGACAGGTGAACAAGTTGAAGAAATTTACATTATAAGATCAAGTAAATACTTTTGAAATTGGGTCGAATCCAAAATGAATATTCAAAAGCCTTAGAAAAGCTATAGGAAATACATAGGAGAGATGGAAATGTCACTAATATTAGCTTATTGTTGGTAGTATTTTGAGCCTGAATTTCCCGTTTCAACTAATTTGAATCTACCAATCAAGCTAGTATCTGTATTACATCTCTAATGAAGCTGTCAATTTTCGACAAACATTATCAATTCATGATCAGAACAAAGGCTTCATTGCATTCTTAAGACCCCAACTGAGACAGGGAGAGAGAGAGAACATGTCAAAGGAAGCCGGAAGCGAATGCCGGAATGGGCAATGTGAGCACTTTTATATACCGTTCGCTGTCAACATTTAAGGCTCTCTCTTTCTCTTGCTCTTGCTCTGCTCCCAGCTGAAGCATACTTAGGTGCTCTATAGATGTCTACATGTACTCTTATACGAGTATCCCTATATATATCCCCAGCTAAAGCCGATGTCATGCCTCATACATTTTCCTACTTGCAATGAACTCCTTGCACGCTGTCTACTGTCTACCCTTTCCGCTGTTTTGTTGGTGTGGCATATATTTTTTTGTTGCGCCCAGTGTCCCTTCCCGTTGTTGGGGTCATCCTCTGTTCGGGGTCACGTGTGCGCAGTTTATTTGTTTTATGCGGCCTCTGTGTGTGTCTCCTGGCCCTTTGTCTGCTCCTCCCCCTCTTAGTTCTGCTGTAGTGTTTGTTTTACTTAGAGTTTTAGATTTACTTAAGTCGTTGATGACCATGACCAAATAAAGTTTCATTTTGTGCAAAGATTTACAACACTCGAGCGTGTGCGACAAGTTTTGAGTGGCCCCTGTCCAATGTCCCCATGCCCCATGCTCCATGCCCCATGCCCCATGCCCCATGCCCCATGACCCATGTTCCACATATCCCTGAATATCAGGCAAAAGAAGTCCAAGTTCCCAAAAGTTCGGCTCCATGCTGCGTATGCGCAATTTTTGTGGCTCAAGTGTTTGCTTGGGACATGATGTGATTGAGTGCTGAAAACTGTTCCCAATTCTACTTCAAAAACTAAAATCTGCACTAAAGATTGTGGCAGCCCCCCAGAGCCACTTGCCTAAGATTGCCCCAGGAAATTGGAAAGGATTAACAACTTGACTGGGGGGCCAAAGAGCCTGCAGACGAAGCGAAGCCTTTAAGACCCCATCTGGAATTTAACATATTGTATGTATTTTCTGTGTGCCATACTCATACCATGATTTGTGTCAAATAAGTGAAGGGAGGCCAAGGGAGTTTAAAAATTACTTTCCTCAAATGAATAGAGAAAGGATTATTCATTTGAAATGAACGGGAACGGGAAGGGGAACGGGAGCCATCAATAGGCTGATGTAATTTCTAAATATATATAATCTAATTTCATGGAATTTTGTAAAAGTAAAACTTTTCCTTTCAAAGATTTGTGTCATTCCCTGACCCCTGGCCCTGGGACTGGCACTGGCACTGGCACTGGCACTGCATATGATATCCACAGAGTAATCTTTGCAGCTCACTCGGACCCAACTACTGGGATTCTTTGGGAGCTGCTCTTCATTTCTACACGTATTCGTAAATATGTTTTGGCCAAGTTCACAGCGCCTCGGCATCATTCGTGTACCGATAACTTTCCGCTTTCGGGGGGCGAAAAGTTACGGACTGCGTGCCGGGGTCTGGGATTGCCGGGAAATAAAGAACAAGTTCTACAGTTTAAATAAACTTGTTCCGTATTGCCTGGACAATGCATCACAGTAGAGTTGTGTGTGTGTGTGTGTGTGTGTGTAGATCTAGATGCCGTAGAACATGGAGCAAACGTGTGGAGCATTGATATGGGCCCTGGGCACATCCACACGGGTGGACGACTACGTGCGAGGCCCTGGGGCTCGGCTCAGACTCAGCTCTGGTAAACTTTTATTTCGGTCGTGGCCATACACAAACTGTATTGGCATTTGACTCAAAACTTTTGACTTGAATGGGGACACGAATGAGGTACGAGTATGAGCAGGGCCACTCTTTCATACAACAAAAATATATACATATATCTGTATATATGCATCAAAAATGACTAGTATTTGTTGTAACGCCCTCGAATCGCAAAAGTTTGTGGCACAGTTCGGACTCCCGCTGCTGTTTAATTTTGAACAGCTTTATACGACAACGAAATAGGTATAGCACGGTGGCACGTTGGCACGATGGCACGGTGGCACGGAGGTGGCAGGGAGGCAGGATAAGTGCCACACATGTCGAAGAGAATTGAACACATACGTATACCCGTACACATAACAAAAGCAAAAAGAATCGAACATAAAACCATTAAAATCACTTTACTCGTTAGTTAGGGGCTTGGGTGAGTGTCTCCTGGGCTCTGGGATATCTGCTAAGCCAGGATCTGGATACGAGTACTATATACGTAGGTGGAAACAGCGAATGGCCGGAAACAGGTCCCAAACTTCGGCCAAAGCATGAGCGGAATTGAAAATAAATAGTACATTTCCTCGCTGCAAGTTTTAATGAAATTTTTGGCCCTGCGATTGTGTCCGGCTCTTTTGTATTCCCTTTTCCCGCTGATACCCTGTAGGGGGTCTGTAAAAATGGTTTTTTTATCTGACAATGAATGTGCGAGGCACAGAAGGCTATTCGTTCTTGAGTCAACTAATTGGAGTTGTGAAAATATCTGTTCGGTTTCTCATAATCCATTTCTTAGGTCTAGTAGGAGTTTTGAGAAGGCCGTCCTTTATTGCCTCTGATGAAAGGAGCTTCATTCTTTGCTTCTACTGCCACATAGAGGCTTGAATGAGATTTCCATTAAAGCTAAAGATAGATTTTTGGTTTTCTTGAGAAAATACCTTGTTATTTAGTCAAAGCAATCTCCCGAAGAGTATGATAGTACTAGCCAACAGAGATCCCCCTGTTCTTAACTGATATTTGGGATCTATTTTAAAACCAGAGATTTTTAACTTCAGTTTCTAGAGATACTTTTACAGCGACTCGCATGGAGTAAAACTCTGCGGATAAAATTACAGGATATTTTGCAAGTTTTCATCGCCTTTTGCTTAAAAAAAACCGTCTATGGCATGAATATTTATTCGGCCTAGACGACCAGTAAATGAGAAACAAGATTTAAATGGATGGCCTGGCAAAATGGGAAAAATATTCTGCTATTGCTTTATTCGGTTTTGCTGGTTGTTGTACTTTAAAAAGTAATTTTTTGGTTCCCCATTGAAGTGCCAGGCACTGGATGGTGATGATGATGGTGATGGTGGATATGTTGGTTCGACAGGCCTTTGATTAATGAAGCACAAACTTAATGTAATTCTGAAATTTCCATTTCCCAAATCGATGGTAAATACCCATTGAGTGTTTGCTTTGCTTCGTTCGTAGTGCAATTGAATTCCTAAGATGGAAGAAAATTATAAGAAACTTACCCGGATTCGGATGTCGGGGCAACTGTTCCACGCGGCGGATGAGAGGGTGGCGGTGGATAATTAAGAAAATAGCATTAAGGGCATTCATAAAAATGTTCATGGCTGGTGTGCTTCGTTTTTGTTCAAACTCACTTTGATGGCCTTAAAGCCCAGACTCAGGCTCGCCTCGACTCCAGCAACGAGACCATTGCCAAATATCCCCAGCAATGGCAGCAGTATCAGCATTTTCTGTAAAATATATACACATACATTATATATACTTAGAAAGAAAGAGAGGTAGGGAGAGAGAGAGAGAGAGAGAGAGAGAGAGAGAGGGATACAAATTTGATGCCGTCTATTAAAAAAAAGAGGTCCTAGCAGTCGCAGTCGACTTTATTAAGGTCAATTCAATGTCTGGCTCGGTTTTTGGTTACGGCTAATGGTTACGGCAACGGCTATGGCTATGGCTATGGCTATGTCCATGGTTACGTTTTCCCCTTGTCCGCCCACCCCCACGCCCCCCACTGTCCTGTGCTTTGCATTTTAGTTTGGGTTTTTCCTTTCAATTTTCTAGAGGTTTTCACGCCTGCACCTGAAAGCCATGGCGGCACCTTTAATATTTGAGAGAATTATACTTGAAAACAAGTTTTTCGCTCCAAACTTTTTGTAGCCAAATACTAGATAGAAACATTTCCAAACTGTTTGTACTCTTCACTTCGTTGGAGTTTTTGGAGCAGAATACTGACACTGATTTTCAAACTAATCATCAGCTGTAAAATGTTCTTCAAATTCATTTACTCTCTTCTTCCCAAGGGTATTTTGTAGTCGTTCCTTTCATATTTCTGCCTTTATAGCTTGTGTTTTCGGCTTTTTTATAAGGGAAGGTTGAATGAAAGAAAAAATAATCATATAATTGCCGAAACAAACTTCTTTGAATGGCCAGCTACCTGACCTTGACTAAGTTTCGCTGTGGAAATGTTGCCGAAAGTGAATACATGAATAAACATGAATAATTCGGTTGGCTTTAGAATTTACTAATATAATTTATAAAAGAAAATTTAAGACACAAATCTAATAAATGACTGGGACTTATGTACATTTTTATAATGCGGAAATTTAAAAAAATTTAAAAATGTTTTAAATACACTTTCCACACACATGCCAGATTTTTGGAGATAAATAGCGAACGTACGAGTATTATTAAAGAGTTATTGGTAAAACCAACAAATTTTTCCATCTCATGACAGCACAGGATGATAGGAATATTCCTATTGATTTATTTTATATTTGATTAACAACATTTCTGAAATGAAATGCACATTTCTGCATTTGGTAGCCGGTCCGAAAGAGAAACTAAAGTTTAAAAAGTTACTTTAAAGCCAGGCAATCCATTTCTCACTTGCGCACAAATGAAAGCAATAAATTGAACAATTTCTGGCCGAATGATTATGCTAATTGATGGCTCAACAAACAAATAAAGGCTGGCAGATGCTCCAGGGATACTCCAAACTGCAATTGAATCCACTGAGCACATTAAATTGCCGCTTCCTGCACTCATCGCCAGGATGCCAGGATGCCAGGATACCTGCCAGCCTCCCTGGGGCTTAAGAACTCCCCAACGTCATCAGCATTTTCACACTTTTTCGTATGGAAAGGTTGGCATGGGTTTCCTGCTGGTTGCGTGGTTTCCTGTTCTTTAGCAGTTCTTTTTCAATAATGAGAAAATGAATTCTGATATATTTATGTGAGCCTTGGTGCATCTCTTACGCCTGGGAGTGGTAATTATTTTACATGAATGTGTCTGAAAGAGGAAGAGGACTTTGTATGCAATCAATTTACGCGCTTTTTAATGGCTAAGAACACGCATACGCCGTGTTGCCCTGCCCGTTTCCTCCGCCGTCGCCGCCGAGCCATGAGTGCGAGTATATTTCATTTTTACACACACAAAAGGCACAAAATCTCATTAAAAAATATTTTCCCTCCATGCGTGAGCATTTTAAAAAGGTATTTAATTAAAGTTTAATAACAACAACAACAACAACAACATAAAGAAACAATAAGCGGACCGGCTACAAAGTGCAGAAATGGGGATATTAAAAGCAAAAGCGATCCGGGGAATGGGACTGGGACTGGGACTGGGGCTGGGGCTGGGAATGCGGCTTAATGCGAAAGATTTCAATTAACGCCACGGACCTGGTGTGGTACTAAGTGGATAAACAGAACGAGGACACCGAGTGGGAGTGGACGTCTCTACTGGAGTCTGCAGAAGGAAGCTGTTAACGGATGAGTGGCCATCATTCAAACACCCACCACACATGGCCCAAAGGAGACTCAGTCGAGGCAGAGGCAGGGGCAGAGGCAGAGGCAGAGGCACTGTGAATGCAGACCATTGATGCAGTGCCTCTGTGAATGCATTGAATGCTGCTTCATTAAGGTGCAGCTCTAAGGAGCAGCCCCAGTCCTTGTTGTAGTTATCGTAATTACAATGAACGATGATGATGGAGACGGAGACGGAGATGATTATGGAGATGAAAATGGCAATGGGGCAGGACAGACAACAATATTGTGGAATCACAGGACTCAGGACCAACATCACTATTGACACTCGCCAACATGGAACATGAAAAATGGAACCCCTCCCTGGTGGAATGGAAGGGTTCTCTTTTAATGGATAAAAAGGCCACCACCTCCATCACCAACACCAACACCATCTCCATCTCCATTATTTTGATCTGTTAATTGCAAAAAGAAAGCAGAGTGCAAATGTGGGGCAGCATATTCTGCCACATGTTGCTCGCACTGAATGCAAAAGTGCAGGGGAAAAACTGACATCCTCATCCTCTCGCCCGTTCATTTATCCAGGCATCCATCCTGCTGTTGTCTGTTTTGTGCTTATAATTATGATGAAAAGGGGAAGAGAGCACCCAGCATCCTTCAGAAAACTATGGGAGCCCAGACCCATTCAGACCGCTAGCCGGAGGCGTACAAGGCAAAAATTGTGTATGTCACTTCGGAAATGAGCAAAGCACGAGGAAAACTAGCAGGAAAAACCCAGTGAAAGCTGAAACCGTTTAAAAATCTACCCAGAAAGCAGAGGGATGATTATTTCAAAACAGAGAAGAACAGAGCGAAGAACAACAGGATGGGACAGATTGGGTCGGGGTCGGAGCAAATAGAATAATAGCTCTGGGGAGCTATATCATTAAGTTTAATGAATAGATAACATACAAAGAAAAAAGAAAACTGGAACTTGCACGGGAGGAATCTTTACTGCTCCTTAAAATCAGAGGAAAACTTTTACAAAGTTGTAAAAAGCTGACTACAAGAGGAGGCTGCGCTGACAGGCTTTTATGACCTTTTTAAATGGCTCTTTATCCATAAATTGATTAATGATAGGCCAGCCAGTGGTTAGTCTCTCCCTCTCTTAAATTTAAGCCCCTAAAGCGGTTTGAAGCCCGTGTTTGTCCCTTTGAATATGTTTGCTTTGCTTCGCTTCGCTTTGCCTTGGTTCGGTTGGGCAAATGAAATTAATGATATTGTTAAGCCGTTTTAAATGAGCCAACAAATTAATCTTGTTTAATTTTTGAATGTAACCATAATGGGGAACAGCATTAGCCTCTGATGGCTGGGAATCGACCTGGTTTATGCTCCTGTAAATCAGTGGATATCCCCATTCCTAGAGGGGAATAGCTGATTGTTTGACTGCTCATCATTCATAAGCCTGAAGTGCGAGAACGAGTGTGCCAGTGAGTTAGTATATTGCAACGTTGTCTTATTATTCAAGGCACACACAACGATGAGGATGAGGATGAAAATGGAGATGAGGTTGAGTGGAAGCAACGACCGCTGTCAGCAATGACATCCCAAACATTGGATCCATAACGATGATGCTCATGATGAGGATGAGGATGATGTTGTTGCCGCTTCTCTCTGCTCTGGCTGATAACAACGCGTGACAACAATGCTGACATATCGAAAGATTGTCATTCCATCAATTATTCAGGAACACGCAAATCATCAGCAAAACGCTCAGCAATCCGAGAGTCATACAGACCCCACTGCAAACGGATCAGAAACCAGGCAACGTCAACATGCAACACGGAGGGGAAACAACAGGCATGGAGGGGGCAGGGCAGGAAGTACAAATATTAAGTGATACAATTTGTATTTGGGAGGCATTCTAGCCGCTGGCAGGCTTTTCCTCGATTCACAATCGAGTCGAAACGAGTCGAATCGAAACGAACAACACTGAAGGCGAAGGCTTTGGGAAAAACGGAAGATGAAAACATTGGAATCATTGGCATGAATATCTGAGTGTTTTTATTTATGACTGCGTGTCAATATACTGTAGGACGAGACTGTGTGTGGGTGTGGGTGTGGGTGTGAGGGTCTAAGCCTGCTCTATGGCCTCCACTACAACAGAAATCAATCAATTCTGGCCTGAAAACCAGAGTACCAACACAGCCCAGAAGTGCTGACTAACGGGAGGGACTCGACTCAGACTCAGAAATATAAGGATGCTGGTGTGTATAGAGAAGAGAGTGTTCATGGGGCTATAAATCGAAGCCTGACATGGTTAAGTGTAGGTGCTTAACAACGGCTTAGGGCGACTATGGGATGGGAGCACAGACTGGCAAAGGGGAACCAGGTCTTTGGACACCTACTCCACCTCCAAGAGACAGAAGAGACACCAATCATAATCAATCTCAAGGTAAGGAATAAAAAGCCAAATGAACTTCATTCCATTCCATTGCAGTCCTGGCTGGAAGCCTTTCCACAATCAACTCTTTTATCTTCCGGCGGGAATCACTTTGCGTAGCGTAAATTTCATTTTGGAACCTAATTGAAATTCATTTGGGCGAAATCAAATTAAGTCAAAAGTATATCCTGTCGCCAGAGGTACGTGTCTGTGTCTGTGTCTGTGTCCGTGCCCTTTGCCCAAAGAAACAAAGTCTGGCGCAAAGTGATTCATTCATAACGATAAATTTTGGGGAAGCCAAGACGCTGACGCTGACGCTGACGCTGAGAGTGTCCCAGGGGACATATTCTCATACAAACTTGAGCACTCACACTCGCAATGAGAGATACATATACACGTATATACGTATTTTCTGTGAACGTGTCCTGTCCAATAAATATCAACAGTTTGCTTTATAGGTATGTATGTATATTTTTGTACTTTTCCGGGCTACGGTTGAACCCTCATCTCATCAGGGAACGGGTGTGAGGGTGAAGGAGAAAAGGAAAAACTCAATTATAAAATATCAGAAAATCGCAAACAAATAAATTAAGGGTACAAATCTGGCTAAGGACTGCGGCGAACTGTGGCTCAAATCGAAATGAAATGAAATGAAATAGTGACACAGGCGCTGCCATAAAACCAAAGGCAAATACAAAGCGACCGAAGCCAAGCCGCACAAAAGGAAAAAGGTTAAACCAAATATTTATCCAGCAGCCAGCCCTAGGACGGGGATGGATGGGGATGTATGGGGATGGGATGGGGCTTTGAGGATACGAAGAGTGGGAAAGTGTCGTCTGTATGTAATTACCAAGCCATGGACTGCAAGTACAGCTGTGCCTAAGTACATAGATGGTGGAACAGGAGCACACACACATCTACACATCTAAACATCCACACATCTACTCGTATGCATGTCTAAACATGTGAGTGCATGTCTGTGTTTGAGCGTACGTGGCTTTATGCTTAAATAAACATTTGTCCGGGTCGTCTCCGGGTCTCCGGGTCTCTGTCTCTGTCTCCATCTCCATCTCCGGGTCTGCGTCTACGTCTACGTCTTTGCTGTGTGGCTGCTGGTTTACATAGCACCCAGCGGCAGTCAGAGCCAGTTTGCCCCGGTCAAAGCCAAATCGTTGATTGCATAAGTTGATGGCCAACACATGTCCAAGATATATAGTGTCGATATAGTGTAGTCCCTCCCTCCCTGACCCCCACATGCACATGTAGGCACACCCTCGAGTTACTCACGTGTGGTTGGCGTTCACTTCTAATGATGTCTGTGCAGGTTGCATTGGCTGCTCCTGCCCCCTGTTTGTGCTCCTACCCCAAGGCTGCCTCTCGAGTGACCTGCAAAATGGGAAAAAAAAACGAGGAAATTTCTGTATTACCACACTTTTCAGCCCGGGTGCCACTGATTGCTTTATTGAGATAGGGATCTTCTAAATATATGTATCTACGGGTCGGAGTGGGTGCAAAAGGAACAGCTGTAGACAAATTGATTTGAAGAACTATTTAGTTGGGCGGGGGGGAAGGGAAAGATGGTTTAGTGTGCAGATTTTAATTGCTTTTTGGGTTGGATTTGTTTTCCGTAAATCAATCAATCAATCGATGGAGTTACTATACTATATTCCAGGATATTGGAAGCAGGGAAGCATTTGATAATTTTGGAAGCCATTAATCCAAAAAGAGATCCCCAGCCAAGACATAAAGCAGACCCTGCAGATTCGAAATCGATGAAACATTTTGATATTAAATTGTTCACTCCTCGCTCGTTTCTCTTCTCATATTTGCTCATTGTCATTTCTTTGTCACAAGGTGTTTGTTATCGTTTGTTATATTGCTTGTTATGTAATGTAATTTATACACACGCACACACACGCACACCAACGCACAAACACACACACACAGAGAGTCGAATACAATGTCATAAACGCCAAGGACACAAAGGCAATTCCGCATGGCATTACAGGCAGACAAAACAAACGACGGGACAGGAGAAAGAGACGGACTAAAAGCCAAAAAGTACGCGTTTGGCATAAATGATAAGCTGGTAACGCAGCAGGACAGCAGCAGCAGTGGATGGGGTGGGGTGGAGTGGGGTGGGGTGGGGTTCCGGCCTGATTCCGGCCTGGGGTTTGGGCTTGGCTTTGGCTTGGGCTTTGCCTTGGCCATGGCCATGGCCCAGACATGCGAACAGGGTCTGTGTCTGTGTCTGTGTCTGCGTTTGTTCCTGCCTGCTTGACTTTTGAATACTTAACAGGATAATGAAATGTCAAAAGTGCGCAGGCGGCCAAGGAAAAGCGTGTCCTGCCGTCCTGCTGTCCTGTCGTGTTCTGTCCTTTTTCTGGCCCTACCACCTCTACCATCCCGTCGCATATTGATATTCCTCTGGCTGTTGCGGAGTTTTATTGTGTTGTCCATGGCCTGGCCCAAGCGAACGTCACGGCGTGCCGCGCGCATTAAATCATAAAGAAAATGAAGGAACTCTAGCTGTTGGATAACCAAGAGGGTATATTTTTCTTCTTTTAATTCGATGGAACTTCGAATACTCTTCAATAGTTTAGGTTTGTTTGTTTTACCAGATTTTCCATGCAAATTTGTATTTTAATCATCCGACCAAGCTTCGCACCAGACATCATAGCACTTTCCCACCATAGCCTTCCAGGCTACCCAAATTTATTACCCAATCATTATACCCAATAAAAAAGAGTACAAAAGGCGCATGAAAAATGTGATATACAAGTGGAGTGACCACATTTCTCATACAGGACGCTTTCGAGGGGGGTTTTTTTTTGTTTTTTTTGCTGTTGGTTGGTCGGCCATTTTATGTTTACATAAATTTAAATTGACACAAATGCGTTTTGGGTGCCCCCTGCCTCGTGCCGCGTGCCCTCAACCTTAACCACAAAGGCAGAAAAAAAAGAAAAACACCCAGGAAAATGATAAACTTCATAAATTATGACAGTTTTATGCTGCCTTCACTTTATTTATTTGTAGTGATTGCCAGACAGATGCGAATTGAAAATTTATTTATGCAATTCCCAGCCATTAGAGCTGGAAAACAAAAGCTAGTACATGCCGTGGCCAGTAGCCGTAGCCGTATCCGTCCTCTCAGGGAATGAAAACTCCCTCGTATTTCCCACACAAAATCAGTTTTAATCAAGGCAACTTTTGTCTGCTTGTGTGAGTGTGTTTTTGTGTGTGTGGAAAACATTTGCTACTTCCTCTTGGTAGCACTGTTCAGTATACCGCATCCAGTATCCTGCTAGTTATTGTGGTAGCCATTCCCCCTGCCTCCCCCCACTCATATCACTGTTGCTGTTGCTGTTGCTGTTGCCGTTGTGGTTGTGGCAATCGGGAAACAAGAAAAAGTTGTAATCAATAAAGTAAATGACCCAGGCACTTCAGGACCATGTGAGAACATGTCCTGGCCAATGTGGGGGGAAGTGGAAACGAATGGGCCAAGTGTTGCCATGATTGATTTCTTCGCATCAAAGCCCGCCCCCTCCGTAGAGTGGTGAGCAGAGATATAATACTTAGGGAAATATGTACATCAGATATTCTCTTGGATATTTAGTTAATCAAGTTGGTCTCTTGTATTTCTTGCAAATGTAATCCTTGGGGAGCATCCTGCAGCTAAACGATTTCACAGATCAATCTTACAAGTGTTCAGCTTTTTCAGAAACCGAAACTTCAGTTGAACATTATGATAGGCTTTTGGCTTCTTAGATCTCTTAAGGTGTTCTCTTTCTTTGAATACAATTTTAGCTGAAGAAAAAGCACCTTAACTCTCTGCAAAGTAGAAAAGTAGAAGAATATCCACTGAATCCTTTGAACCTAAAGCTCACCGCACAAGTTCTATTCAATTCAAGTTTCGGCCCTTATTCATTGTAAACATTTTTATTAATTAACCAAATTGACCAAGAGTGCAAATACACACTCACTCACACCCCGACACACCCACGCACACGCAAGCATAATTGATTGAATGCGGCGCCTGAAAGTAGGCAACATTTGGCGCGCCCAGCACCCGAGGCCCTTCTCAAGTGCCGGAAGCAGTCTTGCCTTCATTTTGTTAATGAACTTGAAACAGTCCCTGGAGGGCAAAAGCTGCTTTGACTACCAGTCTAATTGAAACGAAATCAAATGAAGCAAGCATTAAAGCAACGCCTCGCGGCAAGCACCACATGCCACACACCAATGAGTTGTAAGATATTCAATGCCAAGAATTCACTTCAGCGACGCTCCAACCGCTTATTGACTCTTCAGGCTCGGCTGGCGGGCCAATTATGGCCCAAAAAACTACGCACAATTGGTGGTGGAAGGAAGACAGTGGGAGGAGGCAAACTTTGGCCACAATCTCAACAAGAAAATCTGTAAATTACACACCACAAGCCCCTGAGAGGCAGGCGGCAGAAAATTTCCAAATATTTATACACCTAAATAGATTTGATGGCATAATTGAAATTTGTTGTTATTGGCCCTGGCACTAGCCCTGGCACTGGCACTGGCACTGGCTCTGGTTTTGGCCCTCGCTCTCGCTCGATGTTTGTGTATTTGCAATTTGCATAAATGCCAAATGGCCAAATGGCAAGTAAAAGTTTATTAAAAGCATCGCCGAAAGTTTCCGCCGTAATAATGATGAAGGTCCCACTTTGGGAAATTGTGACACATAGCTGCGGGGATAGAATGGAAGAACCTGGACTTGGATGTCCTAGCCTGCCATTGTCCTTGCAGTCTCCGTCTGACAGCCAACTTTCTCTGTCGAGCAACAATTTATTTTCCTCTTTTTTTGATAACTTAACTTTATTCCTTGCAGCTGAAAATTGGATTTGTTGCCACCGACTTTTCAGACCTGCCTTCAACGCTTGTCCGTAACGAATTTTCAACAGCGAAGCAGCCAAAAAAATGTGTTTTTCTAATTGCAGATCTCTCCCCTCCAGGGATGAAGGGAAATGAGGTTACAGCTGGAGGCCACATTTCTGTACAAACTTATCAGGTTATTTAATATTCATTTGTTGCGGATTTCGAGTGGCTCTAAATACCAGTACGAGTATACCCCAAAAAATCCACACAAAACAGCCACAACAAATGGAATTGTTTGACTTTGAATGGTCTTCCGGTTAATGGTTTAGATAAGCGGCGAAAACTTCTGCTAAAAAGTTAAACTTTTACCAAAAGAAATGACTACATTAGCCAACCCATTTGGAGATATTGGATAAAAGGAACCGAAGGCTAAGAAAAGCATCTTTAATGACCGAAAAATGTAGTAAATAAAAGAACTATAGGAGTTTTTGAAAGGATTTATAAGCAATGCGATCCATAGGGGACCTTTTGTATCAGGATCGATCACTGTTCGTTGTACAATTGGCTATCCCTCTTTGATCTTTCTAAGAACTCTTATAAACCTAAGACTCTCTCTCTCTCTCTGTCTAAATTATGTCCTTAATGGATCTGTCCCCATTTAGCATTCACTTCAGAAGGCTAGACATTAAACAAAATGATAAGACCAACTTGTCTGGTTCTTAACCGCCCTACAAATCGCTCTCCAATTAAATCCTTTTATGTTTTCTACATAAACTAACTTTGCATTTGAAACTTTTTCATTCCGTCTGACAGACCCGCTGCCCATTTGCCATCGTCCGTCCGTCCACCCTTGGGCCCCTTGGGCTATATGTAGTATCTTTTCAAGTCCTTCCTTGTGAACCTTTAATAAGAGTCCCCAGTCCAAGTCATTTAATGTGCTTACATTCATTTCGTTTTAAATCTGTGATAAAGTGAGGGCCGCTTTAAGCTTAGTAGACCCTTCTTGCCTCAGACCCAAGCTACACTCTGCTTTTACCTCCTCGTCCGTCTTGCTCCGTCTTCCTCCGTCTCCCCACCCTCTCTGTCTCTTTCCCACCACCTCTTCTACCATCCCGCATGCTTAGTAGCCAAAGTTGTCGCCGTGTCGCGACAAACGCCATTCTTTACACGACGCGAGTTCTGTGCGCTTTTTTGTTTCCGCTCGTTGCTGCTCGGGATTTTTCTTATGTTTCTTGCGCCTTTTTGTGCTTCCGGTTGTGTACGCGCTTTCTAGATTACTTTTATAAGTGAATTTGTTGCGGTTTTCCGCAAAATTTACAAGTACGTGAGAAAATTAGAGCTTAGCCTCTTGGAGCCTCAGCCGCTTGTTGCTCGCTCTGCTGGCTGCCTGTTGGCCTTTTATCCAAGATTTTTTTTTTGTTCTTTTTGTTTCCTGTGGTTTAGCCCTATTATGGGGCCCACCTCAGGTGCTTTAAGGTGTACCTAGTGGCGTATGCTTAATGCCGGTTTAAACATCACTCATACGCCGCGTTGCAGGAGGGAATTAGAATTAGACGCCATCGCACTGGCACTGGGACTGGCACTGGCAGGGCAAATTAGCAAGTTCATTATTTGCTTAGCCATCGCCTTTTGCCAATTTAACGCCAATCCTAAATGTGACTCTCTAAAGTGGGGGGGAAAACCGAGAAGGGAGAGAGAATTCTCCTCTGACATGAAAATAAATTCGATGGCCCGAACTCTCTCTTCCACGCTGAAATAAAGTTTCATCTTAGCCCGCGAATGAGCAAGACAAAGTTTTTCTTCTGTGCTTCCTTCTCCCGCCTTAGCCTAAGCGGGTGTTTCTCTGTCTCTGTCTCTGTCTCCGCCTCTGCCTGTCCGTCTCTGTCTCTGTCTCATTCTCGCTCTGTGTCTTTGTGTGCCAGTGTGCGGTTTTGTCTGTATTTGCAGAATTGTTAGTTTCACGCTTTGTTTGTTGAGATTAGCTGGCAGGGCGCGGGCGCCCCCACAAGCCTCATGCCCGCCTGCTGACAGAACTCTCTCTGCCCCACTCCCAGAACATGGAGCATGGAGCATGCCCGAAACGCACGAAATAAAATTGTGCAGCTTACTTTACTTTATTTGCCCCAACTTATGCCACGCCACAGCGCTACACTTGTTTTATGGATGCCCTACAGAGGCGGGTTTTTGTGGCGGGAGTATAATAAGATCGTCATCAGCTTGGCCATCGTTCTGTCTCTTTCTGGCACTCTCTCTTGCGCTCTCCCCTTCTCTTTCTTTCTCATGTAAGACTGGAGGGGATTTTTCTGATTACCTCCTTTTCGGTGCAACGCCATGAAATGCAGAAATTCTTCACTTCACTAAAACTTTCAGTTTATGATGTGGACGTGATTTATCTCAAATCTTTATCACAACTTTTCTACACCTACTTTTATATATATTAATAGGTTACCTGATGCTGCTGCTGCTTTAACCCATGGACTCTACCACTCTATCTCTGTCTTTCTCATTGAAATCTACCCTCTCGAATCGCTCCCCAGAGACAGAGATGGAGAGCGAGAGAGAGAGAGAGTATCTAAACTTCGTCTAAATCAATTCCCCAGCACACATTTCACTTGGTTTATTTGCTCCGCTTGTTTGTTGCCTTTTGGAAGAGCAAAGTTTGCACGTGAAAATTGCGTTCACATGTCTTCCCCAATTGTGTTTGTGTGCGTATACGTACATCCATGTGTTTGTGTGTGTGTGTGTGTGTGAGGCTATGTCCGTGCCTGATGTCTGTGCGAGAGTGAGTGTGTGTATCTGTGTGTGTGGCTGAATTGGTGGCGCTAAAATTCGCTGGCGTGTGGAAAATTGATGCTGTTGCTGAAGTTTTTGGCTTTTTGAACTGACAGCTGCGATTTTTATGCGTCGCAGCAGCAGCAGCAGCAGCCTCTGGAAGCAGGAAACGGAAAACGGAAAACGGGAAACGGGAAACTAGGAAAAATAATTGTAATTGTGAATTGTATGACCCCCCGCCCACCAAACAGGAGGAACACCCTACTCTCATCCCCTCTGTGCTGGCTCCACTCCACTCCACTCCAGTCCTCTCCAGTTCCCTCTAATCAGAATAGTAGTGGGGCATGGTGTGAAGTGTCTAATATTATTTCGGTTTGCCGCCTCCGTCTCCGTCTGAGCGATGGGCTTCCATCTGCAACTGCTTGCGGTTATTCCGCATTCTACCCTCTACCCCCTACCCCCTACCCTCTGGATCTGGGGCTTATTTATGGTTGAGTTTGTCTGGAATTGCTTTCCCTCTTGGCTAATGAGAATTTATGGCTAATTGATGCTGTTATGCGTGTGGCCCAGCCCAGCCCAGACTGAAAAGGAAAGCAAATTAGGGGGCACTCACACTCGCACACTGCACAATTGATTTCGGGGAGAGTAGAGACCGCTGGCTAGAACGCCCCTGCAACCCTGCAACCCTGCAACCATGCAACCATGCAACATAAATTAAGCGCCGTTCAATGCAGCAAAAAGTGCCGCAGCATTTTCGTATGCGATTGTGTGCATTTAATTAACTAGAATTTTAATTCATAATTCATAAATGGCCAGAAGCTGACGTCACGCACTCGTACTCGCAGTCGTACTCGTTTCGTATTTAGCCAACAGCTGGTCATGGTTAATTCACATGTTCCACTCCCCCTGCCCTGTCGTGCCCTGTCGTGGCCAGTCTTTCCCGCCTATCGATTGCCCCTTCCAGGCGAATGGGCCCCGCAATGGGGCAATGTTCTCACAGGACACACGTGTGCTATGCAAATTGCTCAAAAGTATGGGTATAATGCAAATGGGGCACACGGCACCCAGGGAGCGCCAGAGCGAGCTCCTCCTCACTTAATTAGCCAGCGTGTTTATTTATTATTCACCGGCAGTGCCTCCCTGCCTCAGTGCCTCACTGGCGTGGCATGCCTTGTTCTCCCTTGCCTGCCCCACTGCCTCGCTGCCTCACTGCCTGCCTGCCTGTTCCGGCCTAATGAATCACAGTTTTTGTAGTGGAAATTTTAATTTTTCATTAGCATGCAAAGCAACAAAGCGACACGAAAATATATGACCTTGTACAGAGTAGTTTTTGTACCTAGAAATTTTCGAGTAGAAAGGTATGCTGTGCTCTTGCAACAGTCAGTGGGAGATGTTACCGAAACCAAAGGAAAACACATATGTTCTGTACATAGGGAAGCCACAACTTAAAAGATCATATCGAGAGACCAGAATACCAGAAATAGTCTCGATGGCATAAGTATTTTATTAATTAAGTGGCTTACTTGGATAGTTCCCGAGTGATAGGTATCTTCTAGTCGGTATGTGTATATTTCTTAGCTGTTTTTGCTGTCATTTCTCCACATGCCCGGAACATTTGTCACAGGTGCTGAGGGCCCTGAGTGATTGAGCGAGCTCACAGGGTAAAAAGAGCACAAGAAAAATGTGAAAAGCATGTTGAAAGGATTAATGCACACATCATTTAACCAAAGGAAAAGCCTCTCAGATAGGTGAAAGTCCATCTCCATCTCCTGGCTCATGCCACATGCCTCGTGCCTCATGCCTGCACGGCCCATTGAGAGCTCGAGTCCCAAAATGACAGCTGCCCCAGCCCCAGCCCCAGCCTCAGCCCCATTCACAGCCCCTTCATCCTGATGGTCCCTGTCCCATCAAGTGCTAGACCAAGTCCACGATTATGAGCCTGAAGTTGGTTTTGCCCTTTTCTGGGGATTTTGTGGCTGACCATGTAGTTCTTTTTTTGCGGTCGACTTGGGGCTTGTTTTCTCTCAGTGTAAACTGTTCGAGTTGGCTGAGCTTTAGTTATTTTTCTGCACAATTTAATCTTTGTTTTAGTTATTTACATTCCGGTGTGGTAAAGGTATTTGTGGCCAACCCGCCAGAAAGGTTGGGTAGTGCTTAAGGATGGATTGAGAAATGGTTTCCTTTTTTTGGATTACAAAATCATTGAAGCTATAACCGGTAGAGAGAAGAGCAATGGGTTTTCCACTAAATAATCGTGAGACCAGAATGAAAATATCATTCAATTTTTGCTTCATGATTAAAACATTAAATAAAATAAGTGGATTACGGAATATCCTTGTTGGCTGTAGCCAATCTTTACATATTATACTGGTTAAGCATTCCATATAATTCCATTATGATTTCCATTATGTTCACATCACTCATATTCCTCGCAGCGCCATTCCCTTCCCATCCTTCCCATCCCTCCCACATTCTGTGGCAGACAGCAATTAATCTGTTCAATATGTACTGCATAAAAATGGATCGACAACAGTTAAAACTGCAAAACCAGAATCAAACCGAGGCGATGCCAAAACCAAACCAGAAACCGCAGCCATTTCATTGAGTGACCAGATAGCCGACCGGTCGCAGGGTCACGTTTGCTCTGGTCTCCGGGCCCCGGGCTCCCGGCACTCGACTGCGTATGGAACACGCTGCGTGCTCCGTGCTCCGTGTTCTCCGCGGTCTGGACGCCATTTGCGGCTCATAATTCAGAGCCGGGGCCTGATTCAGTAAATTGCATTACCAAAATAATAAATCAATAACAATTTGATGGACCTAAATGGGATTACTGCCAGCCGTCGAGGCTTGGGATTGGGTCTTGTGTCTGCGCCTGTGTCTGTGTCTGTGTCTGCGCTCCTTTATGACATAATTTAATTCATTTCTTTAAAATCATTTCCAGCGAAACGAAATGAAATACAAAACGCAAGCACATAAATAAATAAACGTATATTCTGTTCCAAATTGATTTTATTTACCAGCTGCCTGCATGTGAAATTCAACTGATTTTTATCTTCAATGCCAACAAAGAAAGTCAACAGATTCGAGAGCGTTTTACCCGCGGATGCAAATAATGCCAAAGGAAATTAAGTGGCGGTATGGGGCAGTGAAGGCAGATATGGCAGCAGCAATTGCCACATCAGGAGGGGCACACTTTGTGGCACTCATCCACACACTTGTGTCAGGATATTCCCAAGGTCGATTTCTCGCACATTTAAGCGGGGAAAAGAATGTACGACTCGACGACGCCAGGTTTAGGTGATTCCATATTTATGGAAAGATATCTTTTTATCTTTTGCCACCTCTTTGGCTTGTGTTCCCCAAACTCCATACAGAAGTTCCTTAAAAAACGAAAATACTTTCAGTTCCAATTTCTTACCAAAACTTTTCCTTCAAGAAGAATATTCATTTCCAATTGGTTTCGAAAAGTTTACGTTCAAAGAGATTGCCAGAACACCTTTCCGGAACTTTCGAACAATTTGCCGGAGCAAAAAAAAAGCCAATGAAATTGGAGGACAGCGAAACTGGTGCTGGCTGCCACTATTTCGGGTTTTGTTAATTTTATTTGCATGTATTTATGCCTTACTTTTATTTATTTCTTTAGATGCCTCCCCCCTCCCCCTGCCTCCCTGCTTGCTTTTTTCCCTGCGGTTGGTTGCTATACATTTTTTAACATCGTTGAGCGACAGCAGTGCCATGCAGCACGTGATTGAAGCCAAAGAAGCCAAGCACACGTACAGTCACACATTTTTATACACGAGCACGAGTAGGAGTAGGAGTAGGAGTACGAGTATATTCGATTGACAGACCCGCGCTTAGACTACTGAATCCAGAAGCGATTCAACGGAATCCTCAGACGGAATCCACGGAGACAGGCATACATATGTGTGCATCCATACTCGTGTACATGTACATGGGCATAAATTTCAAATAAATTTCGCTGTACCCTCGTACACATGGCCTTGGGTGGGGATCTGTGTGTGAGTGTGTGTTTCCTCCTTTGAAAAATAGGCAATGTGCGGAAATTTTGATTTTTCGCCCGAGTTGGCAGGGCGACGAGCGGGTTTAGTTTTGTGTCTGACTTACAGCGAAATCAAATTAACTTGTGCATACTTTTAGGCGCATAAAAGGAAGGAAAGAAGGCACCAGAGACCGAGTGAGACCCGGAGTCAAAATGCTGCGACGTGACTTTGCCTGCTTCTGCTTCTGCTTTTGCTCCCCTTCCCTTTCGCTACACTTTCCCCAATGCAAATGGCGAACGGAAGTCGTGTGCTGTCTGTGTGCAGTCTGTGTGTGTCCGTGTGTGTGTGTCTCTCTTTCTCGTTCTCTGCACGTGTGTGTGTGTGTGTGTGTAAATTTATTCACTGATGTTCTTTACAAAAGGCAATTTTAAACATTCTGTCATTAACTCGACAAATTTTTAGAACGTTGCCACATTCGGGGCCCGAGGTAATTACAAAATGAAGTGCACGTGAGACACGAAAAGAAAGCCAAATAAAAAGTGAGCCATAAAACGAGTATAAAAAGGAGACGAAGAAGGAGATGGCAGTAGGCAGAAGGGAGCCAGCTAGTGGGAGGAATGAGAGCAACGAAAACAGACGTCAAAATGAATTTTTGTTTTACTTTATTTTCCAGCCCCCAGCAGTAGGACTTCGAATATGTTTTGAATTGCTTGATATCTTTTAATGGCCGCAACGGTAGATGAGTTGCCTGATGAGCTGTGGCTTACATAAGTACACACATACACGTATGAAAAGAGGAATGTAGAAGGGCTTTGGCAGACGGAGCTGTCTCAAAGGAAGAAGAGATCTCTGTCATGTTATATGACATGTACACTAAAAGGTGTCCTATTTCTGCTAATTAATACAATAACCAGAAAAAAGCACAAAGAATCTGGGGAAATTTATCAAAAAGAAAACTAAATAGAGTTATGTAAAAGGAAATCAGTTTTTAAGCTCCTTTTGTGGTGCGTTTTGTAAGGGGATGCAAGGGGAATTTCTGCTGCTACTGCTGTTACTCCTCTCTCGCCATGCCAAACACAATCAAAACATTACTAAATTTAGTATATAATTATTCCAAAACTGTTTTTAATGATTGTGGCCCGCTCAGCGCCCGCACCTCAGCTGTGGGCATTCGAAATGAGGACTGAAAGAGGCAGACATTAAGAAAATAACACGCAACTATTAACACCTAAATGCCTGCCACATGGAGGCATAAATCAAAAAATAGCTTCATAAAATATTTATGCCCCTTAACACATACACACATGGGAAGGGGCAGGGGCAGCGGCAGCGGCAGGCGCCGAACAAAAAGAGCACCCATTCGTAGTGTTAAATAAAAATGGGCGCCCATTTGTAGGCAACGGAAGCGGAAATGTTTAACAATTGAGAACACAACAGGAAATGGCAGCGAGAAAGAGAGAGACAGAGAGAGAGAGAAAGAGGGAAAACTCCGCAACTGGTTGTCCATTCAGGGATGCAGAAAAATGTCGGAAAAACTGAAATAAACTGCCAGCACTGACAGCCGCCGATAAAGGAATGGCAAGGCAAGGGGTTACATCCTCTGAAAATGTTCGCAAACAAATTAAAAATTAGCCATAAAAAAATAATCATACGGCGACTGGTGCCAAAGCAAACAAGCGACATTAAATTGATAAAAGCCGGGGCCAAAAGGGGAAAGGCCGTCAATAAAGCATGGAGAATGGAGCAGCATGTGAGCGGGCCCACGACGACGATAAAGACGGCCTCGAGAGCCGAGTCGAACACTTGAGTGCCAGTCGAGGCAGACAACGGCAAATGCTCAACATTTTTTGTACGTATTAAAAGCAACTTCCAAGTCATTAACCCGTTTATGACGCTTAACTTGGCCGCTTCTTTGGGCCAGGCCAGGCCCCGCCACTTGGCCACAATAAAGCGGCAATAAAAGGCCTTGCACGCAAAAGACAGCCACACGTAAAGACCCACACACATACACACATGTGTGTGTGTGTGTATTTGCGGGTCTTGGCCAACTTTAAGCGCTTAACGGCTCATTTATTGCAGAGCGTAGCCCCAAATAAAGGGGGGATCCAGAGCCAGAGCCAGATCCCGAATGGCATAAAATGTTATTAAAAACGCGACTCAGGCTTAGCCACAGAATGGCCGGGGCACGCGCCCATTATGTGCTTAATCTTTGACCGGACAGGCCTCCACACACACACACAAAGGCAAGCACAAGCACAAACAGAAAAACGCACACAAAGGCCCTAGAAGCCCACGACAAGAGACGGTGAAAGGGGCACAGGAACGAAGTGGAATGAAACGGAAGGGCATGACGAACGGAAACGGTTGCATCAATGTCGTTTGGCCATTTTATGCCAGATCGTTTCGCATAAAATAGGAACCGACTGACTGCATATAAATATGTGAGAAGAGAGATAGAGAGCAACAGCGAAAGGGCGATAATGAGAAAGAGACAGAGAGTGAGATTCATTTTCTTTAATGGAGAGACTACGCTCAGAGTATGGCAGTGCATACATCATAGGCTGTCTGTAAATTAACAGCAAAGCGAGATTGAAGTCTGGCATATCCCGACACATCTCACACACTTCCAAAGTTTTCTATAAAAAACAAGGTAGAGATCAACTGATTCAGGAGATGTGACAGTCATTTTTCATCTAAATTTCCTTGAAAGTGAAGAGATAAAGTGAAGGAGATAAGCCAGATAGATGGACAGAGAGAAACACAGAGCGTCAGTAGTGATTATCTTCCTGTGTGGCTTTGATCCATTAATGTTGACAATGACAATAAATGAAGCCTTCTGATCACAAAGCCATAAGCATCTTCATATCGCCAGTATCAAGCCATGTAGTACATGGTACTCTATCAATTCCAGTAGATCCTCTGGCAGCAGGGTATACAAAGGAATTTACGGTTGATGTGGCTTGTCTGTTTATGGCAACGGCAGCCGCCAGTACAGTAGGATGTTGGCAACTCTGGGCTGTGCGACTGTGGGGTTGTGGCTGGCCCCGCTGCTGCTGCTGGCTGCTGGCGGCTGGCGGCTGGCTGTTTGGGGAAACGGTGCCTGCCCTGCCACGCGCCTACTCACCAAAAGCGGCTTTGGTTTTGTTATCCACACTTGCACACACACTCCCACACACACTCCCGCACACACTCGCTCTTGGAGTGGGGCAGGGGCAGAGGCACACGCACATTATGCTAATATTAGCCCCGGATAGTGGTAGTGCTAGTGGGTTAAGGACATTTTTATGCACGCGTATGCTCACGCACATCGACACCGACATCGACAGTCGAGAGTCGGCCATCTGTGTTCGTGTTCGTGTTCGTTTTCGTTTGCCAGTGTTTGTGCATGTTAAATGGGCGTAATGCCACTATTATTGGACACATTACAAACAAAATGAGAATGGCCCCCGGCTGGTGTCCCCTGACGATTTTCCCAGCGTAAGCATTGTCTGGCCTTAAAGCTCTCTTGGCCAAAGAGAGAATAAATTGCAGTTGGCATTAAACTTGCATCAGAGTGCAGTTCTGAGCGCCCCCATAATTGAGTGAATCGATTTTCCTTGGCCAGGCCACCAGAGAGTGTCCCAAGGCGAACGAACAGGTGTGTCTTCGAGCAGTCTCGCATCGCAATTGATGGGGAATTTCCATTTACTGCATTATCCCCTTAATGGAGGGCGGCGGCTGTTCTGTGCTCCCACCTTAAGGCACTCAAAATCTCTTCCCGTTCGATTCACCTATTGCCAAATGAGCAGCCGCAAGACCCATTTGGATCTATTCAAGCATCGTTACCTGTTCGGTATCATAACCGATATCGGGCATCGATTTTTATGCCCAAGTAATTTCCTCAAAATGTTCCCGAAATCAACAGAGCAAGGCCAAAGCCATTGACATCTTTTCAACCACATCCCCATCATCATCATCGTCATCATCATTTGGGGAAAAAGTGAAAACATTGCTACAAAAAAAAACTTGGGGAAACTTGTGCTAGAAAATAGTTACCAAAAGAGCGAAGAAGCGAAGCTTCCATTTTGCAGTACAAGCAAGGCTGCGGCGGCCACGGCAACGGCTACGGCAATGGCAATGGCAATGGCAGCTGAGGTGTTTTATCGATTTACACTAACCACAAATACTATGTATAAGAATAACGTATAAGGATAGAACCTTTCCGCTTGACAGCCATGGAGAAATGAATGTGCCCATTGGAACCAGTAGCAGAAGGAGAAGCCCCACTTTGTGTCACATTATGGAGACATCAAGCACACAGACGGGACTCGTATATACGAAATAGCAACAGCGATTAAAGTGAAAAAATACTGCCCTTAGGGGGCACTGGGTGTGGCAAGGATAAGGCACACAAATTTCAACTTAAATCCGAAAATATCACGGTATCAGTAACTACAAAACAAGAGAGAGAAAGAGAGTCAGAGAGAGACGGAAACATAGAGAAGGAACAGGAAAATTATAATATAAGTATAAATCATAATTTTAAGGCAGAAATCTCTAGAGATGAGCTTTCAGCGGGATGTGGGTTCGTGGCTGTCTGCCACGTCTTGGGCTGTCCTTGGGCACCCCTTGGGCTCCCTTTTTTCCGGCAGGTATAATCCCTCAAAGCGAAAACACAACTCAAGCATTTTGGACGCCTCTTTCAAACTTCACTTGGCTTTATATGTATGGCATGGGCTGTATGTTGTATGATGTATGTGTGTGTGTGTGTAAGACGAGCCAACAATTTATGCGCTTCGTCGCTTTTCGTCTACTCCAAAATGATTTGCCTTTAGCCAGGACCCCAGACCCCAGACCCATGCCCCATCCATCCACTTTGCCTCAAGTTCAATTTATTTTGCGCATAAAAAATATAAGCATTTTTGCCGGGTTCTATTCGGGGCCATGTCCATGGGTTGTATGTGTGTGTTTGTGTGTGTGTGTGTGTGGGTATGTGTCTGCAAATTTAAGAAATTTGCCTATTCAACTAAAGCCAAAGATAGAGATGAGCGCAGACAGATGAGATTTGCCGTTTATTAAGCTAATTCCTGGAATGTGCTGGACTTGGTCTAAATATAGCCTCTAAAATAAATAATTATAAGCTTACGAGTTTTAGGAGGAATATACTATATATAGATATATACTATAATGTCCAGTTATTGCTGCAGTAAGCTGTGGGCAAGGCCGAATCTTATATCGCGATTTCCAGATCATTCTTTCCATAGTCAAACCTTCCTTGATCTCAAAGTATTCAAAAATCTAACCACCCAAGCAAGAACTCATCGCTAACTCTCCTGCCCCCCAACCTTTTGCCACACGATTGCATGCAACATGAGAAATTGCTTATAAATCATGAGCAGCGCCACCGCCTACCCCGGACTCCCATGCGAATGCATGTTTACTGATTTACTGCTTCGGTTTTTTTTTTTTGCCATCAAAATCTACATATTATACGAGTACAAACACACACAAATACCCATACGAGTGCATAAACCCATAAACATTGTTGCTGCCACACATCTGTGGAGCTGAAGTAATGGTTTATTGAATAAAACGCTACCTGCTGGGAAAATGAGTGGGGAAAACTATTTTGGCCAAGAAAATTTGTCGACGCGTCGTCAACATTCGCTGACATGCCAAGTAATTTGCTGCTAAGCAACACCGATATACAAAAGGCAGGGCTACCCAGTCGAACCACCCACTGAACCACACAACTAGCTAGCTACTCCACCCACTTAGACGCCCGAACAGCTACTCCACCCACTCCAACCACCCGCAGAGTAAAGGTTTGTTTCGGCTCTTTGATAATTCACAAAGTGCACAGGGAGAAAAGAGTGCTCCGGGCTGGCTGTTGTATTTGCTTGAAGTTGACTATTTTTCGGCACTGAAAAGGTTCTATAGGTACTCGTAAATACTCGTATGTTGAGCCCTGATGAGAATTCGCTTACCCACTAATTAAAACCATTGAAATATAAATCATAGACAAGGATAACATTGAAACCTAAACTTAAACTCTTCCAATGATCGAAGTTTCATATGCATGCTTTCCAATTCGATTCAATTCTGAAAAGCTCTTATTTAATGATCGCTACCAGAGAGATTCTAATAGGATAAACTCTCCAATAAAGTTGGGAGATATTTGCAAGAGTCTTATATATGTATATTTATACAATCCTGCTAAACGATTCCCTAGAAATTATGGACAAAAATACTTTCGCTGAGTATGTAAGGGTATTATCAGTTTCTATCCTCCAAATCTCTTGGGTTCCTTCTTTTTTTTATACGCTTCAACTTTTCTGTGAACACATGTCAGGGCATTTAAGATTTATATTTTTTCTCTATTTTTCAGCTGGACCGTGTCCATAGGCAAAATTGTTGAGCTGCCTGCCGACCCCCTCCCCTTGGGTTCGGCATTTTGCATGCATTTTTGATGGGCCGGCCTGGACGCTAGGGTTCGGCTACAAAAGCGGCAGGGCCGTGTGCAGGCAATGCTTTTTTAACGCGCTTTCATGGTTAGCTGCATTCAAGTGGGGCTCTCGTTCCGTTCGCCTTTATTTCCCACTTTTTTCTGCAGTTTTTTAGCTTTTTAATTGTCAGGCAGTCGGCGGTGGGTCCACCACTCGGGGAATCGGTGGCAATTGAAAGGGATTTCGCTGTGTCCTCAAATGGGAATTTAAGAATTTTCAAGGAATAAGCTAACCAAACTCGTGCTTCGACCGGACAGGAGAGGAGAGACTGGAACGCGTAATACGCCTATAGAGATTTATCTGGGGGGGGGGGACTTGTTGAAGGTTATGGAAAACCAACAAAAATTGAAACTCAAATCGGCTTGAAGCTGTTATCGTTTTTGAGTGGACTTTGAGGGCATTGGAAATTGGATTCATATGTGGGTCAAAATGTTGGTTCAGATAAGAGGGGTTTCTAGGACAGTCAATTCTGGTGGAATTGAACTTTAAAAGGAAAATTAAAACGCAAATCATGGTGAAATATTCGTTAACAACCAAGTTTATATTGTTATATGAAAAAACAACATATCGTATAAATATTATTCCCCTAAAACTACACCCAAGCCAATTATCCACCCACTAGACTTTATATGAATCACAGTCCAATCAGAACTTTGCAGCAACAAATCCGGAAAATGCAACATTTCAACGCACATTCCTGCACAAATCCGGGCGGACGGGCGGTCTAAACAGGCACGCCGAAAAAAGTCTTTAAAACAAACAATGGAAAATGGAAAAACTAGGAATAAAACGAAAACGAAAACGAAAAAAGAGGCAGACAAACAGCGACCTTACCATTGTTACCTTGGCCGCTCGGCATGGAGCATGGGGCATAGCACAGCGTGGCACAGCAGCGAGCAGCGAGCACCGAGCATAGAGCACAACGTGAGGCGTACAACACTGCGTATGAATGATGCGGGCTCTTTTAAATTATGCAAGAGTATTTTCCGCTCAGTGGCAGCTGGGCACACACACACACACACACACACACAGACGGGGCCTCATGTGAGCAAGCAAATTTTCCACACAATAAAATTGTTCACACTTTTTATGCAGAGACGGAGAGATGGAGAGTGGAAAAGAGATGATGATATGGAGAGAAACAAAGAACTTCACGTCTTTGTCTGTGCCATATAAAATAAATTAGAAAACTGGCAAATTCTATATTCAAACCTTTTATTAAAGCCCGGCTAGAGCCAGGGCCTTGATAAATTATGAAAATGCAGCTAACGAGGCGTGTGGAACCTTGACATTTGCCCGAGTCCAAATCCAACACTCGGCTGCCTCTCTGTTGGCTGTCTGTCAGGCCAGGCAAACACCCACATCCACATAGCCATCTAAATCATCATCAGCAGATCCTTAGTTCTCCCTGGAGTGCATATTAAAAATGTGTACAATTTGATGGGTTGAGTGTCACTCTGTTGAAGAGCTGAAAGGGTACACTCGTGCCCGAAAGGATAACTTAAAGTTGTCTTTAAGTTTCCTTTCAGATTTTCCCCTCGAAGTCGCTGCAAAGTATGCGACAATAAATGACAAAGCTAATGCGCTTTCCACGTTCTGGCAAACGCACCACGGAAATGTCTTGGAGGCAGCATTAGGATGCCTGGATGTTGCTGCCGCTGCCCTGCCTCTGCCACAGCCATTGCAATGCCACTCAAGGCATTTGCCTGCTGCCAGCGGCATCTCGTGCCATAAATGTCTTGCACATTGTTGCAGGTGCAGAGGCAGAGGCAGAGGCAGAGATCGGGGAAATGGCTTGGCAAACCCTCAGGCGCGTTGCAGCTTGAGCTTGACATTTGCCTGACAATCAGGCGACACATTTTCCCACTCTGCCACTCTGCCACTCTGCCCCTCTGCCACCCTCCACTGCCAGTCGCTCTCCTCCTCAGTGAATTTTTCTGCTGCTTTGATTTTGAATAGCTCACTTACTTAATAAACGTTGCAGCTCTGCTACGTTTCCTCACTCTATGTTTGCCCTGTCCTGTCCTGTCCTGTCCCGTCCCGCCTGTCAGGAGTGTGTCTCTCAGACTGTTTTAATGCTGTGTAAATTCAAGTTTGCATTTCCAAGGCTTCTTTCCAGCTCATCCTCGGGTGCTGTTATATGTATGCCTGTCGCCTAGATTAGATCATTACACATGGCACACAATAATTCACTGAAAGCGGAGGAGTAGACCATCAAAAGTAAGTGCTAAGCCGGGGAATTAAAATGGGATCGAGGGGAGTATTCGAGGCGTTGTTTACCTTTCATTTGAAATAATAGGTACATATATGTATTTGTAAATGACTTACATCCTAGAATTTCTAATATTTCTGCGACTAACACCTTTGTTTTTTATCGTTAATTCCTTCTAAATTGTTCATCTACAATTTGGTTTTCAAATGAAGAGCACTCAGGCTTTATAGCTCCCTTTTTTCGTATGCCCCCAAGCTATTCCTCAGATCTTTCAGCACCCACTTGGCCCACACAAGTCCACCTTGGCTAAGCAAGGCCAGAGGCAACAACAATCAGTCCCCAAGGACTGCCAGAAAGATGTTGGCAGGTAAATTTATTTATTGAGTCACTTACTTGGCAAAGAATCTCTCACCCCGAGGTATGTGTGCGTTTGAAATTTATGCGTATTTTGCCTCCTGACTTTCACTTGGCACTCTCCATCTTTCTGGCAATTGAATTAAATTTCAATTAATGAAATATGTGGCCTTAAGTCAGATTTTATATAGTAGGTATTTTTTCTTTTCAATGTTTGCTAACCGAAGGGACCTCGCAGTCAGAGTCCTTTCTTCTCTTTTCTTTTCTTTTCGTTTCTTTTCTTTTTATTTGTTATAGCAATCGAAGGGAACTGTCGGTATTGTCTTTATTATTGCTGCTGCCTTTTGGGGATGGGAGGGACGGAGGGAGGGAAGGAGGAGGGAACAAGGGCATACACCAATTTGGTTGGTCATAAATTTTAGAGAGACGGCACAAATGAAAAGCACAGCGCGTTAGGGAAAATATTTAAATTTTCTCGCGCGCGCTCTTTTTCTGCAGCCCTTTTTTTCTTGTTTGGGTCTGAAGGGAGTCCTGTGGAAAAAATCTGCTTAAATGTACTTCCGTCATAAAATAACGGTAATGCAGAGAGAGCAATGCTCCTCTGTGTGTTTGTTGGTGTGTGCCTCACGTAGCAAGAAAAACCTTTTTATAAATGTTGGTTCGCAGCTTCCGCAAAATAATAAAACAAAGCGCCAACACACAGAGCGGGAGAGAGGCAGCTGCCAGGACATCGCCCGGACCCGAGCAAAAGGCAACCCGGCAAAAAGAATGCTTTTAAATTTTGACACACACCCACACCCACAGCCACACACACACGCACCACTTGGTGGGGCAAGAGGAAAAAAAAAAAACCAAAAAATTAATAAATATGTGCAACAGAGCTCCGCCTTCGAGGCACACAGAGAGACGCCACCGACCGACCCATGAAGGCACTGCCCCCTTTGCTCACTTTGCTCACTTTGCTCACTTTGTTTATTTTAATTTTTTCTGTAGTCCTTTTTTACATTTTGTTTGTGGATTTTGATGGTCCCAAAAACTCTGTGCGGCGACATTTGTTTGAAGTTTATTTTGCATATGTTTTATTCCAGTTTCATTTTTATTTTTATTTTTATTTAGTTGCTGCAGTGGCAATGCAGGAATGGGTGGGAAGGGGACACTGAGATCACGATTGAGTGGCAGAGTAGGCAAAATTCTACTCAACTGGAAACGTTGGACAAATAAACATTTTCCAAAGAGGAATTTTAACAAGGACACAAAATACAGAAATACAAAAATATTGCGAACGATTTTTATAAAATTATCGAATTATATTTTAAATTGGTTCAAAAAAATACTTTAATTAATAAGAATTTACCCAAGACTAGAATCTAATAAGCATTTCAAATAGTTTTGAAGGTATACTATGGATTTCCCTACTTTTTTAGAACTATCCAATAAATCTGTAACGAAATCCCTATCCTCATTTGAACGATTTCTTTCTTTATTAAAAACATTGTCATAAAAGCCAATTAAATCAGTCAATCTGTCTGCTAACTCAATGTTTTCCCTACCATTAACAGTCAGTATACAACTTTTAAAGCCCCACACATCCCCCCACACTGCTGTTCAATCGATGCACAAATCTGATTCATTGATTCATGCTTTACAAAACTCATTCATACCAAAAACCAATTAAAATTAGCCACTGACAAAATAACAAAATTATCGGCAACAAACTCGCTCAACCGCAAACAAAAGATACTTAACAAATACATTTAATTCGAATTGCTTCGGCAATTTACTGACAGATACAAATTATAATGAAAACTGGCCATTAAATAGTTGTAATCATTGAAATGAAAGCAAATGGAAACTTTATTTCGATAAGAGTTTAATTGATACATGAGTATTATAGTGGAGTCAACGTATTCATTCGAATTCAATCTCTTACCTTGGATTAGCTTTAGTTTGGCTTAAGTTTAAGCCTGAATCTAATCTCCTTTGAGATGTCGTCGCGTGTTGCGCGTTTCACTGAACCTCCTTGGACACTTAACTTCCTGCCTCTGCCTCTGTCTCTGCCTCTGGCACTGCCTCTGCCTCTGCGTCTGTTCTGGTATTTGTTTTTTATATACCTATGTATAAGTATCTTTTTGTTGTTTTTGTTATTTTCCTTGTAGATCCACCCACAACACACGTCAATTAACCTACTTTCGAGTAAGCAGGGGGCACAAAGCTAAAAAAAAAACATAATAATGGCAGCAACAGCCAGCTCCTAACGAATGGCCCAAGTTAATTTTCTTAGAATTTGTTTCGGTGTTTCTTTCTTCTTTCTTTTCTGGCCTCTGCCTTTCGATTACCCGTAAGTATTTCCGGCAACATACACGCACGCGGAGCACTTTAGCCGGCTTTTTAGACTTCTTGCGCCAAAAATCCAATCAGACGTAGCAGCGGGCCAACAGGCAGACTCTAGGGACCAACAAAATATCACCCATACGCCGCTTGTGCCAACCTAAGCGCACGAGTGGCAAACACGAACTGAAACTGCGGCCAGAACCAAATGCAACCAAATCGGAGTCCCCTGCGTGTGTGGCAACAGCGCATGCGTCACTTTTAGTCAATGAATAGTGCGGCTTCGTGCCGCACAACATTTGCCGCCAAGTCGAATCCGAAAGATGCCTTCGTCCTTTTGGCAGC
This sequence comes from Drosophila lowei, assembly GCA_008121275.1. Classification (NCBI taxonomy): domain Eukaryota; kingdom Metazoa; phylum Arthropoda; class Insecta; order Diptera; family Drosophilidae; genus Drosophila; species Drosophila lowei. Next base: position 21,899,585 of record CM017781.1, on the reverse strand, counting down.
TGATGGCAGAGTTCGGAATAGTCTGTTTTGCTTCTGTGTAAGTTGGCAAATGTTATTATGATTTTATTCAGATCTTTAGGATTTTCAAAATATAAACATATACTCGTATCTATTTATTATCAGCATACATTTGGTATACACAATATACCCTGTTTATATTCAAACTAGATCAAAAGTTGTATAGCTATCGGGCCTTTCTTTGTGCTATTCGCGATATATATGAGTCAATAACACCATGATCGGATTACTGTATCGTATAGTTATCGCAGAATCTTTCAGAGGAAACATTTTTCCTAATATAATTTAAGCAAAGGTCAAAGCATAAGTGGACTATATATCCAATATAGCTCCGATAGGAACGATTAATCTACAAGGGCCTTCCCCCCTATTGTTTTCGGTTATTGTTCCTGTGGTTTCTGTACTCCACTCCTCTGCTTGTTGTCGTTGCCGTCGCCGTTGTCAGCGGCAACATAATCATCGGCGCGTGTTGCTCACTTTGGAGGCAGACGACAGCCGAGGCACAGACACAGTCACAGACACACGGACAAATCCAGAGCACAATTCGCGCAACGTCATGTCAACGAGACAGTCGAGACAAATGCCACAGATCCACCTGCCCCCCTATCCGGGCCGCCTGCTGCTTCCCGCTTGCACTCCCTCATCTCATTCCATGCCATTCCATCCCTTCCCCCATCCAGAGGCCCAACCATTGCCAATTGTCTTGGGGGCTTAACTTTCTTTCATTTCTGTGTTTCCCTTTTTTTGTGTGTTTAATTTCTTTCGCCAACAAGCGTTGGGGGTTCGGGGGCTAGGCAAAGGAAAAGGAAAAGGACTGTTGTTCCTACTCCTTGTTATCCTTTCAATTGTCATTTGCTTGTTGCGTCGCCTCCACTCGATTGCTTCTCGTGTCCGGTGTGTCCCTCTGTGTGTCCCTCTGTGTGTCCCTCTGTGTGTCCCTCTGTGTGTCGTGTGTCTGCGGGAGCTCCATGGCCAAAGCCTCTTGTAATCGCAAGTTAATTTGATATATTGATGTCGATTCTGCCTAACAAAATCTTACAAATCGAATTGATTTCTCTGTGGTTAGAATTTGCTCTTGGAGGGATATTTCATTTAAATTTTGGAACAGTTTGTCTATGATTACTGAGATGATAGCAAGAATACCCAGCTTTTCCATTCATACCTTAGTCCATCTATCGTTGGCCCAACAGCGAATTAAAAAAGGGAAATGGCCAAGAAACTGTGTGGAACAACCCCAATGAACTGTCTTGACCTTCCTGCAATGAGCTCAAGCCACGTAACTGGTCAGGTAAAGCCCTTGTAATCGCCTGTTAACTTGACATGACGATGCTTAACTGATTTATATGTCTGATGCCTAAGTCCCAGCCATGGATAGACATGATGGATGGATCAATCGATGGATGGATAGATAGATAGATAGACGAGTGGATGGAATGGAGAATGTTTCTGAGCCAACAGCAAAATTAAAGAGAAGGCGAAAAGGAAATAAGAAGGGAGGGTCAAATTAAATTGCTTAGTGGAGCATTTGAATGTAATTTATTCAAGGCGGGGCCTAGCCCCTCGACTGCAAACCGGAAGTGCTGCAGCCTGCCCAACATTTTCGGTCTATTTGCACGCCCTCAGACTGCAGACTGCAGACTACAGACTACAGACTGCACTGCACTCAATCTGCATCTGCAGCTGCATCTTTACTTAGCCAAATTACTTGCTCCGCCCTTATGGCCAACAGAAAGGACCCTTCTATTATGGCTGTGCGAAAGAGGCCAGATATAGAGCCAATGCTGTCAATACTGGGGAATAAATTGCGGTCTTTTGTGTACAACATTTTTGGTTTATCAAGCAAACAAGATAAATTATGCAAAAATACACACACAGAGAAAGAGGGAGAGGGCGAGAGACTGAGGGAATGCCACTTGTTGAGATTTCAGTCCGTGTCTGAGTCAATACAATATAAATATATATATATATATATATGTGATATAGCACAATGGCATTATGCTTGATTATGCTCGTGTAATGCCAAGCAAAGTCTCGTTATTTATTATGAAAATCTGCTGGCTCAGTATTTCATTTAAAAGTTTGGCGCTCACGGCTCTACAATGATGCTGCTCCTGCTTCTCGGCTAAAAAGATGGCAAATACAATTTGCAATTTCACAATTTTACAATTTTACAATGGAACAAATCTTAAATACAACTCCGGCAAAAGGCCGCAAAGTATGCCCTGGATCCAGGACACAGGACACAGGACACAGGACAAATGCTTCTCCAGTCTAAGCCTCGGCCATGGCCATTTTAATCCCTTTTAAATTGATATTGTAATTGGTTTCTGTATGTAGTTACGAGCATGAATTTCAATATGTCGACTCGGCTCGGCTTGCCCTTTAGTTCCCCCCAAACCCCCCTCCCTCCACCATACCACCTCCTGCCCCTATCCAGTGTTTTCTGTTTGTCTTTCACGGCTGTGTGTTATACTCGCACAAGTATATGAATTATGTGCTTTTCGTTGGTCTCCTTGTTCCCGTAGATTATGTTAGGCAATTTGTATTTGTATTTGCTTTTGTGGTGACTAGTTTTGCAGGATATCTAATGAATGATTGAAGGGTATATCAGGCATAGAAATTTTCGATGTAGACCACATGAATATGGTCTTTCTCTATACCAACTGTTAGCGGTTTAGGGTTTGTTTGTTTTCATCTATAAATTTGCCTCAACAAATTGGTAAAGGCGTTCTAAAGGGTATAATTAAGTGACTTTCTCTCTACCTTATCCGTTCCAACGGAGAAGTTACAAGCATCTAAAAAAAACAAGATTTAAAATTACTTTATGGTATTACAAAAGTTGAAAGCGCCCCTCCTTAATTTACATACAAACTTCCAACGGATGCTAATCCCCTACTGAAACTATCAAAAAACTTAAGACACAGGAACTTTAAAGAGCACTCCCAATGTTAAACGTAGTATCATTAAATTTATGAGAAATGTTCCACTCATCGGCATTAATAAATATTTAAAGAGCCACTGAAGATGTGGCTTAAGTAATTACGAGAACGGTAACACTTTCAGCGCGACATCTTCACATTTTCACCTTCGAAAACTAAACAAAAGTGACTGACAAAAATCTTTTGATTGCACTTTGGGGACACATCTAAAGGTGTAAATTTTACAGCCTACCCCTCTCTCTCTCTTGGCCAAACAAAAGTCGAAAGGGACTCTATCCCTCTAGTTTTTTCGGTGGGTCTTCGGGCCACGCACAGGTTGCCCATTACACGGCATTTGTCCTTATTTACCGTCTAGGGGGTATCCTCTACTTCCTCTTCTTGGTTTATAAAGCACCTGCTTAACCCTTAATGCGGAACCCACAGAAGCAAAAAAAAAAAACCGAAAAACGGCAGAGACGAGTAGAGTAGACACAAGAAGACGGCAACGGCAACGGCAACAGGAAGCTGTGGCAATAAAAGCAAATCCGTATTCAAGGTGCACGAGGCGGCTGAAATCTTTTGGGAACCAGAACCAGGCCGGATCGGGGCTAAAAGCTGCAACGTCGACGGGTTCGAGACACTGGGACAGTGGGAAAGTGGGACAGTGGGACAGCCAGCAGCAGATTATGTATTTACAGTCAGATAACTCCCGTTATGGCAAAGTTTACTCCACGTCTGCCCCGAGCCCGTTCATGGGCTGCCCTCTCGCTCTCTATTGTTGTTGTAATAAGGCAGCTGCCTAGATGATTGCCGGCAATTGTTGACCATGGCCCAAAGGCTCTTAGACCCACCCATGTGTGTGTCTGTGAGTGTGTGTGTGTTGGACAAAACTTAATGCTGAGTCAGTCCTAGCGGGGCGGCCATTTTGTTTATCTGCATAATAAACTCACCTCAAATTATTGGAGCCCGCATTTTGGACACGTTCCTGTCGTCGCCAGGTGAAATGCCCCCCAAAGGGACATTGCCTGACTCCTGACTCCTGACATTGCCATTGTTCGGACGCCCAAGGGAAAGGAGACACACGGGGGTGGGGAATAGGGGAATGGGGGATGGGAGGAAGCCAGCAAACTTCTCAAATTTCGTATTTAAGTGCTTTCGGTAATGTATTTCGTACAAATTTATCAAACTATCAAATGGCAGATGGGAATCAAGCTTGATAGAACTTCATTTGGAATTTTGTTGGATAAGGCAAAGTGTGAGGAATATTAATCAAAAACAGGAGCAGGAAGTGCCGATTAGCCAGACTGAGTGGATTCAGAAGCAAAGATTAAAGATGCTTTGAGAATCAGAAGCAGAGAATACCCATCTGTTATGTTGCTGAGAAAAGCCTCAAGGTGTCGTCTTACCCTAAGGTGTGCTCCACTTGCACTCCGTCTATTCAACTCTTCAATTTAACGAGGTCTAGGCTGCATTATGCAATCTGCAATCACAGGCAGAGCCCCAAAAAGTAGGCTACCATTTTGTGCACATTTTCAATGCCTCTCATGCGGCCACTGCCGGAATTTTCGCTTGCTTAAAAAATTAAATACGCCTCTTGTTACATAAGCCTGCACATGACATCTATGTCTGTCTGTCTGTCTGTCTGTCTGTCTGTCTGTCTGTCTCTCCTTCTGTGGAGCTGCCACGGTGCGGTTTTTTTTTTTTTTGGAATTCCCGCTAGGCTGCAGTCAGAAATGTCACAGGCCGCGATGGTATGCCCCTACATCGCCACATAGCTGCTCTATTCAGCAGAGGGCGAAAATATTATTTAATGCCCTCTGACAGTTGAGTGAAGCAATATCGTTTACATGCATTACCTATACATTTCAGCATCTATATATGTGCATATGGGGGCATGGCACTCACACAGATTGGAGGCAAAATCTCTTGTTAACTTTAAATGTGGAAAGCGAGAGAAGGGGAGCAACTGCGAATAAATGCCGGAAAATCGTTGCCATTTTGTGTGAATATTTTCGATTGTCACTTTTCATTTGGTTCGGCGCAGCTCTTTAATTAAATTGAAATAGAGTACGAACAGAGTTCCGCCCTGGAGCTGTGTCTCTTAATGACCCACAAATATACATAAATATATACATATACAAATACATATATTTGTTCTTTTATTAATAATTATTCTGGGATTTTTTTCCGTAATCTCTGCCGCAATTTGAGAGTTTGTTTTTCCCATATATTTTCGCATATTTTTTTGATTAACTGAAAAATGAGCTCTCGGCTTACAGTCTGTGAAGCTGTAAATTATTTTTATTTTTTCAACGCCTTCGGTTTAATTTACGTTTTTTATTAAATATGTCCTTACAATTAAATCGCTTTATCAGACTCAAACAGTTATAACTCAGTGCAGCCCCAGCGGATGGGAACACTCTTGGCTGAAACATTTTTAATGCCATTCGAAAAAAAGATCAAACTAAAAAACCACCGAAAACCAATTAACACAAAGCATTTGACTAACACCAATTACCTAATACGTTTATGTATTAATTACAATGAAATAAAATAAAATAAAACGAATCAATAATAATCCTCTAAAGAAAAGAAAGCAAAAACTAAATAAATTGCAATTTAAACAAATGCCAAAAACTGTAGGCAACAGGAAAAACACTCCAAAACACACATTTGCATGTATGAATGCCGTATATTTAAACAATTTGATCAATTAAAAGCAATTTCGCGGGAAAAAAAACCACGGAAAAAACTTCATACAATATAAAAAACATTTTACTCACTCAAAATTCAATAAAAAACGTATAATAAAAAGAGTAGTACAAAAATAAAAACCGGAAACCCCTCGACATATTTTTTTGGGGCCACACACTTTCTGGCACACAAATTGCCCACCAATGGATGGCAGAATGGGGGCCATCAGAGTCCGAGTCCGAGTGCCAGTCCGAGTGCCAGTGCGAGTGCGAGTGCGAGTGCGAGCGGTGGCCTGTGCCGGCCCGTACCGATTGAATGAAATTTCACGCTGAAAATCACATTGTTTACCAGCGAAACAATTGCGCGACGATGGCGGCGAAAAAACACACTCTCAGCCTCACAAATCGAAAAGAGAATGCAAAAAAGTACCAAGCCATAACAAGGAAGAAAAGTCAGTCGAGGGGTACCGCACTTGATACCCTTTAATTAGGTAGGACTTGGTACCTATAAATGATACCTTCCTATATGCTAGGATGCCATGCCATGGGTGGAGTGATCCGATGTTGATCTGAGCAAAGAGACACTTTAAAGAACCCACATAGATGGATATCTTCCTAAGGTGGATTTCACTGTATGTTTTTGATAATATTGGATACTGGTTTGTTTTTTGCCAAACTCCTGGCTGAATTATACAACCCTCGACAAGGGTATACAGGGGATAAAGGCAAAAGCAACAGGAAAATAACTGACATTTGTTGCTGCTGTTGTATTCTGCTTCTTTCGCTGTTGCATGTTGATTTTCGTTCGCGTTGCCACTGCAGTTGTTGCTGTTGCTGTTGCTTTTGCATCACTGTATGTATATTCCTGCTGCTGTTTCACTTTTTTGTTGCTTTGGCACGCATTTGGCAGAAGGGAACATTCGTTGTCGTTGATTGCAGACACGCATAAAGAGCTCAAAGCGGCAATGGAGTAAAATTGCTTAAAGAAAGAGACGACTCTGCAATGCCCTGCTGTGAGATATATGTATGTGCTCCTAAATGATCCAAGAATCCTGATCGCTGCTCAGATTTAACTATTCCGAATTCTAAATATGGAAGCCTGGACAATTTTAGTGAAAATCAAAATCACAAGCTGTTTAGTTGGCCAGCAGACAGAATAGAGTATAAAGCACCAAGCGTAAATGCAGTTGGCAGCTTCCGCTTTCGATTATAGCCCCCACACACATCTGGCCAACAGCAGTTGGACGGCCGGACATCGTGGTCCGCCGCAAGAGCAACGGCTTTTAATGGTCTCATTGCGGACAATGCCGGAACTGCCTGGCAATGCCTGGCAATCGATGGCCGTGTCGTTTGTTTGTGTGTGTCCCAGAAATTTATGATTTCCTTTCGATTGTTTTTCAACGCATTTATTAAGAGCTCAGCTCAGAAAGGACAGCAGGCGGTGACGATTTGGCTCACTTGATAGCACTGTCCATCGGCGGAGCAGATCACTTGGGTGGGACTTCTCGTTCCGCCCCGGGCCTGGGCCATGTTCCAGCTGCGGTACACATCCGTGGCACTCAGACCGTAACTATCCATCAGCCAGTGCTGCAGGTCCCCTGGAAAAGTCTCGTATACCGGCACATTCTGCAATCACAAAGGGGTAGGATTATTATGAGATACGTATACTATGTATCTGTATCTGTGCAAGTTGTAGCCTCCTTCTACCGCCCCTTCTTCTCTCTTCTGGCCATGACATTGTCAAGGAAACTGCTCGAGTAACGCCCTCCCATCCCGATCCCCCTCTCTTCTTAATTTTAAAGCGCACGGAAATTAATTTCCGGTGCAACGCTGCGTATGAGCGATGCGAAGCGATATATACTGGCAATTACAAGTGCAAAATGGAATTAATAAGAGAACCAGAGCGGTGAGAAAGGGTCAGAGAAAGGGGAAAGCGAGCGGGTTAGCATTGCTACGAGTAAAATGAACAAGCGGCGATAAAAATGTGCAAGTTTGTCAACTAATTAAAAAGGGAAGCTGCCAACAAGGCGACAGGTGCCGACAGAGTGGACAAGGACGGACAAGGGCGGAGCGACGGGGGGCAGGGCGGACATTGGCAGCTTAATTGAAAACTGCAGTAAACAACGACAAAGCAGTTTAGCCATGCTATACATTTGTAGATGGAAGAGGGTTCATTTTGGAATATCTGTTTATCGTATATCTGCGAGTCTCCAAGGGTATTCAGATATTCCTTGAAAATCATAGCTAAATTTAACTTCGAAAAAGCTCAAACGAAAACTATTTTCCGCAGGAAACAATAGAGAAGCAGGTAAAGTGAAATATGTTGGCTGTTGGCTACCCAAACTTCCAAATCTTCCCTCGCTCTATGGCCTCAGTTGACTGCCCGGGAGAGGACCATGGCCCTGTCCACGGACTGAGAGTGTTGCATTTCCGTTAACGTCAGAGTTAAGGCGGAAGGTAAACTAAAGTTTCCTTTTGCCAAAACACAACCAAACTCAGTGGCATGATGGCAACGGAAAGGGGAAGTAGCCCTCGCTCCGATGAGGCAGTCTATAAATTTACCTAGCCAAAATATGCTTTCCCTTGGAAAGGTGCTTATTAAATTTGAACACAAAATGGAATTTCACACTGCAGTGTGGAAAATAAACACAAACATTCGTGGCCACGGTGACCGGGTGACCGGATAACCAGGTAACCAGGCTACCAGTAGATGGCTAATTAAATTTACCAATTAGACAGACAAACACTTGTTCTCGAGAGGGACAAGCACAAAAGACCCAGACAGAGACACAGACACACAGACAGGCGGAGACTGAAGGATAGAGAGTCCTTCAGGCAAAAGCCAGACAACGTCGAGTATTGCTTTTGATTTGGTTAATTTTGCAGGCTGCAGGCTTTAGACAACATTGCTCAGGAACAGTGGGAGAACCTAATTGAAAGAACTGTGAACTCTTTCAGATTACTCTGGGGATAATAATAATAATAATAGGAAAACTCCACTGCCTCACAATGACTGCCTTCATCGACTACCTACCTCTCATACAGGTAGGTAGAGAGTCTTCTCCTATAAAGTCACTGCCTATATTTGCATTTTCCAAATCATCATCAAAGTTAATTAAAAATACATAAAAAAGTACAGATAAAACACATCGCTGCTGCTCATATGTGGGGGGGCCAGAAGAGCCCCTGGGGGCGTGGCAGCATCATTAAGTGCCGTGTCGACTTAATTATGAAAACTGTCATCGAAATGCTGAGAGTCGTTGAAAAATGTCGCTCTGAAAAATGTGCGATAATTATTGCCACAATTTATCTCAAGTCAACGCGACTGAGAAAAAACCAAGAAGAAGGGAGAACCGAAGGATTAGATACCCTTTCAGATCCTTTGTTCTTTGGGATAAAGTTGTCTGATGTTGACGGAACTTGAAACATACATTTTTAATAAAATTTCAGTTTCAAAAAGCCTCCTTCTCGGCATTGCAAACATCTGATAAAAATCGTAATACCCGCTAAAGGTAAATTATAAAAGCGAGTCTAAAATAACATAATTATTTATGAAACAGTAGGATGGAAGGAGGAGGAGGCGACGCGAGGAGAACGTGATATGCGAAAGAGGAAGCAATAAAAAGTAGGAAAAGTGATAAATATGCGGCAGCCAGAGGCACTTTTTCGGCTCTCCCTCTCTCTCTCTCCCAAAGCTTCTTATGCGTAATCACGGAAGCTAAAGCAAAGAGGGAAGATGGTGGAGAGGCGAAGAAGAAGAAGAATATGAAAGAGCGGAAGTCCTTTGTTGCTGTTGTTGTTGTTGTTTGTCCGTGTTTAAAGCACGTGCATAAATAAGCAGCAAATTATTGAACGTAAAAGTTGCCAAATCAGCAACGAGGGGAGGCGACCGGAGGGGAAGCGCATAAAGACGCTTCTGAAAAATCCTGCTCCTCAGCCCCTGCTCCCCCCTCCGGCAATCTGCTCCCGCTGGCCCTGCCTCAAGGCCCATGCCAAACAAAACACTTTTCAATTAAGCAACTTGTCAGCCTGGATCGGCCACTGCCAGTGGCAAGGCGTCCTTGACTAAGGCGAGGCGTGTCCCGCCCACCCGGATACCCAAGAGGCAAAAGGTTTAACACGAGCTTCAGCACACACACACACACACAGCACAAACACACCAATGCAGACACAGACGCTTAAAGGGGAGAATAATATGACAAAGTACAATATACGGCGAAAATTAGTAGACCTGCGAATACCCTGTGGCAAACGCATTGGAAGGAATTGAAGCGAAAAGGATAACTTGAAGGAGAAAGAAAAAACATCAGAGGATGAAGCATAAAACCGAACAAACTTTAAAAAGAATAGCTGTGTACCAAAGTGAGCTGTAAAAAAAAAAATATCTCTTCTATCTGCAAAAAAAATCCTTATTTTCAATACCGAAGAAGTTAAATTTCTTTCCACCAAATGTAAAAATCATATATTCTCGTGCTAAAGTAATATTAAAGTTTTAATGTGCTTGTTGTAGAATATTTAGATGAAAATGTATATTTTTATATTTAAAACAAAGTGAATCTAAATATGGGTGTGTCTTTTCTTCTCTGCGTGAAACATTCAGAATCTTTTCAAACTAAATAAAACCAGCAACTTACTTATAAATATGATACAAAATAATATGATTTTGGACAGCTTTTTCTTCTGCGCCCACTTCCAAGCCCCCAGCTTTATTCATAGCTCAGGCTAAACCGAATCCCCATCCCATCCCGCCTTTCCACCCACACCAGAATCAATTAACTTTCACTATGTTAACCCGCTCGCTGTCACAAAGCCGGCGCTCAGCCTAGGCACAGTCCATGACGGGGCCTCCAGGGTATGGCCCAAAAAATGTGAAAAGGACGAAAGAAATGCCTGGCATACTTTTCGGCACAAGCATATTTACGTTGCATGTACGAGTGCGAGTATTTGCTGCTAACGAGCCGAAGAATTATGACTCCATTAGGATAGCAAAGCGAGGGGACGATGGAGGGCAGGCTTAGAGGGTCCTTCGCCTCCGTCATAGTTAGCCTTAAAGTTGTTGTTTTTTCCCGTCTGCGCTGCTATTCCTTAGCTATGGAGGCTAAGGAAGTGACGCCATTTTGTGCAGATTACGCTTTGATGAACTCCCTGGAAATGGTCGAGGGGGGCAGACCCAGAAGGACCTGTGGCAGAAGGAAGAGAAGGAGGACGAGGAGGAGGTGAGGCCCCGTACAGCAGGCGCAGACATCGGCGTAATGACAACGTCAACAAGACACCAAGAGATTGAATTTACAGAACAAACAATTTTCATTTGCAGTTGAATTAAGCAAAGTAATCCCAAGTGGACATTTTTCTCCCAGCTTTTCTCCTGCCAGCGGAGCTCAGAGAACAGCTTCAGATTGCGGTGGATGCAGTGGGACGGATGCTATGGGAATGGAAAGGAAAGGAAAGCGTGAGCCTCGGTTGAGATGGTGCACGATGGCAACTGCCTAATGAACAGCGGTTTTCCACTGCTCGAAAAGCCAAGCCAACGAAATCCCACGGAAACTCTCTTGGATTTGTCAAAATATTGAACTTAAAGCTTGAAGACTTTGGTTTTAAGGGTAAAGAAATGCTTTAAGCCTCGAAGCTTTTGCGGGGTGTAGGAGAATGATTTCTTTTTAGATTAGCCGTAATATTAGATTTGGAAGTACTGAATTAACTTTTTTGAAGCTCTGAAGATTTAACATCAGTACAAAAAATCCACAAAAGGAGTATACGTTGTACAAACGTTAGAACAAGTTTAAGAATAAGATACTGTATCACTGCCAGAAGGTTGTCCCTTGTCAATATGAAATACATATTTGAATGCTTAACAAGGACCAAGAAAAGCGCTTTCGACTAAGAACCAAAAAGCAGACGGTCAGACACGCACTCCCCTGTATCACTCCCTATGTACCAGTCCCCCTATCTATCTGTGTCGTTTGTTTTGCATAAAATTTGCATTTTTTTGTGCGAGAGACAATCTACAAAATTGAAAGCAGATGTCTCTAAGCAGGACAAGCCACAAGCAGCAGCAGCACCCAGCAGCCAGCAGCCAGCACCCAGAACCAGCAACATTGCAAAATGCAATGCATAAAAAGGCAGAGACCAGAGGTGGAGGAGCAGCCATCGAATCTCAAGAACAATTCCCCCTTTGGGGCGACACAAACGGATACTATTTAAATTTTTAAAAAAAAAACCCTAAAATATTTTTTGGAAAATAAAGTGGGATACCCAGGACGGTGCCTGGCCATAGACGATGGACGATACGGCATCTATTTATGCGGGCGATAATTAGAAACTTTCTAGGCAGCCGATAAGCCGAAATCACAAAAGAGAATTGTTCCGGCCCCTAAATTGGTTTGGCATTGGGCAAAGTGTCATATCTTGTCCCTGGATGATGTGATTATGATTGGAAAACGATGGATTTTCCATCGATTTATGGCAAAAGGCGACTAAATGAAGATTTGGGTTGAGAAACATAACAAAATCTCCCCAGAAAGTAATACGTTCGATACACAGAGCCTATACAATCGGAAGGCCTTAGAAATACATACCATATACCTTACAATCAATGATTTATTTGGCACCACAAATTGAATTGTAATAGTCTGACATATCCTTTATTTTGGATAAACACACATAAATTTGAATGATGAACCAAGACTCGAGGCCTAATCGGTTATCAAACCCCTGTTCGATGGCTTGTTCAGGCACTGATAAATCTTCAGCGACTGCCTGATTGTTTTCAATCTTGCGACAGAGACGTGGCGTGCCTCTTGGCTGTAAATGAAATCCTGTGGCACTGAAGCGTGACCACGAAGAGGTCACGTGCCCGGAAAGAGACGCCTCCATGACTCGACTCGACTCGACTCTCCACTCCCCTCTATGCCAGACAGGCTCTGACAGATATCCGGGGCAAAGTTAAAAAATAAAAATGGTTGTAGTAGAAGCAGAATAAGAATCCAGAAGTTAAGCAGCAGCAACAACAACAGGACGAGGAGGAGGAGGAGCGTGATTTATGTTGGCAGGAGTTATCTGGCTTACCGATTTCGGGAATGGGAAGCTCTTTACCTGATACTCATTTGCCATTGCGGCCAGCCAGTGGGGATCCGTGACCGTGCTCCACTCCTGATACACATCCTCTTGGTGCTCCTCCTCCACAGCCACTTCCACTTCCTGTATCGTCTGGGGTTCCAGGCCCGCGGCTGAATTTATGGCCAAGGCTAATTGGTAAAGCAAAAAACTGACGCGTCCTGCAATCAGAAGAAAGTGCGGTAGTAATACAGGCCGGTTCTCAAGTGTCTGGCTAAGCAAGAAATTTAATTTTAAAACACTCCAATCCTGGGCATCCAATCCCAGTCCCAGTCCCCAGTCCCGTCTCAGTCTCAGTCCAAACCAATGCCAAAGTACCCGACTATCTGAAGCCTCGTTCAGACCTTGTTTTGTTCTCAGACTGTGCGCCGAGCATTTTGTTTGAGTTCAACAGCTACTTACTGTCAGTTAAGAGTGCAATTCCCACAGAAAACAAGCAGAGAATCGAAACGGCAGGGAATCGGTGAGTAAGCCAAAGGAAAATGGGCAACCAAAGGCAAGTGGGTGGGAACCGAAGTAAGAAAAAAACGAAAGGAAATTTGATCCGCTCTGCAGGTGATTGGCAAATGCGCACATGAATCTTTGATAAGCGTCTCGAATCGCAGTCATTAGACATCTTTTGATGGACAGACACACACACAAAAGGCTCGAAAGGAACTCGAATCACACTGGCAGGCGAGCAGCTGGCAATCAATCGAACATTTAGAAGAACATTCTCTCTGTCCAATCATCAGATGAAATCAAATTGCTTGGCAATCAGGCAAAAAGGCAAGTACTGATGATTGACAAAACCCCAAAGGGTCTGAGAAGGGTTTTTTGTTGTTTTTTTGCAGTCAGGCCAATGCCATTAGGCAAACGGAATGGCTTTCTAATTTCCGCAGTTCAATGGGGATTGAAATAGTGTAATTTTCCGAAAGGTATTACCCAAGGGATTGCCTTTGCAATAGGAAGGACTGATCTCCGGTGAAAATTACTCCAAATTATAATCATTATTTTGACACCGTCAATCAATCAACTCAATCCACAGCTTATTTGCAGCTTTTCTAGTACATATGTACATCCATTTGATTTTCATCTGCACTAGGCTTTTTGCCAGCGAACTTATTTAATTAACTTGCGTGCGATTTATGGCTCCTGTCACTTGAAACTCATTTCCAACTGCAGTTCAGATTTTGCTTTGCAGCGAAGTTTTCCTCTTCCTTTTCGTTTTTCCGGCTTTGAGCTGTCGCTGAGAGCTGCTGGTCTGCAGAACACCCCCCATCCCATCAGCCATCAGCGTCCACCGCTTTGGACGTCAGAGGAGCGCGTAACGCATACGCCGCGTTGACGTTAATCATACGCCATGTTTAACGCACCGCAAAAAGTTTCCGCTGCATCTCTCGGCAATAAATCACACATTTTAAAGTTGAAAGTTTCCGGAATAAAAAAAAAACAACAAACAAAAAAAAACACCCAGAGAAACAAGAAAGAAAAAAACTGAGCGCAAAATTAATGCCACAGCTGACCCAAAATGTCAGACGGCCAAATGGAAAGCGGAAAATGAGAAAACGAAAGCGGAAAAGCCCCAAACAAAGTGAGAGGAACTTTTTTATAAAAACGAAAGTCGCCGATGATGCAGTGCCCTGCTGCTGCTGTTGTTGAGTTAGTGTCAGTCGCTTGTCGTCGTCGCTGGTTGTTTACGAGTGTTGTACCCTAGCAGGGGGTACTACGATCTAGATCAGATCTTGGTAGCTCAAATAAGAAGTGGAAGCAGACTATACTTCTGGCGTAAACATGTTTCTTGCCTAAGATTTCCGGTAATAGATAAATATGTAGAAGAGAGCAAAATAGTGATAGAAATCTACTCGTATCTTTACCATAGAAGCAATCGATCAGCAAGGGTATACAAAGATACCGACCCCAAAGATAGCCTTTATTTATGCTTTTTTCGTTTTTTCTCTGTTGTTTTTTTTGTCCCTCTGATGTCGCTCTGTCTCTTTATGTGGGCCAAGTTGAATTGCAGCTGTGGGCGGGGAGAGGGGACTGTGTTTGCCCAGCCTCATCACGTGACCACTAGAAATTTGCATTTTAATGGCTTTCCCCGGCATTTGGCACTACTTATCCTCGATTGTCCTCCGGGGGAAGAGGTCGTAGAGGCGACTGGTGTCAAGGGGTGAGGAGGCAGGAGACAGGAGACAGGAGACAGACAATGTAGCAACAATATGTGTTAAGTGTTGTTGTCGTCAAGGCTTAATGATGCCAAGAATAAACTTGCCGCGAAAGAAAGCAACAACATTCGCCAAGTGTGTGTTGGTGTGTGTTGACAACGCAAGACGTGGCAGCAGCAGCTGCAGCAACAACAGCAATGGTGCAACATAGGGCACGCATCGGCAAGCAAACAAACAACGACAACAGCAACAACAACAACAACAACGACCAGCAGCAGCGACAACGCGTGACAAATGACACGAGTGACATCAAAATGGTGCCCCTTGCAGCGCCTTGCTGCAACGGAAATGGTTGCAAGGCGGCCCAAGATGTGCAGGAGATGGGGGAGGGGGAGTATGGGAACTGGAACAGGCAGCGGCCCTTGTCAGCGGCAGCAAGCGGATGCAACAGCAACAGCAGCAACAACGGGAAAACAAGCAGAAATAAGAAACTAGAAGAAGAAGAAGAAGTCGGATAATAGTGTCACACAAAACGCGCGACCAGCAATAAAAGTACAGTCTTCACCGACCATAAAAAACAATGTAGTAAAACATAGTAGATAAGAAACAGGAGTGCAATCATCGGGGAGATTCCTGAATAGACTAGGTGTAGAATAGGTGTTCATATTTTTCTCCTCACACGCTCACATCCTCGAATCTTTAGGAGTATTGCTCTCAAGCAGTGTCTACTGTTTGCCAGCATTCATGCTCGCTCGGTTGAGTGCCTACGCTGCTGTTGCTGCTGCTGCTGCACTTCACTGCCTGCTTGCTCCCACAGTGAACCCTGAACCTCTTCCCCGCAATCAGCTTAGTGTCGAGCTGTTCTCCTTCCGCGCTTTTCACTTCTCTCGTTCTCGTCCGCGAGCATGAGCAGGCGCGAGCGACACTTGAGTTATTTTGGGGCTCTCAGCGGAATAGAATGGAACAGAAAAAAGAGCGCTCAGATTGAGAACTGGCACAACTAAATGTGGCTGGGGACCGAAATACCAATTAAGAATGCGTTGACATTCCAACCGCACTGACATCCTCGCCTCGCCGCGCCACCTGACCCGCCCCTGGAGACCACAGTGCGTATGCGTGATAATTGGAACATCAGGAGTGGAGTGGAATGGAGTCTGAGAGGTTGTAGAGGATGCTTACCTGATGCGGGCACTGCAGCCAAAACTTCCTGGCCTGGCATTAGTCCCAGAACTGGCTCCTCCTGGGGAAACAGCCACCGCGGCATGTCTCCTGTTGCGCCTCCCCGTGGTAAGGAAGCCAGCAATGAAATAGCTATTAAGAGATGCAGCTGCCGCCTCAGCCGCGAGCTATGCCTGTTGTCTGCCATTCTACCCTAGAACGAAGTAGTATTAAAAAATTTACTCTCAGCTGAGACGGCTTTAAGTTATTAAGTTATTAATACAATGAAGGAGCTTCTTGGCCCCGGCCCCGGCCCCGGCCCCGGGCCCAGCCCGGTCATTGTAATCCGGCGCCGGGAGTCGATGCAATTGTCTGGCATAGTAGAAGCAACAAGAACGCAGATTCACGGCTGTTGGCCTTCGGTTGGCTTTCATTCCGTCAATTTATTTGATAGACAGGCCAAAGATGGGCTGGCAGAAACAAAAACGCTTTCGAGGCGCCTCTAAAGATCTTTATGTACTCTTTCAAGGGCTAATTTTCTCGGAATCAGTTACCATTTCAGGAACACTTAAGAGTTCGTTTATAACTGGTTAGGCGACAGAAATATGAACAAATTAGCGAGTCATTAACGATTTGATTTTGTTGAAATATAAATGAATAAAATCTTAAAGCCGATTTAATGTAAATTGATTGATGTTAATCTGGTTTTACTGCCGGTTACTACAGGTTTAATACCCTCATTCTGAGCAGTTTGAAATGTTTTCCAAATTCAAGAGTTTAAAATCTGTTCGACCCCATGAAATGACCCCAATTGCCCAAGGACACACTGTGGTAGAGTAAAGCCCTCTGCCCAGCCTGCCGCCCTATCTGCCCCCGCACTCTGTTCTGACAGGCAGCATAGATTGCCTGCCACTCTTCACGCTGCGCTGTTGTTGCAAGTATCTCGTTGTTCCTGTCTTTGTGGAGCTTATTAACGCTCCAGTGGGTTCAACTCTTCGCCGATGAATTCTATTTTTCCCGCTCGGCCGACAGCCGACACCCACATTAGACAGCCGCACAATGGACAAATCCCAGCCATCAGGACATCAGCAGCAGCGCCCATCGTCTTGGCCGCCGCCATTGTGGCATGCCATCAATGGAGCAATTTGAATGGCGAAGATTTATGAGGCGCCCCCGGCTAAGGGATGCCAATTGTTCGGCAGGCGTTTAACTCTTCAAGACACTAGGAAAGTGTGGGAAATTCTGATGGCTCAGAGCAAGAGCATCAGTTAACACCTCGTATGTACATATTGATGGAATTTTGGATGTGGACTCTTTAAAATTATCATCAAATAAATTCGATTCCCCCTCCCCACTATTCATGCAATTAATTGCAGATAATTCTTGTGCTTTTTCTTCTGCCTCTTGGTGTCATTAAAATTTTCTGTTTTTCTCATTGCATCATTGCTCCTTGCTCCTTCTCTTTCCCCTCTCTTTCTCTTTCGTTTTTGCAGCCTTTACTGTTGATTTAAGCCTGACTGACGCTCTATCTCTTTCTCTCCCACTCTCTCTCTTTGCTTAATAACTGGTGTTGGTTGTTGTTGTTGTTGTTGCTGGGAGAGTATCATTAATATTTTTGCATTGCATTTGCTTTCTGCTCCGTGCGCCGAGTCAAGTACTGGCTAAACGAGGCAGCAGCTGCCTTGCCTCGCCTGCAGCCTGCGTGTGTATGTGTTATGCATACAAATATCCAACATCAGGAATGTGAGTGCCTCGTTTAGAAAGTACTTAACAGTCTCACGCCTCTCCGGCTCTCACGCCTCTCCCGCTCCCCCGCTCTCGTTGCTCTTTCACTCCTGCTGTTTGCTCATAAAATTAAATTTCACAGCTGGTTATCTTTTTATTACACCCACACACACACACACACACACACACACACAGGATCGGAAATGGTTTGGTATGTACCTCCAATCGGTCGTTAGTTTTAATTGTTACTGCCCCCGAAAAATGCAAACGCTCGACTGAACGCACTGCCACACACAAAATATCCAATACATGAGGAAAAGACTGAAAGAAGAGGAACTAAAACTGAAGAAGACACAAAGAGAAGGAAGTCGACAAAGAGAAGGAGAAAAAAACAATGAACTGTGATTGAAATTTTTGAGAAATCAATGCCCGAACATTACCATTTAATGTCAAGTGGTGGTGGGGCTGGTGATTGCGCGGGGGGTCCATGCTGGAACAGTATCAAATGATAACGAAGCGGGCCGAAACGATGATAATACGAGTACTATATATTGACTGTGCCGCAGGGCGCAAAGGGCAGGGAACGGAAGAGCGAGTCGGAGAGATAAAGTAGTTGAAAATTAATATGCGTTAAATGGACAGAAAACACTCGGCTAATTAACTGGCGTGGATGGGGGAGTGGGTGGTGGTTGAATTCTGATTGAAATGGAAACGAAAATATAACTTTTGATAATTGGTTTAACGCTACATTGAAAATTAAACGTTGTTTTTGGCAGGAAAAGGGAAATGGTGGCTTAATTGGTTCACTGGGGAATGAAAATGAAAATTAAAACAATTTCTAACCGATCTGTATCTGTTCTATCTATGTATATTCCTTTGCAAAATTCGTAAAAACACCAATAGAGAGGCTCAATAAAATTAATTTCAAGTGCTTTTGGACATTGAAACTGCCTCAAAAAGAGTCATTTCGCCATACAATCAAATAAACTGGATCAAACCCCCCACACCCAAACCCCCAACCAACCAGCCAACAAGCCCAAGCCCTGCTCCAGTTCATTTCAATAATTGAGCGTTTTTTCGACAGTCCTTTGGGTACGTCCTTGCATGGGGGAGGGGCGTGGATGGGTGGGTGAACATAGACCGCTCTATTAGTTATGACATTCATTTGACAGTTTGATGAATGAATTACGTACACAAAACGCACAAATATTTATGAAAGTAAATGGAAATGGAACAAATGCTGAACGAGGGAAAGAAGCACGAAAGTCCGTGGCGTGGGGTGGGGTGGTGTGGGGTGGTGTGAGGGGCGGGAAACACAGAAGTGGCCAAGAGAACATGCAAAAGCGGCCAAAGAAAGGAACAAGAGAGTGGGAAACAGTTCGAAGAGATTTCCATCTCTTGCACACATTTCACCTTGCAATTTCCACTTCTTCTTGTACTTCTCCTGCTCCTTCTTGTTCTTCTGGTTCTCATTGCCTTATTTCCTTGTCGGCCTGGCCCTTAAATTTGTGGGGTGGCCCCGAGGCCCGAGGCCGCCAATTTGCTTCCAATTCCTGACTCAAGTGTCTGGCAAAACGAAAAATTTTCGCCACTCACAGATAGAGGAAGGGCAGGGAGGGGCAAAGGAGAGATTCGTATCGGGGAAAACAATTTTAAATGGCGCACACAAAATGCCGGAAACCAGACACAAAATGTTAGCGGAAAAGGAAACAGACGCTCCCACACGCACCCACACAGTGGCAGGCGGCCCTCGGGCAGAGGGACAGAGACGGCGACAGGCGGGCTATTTGAATGTATTTGCTGATGCAATTTAAATGCCACAAAACCCCAACGATATTTTCCAAGTTTCATTTTCACTTCTAATGGCAATATCAAATTTTATCTGCCTTGATGAGATTTTATACTAATTCAGATGACTTATAGGAATCATATAGACAGCATTTAGAGAATTGCGAGCGATTGTGAGGCAAAAGTTTCGTAATTTAATATTCGGAGATTTACTTCGGTTCGATTACTCGTAAAGATTGGAAAAAAATAATCCTCGTCGTTGAAATTAATTTCGATTTTGAAGCGGAACGTAAAAGGATCCTCCCCAGTCAAGCTAAATGATATTTCTAGAAAACTGGGGATCTAACTAAAATCAGCTACTTTATCATTTTTATACCCGGTAATCGAAAAGTATTGTGGTGTACTACTATTGTATTTGGGGTGAAAGTGACAGTTCTCCTTGACCATGGCATCGAAGAACACTGCATTCCGATTCGGTTAGTTTTTATTATGATGTAGCAATAAACATTGAAAATTTATGTACATATGTAAAAAACTGCCACAGTCAAATTTCGTTAATGACAGCATCGCATGACCGTTTATTCGGGCACAACGGATCCGAAGCCATAGCCATTCACTACTGAGGGAGCAGCAGCAGCAGCAGCTGGGTTACGGGTACCGTGAGGTTTCCGTTTGGCCCCAGGATGACAGCTACGGATAGAGATACAGATGCGGATAAACGATTTGGCCTTTGTCGCGCTGGAATAGCAGCACTTGTCTAATGAACAACGGATACGGCACGGGAGAGATGACAGGGATGAGGCAGATTGCTAAGGATTGCAAATCAAATGTATTCTCTCTCTGCCTCTACCATCTAAATATCAAGGCCTACCTGTAATTTATAAACATTCATGCAAACCTGGATTTTTATGTCTCTATTCTGAACAGTTAGTTTACAAAAAATTCAGAAGAAAATTCTAAGTAATAAGCAAAATTTCTTATGTTAAATTTATACAAATATATCCGACCTGCATTCGAAAGAATCATTTGAGCTGTTCTCTGGAGCGAACGACTCTATGTAAGTAGACGATCCTCTGTTGAGGATTCTTCATAGCTCTCTTGAACTGACAACCACATCCCTTGCTTAACCAGCTCGACCTGACGCATTGCCCTATCAGCCTAGTTTTTTAGACGCCGTGCAATCGTTTACGTTCGGGATTAAGCGCACAACCAAAATCGACCGTCTACCCCAGAGCCAGAAGCATCAGAGGCAGTCCTCCATGGATCGAACTGTGAGTATCGTTGGATTATCCAACAGACTTGCGAGTATTACTCTCCAATCATCCATTAAAGTGCCACGGTCAAGGAGAGCTGCTGTAACGATGTCATAGAGCAGACCCTCAGTTGGAGCGAGAGCTTCAACGATCATGCCTAAGACAACGCTTTCGCCGGACAAATGCCTGAGATGATGGGTCTCGTCGTTCCAATCACCATGCTGGAGGCCATCCAGTTGTGAATCGATTATGAACGGGAGGAGATCCGCAATAATTACGAGACTAAGGAAAACTCTATCGAAACGGAAAGATCTGCACGGGACAGAAGAACGTGGCAGCCACCAAAGGTAAGTGCTCCAGGAAGTGCTGTGCCGCTTGTAGATTAACTACAGCGAATGTCTTGCCACTCCTTCCACATAGTCGATCACCGACGCGGCAGGCCAGCAGTGGGAGTTGTCTCTCCACCCAGACCTCCACCCAGAGGTCTCAAGCGCAGCAGAGTTATCATGTAACTGGGGGATTCTGTCTAATTCTTCTATTTCTTCTAATTCTAATGCTTCTGTTCCATGCAGATCTTTCCGTTTTGGTATTCCAAACTCTCATAATTATTGCGGATTGCCTCCCACAATCCATTCGCAACTGGAAGACCTCCAGCATGGTAAAGGGATTGACGAGACTCAGCTTCTCAGGCATTTGTCCGGCGAAGGCGATGTCAGAGGCATAATCGTTGAAGCTCTCGCTCCAACTAAGGTTCTGCTCTATGACATCGTTACAACAGTTCTCCTTGACCATGGCATCGAAGAACACTGCATTCAGATTCGGTGAGTTTTTATTATGAAGTAGCAATTAACATTGAAAATTGATGTATGTAACTAACTGCCACAGATAGAAGCTGACTTGAATGCGAATGTCAATGCATTTGAGTCAAATTTTGTTAATGACAGCATCCGCATGACCGTTTATTCGGGCACACCGGATCCGAAGCCATAGCAGTCCTCTAATGATTGGATCTTCATAGCAAACTTGCAATTCAAATGTACAAAAATGCATTGAATTGCATTGAATCGAATGAATAAAAGACGAGCGCTCTTTTATTTGAATTATCCCTTATCTGAGAACTACATAAATACCAGTACTGTATTGCCGCATCGATGTGGTATTTTAATTTGATTGTGAAGTAGTCACCCTAACAATTTAGCGGTTGGACTATGAAATAAGAGCTATAGAACAAGCCCATTTGCAATATGTATGTATAAGGCTCATAACCGTATACGATTAACACGTTTGATCGATAAGTATATCTACAAAGTCACCACATCCTCTTATTCCATGCGTCAGAACCTTCCGAAATACTTTTATCGCCCCTATTTATGGACTCCTGACCGAATAAGTAAGCAAATCCAAGTCATAAATTAAATATTTTGTAATTTCAATTTCAATTTGCAACCAAAATTTATAAAAATCCAGACATTTGTATACCAAAGTTAGCTTTGGCTGAAATCCTATTCTTTCTGGGATTGCCAATTCCAATTCCATGTTTCGTTGTCTTAGGTCGGTCTTCTCTAGTGGAAGGGGACAGCTCCTTTGGCGGATTCTTTTGCTTACTCTGTTCGGATGACATCTCGTCCTCTTCGATGGGATTCAGAATCTCCTCCGCCTTGGGCTTTGGTTCGTTGTCCTTTGCCTCCTCTGCTGATGGCTTGTATCCACTTCGTTTGGGCCTTTCCTGCTAGTCAAGGAGGGCATCGATCTTTCTTCCAAATAGCGGCGCTGCTCCACAAGGACACTCTACTGGCACAGCACTCGCTGACCAAGTGCGTGCCACCTTTATGAAGTACCATTCAGATCGAAAATAATCATTGACTTGCATACGTATTTATGTGTATTAGTTAATAAAACGTTTTTCTACTTAATTAGTTTAAACTACTTAAAATTATTCCCTGTATATTCAGTACCCACCACTCTGCAAGAAGCCCCCTCGCAAGAAGGGTTCGGAACTCCTCTCGCGATTATCGCAGATTTCTACAGATGGCAGCTGGACTTGGGGCTGTGAATTCTTTGGGTGTAGTTTGTCCCTCCGTTAGCTGCATGAAGACCAAATCCTCTTTTGCTGGAAAGTCCGTCAGTACGGTGATGCCTATTTTATTGTTCGAAATTGGCTTTACTTTAACTCGACCCGGGTGCCCTTGTGGAGCAGTATTATTTTGATGTCGGGCGTCTTTTCGTAGCCCATGCGGCGCAGGTCGTGCTCATCGTAGAAGTGAATGCTGGCCTTCTTCGCAAGCAAATTTCAAATAAAACGGTTTTTACATTGCAATAATTCTGCTAGATGGCACCTACACAGGGAATGGAGACACCTGACGGCGAAAACCAGCACTCATCGCCACCTGTCGTAACACGCGTGAACCAGCCGCGCTTGGATGCCATGGTACATACCTTATAGGTACGGACAAGTCAACGACCGGAAACATCCGGATGGGATCCCACCCGGGGCATCCCACTAAATAACACGCTCAGGTTAAATTTGCTACAAACTCCGAAAAAAAAATATATATATGTACATCATCCCTAACAAGGTAACCAATTACGGTATATTATATACTTTTCGGTATATTATTACGACAAAAAACGAGGTGTATTTATGGTATATCGCTATATAACGGTATGTTTCATCAATCGATTAAACTTCAATCAATGAAAGAACATAGGGTATATTAACTTCCATAAGCAGGTCATTTTTTTTTAATATCCGAGCTCTCATATCGTGCTTTCCTGCGCCATTTATTCCATTGGATTGCATTCATATCCTTGTCACTCATTCCCATTCAGCTCAGCTCTTGTAATTTTCTTGACGAAATTTAGCAGCTTATGGTCTCCTTACATAGGACGAGAATAGATATCAGGATATACATATATACAGAAAACAAATAAAATGCAACAATAGGTCCAAAAATATCAATCTGTAAAAGCTACATTATTAATAACGTTTCAAAACAGCTTGAAAACAGAATTGTAATATTATTTATTGCAAATAGGGTATACAAATGGCCATACCACCGGTTGACAAGCAACAAGTGTTCGATTTTACATAAATATGTAGTTTATGTGTTGCAAGTGTGTAAGCAAATTTTAATGATTTAACCGTTTTTTCTTAAACTTTTTTTTATAAGCAATCCAATAAAAGGCAGTACTTAAAATTAGCCAATCTTGTAGAAAATCGATTCATCAATCGTATAAAATTATTTGTCCAGGCCTGAAGGTCCTAGATAGTTAGAAATATTAAACCGAATATCAAAATCCAGAAATATGATTTCCGATCATGGACAGGGAACGATTAGTCCATTGTCGCCCAGTGGCTATTAATATACTCTTCACGAAAATTATGATACTTAAACAACTTTAGCGCACTTCGGAGGAAAGATTTTGCTTTCTATTTATTATAAAACAAAGAGAAAGCATGGTTCTACAAAACGAATATACAAACAGTATTATTTTCCGCTGTTTAACAAAAGCTGTTCGCCTGTTTAAATAGAGGGGGGTTAAGTGGGTCAAGTTCGTTTTTCATCAGTATTTTTACCGTCTGAGACGGTATATTTCGGGATATTTCTGAGCCTCAGACGATATATGTTATCGATACGTCCCTGTCTGAATTCAGTGTTGGTTAAAGGCAGCAGAAGAAAAGATACGAAAAAGTAAGGAAAAAACAAAACAAAAGTGCAATAAATAGTAAAAAATACAACGCGCAATAGCGGGCAAGGTGTTAGGCATAATATAACCCACAATCGCAAAGGCCAGTGAGAGGCCTCAAAAGCAGAACGAAAAAGGCAGCGAAAAAGATACGAAGATGAGCGAAGAAGAAGAGAAACAGCAGCAGCAGCAGCAGCAGTCGTGAGCAATAATAATTTTTGTTCTGTGCGCGAGAGTGCAACGAAAATATAACAAAATACACAAAAATAAAGCAAAAATTCAGGAAAAGTAAAGGAGAAGCAGCATAATAAAAGATTGCTGAAAAGTGCGCCTTGGCCCACTCTTCCCCTCACACACACATCCCCACATCTTCTGCACCCAAAAAAAGTGTGTGCCTGAGTGTGTGTGTGTGCCTCTCTCTGTGTGCGTGTGTTTGTGTGTGAAAAACAAAAGCCAAATCGGACCAGAGGCAGACCCCCTAAGAATAACTGTATATCAAGGAAATGCAATATAAAAGGGGAACGCGACGCCGTCGCTGACGCCTGCTGCTGCGCCGTGCTGTAATCCCCCTGCCCACTCCCCTCAAATTGTGCAAAGGGGCAAGGGGTCAAAAGGCAACAAACGAAATAGAAAAAAGAGGTCAAAGGCGCAACACAAAAAAAAAGTTTTTGGCGGCGTGCGGTAACCAAAAGAATATACAAAAAAAAGTGCCAAAAGCAGCTGAGAGAGAGCGCAAAAACAAAAAAAGAACACAAACGTCGCAGTTTTTCTGTAAAAAACAATAAACGTGAGCCTCGCGCGTGTGTTTGTGCAAGCGTGCAAACAACAAAAAGAAGAAATACTTAAAAGACTCCAATTAGAAGTCGATTTTTTTTTAATCACATAACAACAAAAACAACCGAAAATCAAAGCTGGTTTTAGTCCAATCAAAATATACCGTTTAAACAAGAGCCAATACGAATTCTAAACGGATTCCAATAAGCAACACAAAAACGCGGCAAAGTAACAAAACGAGAAAAATACGCAAAAAAAGAGTTAAACAAAAGCAACAACGATAAAAGCAGCAGAAGCTGCGCGCCAAAAATATTAAATTCTTTTAAATAAGATTCAATCAAGAAAAGGCAGCAGCAACAAAAACATCTCAAGTCCAATTGGAGTTGACTGGACGAGAGAGAGAGAGAGAGCCGACTCCAAATACCGACACACAAAGAGAGAGTCGCTCTTGTCCAAGGAAATTTTTGTTGTCTTAGCCGCGCGCTTTGCATGTAAGTACCGTACAACTACCCTTACCACCCACATGAAACCACCCCCAACCCATCCCACGAGTTCGTTTTGTTTTTGCCGCCTCTTTTTTCTGTGTATTTTGCTGTGCCATTCCGCCGTTGGACAAATAACGGTTTCTGTTGCGTTTGCGCCGCGCGATAAATTCAATTATTCAAAAATTCCACGGAGCGCGGCTGATAAGCAAATCAATTCCCATTCCCAAAGGAGCAAAAGTAAAAGAGAGGTAGAGCGGAAGAGCGAAAGAGAAGGATATAAATAGAGTTCAGTGGAACACAGAGCGAGGGAGAAGGAACGACGGTGATCTTTGCGGAGCCCAAGAGGGGATAGAGAGAGATATAAATAGAGTTCAATTAAACACAGAGTAAAAGAGAGGACATCAAAGTAGAACGTGAGCAAGGGGAATGGCACATCTAAAGAGAGTGGGATAGAAATATTGCACATATAAGCGACAGAGACGGAACATGGGGAGTGCGAGCGGGAAAGTATGCGATCTCTGAAGAAAACAGAGTGACAGATAGGGATATATATGTATATATAAGTACACAGAACGGAGAACGAACTAAATAAATATTATCGTCCTGCTGTTTATTAAATGTCATTATCGATTCGTGGGAATATTTCTCCTCCCCCCGTCTCTCTGATAGCCCACCCAAAACCCCCACCGTGCAACGTGCCGCTGCGTGCCGCCCATTGTCCGGGGGCCTGGTCCGTGCTCGGCCTTTTTATGGCCACAATTGATGTCGTCCCGCCTTCCCTTCCGAGAGTGTGATCTGAATAGCAATTCCCTCCCGTCCAGACTCTGGCAGTGCCTTTAGGCCGAAATTGGCTCTGCACTTCCGATATCTGCGGCGATTAGTCATCGAGATTTGGGGCTACAGATTCAGAATGAAACCTTATTTGATTGTGAAAAGCGAAAGCCTTTTTGGGACACATGTACATACCATAGAACAAAAGAGGAGAGAAACTCCTCCGCAATGGCATCTTTTTGTTTTGCATCTGCTGTTTGCATTTCCAGGCGGCTTCCAGCTCTGGCAATCGTTGCCCTCTCGATATCTGCTGCGATTAATCAACGATTTGACCCTCAGGATGGGCAAACTCTTTGCAATATGTGTAAAATCAGAACAGTCTGTAGATGAAGCTTGCATTATTGAATGGCACAACATCCCCAACCCCAAGATAGTGCGTCATCATTTAGCTGGAATTAACAAGTCCGCTCATATATTTCCCAACAACAACCCAACCAAAAACAACTTAGTCATTTCTTAACCAAAAACGTGTTAAGTCAGAGTCAAGTTTCCCTAGAAACTCTAGAATGAATTAATTATTGAACTAAAAAGTGGGACACTGCCTATTGGCAAGGTAATGAGGGAAATATTCTTTATAGATGGGGACATTTCTTGGGGAGCAATCCTCTAGCTTGGCTTTGGGAAATGTCTAGGTAATGTTACCCCCTCTTAATCGATAAACACGATTACTCCTCTGTGTGCTGTCAAATAATGAGCTCTTGGGGAAAAAATGTAATGTGATGTGTTGTGTGTGTGAAAGGTGTGGGAATTAAGTCACCAACGGAATGGGAATTTCCTTTCTTACAATGGGGTGGGTGGTATCTCATTTGCTTAAAAGAATGTTAGATTTGTCATCGTTTTGTTCAAACTTTGAGGTTCTGAAGATCTACGTACATATGTATGTATATGTGTGTCTATGGCCAAACCCTAGATAAGCACAGAACCCATCATTAACCTGACGGGGCATGTGTACGGCTACTACTGGGTCGGGTCTCCTCCTATAGCTGGTATGTCTTGTTAAAGATAAAGATAAAGACCGATTTCGGGCGTGTTAGATTGTCAGCCCGCCTGTTGTTCTGTTCCGCTCGCGCGATCTGTTCAGAGCTTTTTTCCAACCTTTTGTGAGAGCTGCTCCCCCCACTCTCTCCCGCATCTGATGATTATGATGATCATCATCTGCTTTTTTTCTTTTCTTTTTTGTTGAAAAAGTTGTCACAAAAAAGTTGCTGGCTGAAACTGGTTTGTGGCCAGGTCTGGGACTGGGGCTGGGACTTGGCCTGGGCCCTAACTCGGATCATATTTGGAGCATAATCTCCCCACCGTCGAACAAGCGGGAGAGCGTGGCTAAAAGTGGTTTTGAAATGCCCTTCAAACAAAAAAAAAAACAAAAATGGAGAAAAACCTCAACTTTGCACTGCCGCGGAACCGGAATAAATTAATGCAGCAAAAAAAAAGATTATTTCGTTTGCTACGCAATTCGCGACATTTGCATAATGCAGCTGCAGGTGGGGCACCGCTCGCTCTCTTTCTCTTTGTCTCTCTCCCCCTTCCCCTTTAGAGACTCACTCAAGTTGTAGACCCCCAGTCTCCCAAGAGCCGTTGTTCCAAAGAACTATAAAAACTTGTTGTTTACTTTGCTCGTCGGCAACGTTTTCCCGCCCTTTTTTAACACTCACACACACACACGCACACACACACACACAGAGAGCGAGAGAGACATGCATACACAAGACTCGTTATGCAATGGCATTGAAAGGAGAAAGAGAACGCATGCTAGATGACAGAAAGAGCGACGCGGCGACAGGGTCGTCGGAGACCGGGTACCGGGTACCGAGTACCGGGTAAACGGTAAACGGTAAGCATGCGAATCCAAAACCAAATTCGAATGCGAATTCGACTGCAAAATTCGAGTCCCATGGTTTCCTTTCCCGTTAGCTGTGGTGTGTGTGCCCGTATCTGTATCTGTATCTGCGTTATCAGCAAAATTGTTCCACTCACAAATTGATAAAATATATGGTAGAAAAAAGAAGAGAAGACCCGAAGGCAAAACATTTCCATGCCCTTCTCTAACAGATAAAGGGAGATGGCACGAAGATACGGGAGTGGGGTGCTATGAGATGAATAAAATATAGATCAGATTAAACCAGATATTGTTGGTATACGTATACGTATACGTATACGTATACGTACCGTACGTATCGTATACTCTTTTAGAGTCAAAGGCCTAGGAATCCATCGGTAGGGTAGCTGTAGGGTAGATATAGCATCTCTCATAGCGTTTTTAAGAAGGATTTTTCCACTTTCAGGTCACTTATTAATCCCAAATACATACATGATTATTTCTCCATCCTTCAAGCGAATTCAAAGCGAACACTCAAACCCAAAGATAAACCCAATTCTCGTGTAATAAATCCTAACGCTATAATAGATTTTCCCCGTAATTAAAGAGATTCTCTTCACACAGACACCAGGACACACACCAGGACAATGGCCAATCCTCGCAAATTCAGCGAAAAGATTGCCCTGCAGAAGCAGAAGCAGGCTGAGGGCACGGCAGAGTTCGAGCGGATCATGAAGGAGGTGTACGCCACGAAGCGGGACGAGACGCCGGCCACACAAAAGATACTGGAGTGCCTGGGGGGCGGTCAGGAGGTAAGCCATTCCTCGCCAGGAGCGGGAAACGGCACGGGTGGAGGAGGAGGAGGAGGCAGTGGTTCCGGCAGTGGGGCCAGCGGCGGGGGAGCATCGCCAGATGGCATTGCCGGAGGAGGATCACCGACAGCCTATCGTGAGTCGCGGGGACGCAGTGTGGGCGTCGGACCCATGAGGAGACCCTCGGAACGGAAGCAGGATCGCTCGCCATACGGCAGCAGCAGCACCACGCCACAGACGATGGACAATGGCCAGCCAAATCCACACCTGCTCGGTCCCCCCACGTCGGACAGTCTGTGGCGCCGCTCCAGCTCGGACTCGGCGCTCCACCAGAGCCTCAACATGGCCGTGGCCGCCGAGGCGGGGGGCTTCGGCACGGACATGAACGCGCTGCACGCCAACTACCTGCAGCAGTCGCCGCTCCACCAGCAACAGCAGCAGCAACAGACAGTCCACCAACGATCTCACTCGCCGCACCACCACATAGGCCGCAGCTTCAGTCCGCAGGCGCAGCGGAGAAAGCCGCCCATGCTGCAGCCCCACCAGCTGCAGTTGCAACAACAGCAGCAGCAGCTTCAGCAGCAGCTGCAGCAGCACCAGATGCACCAACAGCTACAGTTGCAGCACCAGCAGCAGCAACAGCACCAGCACCAACATCTGCAACATCAACAGCAGCAGCAGCAACATACCACGCCATACAACGCCAAATTTTCCAACTCACTGTTTCGTCCGCTCCAGGATCAGGCCAACTACGCCAACACCGGCTCCCTGCCCGATCTCACGGCGCTACAGAACTATGCCCCCCAGCAACAGCACCAGCAGCAGCAGCAGCAACAGCCGCAGCAACAGCCGCCGCAGCAACAACAGCAGCAGCAGCAGCAACTGCAACAAACTCTATCGCCTGTCATGTCACCGCACAATCACAGACGCGACCGGGATCAGTCACCCAGTCCGTTTAGTCCAGCAGGAGGAGGAGCAGGAGGTCCTGGCTCGCCCTACCATCAGCAGCAGCACTCGCCCACGTCCGCCAATGCGACGGGAACTGGAACGGGAACAAACACCACGACGCAGCAGCCCTCCACATCGCCTCATCTGTCATTCACGAACCTGGCCACCAATCAGGCGGCAGCAGCTAGCGGCACGTTTAGTCCGCTGCCCACCCTGGGGCCGCACAACAATTCTGCGTCCTCGGCCAACCTCACCGACTACCGCCAGCCACCGAATCCGCCTAGTCCACGCTCCTCGCCGGGTCTTCTGAGCAGCGTATCCGCCACGGATCTGCACTCGAGCGCCCCGGCCAGCCCCATCCGCCAGCAGCAGCAGCAGCCATCGCAGTCGCAGTCGCAGCAGCAGCAGCAGCAGTCCCAACAGCAGCAACAGCCGCAGCAGCAGTTCGATGCCTCCTACAACAGTCTGAATACCTCGTTTCACAATCAGTTTGAGATCTTCTCGCTGGGCGACAGCAACTCGTCACCGGAGCAGCAGGGATTCGCCAACAATTTTGTGCCCCTGGACTTTGATGACCTGAGTGGCGGCGGTCCCGGCGGCAGTAGTGGCAATGGAGGAGGTGGTCTGACCAACGGCTCCAATGGTCCCTATCACAACAAGGAGCTGTTAGACTTTAACGAGTTGAGCGGCAGTCCCGAGGGTGGGGCGAATAACAACAACCTGAGGAGGCTGAACAACAACCTGAACAACAATGGGCACAGCAATGGCGTGGGATCGCCGCACAATGGCAGCACGAACCTAAATGGAGCCGCCAACAACAATAGCAGTAGCACCGCTGGCGGTGGATCGAATGGCGGCGGTGAGCCTCTGACCATTGTCGCCTCGCCAATACCCTCGCCATTGGGATGCCCCAGCTCGCCGCTGCCCATACCCATGTCGGGACAGGCGTCGCCGCAGCATCAGCAGCACCACCATCATCATCATCAGCAGCAGCAGCAGCATCAGCAACACCACCACCAGCAACAACAACAACAACAACACCAGCAGCAGCAATTGTCGCTCTCGTTGCACCACTCGCCACATCACTCGCCGATGCACTCGCCGCATCACACGAACTCGCCGCTTTCAAGCAGCTCGCCAGTTAGTAATAACGCCTGCAACTCCAATGTACTACTGATGAACCAACAGCATCAACAGCAACAGCAGCAGCAGCAGCAACACCACCAGCCACAGCAGCAGCAGCAGCACCACCATCATCACCATCAGACCAACGCGACTGCGAATATACCGGCGATCATATTCAGCGATTACTCCTCAAATGCGGACTTTTCGCGCGAGATCTTTGACTCGCTGGACCTGGATCTCGGCCAGATGGATGTGGCCGGCCTACAGATGCTGTCCGACCAGAATCCCATAATGATTGCCGATCCCAATATCGAGGATAGCTTCCGGCGCGACCTCAACTGATACTATGAGGAGGCTGTTGCGGCCATCGAGAGCGGAGTGCTGCTGGAGGACACCTTCGAGGCGTTGCTGGACTCCGTACCGGTGTCTGCTGTCCTTCCGCCCACTAGCAGCAGCAGCAGCAGTGCGGAGGCAGCAGCAACAGCCGCGGATAGGGATAAGAAGGAGCTGGAGCTGGAGGCGGTGGAGCTGCTCGTACCTGGGGTGATGGATGATCTGGTTGACTCCAGCGACCTGGACGAGGAGGTGCGAAATTTCTTCCTCTAGGTATATCGCCATGTTTATCGTTATTGTTCTCGTTATCGTTATCGTCATCGTCCGTGCTTTTGTAGTTAGATCTTAAACAACAAATCGTTAACCCCCTAAGTGTACTTGAGTGTCTTTTTACACCAATCCCCCCCTCCCAAACAACAACAAAAAGAACAACAACAACGCACCCCTTAAATGAAGAAGAGAGAAAATGTTAAATCAATTTTACAGCGAGTCTCAGATTTTACTTAACTACGCACATAAGATCACTCTTTAAAAACTCTACTTAAACTCTCATTTCTGTATATACCTAAAACTATCTAAAAACAAAAAAAAAGAAAAAGATATAAAAGGAAAACGAAAAAAAAAAAAAACAAAAACAAAAAACCGACTAAGGATTGAAACCAAAAAGTGTCTTAGACCAACGACCAAAATTATATTCTCTATACAAGAAGGAAAGATGAAACCGGGAAGCGGAAACGGAAACGTAAACGTAATTGGAACTAAGCAACAATTCCTGTACATTATCCAACTATTCTAGCTATGCAGATATCAAATCTATACCTTTTGCCAGTTTATATTTATATTCTGTTCTCGATCCAGCAACACAACCTACATATATACACCTATTATATAGAAGTGTAAAGTAAAACCTTATCCATATAATCCCAATGTGCCGTCGAAGCAATTACTAGTATTTAAGACCGCATAAACGATACCCCGATCCGATACCGATCCAATCCAGTGCTGTAAAGTTTATATTTAACGCCCAGCCCTCCTCCAATCGCCAAGCACTGTTCGAATACAACACGATTAAATACATTCGAGATCCTTTCTTCATAAACGCAGTATCACAAAATAAATAAACGAGTATATAACAAACAGACATATACATATAGCTAAATAAATAAATAAATATATATATATATACAGATATATATAGTGAATAGATCAGGCAGGAAGCTATAGCGGTCCTCAGGCACAAGTGCAGCTCACAATTGGAACAACCGGTTCCAAGCAGTGTCCTGCGACGACAAATTTTACGAAGCAAGAATCAAAATATGTAACGAACTCAAAACTAGAAAAAGGAAAAAACAGAAACCATTTTTACTACCTACCAATCTTTAACCTGAATAAATAAATAAATAGATAGATATTAAAGATATTTCCAAAACGTTTTTCAACACTTACAACAAAGTCTACCAATACTGTGTTTATACGAAGCCGATTTCATGAATCATTTTACGCAATTTAAGGGCTTACGTGTGAGCTGTTGACGTCAAGATGCGCATGTTATTGAAAGACGACTGTATGTACACGAACGGTTCGGTTACACGTGTCTCGCGTTATGCTGCAGCGCCCCTCGGCTGGTTGTTTGGTCGGGCGGTGGACTTTTTTTTGCCAGGAATCCTGGATGGATGGGATGGTCGTATTTGAACCTAGCCTAACAAAACTATAAGTACACATTTTATGAATTAATGAACAATAGACACAAGACTCGGGATAGGCCCTTTTATTTATTATTAGGCCTCTAGGAGGAAACTCTACAGAACAGATCCAGAAGCTGCAGAGAGTAGGAAAACATCATAAAATCGTCTTTCATTAGATTCAGGGACTCGTGAAATGCCTCGTATAAGCATTGTATAAAATTTGTTAGTTTTATTCAATTCAATACCTAAGGAAAAGTTTAATGTCCTGCAAGAAACAATAAGGAGAGTGGAATAGTTAGGATATACAGCGATCCGAAGCGCCATATAATAGACATTGTTTATAGATAATACAAACTCCTCGTCCCCCCAAGACCCCAAGACCCCTCATTGCTAATCTACTTAATAAATGTAACAAAAACAAAAAAAGAAGCCACACAAAACTAAAAACTTCTAAAGTGCAAAAAGGAAATGTTTTATCTGATTCGAGTACCAGAACTTATACATACATATATATATATGCATGCATATATATATCTAAAGATAATCTAATTGTTAATATTAGTAACCGCGATGTTTTTTTGCAAGATTTCCCCTTTTTTTTATTATCGATGTAAAACCCTAGTTATAAACTAAACTTAAATGCGAGGAAAAAGCGAAATCTTTACAGGCAAAAACACACAAGAAAAAAATCAACAAAAAAAACAATGATGAAGAGACGAAATATATAATTATAAATGTAATTTATGTGGGCAACGCGCAAAAATATGAAATATACACAAAAACAAAAACAAAAAGAAATATAAATCTTTTGTCCTTGCTGTTTTGTGTTAAAAGAAAAACATACTTATAAATAAAAAATGCAACAAAAAACTTAAAGAAATATAATAATAATAATAATAACTATAATGGTTAAGAAAGTGAAATTCTAATTATAAATTATACTATTATTATACAAATATGAACTAAGTAATTGTGTATGTAATATATGATTACACTTATGAAATAACGTCGATAAAAATCAACTACAGCAACAAACAAGAAACCAGAGGAGAATCAGCCATAAGATTATATTCAATGTAATAACACAGTTATTTGTTTCAAATAAATCTTAAATTTGATTTTAAAGTCCAAGAAACCATCATGTTTTATTTCAAACTGCAAGGAAGGAACCTTTGAACCTATGTACACGTGCGGAACCACCTTTGGAACCATTGAAATCCATCCCCGGCTGTAGCCTAAAAATAGCAATCCAAAAGGATGTGGGATTCGCCGAAACCACCAGCGGAACCCGGAACCACCTGTTCGAACTCGATTCGGGAGCGAGCTGCGGGAGCCCGCCCCCAAGGGAGCGCTATCCTCTTCGGTAAATGACATTTACGTGGGACGCATGCCATGGCATGCATTATTCAGTGTGCGAATAATTGCACGTAAAATTATGTAAATTTATAGAAAAAATAATAATCAAGCACATTTATTAATTGCTCGCTGGCTCTGGCTCTGGCTCACACTCTCTCACACACACACAGCACTCTACACTACACTCTCTGGAGGCGCTGCTTACCCACACTGGGATACTGTGACATGTACGAGTAGTGTAGTGTAGTTAGTGTCTTTGTTAATAAGCGCGGCGCAGTTTGTGTTTTGTGTGTGGTGTGCTAAATTTTGTAGTCAAAGTTCAATGCGGGAAATTGAATAACTGCCACGGGCCGGAGATACTCCTCTTGATACATACCACCATACCCATGCAGATGAGCGCGAACGACGGTTGGCAACGACCTTTAGATAATCCTATAAAATGTTATCATTAGTAAAAATTCGCAGAAAATCAGACTTGTCGTTTGACTGCCATTGGAATCTTAAGCTGCGAGCTATGGTTTCTTCATTCTTCAGGTCCATTATTTGAACATGTGCGACGGTGCGAGAGAGACGGAAGAGACTCTGCCAAAAGCGTCGCAGATTAAAGACTAAATAAAATAAATAATAATATGCTGAAGACGTCAGTATTTGGTTAATAGATAATACAAGCAGATATCGTAATTCCAAAATCAAGTTTTCGATATTTACAGCCGCAAAACCAATTAACAAGAGAGAGGGAGAGGGACAGCGAGAGTGAGTTCGATCCCCTGGGAGAGCGCGCGTGGGGGGAGCTCTCTCTCTCTCTCTCTCCGCATAAACTCTGACAGCAACAGGCTGCTAACGGTAAAGGGCAAGCCGCACATGTATGTAGTAATGGAACGAATAAGCGTGTGGAAGGGCAAAGCGCAAGTGGGAAAAAAAACAAACAGTTGAAGCATGTACAGTAAGGCTCCATATAAACGAACAACATTAATTTGTTAAGTTTTAACAGAGTGCGTTGAATATTGAAAACTTTTTTGCGAGGTTCGACTGTAGCCAACAGTTAACATAAAAACAACTTTGGCCCGCGCCAAAACTGAAACGTGGAGAATGAATAAATGGGAGAAAAAGAAACAGAGAGAGAGAGAGAGGAGAGACACACAGAGAGAGAGAGAGGGAGGGAAAGTACAAGATTGCTAGCTTTTGTTGATTATTATTTTTTGTTCATGTTATTTCTTAATTAAGTGCTAAAATGGCATGAAATCAAATCGCTTGCTTGATTAACTGTATGTGTGTGTGTATCTGTGTGCTTGTGTTAGTTATAGATGACGCTGTGACGATAACGTCATTACCGTTATCAAAGCTCCACCACTCCAAAGGCGCAAATGTTATCAGCGGAACGCAAAAAGCACGAGAGAAGAAACAACAACAGCAGCAGCAACAGATCTGCTCTCCTCCCTCCCCAGGTCGCCAGTACAGAATCAGTCGACATTCAGTGCACGGCATTCGTCCATGCCACGCCACGCCACGCCACCCCACACCACCCATCCATCCATGGGGGGCATGGACGATGGGGGACATTGACAGCGCTGCTCGCCGCTCTCTGCCTGGCCCAAGGTGTCTTTACATGAGGTGAGGCATTCCTTGTTTTGCGAGCTGCTGCTTAAATTGGATGCAACTAGCAATCTCTCACACTTTCTGTTACGAAACTATCCCAAAAGCGCTCTCTCTAGCCACCCTATATTTATACACTTTGTGACTTTCCATATACATACATATGTACATAGTTTCTGTGGCACACAACAGTTGAATGCACCCGAGACCGAGTCCCCTTATTGATAAGGTTCAGCAGAATCTCCGCCTCCCCCCCATGAATATGTAGGAATAATAATAATGGCAAATAATTAGTATTGATTGTAGGTCGCACTTTCCTTTGCCTACACAGATTGCTATTGGGGCGTGGCAGCCGCCTCCGAGTGTATGTAGGTACATTTTTGTGATAACAGTCGCTAAAAATAGCCCATACATATGCCTCAGAGGGCTCCCCACGTCATTGACGTTAGAGTTGGGATTGGCACATGTAGCATTTATGCTTGGATGCATTGCCACGAGAGTGGCAGGATGGATGTGGGGAATGACGTTCCGTGATAGGGAGAATACAATGGAAAAGATGGAGACGGATGGCGTTCCGAGAAAAGGGTCCCATTCTCCAGCAGCTCTCAGCCCCCGCTGGCACTGGAAGAATAACGGTGGTGCGTAATAAACTGGGAAATGCAGCAATAATATATTAAAGCAATGAAAAAGAGGGAGAAAGCACGCACGAACACTTTAACCCTGAGATGTGTAGAACGAACCACTGGAATAAAACGGTGCGTAGCTCTTCAAGCAGAAAGAGAGCGAGAGTGCAATCCTTAGCCCCGAGATGTGTATGAAAATCCAATGGAATGATGCAGTGAGAGGGAGAGAGCAGTAACCCTGAGATGCTCGTGTATGTGCCTCAGCAGCATTATGCAATTCATATTCATATTTGCCCACTGTGCACCGCAGACTTTGATTAAAACAATAAACAACTGCAGCAACAGCAGCAGCACGAAGAAGAAGGAGAAGAAGCATCAGTAAAGCAAATAAAAAACACAAATAGAAAACTGCAGTGTAATGAAACGTAAACAGGCGATAATAATGCAAAAAACATTTTAATTTGCCAATCAGCACGCGTCCTCTCTATCTTCTCTTTTCGTACGCGTCCACTCTCCTCTGGCTGCATTTGAGATCCTCTGAACGTGGAGAGTAGCTTCCGAGATTGATCAGAATAGGGGAGGGAGAGCGGCGTGTGGTTGGTGCTGTGAAGGCTGCGTCACAGATCGGAAATAGACATCAGCCACGGTTTTGGCGGGCTGAAATACCTAAGAACTATTTACATTTTCATTTACCACAATTATTTAAACAGGCTGATCAAATATTGGTTAAGCCGAGGAGCCGGGCCCTGGCCATGTGAGTCGACTACGACGTCATGGCTGATTGCCTGATGGGGGGGTAAAGGTAAAGTACCGCCGTACCGCAGTGTGATGGTGATTTGATGTCGCCGTGATAAGACTGTCGAAAACAATGGCCAGACATTGTGATTGTTGTACAGGCGGGCCCCAATCCACCACTCGCTCCAATTCAATCGATGGAAAGATACCAAATAAAATGTATTAATTTATTTTTATGAATCAAGAATTTGAGAATTTTCGCATTGCAGTGAAAGCTTTTTCTCACCCAAAGCTCCGCTCTCTTCTCTTGTACCATCCTCAGTCACTGTAAAACTGTGGAATTTATTTTATTGGAATTAAGATTTCAAACTTTATTCGTAAGCAGATAATCATCGTCGTCGTCGTCGACTGCCTCCTCGACTACACTGTAGGAGCTCTTGCCCTTGCCATCCTTGGCCAGATGCGTCTCAAAGAACTCCTCCACGGTGTCCGTGTTCCACTTGGTTATGGACAGCGTCTCCTGCACCTTGCCAGCGGCATCGAGCAGTTTCACCACGGGATCCAGGCCACGGACATACTTGATCTGGAGATTGGGGAACTTGGCGGGTCGCCCGCTCTGGATGAAGGCCTGTATCTGGGGATATGCACGGAACTTGCAGGTGCACACCTCCAGAATGGCCTTGGCATAGGTGCGTTGTGCCGCCGGCTGCTGGTCTAGAGTGCAGCACTGCTTGCACGGGGTCCTGTGGAATGGAGGATGTTATAAGAGTAATACCACATGGACTGCTACCACTCACTTGAGGGTCTCCAGGCCAAAGTCATCCAGTTTGTCGCAGCTGGAGCACATTAACTGGGCCTTAATAAAGCCCAGCTCTCGACAGTCGGCGGCCGTGAATTCGGCATGGATTTGCTGGCACTGAAATAGGGCTGGAAGGTTATCTCGTGCGGGTAGTGGCATACATTATACTCACACTAATAGCTAGGAGTGTAAAAAGCACAAGTTTCTGCATAATTTAGGCTAATTCTAATTAAATTTACTATGTCCACGTCTGTTTACTGTTTACACATATCGATGTGCCCGACCACCCTATCGATAGAGTATCGATAGAGTTTCGAATTTTGGAAGAACGAAAAAGTATTTGATGTCCTTTGCCTCTTTTGCTGCTCAGGTGAAAGATATCGTGGTTTTTTTAAGTTCAGAGGAAAGATGGCATGGATTTACAAGAAGAATTTGAAATCAGAAATATTTTCCTCAAGTCGTTGAACTGTTTAAACAGGGAGGAGGCTTAAGAGGGCTAAGTTCGTTTTTTCATCGGTATATTTACGGTATCATTTTAAAATGAGACGGTATATATTGGTATATTTCTGAGGGTTGGACGGTATATTTTATCGATAAGTCCGCGTAGAAATGCCACTTAGAGCCATGTCCAGCCATGTCCACATCGAGTACCAATTCGTGATCAGCATCGAATTCCTGATCGTTTGCCATCAAAATCTAAATTTTTTTTTAAAAATGTCGGAAAAAAGGGCATGTCAAAAAGTGGATAACGGAGGTTTTTCACACTGGCGCTTCCATGGGGCTTATATGAAAAAAACGGGCAAAATATTTTTGAAACGTACACATTTCCCCTTCAGGTGTCGCCTTTGGTAATTACATATAAATATAGTTAATATGTAGCAAATGTGTAGTTAGCGTGTAGTTACCATGTATGGAAATTAATTTAGTGCACATTTTTGTTGGCCTGTTTTGCTTAAACCTTATTTTATAAGAAATGCAATAATGATGAGAACATAAAGTTAACCAGTCTTGTAGGAAATTGATGTAATAATCGGATAAATTTATGAGTTTAGACCTGAGTGTCTTAGCTAGCTAGTTATATTCCACGGAATATCCAAAACGAGGAATGTGATGCAACTTGAACACAAATAATTCGTCAGTATATTTTCGGTATATTTTGAAAGATGTGACGTCTTGCTATGACTGGCGCGGAGTGTACCAAACTGCAAACGATATTTGCGGACATCGATGTTTTCGATGTTTTAAGAGCAAAACTATCCTATATACTTATTTTATATACCGACTAGAAACTATGTACCGTTGTTCCTGCATGAACCTTTTAGGGTCTTACGCTTGGTTTTTGATTCCCTCTACCACATTATATCCACCACTAATTCTCTTTCTCTTATTCAATTACTAATACTCACGTATTTGTACTTGTATTTTGAATGCATGCTTAGTTCTTTTAGTAAGTTTAGTTCTAATTTTCCTCAAATATTAGTCTAACAGCCTTCTGCTGGTGTAGAAAAACATCGATGTTTGAAAAAAACATCGACACCCAAACATCGATGACATCGATGTTAACATCGATGTTTCACCAGCTCTATACCAAACTGCATTGGAAAATGCAATAATCAAGATACACGGAGGATCCAAATCTGTGATCGGAGTTAAAAAACAAACAGTATTCTGTGTGTGTTTGGCAAACAACAAATTTTTGTGGCCAAATCAATAAATTGGAGCGTGCGAGAGCGAGAGCTGAGCGCTGCGCAAAAGAGAAACGAATCGCAGCAACCAACGCATAGAGGAGGAAAAAAGGTGAATAAATAGAACATGGCACAGAAAAAGGCAAACTGCAAGAAATTCGATTTAAAATTAATTTAGAAATAAGATCAGAGCATCAAAGTGGTAAAAGAGTGCGCCCAGAAATAGAAAGAGAAAATGAAAAAGGTTATACAGCGTCAGGCTCCAGGAGAGCAGAAGCAGTAGTGTTTGTGTGTGTGTATATGTGCGTGTTTGTTTGGAAAATTAACATTTCTAATTAATAATCCCACGGGATTTCGCCACTGGGGTGCTAAAAAACTTCACACTGTGATAAGGCTTGCTGTAGTGTGTGTGTCCATCTGTTTATTTAATTCATATTTACTCAAGTAAATTAATTCGTTTGCCCTTGTACAAAAGCAAAAAAGAGGCTTGGAAACTTGTTCTGACTTGCAGTGCTGCCACCCCCTCTCTTACTCTCATTCTTTTTTTCTTACACACTCACACACATGCAGTAATGCAATTGTAGCTGTGCTTTAGCTGTTCATTCAAGCTGCCCCTTGAGTGGAGGGGACCTTCCTTCCATTCAGACAGCTTCCGCTTGCATCTTTCTCATCTCTCTTGTGCACTGGTCCCGTTTAACTGGTTTGGCCATGGCAGCTGCCCCTCTCTCTCTCTTTCCCTCTCTTTCTACACCTGCTGCATGTGTCAACCCCTTCCAGTCGCCTTCCAGACAGCAGCTGTCCACGCGCTCAAATTTCTTATCAACAGGCGGCCACAAAGCAGAAATCCAAAACCAGGCCCAGAGACTGAAATCGTAAACTGCGTTATATTATTTTTCTTGCTAATTTTTCCATGCCTTTGTCGTGCCAGGTTTTGTTTGCTTTCTCCCTCTAGAGAGTGATGGCTCAAGTACGTGGTACTCCCTCACTCCCTCAAACACACACACACACCCTTGCTGTCGTGCAATTTTGCCATATTTCAAATGCATCTGACTCATCCACAGGTAACTGTAATTGCCCTAGCATCCACACATATGAAATCCACACTTGTGGAAGCCATTCGCCCACTTTATCAATAACGTTCAAAGCTTGTTGATTTTGTTGTACTAATCGGCATTCGTTTTGTTTTCACCTTCCGCCTCTCGCCGGAGACTTTGATAAGTGACCCCAGGTGGAGGCCCCATGGGGCTCGTCATCGAGTCTATTAGCTCATTGTTACAGGGTTTATTACGACTATATGTCCGGTTCATATGTAACATATATCGCCCACAGTCACACACAAGCGCCCATTTGCATGGCACAAATTGGGCCCAACCTCAATCTCTCCTCTACTAACCACCTCAACCTACGATTGCTCCGGCTCACGCAATTTCTTGATTGACTTCAACTATTTTTGGGTCCCGTTCCTCCTGCTCCCCTTCAGGGCTGAGTGTGCGTGTGTGTGTGTGTGTGTGCTCTTTCTACCCTCGATTCTGGTTTCTTTCCATTTCAATTGACCGAAAGGTCAACTTGATTGCATTTGTATCTTATGCCTCTGTCAGCCGGCAGCAGGCACATCATCCCATTCCCATCCTCTCCTCCCCTCTCTCACTCTTGTGCCTGTCAGTCCTCGTTTCCATTTGAGCTGTCTACTTTCCTGTGTGTGTGTTTGTATTTTTTTGGTATTTATAGAAGCAAGAGTGTGATGTATTCTTGGGAGTGAGTATATCTTGGTGTTCTCCTAGTTCCAGACAGTCCTAACGGTTAAGTTCAAGGACTTTACTTTTGGAAAGCAGGTATACCAATATCACATCACCAATACATTTACGATGTACGCTGTGGTGGACATTAGCTGCACTTAAAACTATCATAAATATATTTGAGCACTCAATTTCGATCAATTTAGATTGCATTCAGTTGAGTTCCTCATGGAGGCATTTGGGCTAACGACAGTGGTACCCGACAAAGTGCTTTTCAATTGATTTTACTTTTTAAATGATTATATATGTGTATCCAAGCAGAAGGAATGTTATTATTTTCTTGATCATACCTTAAAGAAAAATATATAACCAGGCACTTGCGGTAGCTTTTAAATATCTAATTAAATCAAAATCAATTGGTGGAATACCCTTTGTGCATTTGAGTCCAGTAATGTGCTGTGCAGCTGAAGGCATACCCACCTCGTAAGCACCGATAGTAATGGTGTAATCGATGAGCAAGAAATCAGTAGAACATCGTTGTAAAATTGTTTGTTTTGAAAGATAAGATCTAACTGCGGGCGTGTTATCCGTGATACTATATACATGTGTAAATATATATATATATTTAAGTGTTTCAAGTGCATTTTTATGTCAAGTGCGTGACAAAGAGAGTGACAAGAGAAATTTATTAATAAATGAATAAATAAAAACTGTGTAAACAACTGCAGCTTGAGTTCAGCGCGTTCGCGATTCGCCGTCAGGTAAATAAACGATGACATTTTGATACAAAATTTATGAAAATCGATTTTCTTGTTCTT
This sequence comes from Drosophila lowei, assembly GCA_008121275.1. NCBI lineage: Eukaryota > Metazoa > Arthropoda > Insecta > Diptera > Drosophilidae > Drosophila > Drosophila lowei. The sequence goes on along the minus strand of CM017781.1, from coordinate 21,856,928 downwards.
GCCTTCAATTAGGTAGTGAAAAAGAGAGAGACAGAAACAGGGGCGGCTGGCGGTATAGGCAGGCAATAATAATACGAGTTAAACCCTCCTCCTCTACTCCAAGTATAAAACAAAAACAAAAACGAACCGTACCGAACAAACACACAAGTAAAACAATTTTGAGTTGATTTTAATTGCACTTCGTTTTTGTTTTGCAGCAGCACCAACAAAACAAAACACAAGCCTGCCGCCCAGACAGCCAATCAGCCAAAAGTCATCCAATCCAGTCCGTCCAGTCACAAAAGAACTCTCCAGACAGACACACCTCACACACGCAAACACACACACACATACACTCAAGACTGTGGCCAAAACACACACACATTCCAGCCAAGTAAACCAGAAATGCGTTAGATTTAAGAGCGAATCCGTTTCCGAATTCCCCGTAAAGATGAGAGCCCCTGTCCTGCTGCTTGCCTATGCTCTAATCAGCGCCAGCTGCTTGACGCTTTGTGCCGCCTGCTCATCGCGTCCCATGCCTAAGCCCCGTCCGGAGGCGCCGCCCAGCACAGAGGGACCTGGAGCCGGAGCCGGGCCCGTGCCAACACTGCCGCCGGATAATGTGGCCATAACGACGCCGCGGCCGAACATCACCTTCCCCACCTTCAAGTGCCCGCCCACATATGCGGCCTGGTACTGCCTGAACGATGCCACCTGCTTCACCGTCGAGATCCACAACGATATCCTGTACAACTGCGAGTGCGCCCTGGGATTTATGGGGCCGCGGTGCGAGTACAAGGAGATCGACGGCTCCTATCTGCCCACGCGCAACCGCGTGATGCTGGAGAAGGCCAGCATCGTGAGTGGCGCCACCCTGGCGCTGCTCTTCATGGCCATGTGCTGCGTGATCCTCTACATGCGCCACGAGAAGCAGCAGAAGCAGAAGCTAAACGACAGCGGCACCGATGTGGGCGATGTGGTGGGTGGAGGTGGCGGTGGCTGCCAGAACGATGGCATGGACGAGGTGGATAGCCGGAAGCCAATGCGCTCAGTCCGACGTCCTTTCGCACCCTGTCGGATCCTCTCGCTGGAGGAGGCCCACTACCAGGCACTGGCCTCCAATCACCGCCCCAGGCACTGCAATTAATGCGATCTTTAACTGAAACTGAAACGAAAACGAAACGAATGATCGAATGATCGAACAAGTGTTTTATTGAATGTCTAACATGTTTAACCGTCTGTTTTTTTGTTTGTTCTTTTAACCTATTTTTTGATAACGATTCGATAACGACTATATAATATAATATTTGTACATCCTAGTATTAAGCGCCCACTGATGTGCCTCTAAAATTATAGCAGAAGTATTACTGAACGAGAGCCGATAGCTCTCCGAGGGAGTTTAGAGATAATGCAATGCAATTTTGGCAGGTAGCCGACCATTTATTTATTATTAATTTAACTTGATTGAACGCCCGCCACGCCTGCCCGCGTAAACTATTAACTATTAACATTAATAAAAGCGAGAGCAACACACTAAAGAGAAAGAGAACGAGCTAAACTTTTAACTACAAAAATGCGTTATATTTGAATGTTAAGTAAATTATAATTGGGAGAGTCGAGGGGGTGGATGGATGTGAGAGAAGAGGCATGCAGTTACCACTAATTGAATCACCTTACTAATCCCACCATCCATATCTCTGTTGCATCTTCCAGTCATGCCGCACAACAACCAAAATTCCGACGATGATCAGCTGGGACCACCCAAGGCCGATTTCAGTGCACCACCGCCATACGAGGCCAATGTGGGAGGGCCACAGGGCACGCTGCAGGCTCAGATGCCCTCACTGTCGCTGACCACGCATGTCAGCGGGCACGAGATGGGGGGGCCGATGCAGGGCGGCGAGTTGGTGGGAGGACAGTTGCCGCAGGATATGCACGGAAAGCTTCCCACATACGAGGAGGTGCAGATGGAAAAGTCGCTAAATGGAGAGCTGCCGCCCGCCTTTCTGACGCTGCCCTCGAACCAACAGTTGCCGCCACCGCCGAACCCACTGCTGCCGCCCAATCCGCTGCGCGACGGTGCGGCTGCAGTGCGTGCCGCTCAGCCGGCGCTGACGTTCATCGCCATCGATGCCAGTGATCCGGAGAACAGTCTCTCGACCACCGATAATTTGCTGGGCACGGACATCATGTTCATCACGGCCTTCATTGTGGCCTTTCTGTTCAATTGGATCGGCTTCCTGATGCTCACCTGTTTCTGTCACACAATCGCCGCCCGGTACGGCGCCCTCTCCGGCTTCGGCCTGTCCTTGGCCAAATGGACCTTGATCGTAAAGCACTCGACGGACCTGGCCTCCCACGAGAACTCCTGGCTGTGGTGGTTGATCTGCGCCTTTGGCTTCCTGATCAGCATACGCGCCCTCATTCAGTATGTGAGCATCAAGCGGTCGTGGCGCCTCCTTTCGGCTTCGGCCCAGGAACGGTTGCTATTCTTCTACTAGGTGCGGGGTCAGGCGACGTCACCTGTGGCGGATGCCATGTAAATACGTTAGATGTACGAAGAGAGCGAGAGAGCAAGTAGTTTGGAATCGGCGTCCCAGGAGTGACAGACGTTGCGTATGACCCCAACCATCCTTCCGAGCAGCCTCATCCCAATTCCCAACAAATCCTAAATCGAGCAGTCCGTCAGCGCATAACACACACACACACAACAACAACAACAACAAAACCAATATCGATGCGAACTTATTCGGGGTTAGTGTTTTCTCTAGTTACTGTGTTAAATAGCGCAACTTAGTCCACGGATCCCATCCCCCCATAGATGTAGCATTACAAAAAAAACGTTAACTAAATGTGTGGGTTGAGCAGTGTGGGGGTGGAGGAGCCATGCCACCCTGCAGGCAACCAATTGAATCTAAATGTAAATGTATGTGAATGTGTTATGGATATCTCTCACCTGTATTACGCGTAGCTTAGACCACCACCACTCCCACTACCCCCCCGGGCCCCTAATCCCTTAGGCCAGCTAGTGGCGGCCCCGCTCCAACACTTGCACCACAAACAAACAAAGACACAAAACAAACACCAAAAACAAAAAAAAAGAATAGAAGGAAAGAAATGTAAGAGAAAAGAAGAAAAGATATGCCACCCATATTTTTTTTGTTGAGCCTACTTTACGCTGTGGTACTTAATTAATTAACTACACAAAAGCCAGCAGTAATACGGAATGCTAAACACACAAAACAAAACAACTATTGCTAGTATATGTATGTACGATTATTGCCTATTATAACGTTTAAAATTAATACGTTTAATCCCTTTGTATGTAAATTATACAATGCATGTGCATTGTAAAGGGCGCATCGTCCATTGTCCCCCACACAGGAGATGCGTCAGTTTTATGCAAATTCAATAAAAGTCGAATGAAGTCATTCAAACTCAGCGGTATCTTTTATATTTGATATTAACTGACAGTCGGTTCATGTTCAGCCGGTTCTATATTTTCTGGACGCTTGTTACCCCGTTCTGCTAACACACCTCGCAAGCGTCCAGCAAACAAGACGCAATCAAGCGATCCATGGTTTTGCATTTCTCTTTCAGAGACTGACCGCTTATGGTAGTCTTGAAAAAAATTGATTCATCTGTCAGATAAAATTATGTGTTTAGTGCTGAAGGTCCTAGCTAGCTAGTAACATAAATGTCAAAATCGAGGAACATGAATTCCGATTATGGACAGAGAACGATTAGCCCATTGTCGACCAATGGGTATTTTAATACCCTCCATAAAAATGATGAATCTTGAAGAAAGATATCGTGGTTTTTTTTAAGTTCAGCGGAAAGATGGCGTAGACTTACAAGAAGAATTTACAATCAGTAATATTTTCCTCAAGTCGTTGAACTGCTTAAATTGAGGGGGTTAAGTGGGCTAAGTTCGATTTCTTATCGATATACGAGAAGCTATATGGTTGTTGAGGCAACAAAATTGAGGCAAAAACAATCAAAGCAATCGCCGTATCAGGAAAACAAGTCAAGTATTTAAAACAAGCCAGTCAAGTAGACAACCTATGCATTAATGGAATAAAATGATGTGGGCAGGGCTGAAGGTTCTATATAGCTGGTAATATTCGACGGAATATCAAAAACGAGGAATATGTGTGATGGAACTTGAATAATTCGTCAGTATATTTACGGTACATTTTTAAAATGAGACGGTATATTTTGGTATATTTCTGAGGGTCGATATTTCGATATTCCATTCGAAAGGGTCGAATGCATTCGATTTCTTTTTTTGCTCCGTTCGGATGTGCGTGTTCGTTCCTGCGAAATCTTTGAGTAATATTTTTCACAGCAGTCCGCCATCTTCAACACAGATATAGCTTGGCAGCAAGCCGTGTAATTAGCAATTATAGTGCAATAACTAGCAACTAAACAAACGCCGTTGCAAGTCGTAAGTACAAAATGTGAAAAATATCTCGCAATTTCTGCGTTTATGTGGTGGTTGGTGGCTATGAAAAATTCTTTGTGTGTATCTGTTGGCAATTTTTTTTTTCGTTTTGTTTTCCTTTGTGAGCCAGCTTGTCTGGGGCCGCTGAAAATAGTAATTATTGATATTTTTTTTTGGCATTTGCTGATAAAGTAATGTAAAATATTTTCCTCGTTTTTTCGTTAATTGTATGTGAACAGGGCTGGTGTGGGTAAGTGGGGGTGGATAAGGTACAGTTAACAAGAGCCTTGAGTTCCCACCAAACTATCAAAAAATTCAATTTAAATTATATTTTAACAAAGGCAGCTGCCTTTTTCTGCAATTTTCATTGTGTTTTTCATCTCTTTCTGGCCCGCATGGTGGCCCCGGCCGGCTTTCTGACTCAATCAAATGCACATACACGCACACACATCTATGCAGCGTCAGCTCTCTGACCGGCCGCCATCTTGCCTTCCGCTCTCCGCACTGTGGACGCTCTGAAATTGAGGGTCTTTTTATTGGCCGTAATAATTGCCATTAAGTGAAGAGGGCTACCTGTAAGCCGGTTTTAATGTAATTCTATCACGTTAGCGCTAAAAGTAATTCCCCTTCCCTCTTTAGAGGGGTCCAAGCCAAGTGTCTCCTCTACAGCAGTTGCTGTGCTGTGCATTTGTGTGTGTGTATACGCACGCTTGGTTTGGCTGTAATTGCTATTAGGGTTGCCACACTAACGCAAAGTAGAAGAAAATACTAACAAAAACAAAAAATCATTTTCCCCGCTTGCACCATTGAAGATTGCTTTGTGTTTATGTTTGTTACGCTTTATTTTCAGCCTGTTTTATGTAATTTGCTCGCTTTAAAACCCAAACACATACATCCCACAAAATTCCCACCACTTAACCCAATAGTAGCTCATCAGAATTATGGTCAGGTATGCTTCACCCCCCAAATCCACGCCAATCCCTCTGCTTGCTTCTGCTGTGCAGTTCCAGGATAATCTTTAGCTAATCCTCTCTTGAACTCTTGCAGCGTTAAAGTCAACGGAAACCACCAGCAACAGCAGCACCATCGTTCAGCAAACTCGAGTAGCGCCAACAATCTCAAGGCCAACGTCAATATGGCATTCCGTGGAAACCAGAACCGTAACCGCAACTTTGGGGGCGGCGGCGGCGGCGGTGGTGGTGGCAACAACTATGGCGGACCCATGGGCGCCAACCGAATGGGCGGCATGAACATGTCACCCTGGGAGTCGCAGAACCCCGGCGGTGGACAGTTTGGCAATAATATGCGCCAGGGCGGCGGACAGATGAACGCCCAGGCCATCAATTTGGCCAACAATCTGCTGAACAATCTGTTCAGGAACCAGAACCCACCCTCGCTGCTGGACTTGCCGCGCGGCGGCGGTGGCATGGGAAATCGTAATCAGCGTGGCGGCCCGGTATGTACAATCACTCCATTCGATCCGTTCTTGGATCACAAAATACGAACAAAATGTATAAATTGTATATCTTAATGATTATTATTTTTACTGATATTCGTGTGCCAAACGAATCTAAGGTTCTGTGGTGGAGCTGAGGAGACGTAATGATGGTGTTCCGATTGCTTAAAAGCCAAATATGAGACTTTAAATGTCTTTTAGAAGAGATAAATTTCCAAATGAAGAATTGGTGCCATTTCAATTCCATCTTCATAAAATTGATACTTCAAAGCGCTTTCTAGTTCCAAGATCGTGTTGGAGGAATTCCTAGTTGAATTCCTAGCTGAAATCTCTACAGAATGATCCAAAAACGCTTGGGATACTGTATCTTAGCTTGTTATCTTTTTTGTACCTCTGAAATACACTGCACTTGCAGTTCTCATCATTAAGCAAGGTCCCACGGAAACAGGGTCCAACATAAAAATTCTGCATATGTGTAAACGATCTTAAAACAAGTTTCTGAATGATTACGAGATGTATATTTATTAGTTTCTCAGCTTAATAGCTAGCGATATATCTGGATGAAAATGCATTCCATATGGCTGTTTTGGATCCACTGAAGATGTGCCTTAACCACCTACCCAATCTCCACCGCAGAACGAACCTCAATTATATTTTGTTTATTTGTTTTAACATCGATTAGTTTGATTAATTGCTAAACGTAGTTATTGCTTTCCTTTTTAAAAGATAAACCGAACCACAAAAACCAAATATCAAATTGTAGTTTGTAGTTTACTAAAACCAACAAAACAAAAAAAAACAATTCAAGGAAAACCTATCCAATATTAGCCACACTTTTTTTTTTGTTGAACAACCTAAGAGTCGTTAGAAAAATAAATATGGATTTGTGCAGTTTATGTTAGGGATAGGGATAGGGATAGAATGATGATGAAGGAGGAGGATGAGGATGATTTTAGCAGAAGGCTTTCAATATAAAAAGCATTTATTCCATTTAAAATGCAACTTTTGTTTTTAGTTTTCTTTAGAGCAAAACTGCACAAATCGAGGTAAGAAAACTGATAATAAAATCAATAGAAAGAAATATATATATGTGGACGCATATATATAACGAAACGAAAAATGTACCTATAAAACCATGTACCGCCAACACTTGCTCCCATTTAACGAAGAAGAAAAGAGTATGACGATGAATCCAGATGGAACGATAAGTAATTGATCTCTTACTAGATGTACTTAGGCATTTAATTACCTTTTTACCATAATTATAAATTGAATTTATCCAAATATTCAACCAACCAACAAAAAACCAGATCTTATGCCAGTTCCTGGCTGGCTGGACTCTAAAACTAATTTTCACAGCGCTTTTCTAATTTAACAATTCTATGTTTTTTATTCTCTCTTCCAAAACCGAACAAAAACAAAAACCAAACAATATGCCAAACAAAATTCGATGCTTTTCCAAAACAAATCGAATATCGAATATCGAAACCCGCATCGTGCATCGTGCATTTCGAATGCGCATTCTTCATATTGTTGTCGCTGCTCTCCGGCATATTATACAAAAAATAATTATTGCTGTTGCTGTTGCTGCTACTGCGGCTGCTGTTGCTGTTGTCGTTGCTGTTGCTGTTGCATTTATCGTTGTTGTTGTTGTTGTTGCGTGTTGCTTGTTGTTGATGCCGCCATCTTCTTCTCAATCAACAAACATGCAACAAAAAAAATCAAACCGAATAAAATATCAATAAACGAATTCGATTTCCTAACTCTCGGGCGCAACCCTGAAAATAATCGAAATGCAACACATGCACATGCACGCACGCACGCATGCACGCACGCGCGTACGCACACAATACTATGCCACACACACAAAATATGTGAAATCCATCCACCCAACGATGCTGTCGATGATGCTTCCAATGCGACTGATTGATTGCTCGATTGATTGATTGATTGATTGATATTGTGTGAAAACCAAACCCTCTTCTAATCTGCTCTGCTCTGAAAACCGAAACAAACCGATCCGATCTGGTACTGGTACACTGCTTGATGGTGCAACGGGAAATACGAAAACAAATAATGCAAAAACTAAATGCATATAAAAATACAATAATTATAATATTTAATATCATAATATCTATAAATGTCTAATGCAAATTCGTCGCCAATTCTTCTTCAACGTTCCTGCCTCTGACCGAAACATGAAAAATGTTCCGAACCAAATGATATCACAAATCCGATTTCCATTTTTATCAAAAAAAACAAAACGAAAAAAAACCAAAAATGCCACGCCACACTCGGCTGCCACACGCCAACGACTTCAACTGCACAAATATATATATCATATATATGTCGCGTATCATATCCCCGTCGACTGATTGACCGCTCTTGCCCCGCCGATCTGACCATGCCACCAAAAAACTAATAAATATAATGTGCTATATGTGCAAATTTATATACTACATATATATAAACTATATATCTATGTATTTACTTATAAAATACATCTGTGTAACAATTTTTCCCCCCCTCAAAAAATCTTAATTTTGATTCTGTAAAATCACTTTATAAATTACTCGTACAAAAATATTGTAAATGGCCCCAAAAATGCCATATTTGTTATCTCAAATATCTCTCTCTCTCGATACTCAAATGCCGATGTTGAAATGAACTTTTGTGTCGCTTTCTTTTGTTTAAAATCAAAAATCAAAAACGGAAAACCGAAAATCGAAAACCAACCGATATTCTCATGTGCCCTGTGCAATTTGTTGAATGAAATGATGTTGTATTGTAAAATGTTTAAATCCTTTATTATTATGATAATGATGATAAAATGATACACACACTAAATACCATATATAAAGATGGTCAGTCGCGGCGGCGGTGCAGGCAATCGTCTCAATAATCGTCGTGGCCAGGGAGGCTTCCAGAATCGTGGCGCCACTGGTGGTGGCAGTGGTGGTCCCAAGCCCCCGCAAAAGCAGGGCGGCGGCGGTATTCGCAAGCAAAATGCTTTTGATCGTGCCAAGAAACTTTTGGCCAAAAATGCCAACCAAAATAAAAAGAAGGAACCTACTCCTGGCGAAAAGAAAATCGAGAGGTAAGACTAACTACAAACAAACTTTTCCAACAAAAAACCAAAAAAACAAAAACAAAAATCTACCAACAGAAACATTTTTTTAAACCCACCAAAATCGAAGGAATTATTTCTTTCACCAAAAGAGAATCAAATACAAATATGAGTGTTATTTAAATAGATAAGTACTTAGGAATTCGAATTTTCAATCTTCAAAAATTGCGTTCCCACTCATATGTACATCTCAATAATATATATATATATCTCTATATATACATAGATCTAGAAATTGTTGTTCAGAAGGGAGCCCTCCTTTTTTCCCTTTTGTTGATGCTCTCTCTCTCTCTCTCTCTCTATCTTTCTTATTAGTGCAAGCGATTCAATGTGTGTATGTATGTGTGTGCTCTCGGGGGTCAGGGGAATGCGTAACAATCTATAATATAATATATATATATATATACATAACCTACATATACATATTTACATATATCAATATCTATATAATGTATTTTTTTGCGTAGAATTATTTTTACGAAAGATAAACCTAAAGGTTGGGCTAAATCACTGTGTGTGTTCATGTACAGTTTGAAACTCATTTTTGGAATCGCCACGAAGTCAAAGAGATTGAAGATCGATCGATCGTAGATTATTAATTTAAGAATATCGGAATACGGAATGGAATTCTTTAAGACTACGACGCATTCTATAATGGCCTTATGGGAAAATCATGCAGTGAGAGCGAGAGAGATACATACATGTATACAAATTGTAATACTTATTAGATCCAATTTTGCTAACACAATAGTTCATTTGTCACAAATAGTTCATCAGTTCCACTGATGATTACCGAACACTTATTTTGCGTTTTGTCTTTCATGCTTCGCAGCAAAGCCTAATGTCATAACACCATAAGCAACGCAAACTATTCTTTCACTGAGAGTAATCATGAAGATCAAGACTCCCTATCACCCCAATCCATTTCTAGTAATTCTCCATAATTTTTTATCTCGGATAAGTCGCATGAGATAACCTTCTCATATAACACTTCATCTACTTAATCTTAAATGATTTTAATGAACGAACGTCAGTCCAATGCTAGTAGTAGTTTTTAATGTCTTTGAGCCAAAGGGAAAACCAGTTAAAATGTCCACTTATTTTATTTTAAAGAACATATCTTCATCGAGTTAAGTAGATAAATATGTATGAACCTATTTGACTTCGTGGCGTCTCTATATGTGTAGAAAATCATACTTTTTATGTCTGAGCTTAAATAATTTTAGTAATTAATTAATTTTACTATTCGTGAAAAGAGAAATATGCCTCGAAAGTTGAAGAAATCGAACATACAACAACTTTACAATGATCAACGGTGGGCATGTCCCATGTCGTCGATAACGAACGACCCACGACAGCAAAACGCACAAGCGGAATGTTACAAAGAATTTGTCCGAGAATAAAAAATAAACGAGGCACATGGCAGTTCGACTCGAGACTGAGACCGGGGCTCGGTCCCACGAAACCAAAAACAAAATACATGTAGTCTGCATGACGAGGCAAATTGATGCTCCACTAGAGTCTCACCTGCTCCCAAAAAGTCTGCCCACCGCTGATGTGGATTCTAAACTTTGAACTTGAAATAGATCTCAACTCTTGTGGCATATTTCTCTGTGATGTTCCATCAAAGTTCACTCTCATAACGCCTCATCAAATGAAAGCACCAGAAATTGATGTTGATCTATGTATTTGATGCAAAAATATATAAATGTGTAAGCCATCTGTTGTTGCCGCCTGTGCCGTGCTCCTACGTATCATAAGTATAATTGCAGCGCGAAGAGCTCTCTCTCTGTCTCTTCCAACTCCTTGAATCTTGTATTCTCTTCCCTAGAGCCAGACCAGACCTCAACATCCATCCCCCCATTACTATTCCAGAGCTTATACTAATGATATTTCTTTCTTTTCTTTATCTAATGATCCGTCTCCATATGTGTAGCCCCACCAAGGACTCGCCGTATGCCAGCGTGCCGAATGACATGTTCTACTGTCATCTGTGCAAGAAGCACATGTGGGACGCCAACTCGTTCGAGAATCACATCAAGGGACGCACCCATCTAATGATGCGCGAGGGCATTGAGGAGAGCTATCGCCTTAAGGCGAACATGATCCGACAGGAGGCCAAGATCGCCGAGCAGCTTAAGTCGATTGAGTTCGATCGCTTGAAGCGCATGGGCAAGAGCAAGCAGCGTCAGCTGGACTACTGCACCATGTGCGATCTGAACTTCCACGGCCACATCTCGACCCATCGCAAGTCGGAGGGACATCTGCAGCTGAAGAAGTTCCTGCACCCCAAGTGCATCGAGTGCAACAAGGAGTTCGCCACTCGCATCGATTTCGACACCCATCTGCTCTCCGCCGAGCATCTGAAGAAGGCCGCCGAGAGCAACACCAAGGTGGGCGAGCGCAAGCGTCAGACTTTGCCGATCAGCACCGAGGAGGAGGAGACGCGCGATCTGCGTCTGCCCCAGAAGCGCAAGAAGAAGCCCGTGAAGAAGGAGGGTGAGGCCGAGACCAAGAAGGAGGCTGGTGCCGAAGGTGAGACAGCCGAAGGCGAGGAGGCCGAGGGTGAGGAGCCCAAGGAGGGCGAGGAAGCCGCCGACGAGACCAAGGAGGGTGAGGAGCTCATCGAGGGTGAGGAGGAGGAAGAGGTCGCTCTGCCCGTCGACCCCGAGGACTGCATCGTCGACTTCCTAGACGGCGACGAGATCCCCAGCGAGGTGGACCTCCGCCTGCCCAAATACAACTGGCAGCGTGCCGTCGGCGCCGGCCTCATCTCGAAGCTGGAGTGCTTCGAATGCTCTGTATGCAGCAAATTCTTCGACACCGAGGTGACCGCCGAGATCCACTCTCGCACGGCCACCCATCACCGCAACTTCCTCAAGTTCATCAACGAGAAGTCCAGCGACACTAAGATCGCCCAGAAGCGCGCTGCCGCCGCCCTAGAGGAGACCGAGCGAAAGAAGCGCAAGATCGAGGAGGCTGAGGCCCCCGCCGCCGAGGGCACCACTGCCGAGGGAGAGACCACCGAGGGTGGCGAAGGCGAGCTGTACGACCCATCAGAAGCCACTGGCGATGATGAGGATTTCGAGATGGTCGAGGCCAACCCCGAAGGCGGTGAAGGCGAGGGTGAAGGTGATGAAGAGGGTGCCGAAGGCGAGGATGGTCAAGGCGAGGACAACGGCGAGGAGGAGATGGAGGCCCAGGACGAAGAGGAGGCCAATGACGATCAGGAAGTCGAGCCAGAACCAGAGCCGGCAGCTCCAACCCCAGCACCGGCCACGCCTGCCGCCAAACCAGAGCCTGCCAAGACTCCGGCCAAGGCTGCTGCTCCGGCCGCCGCTGCTGCTGCTGCTACGTCTGCTTCACCTGCACCAGCAGGCACCCCAGACGCATCCCCATCGCCGGCCAAAAAGGCCACGCCCGCTCGGGCCGCCGCCGGGCCCAAGGCAACGCCGCAGCGTCAACGCGCTCGGGGCCGCTACAACCGGTACTAGGCAGAGGATATGATAGATCGATCGCTAAATGAGGATCGGATCAGATCGAGGAGAGTTAAACATAATTTAACATAATCTTTATCTATATACAAATAACCGGAAGGAAGCAGCAAACACTCCATCGCATGGAACGATCAGCCCCGTCATCGCTCACTCCCTCCTACACACACACACACACACACAAACACTTTTGACATTTTCATAGCATTTTGCACAAAGAAAAAATGAGAGAATGAAGAACAATGAATGAATGCATAAGAAATTCAAAATGAGAGAATACTTTTCCAATCATCCGGAGAGATGAAACAATTGAAGACATTGTAATTGAAGACGAACTTCTGTCGGGGGAAGAAGACAGACAACTTGATTGATAGATTGATTGATTGATATTGATTTTCGAATTAACTGAAGCTCAAGTCCCCCGACCGAGCGTCCCGTCCCCGACCCTCTACAATGCATAAAACACAATCCAAGAAACCATTCAAAATATGTAATCATATAAATTTTAAAATAAACAAAAAGAAAACAAACGTAGTTGTAAAGTAATCCCTTGATTTCATTTTGCTTGGATATGGGAAAACGGAATCTGGATGGAATCTCTATAGCATTATGGATGATGTGTGTGCGTTACGGTGTCAGGATCTACTGGATTCAGCAGCGGATTGAAATAGGAAATGGCTAGATGGGTATAAAATTGTAAGAGAAATGCGTGAATAAGCGTTTTTCCTTCTCTTGGTTCCGCGGTTCCCAGTGGAACCTAGATAGAAAAATGTATAAGTACGAGTCGTTCTACCCAGTACAAAAGCTCTCCTTCCATATATGTAGAAGGTATAGGCAAAGTGCTCTTAGTGTTTCGAGATTTATTCAGCCTACAACTTAAGCGCATAAAGTATAAAGAAAACGCGTGGACGCAGCTGGGTGATTGCTCTCGCGACTGAGAACGCAAAAAGAAAATACATACAGTGTGCGTGACGAGGCTGCCATCGCTGCCAGACTCAAATCTTGCTGATACGCATTGTTGTTGCTCACAAATAATTCATGCAGCTATTCTGCAAACTAGTGTCCATTCTGAATTTTCCAAGATTTATACAATAGACACTTTATTATAAAAATGCAGATACATATACTATTCTTGTATGTGTATTGTTCAAATTGGCTTTAGATTCTTAGATGTGATGATCTGAGCACACAGAGAAAGCCTTGATATGGTAATAATCGTAAAAAGTAAGATATATTATTTACAGCTTACAAGACTAGAAGACGGGTGTGGGATCCTTCGAGAAGCCCGTTTCGAAGGGGGTGTACATATAAGGGTATGGGGCACGCCGAGTATTGAGTAAGTACACACACGCACATACACACACAGGACAGACTGTCGTCGAACACTGGAGGCTCTCCGTTTTGGGACCTCTGCTCTGGAACGCCATGTACGATGGGGTCCTAAGGCTCCCGATGCCAGCCAACTTTAGCTTGGTGGGTTTCGCCAACGACGTCGCGATAGTGGCAGTAGCGAAGGAACTCGCCGCCGTGGAGTCCTTCAGAGAGTACCTAGAGTACGTCTCAGGAAGACCGGCGGGACTGCAGGAGCGCTATCCAGGATGCTGCTGAACACCACAGGACCGCAGCAGGTAACGAGGAAGCTGTTGACGAGCGTCGTGACGTCGGAAATGCTCTACGCCGCTCAGGGAGCTGATACGGGAGAGGAAGGAGATTGACGACGCCATGCAGGACAAGGTAGCTGAGGTACACACCAAAGCCGAGTTAAAGGACGCCGTTGACAGATGGCAGACCCGGTGGGACAACTCACCCAAGGGCCGATGGACCCACACCCTCACCCCACGCATAGCATGCTGGGACATGGCTGCTTCCGCAGCTACCTCAAACTCTTCGGCCCCGAGTGTGGCACAGGTATAAAGGAGGACGCGCGACACGTCCTCTTCGACTGCAATAGGTTTGACCACGAGCGACAGACACTGGAGGCAGTAGCAGGGTCTAGGGTCAGCACCGAGACTCTGGTGCCGCTGATGCTGGCAGACCAGAAGATTTGGGAGGCGGCCGCGGAGTTTGCCTATAGGGTGATGCGAACGCTCAGGTCCCTGGAGAGAACGCGGAGGAAGCAGACGGAGTAGGTGTCCACGCGCTTGCGAAGCAATACTTTGCGGCAGTCCCAACAGTACCCCTTTCCGTTACCCCACTATAATTTTACTAGTAATTATACAGTATATCATAGAGAAAAATAAATGAATATAAAAAAAACACACAGGACATAGCATACAGTTAAGTACTTGGGTGCAGAAATAATGCTGGAGTTCGAGACTTAGTTGAAGTTACAGTCGAGAGTATTTGCCTCGGTCATGGTGGTGCGCATCCGGCTCTGATCGCTCTGGGAGCGACGCAGTCCGCCCTGGCGCCAGCCGCTGCGCCAACGCTTGATGCAGCTCAGCAGGGACCAGTTGATGGACTTGGAGCGACTCAGCACATAGATATACGGATCCGATGTGAAGTGCAGGGCCGTGAGGACATCCGCAATGAGAAAGAACACGTTTTTCTTGTCAACTCGGTCCGGGGCAATGGCCAAGGGTATGGCAATCTATTGAGGGGAAATGTTTTAGTTCCTGAAAGGTGGACTTAACAGAGAGAACCACCCACCATCTGGGGCATCCAGCAGATGACAAACGAGATGCTCAGAAAAGCCATCAGCTTGGCAAACTTGATCTCCACCGGCGAGGATTCTGTGCCCGCCATCGTTACACTGACACTGTGCTGGAACTGTCGGGAGGATTGCCTTTGGGGGGCACTGTGGTGGCTGCCGGTTCCGCTTCCAGTGCTGTACTGCGTCTGGTAGAGGGTGGTGCCACTGCTGCTCTCCGGGTCGATACTCTGCATACTGGCCTTGTCCCGAACCAGATCGTAGTGCATGTGCCGCTTGGCCGTGCGACTCTTACCGATTACGCAGAGCAGGGTGTGAGCCACGAACAGGTTGCAGGTCACGATCACGATGCACAGAAGCGTGCCTGAAGGAGGAGATTCTATTAGAAGGTCTTTAACTGGAGAGGATTACGATGTTACATTACCAAAGACCATGAATACCACGGCATATGCCTTGTTCCAGAAGCCCTCGGCATCACGGTATCGTATGCACTTCATTCTGTCCGGACTCGACTCGTCTATGTAGGCTCCGAAGCCCACAAGGGGCAGGAACGTGATGATCAAGGCAGCAATCACAATGCTATTGATGCTCTTCCGGATCAGCTCATAGGTGATGTGCTATGGGAGAGAATTTATTGAGATATGATGGGTCTACAAAAAGAGACCCTATCGCACCTTGTGGTAGATAAAGGGTCGGGCCAGAGCCATCCAACGTTCAGCGGCCATTACGGCTGCAATGCATCCCGAACTGAGGCCAAAGAAGCGCCACACCACATGCCCCACACAGTCCAGCCGCATGTCGGATTGATCCCCCTCCTTGTGCATGTTGTACTTCAGAAGCGAGGTGGTCAGCATTCCCAGCAGAGCCACTAGATTGTTGGTGGCCAGGCAGCTGGAATAGTGAGTGATTTTGGGGATAAGATTGAAGCTAGTCGAAGACCTGTTTCATTTCCAATTAATTACCACTTTGATAAGACGGAAACCTTTCAAGCTATGCCCCATATGGCAGGTGTACAACAAAACGCAAACCATTTTTGGGTGCACGAGACGTGACGAGACTTTCAATCCAGGATCAATGGATACCCACCAAAATCGGACAATTTATTTTGCATTAAATAACCATAAATTACGATTAATGATCTTTATAGAGGAATTTTAATTTGCTAAAAAGTGCCACCAAGAGAGTGGCGTGTGTTAAGATCGCGTTGGAGATTTTATTGCTTCAAATATAAATAAATTAAATAATTGTCTTTCTTTTACCCAATAAAAGTACGTATAATATATTTGATCGAAATGACAGGAAGGAAGTAATTGAAAACCATAAACCTAACAGTATATCAGTTTATAAAGATTAGACAGTTTCAGATGTTTATGGAGGGTCTTGAAGGATTCAGTCTTATGCTTCCATATGACTATGTTGTATCCCAGAATGAAACTTAGTTATCTTCTCCACTTTTTTATAGGTACAAGCACTTCTAGCCACATTCCTTAACTTCATTCATACCTAAGTTTTCATTTATATTCAATTTGCTTTATCAATTTTTTATCATCTCCGCTCAGATAATCCCCATTTCCGAACAGTTTACACTTTATTTTAAGATCCTAAAAGCTAACATAAGTTTAAATTTCTTTGTTTATTTTGAGCTGTGACATGGAAAAATCATCTGTCTCTGTCGCAGAGTTAATAATAAATAGTGCATTCCCCATAAAATAGAATAAATATTGTAGGGGGGACTGTAAACAGCCAAAGGTTCGGCTAATTGTTAGGCATAGGCATGCCTCCTCCTATCTGAGAGTAAAGTCATATATAGATACAGTATGTACTGGTAAATATACTATATATATATGTACCAATAAAACGATCAAAAATAGAGATTTATGTGCTGTAAAAGTTTCAGTGGGAGCGGCTGAACGGAACTGTTCATTAGAGGGCGTGAGTTGAAAATGTTCGAAATTTCCAATTTCCAAATGAGAAATGCGAAATGTTTTTAGCGGAACTGCAATGAGCAAAATCATTATTTGTTTGTGTGATGTAATGTGAACGATGTATTGCAGGGGGGGAATACCATTCCCATTCCCATTCCCCATACCCATCCCCACCCACGGCTTTTTCTTGCTGATGTCATTTGGATTGGGTCTGATTTGTCGACAAGGCTCAAGTGTCAATCACTGGGCGCGTTCCATCAATCAAATTAAAGATCAAAGGGCTCTACCGCAAGGAGTCCTCAATTGCAGGGGTTTTCTCTGGAGTGGAATTTGTTTTATTGCTGTCGCCAGCAATTTACGCATATTACGCATACGCACTGCTGTATCAGCGCAAAAAAAAACCAAGAGGAAACGAAAGCGTGTTCATTGAATCTGGTTGGGTGGTTGCTTATGCTGACAAATGAGCTATAAATTGGAATAAATTTCAAGGAACTTTGTTGTAAAAGTGAGCTGAATTTGAAACTGAAAGAACAAGGCGCATGTTCCCCCCATCACCAGATAAGCCCACTCAAAACAGACTCCGTCTAGTGGGGGACAACAAGGAAATCCACAGAAACAAATGGCCAAATTCCATCCCGTCAGTGATAAGATACGCAGTTGATCCGAGCAGAGCGAAAAACCTAATAGAAAATCCAGCAAAACAATTCCGAATATGTAAATCGGGGCCCGCATAGGCTTAGTCTAGTGGCATAGAACTAGTGGTTGGAGCCCCAAGAGCAGAGCACGGGTTGAATAAACTCACACCACAGCCATGAACTGGCCGCAAACAGTGGCAAACATAAAGCTAATAGATTTACTGCATACACTGAGAAAAAAACTGCCACATTAAATAAAGATATATATCATGGGAAGTCATTTAATGAATAATTTCATTTAATAATTTCTGGATAATTTTCCCTGACACCTAAAGGTATTTTGAAAGCCCATATGTAAACTGAAAAACTTCCTCCTTTTTTGATTTATTTGCTTACACCCATTTTCCTGACCAGTGTAAAAGTGCACTTACCGCAACATGAGAGTGTATTTGCTGTTCTTGTTGTGCTTTTTGCGCGCCAAAATAACGAGAGCCAAAGAATTTCCAAACACCCCCAGACCCATGATAATGAGGCTTAAGATCAAACGGTTCCGATTCGCATAGAGAGCCCTTGCTGGCGGTGCAGCGGTGGTGCTGATGGTGCTGCTGGTGCTGCCGATCAGCAGGTCCAGCAGCGGAGTGGTGTTTGATGTCTCCCCAGACATGGCGGTTATCTCAATGTTTGTTTTGTTCGCTGTTCGTTTGATAATTGCACTTGATTGCAATTCAGGTGAAAATGTGTCTTGCCACAGAGCCGCAAATTAAGTTTTTCACAAATGAGCCTGCCACAACACACGCACACACAAAAAAATACACACTCCGGAGAGGGGGCAAGCACAGCTGGAAACTCGTTTCGATAGCCAAATTGGAACTAAATTAAAAAAATTTAGCTAAAACACTGCTTCATTAGAGATTGGAGTGTGGCCTGGCACCGCGCGACACTTGGCCAAATGCGTTTGTTTAGCCGTCCGATCCACTGCCCGTTTCGATCCCAAATTCAAATACTATTCGATACTATTCCGATTCCCACTCCGGTTCCGTGGTTCCGAGTGCGTCTGCAGTCAGCAAGGCGTCGAATTAGAATGACTGTCCCGCAAAGCACTCGGCTCTGCCTCTGCCTGTGCCTCTGCCAGTGCCACTGCTGCCGGCTGCTGTTGTAGGCTCTGCTGAAAGCTGTATTGCTGGATGGGTAGATTGCTATATGGGTGGGTGGGTGCTGGAGAAGGTTCCTTAATGCTATGCTGCTGCTGCTGCTGCTGCGGCTGCGGCTGCGACCGCTCAACAGTTGGCAAACACTCGGCTCTGGATCGGATCGGATCGGGCTGTGCGGCTCGTGCTTGGTGTTGTTCGGGCTGGCGCTCTAGGTGGTCCACCCCTCGTGCACCCCACTGACAGCGAGCCACCCCATCGAAAATGCACAGCTCGTGCCAACGTCTATTTACGTGTGTGTACGGTCAAAATAGCAAGTAAAATTTTATTGCTTTACGCGTATACCCTACAACATTCCCAAGCGTCATACTGGCACTCTCATCGTCCACAAACCGTTTACAAAACCGAACCTTATCGTACCCATTCCACCTATTCGAAACTGAATCACTTGAATCACTGGTACGTGGATGACAAACATATCCCCGATGAGAAATAACGGGATTTCCGTATCTACGATGCCACAGAAAAGAATTTATTTATATCATGATTAAGGGAATCTCTGGGAAATTTCTTTAAGAAAAGTTCCTTCTACATATTTGATACGAAAGGATAATGTCAAATCGGCTTGGAACATCGTTTCGAATAGCTGCAGGTAACATTATAATTAATACACATGTACCTAGATCCTTTTTATTTTTAAAAGCGACCTTCATGATATCTAAATCGTTTGAAAGGTTCTAGAACTTTTAACTGCTTCGTGCTACGTTTGATTTAATTACTCAACATATATAATGAAATAGGATGAAACTTTCAAAAAATGTATTTCAGATCTCAGCTCTGAAAAGAAAGAGCATTCAATTTGCGGTCTGCTTGGAGGCGTTTCGCCCTGCCGTCCGCTCGACGGTCCACTAAAATTAACAATTAAGATTTTTTCGGTTTTGTAATTTCTCGTGTAATTTTGCAGCGAACTTTATGGATTCCGGTGGCGCAAATAAATCCAATAAAAACAACAAAATCGAACTAATATTTCGCATCAAAATCAAATTGAGAGATTTCGCCAAAAATTAAATTGTGTAATTTTCGATTTAAGATCAAAGTCTCGCGCATACAATTCGCATTTTTATCGAGGAATTATCCATGCGCCGAACCAAAGCGGAAGCCCCAAATCGTCATATGGCCAATGTCATGATCCATTTTGGGAGGTACAACGCGACGTATGCGCAACTGCAAACTTAATGCTGCATCGAGAGGAAGAGAGGGAGACCCTCAGACTGTGGCAAGAGGCGGTTTTCCGGGTCAACTAGAGGGAGAATTAATGAGTCAGTGAGTCAGTGAGTGTGGGATGCTGACGTCGTCCTGCCGGCGAATTGGTTCTCCACATCCCTCCATCCATCCTCCTGGGCGTCATGCTGCTCGGACTATTTTTAGTTAATTCCGGCTAAACGGCAACAAAAAACCGCAATGTTTTCCTGAATTTGCTATCCCTTGATATCCTTATCATCCTTCGCAACGAATTTATTTGGTGTCTATTAATTGTGAGGCCCGAAATTGCCGAGGGCGACAGCAGCCCATATATTTTGTCCCTTTCCCCTCTTGAGTCCATTGGTTTGGGTTCCGTTAAGACAAATGACAATTGCTTTTTGGTCGGCTCAAGGGTTGACTGACCTCTAACCCCCAGGAGACAGAGACTAAGTTCTGTGCGTTTTGCAAAATTAAATTAATAAATAATAACGTACTATTTGTACGACTGAGACATAAAGCGGCTGATAAATGGGTCAGAATTGTGTGTATGGAGCACTTGAGGGCGGAGGAATGAGGTCATGGATAATTCCCCTGATTCTGATTCTAGCACGAGTTATATTCCTACGGTGGGTGTTTCACTTGTCGATATACTCGTAGATAAGGTCATGAGGAGAGCTACAGAAATATACCTTGTACCTTGTTGTACATACTACTTATAAGTAACATTTCTGTAAATGTTTGCCGTGATAATGATTAAGAGAAAATCACAGAATAAACAGAAGATATAGTACACGATTCATCAACGAATATGAAATTCTCTCTATCTACGAGTATTTATTGCATTCCATCTATAGCTATGATTATTACTAAATGACAACAGATTTTAGGAAGATGAATGAAGGAAGGAGATCTTTTTAAATAGTTCCACTCCTTTTTTTATAGTGAATTCTCGATTCGAGTGTTCCCTTTCTTCGATCCTAACAACACATCCCCCTGTGGATACTGGCCAATCATAATGACTCATTGGTTGCGTAGTTATTGCAATTAGAACTTGCAATTGATATCTGTACTTCTTACAATGAGAAGCCATAGCCGAAATGAGTGGAACGAGTCCCCCACGGAGGGCCAGCCAGCCAGACCTAGTGACTTCATTGAATTCACATGGTTTCATTGCAGATAACTGCAGGTTGCCCAGATAATAGTGCCCCCATTAATGATTAGAAATGCAATCGGGGGATCAGTTGCCTCGAACCCCGGCTGAGTCACAGCTGCACTGAGCGAAGACTCTTGTAAGACAGTGTGTTGTGGTGTGGCATTGCAACAACTATAGATTAGGATATCAGCATTGAAGGAAATACGGGACAGGAAAAAAGGAAACCGATTGAAGATTTTTGTAAATATTCCTTGCAATCCTTCTTAGGGTATATGGCAAAGGGTATTATTAGTTTTGCCATAAATCTTAATAGGTTCAGGCTGAACGCAGCTTGACCCACGGAAAGGTAAGCGGAAAAGCCGCAAAGGTCTAGATATGGGTGGGTCCATCAAAATACATCTGTCCAAGGAGAGTTTGGGAGTCAACAATCCTGTGACGGAGCTTGTGCACAAACATCACACCATTGCATATTCTGCGATGGTGCAGTATACATAAGTGGGTCAATAAGTTTTAGCCTGGATCGAACAGATTCAATAAAACTTGCATTCTAAAACTATTTTGCATGACAAACAGACAAGAACTTGCAGTTGAATAAAGAAAAATCTGTCCCGGAGAAGACTGGAGACTGTTCTCCTCCGCGAGTGTTTTATGGTAGCCAGGCGCATACCAAAAAATGGCCTCTATGGATCGTCCATTGAATATTAAGTTGGGGAACAATTAATAGAGCTGCCGCGGTGTCCGGAATCGACAGACAGAACAGATTCGATTGATATTTCCAACACGCAGACGCAAATTGTGCGACGCGTGCAAGACCAAAAGCCGAACAAAAATGGCAAAACCTAAAGATACGGGGATAGCGAAAGAAAAACAAAAACAAAATAACAACCGAAATCCAAAAGGAATACAATGCAAATTAAGATTTAAATCGAAGTCGAAATTGAATGCGACACAAATGCATGGTAAATGTTTTGTTCTTTGCGCCTCACGACGCGAGGTACGTATATATATATATATTTATTCATGGGATGGGTTTACACTATACTACAGGTACGTATATATATAGATAGGTATATAATATTACATATATATTAGATTCGTTTATAGCTTTGGTCATCATCCACAAACGTTTTATGCACAGTTTTCACTTGTTTGTGACAAGGATATCGTTGTTTTTCTTTTCTTTTTGGGTTTAGATTAGGAAACTTTCTTCTCGTATCTGTATACTTCTTCCTCCGTTACGTCATTCTGTATACTATATTGCACTATATAGACTACATATAGCTCGAGCTGGGCGACCCGAGGCAACTACTTAGTGAATAAACATTAAAAAAAAAACTTGGACATTATAAACATTTCACTAGCTCTTCCTCTCTTCTTCTCTTACTCTCTCTGTCACACGCCCACCCACACACACTAGGCTGTGATGTGTGTGGGCACGTGTGTGTGCGGGGCTCGCATACAATCACAGCAGACAAAATTACCTACAAAACATATAGAAAACTAAACAAAAATCGAACTAAATTTGGCGTAGTTGCTTCATCTTTTTGTGGCTTTGCCTTTTAGATGCGACTGCAAAAGTTGTAGAGCAGCAGCTTATCCTCGAAATGATAGACGTTGTTGATGTGCCGCAGTACCCGGCCGTCGACCAGATGCCGGGCATAGTGCACCGCCTCCATGCGGTCCTTGGAGAGGCCCACCTCGATGAGCCAGCTGACAAATTCGCTGCCATAGAACACCTTGCGGTAGACACGAATGCGCCACCTGTGGAAACACACACACAAGAATAGGTTAATAAATGTTCAACCAAAGATAAGGCAGTACTACGATCTGTCTATCAAATGTCAAATGAAATAGAGAGGGAAAGAGCACTAATCAAGAGCTGGGAGGTCGCAAATGCATCTTACCTACATTTCCAAATTAAAAATGTCCTACAAACATATCTTCCAATTGATTAATCCTATCGCTGCTCAAATTTCTAATGCAGAAAGGGTTTCAAAAATAAAAATACACATTTCTCTACTGATAAAATGTCCTACAGCTAATCCTACAGTTTTTTTGTATCTAACTACAATCTATATTTAAATGATGCCACAACAACCCACCTTCTGTCCTTGGCAATGTCCTTCTTGCAGTTCTCCAAATGATGATTGCGAAACTGTTCGCAAATGGTCTTCGTTTCGGGACGAACATTCGACCAGTGCGGCAGGCTGACGACATTCGCTCCATACCTGTGACAAGCAAAAGCAAATGAAAAGCTTTTCTCAAAGGATTTTTCCCCAACCCGTAACTTACCATAACTTCCGCCAGAGCTTGACCACTGGCATAAGGAGCTCTCCCATGTCCGTTATGAACACGGCCAAGACGATGAGACCCTGGCCGAAGTTGAGGAAAGCGTCGAGGAAACTCAGCTCCAGATAAATGCCCGACATGCCCTCCATCACCAATGTCCAAATGGACACGGCCAGGCCCACAAACATGGAGCACAGCAGAGCAATTAGCAGGACGGTGTGCTTCAGAGTCTGATGCTCGTCCGAGTCGCTTGTTTGCTCCAGCGGTTCGAGTCCTCGTCGTGTCTGATCCTCATACCGTTCGATAATCGTCTGACAGCTTTGACGCGAAGTGCTCGGCCCGCAATTGAACGAACTGCTGCACATGTGACTGCGTATCCTTCAAGGAAAACAAAGCCATAAGACCTTTCCATTGGGATGTATAGAATACTGTGTAACATACTCTTCTGTTGTGGCTGGTTCGGTTTCGATTTTGTCCAGATCTTTGGGATTAACAGCATTGGCACGCTGACGATTGCGACTCAACAGATCCTCAATGTCCACCACCACAGTGCTGGTTGTTGTTGGGGTAGTCACGGCACTTCCTCCGGAACAGCAATTGCCATTGCCCGAGCCACAGCCTCCACTGCTATTGGCTCTGTTCGCTGGCACTCCCGCGGCTGTGGGTATCATTTCATCATCGTCCGAAGAGGACGAATATGAAGCAGTGCGCACGCTCTGCCTTAGCGAGGATCGATCTGTGTGGCTCAGCAAGTTGGTTGTGGATATGGTCGAATGCAAATCGGAAGATTCTGGGGTAAGAAAATTCGATTAAAATTTTGGAATTTGTGGGACATGGAGGAATATCGAAGTGCATACCCGACTCTGGATTCGAGAGTTCACGAGAATAGGTCATGAACTTCTCGTAGCGTTTCTTGTACCGCTGATGCAGCACCAAGCAACCGACAGTCACTGCAAAATATTTAAGAAAATCTCACTTTACAAAATTCTTCAAATTAAGATACAAAAAAATATTCCACAACAGACAAATCAGATTGAAAACTTTACATGCATCACGTATTGTGGTAACAACTGCCAGACCTCTTTCCTATTGCCAAGGAAATATAACTTATTCCTGGGGCCAAGTAGGAGGGTATCAATTACCCACTTTTAAAGCTGGGAAAAATATTAAAACACCCAGAATGAATGCAGAAACTTTTGTCCTACATTCTTTCACTCTTGTGTTATAAAAATCTCCCCAGCGCTCAAAAGGAGGGTGGAATATATCCCCAGAAGAGGGCCACGACAGATAGTTATTAACTTTTCAATGTATATAGTTTTGTCATCATGTTGTTGGGTGGGGGTACACTAAAAGTGTCTAAATAATGCCTCTAAGGACTGACCTATAAAGCACATGACTAGCATAAAAACAGCGATGGCTGCCTGGGCATTTCCATATTGAAAGCTGGGATGATGTTTCTCTCCCGACGTCACATTCGAGTCGAAGGCCACCAGGAGACCCGAAATTATGGCAGGCACGCCCCAAGCGAACACCAACTAAAATAAAAGCCAGACTCTGATTAATAAATAGCAAGAGATGAGTGAAAATCAATTGATTACCATATAGGGCCACATTTTGAGCACGAAACACAGGCTGCGGCACTGCAGAAAGAGCAGGGAAATGGCCAACAGAGCCGTCCACAGGCGAGTGCTGTAGGTGCCAATGTTGAACAAAAAGAACTGCAGATACAAGGGCCAGCGTGGCACATGCTCCATCTTGGACCACAGTATAACCCCTATGCAACACATGAGCTATAAAGAAAGTGTATTAATAACAGATCCTGGGAGACAGCAGCAGTAATCTCTCACCTGAGACAGCACCAGACAGAAGGTAATTCGCTGTGGCATGCGCTTAAAGCGCTTCGTGACAATCATCAGGGCCAGCATGCAACAGCAGGCGGCTGCCCCAGCAATGCTAATGTCAAACGAGAAGGCGTCCAGCTCGTGCAGATAATCCAGAGGCTTTAGATTCGTCAGCGATATCATTTTGGCGGATATGAACATGAGAGGCGCTGAGATGAACGTGCAAAAGACCATACTGCGAGCAACCTACGAGCACAAAGGGTATTGAAAATGGTGTCAAAATTAATTTTGTACGCCTTACCAATTCCACTTCTATGTTGTACTGCGTGGCAATGACAAAGGCGCCCGGGGCAGCGGGAAAGGTGCCATAGAGAAAGCCGAAAGTGCTCAGCTCCGTGGTGTCATTGAAGTTCTGTCCCGCCTGCATGATGTTCACCGTCTGACGGATCACCAAAGGCAACACCAATCTATATGCAAAGATGCCATTAATATCGAAACATAAAGCGCTATAAGCACCAACTCACATCTTGACTAGAATGAGGACACCAGGCAATAGGAAGCCAATGCTCTTGTGCTCTGTTCCCCTGCCACCGACAATCTTCAGGCCGAGCAGAAACAAGGCAGTGGCCGAGAAGCTCTGTCCGAGAGTGCGCAGCGTGCTAGATACCACTTCGGGCAGGCCATGGGGGAAAAGAAATCCACCAGCCACGCCCAGCAGGGTCATCAACAGCAGTGGATTGAAGAACAGCGCCACAATGGTGTTGAACACCAGTATAGCACGGTCGCCGAAGCATCTATTCCGTTTGGCCATTTGCTCGGCTGGACAGGTTTCCGGACACAGTGGGGGATTGCGTGTCTGCCAAAAGGAGGGGCAAAGGCAGTTATATATCTGAGCAGAGAGATGCACCACTGTAGAATTCTTACCGCCTCCTCCTTGTTCTTGATTATCTTGGAGATCTCCATGAGCACCAAACCAATGGGATTGAGTATGGCCAGCGAAATGGGTGCCATCAAATACAGATACGCGGCATATTCCGGATGCACATCCTTGTACAGAGCCATAACTAGGGGTAAACACATGGAATTAATCATAGAAGATGCATGGTGATGGTGATGAAACCCACCTATGGGATAGCCGATGGCAAAATCATTGCTCTGCGTACAGAAAATGGCCATCAAACCGCCGCGGGCATAGTTGAGGGGCCTCGCCACCAGCAGGGAAATGATCAGCACCGAAAAGAAGACAATCGCCTTGGACACCAGCATTGCCAGGAGGAAGCTCCAGTTGACGGCACTCCAATTGAGTTCCACCAGCGACAGGAAGATGAGCGAGGGCAGGGCAAAGGTGCCCACAAAGGTGCCCAGTCCCTTGGTTTCCGCATTGCTGATGATCTTGAAGCGTCCGGCAATGTAACTGCAATCAAAAAAGAGAACATTTATTAATCAATTTGTTGTGCGGCTTGTAAAGGCGTGTCTGGCCACGCCCTCCCTTCCCCTGAGGCAGTTGTTAAGCAAGTCCCCCCGCCGGAAAGGCGGAAACTCTTGATGCATATACATATTAATTTATTTATTTGTATATAAAGCAATCACCAGACCCACCACACGTGATCCGGCTTGTAAACCAGTTTCGATTTCGGTGGCGTCTGGTCTCTTGGCTAACAAACGATTTGTAAACGTTTCTCAGGTAAAAATCTGTATTTCTGTCACACCAAAATGAACTTCCCCTGTGCTTCGGACATCTGTCTGGCTGGCTGTCTGTCTGTCTGTCTGCCTGCCTGGGCAAACTGGAGTATGGGGAGTACTTCCCCGAGTGCGGCCTCCACGGGGCATGACTCAATGCAAATTTACTGCAGTTCCACAAATCGGTACTTTGCTTGAGTTTATGGCTGCTGGGAAGAACCGAAATAATGTGTTTGTCTCTGGAAGATGTTCAAGAGATAAGAGACTTCTTTCGTTATGTGTCTGGCAGCGGCCTCTGCTTGAACTCCCCGATGTGTCATACATTTTTGGCATTCTTTGGAATTTCAGAAACACTTGCGACAATTGTGTATTTCTATCTGCTACAAAGTGGAAACATTATTGATAAGGAAGTGTAATTTGCCAAGGCATAGATTAAATAGTCCAAACTGTACCCTAGATTCCATTCAAGTTGAATACAAATATGAGAAAATCTATAAAGCCTTAGCGAGAGATTTCTTTCCATGAAAGAAAGCTAAAAATATACGTTTCAACAGATGTTCTTGAACAACCCCATTCCTCACCTGATACTAAATTCACAAAACAGAACCTTAAGGTCTTGGGAACACAACAAAAGTAAAGGTAAATAGCATTTCCTTATTTACCATTTTATCTAGAGAGCGCTACAAGTGTTTTGGAGTAACGCAGCAACAGAAATCGGAAAGAGCTGCCGGGTTTGGGTAACTGGAAGACCCTGGTGACACCCTTGCAGATCCAACGTTTCTAGGTCTACTAGGTGGGGTGAAAAGTCTCCTTCTTGGAAATGGTTTATTCCATGTAGTCCCCTTTTGGGTCGATACACCTATTTCGCCGTTTTACCCCTCAAAAATAATGTTTCATGAGAGAAGGTTTGTAAATGTTCTTTGCTAAAGGATCGACTGCTCCGCTTGACTTTTAAGAACTGACTGTCCTGCCCACAACTGATACCTGGTCTAGATATAGTGAGCCGATCATGGCGGTTTCTTCTAATTACTACCTGCAGTAAAAAGAAGGTTCTGTGCGGTTAAGGTTTCCTTAAACTGAGGGATTAGAAACAGAAAAACCTTTTGAAATGGAGAACTAGTAGAGTAGCAATCGCCCTAAGTACGTGCCGTGCCTCGGTCCCAGTATTGAAGAGGTGTGACAAGATATTCCCTGTCATGAAATGCATGAAATTCTCTCTGGCGACCGACCTGTTAGGCAACTCTCTAGAAACCGCCAGCTTCCCCCCAACCAACAGAAGAAACAGCTGCGTGTGTTTCTAGATTAGAATTGCTTTAACCCATATGGAATATGCCATACAAATTATACATTATATAGTATTCCGTATATGCATGCTAAAGTGGCAGCAGCAGCAGCAGCTCTGAGGTGGGAAGTATATTCCGGTAATTACTACCTAAGCTTATCAGCCTGTAGCCCGATCGAAAGTCTAGAAAGGAAATCCATCAATTCCAAACGGTGAGAGCGCCAATTAACGCCGAATGAATCAAAATACGAACGCAACGTTCTACTAAATAAAAGAGTAAAGTATAATTTCAATCTGATAATGGTCGTAAAATAAATAAATTTTAATTGCATTACGAGCGACACGAAATAAATATAAATAAAACTGGAATTGATGCGCTACTGTTTTACATACATATGTGTTCCAGAGATCATAGAGTTGGGAGTGGGGTGTGTGGCGAAGTGTGGGACAGTGGGAATATATCTAAAGAGCTTAGAGATTGTAATAGCTAGAGCAAATTTTCTGTTGACTTTATCAATAATAAAGATTGTTAGCGCTTACTCCCTACAGCTTGTACAGATTGTGTTCTTTCATCACTTTGATTAGGAATTCAAGGCCCTTACAGGGCATCTGTGGCGTCGTGAGGCACCCCGTAGAACATTTTCGGCAGATGGAGGGAGAACTTTTGAGTAATAAAATTAAATGATACTACCGAACCGAACCCCCACTTGGAGGAGGGCAATATCTATTCTATAATTATTTGATTGAACAGTAGGAATGCATTTGAATGAATGTCTACGCTGGGGGTGTAGCATGCATATCGTCAGTAATTGGCAGTCAAATACGGTAATAGCTGCTTGCATAATCTAAATAAGTACAACACAATAGATACGATATTAGATAGATATTGCCTCAGGTGCTGCTGCTACTGTCTGCTGAATGCTGCACCGTTTGGCAAGGTCATTTTTGTAATTGTTTTGTTGACTCTCTCTCTCGTATTTTTACGTGTTTTTTTCTCGCACTCTCTAAACGTTTTTACTTTCGATTATTGTTTAAAAGGCAATTAGGTTTCGGCTTAGATGCATATATCAAGATATAACAAGAGACCACCCGTGGGAGATTTCCAATTTCCGATTTCCATAGGTTGTTCCCGCAGCGAGTGAGCGGCCGGCACTCTGTTTAACAATTTCATGGCTCCATGGCAATTTCCCCGGAAAATTGCGACCACAAACATTGCGAAATTGGTTCAAATTTTTTGTTGTACAGTGGGAAGTAATGCAAGAATCTACATACAAATATTTAAATCCGATTTTTACTTCAATGACTCAACGGAAATTCTGTAATTAAGAAAAACCCTACTGTCGTTTTTTTTTTTTTTGCAATAAATCAGAAATTCCACAAAGAACAGGCAGCATAAATTACAAGACGAAAAAAACAAGACAATAAACAAGGGCTACAGTCCGTTGCAAAGCTATAAAACCAGGGAATGAGGCAGAAAAAATTATGAAAAACCCTGAGTGAGGGTAAATTTGAAAAGGTGTGATATATCAACCCCCGATATAAATTAAAATGCAGCTGCTTAACCAAGCCTTTGGTTAGGTAGGAATCCCCATATCATCCTTCAGATCTCTGTCGCTGGGCACTTCAATATCTTTTTTTAGAAAAGAAAGCTGCAACAAAATATTCCACAGAACACCCATAAGCTCCATTTCACTTTTATCTACAAATATTTACTGGGATATGCAAAATTTTGCACAGCCCCATATCTCATGTTCCCAAAAAAAAGCACAAACATTCTAAAAATAACAGAAACTCATTTAACTGATTGTTCAACCATTTTTTGCGTGTGTGTCTGGAGTTTATTTGGAATAACAAACGAATCGAATTGGATCATGAGACAGCAGTTTGGCAGAAGATGATTAAATGCGAGTGGGCACTCGATAAGTGCGAAAGAAGGGCAATGAATGAACAACTCAGAGAAATTGAATGGCGGGACAGAATGGACACTCAATGGAGAGCTTTCCTTTGCGGCACGTACACGCTCTGATAAGAGGAGAAAAGCGTCACGGAGCCACTGCGTGGGATGCGTGTGGAGTTGGGAGGGGGGCAACTATCTATATGAACTTTGAGACCCCATTTCAGGGGGCGAATGTGTAAAGGAAAGGTCAGCCACCCACACACTCCCACAGCTGAACCCTGACCTTTAAGGGGATGCAAGAGCAATGACAGCAGCACTATCGATTTCTATAATCTTATCATCTGCCCACGCGTACTCTCATGTGACGCGTCTACTAACCCGCATATGATGATGCCAAAGCACTGAACCAATGCCGGATAGAAATTGTTCATGGATACACCGCCATCGTCGACGCGTGGCGTGGCATTGGCCCTGACCGTCGTGGCGACGGCCTCCATGAATGCTGCCGCCTCTGTGGTGTTGGCCACATTATTGTC
This sequence comes from Drosophila lowei, assembly GCA_008121275.1. Lineage (NCBI taxonomy): Eukaryota > Metazoa > Arthropoda > Insecta > Diptera > Drosophilidae > Drosophila > Drosophila lowei. Next base: position 21,826,150 of record CM017781.1, on the reverse strand, counting down.
CTTTGCGTAGTACATAGAACTATCCATTGTGACTAATGCACTCTATATTCAGGTACTATTGGGGTACGTGAGCTGCGTGTCACTGGTACTTCATGGTGCACCACCGCCCGTGGAAGAGTTCGTTCTGCAGCTGACGGCGCTGTGACGTCAAAAGGGGGGCACGCGCGACAGCAGCTGCTTCAATATTGAATTTTTCGCAAAAACCAAACCAGTGCAGGGTTTTTTCCTTTCGCTTTAAAACCAGAGAACAGATGCTCTATTATTTAATTGCCTTTTCTACGCAGTGCCAATTGTTGTTGTTTTATATTTTTAGCACTCGTTTTCATGTTCAAAGCACAATATTTGCGACGCCGACGAGGACGCTACTCTCGATTTCATCTGTTCGGGCGGTTAATTTGGCGTGGGTTCATCTTATTCGCACTGCACGTTTCCCGCGGCACTCGGTATTAACTACTTGGTATATTGTTTATTATTAAATTAACCTTTTGAGCTAGAGCTGGAGAAACATCGATGTTAACATCGATGTTTGGGTGTACACATCGATGTTTATTCTCAAACATCGATGACGGCAAACATCCATCACTGATATTCAAGTTATATTTTACATATTGCTCGATTTTGATATTCCGTTGAATATTATTAGCTAGATAGATCATTTTGCCATGCCCACCTAATTTTATCCGATTAATTAAACTATTCTCAATTTGACTGGCTTATTTTAAACACTTGCTTTTATTGCATTTTGCGTAAAAAGAGGTTTTAGCGAAATAGGTCAAACAAAAAACAAGTAGCGAACTAGGTCAATCAAAACAAACGGAAAAGGAAATTCGTTCATATTGCTCAATTTTGATATTCCATTGAATAATGCTGACTAACTAAATCTCTCAGCAATGCCCACATAGTTTTATTCAATTGATGAATAAATTTTCTACAATATTGGATAGTTTTAATCCTTGCTTTTATTGTATTTATTGTAAAAAGGTTTCAATGAAAAAGTTCAACAGAAAAACAGTCGCTATGTTGCGTGTAAGCCGTAGTACAAAGCCTTTGTATACCCTATTTTGTTAATTTTATATGAAAGTATAAATATCATATGAAGATAAAACGTTATTAATAAAGACCTTTTCTCAAATTGACATTTTTTAGACATATTCATGTATATGATGAGTGTCTTGTATATATATCTCGATCCTGATTTGGATCTATTTGGTCTCTGTAAGAAGGCAATAAACTGCAAAATATCGTTGTGATATTTAAAACAGAGCCTAATTGATTTTTGCCTTCTTTGGAGCCTGGGATGACAAACATTTTCTCAATTCTATAATATCCTTTTCTCTCAGGGTATGCCCTGAAACATTGCGCATGGAATGCGCAAATGCATTTTCTACAAGATTGCTTCTTTTAATTACCTTTACGTAATTTATTTACAAGACTAAAATAAGTAAATGTTGCCGCAACACTGCGTATGGAACATTACCTGACTAAATTGTTTTCTATGACAAACTTTATCCTTTCCCTGGGTATGCATGTTGCAGCAACATGGAACGCGATTTTTGCTCTCGGCCAATGAAAATCGTCAAAAATAAAATGCAAAACATGTTGCATTTCTCGGCCAATGAAAATCGTCAAAAATGAATTGCAAAACATGTTGCTGCAGCAACATGTTTTGCAGAATGTTTTCGTCGATTTCATTGGCCGAGAAATGCAACATGTTTTGCATTTCATTTTTGACGATTTTCATTGGCCGAAAGCCAAATCGCGTCGTTCCCGTTTTAACCGGCTCGTAGTTTGGCGGTATATTTAAACCCAGCACATGAAAAACTAAGTTATATGGAAATATATGGAACTAGACTCATTGTTGCTACTGCGGCGAACTGCGGCGAACTGCGGCGAACTGCGGCGAACTCAAATTTGATTCAAATTCTTTCTTCCGTTGAATACTACTATCTATATAGAACATTTAGCCATGCCCACTTAATTTTATACGATAGGTGAATCAATTTCCAACTTGATTTGCATAATTTAAATAATTGCATTTATTGGATTTCTATATAACGTTGAAAAAGATTAATGAAATTGACAAAAATACCAGGAAAACGAAGACAAACGCTAGCAGTGTGACCGCGGATTTGTTGACAAAATATACCGTCTGACAGTCTCAGAAATATACCGAAACATACCGCCTCATTTTCAAATTCAAGTTCTATTTTCTTCCGTCGAATATTACTAGCTATATAAAACATTTAGCCATGCCCACATAATTATATCCGATTAATTAACATATTTTCAACTTGACTGGTTTATTTTAAACACTTGATTTTATTGACCCTTTTCTCAAGTTAACATTTTTTAAACAAATTCATGTTTATTATTAGTATCTTGTATCTTGGGCTCTGCAAGAAAAAAATAAGCTTCAAATATCGTAGAAATAGGTATAAAACAGAGACTAAATTGTTTTTGCCTTCTTTGGAGCCTGGAAATGACAAACATTCTCTCAATTCTATAACATCCATTTCCCCAGGTATGCCCAGAAATTAGCAACATGGCAACATGGAATTAGCAACATACCAATAAATACTCGTTTTTGATCTTCCGTCGAATATTACTAGCAATATAGATCTTTCAGCTTTGCCCAGATAATTTTATATGATTAATGAATCAATTTTGTTCAAGATTAACTACTTTTAAGTACTTGCATGTTTTTTATTTTGACAACAACACGGTTTCAACAAAAATGTTCAACAAAAAAACAGTCGCAGTGTTGTGACGTCAGTGCTGCTGGTATTTGCAGACTCATTTCTTGTCAACCAGAGTGTGGGCGTAAATTGTATACCCTATTTCGTAAATATTATATAAAGATACTGTTTTCCAACCTGTTTTCAAACGTAATCAATAAAGACCTTGTCTTAAATTGCATTTTTAAGGCCTGTTCATGCATTCGATTAGGTTCTTGTATAAAAATCCTGATCCCTATACCAATTCTTGGTCTCTGTAGAAAGACGACGAGCTGCAAAATATCGTTTGAAACAGAGACTGACTAGTTTTTGCATTAATTGGAGCCTGGGATGACAAACATATTCTCAATTCCATAATATCCCAGGGTATGGAGAATGGTGCGGGTCGTGCTGCTTGCTTTCTCGGCACATGAGTCTGGCCCATTCGAATTGAATGTTGCCAACGGTAAAACGTAAGTACTTACGTAAACATGCTGCTGCAGCAACATGTTTTGAAATACATTTTGAAACCGATAACGATTTTGTTTAAGAGACATCGGTTTGACAAACATTTTTGACGATTTTCATTGGTTGAAAAGAAATGTCCCATCCTTTCGTTTCAAAACCGTTTCATTTACCAAAACCGGTTCCGTTAATGTGGGATATATTTAAACCTGTGGAAAAGGGTACCCAACCACATGAAAAATAAGTTTATATGGATATATTCTATGTGGTGTGTATCAAATACATATTAAAAGAAACTTATCAATACCAAGTTTTAACACCAGTCCAGTCCTGGGTCAGTACCTGAATAGCATGATGGCAGAAATGGGCCACGGACAGCATGTTCGGATATGTCGTGTTAACATAATATTAACACCCTTAGCGACACCCTTGTCTCCAGCTTTCAGCTATTAAAGTGGCTTAGACTGGCTTGACTTAAAAATTACTATGATATCTTTCACCTTAACTGCACTAAACCCCTCCTAGTTTCATCATTTTCGTGGAGTGTACTTTAATACCCACTGGTCTGGTCGACAATGGGTTAATCGCTCTCTGTCCATGATCGAAAATCATATTCCTCGATTTTGATATTCGGTTTATTATTACCAGTTAGCTAGGACCTTCAGCTCTGAACATATAACTTTATGCGGTTGATGAACTAATTTACTACAAGATTGGTCATTTTAAGGACTCCCTTTCATCGGATTGTTGATAAAATACGCTTCAAGCAAAAAAGGTCTAAAATATTCAATGTTGTACATGGTATCTACAGTGTAACTACACGGGAACTACATTTTTGCTACATAGCAAACTTTTTTATGGACATTCGTATACCCTATTTTCTTTAATTAATGTTAAAATTATCTTTTCCAAGCTGCTTTGAAACTTTATAATGCCTTTTTCTCGTATTGACATGTTTTTAACCTGTTAATCCATTTTATTACATTCCTGTTTATATTGTATATGTATTTCGATCTCAATACATATTTTCGGTATCTGCAATAATATCCTAAACTGCAAAATTTCGTTTAAATAGCTTTCAAAGCTTTCAAAAATTGTCTCTATTTTTGCATACCTACTAAATATACAGAAAAAGGTCATAAAATCGGTTATTGCTTTCATTGGAGCCTGTTGCCCGTACTTTTCCATAGCCCCGCGGTTCGATCTAACCAAAGGTTTATCTAACCATTTCTTTTCGACCAAAGAAATCTTTAAAATTTTCTACAACGTTAAAGACGTTACTAGTGAAAGACACTCTTTCTTTTAAATGAAAGATGTTATAACAAAGAAGTTATAAATTTTTTTGTGTATTTTTATACCACGTTTTCGTTATTATTATCTCCCATAAAAGTTGCTTACAATATTTGTTTTGTTAGCTGTCCTGCTGGGATACGATTCAGTCTGGCTGGGATATGACTCGGTCTGTCTCGAATACGCCTCGGTATTGCTTGGATAGGACTCCGTCTGGCGGGGGGAAATCGGATACGACTCGGTTTGTAGCAAAGCGTAGGGTACATAAGTCCTCTGTGAAAGAAGATATATTTTAAAATATATCCACAATTATATACTGCTTCACTTACGCGTCTCGAAGCTGAATGGGGGACAGGTAAATAAAAAATGTACCAGCTGCAGGCGCGATCGTGGATGCAGTATCGATTCGGCAACACCCAAACGGGTAAGGCCGCCCGGTTCAAAAAGAGGGCGCGCGTGCCAACTGATTTAAAGTGGGAAAATCCCCAGAGCTGCGCAGGACACGGAAAATTAAAGGTTAAGCCCTCGGGCCGCTTATCCGGGGAAATACATCATGAAATATGCTCTCAAAAGAAATAAACTATTCGTAATTTCTATTGGGAGCTGGCTGAACGCCAGAGCTGATGACCCTGGGATCTATTCCAGAAAGTTCGTTTACGACATGTTCGGTCTATGAACTGGCACATCTATATACTGCATGGTTAGTGGTAACACACTATAAAAAATAAGTGTATATGGAATATATACATATGTGTTTAGCGGTGTTTATCAAATACATACATATTTAAAGTAGCCTCAATTAATTATAGTAATACCAAGTTTTAATATTAGTGCTTGGGGTCCGTTAAAGTGACCAACATGGCAGAATGGCAGAAAACGGCACCGACAGCATGTCCGGATGTGTCGTGTTAATATTCCCCAATAATTGCGGCATATTCACCTTAAGCGATTGTCCGAATGTCTTCAGCTTTCGGCTATTAAAGTAGCTTTGCCTGAATGGTCTACCATCTAGGGCCAATATCTCTGGACGGCGTAGGCCATTGCATTCTCATTGGCAGGCATAAATCGGCGACAACGGCCATTAGATACTGGTCCAGGTTTCGCCTTTGCAGTAGCTTCAGTACCCACCTCAGGGCGCGATAGATCTCTACGCTTCCTATCTGCTATACTTTCAGCGTTGCCACAGTCAGAAGAATGGTGCGGTAATGCGTTCCATCAATCCAGCAGAAAGCAATTGCCAGCGCCTTCCAAACGCTGTGTTGATCATCTCTGCCAATTTGAGGGAAAGTGATACTCGCTTATAATTTAAAAAAACCGCTGCTTGAAGATCTGGTCTCCAAATCGGTTGATGTTGCCTCTATTTAATTCCCGTCTTTGGGACGACCGACTCAAATGATTCAAGGTCTTGTTGTTATTCCACTATATATGTACACAAAAAAATATCGGTAGAATCGAATCATTTTGGAGAATCACTAGAACCCCTCATTAAAACCGTAATATAGTATACTGTATACTATTTTTATTTTTGCCGTTTCTTAAAACTGAATCTTGCTCCTGGCCCATATGTGTCAGGTATGACATTGCTTAATATCGTTATATTATCTAGGTTTTACCGAAAAAAACCTGAACTTTTTGACACTTGAGCGTTGAATTGTGGCCTATAACCTCTAGTTGCTAGACCATCTCGCCCTGCGATCTCTTTAGGCTGCTCGACCATATTGCCTTAAACTTATTGGAAAGCTTCTTGACATGCTGACTACATTTTTGAAGATTTTTCCTTTCCAATACAGTTTGTTTCATGAAGATATCCCGCGGAGCACCTGTTCCTTAATTCTTTAGATCAAACTAATTTCAAAATTAGTTGGTACAGTTTCTACTCGTATTTGTATTTCAATTGTAATTGTAATCAAAGTACGTTTCTGGTGAAATTAGGCGAATTTCAAAACACGTGATAATTCTGCAGCAAGAACAACAAATTTTCGCATGTCCATGAAATCATACGATAAAAATAGACGCGATGACGTCAGTACCGGCGTGACCAGGGCGTGCGAAGACTCACGTTTACAGAGCAAAAGCCGCGATAAGCTTGGCGCCAAAGTCGCGTATAAAAGGTTGGGCTGCGGGGGACAAGATATCATTTGTTTGTGTTCGAGAGAAGCAGCAGCAGCAGTAGCAGAAACGGCGAAAGCGTGGACAGTAAGGTGTTACTCGTATTTTAAATAAAACAGGTGAAAACTAGAGTGAAAATGTCGCAGCCCGATAGCGTGGAAAGTAAGCAAGCTGCGCCCCAGGAATGCAGAGATTGCAGCGGTCAACTGCCACATGCCACACCCGTAGAGGTGGAGGACATGGGTACCCCTGAGCTGGAGAAGCTCATACGCAAGGCTAACAAAGCCCAGAAAATGCTGCAGGATGTGCTAAAGAAACTGCAGAAGCAACAAGCTACTCCGGAGTCTCGACGGGAAGGAAAGCATAGGAGGGAGCACCGAATGTCGAAGCACCGACATTCTGCAGGAGGTAAACAACCCAAGGGTCATGATCCTGCCACTCTTTCGTCTTCCAGCTCCAACAGCGATGGCAGTGTGAGCGATTGCGAACTGATTGCTGTGGCGGCGGAGAGGTCCTCCAGACGGCGACACATTCGTGACGATCGCAAGCGGGATCGTTCCCGCTCTCGTGGTCGTTCCCGTGGTCACTCTCGTGGCCGATCCCATGGTCGTTCTCGTTCCAGGTCCTACACAAATTCCCGACGACCCACTGCTTTGCCCTTGGCGTTGCCCGTTCGGATTTCAGTGTGAGTAGCACCTGGATTGATAGATCCATTATTACCCATTATACGTGTTTATGAAAAAAGAACAATAAAATGCAATACAAATTTTGAAATATATAAGCTTTAATCCGATTTTTCATTTTAAAGGGACTAGGGATATAAGCAAGCGTATTCTGCCCGATGGGATGATGGGATTCATTGGAATCACGAAGCGTAAGTGGCTCAAAAGTACCATAGAGTCAACTGGACCAGTAATCGCTTTGTGGAGGATAGTTACTCGAAGTGAAATTCCTCCTTATTCCGTTCCTCCCAGATTCCGGTGCAGTCTTTGCCCTCTGGAGTTGTTTCAAGTGTGATCCTATGTCCTCAACCTCTACAGGTGCGTGACGGGGCAATTGTCCGCTGCAACTTCGGCATGCTAGGGGTACCTTTCCGTCGGCAGCTATCTTACGAGATCCACTAGAGGGTTGCAACATTTTTGGACTGTTTTTCATATAATTCGAAGAGAATTGTTCCGGCTAAATCCGATTCCCTTGAAGAGACTAATTGTACTGCTTAAAGCGATCATGCATCTTAGGGCTTTTATAGGGAACTTTATAGGGAACCGATCAACGCCAACGTTATCGCAAAGTTTGCTCTGTAAATGTTTAGAAATCAGATATCTCCCAGTCGCAGACACGGTTATGCTGATGAGGTCATACTGCTGCTAACTTCCATAAAAAATGCTGGGTATTTTATTTTATTTTTAAATATTTCTTATATTTTTTAAATGCTGTTGGTTTTTACATTAATAGTTTTTATTTTGTAGTTGTTGTGCTAATTATATGTAAAACAAAAAAAAATTGTTTTTCCCTTATTATATTTGGTTTTTTGTTGTTGCTTCTCATTTTGATTGTGATCTATTAAGTAATTTCTCTTTTGATTTGTAGACTTTGCTGTTGTTTAATAAATTCGTAAAATTCGATGTGAATGTAATAAACCATTTCTTTGTATCGTATAAATAAATTCATATAAAAAACGGACTAAACATCTGCAGCGCTAGTGCGGCAATATAAATAAAGAGTGCTCGGATCCCTGGATCTCTGTTGTTCTGCAGCAAATGGGACTCGAAAGAATTAATGCCCCATAAATTGCCTCAAGTGAACACCTTAATCTGCAGTTTGTCTTGTGGATTTAGTGGCTTACTTATTTATTGTACTGGTATTGTATAATTTAAGAGAGCTTTGTCTAAAAACAAATTTTGGCACATGGTTCCGAAAGGGGTCTGATCTGTTCCTTATTTAATTCTGGCTGCGGTTGTGGTATGTGGTATTTGGTATATGGATTTGTAATGTATTCGTAGACTAGTTAAAATACAGCTATGTACTCGTATTATGTGGATTATTCGATACAAACTAAGAGTTATATTAATTTGTAGTTTGCTTGTCTGCTCTTAACTTGGCGTTCTGCACTGCTGCTGCCTCTTGATTGAGTGTTTTTTAATATTTCAAAGTTTGATTACGATTTGGTATTTGATTCTACTTTCCCTTCACATTCTTTTCATTCTTTTAAAAAAAAATTATCTACAACTAGACGAACGACAGTTACTGTAATGGAAACACTAATCGTGTCATATTATATATGAATACTGCTTCAGCTGGCGACACACTCGACATTGTACGTACATTGTACCTACTATATACCATATGTACGTACATATGTACTTCGAGCTACATTTAGTTAACATGTTCATTGTGATTTTCTGTTGGTTTCTTTGGAGTCATGTCATGCATGCATCATTGTCAGTCCATTTACGTGGTTGCCTTTTGGTTATTTACAAAATATATTTCAATATGTAGATTCGCTAACAACTAGATAAGTAGATCCTTCGCTTTTGTATATCTCGGTGTACATATACATACATACATACATACATACATATATGTATGTATGTATGTATTATTTAGACATTCATACACACCCACATACATTTATAATCGTAAATCGTAAATATCCAATACATATAAATTTGTACACAGCATAGATCTGAGTTATGTCCTAGATTCCTCGTTTTCGCCCGATGCTAGCGCTAAAAACTCAAACCCACAAAACTACTTAGGAGTAGCAGCTATAAAAAAAAGTATTCAGTACGATACGAGTACGATGAAAGACAGTTCGGGTTCGGTACGAGTACAATTTGATACCTCTACAATACCAAGCTAGTATTCGATAGTTTAGTTGTTTTTTTTTTTTGCAGTTAGTAGTTTGAGTTACAGTTTCGAGTGATACACGCATTAGTTGTTATTAGATGTTAATAGGTATGCTTAAAAGACTACGTTAGTATATGTATGTACATACAACATTTGTGGAAGTTCGACAACTGACCTGGGTTCTGGACACATGCCATATACATATATATATATATGTACGAGTACGAGTACGAGTACGAGTATGTATGTACATACGTACGGGCATGCACAATCGTTAATACTTAGATATAGTATGTGGGTACGAGTACGATTACGAGTACGATTATGACCTCTATATACGGGGTAGGAGAGAGATTGCAATGGGATGTGTTTTTTGAGTATTCTCGTTTTGGATGGTTGTGCAGAATTTTGATATTGATTGTCCGAAAGTTTTCACTGTGTCATTGTGTGACTGGGGGGGAGGGAGGTTTCGTGAGGTTTTGGATTGGCAAACTGGTTACGGGGTCAACCGGGTGAGAGGAGGCTCAGGGTTCAGGGAGTTCAGGGGGTTCAGGGTTTCAGGGTGTTCAGGGTTTCTGGGCAAGATAAAAAATGCATTATAAAATGTACAAAAAAACGGCCCGGCTGCGGAATAGCTCAATTCCCTACTTTTTGCTGCTATTGCCTCGGGGCGGGGCCTCATCCTATATGCTGATCCTGGGATCAGATCTTACCAATGTCTCAGACGGATATCGAGTAATCCGATTTCTCGCTAAGCAATTTCTGGCCTGGAGCGGGTGAATGTTGTTGTGGGCGTGGTTGTTGCAATGGCTGCTGTTGCTGCGGTTGCGGCGACTTGGAATGCGCCCTCTTGTGTGGTGGCTGCTGCTGTTGGCGTTGCTGCTGCTGGTGCTGCTGCTGCTGCTGTTGGTGCTCCTGCTGCAACTGGGATGTGGTGGAGGAGGGGCGCGACCAGAGCGAGGATCGCTGGCCGAGCTTTAGCTTCTTGATCGTGTCCACATCGCACTCCACCTCTGCCAGCTCGATGCGCTCGCCCAGCCCCTCCTCGGCGTGGTGGAAGGCACCAGGAGTGCACTCGGCCTGCAGCTGGAGCGGATGCAGCGTTCGCAGGATGCCAGCCCTGCATGTGGAAGCGTGTGGAGGGGGACAAGACACAAGAGAGAGTCCAGAGTTGGTTGGTGAGAGTTGGTGCAAGAGCAACCACAGCTCAAGCTTTCAGTTAAGACTTAGTGGTTTTGTTGTTGTGGTGTTGGTGGTGGTGTGTTTCGGGCCAGATTAATGGGCTCCCTCGGGTCCACACACCTCACCGTAGGCCAAGTCTCATGTCTGATCTATGGGATCCATGTAGGTGCAGGAGATCTCGCCGCTGTCGTAGCCGAAGCCACCACCGCCTCCAACTCCCCCGCCACCTATTCCCATGGCCATGGCCTCCCTGCCAACATATTCACTCCCCCCATTGGCCGTATCCTATTTGGGCAGCGTGGGCGCTGTAAAGAACTTGGACGAGAGCAGGGCCGTCGAGGGGTTCAGGAGCGTGCCGCTGCTGGCGGCGACGCCCTGATGGTGATGGTGGTGCGGTGGCTCATGCGCGGGCATAATGGACTTGTGTGGAATGGGTCGGAACTGTGAGGATGGGGGCATGCAAGTCACAGGCACAACGGATGCTAGGGGACTACCGACAACGCCATCGAGGCCCACCAGCTCCTGCCCATTCACATGCATCGACGACGACGGGACGGACTCGAGCTGGTGGAGCTTGGGCGTGATCAAGAGGGGCTGCTGTTGCTTCAAACTACTACTGGTCTGGTTGGGGTTATGGTTCTGATTGTGGTTTTGGCTATTTATCTGCTGTTTGTGGAACTGTTTCTGTTGCTGTGTGCTGATCGATGGCGATTTGACCAATGTGGGTATGTGGCATTGTATGGAGTCTTGTGATTTGAAGGTGCTCGATATGGATTTCAGATTGCCGCCAACGCCGCCTACGCCGCCAACGCCGCGTGGAGATAGAATTTTGCTCGAGTTGCCGGATGATGTGGCTGTATTTGTGGCAGTGGTGTTTGTGGTGTTGTTGTTCATTTTGTTGCTGTTGTGGTGGCGCGGTGTGGTGTTGGTGGAAAACTGATATTGCTGATGATGATACCTGGAGCGACCGCGTCGTGGCAGTGACTTTTGCTCGGACATTGGCGACAGGTCGGAGGATGTGCTTGATTGTGCTCCATGGTAGATGATGCCTGCAACACAACACAACAATACGGTGGTCGGTTCGGTTCGGTTCGGATCGGAGCGAGAGGAAGAAAAGAACGGAGGAGAAAAGAAACGAAAATATCGGGCAGATAGAGAGAGTTGTTGTTCGGAATGGGGCACAAACAAAACAGCTTAGCGGTAACTTAGGTCTAATCTTAGGGCTAACATAGTCTTGGTGTTGGTCTGATTCTGATTCTGATTCGGTTGGTGTTGATTTTGGTGCTGTGTCAGTGGATGTGGCATGTGTGGCATGTCTGCTGTACGACATACTACAGATAGGTTATCGAGATATTGTGATTTGGAAAGTGTTGAATTAGTCTAGAGTCTGCAAAAACAAAGCAACACAAGAAGAGAGCAGAGCTGGCAGATTACATCATTTCAAAGCCTCCAAAACAAAAGGTACATTGAGGGAGGGCACTCTCTAAGCGGAATACATTAGCCAATATTTAGATACATAGATTACAGGTGTTTTGTGCTCTCCCCCAATGTACACAAGAAAGAAAAGCCAAATAATATGTTAGTTTCGATTATTTGAATGGAAAGGTTTTGCCACTTCCCATTCAAACCCATCCGATCAGAAAGAAAGAATAAATACGAGCCTACTCGTATAACCTCACGACATGAACTTACTGTGCTTGATCTTGCCCTCGTGCTGGTTGGAGGACTCGGTGCGACTGGAGGTCAACTGGTCCTGGTCCGACTCCGACTCCTCGCTCTCCGGCTCCGTCTTGCGCGAGTGGCGTCTTCGGTTCTTCGACTGCACATGGAACAGAGCAAAGGGAATTAGTGGGGTCTGTCTGCCGGTCGACCGGTGGCTGAAACTAGCGACTACGGAAGCGCCTGGGGATGGAGCGCCTCTCGAAACGAACAAAGGATAACTCAAGACTGGAAGATTGGCAGGTGACACGATGCAGGGGGCAAGCACTCGCCCCCCTTCGTACGGCATACAATTATGGCATTGCAATTAAGGGATTTTCGGGAGTATGGTATATCGGGGATAAAACAAAGGATAATCGAGCAGAACAACATAAAAAGCACGTTACATTATTACTGGGAAAAACACTAATTGTCGAACCACTGACAGAGGTACGAGTACAAAGAGACAAAGAGAGAGAGAGAGCTAAATCAAGGAAATGATTAAACAAACGCACGATATTATGAAACGGTGAGGTCTGATAATAATTATGAATTGTCTTTGGAGGACGTTGGTTGTGGTGGTGGTGGTGATGGGTGGTTGGTTTTAGTACCGCAGCTGGTGGTGGCGATGAACAGCCCTCGGCCAAGGCCCTCTCGTGGTACATGAACGAGTGCAGCAGCGTGTTGGCCGGCCCGCTGTGGTGCGGCTGGGACATATTGCCCGCCTCCGACAGCTGGAATGTGGCATACGGCGAGATGTCCTCGGAGGTTTCTGCGAAATATACCGGGAGACCGACCGGCGGCAATGAGAGAGTGGTGTTTGTGATCGAGTGTCAGCACTCCACTCCACTGCACGACATACCTGGAATCTTGTCATTGTTCTGCATGGACACCTTGTGGATGGTGGCGTAGTAGCGCTCACGCTGCGCTGCCTCCGAATTGGCACGATTCTCCAGCGACTCCTTTTGTATTTGGTTGCTTTGCTCTGCGGGCGATGGAGCAGGGGGCAGAACTGAGTCAATTAGGAGAGTCACCTTCCCCTTCCCTGCCGCCTCCTCCCCCCCTGTATACTTACTGTGCCTGTAGCAAATGATGACCATGGCGATGGTGCAGATCATGCCCGAGAGCGCCGCTATGCTGGGTATCAGCAGGTTGATGTTTCCATAGAAGACGGTCGGACCTCGCTGGCCCCGCTGCACGATCTCCGGCGGCGGCGGGTCGCCGTCCTTGGTCAGGGTCACGAACGAGAACTCCGCCTGCGATGCCCCGGCCACATTGTGCGCCTCCATGCGCATCTGATAGAGCGTCGACGGCTGCAGATTGGGCACCACTACGCGTCGCTGCGGTTTCAGGGCATTGGACACTGGAAAAGGAACATCAAGGAATGAGATCAGAGCATAGTCCATGGATATCAATCAGACACTCACCTAGCACCCACTCCGTTTCGGGATCGTCGGTCATGGCGCGGTACTGCAGCACAAAGTACATCAGGGGGCAGCCATTGTCCGGCCAGGTGTGGAGGCGGATCAGCACCGATGTGGAGTTGGGGGCCAGCAGACTCGTGGAGGCGGGCATGCCCGGGGCCTGGCCCTGGGTGCGCACGTGCAGCATGATGCTGGTGGGAGAGGTTCCCACTTTGTTCTGGGCACTCAGGTGAATCTGGTAGGTGCTGCCGCAGACCAATCCCTTCAGTTCGTGGCTGGAGGCGTGCCGCGAGCTGCATCTCGTCCGTGTTACCCGAGCCGCGGCGGTAGAACAGGGTGTATCCAGTGATGGGGGCGTTGCCGGTGAAGCCGCACTTCCAGTGCATCAGGATGCTGCTGGAGGTGGCGCTGGTCACGTAGAGGACCGGAGCGGAGGGCGGCACCTGCACCAGCAGCGTGTGGGTGAGGCGGTCCGTGCCGATGCCATTATCCACCTGACAGCTGTAGTTGCCCCCATCGGCCAGCTGGAGGTTGTTGATGATCAGATCGCCCGAGTCCAGCAGTTGGGAGTTGTGCAGGCCGCCTTGGCGGAGGGCCACGTCCGACTTGAACCACTCACGCTTGGGCTTGCCGACCGCCGTGCAGGGCAGCGTGACTGTGGCGCGCCAGGGCCGCACTGCTGGGCCTCCGAAGGAGATGATCCTGGCCGGCACACGGTTGGTGGTTATCTGAGAGACTACCCTGGAGCTCTTACCCTCTCCCACGCGGGTGCTGGCCGTCACCCAGAACTGGTACTCCATGTGGGGATGCAGGCCCTTCGACTCGTAGAAGTGCTGCTGCGACGGCAGGCTCCGCTTCTCGTTGTTCAGCTCCTCCCGGCCATTGACCACACGCGTGTACAGACTGTATTTGGTGATGACTCCATTGGGTTCGGTGGGCGGCAGCCAGGAGATGTAGAGCGACTGCGTGGAGCTCACCACCACCTTGATGTCTGCCGGCGCCTCGGGCACATCCTCCTCGCTGTGACAGAACAGGGCCTTGGACACGGACCCGTCTCCCATGCGTGTGTGGGCCAGCACCTGGATGCTGTAGTTCGTGTACTTTCGCAGACCCGTCAGCACCATTGTCAGGGCCGTTGTCTTGCGGGACTCTACCTCGTCCTTGCTGGGCAGAATGTCGTCCATGATGGGCTCGAAGACCAGCTTGTAGCCCTGCAGCAGTCCGTTTGTGTGGTATATCGGAGGCGGCTGCCAGGAGACCTGCAGCGACTGCGAGGACAGGGCGGCACAGCGCACATCCTCCGGGGGACGACTGGGTACTGAAGCGGGGAAAGCATTGATATCTCTGAAAGACTGGGGATCCAAGGACACTCACCATCTTCCATGGTCTGCGCAGCGCTTGGCTCGGAGAGGGGTCCAGGTCCCACCTGATTGAAGGCCTGCACCACGACGTTGTAGCGGGCAAACTTCGCCAGTCCGCTCAGTAGGAGCTCCCCGCTGCCACCATCGCCGTCGCCCGAAACGGAGGTGAAGTTGTAGGCCGTGTTCCCGGAGCTGGCCAGCTTGTAGCCCACATTGTAGCCCTGGATGTCGCCGTGTCGCAGCTCTGGCAGCGGAGCCACCCAGCTGATCAAGAGCTCGGTGGAGGACAGAGGTCTGGCGGAGAGATTAAGAGGCGGGCCCGCTGGGCGCTGGGGCTCGGTGCGGACAATCAGCTCCTGGCTGGGTGCACTGCGTCCCGCATTACCCTCGGCTATAACCCTAAAGGCATACTTCGTGGCCGGCTTCAGGTTTTCTATCAAAGCGTTAAACGAGGGCGGATCCTTGACCTCCAGCTGCTGCCACTGTTCCACGAACAATGCTGCTAGAGAGATAGATGGCAGATAATATATCTTAAATCTTTGTGAGAAAGTGCTGTCTCCACTTACGATCGGCCTCGCGGTACTCCACCAGGTACTTGGACACGTCTCCTGTGCCCAGGGACTTGGGCTGCCACTTGAGGTTCACCGATCGACTGCTAATCATGGCCGCCTCCAGAACGCTGGGTGGCTGTGGCGGCTCTTGGACCTGCAATTGCACCAGCTGCTGATCGTTGCCGTAGAGATTGCTGGCCCTGCAGAAATACGGCCCACTGTCGGTGGCGTCCACGGTGCGTATTTGGAGCTCTGCCGAGACTCCATCCGGAGTGGCCTCCTGCTTGACGGATATCCTGGAAGCAATGATTGAACTGAGGCGCCCCATTACGGTCATTGGCGGACTGCACTCACTTGTAGTTGGTCGACGGGTTGAGGGTGTTCTTGCCAGAGCGCATCCACACAATGTTAATCGGCTTGTCGCCGCTCACGGCGCACTGCAGCAGCGCCGTGTCGCCCTTCTTCACGGTGACCGAGCGGGAAGTGGAGGAGAAGTACGGCGAGGCTGCAGATGTGAGAGTCGAATTTGAATCACTCTGTGTACCCAATCCTCCGGGGCGGCAGATACTCACAGTTCACTTTCAGTTGTATGACCTTTCCGATGCCAGTGCCGATGCCATTGTTGGCTTGACACAGATAGAATCCCTCCCGATCCTCCTTCACGTGCTGCAGCAGAAGCGAGCCGTTGGCCAGGAGCTTGGTGAAGGGACGCTCCCGAACTTCCTCGTACTCCCCGGATTTGCTGCCTGCGAGCGGGGGAGAATGGGTGAAACTCTCGGCTATTGGGGGATCCCGCTCTGTGGGTGGGGTCTCACCTGTGGCCTTCTTCCAGACAATGCTGGGCGTGGGAACGCCCTGGGCCTGGCAGTGCAGCATAATGTGCCGATTACGCTCGACATTCGCGTCCGCTGGCTCGACAATCCAGCGCGGTGGCACTACGGGGCGTATGGGTAATGTAATGCAATATGGTGGTTAATAGAGTTTCGAAAATTCGATCTGTATTCAAATGAAAAATGCTAGGACATATAGAAAGAGTAAAGGTTCTTAGAGATAGATAGATAGAGATATGGAGAGATATAGACAGAGACAGAGACAGAATGAGAGAGAGAGAGAGGAAAAGTGAAGAGTTCTGGCAAAGTAAAAACGGCAGAAAATAATTTTGGTTTACGTTCTTTTGGATTTCCTTGTGCCTAGCACAAATGTAAAAACTTGGTAGAAAACTTGGTAGCATATAGAGTATGGTATGTAGTAGGAGGAACTTTCAACTAATGTACAAAAGGATAGTTTGCTCGGGTGGTTTGCTTCAAAATCAAATACAAAATCAGTTTTCATATGCAACTTAGTCAAAAATCGAAAAATCGAAAGATCGAAAAATGATAGAAGTCGATGCTTTTGTTTGTTGTTTGTTGTTCATTATTTAAGATTATTTTATTAGGAGATCCAAGATCCAAGGGAAAATGATTTAACGTTTTAATGTGATTTGTTGGTGTGCAAGGATTTTTATTTTTATATTTATTTGAATTTAAGGTAGAATTTTAATTTTATTCACATTTAAGTTTTGTTATTTTCGCCCACGCTCTGTGCCTCGCTGTTCGTTGTTTGTGGGACAACAAATTCGCAAAAAAAGATTTAAATATATTCTGGTATATTTTGCGCATAAATTAGAAAACAAAGGCATGCCAGAAGCGCAATGGAAAATTGAAAATGGAAAATGGAAAATATATTTGCATCGAAATTATGGAATTCGCAACAAAAATGTAACGTTATGTGTGGGTTTTTATAGTAGTTTTGGACACGCAGCTAACAAAACACAGGCGAAACACGAAAAAAGCGAACCAATAAAACTGAAAATTCCACAAATAATCTCCCCGATAGGCCACGCCTCCGCCCAGTGAGTGGTTTTTGAAAATGTTCCATAAATCATGAGGCCAATGAAAATGTTTACTTAGCAGCTGCATTTAATTGCCAGGCTTTTGTTTGTGCAGCGCTAACAAAATAACAAAAAATATTAATTAAAATTAAAGCCACACAAGGATCAAATATACGCGCAATAAATGAAATTATCAGCTGGCCCCAGGGGCCAGCCAGGCATTAATTAAAAGCATTTCTGTTGATTTCATTTCTTTCTTTTTTGTTTTTTGTTTTTGTTTTGGGTATTTTTGCAGAATTCTTGTTGGCACGATACAAAGCGGGTTAGATATGATAATACTCGTATATTTCGAATGCGGGGGAAAAATCATTGCACACAACAAAAGCAGCAGCAGCAGCAGCAGCCGGAGCAACAGCAGCCGGAGCAACAGCAGCCTGGGAAGTCGAGCATGGGGAAAACTGATAAAATAAATTAAATTTTGGATTTGTATTCGTCAAATGGATATACTTAATTGCCCCCTGGAAAAGCGCTTTGCGGAGCAATTTTTGGGTGTGGAAAGCATATAATCGTTAAACGGAAAACAAACTGAAAGCAGGGGCTTAAGAACGGAAGAGAGATAGCAAGCAACTCATAGATAAATGGAAATGAAAATTCATTTTTCACAGCAGTACGCGCATGCAAGGCAGTCGCCAGTCGGTAGTCGGCAGTCGGCAGTCGGCAGTATCGTATGCATCCTATGTACAGTTTGCATGCGGAAACAAAAAGTGCACTAGCTATGGGGTGGAACAGGAACAGGAACAGGAACAAACAAACACTCATTCTAACTACATTAGCAAATACTGCGAAGCTTTAAATCTTATCTATTTATTTGGTTTTTTGTTTTGTTTCTTCTTTCATCTCGTTTTGTGGTTCTGTTCTTTTATTATCAGTGGTATGTATGGATGGTGTTTTTTTTTGCTCTGCTACAAGATTATGTTTATGCATTTGGGTACAGTCACTCGCACTAGCACTTGCATTCACACAGACGCAGACGCACACACACAAACGAGAGAGAAAGAGAGAGTTAGAGCAATTAGAGTGACCAAAGCCGAATAGAAGCTTAAGCGCGTGTTTTGTGGCATCTTCGGGGGATTTGTAGCTCTTTCATTCTTTTGCAGCGTTTGCTTTGTTTCACTCGTTCGTTAATTAAGCACAGAACAGCACATCAAGGGATTTGGGGATGGGTGAAAAAAGGGAACGAAACAAAAATGAGCAGAACAAATGGAAATTTTTGCATTTCTCCAGTCTTTTCTAGATGCAGCAGCAGCAGCAACAGCAGCAGCGACAGAGCGATAGAGTGCGGCAGCGGCAGCGACAGCAGCAGCGGCAGTAGCATCATCAACATCAGCAGCGACGGAGGCGAAGGCGAAGGCAAAAGGCGAAGGCGAAAAGGCGGCAACCAAAAAATTTATGAAGCGAATAAAGCAAATGAATCTTAAAGCAGCTTATTTTCCATATTTATGCATGAGTATTTGTATAAATTATAAATTACAGCGCATCACGAATGCAGTGCGCTCTCCAAACTCCCACAAACTCAATTTGAATGGGGGAGACTGATGAGTCCCCTTTTACATATTTTCGGTGCGAGAGCTGGATAGTGCACCTGTCGCGACTGTCGTTTAAGAAGCCACTCAAATGATATTCAGCAAATAAAAATATACATTATATAATACGAGTACTGGATTATGTGTGTGAGAATTTGTATAAGGATTTTTTGTTTGTTTTGTTTTGGTTTTTGGTTACGAAGCGCATAAGAAGCAGTGCAGTTAAACGGTTTACCTGGTGAGAGACTGTTGTCAAAAAACCCACAGCGTGCCAAAGCGACTTAAGGGTGGATGGACTCTTATACGTATATTTTGATTAGTTTTGATGTTGGGTTTTTAAGCGGAGGGCAGGGCTTTCATTTAGTTATGATCGGGCTTTCGGGCTTTCGGGGCTTTCGGGAGTTATTCTTTTGTGAGACTCAAAAAATCAAAGCACGTTCGGACTCGGGCTCGCGCTCGCGCTCGGGCTCGCGCTCGGGCTCGGGCTAGAGCCAGAGCGGGTGGGGTGGGGCAGCGTTGAGCTGCTCCAAAAGCTTGTCAAAAGCTTAGTTTATTTAAAAATCAACCAAAAAAATATACATATCATCAAGAACGGAAAATAACCATTAAGAAGCTTTTCTTGAATACATCAGCGGGAAAGCAAAAAGTTATTGAGGGGCAAGTGAAGATCGCTTAGTTAATATTCGTGTTTTGTGTGTGTGGATCGGATATGTTTTGGGGTTGGGGGTTGGGGGTTGGGGGTTGGGGGTTCAGTGTGTTCAGTGTGTAACCTTGTACGCTACCTTTGACCTGCAACAGAGCTGTGTACTTGATCTCGGCCGCCGGATTCTTGGCCACGCACGTGTACTCCCCGGAGTGCGTGGCCGACAGCGACGGAATGCTCAGAAGCGAGCTGTACTGATCTAGCATGGTCACATTGGCCCCCAGCAGATCGGGCAGCGGCTCGCCGTCCTTCAGCCAGATGAGCTTCAGGGGCGCGTCGCCCCGCGACACACCGCAGACGGTGCGAGTGCGCATGCCCTCGGCCAGGCCCTCCTGGAAGGCGAAGGGTTCTATGCTCGGCGGCACTGCAAGAGGGAAAGATCATGCGAAACTGGTTAAGAATGGATCTGGATGAGGAGTCCACCACTGATGACTGAAGACACTGTTGAAACAGATGACGAATCCTCGTTGATTCCCACGTTGCAGCGCGAGAGCGCTGTTCGGGTTTCATTATTCTTTTCTTTTGTGTGGAATTGGTTAATGAGTCGATTGGTATACGTATTTGAAGATTGATTTACAGCTAAACCTTCGCAGTTTTGTTAACACATTTTGAATGAAAACGCTACTAAATGGTATGTATGTATGTAGTATTTAGTATTTAGTATGTAGTATGGTATTATCTCAGATATTTGTACAAACATTCCAAAGTCGAAACATCATTTACAGAGGAGAGAGTAAGGAGGAATATTTCAATGCATTTCAACGGGTGGTCTGCTTGTGTGTTTTTGTGATGAATCAAAGTGCATACGGAAATAACTCAACTACTTGCAATTGCAACTAAACAGGATTACTGGTATATGGTATATGGTATTTGGTATATGGTATACGGTATACGGGATAACGGTAGGAGGCTGTCTCAGGCTGTGCTGAGAGTGCTCCGCCGGCTCATGTGTTTACCGTTGACCAGGAGGGCCTGAGAGTTCTCCACCTCGGCCGCCGAGTTCCGCACCACACAGGAGTAGTTACCGGTGTGGTCGCTGCCCAGGTTCTCGATGACTAGGATGCTGTTATACTGGTCCACCTGCTTGACGGACATGTGCTGCGTGGGATCGATGGGGCGCCCGTCCTTGCGCCAGTTGATGGTCAGCGGCAGGTCGCCCTTCACCACGGAGCAGGTGAGCGAGGCGCGATCCCCCATATTCAGCTGCAGGATGTTCGTTTGGAAGGGGCTAAGCTTCGGCGGCACTGCAAGGGATTCGGTCAAGCATTCGGTGAGCACAAACGGAAGCAGAAGGAGTCAAATCAGAGCTGCTCGTCACCCGGACTTGGCCCAGGGGGAAAAGGTTGCGAATTATGAAAATTTAATCAGCGTCGCGCTTCATTAGGGCGCGAATTCATTAACATTAACTCTGATGAAAAAAGGGACTCGACCCGACACTGTTTCTTTTCTCCCTCTGCTTCCCTGTTTTTTCTTTTTTAATTTACAAACTTTTAAGCTTAGATTATTGCGCATACTTAATTACAGTAGGGCCAAAAAGTACACACACACCCAACCGAACAGAAGACCGAAACAAAACAAAACAAAATTAAGCAGAACCAGAAGCAGAAAACCCG
Source organism: Drosophila lowei (assembly GCA_008121275.1). NCBI lineage: Eukaryota > Metazoa > Arthropoda > Insecta > Diptera > Drosophilidae > Drosophila > Drosophila lowei. The sequence goes on along the minus strand of CM017781.1, from coordinate 21,804,737 downwards.
AACGGAACGGAAAAAGGTTGGAAAAAGGAAAGCCTGAAGCGCCATAGGAAACTACTTAGTTTGCTGTTAATAATTAAAATGCAATTTTCACTTCGTTTCGTTTTGTTTCGTTTCATTTCGTTTCGTGGCCCGCCGCCACCTGATGTCATCGCTGTGGAGAAAGCTGTGAAAGAAAACAACCTCGACCCGGTCTTCTTCTCTGTGTTTTCGTTGGGGGCACACAGGGCCCTCTCATACGAGGACGAGTGTGCGAGTACTAACCTATGACCGTCACCTCGCCGCTGCGCCGGGCACTGTGGCCCTGCTTGTTCCGGGCCCAGCACGTGTACACGCCGGAATCGGAGTTCTTCTGCACGGGACTGATGGTCAGCGAGCCGTCCGGCTGCACACGCTGCCGTATGTCGTCGGGCAGCTCCCGGCCGCCGCGCTCCCAGTGGATCTCCTCGATGGGATACCCGGCCACGGGGCACTTCAGATTCAATGTTTCGCCCGAGACGGCGGTCACCTTTGGAATCAGACGAATGTACGGTAGACCTGTGACACAGAGAAAGAGAGCAAATATTTGGGGGGAATGAGATGGTATGCAAATGCTTAACAGATTTGAGCGCACGTTGCTTTTTTAATAATTCAGTAAGCAACTACAACTACAACTTCAGCTGCATTTACGGAACATCAAGGAGCAAGGACGAGGAGCCAGGAGCCAGGAGTCGGGCAACCGGAAGCATTTCACAATATAATATGCATATCCTGCCTGCCCACTCCCCCTTCCCCTATGCCAAAACCATTTTCGGGAAACGTGGAAGGAAATAATGCAGCAAATGTCGGCCCTGGCGGCTGTCGAGGGAGTGGAAAATGGAAGTTGGAGTTGGAGCTGGAGCTGGAGCTGGAGTGGTAAAGGGATTGTGGTTCTGGATTCCTTGTGGATTCTATATATTTTTTTTCTGCAGAATATGCATAATTTTCGAGCATGTCATACGTGAGTCCTGTGGTTCGTGTCCCTGTCCCTGTCCCTGTCCGTGCCCCTGCCTCTGCCCATGCCCCTGCTCATGTGGATGTGTATACCGGCGCGCAGCGCACGGCGGGAGGAGATTTTTGTAATCACCGCCATTACCAAGTCGCGCAATCAGCGACATCGCAGGGCTCTAAACTAAATGATGATGGTGGGAGTGGGATTCATTCCCCTTTCTCCAGCTCCCAAAGGCTGACAATGTTCGAGGGGTATGCGGAAATTGTTAACAGACTTGTAAGTATGCAGAACTTTCTTTTCGTTTGATTATCAGGCTTAACCATTTCTCTTTTGAATCGCTTCTGTCGCATTACTGTCGGCAGAGCCGAACTTTCTTTTAAGTTTTTTGTTTGTATTCTGCGGCGGTGTCCATTAAAGATTCTATTTCATTATGATGATGGAAAAGTGATTATCTGAAGTTTGCAATCTGTTTTTTAAACTATTCCTTCCAAGTTTTGCGTAATATTTTGTCTTGTAGAGCATTAAGAATTCGCTGCTGGCTTCTACAAGAGTTTTCTTGGCTTTATTTTTTAACTTTTCCACTGCAAAACTTTGTAAACATGGCGCAGTTTTTGCCGCTGCTGTCGTTTTGTGTTTGTGCTCCTCAGCTCCTCCGCTCCTCGTCTCCTCTCTCTCTCTCCTCAATCCTGCCTCTTCCGTGCCTGGCAACGCCATTTTGTTTGCCTGGCGACACAAAAATATTTGATTTCTTGCAAAAACAAGGCAGATGGTGTGCGGGCAGTGCAGAGTGGGCCAAAAGCACTGCAGCCGAAAGCCGAGAGAACGGAGAGAACGGAGAGAGAGCCAAGAGCCATGTTCAACAAAAGTGTGCGCCTCGAACAACACTTCACTGCTGCAAGGGCACAAAGCAAAGATGGGGAGACGGATTCTGGGGGACGTGGGACATGGGACATGGGGCATGGGACATGGCAAACGTGTTGTAAAACAAAATCAAGCAAATGTAGGCGAATGCCAGAGAGAAAGAGGAGCGCTAGCCCCGGCAGGAAAAACGTTTAAGTGCATGTGTAAAGTAGCTGCCCATGTTTGATATATGTTCGTATACATATACTTGTATAAATTCGACTCAAGAGTGGGGCTTGAGTGCCGAACGGAGGAGTCTGTACGAGTCGGATACAAATTTCGAATATGTAATCTAATTATTTATCATATTTTTGGGCGGAATCTGATCATGCCAATTGCCCAATACAGCTCGGTAACATCTTTCCCGATCAGCGATCAGAGCATAGCCATAGGCCTATCAAAATGTTCGACTTCATAAGCTATTTAGTTGGTTTCTCTCTGAGAGAGGCAAGGACACTGAAGTCGAACACCTGTGTACCATACATATACATATGCCAGATATAAATGTGCAGCAGAGGGCTTAAAGTGTGATGCGAGTACAACATACCATATATATTCAGGCGGGCCGCATGCTGCACTCGACCCGCACGGTTTTCGGCTATGCAGGCGTACTCGCCGCCATCCTCGACCATGACGTGGCTTATGTTAACATGACTAATTACATCGCCATGCACTGTGATGTATTGTCCGATCATAAATCTGCAACGACAAAAAGAGTGGAGAAACAAAGGCGAGAGAACACATTAATATGGAGAGATTTTCAGCGGGTGCACGCGGCGTATGCGCAATGTGCGGGTTTTTAGAATTGTTTTCGTGTTGTTGTGCATATTTAAGCGACCCATCTCACACCCCCTGGGGGGTGCATGCACCACCGCACCCACTCGTCATCCTCAAGCTCAGGCGCGGGCACATTTGAAATGCAGCCTGACCCAAATCCTTTGGCCGTAGGCATCATTTTGTTTTCGTCGCCATGTTCGGGCCGTAATGAAGGCTGTCAGATTGTCAGTCTGTCAGACGCTGGCCGCGCAGTCGGGGCTTAGCATAGTTTCTATATTGCTGTCAATGTCATGTGCCACGCCCACGCCCATACACACACACTCACACTCAAACACACACGGCTCTTCCACTCTTCCACTTCTTCCACTTAATGCGGCCGTTACGCTCCAGCGAAAATAATGAGAAAAAAAGGATTTCGTGAGACGCTCAAGTTGGCATTAAGTTCTGTTCGCTGGCTCGCTTGCTGGTTTGTTTGCCTGTTTGCCTGTCTGCCTGGGCTTCCTATTGGCACAGACATTAATTACAGCCAACATTGTTACGCATACGCCATGTGGCACTTGAACAAACGGCTTCTGCGGCGTCTTGTGTGGGGGATTCGAATCTAAGCCACCCCCAGGCTCATTAGTTTGCGGCTCTGAGGCAACTTTTCAATTGGCATTACGGTTGGAGTTCGAGTAGCAGCTATAATACTCGTACTACTCGTAGCAACGTAGGGAAAGTAATTACAATTTTAATTAACTTTTGCAGCAGCCCCATCCTCTGCCTGTGGTGGGAGCTTATGAATGCATAAGCCTCGCCAGAGTGCAGCCCTTCGCCCGGCGACTTCTCTGCCAGAAAGCGGCCAAGTCAAACCGAAGCCGAAACCGAAAAATCTTTGCCGTTTTATGGAGTGGCGTGGAGTGGAGTGGCCAGGCTTGTAAAAACAGCAGAAACTGAAACTGTAGTTAAATGAAAATGAAGCTGTGGCACACACAGACAGAGCGGGACTGCTGCAGCACTTGAGCGCATTGAAACAATGGCGGGGACAAAATTGCAACAAAGTTGCACACATCCGCATCCGCATCCGCATCTGCACCCGTCCTGGCCGTAGAGAGAGGGTCCTCATCCTCCAACGGCTTAAACGGCATTGCACAAGTTTAAATGTGTGTGTGTGTGTGTGTGTGTGTGGGGCATAAAACGCTTTGGCTGCAACAATATAAACCTAATAGCTTGGCGCGGCTTTTGTGTGCTGTTTTAGCCTGATTGTTGTGTGAGCCCAGCCCACCGCCCCCCCCGTCCGTCCGCCCGCTTCTGTGGGCGGCTTAATGCCAGCCAACTAAAAAGGGAAACAAGGACAAGAATCCCTAGGTGCGACTTGGGGCAGAGGGAAAAGTTTTTGGTGGCAAAAGTTTCCGAAATTATGAATTTCAATTTACGCGAATCGAGTTTGCACTTGGCCCAGTGGAAAAAGTGTGTGCTTGAGCCGGATTACGATGCTGGCGGTGGCTGGTGGCTGGAAAAAGATCCCAATCACTTGAGTTTCCAGGCACAGATTAGGGCATCCTCTATCCTGTATCCTCTACGAGCATGGATGGTTTCGTGCCACATATACAGACGCACAGTATCTGCTTAAGAGCCGCTTGTGCTTCTCGTTTCGGCCGAAATTACACACAACATTTTCATAACGCCTGCAGTGGCAGACTAACGCATCGCATCACATCACGCATACACGCCTCCATCTTGGCAGCCCCAACGACGGCCCGAACGGAAGGAAGGAAGAGAAGGAGGGGCAGAGGAGGCGGCAGCCACCGCCGCAGACAAACTTTTGAAAATGGCGTAAAATGAGCGTTTGAGTGCTGAGTTACCTCGTGCGCGCAATCATTTAATTTCCGCCCCAAGGCTCCTCCTTGCCGTCTGGCTCCTCGTAGAGCCTCTCCATCCGTCCTGCCTGCCTGCCTGCCTGCCTGCCTGCCTGCTGCCTGCCTGTCTGTCTGCCACTCCGATTGCCTTCTGGTGGGTCTGTGTATGTGTGTGTCTGCATTAAATAAATACACTTACCAAGTTGATATACCTTTAAACCGAATAATGTAAACCACTTAAAACTCGGCAATAACAACGCAAACGAGGAGCAAAACAAAATTTATGCAGCATTGCGGAGCAGGCAAATTAGGTTGCCAGGCTCAGCTCAGCTCGGCTCGGCTCGGCATGGCACGGCAGGATAATGCCTCCTTCAGGCATTATGTGTCAAAATTGTGTCGCTCAAATAACTTTTAAATTAAAGCCATCGGCGTCAACTCCGCACAAGTTTTCGAAAGCAAATTTTCACACCGACCTCAGTACACAGAACAAATTTTTGTAATCAATTTTGCCTTGTGGTCAAGCCATCTTCCGGCTATGCCGGACACCAGCCATCCGCCTCATCCGCCCCATCCGCCCCATCCGCCTCATCCGCCCTTCCATCCACCGAGGAGGCGAAGAACAGGCCTCGCCTCGCCGCCTCCTGAGTCAAAAAATTCATGACAATGTCGTCGACAGCTTTAAGATGCAGTCCCAAGGGTTTTACATGCATAAAATTTCGCATGCTTTTTATGGGGTCTTCAAGTGAAGTATTGAAGACCTGCAGCCATGGCTGGGCATGGTGGACTGGGTATAAGTCTACTTATTCATAGAAGCGCTGGAATAAAGATTCACTTTAGAAGCTAGACAAGTAAACTATGGCAACTGATGCCTCTTTTCCAGCGATCTGCAGTGAATAATATGCTCGGAATCACTCGAGGCATACGTTTTGGTCGAGAAAGAAGGACCCTCGTCGAATGAGTGATCGATTTCTGGCAGGGTATTCCTCAGGCGACCCTGGTACCACACTGCTATCCATTATCCCATCAAAGTGATAGCGCTCTCGGCTCCTGCCCTCGACATATTGCATAAGTTTTAATTAAAATATTGCGCAGATGGGCGACGCAGGACAACAATCAGGACACGGCTGCCATCCCTTTCGCCTCTTTTTTGTCTCGCTCCGGATCGCATCACTAAGCTGGCGCCGAAGTCAGTGGCAAATGCAAATAAAAACTGATTTTGTTTGGTATGCGGGCTGGCCACGGCCACGGCCTCTGCCCCTGCCCCTGCCCCTGCCACTGTCACTGCCATGGCTACTGCTGCTGGTACGAGTATTTTTTAATCAACAACAGAAGTCAACAGTCGCCGAGTGAAAACTTTGACTTGCAAATCATTACAGACGTAACTCAAACAATTAGTGGCAGCTGCCAACGAACTGCAAATGAAGTACGGATCCGGCTACAGACTGTCGCAAAGACAAAAAACAAAAACCAAACTAAAAAAAAACAAAACAAAAAAAAAAGAGTTCGACAGAGTGAGAAAGGGCGATAAAAATCGAATGAAATGCCGCTGACAATGTCGGAGAGACCGAATTGGCAATCAATTCAACTCGTATTTGTGTGTGCCATAAGCAAACAAACTATTCCGTATTCCGTATTCGGTATTCGGTATTCCGCATTTTTCGAGTCTGAATCGATTCGGTTCGACTCGACTCGATTTGATTTGATGCAAATGTCAATGTCATTAAGGCCTCACTTAGAGGATTTAATACAATTGGCAAAGGGCCAACTAAAAATGCAATTAAATGCGTAGGCTATAGCCAGATCCATGGGAATGAAAGGCGGGCCAGGACTCTCTCGGCCAGGGCTTAATTAACAAATAGAAAGCCTGGCCAAAACCTTGGGCCAGACACAGACACAGTCACACAGTCACACAGTCGCACAGTGGCAGTGGCAATCCCGGGGTCCCACTAGAAGTGAATGAACGCTGAAGCAGACGACGACGACGATGACGACGACGACGACGACGCCACCCAACTTTCCAGCCACCCACCCACCTCTGTAGGCGCGGCAGTCGGCAGCCACTTTCTATATGTGTGTATATTTTTTTTTATTTAAAATATATGTGTGTGTGTGTGTGTTTTTTGAAAGGAAAATGCAAAAAAAGAAATGGGGGAAAAGCAGAAAATACACACAAGGACTGCACGACTGCAATAAATGCAACCACAGCCACAGCCGCAGTAGGGAGCCGCAGTTGAGATAAATTTTTGTAGAGAACGCCCGCAGCGCTGCCATTGCCAAGCCCCTTTTTTCCCCACAGCCCCCACCACAGACCCTCCCCTGCCCCCTCCCATGCAGTTTTCAACAAGTTCAATTACCTTCCGTTTGATGGCAGCGGAAATCCGTCCAGTGTCCATGAAATTTGCGGCGTTGGATTGCCGGCTGCAGAGCACTTGAGGCTCACAGCTGGTCCCGGCTGCAGGGTCTGCTCGATGAAGCTGTACAGGAGCACCGGCGGGGCATCTGTGGAGGGGAACACATTAATATTTTAGCCATAAGCTAGTCCTCGGCTAGTCCGACGAAACTTACCCCCCAGCTGCAGCTCGGCGGTGGCCTGGAAAGTATCGCCCTCGGGTCGTCGCACCACACACTGGTACATGCCCCGATTCTCGCGGCTCACGCGGGACACCATCAGCGTGTCCTCGACGCGGCCCGACGAAGGGAGCTGGCGCCCGTCCTTGTACCACAGGATATTCTGCATGCCCACGGGGCTGCCGTTGCTGGTCACGAGGCATCGGAACTCGGCCGTGCCCCCCATGTGGACGCTGAGCACATTCGGCGAGATCTCCACTTGGATGGGCGTGGCCACGGTGAGGCGAAGCTCCGCGCTGGCCTCGCCGCCCACATTGCTGGCCGTGCACTTGTACACGCCGGAGTCCTCGCCCGTGACGGCCTCAATGGCCAGGATGGGGCCGAGCAGTCGAACCCGGGGGCCGCTCAGGACGGGCAGTGGTCCGGCTCCGTTGTGAGTATACCAGCTGTGGGTCAGAGGAAGAAATTGGCAAGATTTATTCGGTCCGACTATTATAAATGGATTCCATTAATCGCGATTTTCAATTGGAAAACCTACAAAATGAGCAAAACGAAAGATGTGGGGAAAAATAAACGCTGCAATCCATTCGGCAATTCCAGGCATTGGCTACGTACTGCACATAAGGAAATTGCTTTTATATACATGTAAATGGTAGATGAAATTCCCTCTTTTAAGTCGTCGGATAGCATACTTTTCCCCACAGACTTTAATTAATGGAGCAGACTTTTTGACTGGCAGCTAGAGTTCATTTGTCATGGCTTTGCTGAACATTTTCTAACAGAAGATAAAGTTTTCCCACAATTACAGAAGCAAAGGGAAAACGTCCTGAAGTTCAAGGCCTTGGGGACCACCTTTATGCTCTTCCAACACTTTTTCAGTATGCAATTCTTTTGTCTAATGTTGCATTAATCCTCTGCTGGCTCATTATCCCCACGCTACTCTTTCCTTTCTGTTTTAATTATTATGAAATGGCTGCCAGTGAAAACCCTCGCACTGCAATCTATCTATATATCCATCCATCCATCCATCTATCCATCCATCCATCCATCCATCCATCCATCCATCCTGCTGGCGTTGTCTGGTCTCGCTTATAGATTCTTTTGTTTCCAGCCGGCAGTCTGACATTGCCCCTCATCTACTCGTATGAGTACTCCTGCAGTACTCCTCCCCAACAGTTTCTACTTTGTTTTACTTGTCTGCTTATCAAAGCGTAATTATGGCTGCACATACGTCTGTCCGCTCATCGTGTGTCCGCTCATCTGCCTGTTGTTGCCGCAGATTTGCGACTATGCACACATCATTACCTATGCTATTGTTGTTGATGTCTGGGCTCAACGTGGCGTATACGCAGGCCATATATCACACATACGCCCCATAGTCCGTTGAGAAAGTTAGTTAGCTCACATTTCAATTAGGGCTCCCAATGGAGCCGGCTCTTTAGACACTTTTTATACTCTTGTTCTCGCTCTACCTTTCCCCCGGATCAAAGTCAGTCTCTTCATTTATTTGGCCGCAAACTAAATGCCCTGCCCGCACATTTTATAGATGTATGCGTTCCAATTAACGCACACATGTGCTCGGCTGCCACTAATAACTAATAGCACTGTGTGTGTGTGTGTGTGTGTGTCTGTATGTATGTGAGCCACAGCCGGCGGCAGAGTCAGAGCCGGAGCCATAGTAGCCATAGCCATAGCTATAGCCTGTCAACGTCAAAAGTTTCACCAGAAATGTGTGCTAAAGCCTTTCTGAGCGGTAGGTCGTGTATGAGTGTGTGTGTGTTTGTGTGTATCCATCCCATCGATTTCTGCCACCATACATACCTGTATTCGGGGGAAGGACAGCCCTGAGCGACGCACAGCAGCACCGCGCCCTCGTCCTGCGACACCTGCACATGGGCCGTGTGCTCCACCACACTCGGCGAAATGATGCCGCGATGCGCTGGAGCGGCGGTAGAGATGATGGAGAGATATGACATTGGTTAGGAATACGAGTAGAAGTTACGTGGCCACGATATGTGCTCTGACGGCTTGGCTTCGGTCTCGCTGCGGTTCGGTTCGGGAACCCAGGCCCCAGGCCAGGAGCAGGACCACGAGTAGAGGCAGGTATACTCACAATTAATACGTAGTCGTGTGGGCGAGCTGACGACAACCTGGCGGGTCAGGCGATGCATGCTCCGGCAGCGGAAGGACTGCGATTCATCGCTCTCCTGCAGATTGTGGATGAGCAGCTCGCCAGTGGGCAGCAAATGGAATTTTCCGTCTGCGAAAAGTGGAAAGTGGAAAGGGGAAAGAGATGAGTCAATTATCTTGCGAAGCTCTTTTCGAGATGGATGTCCAAGGCCAGTCCGAAGTTCGAACATATCCCCTCAACCTTTAACTCCACCGCATGCACGTACTTAAGGTATTCTTGAGGGATAGACAGAAAGCAGTTTTACAAAAAGGGAGAGATTTCGAAGCACTGAGTGGGAGAGAGAGTGGCTTAGGGCGGGCTAAAAGCGCTTCTCAAATTGCTAAAGGACAATGTTAATTATGCACGAAAGGACGGGAGAGTGCGGGCCAGGCGAAGCAGATAGAACCAGTGGTAGGTGCAGATGGTTGTGGCAGTTAAGCAGGCAAACATGTGAGGCAAATACTGCAAACAAACAATGCACTTTGTTGGCTTGGGAAGCCGCTGCCACACAGGGACAAGGATGCAGACTCGAGGCGACTCGAGTCGAGTCGAATCGAGCCCCGTTCCGTGTCCTTTTGGTCCGCTTCGTCGGCAGTCGGTAGTCGGCAGTCAGCAGTCAGCAGTCCCTGCAGTCAGTGGCAGGGACGCACATGAAGCAGACAGAGAGATGATGCCTCATCCCTTCCTGCCCTGCCCTGCCCTGCCCTCCTGCCCGCCTGCCCGCCTGCACTCCTGCCGTGTTACTTACCGCCTTGCAACGAGGGATAGATGTAGATAGCGGGTTCATGAACCCACGAGACCACTCGTACCAATTCCTTGACAAACGTGGGCACCACACAACGCAAAATGGCGGTGCAGCCCCGCGACGCAGATAGGACCTCCACATCCACTTTGTAGGCCTGTGCCACGACTGCGGAACACACGAAAAATACGAGTATATTTCATTTAATATGCATCTCTGGACTGGGCCATGCCACGGCCCCCATACCGCATCCCAGAATCCCGCATCCCACTTACCAGCCCGCACTTGCACGTCCCGGGACACAATGCGGCCCACGGAGTTGCTGGCGATGCAGCGGTAGATCGTATTGTGGATGTCCTGGTGATAGGCAGCCGCCGCAAAGGGCATCAGGACGAGGGTGCCGTTCCGTAGGACACGTCGCACTCCGTGGATCTCGGTAACGGCAGTCCCGTCCGCGTGCACCCAATCGATGGTGGGCTGCGGGCTACCCGAGGCGGAGCAGTCCAGCCAGCCGCCCGAGGAGTTCGAGAACTCCACTCGTCCCGGCGGCTCCATCACGAATCCAGGGCCACGCAGATGTGTCTCAAACGGTTCACTGCAGGTTGCATCTGCAGGATAAAGATGGAACGAAAAGAGATTTAGATCTTAGACAGAATATACAGGCATAACTATGAGGTATTTATTTATTATTTTTATCACTATCAGTTATTGCACTCGTGATATATCCAAATATATATCCAAATATTAAATTGGAACTTAAATTTAAGTTAGGATTTTTGAATTTTGCGACAGTCCCCACAGCTAAGAGTCCTGATGGTATTCTAACTAATTATATCATAAGTTGGCAGAAATTCTTAGTTTATTTCTTCTAAAATAACCGTGATCTATCTGCAAAGAGTATTGGGATATTTACTGCACTTCCTTTTACGAGTATATGACAGTATTTTTCCTGGATTGAAAACTTTTCTTCAGATATTCCCAACCAACTACTGGGAGGAAGTGCATGATATATGTATATATATTCCATGACTACGATATTTCAGGCATTCCATTTGGAATTTTGGTTCGCATTTAGATTCAGCGAAAAGGCATAAAAACATTTATTGCTATTTATATGCAATGCCATAAAAATATGCAATAATCCGTGAAAAGTGATATGGAAAATGCATAAATTGTTCAGAGCCCCTTAAGGTATGGGCGTGGGCCCGTGTGGGTGTGTCCTTTTAACCTTTTTGCTCTTTAATAAGCAAGCCGATTTTGTAGGATACCCAGACAGGGCAGACAAGGCATTGTCGCCCATTTCCATTTCATCCGAAGCCCCGCTCTCGAGAACAAACAGATTTTGCCTTATCTTAAATTAGAATAACAATTTCGTCTTTAGCTTGGGACTTGGGCTCCCAGTTGCCACTCCCTCTTTTCCATTGGGGAGTTTTGGAACCGAGTACGACTACATATATATATATCTATATATATATGTATATATCTCTATATGTATATATTTCTCAAATTGACATTTCGCTTCATATTCCACATGAATGCGCCTCGGCTGTCTCTCGTCTGCCCCTGCGGCGCTGTGCAAATCCTTGCAACTCGTTCAATCTCCAACAGCCGTCCCCCCTCTGGCTCTCTTCCCTTCTCCACGAGTCATTGTGTCTGCAATTAGAGTTGTTTTTTGTTGTTTTTTTTTTCCTTTTTCTTTTCCATTTTTTTCCGAGTTTCTGTTTTTTTTTTTTTTTTTGCCTTTTGTACGGGTTTTTGTTGTGCCTGGCCAGGCGCTTTTTGTTTTATGCTCGGCAGCATGGATTTTTATGTAACTGCTTTCTGGTTTCGTCTCCGTCTCCGTCACCGTCACCGTCTCCTCCCCGTTCCATTTCCAGCATTTTCCCCGCTGATTTCATGGCTAGCATATCCCGGTCCTACTCAGATTTCTACTCCAGCAGCCCAGCAGCCCAGCAGCTCAGCCGCAGCTCCCGGGAATGGGCACGGGTACGGGTCCTGGACGCGGATGAAGATGAGGCCTCTGCCAGGCCATAAAATTATTGCAAGTATGTCTTGAGTATGCCTGGCACTCGTCTCTCATGGTAGAAAGGGTATGTTTTACGAGCATGTGCCTTACAGTACAGCAAGATCTCATGTGTGTGGGTGGGTTTGGGCCTGGGCCTGGGTCTGGGTCTGGGACTGGGACTGGGTTGGGTGGGTGCATGTACATCCACTTGTAGGGTTTTTTATTCTTTCCTGCGAAAACAAAAAGTCCACCCTCTCCTTGTTCCTGTGCGTGTGTTCCGCTCTTCCTTTTGAGCTCACGACGATGTGTGTGTGTGTGTGTGTGTGTGTGTTTGTGGGCTTTGTCCCCACTCGGATTCCTTTCCTTTGGGCTGTTCGACTTGGTCTTCGGCCTATGGCAATGGCTCGGCTCCAATGACGAATTCCAAATTCATGGAACTTCTCTCAGAGCATTTCGATCTTTCGGCAAATGGCAAAAATGAGAAATATCTACTAGAAGAGCTAGCTTGCGCTTAGTGGTTTCTATTGAATGTACTGCATTCCCCATTTCATGATCCTTCGTAGGCCCTGGAGGGTTAAGTGTATTTGAAATGACTTGCGAAGCCCCTACTGTTATTATTTATATATAAAATTACATATATTAAACGATTTCGAATAATAAAAGAACAGTTTGAAGTCGACTAAATGTCTTATGTTTTCCAATTTGCATGGAATTAAAATTATTCTTTTGTATGTAAGAAAGAGGAGGCCACTTTGAAATCAAATCTATTAAAATTCGAGTTGTATTTTGTAATTGCATAATCAGTAGAGGTAGAGTCATACATTCATCCAAACCCTAAACCCTTTCACTTGCAAATCCAATTTAATATAATAACTAATAACTATAGAGTATACAGTATACATAGGTCTTATATTTCCAGCAGTTATGGACGAATTTAAGCAACCAATCTTCAAAATCGATAAAAGGTCTCTTACTATTCGAATGTTCATCTAAATATCCATTGATATTGCATTCAGTAACTGTTTTCCAAATGTATCTGTTCCTATTAAAACCTATTGAAATTTGCACCTCTGCTCGTTAAGCCAACAATTTCGTTTTAGCGCCTTCGTGCCGTTCCGTTCCGTTTCGTTTCGGCCATTGGAGAAGCGCATTAAAATTGTCTCCATTTGCCTCAAATTTCCTTTCCAAATTGTTTTCTCCAGCTCCCTGGGTCTGTACTTGCAACTGGCATTGCAACTGCATCCCCGCATCGGCCTGTCTGCCCCTCGGCTTTGGCTCGCATTTCCGCTCGTTTTGTGTGGAGCATCCCCGCCCCCCATTTGCACTCCCAGGCGAGTGTGCTCCTCCGCCTCCCCGCCGTCCACTTGTGCGAGTCTTGAGGGGTTACTTTGCCGAGCTTCTCAGACATTATTTCTGTGTTCAGCTTTCTTTTCACTCCTTTCTCTCGACGGTACTTCCTTTTTCTCTCTGTTTGGATTATGCCCTTTTGGCACTTTTCAAAATTATTTCGTAGCCTCCAGGCGGGGGCACATGTACATATGTATGTATATGTGATGCATGTAGTGTCTCCGGCTGTCCCTGCCACAGACTGCCACAGACTGCAGTGGTAATATTTCTAATGGTGCACGATCTGGGCACGAGCTCTGTCTGTCTGCCACCAAGTCCCCTTGTAAAGAGATGGACTCAAAGGGACTTTAAGTAACCACGGATATTCCTGGGCGAGCGCCTTGAACGGAACTGGTGGGCCGGACCCGTGTAAGCAATCAGGTCGAAAAATACAGGAAATTCAATTTTTATGCCCAATAACGGGCACGGAGGCGTGACCCAAACACCCCAAAGATATCGGGGCTCAATATTGCTTGGGAAACGGGAAAAAGGAAAACGGAAAAATAAAAGAAAAACTTGAAAGAAGTTCAAATGTTTACAGACCAGCGCGCAAACCAACAACAGAAGCGAAAAATAACAACAGCAACAACAACAATGGAATGAATAATAATTGTGAATAACTTGATTGTGTTGTGTCCTTTTTTTGGGGCGACAAAATCTCTTATTTTGCAGAAAAATACAAAAAAAATATTGCAGCGCTATAATGCTGTCATAAAACGTTCTCCTATTAACAGAAGTTAAACTCTGTAACTTATCATTAATAATAAATACGAGTGCTGCCATCTGGCTCTGGCGCACACATATTTTTCTGAAACTTTTGCCCCGCACTTCATTAATCCTGCAGCAAATTAAAGCGCTTGTCACAAACGATTTAAAACACAATCAATCAAAGTGCGCACATAGCGAACTTCTCCATAATTTTCCATAATTTTTCGGACCCTATCCCTATGTTTATACGAGTATTTGTGTGGGTAGAATCCTTCATATAACTGCCGTCTAATCGGATTTGTGGCGATGCTGTTGCCGCTCCTGGTGATTTTATATAACGTATTATATTTTATGTTTATCTGCATGGAAATGAAATGACAACATCGAGAAATGTGAGCCATCTCTCACTACGAGACGAGGACTGGGACGTGGACGTGGACGAGGATGGGGACTGTTGCCCCCAGAGCACACTGTGTGTGCGCTTAGACATTGAGCAACAATTTCATTTGCATATTTTTCATTTGCTCCCCAGCTCCGAGCACCAGCGAGGGTGCAAATACACAGATGCGAATACATATGTACATATGTACGTATATATTTAGGAAACATGAGATATCTGTGTGGCATTTTGATAATTTTTTTGAGCCAAATATACGAGATGCGAGTATGTAGGGGCTTGGTAGGCCCCCCATCGAATGCTGGAGCTAGGCAATGAAAATTGGAAAATATCAAATTTCGAAAAAAGGTTTCCCCCGCTGATACGAGTTTGAAAAGGTCGATGGGTCGATCGAATGCTCTGCTCCTGACACATTTCATTAGGCAGTCCCACACACACACACACACACAGACACACAATAGGAGAATACTGAAAGGATAAAGAGGTTGGAAGGGCGTTTGGAGCTGTTTCTGTGGAGCATAAATTGACGCCTGGTTTTTATCATAAGGCCATTTCGTACGAGTATTATGTAGAGGCGATTCGGCTTTAGTTTTGCTGCCACTTTTATGGCCCTCTGCTCTTCTTCTCTTCTTGGCCGGTCCATAAAGCGGCCAAGTCATTTGCACTTAGTTCGTATCATAAATTACGGAGCCTCCTTCTCGCCACCAAGTCCTCACTCATGTGAATCACCATAAATTCAGGTCTCTATGTGGTACTGAAGATTGCGTCTTGAATGATAATAAAGTGAGTAATTGCCCCCGTACATAATTTCTGGCAAAAGTTTCACTTCTCCGCCATCCCGCGCCTAATGCCGCCCCAAAGTCCCGGAGAATTTCCCGCCCAAAGCCCCTAAATCCTTTTGTTTTATTCACGAAAAGGCGTAAAACCGAAATCCAAAAAATATGCCGACAGCTGTTGGGACTTGCCACAAAAACACACTGGCAAAACGGGGATAACGGGGATAACTTGGAGGCGCGTGCCGTGCGACTTAGGCGGGACAACCAGACAGGGGGGGACCAGAGACCTTCGCCTAAATGCCGGCAGCCTGGGCTTAAGCGTGTGGCAAGAGATTGGTTACGGGACTGCGAAGGTGGCACCTACCAAGATGGAGCAGCAAACAAATCACGAAGAGGCGGCTACTAATCCACATGGTTTCCGGCTTCTGTTTTGATTTTGGTCTGGATTTTTGGTTTTGGCTTCGGTTTCGGTTCCTCTTTCTCTCTCTGGGGCAGGTTTCTCACGACTTTCCTCGCGTGGCAATGATTTTTGTAATTTTGATTTGATTTGGGTTCAACTTTCCAGCTGATTTACATTTCAGACACTTGACTCTTTGGTTTTCTTTGGCACAACTTTTCAATCTTTGTTTTTAAAAAAAATTGTTTGGGTGATGATGATTTGGTGTTTTGTTTTGTTATGTTTTGAGGGACTGCATGGCCAGGACTGAAGGTTCACTTCATTGCCGGCACACACTCTACTCGGAGCTAACACACAGAAGTAGAACTTAGAGCTCTTCCCGTCCAGACAACCGACTGCCAGCAAGGACTCAACTTGACTGCGATGCTTGGATGTTCGGATGGAAGCCACCGTGTGGCATGGCACTCTCTCGAAAAAAAATTCACCACACTCACGGAACCATTCGTAGTCGCACTTCGTTCATTCACTTCGCACTCAGTCTCCGTCTTTTTCCGTTTCGTTCGCTCCGAGTTGCATTTCCCCTTTCTGCATCCGCCAGATCCGTGCGTATCCTGCGAACCTCGAAAAGCAACTGCCGGATGCCGATTCCGAGTCTGATTCTGATTCTGATTCTGAGTCCGTTGGCTCTGTGGTGGCTCTGCCAGCTCGACGCATGCGCCCTGCCGCCAATTGTTGTCTGAGGTTAGGCACGGCGCTTCGAGCGCCTTCTCGAACAGCTGTGTTTACACTGGTCCCCAGTGAAAGAGGGACCAGTGTGGGGTGGGGTGCCACACGCCACATGCGTGAGTGCCTTGGCTAATGTTTCAATTATTTGGACAGTTTCATCTATTTTTTAGGCATAGATTACGACTACGCCCCACGACCTGTGCAATGATGATGGCAGTTGGAGTCCTGATGGATGGGTATTATCTATATCCATATATGTACATATATTCAAAAGTCAAACGAATGCTGAAATACCTTTAATTTTGAGTCCCGAGTCTTAAGACTCGTAAAGCAAGGTGTCATCAAGGGAAAATCAATTGATAAAAAGCATGATCTCCTCACTTTTGCCGAGATATTTTGATACGGCGCGTAGCTTTTCCCCCTGATGCTGGTTGTACCCGTTAATACATATATTAAATGGACACAATGAAATGAATTATGGCAGCTACTCGCATCAAATGGGCTCATTATTTCCATTACAAAGAGTTTCAATTAGCCAGGCACACAAACAAAGCCTCCACGTGGAATTCATCAGTCCTGAAAAAGTTGGCCAGCCGAAATCCTGGCTCACATCCTAGGGCACCGTTAATGGACTCGATCTTTATTTGCATAATTTACTTGGCATTATACAAAACAATTTCACACTTAGGGCTTTGCTCTGCTCCGCCTGCCGTCGCATAAATGTTGTCTGCTCTTTTGGCGCTGCTGCTAATGAGCGTCAGGGGAAATTATGGCCCACAGAGACGAGGGGGGAAGAGGGGGGGAAAGGGACAAGGGAAAAGAGAGCTCTGCCAAAATCATAATACTTGGCCTAAAAGCATGCGGAATGATTCTATCTCACTCGACATTAGGGCTGTCGCTGTCGCTGGCCAATGTTTTGTTGATTTTGTTTTCTGTTGGGATGCGTAAAAAGTGTGAGATGTGGGTGTTGCAGGGGGATGGGGTATGGGGTATGGAACCGCAACCGCATGCCGCATGCCGCATGCTGCCTGCCGCTGACACACATTAGGCACACCAAGGACACCAGCAGTAGCAGCAGCAACAAACACAACAATAAAACATAAGCCAGAACCGTGTTTGCTGCCAAATTTATTGCGGACCTGCTCGCATTTCCCACAGAGCGACAGGGCGACAGAGCCACACAGCCACACAGCCACCAACAAACAAGCAACAACCAACAGCCAACAACCAACAATAGCAATATTCATGAGTGTGTTTCTTGTATCAGTGGCAGTGCTTGCAACAGTATGTGTTCTATGTTTTGTATCTGTGAGTGAGTGCTGGCTGTGTGAGGCAGCTGTGTGCGTGTCAGTGTCGTTACTAATGACAACGGGACCGCGTTGCGCATCAACGAGCGACACCAAAAAGTCATTGACTCATTGAGTCCCTGTCTCCCCTCTCTCCCTCTTTCTATGTGTGTTTGTGGCAGTGGCAGTGGCAGGAGCCCTGTGCTGCAATCACCCACCCCCTTGGCGCCATCACCACACAGCTGCAGCAGCAACACTCTCTGGCTCAAGCATCGTGGGGCTTGTTTGTTTGTCGGTTGGTTCGCTGGTTGACTGCCTCTGCCTCCCCACCAGCCAGTGCGTGCCGTGCCGTGCCACACACGTAGAACACTGCAAAAACAACATCCACATCAACCGTTATGGCTGGCCACTGTTCACTCCACACTCCTCGGGCCCCACGCGCCCCACTCTGTCATCATTAGACATTGTCAGGTGGTGGTGTGCCGGCCAGAAGCTACAGCAGCTACAGCAGCTGCCTTGGCACTTTCGGCCATGCAACTGCAATGCAACTGCAACTGCAACGTGTGCCAAAAAGTGTGTGTGCCAAAAAACCAGGCCATGGCAAAGCAGTGGGACACAATTTTGCGTAAAGTTATGCATGATTTTTCTCTATATTCGTTTAAATTTGCATGGGAAGTGCAAACCGCTTTTAAATAACGAATCATTTTAAATAAAATATATTTCCCGTCAATGGTATATTGCTATTAAACGGAGAAAAAAAAAACAACAAGTTTCACTTTTGGGTTTCGGGTAAACTTACAAAATATTAGATATTTTATAAGCTTCAGAATATTCGGAATATTCTGCATATGATTTACTAGGCGCTTTTAAAATGGGTTCTCCTACGTTGCAGAGGGCTGCTTCCTTCAGTGGAGTGTCCTTCTTCTGGGACTGCATTCAGTTCAGTTATTCAGTTGGTCAGTTGTCTCTTGCAGATGTGCATCCATTGTTTGAATGCATTCAATGGCTCGGTTCATTTCCGATGCCGGCCACTGGTCGGTCACCCACCGCCTGGCAACCCAATTCTATAAATCTGCATAACAATTATGATCCTGGTACTAAGTATTAAAAACAATAACAAGGAAAGGACTGTGCCCCAGCTACGACTACGGCTACGGCTATTAACCATTCCGGCTCTGCTGGCCGTGTCCTCCGACAATTTCTAAACCAGAGCGGATGGCCAGCCTCGGGAGTCGCAGCTTTAGATACCCTGGTAGATGGATCGTTCCAACGGCAGATATACATACGATATATACTCTATATACTATAACCAGTTATATTTCAAGTGATGATTCATTCTGCACGTTGCAAACATTTGCTCAATCTCATAATACCCTCTGTTGGGAGATTACAATGCGTTGGTGCTGGCAGCTGGACCCAGGATCCAGTAGCCTGACGGACAGTCGGACAGTCGGACAGCCGGACAGCCGGACAGAGCGATGTATCTGCACTGCGCGATGCTGCTCTTCTTGTTGTTGCAGTTGTTGAACGTGGCATTTATGCGCCTGTTTGCTCAGCGTTTTGTATGTAGGTCAACATTTGCACGCTCTATGACTGACGTCAACATGGACCAGGCCTGGTCCCGGAGCCTGTCTCCCTGTATCCCTGTCTCCCTCTGTCGCTCCTCCTCTGGTCCGTTTCCGTGGCCCGTGTTTATGTTGTTGCTACACCTCGCCCGCAGTTGCTTCCTCATGTTGCTGCTGTTGCTGCTGTTGTTGCTGTTGTCGCTGTTATGACAAACACCCACCCACGCGCCTATGTACGATTCATATACTCGTACAGCAGCTGACCAGCCCCAGACCCAGCCCCAGCGCCAGCCCTCACAGAACCTGCCCCAACATCGTGTGAATAGTGCGTTATATATGACCATTCGTTATGTATGGGGCAGGACATATACATGTGTGAGTGTGTGTGTTTGGTCCATGTCCATGCATATATGTATGTATGTATGTATATGTGTATGTAGATGCAGAGGAGAGGCATGCATCACTATTGATTTTCATTTCTGCGCGTTTTACAACACGCTTTGTTGCATTTTATTTGCGCTGTCATTGACAGCAACAGCCACCATCTGCACTCCACATGCCACACGCTTTTTGTAGCGTTCTTTTTTGGGCGTTGTCCACTACATTTTTAATTGGTATACAGATGGGGCATTGGGACGCCGCGGATCTGCCTCATATGTGAGTCGTCGGCGTCGGCGTAGGCGTCGGCCCCTGGCCTCCCTGGCCCCCCCTGGCCTCCCTGGCCTGCACTTGAAAAACGCAATCGTCAACGCACTTTACATGTTTTTCAATTTCGCTTCGAGTTTTTCTCGAAATGCTTTTCCCCGCACTTCCTCCCGCAATTCCTTTGACAACATTCATGCAAACGTCATTCACCATAATTACAGCCTTGAGGCCCCCGCGGCAGGAGTTTTCATACCCGTATACATACATACATATACATGTACTCCGCTCCGTTGATTGTTTATTGATTTTCATGCGGCACTTGCATTTAGCATTTTTTAATGACTTTTTTACCATGTTGTTACTTCATTAAAAGCCAGATATGTTTGCGCAAATGTTTCATTTTTAGTCAAAAAAATATCTTCAAGTGGTCGAGCACTCAAAAAGGGAGAAATAATTAGAGTGGGAAGGAATCGGAGGCGGAGGCGGAGGCGGAGACGGTGTCGTTGTCAGCATAAAGAGATTTCAATAAACCGATGATAGGGCGGAGGATTCCCGAACAAAGGGAATCACATACATCATTACAATATTTACCCACTCTTAGCCTCCCCTCCGCTTCTCCGCTCCTCCGCTCCTCCGCCTCCTCCTGCGCTGCAAAGACAAAGAAGCTCCCGCTGCCAGCGACGGCTGCGACGGCATTGAGGAAGCGCATTTGCATGTAACACGTGAGCTTACAAAAGCCAAGTGACATTGTTTGGGGGCATGGAGGGTCGTGGCACATAAATTAAAGTGAGAGTGTAAATGTGTGGCAAGAGAGGGTTGATGTTTGACACACACATACACAGACAGCGCACACACTCACAACCCCATGTTGCAGACATCCTTTTTGCCTCAAACTTCATCTATTCAGTGTCCTCCTTCTCCGTCTCCTGCTCCTCCTCCTCCTCATGGTGTTGACAGTCGGCAAACGGACGGGGACTGGGGCATTTTGGGTTGGGGTTTGGGTTTGGGATTGGGGCCAGCAGATTGATATGTGAAGCGATACGGGTATGACGATGCCTGCACACGCCTCGATGCACGTACATACAAATTATGCAAAATGCATTTGCAGTCCAAGTCGACTTGGCGGCTTTGTGTTGTGCCAAAACGTTGCACATTAAATAATTAAAAGTTGTTGCAACAGTTACTCAATCGCCTGACTTGATGCCACGTGCCAAAGTGTCTTATACCCTGAATGGGTGATCGGTTCATACAGTACCAAATACAGTACAAAACATAGCGAAAACTGCCACAGAACTTGTTCTTCCTAGTCCACTCATAATATAATATACACTTAGGTTAGTGAGCGGTTCCTGCTTCCAATCAAAACAAATAGCCCTCCCCAAGGGTATCGCATAGCGGAAAAGTAACGAAAATCTATTGCGAGCCATAAAAAATAGATTGTTTTAGGATCGTTTCTGTCTATATTAAACGGAAATTGCTATGGCAAACAATTTGCCAAGTAGTTGTTGAATTGATATCGTGGAGGAGGCGATAAGTTCGAGGATTGCCCCGAAATGTCTGCCAGAGAGAGAGAGAGGGAGAATTCTCTAAAGTTTTCCCCTGAATTTCTGAATTCCTATTCGTGGAGCGGAAATTGCGATGAAAGGGCCACACACACACTCACACATACACACACACATACACGTATACAAAATACAGATATGTATGTATGCACGTATTTGTAGACAAATAAACGTTATTTAGTTTCCGCTTTAGCTGGAATGACAATCGAGAAACTGTAACTGCTTGACGAAGAAGTTTATTAAAGAAAAGTTTATTTGATGTGATTTGGCCATAAAATAGGACATTTTCTAATCGTCAAAGTTTTGTGAAAATTGGCCAAATGGAAATATGATTTCGAATTCAAGTTTTGCAATGTGAAAATCACATTCAGAGTCGAATGATGGCGAATGTAACAGAATTGAAAAGGATACAACTGTGGGCAAATCGCATATAAAAACGATTTGCATTCCTTCATCAATGCCTTCCTCAAGGCAGATTTCCTCCACTTATTAGATTGTTTACCATTCAACTGCTCGTCAAAGTTTGGAATTTAATATTTTCCATTAAAGCAGAATATGTATGTTAAAGCGTATTCCTTTAAAATCGTTTTTCCCACATTCGTTGAAGGGACTCTCATAAGCACAAAAGCCGCTTAGCGTGCATTTTTCATTCGGAGTTAATAATACAAAAATAAAATAAGCAACATGGAAGTGGCAAGCAACAACGTTTTTCTGTCCTATCATGCTGCAAAGTGGCACAAAAAATACAATAATCACGCACTGAGAGCCATTTTCAATTACCGTCCTCAAGCAGTAGTCGGACCATAAGGCGCTGGGGCGCCCCAAAATGTCGCCTGGTCTCGGTCTCTAGCCAAACCACATAAAAAACTAATCAACTTATTTATGAACATTTATTATGAACAATGGGAACGTGCTGAATGGCGCATTTCGCAGAGGAGCCAAGTAAATACTTGGGAGCAAAAATACTCGTACTCTGCGGACAGACAATGAACTCCAGCGAAAATGTCCTGCGGAAAGAGTGGAGAGTGGAGACTCCGGACTGGAAAGGGCCCCTGCTGTTTATAATTTCTTCCAGCACAAAATTACGTTTTGTGGTAGAGAGCAGTGGTGGCAGTGGCAGTGGCAGTGGACTGTCATATTTGTTTCGCCCTAAGGTCCGGGATGCACATAAAACTGCCCGAAATTACTTTTGGGAAGGTACTCGTGTACTCCCAAGAAGGGGCAAGATTTTCACACATGTAACAAAGCATTTCTGGCAGCCAGGATAATGGGCCATCGGCTTGCCTTTTCCCAGTGGCCAAGTTGGGGCCCAGGGTTCAGGCCGAACGCAACCTCTTGACCATAATTTACGCCACTTAAATTACATTTCGAGGCGAGTCCTGGAGCAGGATCTGGATCTCAAGAACTACTTCAGAAAGGGCATGTGCTGACCATAAACATTCGCCTGCTGTACAGCTGAAGGACACGGTACACGGACATGGACATGGATACGTCCTTCGATATGGACATTCGACATTCGACATTGATGACGAGGACGAGGACGGCGACAACGACAACGACGACGACAATTTTTTTATGGCTGCCGCAAAAGCCTTTTATGTTGCTTTGAGGCAAATTTGATGATTTTATTAAAAGAAGTTGCGGAATATTTGGATCGTAATACTCGTATTGATGGGCGCTGGGGAGAGCCATTGCCAGCCATTGGCTTTCGGCACGTTAATTAGCCATAATTACCCGCACAGCACAGCACAGCAGAGCACAGCTTTTGGCTTTTGTTTGCTGGCTTTGTGCCCTGTCACGCCCCTGATTTATGACCGCCATTTGCCATTTGCCTTTGCCGATGCCTTTGCCGATGCCGATGCCTTTGCTCCCGCTACCGCTCTTTGAGCAGCTTAAAGTTACGCAACTTTAACGCAATCAAAATGGCGTCGTCACACACACACACACACGCACACAGACGACCATACTAATGCGGACACTGACAGCTCATGCGTGTGCTAAATGATTTGGAATTGATTAGAAACAGCAAGATGTGGAACGGAATGGAGCAAGAGGCGAAGAGCAGGAAAAATGAGCAGAGCCACTGTGCAAATAAAAATAAATAAAATATCAAAGCAAGTTCTTATTAAATTTTTATGTGCGCTGGGAAAACTTAGCTGAAAAATAGCGAAAGGGTCCGTCGTCTCCGTCTCCGTCTCTGTCTGGCTCTCCTCAGATACGGGTAATAACCTTCCCCAACAGATAAACAGGGGCCGCCTTCCCGCCATTCTCGACTAAATGTTGCCACATGCCAAATAAACTTCCAAAATGTTAGCGCCTCGACGCTTCGGTTAAGATGCTTTCGGCTGACAGTTACAGGATATGAAAAAGGGATATGGCTGGGGTGTTTGGTCTTGTCTGTGCGATGGTGCTTAGTGTTGTGGTGCTGTAACAGGGGGAGAATGAAAACGGCAAAAAGGGATCGTAACTAAACAGAATTTTCTATAAAAATGTAATTGATAAACAAATAACAGCCAGGGACTACTCTGCGAGATTCTGGAGCCACCCTCTCGAGTGTTTGTACATTTGAGAACTGAAAATATATATTATTGATCAGCGATTTTAGCTCTTTCAATGTACAAAATATATCCTCACGTTTTCCCCCAAAAATATACGAGTATCTAAAGCTGTTCCAGAGTTCTTTTAACCACACAATCGTCAATTACTTATACGAGTAGATGTCTGACTGTCATTCTTTTTGCTTACAGCTCGTATCACTTGGCAAGCTATTCGCACCCTTCATGCCACCCAGTCCGTGCCATACTCATGCCCCTAATATTTCATTCTTGGAGTCCCTCCCACACTCAGGCTTTTCTATTTTGTTAACATGATGTGACTGCGGCTGCGGCTGTGGCTGTTGACTGTTATTGCTGATGAAAATTTATTCAATTTATTATATTCTATATAGAGACACTTATTTTCTGTTGACACAATGATACGTTCGTGTCATGCGGAAGATGTTTCCCTATTTTTCTAGCCAGAGGATGGAACCTTTCCATGGTGTGTGTGTGTGTGCTCGACATGTTAAGGAGTCTGCGTGTGTGTGTGTATATGTAATGAATCTATTATTAAATTGTTGTTGCTTATGAAAGCAGCAAAAACAACAGCGCTATCATCGACAGAACAAACAAACAAGAACATCACCACCAGCACCAGCACCAACGCCATCCAACGCCTGGCAGCACATTTTGGAGCTGCTCCTCCGCCTTGTCCTTGTCCGCTCCTTGTCCGCTCCTTCTCGGAGGCAGCCTTCATCAAGTATCAATCAAATGCAGACGACTCCGACGGCAGCCACGCCATCAGATCCGGCTAGTCTCTGTTCTGCTCGGCTCTACCCTGCTCTACCACCAGCTCATTGGCTGCTCTCTTCCTCTCTCTCTCTGAAATTTATGAAGGTTCTTAATGCCAAAGGCCATGAATGTTGTCGCCTCTGTCGCAGAATATGAACAACATCAGCAACATTGGCATCCTCTGGCGTTGAGTGGCATAATGTGGCTCTATTTTTTCTGTTGCTGTTTTTCCTTGTTGGGTTTCTATATTAAACTAGTTATGCAACTAACATGTTGTTTTCGAAAGCAGCTTTGCGTCAAATTCAACCTCCAGCAGAGGAGCTACTCCCACAGAACCAGTGCACCCCGATGAAGCTTCGATTGGGCGTCGAGCGGGGAGCGAGAAGCCTGGAGCGTGGAGTAAAGCTGTCCTGGTAGCCAGCATCATCATCTGGTCCCCGACCAGACCTGTGTGCGACCTGAGACCACCTCCTGCTGCATGGTTCTGCTGGGTGCCTGATAATCGCAGCCAGCTTTCTGAGCTCTCATTAGCAAAACGTTCAAAACTCTTTTGGGCCGGTTGCCGCCACAACTTTTGACTTCATTATGTCGCGTTTGTCCCGAGCCCCGGACCCAGATTCAGCCGCCATCCACCAGCCCCCAGCCCCCAGCGCCGGCCACGCCCTGCCCATCTTAGCGTTGTCGCCGCAAAATTGTGCAACGTTTCCGTTGCTGCTTTTGGCGCACATCCGTTGCCGCCAACGTTCTGGTCGTAGTCCCCGACCCCGTCCTCTGGTTCCCGCTCTCTGCTGTGGTTATTCGCCATTTCATTTTATTTTGCACATTTTATTATGACTGCCGCTTGCCAGGCAGGCAGCTCATACATTTTTTATTATTATGTCTGCTTATCAGCATGTGGCAAATATACTCGTACTCCAGCACAGGACCTCCAGGACCCCCTGTCCTGGGTGCTGGGGACCAGGGAAAGGGACGGGGACAGGGACAGGGACAAGCCAAGCGTTGAACTGCGCGTTTAGAGCCGCTCGTTTGGCTCCGCTCCGCTTCACAGTTGGCTGCCGGTTTGAATGATGGCAGCGACGACGACGACGACGCCCCGGACGACCCAGCGGAGTCCATAGTGCAAACCCGCTCTTCGAAACTAATGGCAGAGGATGTTACGCCCAGTTGAATATCAGCACTCAATAAATGCAGCCAGCCCTACGTTAACTGCAGCAATAGTTTCCAGTTTCCAGAGTCCAGAGACCAGAGTCCAGGATTTATGGGAGTAGGCACTCGTAATTCAACATTTTCCAACATATTCCATTTTATCTGCTTTAAATTGCCTGCTAAAATATTAAAACTACATCTCTATCTAAAGGCAACCTTTCCGGTTGATAATTGTTCAATATTTTGCCGGCTTCCACCGCATTTTAATATCCGGCCAGAGCCATGGACTTCCGTGACTGCCATTGTCATTGCATTGAGGGGCAATGTCAGGAGGCAGGCCTAGGCAGCAAAAAGTCTGAGGGCACCCGCAGCTACCAGTCGGGCCTACTGGGCCCTAACCAGAACCGCAAAAACTCGTACCGTGGTTGGGCAGGGTGGGAGGAGGGGGTCCAGGTGATGAGTGAGAGCAGCAGCCAAACAGCAAATAACAAAAAGCACACAGCAAAACACTCAGCTTGGCCAACAGAGTGGCAGGAGGAGCAGCAGAAGGAACAAGAGGAGCAGTAGCATCTGAATCCTGGAACCATCATCAGCCAGCAGGCAGGCAAGCAGGCGAGCAAGCCGGCTGGCAGGCAGGCAGGGCAGCAAAGTAATTTTAATTAAAACTTATGGCAACGTCTGCGAGTGAGTAAAACACGGCGAAACGAGTTGATAAAAGCGCCAGCACACACACACAGCTACATTAGGAGTAGCGACTCACACAGACACACACTCACACAGAGCTAAAGGAGTAGGATCGGAGGCACACACGCAGCCAAAGGAACGGCTCACACACACACACACACGCTTGTTGGAGAGAGAGAGGGGATATGCTTTAAACGAGGTAATTAAAAAAAAAAAAAACGTGAGCACCTTTATAGCCAGGCATCAACTCCTCTCCCCAACATCCCCTTTCTCCGTGTGATTCCCATTTTATTTTATGCGAGCGCTTTTTGTGTTTGCTGCATTTTTCCTTCTTCTTTTTCTGTATTTACCTTTGTGTTTTGTTTTGTTATTTCTGTTTTTTTATCCCTTTTGTTTTTCTTCTCCATCTACTTCTCTCTCTTTTTTTGTGCCGTTTTTGCCTTTAAGCCGTTGCCGTAATCTGATATTACGTATACGACGTGTGCGCCAGATATTTAATAGAAATTCAACGTTTTTAAGCTTTTCAGCCAATAAAATGGAAAAAATGTATTTTCAACCAGGTTTGTTTTTTGTTTTTGTTTTAGCAGATAGTTAAACTGTCAGTTGTGTGGCCAGAGGTGAGGCGGAATGGGTAGGTGGAGGGATTTACTATTGCATCTGCTCCTATTTATTCTGCTGCTGCTGCTGCTGCTCCTGTCCGGCCTGCGCCATAAAGCAGCTTACGGCGGTCGTAAAAATATATTTCATGTTGAAAATTTGCAGAGGGTAAATATTAAGTTTTTTGATTTAGAATCCTGATGACTTATAGGATAGGAATGCATTCAACTGAAGCGAAACTAAATTCCCCGAACTTTGAAAAATAAAAATTGTCAACGTTTAAACTAATTTTCTTTTTAGCCCAATAAGTCTAGGTTTTCAGCTTCAGATTCAGTTCTCTTCAACTACTTTGATCAACTACCGCACATTCGATTGAGGAGCCCGGAGTTGCTCAAAGTTTTAATTTCAGTAGCCAGTATCCAGTATCCAGTGTCCAGTGGCTGGCTGGCAAGTGCATCCATCAATTATATACGTATCAATGCACAATCTTTGCTGCCTGTGTGCGGGGGTAATCCTTAGCCAGGGCTCATACTAAGTCCCATATACATACTTCTTGCAGATCCTCTCAGTGGCCTCATGTCCATGGCCCCATGTCAGGCATGGCGCACCTTTGCCTGCATTTGGCTTTTTGCACTCGGCCTATTTAGCTCTGGGCTTTGTCCCTCCTGTGCAGTGCGTTCTGCACATTATATACCCGCTCTGGTGCTTGGTTCAGGCCTGCAGTTAAGCAGCTACCACTTGGAACTCGGCTTCTCGCCCCCATCCTGCAGCGCTCCTTTGCACTCCACACCAATCCGCACCACTCCTGTCCCACTTCACTCCACTGCCGATGCCAGTGCAACTTACTGTAAAATGAAGCCAAAAGCTGTTCAGGCCGGCTGCTTGATTAACCATTCATTGCAGTTTTGTAGTGGCTCAATGGAAGGACTGGGAACGGGGAACGGGGAACTGGAAACTGGAACTGGGCGCTGGATCCGCATCGCTGCCTTCCTTGGCTTTCACGTTTATTTCATTTGCTGCCCTTTTCGCCCGCCCCCCTCGTACGCCTCCCCCCTCGGGGCTTTACCCGCCTCGCTGCCTGTGTGTTTGTATTTGCGGCTCTGAAACTGACTCCGACTCGACTCCGACTCCGACTACATCTCCGTCTCCGTCTCCGGTTGTGGAGCTGTGCAATTTACGCTCAAGTGGCAAGCAGGCAAAGCTGTGGCAAGCAGCAGGCAGAGCACCAGGCAGAGCACCAGGCAGAGCAGCAGCGGAGCCAAAGCAAAGACTCGCCAAGTGGCAATTCGTGCAGAAATTATGTTTAACTTTAGTTTCAAAGCCCCAGCAATGCAATCCTCGGCAAACAATTGTTCAAACCTCGTACATTTCTCCTACTCCTACAGCCCCACGGCTGATAACGTTTTAATTAACATTTAATTTGGGTAGAAAGTTGTGCCTAGGCAGGCGTCTTGCCACAAGACACACACAGAGGAAATCCGCAAAAAAGAGTCCACAAAAAAAAGCAGCGGCAAGCAATGCAGGCTGCACTCGAATTAAGTTTTTCTCACCCGCTGACAATCGCAACAAGGCTGCCAGCAGAGTGTTGCAGGGACAGCATATGCATAATAATGTTTCTTTCCAGAGGGATGAAGTAAGGGGGTAGGTAGGGGTAGGGGTAGGGGTAGAAATCCCTGCACATCCACATCCAAGCGCGTTTCGAGTCCTTGCACGTAGCGGAAGCAATGATCTGGCAAATTTTAGTTTTACTTGTAGTTCGGTGCAAAAGTTTCGCTGCATCTCCCACTAAACAGTGTTAGTTGATGAGGTTGCAGGTTGCAGGTTGCAGGGTGTCCCTGCCCCTGCCCCTGCCCCCGTCCCTGGTCCCTGGTCCCTTGTCCCTGTTTTGGGAACCCTGTTGTTGACGTGCTTAGGTGTTGGCTTATGATTGCGCCTGTAGCAACCGGGCCAGATGCTGCTCCTTAGCTGCGGATGCAAGGAACTGCAAGTAAGTTTCTCAAATTGCAGCAAATTCAAAAGCTACACTGAGCGTCCTTCCTAGCCGGGAGCCGGGAAAGTGTGCGACCCTTGAGCTACATGGCAGGTGTTGCATATTGCTAAGCGGAAAAGTCTCCCGTCCGTCCGCTCGTTGATCGGATAACAAGATTCCGCTTACCCCGAAAGTTTCAGCGCCAGAAATCCGGCATCAGAAATTACAGGAAGCAGTGCTTTTTTTTATTCCGCACTAGACGAACCCGGTAATCTATCAATCTCAATCAATGCATTTTGTATTTTACTTTTATTTGGATTTCCATTAGGTATTCCATCCATCAAACGGTTTTATTGATATTATATAAAAATATGTAGGAGATTGAAAATTTAAGAAGCGTTTAAAAAGCGAGATAAAAGAGAAAACACCAGACAATTGTAAGTCCCTGAGCTCGATTAAAATCGCCCCAGCCGGAGAATGTTGCTATTTAATTTCTGGAAAATAGAAATATCTAAAAATAGGACCATACCATACAACAACAATAATTTAAAAAAAATGGCAAAACTAAAGAAATATTAAAAATGGTAGCAAACTTCAACTTTGGGTCGCTATATCTTCAGGTATATCCGCTTTATCCACACGAATCAAAAATCCTGCGAAAGGTCGTACAATTCTATTATCAATCCATATTGGTTCGGTCAAACTGAATCAATCGCATACACTAACAATTCCACAAAAGCGAGGACAACAGATACCCTAAACAGAGATTTTTTTCGATGATTCGCTATAACCCTTCCAGACCGTGATGCTCCGATTGTTCGGGTGGGTTCTGGTCTCAATATTTCCACTTCTAGTTAACAAATTTAAATAAGACCGATATCTATCGATTGTGCTTTCTATTGTCCGATTGTTTCTCACATTGTTCCGCTGTGGGCTGTGGATATCAGCTCTTCATCTATGAATTTACATGTACATATGCCGTATATCAATATATCTATATATATAGGTTTACTTATAGATATACCTACAGCTGTAAGAACGATAAATCATGAACTTCGAAATGTTTCTCTATATTCTTTTCGAGCATTTTCAACCGTTCCACCCTTCTACGATTCATCAATCAAGCTCACTTTTGGCTCAAATTGGACCATCATCCATCCCCTCGAACGAAGCACACACCTTTAGTTTCTCTCAGTGCAGCCCTAACTAAGTCACACAATCTCAAATCAAATTCACACAGTCATAACCTTTGGCACCGCCCACTGCCACGTCACGACCGCAACTTACAGTTCTCTCTACGTGTGCATGTAGGCGGCACGTGTACGGGTGTGCGTGTGTGTGTGTGTATCTGTGTGTGCTGCTGTGTGGGAGTGTAATTTTGCAAGATTTTATATTCATAGCATAATCCTTGGGTATAAAATGGAAAAGTTTTCGTGCAACAACTTCAACATGGGAGCCGGGGGAAGGCGGCGCTGCAGCGGGTGCCACTGCACGCAGGATGCAATTTTCAATTTGTTGGTAATTTTATTTTATACACCGAAAATCTAAGTCAAGTCGAGTTTACCGAAAAACGTTTTACCGTGCAAATGATTTTCACTTTACCACCTACCACCTACCCCTACCCCCTACCCGCTACCCCCGGGCCGTGGCCGTGGCACAAGCACGAGACCACGACCCGACCCGGCCTGGCCTGGCCTGGCCTGCCCAGGACGAACCCTGCAGGAAACTTTCCCTGGAAATGTTGCTACTGTAAGCAATGAGCGAGTGAGTGACAGGACAGCGGAAACTAATGGAGAAGATGGAGCTGGAGCTGGAGCTGTAGCTGTAGCTGAAGCTGAAGCTGCAGCAGCAGATGGAGTCTGTGTCGCCTCCTTGCCAGTGGCTAAGGACAAAGTTTTGCTCCGTCCCTTTCATTGTCATCTTCCATTTCGCCCTTTTTGCAATCAGCAAGGCGGCGATGAAGTCCGGGCCTTGGAGGGAACTAAATTCATTCATAAAACGCACAATCACACACACACATCTAGCCAGCAGGTGGCAGCATCTAGTCGTTTTGGCCAGGCCAAATGGCCTTTCCCCTGCTGCTGTGGTGGTGTTTTAGCAAGGGAGCAAGTTTCAGGCGAGGCGATGGCAAATAACAACACAATTACGCCAGGACAACGGAAGGCAAAGCTGAGTTTTGTTAAATGTAAAAAATTCTTAACACACGTTGACAGCGACTGAGAGAAGGATGAGATAGGACCTGCAGGCTGGGATCTCACAAACGTATGTCCCCTGGCATGCCAATTATAGCCACACACACACACACACACGCACTCACGCACATATACGCACCCTCTGACGCACACTCGCATACTCGTATTTGTCGCAATTTACGTCCTTGCCACGGCTTTACTGCCTTTTTGACTTGCCCCGCAGCATTTTGCAGCACCCAGGACCAACAGCAAGTGCTGCCTCTCCTCCTTTCCCTACTTCTCCGCCGGCATCCCTCTTCCGGTCCTGGGTTATTTAATCAGTTGTAAGATTTGAGCTTCATGCGGAAATATTTAATTTGGATTTTAAATGCGTGCCGAGGTGTAATGTGAGACCAGGACCGAGAGCAGCAACAGCAGCAGCAGCAGCAGCAGGTAGGAGAGCAGAGACCGGAGACCCTTGACGGCTACAGGGGAAAATGAGACAAATGTGGAGGCGAAACTTTTTTATGGTCGGAGTTGGAATGTCCTTGCCAGCGCAGGTGCGTCGTCCTGAAGCGGGAAGTGGATAAACTTTTGAGTGTCAGTTCCGTAATTACTCAGATTTCTTTGGGAGCCATGTTGATGTTGAGAGTCTGCTGCAATTCTGCCGCCTTGGAGTGTAGGCATTTATCTGTCTTTTTATTCTCAAAACACAACACAGTTCCTTGAATTGAAATCCTATTTCATATCTTGGACTGCAGCCAGCATGGGGTAAGATAATTGACAAGAGTTTGGGCCAAAATTAGTTTTATTCAAATTCTGGCAACATATTTTCAAGTGATTGCTTGAAAAGTTTCCTCGGCAACGCATTCTTCCTCTGCAATACACAATATCCACTGAAAGAACATCATTGGCTAATTAAGAACTATACATACATATGGCACTAAACAGATGAAAATACTCCTTAATTATTGAGCACAAGTACTAAAGAGAAAGGCCTTTTATCATCGTATTTAGTAGCAAGAGCATGAGTCAATTTTCAGGAACTTATTCAGTCCTTGCTTTTGAGAATATGACTGCAACTTTGAGGGGTTTCATTTATTTGCAATTCCAACTATATGCATACATATTACAGACCCTTGTCCTCCATTTGAAGTATTCGTATTTTGAAAAACGAACGTCATCCGAGCGATGCACTATTTGCAGATAGTTTTCCAAACTGCAGATTTCCGCTCTCCTGGTCTCCGGCTTGCACCCCAGCTGGAGCCAAGAAGTGCACTCCTGGAGCTTCAATCAGTTGAGGATGTGTGTCAGGAGGAGGTGCATCTGGGTACATCCTGCATCTGGGAACAAGTTAACCCACTTAGCTCCATCGACATGCGACGGCAAACGGTTTAAGTAGCTCAAAAGGCCCTCCAGCCCATTCCGCTCCCTTTCCGCTCCTTTCGCTCACGAGTACATATGTACGGACGAGTACATGCATTTAATTTGTTACATAATTACGTAATTAATAAAACACAGGACACACAGGAGATACACACAGGCGTGGGCGTATATAAGGGCTGGTCCAGAGCTCACATGGCAGACAGTGTAACTTGAATAAACATTCCAGCGACCGAGTGACGGTGGCGTATGCGCAATATTGACAAGCGGCAAAAGATTTACAGGGCGCCACAGTGAGCTTTGACTCGGCACACACTCGTACTCGAAGCCGTCTGTGTGTGTCCGTGTGTCCGTGTGTCCGTGTGTCCGTGTGTCAGTGTGGCTGTGTGTGCGTGTGTGGAGGAGCAGGAACAACCAGAGCAACTAGCAAATGCTTTCAGGCGATGCTTACACTACATTTGATTACAATGTCATTGAGTAATTAATGTGTCCTTGTCAATAAAAATGCCAGCAGGCATACGAACGCAGTGCTGCCTGTCAGTCTGACAGGGATAACAGCAGCAGCAGCAGCAGCAAAAGGAGCAGGCATCCAAAACACAACAAGGACTCTAAGTATGTCAAGAGTATCTACAACATGAAACTAAAATCCTTTTGTTTGTCTTGCTTAATTAATCTCATCAGTCAGAGTCAGAGCTCTGATTTTGCCTGGTTTATGTCCTTCGGGCGGATGTGACTGGGACTCTGTTGTTATTGTTGTTGTGCAGGTGTCGGGACAAGACCCAGGGCACCCTGCCCTCTGCCTTTTGCCTCCTGCCTCCTGCCTCCTGCATCCTGCAACCAGGAGTCGTTCCCGGTCCCCTCCCCATGTACACACATCACCCACAGTGGCATTGTCTTTCTAATTAATGACCATAAAAAGCAATTTTCGGATATTCGGATATTTGGATATTTATTGCGCATACGTCGAAAACTTTTCAACAGCAAAATTAACAAAACCAGAAAAAAGAACAACATTTGTGTAATCTCATAGAACGGGATGAAAAAAAGGAAATGCAACGAAGCTTTTGGTGCCCTTCCAGAGTGATTGTTCCAACGGTTTCTACCACATACTCGTATAAGTGGAAATGGCTTTGATTACTGGAAATTTCAAAGTTCCTTTCTCTCCACGTGCTCAAAGATTCTTCCTTCTCTTGTTCGGTATTGCAAGCATCTGGTCATAATAGTGAGACCCTTTGATAGAGTACTCTATAGAGCGCCATCCGCCTCCGCTTTCGACACAGAGACGGGGACAAAAAAGCAATTTGAAATATAATTAAGAGCCCAGGGCCCGCAGCAAAAGCAATTACGAGTCAAAACAGCACTTTGCGATAGCCAATCTGGCAAATTCGAATAGTTTTCGGCCAAATGCGGCGACAGGATATTAGTCGAAAGTCAAGTCAAAATTGACTTTGGCTGAAACAAAACCTGGGTTAATTTGTTTGATTGATAAACACACACAGATTGCCATTGCCCCCAGGCGAGCCGGATCCTGGGGCATAGCCAGAGTCAGTATTAAATCCGTACAATATTCTGACGAAAGAACGAAACGATATACATACATTTTGGGAATTTACATAGTGCTGCGAGGAATAGAGAAACTTTTGCTGGAGACTCCGATTACATCTGTATAAAGTTATTCAGCATTCAGCATTTAGTACGTTTCCTCATTGAACAACTATTCCTTTGTCCTTTGTCTTTTGTCTCTTGTTTGTTGCGACTTGTTGCACAGAGCAGCACCGAATTCGGGCTGCAGCAAAAAGTATTTTAAATAAATTAAAAAGAGACTCGGAACCAGCCCCAGAATCCCAGAGTCCCAGAGTCTGACAGTCCTTCGGTGACAACCGCAAAGCGAAATGCTGTGGCTGAAAAGTTATGTCACTGTCCCGAGCGGTGCGGTGCGGCGCGGGAGGCGGCAGGGCGTGGGGCAACGCGGGCGAACAGTGGACTGCTGCATCTAATAAATGCCACAACTTTGGTCTCTCTTCTTGTTTTGTGTTCGCCAGTTTGCCCGTTTGCCCGTTTGCCAGTTCGCCATTCGGAGAGAGCTCAGTGGGGAGCCTCCCTGGCAATTGCTTAAGAAACTTTCGAGTCGCTTTGCCTCTGGCTAAGCGAACGTAAAAACTTTTGCAGCATTGTAAACAATTCCCAATACACAATTCAATGCGCTTCAACACGCTCTAATGTATGCTCCGGCAGTGAAAGTTCCGTAGAGAAAAACTGAAAACTGAAAACGGGAAACGGGAAAGCGGACGAGGAGCAGAGAGACGCCGAGATAGTTGGGATATAACTGGGGAAATATGGAAAAGTTGGGCTGCTGCTTATGATTGTATTACTTTTTCTTTTGTTTTTTTTCTTCTTCTTTTTTGTCGAGCAACAGCAGCCCCAAGAGTTGGTCATGTAGCTTATGTTAGGGTAATCCCCGCTTGGCTTCCATACGATACGAGTTCTCCGTTCTCCGTTCCCATTCCCAGAGGTGGACATTCTCCTCTGTTTGCACTGCAATCTGTGGGCTTATCTTGACCGGGTTGGTCGGGTGGGTGTGGAGTCTCAGGCCCAGTCTGTTGTCAATTTGCCTTTGGCATTTCTGTTTGCAAAATATATCAAAAAGTTTTTCCATTCACTCATCGCTCCACTCACACTCGCAGACTGCTTCCCCTGCTCCTGCCCCTGGTCCTGCCCCTGGTCCTGCTCCTGGTCCTGCTCTCGGTGTCAACATATTTTATGTGCTTTTGGGATTGGTCATCATCATTGTGGTCTGATTATTATAATATGCTTATCGAATGGCTGCCCAGGGTTCGGGTTCGGGTTCGGGTTCAGTGACCCCCCTTCCCTGTGCAGGGGTACACCATGGAGGAGAACGTTACCTAAATAAATCTGGATTTCCATAACAACAAATAAAAACGAAATCAATTTCCGTTTTTCCTTCATGTGCAAACACAGACCCAATTTTGTGTTTGTGGATTTTGCGGCTGTCGTTTAATATTGGAGCACGCAACGGAAATGGGAATCCAAATACATAGAAATCCGGCTTAATTGCGTGTAATTGACAGTCGCTTTTCATTCACATTTCAAGCCCGAATCAGAATCAGAACCAGAATCAGGATCCAAATCCAAATCAAAACGAACAAACCACAAACGGATGTTATTAGTTTTTGGGTCCCCACTCCTCACTCCTCACTCCCACCATTGGCTGCCCGAGATGATGGCTGGACTTGGATGGTATCTGTCGGTCTATACCGAATCGTTAATTGTGAATTGTGTCCAGCATAATGAAATGCTGACAAGACAATGGCCATAAACATTAAGGAGAGTATCCTCCTTACCAATCGGAATTCAAAATGAAATGGCGACACATACGAGTATGCATTTGGAAATTGGATGTGCAGAACGAAATTTAAATTTAGTGATTGAAGATTATGACACAAGGCCGTGATTTACGGCCGGATAGCTAGCACCACTATATTCAACGAATTCGATTAGAATTACACTCTCTGATGGGAATGACTGTACCATAAGAGAACTTCAGTACGTACAATACCTCCGAAACTTGATTCATACAGCGGAAATCTCTGTAAAAAGAGTACACTAGAGCATTGGACTATCGTTTTTCAACATTAATTAAATATAATGAATTTTGTTTTTGTGAGATACTCCTCTAATCCACAAAGAAGAAGAAAGTCCAATTAATTTTTCATATACACATGTATATACTAGTATGTACTCGTACTTTGAAATGCATTTTTTTATTTATTATTCATATTTTGCTTGCCAAATCCTATTGCAAGCCTTCTTTCGCATTCAATTAAAATAAAAACCAAATAGAGAATTTATTTTTCGCAAAAAATATCAATTTAAAACCCAGCAAAAAAAAATACGCGAAAAAATTCCGCAAATAAACCACAAAAAAATATGCCGCCCTGCTCGCAAAAAAAAAAATTGCCTTTCCGTTGCCTGGCAATTTCAAATGCAAATAGCGGTATTGCAATGTGCGTACGTGTGTGTGTGGATAGATGCCCCTATATATATGTACAATATGCTTGTGTGCAGGTCCTCCTCTATGTGTGGGTGGCCGATCTACGCTGGTTGTGTGTTCACGTTACATTTTAAATGAATTGTTCGCGCATTTGTTGGCACAAAACGTGGCAGCAAACAGAAAATTAAATAAATACGTTTTATTTACTAAAAAACAAAAAAAACAAAAAACATACAAAAAGGATAGCCTATATTCGGGGACCGGACCTTGAATACTCTTGCAGGTCCATCGTTTCTAAAGAGTTCTAAAGATTGATTAAAATCTTTTTAAAGAACTTACTCTCTTTAATTTGCTAAGAGATGCTTATGATATACGTAAAACAATTTGGTACAAGTATCTTTATATTTAAAAGGTTTTTTCTCTTAAGCCTTTGCTTTCAGCAGATTTTTTCTATGGCTTGTAATATGGAAATCTTATTTCGGTAAGAGTTAGCTGTAGAAAAGCAAAACACTTTATACAGCGTTATATATCTCGGGACTATAGGACAAGAGTACAGGGTTACAGGGCTAAAGAAGGATCGTTTTAGCACAAACAACTCTCCTCTTTATGCTGGTTCGACCTTGCGACCTTGCGAACCTGGTCAAAATCATAGTACTCCAAGGACTACTACAAGGAAAGGGCATCAAATGAGTATATGTATGTATCATGCGAATTCGAGTGGGTGGGTGGGTGGCTTTGCATATAATACGAGCATAAGCCTAGCCCACG
Source organism: Drosophila lowei (assembly GCA_008121275.1). NCBI lineage: Eukaryota > Metazoa > Arthropoda > Insecta > Diptera > Drosophilidae > Drosophila > Drosophila lowei. The sequence goes on along the minus strand of CM017781.1, from coordinate 21,767,263 downwards.
GAACAGAGCCATGCATTGTATATGGGTGCCGCAAATAGCAATTTTAGTTGTCATTCTGTAAATTCTTTTCGCTGCAAGCAGCGACCAGCATGTGGGTCAATAAAAACGTCAGCAACAGCAATAATATTGTCGTGTTAAATAAAATATAAGCCGGCGATACGAGTGCGTGGTGTAAGCCCCGCTCTAGTTTGCCTTTCAAATGACACTTTAAATATTTTATAATTTGCGCATAATTTATAAAAATTTATAATGCCTGCTAGAGCTGGAAATTCACAATTGTTTTTATCCCGTTGCGGCTTATCTTCCTTTTTTTTGTATTAATTGATCCCCAAGCGAACAAAAAATGGTATAAAAACTAGAATTACATAAAGTTTTTGCTCCACTCTGGGGTTCGGGCTTTTAATTATGCTCCTGCTGCTGCTGCTGCTGCTGCTGCTGATGATGATGATGGCAACCCTTTTGCCATGCCACAATTTCACTCCACCCATCGACCACCGCCAACCAACCACCTCTCAAAAATTGTGGCTCATGAACTGTTTCCATTGTTTAAACTTTCAAGTTGGCGACAATAAACGTTGAAACTTTTAGTTTTATTGCAAAACTTTCGACGAGATTTTCGTTCGAAACAGAATACGAAAGGACCAGAACAAAAATATCCGAAAAACAAAGCAGAATACTATACGTAAATGTATAATAATAACCGCACGGGCTTTTGGGTGCAGCGGAATTGCCGGTTGGGGGGCCACAAAACCTGCCACCAGAAAACACTTTCACCCGAGTCCTATTCGCAAATCAGCGCAGGGCAATCAACTGGCTGTCTCTCGCACAGCCATATGCAAAGTGCCTCCGAGCAGGACGGAGCAGGACGGAGCAGAGAAGAGCAGGAGCAGGAGCAGGAGCAGAGGGGACATTTCTGGCCTTAAGACCCGTAAGCCAGTCGGAATTTAAAGGGGAAGCCCTGGCAGTGCTACAGTGCTACAGTGCGGCAGGCAGCCCCACTAGAACGGTAAACGGCGCCCAAGTCAAACTGTGCAAACCTGCACGTACCTGCACTTGATCTATGCGGATATTAAGATATTGAATTACCTTTTTGTTCGTGCAGCTCAGACTAAGACGGATACGGATACGGAGTTGGAGACGGAGATGGAGATTGAGATGGAGAGGGGTGTGCCGGAGGTGGACACGGATACGGTCTCACTTCCCTCACGGAATTCCAAGGCAAACAAAATCGGATGATGGTATAAAAAATGTGGATTCTGTAAGCTGCGACGATAAATCTTGGCGCCAATTGAACGTTAATAGTTAAATAATACAGTAGCCAGCAATATGCGGCAAATTATGCTTGAAATTCCGGGCATAACCCTCCCTAAGACCCCAAGCCATGAGCCATGAGCCATGAGCCGTGGCACTCCTTCAAGTCCGGGAGCCGCCCCTGTGCAATGGATTAGGCTGTGAAAATACATTAAATATGCAACATGCGTGCCAAGACCCGAAACCAAAGGAAGCTGCCAGCACATTAATCGGGGACGGGCGGGGAGGGGAGGGAGGGTCTTTAGCAAGTTATTCGGATAGAGGACTAGGACTAGGACTCTACTCTGCTCATGATTTCTTCAATGCCCTGTTTGCATTCTCATCAGTTTTCGGGTAAAGTTTCTCCCAAACTACTTTTTTGTTTGGGAGGGGAAAAACTGTTTAGTTTAAAAGATTGCAGATAAAGGTGTATCTAGAATGTACTCCTTTGATCTCCTAATCTATAACTAAGCAAAAATCAAATAAGTATTTCCGAAATGCCATCTAACATTCTGGTTGCTGGGTGATAGTTAAGTATTTGTCTGGTTCAATTCATCAGTTAAGACATTGTGTAAATGCATTCAACTAGCAGTTAGACAGACAACATTTTAGACTATGTAATTAATTTACTTCGAGAGTTAAACATCTGTTTGTCAAATACGAGTAGCACTGAATTAATAATTTAAGAAAACAGGCCCAGAACTTTTCTCTCAGTTCACCCTTTCCTTGCTTCATTTATTAGGTTGCCACATCAAACACAGGCCTCATTTCCGCTCTTCTCCGCTCTTTAGGAAAACGGAAAACCCCTTTGAACTTCAGTCTCAAAGGACGTCGTGTCGTCAGCTTGTTTAATATTTTATTGCATTTAATAAGCCGTTGCGACGGCCGTACGAAATTAATTTCGCAGAGCAGCGCGTAGTCGTAATTTAATAAAACCGCCGAATATTCCGAATACGCCTAATATGCCGAATTGCCACGTTCAGCCACTTGGCCAACAAATGTTGTTTATGGCTACAGAATATTTCTAATTGGCGCAACTTCCTGTGTGGCAGCAGCTGCGGAGATTTGGCCCTGAATCAGCCCCGCCAAAGTCACTTCTCTAAGAAATTTCTCTTTCTTTCGATAGATCCAGCGATTGCCTTTTCACTTAATTGCACTGTGATGCATGGCCCACAAAGTGCACTCACTCTGGTGCAATTCGTACAGCAAGTTAATGCCGGGCTCTATGGCTGCCAATTTGTTATTTCAATTAGCCCAAAGCCACACCGCATTTGTGGAGGGGTGGCAGTGGAGGGTTAGAGGGCAATAGAGAGCCGGGTGAATCTTATTATTTGGGCATTTACATAATTCACAAAACACCCCAGAAAGAGAGACGGGGAAAAGCCGAAAATGCAAATGCCGCAACAGGGGCCAGACACGGAGGAGGAGTCTCACTCTCAGACTTTGACTCACGGCATGTTGCAACATTCAGAGTCAGAGTCAGAGGCAGAGCGAAGAGCTGGAGCTGGAGCACTTGTTGCTCCAGGAGCCAGGAGCCAGGAGCCAGAGGAGGACTACCACTGCCGCTATCCTTTTCAAACTTTTCGACATAAAATTCACTTAGAATGTCGTGGCTGTCGTGTGCGTTGGATCCTGCAGGCATCTGCATACATTTGTAGCTGCCGGGGCAAGGACATGTAGCGACTTGCATGCAAATACAATTTGGCGCTGGCTTGTTAGCAACTGCTCGGGACCCGCCTCTGCCTCTACCTCTGTCTCTGTCCCTGTCTCTGGATGTGCCTTCGCGTCTGTGTATCTGTATCTGTCTCTGACTTGGATATCCCTTCTTGCAAAACAATAAGACGCTGGCTGGCTGGCTGGATGGCTGGCTGGCTGGGATGCCTTCGCTTTTCCTTGGCTTTCCCTTCCGTTACTTTGCTTTTTCATGGCTGTCACATGGACAGCCATTGGAAATGAGCTTATGCGGTGGCTGCGGCTGGGGCTGTGGCTGTGGCTATGGTTGTGCCTTTGATCCAGATTCCCCTTCCCATCCTCTTCCGCGTGGCAACTTTAATAAATGCCACAGCTTAGCTGACAGCCCTGACAGTAGGGGACTGCCCTGGCTCCCCCACATCCACCACATCTTGCGGCTCCCAATGTTATTTGCGTGCGGCTTCTTTTACGAGTCGCTGGGGTGTCATAAGTGTGTAAAATTCATGCCCCTAATGCACAACATTTGTAATACTCGCATGTGCTGGCTAACATCCCGCATTATCAATTTGAGAGTGCGTGCAGGGTGGTCGCCGACTGGGGAAATACTCTAATCAAGGCTCGGCAAAGGTTCAACTCTTCAGACTATCATTTATCGGATTAAATAATGCAAATACTACTCGTAAGAATATATTTGAATATATAAAGAATATCTCTAGATCTTCTAAATCCAATTGAATCAATAAATAACAGTTGCAAAAAGTTACATGATAATTGTTTAATGCAATTCATTTCGAAACTTATAACATTTTACAGAAAAAATTTGAATTCAGTGCAATTTATGAAACTTGTTCCTAACTTAAATGATAATTTTCAATTACATATAGAATTACAATCGAGCTGAAAAGTTCCAGCAACAAATCATAAATAAATCCTTACAAACAACCATTCTTTTATGTTGTTCGGAGCAGCAGCCTCCAATAGCTCTCAAGATATTTCCTATAGTCTCTTCTTATAGCGTCTATCCGAATTCTCTTGAATTACGCTCTCAGTGCATACTCCCAAAAACAACTGTGACTTTCTAACTGCTTCAATTTCATTGCTTCGCCCTTGTCATTATCTTTGTTTTTGTCTCAGTCCAAATCGTCAGTACATCAGCATCTGAGCAAATTCAGTAAAGTGAACCGCCCAGACCTGCCCTCGTGTCTTAGAAAACTCAACTTTACATATGGTTAAGTCGGGGATAAATTTTGCATGGTGTAAGGATGCTTTTGATTGCTGATGCCTCTTAATTCCATAGTTTTCTCCCTTTAACTTAAATTCCAGCTGGTCCTTGCAAAGTGAAGGAACAAGTGATCAATCAATCCAAATTAGGCAGTAAACAAATTTAATTGAAAGGCAATTCAGTGTAGGGGAACGACGCTGGGTATCATCTTCAACAGGATGATATTAGCCAGTCAAGGACTCCGCTTTGTTAAGAACTGACCTCGTCAATGGAAATGGCCATAGAGCCATAGAGCCATAGAGCCAGAGGGAAGATTTTGACACACATTTGGTAAATTGGTCGAGTTTTGCTCTCGCTTCTGGTTTGGGTGTGGGTGTGACTGTGATGCGGTGTTTGTGCGCTGGTTGTGCGGTTGCTGAAGTGAGAAATGCCAAAGCAAAAGCCGTAACCACTTTGTAAGTGTCAAAAACATAGCAGCAACGAAAATTGGATTGCAGTGGGAGAGAGAGCAAAAGGACCACCAGCGCCGCCTCCACCTCCACCGCCAACAGGCAACAGCCGGAAACGGAAGCGGGAGAGGAGCGGGAGCGGGAGCGGCCTCTGACCCCTGAGCCTGAGCCTGAGCCTGCGTTATGACCAATGCGAAATTGCTGCCTCCATGTAGATGCTGTTGTTGCCTACTGCTGGTGCTGCTGGTGCTGCTGTTGCGGCCATTATGTTGGCTAATACAATACATACAAATAAGCACATGTACAGGGAGCGAGAGAGATAGAGGACGAGTGGCCGAGTCAGAAGCACTCATTCGCAATGTGGTCTCTGGTCATTCATACGCAGAACACAATTGCATACAATCAGTGACAGGAGGAGAGTCAGTACGAGGACGAGGACGAGGACCAGAGCGAGGGCGAGGGCGAGGCTTGGGCGTTGGCCGAACACTGACCTGCCTCTCGATCCGTGCACCCAATGCCACACACCGACACGGCCGGGCACACATCTCGATACACATTTGGTCTATTGCGCCATCGATTTGTGTTGCCGGCCGATGGTGTTTTTTTCTTTTCGGTTGCATGTAAATCTCTTTCATTTGCTTGCCACAAATTATTGCATAATTGCCGTTGCATTTGCAAACAATTTTCCTACAAAAGCTATGGCTATGAAAGGTTGATTGAACTGCCATTGCATCAGGAGGAGGAGGAGGAGAAGGACGAGGACGAGGAGTGTGTTGTTCGGGGATCTCCCGGATTGGGTCCAGGCTTTTGTGTGTTGTGGGGACACATTTTGCCATATGACATACTTTATGGCCAATATAAAACGGTCCTGCTGCACGCACTTGGGGGAAATAACAATAAAACTTCAGCTTTTGCCGTTGATGTTGAAGTTGACGTTGGCAAATGCCAGCGGCGCCTCCCCAGGGGCGTGGAAAAGCCCCAAAGTGTCAAGAAAAACTGAAATTATGAAGAAGAAAGCACGAAGGAGAGTACGTTCCCGGCAAAGAAAAGAAACTGTTACTGTCAGGGAGTCCCGGGCAAAGAGCTCTTCAATTCCATTCCTTTTCCGCTTTGTAATTGCGAGGCACGTAAGCCGCAGCGCAGCGCAGCGTTGGGGCTTGCCACGTACCACAACGTTATGAGAGCGTGGGCGTTTGTTAATTACTGCAAATGTGAGCAGACTCAAAATTTAAGAAAACGGCAAAAGGAAAAGAAATTGTCAAAATCTGACGCCGCTCCATGTTGCCACAAAGGCTTTTGACACTTGTGTCCATGTGTTCGCATTCGCACTCGCACTCGCACTCGCACTCTCTGCCTTCAACAAGCGTTGCCACTCAGCCCAAGTGGCATTGGGGGCGAGCAGCTCTGAGCCAGAGCCAGAGCCAGAGCCTGCCCACATATTTTCGCTTGACTGCTCCTTCAGAGCATTTGTGTCCAACTGCAGCAGTCACCCGGAGGACAGAGGCAATGGGCTGTGACATGCATATGCCACACACACACACACACACACACAGGACTTACTCATACTTTTCTGCAAAGCTGCCACACCGAGTGTGTATTGTATGCCCCAGTAATGTGATGTGATGTGATGACAAAAATGCAACTTTCGGATGCATTACAAACCAAACATAAACTTAAAAAGAGCTTAAACGAAGTGCAACAACACAATGGCCAAATTCGATATGGGAGCGATGGCAGAAGGAGGAAAACTCGGTCTAAGATATTCCAAGATATTAATACCCTTGTTTCGGAGTGCCTAGATCTCTGTTAAGTGTCTGAAATTCTCAAAGGAATATTTCATATTCTGATAGGTGGGTAGGTGGAACATTATAGCATGTATTTTAAGGCTGAGATGGTGAATGATATAGAATAAATCAATTCAGTAAGTGCTCGGGAACCAAAAACCTCCGCCTGGAGTTGAATATCGAAAATCCTGCCATTATCCAAAAAGCTTTCTTTCTACAATTCCATCCAACTAACTTTTGCTTATTTCTGTTTTCTATATAAGGTTACTTGACTTACTTTAGCTTTTACTTGTCAAAATATCCCGTAATAGACCCAAAATTATCTGGAAAGAAGTGATCATATATTTATACACTCTAAGCAGTGCCTTAACTACTGCCATATTCCTGGAATTCAAAGTACTGTGGATTGTGTGGCAAATAAAGTTAAAAAGAGTGGAATCGTGTTGAGCCGCGGCCCTTGCCGCTCTTCTTTTATACCCGACACACAGTCTACGGACTGGTATTAGGATTGCTCTTCGTAAAAAGGACGAATTGATTTGTTGGTTGAGGCGGGGAGGGGGCTATTTCTCCGCGATCTCTCCCAATTTTGCTCGAACTTGTCATGAGAGACGACCGCTAGTTACATTCTAATGTTCGGGTATAGAAATTTAGAATGAATGGAAGCGGTAGGAGCTCATGTAAACTCCGTATAAATGCGTAGAGTCGTTGAGTTCTCTTAAGTATTTTCCCAAATCAAACTCCTCTTCGTATGCACGATCTTCCTTTATGGAAAACCCTTATAATCATAATAATTTGAGTACTTCATTTCTCCCTTCTCTCTTCACTTAAACCTAAAATAGTTTCGTTTTATGTTATAAAAACAAATAAACCAATATTCCACTGAAGTTTCAACTATATTGAAGTATGTATACGAAGGGCCTTTCGTTCTTCTACTATCGTCGTATTACACGTCAAAAATGTCTAAAAATGTGTGTGGCAAGCTACCCGGTGATATATGATTGGCAATCAATCAAGAAGTGTTCATGGCTGCATCAACAAGTAAATTAATTGAAGCCAATGTCTAAAGGGTGCCACCATTAATCATGAGAGTGGGGTCGAGATAAATCTCATGCACGAATACAATGAATGAAGATACATGCTTTGGATGATTTAATTTAATAAACTTTAGTAGGCTTGTTTCTGGGTTTTTCTTTACTTTTTCCTTGCTTGTGCTTTCTCTGTCTCCCCGCAAATTATCTATAATTCAGTTATTAGTCAGATCAGTTCAGTCCCTACCCCTTCCCCCATGCCAAGTGCCAGCGCGGATCTTGAGTCGTCTCCAGCAGATATCTGCCCAAACTACTTTCAGCTGCTCTTTGAAACTTACTAACTAAGAGCCAGCCAGCTATTTCACATTTTTAATTATTTTCTTTTCGGCATATACAAAAAAATTAAACAAAAACCTTCAAAACTTCGCGCTGGCGTGGCGGCGCCACTCGAAAAAGAACAACATTTTATGAGGCTGCACCGCAAAAACTAATAACACTTTTGCTCTAGCATCCAGCTCCCTCGCTTCTGGGCGCTTCTGGGCAAACCTCCAGGCAGGACTTGAGAGGCAGGACTTGAGGTTGACCCAAGAGAAGATTGGCCGAGCAGCAGCTCAGCTGCTTTTGTAGTTCGTTCTTTTTTGCTTTTTTGTTTGTTTTTGTTTTTGTTTTTTATTTGGTACTTTTTTGTTTGGGCCGCTCTCTGCGATTTTTGCGAAAAAGTTTTGCATTCGCAGCAACAGAGAAGAACGAAAAAAATAACCAAAGGAAATACCAGCAAAGTGCACATAATGAGAGCCGAGTTTTTTGGCGCTCTTTCAAAGGGCAAAGTCATTACAAATAAAAGAAGGTTGCATTAAGGCCAGCAATTCAACAATATTTCAAACATTTCCAGAATTCTTTCACTGTGGACTTCAAGGAACTATATTTTGTATTTAATTCCAGAAAAATATTTTCAAATATATTACATAGGTATAAATAAATAGAAGAAATATCTGAAATTTGTGTGATCCTACTTTTGGTTCTCTTGGTCAAAATCCCTTCATTTTGCATGCTTTCGCGCACGAACTACCGTTAATTGAAGTATTTGTTGCCAATATGCTGTCCCCATTGAGAGCCTAGGAGTCCATCCATGTGGATGGGCATATGCATGAGTATCTGCCCAGCGAATTGCACTGGACTTTTGCCGCCCTGAACTTGTTGTTGCATTTCCATTTCCGGCTGACGCTGCCGCTGCCGCTGCCGTTGCCGCTGCCGCTGCAGTGGCCCAAAATGCATTCACACGCATTAGCACAGTCCATACACCACACGTGTGTGTGTTTGCCCGTTTGATTGCTTCTGATTGTGACATTACACTTGACATTTACTCGTACGGCAAGAAACTCAACTCTTCATCCGTTGGCGCTCTCTCTTCCCTCTCTTTCTCCTTCGTAGGCCGCCATTTTGGCAGCTGGCGGCCATGCGCATGCTCACCATGACACCGAGAGAGAGGGAGAGAGGCGCGATGTTGAGGCTCTTCAAAGCCACAGAGTCGCACAAACCAACAGGCAACATATTATGCCGCAGTGTGCGTGAACCCCACTCTCAGATCCGCTCCCAGCCGCTGGGAAATCCTTTGCTTAACCATTTCACTTCCACTCCCCCACAGCCTCCTCCTGCATTCCTGCCACCGACAGTCCGCTGCTAAGTGGCACATTTTTATGAGTCTCAACGGGTTCGCGGTCCGAAGTTGATAATTTCTGTTGCTGTTGCTGTTGCTGTTGTTGCTGCTGCTGCTGCTGCTGTTCTGTTGCTGTTATCATTTTGCATGTGCGCATTTAATCAATTTAATGCAAAAATCTCCCAAGCGTATTTGCTCTCGCTTTGCCTCTCCACCCTGCTTCCGCTGAAAGATTGTTATTTATCACGTTCGCCTTTTATTTAATTATGCAGAAGCAGAGGCAGAGCAACAGAGGCAGCACCAGAGCTGGCAATTTGCTGATTTATGCAGCTCTAGCCTGATGCTGATTATTATTGTGTTGCTTAATTACCATTCCCCAAAGAGGAGCCCCCAAAAAAAGAGAGATGATTATTAATAAGCGCAGGCACGAAGAGAGGCGGCTACCAAAGAGCGAGTCAAGTGGAGCCAATTTGCTGATTTGCTAGAGCCAGAGCGGGAGAGGGAGAGGGAGAGGGTCCGTAGAACCTGAGAACCTGAGCTGTTGACACACTTATCAGCCCAGCACGGAGACAGCACATCTACTCCGTGCAGTGGTATTCCCACCCCAGCGCTAGCGACAGCGCCATCTCCATCTACTCCATCTACTCCATCAACCCATCAAGTATCGCTTGGAACGTGTTCATTTGCAAATTTATTTGTGTGTGCTCGGTTAAGTGGCAGTTTGATGCGCAATGTGCCTCTTCAAGCGCCGCCCCATGTGCAGGAGGGACGATGTCCTTCTCCCACTGGCTTCAGTCCCCTTCAGTCTGTTCCAACCTGTCCCTCGCACGATGTTGTTAATATTAAGGCACATCACCGTTGCCACCAAGAAGTCATTGACTCGACTCGTTGAGTTATGCTTAGATGTCCTTCCCTCCACATCCACATCCACATCCGCACCCCACCTCTCCCACAGTGCACCGCCCTCCTCGTCGGTTACACAATTTTGTAGTGTACTCCTCGTAGTAGGGGAAAGACCACAGGCATACGGGCAGAGGAAGTGGGAGAGGGCAAGCGAAAGGAAGCAGGACACTGAGACAGACAGCAGCGCATTCGTGCCTAAAATTATGCTAACATTTTGTCCGTGCGGCGGCTTCTCAGTATTCCCTCCATGGGAAAGGGTCTCGTCTCGTGTCTCTCTGTGTGCGTGTGCGCTCCTTTGGATGGCGGAAAAGCCGCTTTTGTGTAAACGTTTTGGGAAATGCACTAACAAAAATATTCTTTAAATAGAATATGGGATGGGTGGCTATCACGCTACATTCGGCAAAATCTAGCAAAAATTTGTCATTTCTGGCTATGATTTTTTGAAATTTGGTTAGTATTAGCCAAGACTTTTACCTTAGAGAGTTCTCTCAGTGCATTACCGCTTTATGTTAACCGATCGTACGAGTGGCAAGCCACCCAGCGGCCAACCAACCGAAACAGTCCCCAACAAACCCCCAGACCCTGGGCTAACCGAAAGCTCTCTTCTCATCAGCTTTACGCCATGGCCAAGTTCCGTTTGCCACACGCCTCCGAACCCCCGAACCCCCGAACCCCCCGAACGCCCGACCCATCCGCCGCACTGCCACTACACTCGACTCCTCCGCTTCCCTTTAACATGGGGCATAACACCCATGGCGACTTTATATACCACGCACGTTGCTTAATGCGGCATTTTGCGACAAGTGTTGCTGAAACGTCGCTGTGGCATCGTCATCAGCACACACATACGCACACACACACACACACAAAGACGTATCCCACACACATACAGCAATTGTACGTAAATTGCGTTGAGGGGGCGAGTGGGTGTGGGTGTGGGTGTGGATGGGGCAGGGGCAGGGCAGATAAGAGGAAAGGTTTCATTCATTCACTCAAGCAAGAAAAACCGCACTTCACATGAAAGAAGGGAAGCAGTAGACGCCGCCGCCTTGAGGATGGTACAGTGGCAGCGTTAAGTATACGCCATGTTGTACATTCGCTCCGTCACCAAATTAGGCAGTAATCAAAATACACACGCACACACATACACACGACCACACTACATCCCTCTTTTGGGGGTGGCACAACCTACTTTTCACTTTTCAGGGGAAAATTTGAAAAACAGTTTTGCGCCAGTGGCCGGAGTGTCTGTCGTTTTTTGTGTCCCTCGGGTACAGTAAAGCCCACTAACCTGTTGACCTTAATATTTTCTAATCTGGCTGCCACACATACATACGATGGGAGACGCATCGCCCCTTTGGTTTCTCTGGACTGTAATTTTAGATAAGCTGGAAAACGAAGCAAAGGGAATGGAATGGAAACCTTTCATGCCCATTGCCTGCCTGCTTGCTGGCCTGCTTGCTGAGTGCTTTCCCTTTTGAATCCATCGCCCATCCCCCATCCCCCAGTCCCCCTGTCCCCCATTCCCCAGCCGACAGTGGACGGACACTTGTCCGCTCCTGTGTGGCAAGCCAGTGTTAAATATTTAGTATATCCCACGCCATGCCGTCAACCATTCCGTTGCGTTCCGTTCCGTTGCGTTGCGTTAATTAACAACATGGCAACTTCGTTTCTGACAATTAAAACAATTTAATTATTTGTGCGTGCATAATTGAAATTGCATTGCATCGTGGAGTGGGGGCAGGCGGGAGGCGGGATGCAGGGGCCGAAAGCCGCCGCAAAACACTTGAAAATCAATCGATAAAGCGGCCAACGCCCAACACAAAAAAAAAATGTCGAAAAAAAACAGCAACTGCAACAGCAGATGCAGCGGCAATTTGTTGAGAGTTCTATATACAATAAATAAATTGGAGCAGGCGTAAATACAAAATGCACAGCATATACGTATACGTTGCACACGCATACACTCTGACGACAGAGGTGGCAATGCAAAATGTATGCAACATCCAGTGAGCCAGTGTGCGTGTGCGTGTGTGTGTGTGTGCAACAATAAATAAAATGCATTGCAGAAGAAGATGAAGCAACAAAAACACCAGAAGGAGCTAAAAGAGAGGCGACACAGAGCACAGAAGTGATGTTTGCAGTGGCGCCCCACAGCACACAGGCCCGGATCGAACATATACATACACAAATGCATACATATGTATGTATATGAAATATCCATGGATGTGCAAATGTGTGCGTATGACCAAAGAATGCAGTAAGAGGTCAGGCAGAGGCTTTAAGTGCCATAACAAATGGGTTAAGTAAGACTGAATGAAGGGAGAACTAGGAAGGGGGCGGGGGCAGAAATTTGCTTCTGATATGCATAACAAAGATAAATGGCATATCACAAGAATTGAGGCAGAAATATGCACGAGACCGAGTACGAGTACGCATGCAGCAGCATTAGAAAGTAATAGATTGAGAATGCTGCTCCGTCATACGCAGGCCAAGTATTTGATGGCATTCACATTTACATGCCACCTATTAAGAGTCCAGCACACAATGCAAATGTTTGACCAATTATTGTGCATCTGGGTTAACGAATGGCAGTACCCAAGACTACAATGGGAGCTCTTTCGAGCTCGCATACTCTTGCATATGAAGCTATCCAGATCCCTTTGTGATAGGAGATTTGAGCTGTGGACGACAGTTTAGTTTAGTTGAAATATGGATAAAGCATTTATAAACAAGCCCCAATCTCAAAAAAGTCGAAGCCCAATCGGATAATATAAAGATATGATTAAAGATGTGCTGCCTGTCGCAAAAAAATGAATTCTCCTAACAGAAACTCCTTGCAATCCATCGGACTTGGCAAGACTTGAAAACCTTTGAAGAGGGGGGGGACTTTATCATCAATATAAATATAATGCGTTTTAAAGGCTTCCAAGTGTGACCCACTTTCGAGCGTGCACCGAAGCTCGTGCCTCGTCTGCTGTGGTCCATCCCTGGTTTGCTACGTAAATGAATAAATTTTTACAATTTTTTATTACTTTTTCGTTTACGATTTCTGTTATTTTTTGTGTTTTTTTTTTGTTATTGCTGCTTCTGTTGCATATGAGTAATGCAGCATGACAGGAGGAGAGCGCGAGGAAAGGTGCGGCTCACAATGGGCCACACGACGTATACGCAATACAGAAACACACACACACACACACAGAGAGGGAGAAGGATGAGGAACAGCGGCAGACAGACGTAGGGCGGAGACTGGACAGGGTCCTGTATGTATCCGTATCTGTCTGTGCAAAAGCGGATTCCGTGTGCACAGTGCGAATGCAAATGGAAGCAGGCAGGCGTCGAAAACATAAAAACAGGAGAGGCTCAGGAATGGGAATGGGAATGGAAATGGAAATGGGAATGGAAATGGGAACGGGAATGACCCACAATGAAAATGGACGGGCAGCCGCCTGCACATGGAATGCACATGCCTATAAATATAGCACACACACTCTCAGCGAGAGAGAGAGAGAGATAGAGAGAAAGAGAGATGCCAGCACGGGCCTACTATATGCCACTGTCGGAGTGTACATAGGTGTACCATATACCAGTGTATCTGCATATAGAGTATGGGGGAGTATCGTAGTAAAACGCCTTGGCAGGTGCCTGCCATAGCCGTGGGGACGCGCGTGGCAGACTCCAATATTACGGAGAGTACTCGTACTTAACAAATTTTTGCAGCTGAAAGCTGCGCTTTGAACAATCAAGCGGCAGGACAATGAACGAACACAAACACACACACACACACTAGCGAGGGGAAGAGATGGAAGCAGTTGTCGAAAGCGTAAATGAAACTGGGAAATGGGGGAAATGGGAACTGGATAAAAACTGGATGTATGTGTAGGGAGATCAAAAGCAAATTGAAGCAAAACAGCAAATGCAACAAACGGAGTAAAATGAAACCAAAACAGAGAACCAGAAAACCAGAAAAGCATTTCCGTTGCATATTTCGAGGCGTGCGTACGTGCATGCGTGCATACGTGCATACGTTCATACGTGCGTATGGGTGTGTGGCAATGTGTGTGGCAGGGTCCAGAGTTAATCGGTTGCAGGCTCTTCCGTATTCAGGTCATCATTATTGATTCGCCGATGTGTTGCCGCTTGTGCGTATAGAGACATGAATTTTGCGTACGCACTCGGCAAACACACACACGCACACACGCACACATGGTCATGCACATGCAAATACACATTTTGGCCATTATGTAGTTACACGCACACGGACACACACACACGCATGCACGCATTGCGAAATTGCCACATGCTCTCTCTCTCTCTCTCACACGCACTCTCTCGTTATATATTTTGAGGCCTACTGCAGTCGGGCGCCATTAACTGTGGCCAAAACAGCCGCTGGAAAAGGGGCTGAGCAAGGGGCTGTACAGGGGCTGGGAAGCGCCCTAATCAGGCTGGCATTATGTAAAGTCAGTCAGCCAGCAGGCCACTGGGCAATGCGGTAGCCATGCAACCCAATTTAAAGCGCTCTATAACAGCTGCGTGGCTGAGAAATCGGAGAGCCGAAAGAGATATGGATAATTCCTGCAGATAATTCTGAGGCATGTCATTGGAAATTGTACAAATTTCTCTTTTTTATAATCTGTTAACCCCCAGAAATGGAGCTGGAGCTCACAAGGAGGTGGAGGTACGACCCTTCTCCAGATAAATCTAACGCAATCCCAATCTCTTGCCGGAATTCCATTATCATTCCGTTTCAATATGTGGTTGAAGAAGCTGTGCTGCTGAGGCCTCAGTGATTCTAAGCGACAGCTACAATTACAATTTAAATTGTTGTTCATAAATTTTCAGTTGAGGGTACAATCTGCCTTTGGCTCTCTCTGTCTGTTTGTCTGTCTGTCCCACTAACGAGTCGCAACGGAAGGAGGCTCTGACAGCGGCTGTAATTTCAAAAATTAAAACGATATCCATTCTGGCTCAGCAATTTTCACTGTCGCCATCGTCAGACGCATTTCAACACCGAGCACCCAGCACCGAGTACCGCACCACGAATCCGCAGTGCGTTTGGCAATTTGCTGACTGCCATCAAATCCGAGTCAAGGATGATGTTGCCTAGGCCAGCACAAACTCGTTTAGTTTTCATTTTTCACCCACAGAGGGGTGGGGGGGAAAAAGAGAAAATATGAAGAAAAAATTGCGTTTGCCTGGCAATTTCTGCCATTTTCACAGCTGCCGTGGCATAACCTTCCCCACAACCTCATTCAATTTCTTTTACATTTATTAGAATTTGCGAGCAGTCTCCTCTGCCATTTTCGCCCCTCACTCAAAAATCGCTGGCAGGCCCTATATGTAAACAGCAGCAGCGGCATACTCCTCCTTGGCATCCTCATCCTCATCCTCGTCTTCGTCTTCGTTCTGGCTGTCTGGTCCTGTCTGCACGTCCAGGCCGAGGCGAGGCGAGGAGTTGTCTCCGGCCGGAGCAAACGTCTTGTGTTTAGGTGTCGTAAAAATGCCTTTTGCCAACAAGTCGTTGGCGACAACGACGCACAAAACGCCAGGGCCACGGTGGATGAAGCAGCCGTAAAAGCTGGTCAAAATTTCAGATGTGCAACAGAGCTACTACTTTTTCAACTGTTTTCGCATATAACATACCTAGCTCTATCACTTAGACGGTCACAAGTTTATTCCCTATATACGAGAATCCTATAGTCACATTTCGACAGCGATTGCACCACTGGACATCCAATGCCAATTGGCTCTCTCTATGGCAACACATTAGCTGTTAAGCGAATGTATCAATTACTGTACTGTACAAGTATAAATTATAGCTATTAATAAACGGAATAAACTGAACAAATGATTGTATGTGGATGCGTAACTCATATCTATGAATCGGAGTATATTTGCGATTATTGTTAGGAGAGTTCCTCCTCTTCACCATCGAATGTTCCTGCCTGCCCTCTTTTTTGCCCTCTCTGGCCCACTGTGCTACTTGGCTTGCACCTTTGGCATCTTGTTGTTTATTCTTTACCCTCTGTCTCTTGTGGAATTATTTTGTACACACTTTTCGTGTTTCCTCCGTGTTTTTATAACGCTTATTTTCTGCTGCCGCTGCCGCTGCCGCTGCTGTTGCTGGTGCTGCTGTTGTGGGTGCTTGATGATGATGTTGTTGCTGCTGTTGCAAGCCAAACACGTCTGGGGGGCAGGCTGGCAGGAGTATTTCGTTACCTTACCCTGATTAGAGGCGCTGTTGATAAGCCGTCTTTCATTTTGCTGGCTTGCCTTTGTTCTGCATTAGGCGGTGATTATCCCATCCTCATCTCGCACCCACACCATACCGCAAGAGCAGCTACTATCGAAATGCAGATGTTTTGAGTGGCACGAGCAAGTACACACATTGGTGTAGTCCCCAGCCAGAACCCATATCCTGCCCAAAGGCGCTGCCAGAGAGACAACAGCTGGGACACGGAATCCTGTCATCTGCAGTCAGTTGCTTTGTTGGAACTGGAAACCAATGTGGGGCATTGTGCAGACGCAGGACTCGCAACGGGCTGGAACAATTGTGTGGCTGCAGTGGCGTTCGCATCAACATGCACTTGAAATGCGAGTCAAGAGCAGCATCCGCATCCGCATCCCCGCTCAAAGTATGCAACGGTTTCGGAATCATTTCCACTTCACTCCAAAACTTCAATTCGGTATTGTTTGTCTCGGTTTGTAGTTCTTTCCTCCAAAAAGTAAGCAAAACAGGAAAGGATTTTCTGCTTTGTTTGTCGATGAAATTGCTCGCATGCGTATTGATTCGGGGTGGTAGGTGGCAGGTGGCAGGTGGCAGGTGGCAGGTGGCAGGTGGCAAGTGGAACGAAAAGTCAATATGAGTCCATCCTTAACTCAGTTTTTGGGTAAGCGAAACAAATATCAACGCTATAATCAATATTCTGATGCGATTCCAAGTGTTGACTGACCCATGGAAAGGCGTTCAATTCAATAAGATTACTCGTATGAATGCAATAATTTGTCCCGTCAGCACAGGGACTGCATTTGCTCAACGAAAATGGCGTAAAAACTGAAATTCAATATGAATCTCGAGATCTCGAGATGAGCCTGAGCCTCAGCCTTTGCTTGCTGGAGGTGATGGCTCCTTGGAATTCCATAGAGTAGAAATCAAATATGCGCCCACAAGTAAAATAAGCAGAAGACAAAACTGCAGACAATCCACGTACCAGCCACGAAAAGCGGAAAAAGCTAAAAGGAAATCGCGACCAGCGCACACAGGCAGCATAGGAATGAAGGCACCGCAGGACACACAAGCCCAGGAGAATGGAGAATGGTGAATGGAGAATACGCTTCAAGTTATTTTTGCCATGAAATCTCTAAGGAACTTCAGTGTGCCAGGAACTATGTACGTGGGAGTGGGATGGCATGACGGAGGCGGAGGCGGAGGCGGAGACAGAGACCTAGACCACGTTCGTCTCATCTCCTGGTGGATGTTGGATGTTGGATGTTGGATGGCTGCTCAAGTAGCTTCAAGTTAGGAATTCATTGTTAGTTATGCGATTTCAGTGCTTGTTTTCTTTGCGAATTTCCTGCGACGTCGCAGGACTGCGACACCGAGGCGAACTAAACGTCTTTCATTGGATTTTGGCATGCCAGGCATCACGGATGGAATGGAATGGAATCACGACGTCAGGACATCGGGACATGGGTTGGCCACCACCGTCTCCCACTCCGCCTGCCATTGCACGGCATCTAGACAAAGTCAAAGTGTTCGACATTATTTGAAATTCATGAATGGCATCCTATCCTTCGGATGCCGCACAGTTCTCCGCCTGTTCAGAGTCCTTCTACGAGTGCGAGACGTGCTTCCCGGGACCTGTTCTTTGTTCTTTGTGCGTGCGTGTGTGTGTGTGTGTGTGTGTGTGTGTGTTTTGTCTGACAAATACGAGTAAATTCAAGTAACGGCAGCTGATAATGGCTTATTACCAGGACCAAAGCAGCACCCCCCACCTACCTCCTCCTCCATACGTCTCCATACTTCTCCAATCCTTGACAGTGGCGCAGTGCGTTCTTGATTGTAATTGAACACGCACGCTAATTAAGACGCCAATAGTTTTAGTTTTTGTTACACATTGGATTTGTGTCTTCTGCTTTGCTTTCTTTCGCTTTGGCATTGGCATTCCTCTGCTTTCCTTTGCTTTCCTTTGCTTTCCATTAAAATCCCCTCCGTTTTTGTGTATCTGAATGTAATGCCAATTATTCCGCCAATTAACTGCTCAAGTTTATGCTAATTATGTGCCGCAAGTCGGGCGAGACATTTTATTGCCACGAATCTAATTAGGAGGTCGATCGAATCTTTCTCAAAAGGATATATATAGCTCATACGCCTAGTGCGCCCCAGAAAATAATAATTTAATGGAAATTGTAGCCGCAGAGAGACAGATTGATAGAGATTATGTTAGGTTAGGTTAGGTTGAGGCAGTCCCCTAGCTCACTTGGTCCTTTTAGCCCCTGGAGCCCCATTTTGCTAAGGAGATTTAGTTCAATACAACTTTACTCGTATTTTCATACCATTCATACCATATATGACTGCAAGAACTCTTCTAAATAGAACTGGAAAACGTCGCAAACACGAAAATTCAATGTGGGCTGGAGCATGTCTTATTTTTATCCCAAAAATCATCGTAGCATGTGAGCAACTAGAACGCTACTTTTTATAGCTGCCGTAGGAACAATGAATTAGAACCCGAATCGATTCGGTGGGACTCGGTATTCGCTTCGTTCGGTCAGTTAGAATCAGCGTCTCAGCTTTTTCATTACATCGAATCGCACGCCCAAGACGGACTGAACGAAGCAGGTATCGTCATTTCTACTGTGTCAGATCCGAACATTTCGGTTTTTTTTTCTCGCTCACTCTCCATTTGATTTGCCGGTGCATGTACCCCGTGTTATGATTTGAGTCATTCCAGAGAAACTTTCTGATGCTAATCCGCAGTGCTCGCACTCGGTTTTTAGTGATTCGGGGTGATCGAAAGCATGAAAGACGCATGAGTATAGCTGTGATTTTTTGAATACTGTGGCAGGGCTCTACAATGAAAGTCAATCGTTTTTTTGTTTTTCGTTTTTTCCTTCTCCTTTCATCAATTTAATACCATTTGTATTTACTTTGAGATCCATCATATAGTTTCCCTGCCTTCCATTCCGTATTTATGTATGCACTTTACTGTGGAGATATCCTCATCATCTGAAAGCAAGGGGACGAATAATATAGTTTGTTGGGGTTTTCATCATCATTAGTCAAATGGTCCAACAGAATGCCGTGCATATGCCCCAACCTGAACAAATGCATCCACTATTTCATCACAATGATTCTCACTTCACTTCACTTCCCTTCTTCTCCTTCCTCTTTACCCCTTTCTCTACCTCCCGGTCTCTCTCTCTGCCTCTCTATCTCTCTCTCTTTCTGTGTTCCTCTTTCCCTTGCTCTGACTGTGTTGCAATGCTTCTTCATTCCTGGCCTTCGCACGTCACTCAGCATCAAGCGGAAACAGTTAGCAACCATCATGGCTACCTCACCAACGCCTCTCTCTTGCTTCCGCTCTCTCTCTCTCGCTCTCGTTCCATACAATATATGTATGTATGTGTGTGTGTGTGTGTGTGTATGGGTGCTCTTCTTCTTCTTCTTTAAATGTGTGTGTAATTACTGTAGCTGCAACATCATCCTCATCGCCCGTCAACATCAGCTCCAGCATCGTGTTTGTGTCGAGACGACGACGCCGCCAACTTGTTTGCATACAAATTAAACTCGTCATTTATGTTAGCCCTCTCTCTCTCTCCCCCTCTCTCTCTCTTTCTCTCTTTCTCTGTCTCTGTCTCTCTCTCCACTTGGCTCTCTTACTCTTGCCCTCGCTCCCTTCGTATCTCCGTCCCTTTCGTTGCGCCCACTCAATAGCGCGCTCCGTTGCCCACTGTAGATTAATTTATCATCTCGCTTTACAAGCATTCTATGAGTTTAATGAACTTTTAACAAGCCAGCAACCATCCACGCCCCACACGCAACCCACTGCCACACCCACCTTGCTCGCCCCTGCGTAGTGCTAGTTTTTTTTTTCCTGCATATCCAATTAGTTTTTGAAATTTTTTCCCAGCTTTTATTAGCGCAATGCAAATATTTGTATGCTATTCAACCATATGGAAAATGAAACATGATATTGGGATACAGTGGATACGCCCTCTCAGGGCGTGGACCCTCTGAATTTTGCAGAAAAATAAGTTCGAACAGCAAAGAGCAATAGATGGATCAATTTTATAGAATCGTTATCGGATCGTTATGGTTCGAATTTTCTAAGTTTTTCTTAGAAATACAGAAGTGAAAAATATAGGAACATCTGATGAAGAATATACGATTATAGGAGCGGGCAAGCATTTGCTCCTCTATACTTTAATCGGATGCCAATCTCTATCGGACGAATAGCCACGCGATATGATTATTTTGTAGTTATTTTATTCCATTGCCGAAATGAGCAAGTATTTTGGGAGATCTCCCAGGCTCAAAGCCGATGTAGGTTGGGCTCATTTAACTTTCAAAACATAATTAAAGTTTTAGCCAGGCCAAGAGTCCCTGGGGCGATGCCACCGGCACGGGTACGGGCACGGGCACGGGCACGGGTAGCGCTTCCCGTCTAAAGGTTGACTAATGCGCACAGCTTTCACGCGCCGGAGAGGTAATTAAAATGCTAATAAACACTCGTTAACTACATAATAACCTCCGCACGATGGAAGGCCCGACTAATGCTACTTATCTGCAAATTTACACCCCTCCCTTCTCGCCTGTGTCCTTTTCGAGCCTCGCACACAACACGCTACGTGTAGCGGTAGCAGTGTCGAAATTTTGCTCAATTTATGTCTCAAATATTCGCACACGCACTCGCACTCGCACTCACAGACACACCCACTCACAGATACACACACTCTCAGAGACGCCGCTACGCACACACAAATGAGAGTTGCTCTGGGGAAGAGATGGTCGGAGATTCTGCACTAGCTCTCGTATTAGTGGCAGGGCCCTTGGCAATGCTTATTATGCGCCCAACGTTGCCTCTGAAATATGAATACAAGTGAGATTTAAATAAATTAACCAACGCACATGCAGGGGGAATGGGGCAGAATGGAGGCGAGACGCCTCTGCTAGGTGAAACCTTTCGTGCACAAATTGGAGTAGTAGTTCTAATAACCCGCCTCGTTACGTTGAAGGTGGATTCGCATTGCACATTTACACACCAAGAGCTCCAGGCACCAAGGACTCGCTGCTGCATTGAGCATCTCAGGTAAGGGCTCCGATGTGTAATTATAATTTAGATTATGACCTGCCACAAAATAATACTCGTAGTCAATAGTCATGGTTATTAAAGCAGTTGAAATTGAGCACTGTTTTTCACTATATCGGATATGCGAAAACCCCTTCCAGAGCCAACAAAGGAATCAATGTACCCCAACTGGTGACTCAGTTTGTTGTCGGCGTCTTTGTCCTCCAGTTTCTCATCGCAGCTTAGCACCCAGATTTCCGGATCCGGTTCAGGGCCACGCACAGAAATGTTCGTTGCGTAGTCCAGAATGCTTCTGGTGGCTTTGCCGTCATATTTCTTTTCGGAGATCACTTAGTAAGTCGTTGAAAATTTGACACATTCTGACGGGATCGCAACGGCCTTCCCCTTTTCCTTTGCTGATCTTTGCATTGACCTGCCTTATGTTGTGCACCTTTTTAGCTTATAATTTTGTGTTTGAAATTTTAAATAAACACGAGCATCAATCGCTCTGATACCCTTCTTCATAGCAGTAAAGTTCCTGGCCATCGCTGCCTGGGAATTAATGATCATGATGCTGTCCCGTGTCCGCCAGTGCTTAACACCTTTGGTCGCCTTGCCCTAGTTTCAGGTGTGGGGAACAGTACGAGGGGAGGCAGCAGTACGTCTCGTGACTCCTGTTTCTTCCATCAACTGACTCTTCAATCTGTCCATCCCATCCCATTCCTCTGGCCATATTTATATCTGGCAATAGGTTAATCACTCAACCCACTTGAATTTTGTTTCATTTTGCTGAAATTATGTACGGATTCGTGCCTCCCAGATTTCGCTGACCTGCGCAACACCCTATAGCCGCATAACCCATTGAGAAACACTTGAGAGGAGAGCCGCAGCCGTAGCCCAAACACAACACAAATTTTAATTAAAAATGTTTCGAGTGTTTTTTGTGATTATGCGCCCTGGAAGCAGGCAGCGGTGTTATTTTACGTGTTCAACCCATGTCCTCGAATTACCAGCCCAGCCAGCCACTTGGGTGTTGTGGCTCCTGCTCCTACTGCTGCTCCTACTGCTGGAGGGGCTCGGGGATCTCTAAAAAGTCAAATTGTTTTGGCCTTGGCCCAAGTCGCAGGACCGGTAGGCGGCACATTATAAATTATGACATAGAGTCTAATAAACTGGGAGCCCGGCCAGGTAACAAATTTCGAGATTAAAGTTCTGCCTGCCCCAAAGTGTCAAGTATTGAATGTATGTGTGTGTGTGTGTGTGTGTGTGTGGTGTGGCCCCGAAAGGCATCCCTCCAGTCGAAAAGAAGCGAGATGTATTCATTATTCAAGCCTATTGTCGGGCATTAAAAATGTAGCAAGCAAAATACGTATACGTATAGAACGAGTATACTGCCACCAAAGACAGGGAGTTGCAAGCAAAGTTTCAGCCTTGCCCTAGCTGCTACTGCCGCTGCTGCTACTGCCGCTGCTGCTGCTGCTGAGGCCACTAGTTCTACGAGTTTATGCTGCGATGCTGTGAAAAATGGGCAAGAAAATGCGGCCGGTTAGGAAATTTGCATAAAACAAGTAGGGGAAGGAGGAGAGTGAGAGCTTGGCCCATAAACAGGGTCGAAACAAGGACGAGGAGGCCAACAGTCGATGCCAACAGGTTAACTTCCCTACCCCCCTGCCGCCAGGCCATGCCTTGCCCCCGCTTGGCCACCGTCATGTGTAGCCATTATGACTTACAACAAAGCCCAGGTCGCCGGCAAAACAGAGAAACGAATTTACATAAATAAGAAAAAACATATTTAACCTCCGCTCCCTGTTCCGGGGTCACAGTTCATGCCCAGGCCAAGTCAGGACTCGAGCTTCTACCTCACCCGATACTTTGCTGCGTTCTCGTCTTTTCCTTGCTCCTGGTTTTATTTTCCTCTTTTTCTGTCTTAGTGCCGCGCATAATTTAGGGGAACGCATTAAGGGAACCTTGGGATCTGCCTTCGCCTTGCTTTCGCAGGGTGCCCTGCTGTGTGCCGTATCCTTCTTCTCGCAGAACGGAGAGGAGAGGAATCACAAGGCTGTCTCTGGGCCGGATTTAGCTTTTTGCTAGATTTGCCCTGTGCTCTGACGCTTGCCAAAGTATGCATGCGAAAATTGTTTGCGAAAATGCGGCGGAAAATATTTGGAAATGAATGCAAAGCGGCAAGTAAGCGACAGGATAGCGACAGGATAGCGACAGGACCAGGATGTGCCAGAAAATGGTGCAAAACATACCGAAATCCAGGAAGAAATTCCTGGCCCTAAGAAAGTGCTATGACACTCACTTCAGTGGATTAATGCGAAAGGGAATTGAAAAGCGAATAGAAAAACTCTATAAGTGAACATTACTTTATATCTATCGAATATTTTAAACTTTGAGCGCAACAATTGAGATACAAATACATATATTTTGTGTCTAATTTACTAGCTGATCAGATTTGTTCATTGAAATGGTACAACACACTCGTATGAGCTCTATTGAATAACAACGTAATTAGAAGTACATATGTATACACAAATAGTATTCTATTTTGGCTGATTTGTTGGTGTATTTATCAATTTACCATTCCATTCGCATACGGATGTACCGGATGGGAAATCAGAGCCATCTAAGAAGATAAAGGCAGTGGAATATAAGCGGTTGTAACTATTTTTGAAATAAATGTCATACCTGTATCTGGCAATTTCAGCTTAAGAACATCGCGGAAGATCAGACTTTATTCAAAATGACACCAATAAAGCCCTATTGCGACAGGGGAATCCACAGTTTAAAGCTTTTAATAGACCAGATCACTATCAGCGGCGTCTTGGGACAACATCTAATAGTACAACGACTTCAGCGACTCTGGCATACCAATCAATATGCCCCGCAGACCGCAGTGCATCGTGTCGTGCCACAAGTTTCGTGTCTCCGGGCGGCGTTCAAATAACAAGCCAAACCCGGCGATAATGTTGCTGCGGTGCGCAAAACAACGA
The DNA here is from genome assembly GCA_008121275.1 of Drosophila lowei. Lineage (NCBI taxonomy): Eukaryota > Metazoa > Arthropoda > Insecta > Diptera > Drosophilidae > Drosophila > Drosophila lowei. The sequence goes on along the minus strand of CM017781.1, from coordinate 21,742,948 downwards.
CAACGACAACAGCAACAGCAGTAAGAATACGGCGGCAACAGCAGGACGGCAACGGCAACGGTAGAAACCGCAACGGCAGCAGGAACAGACAGATGCGTCGCCAAACTCAGGATGGGGAGGATGGGGACTGGAGGACTGGGGACTGGAGGACTGAGGAAGCAATAATTTAATTCTGCATTGCAAATGCAAACAAATTTCGCCAAGCCGCAGATGCAAAAAAGAGAGGACGAAGAGCGAAAACTTAACCGCAGAGCGCGACAAAAACGCCAAGGAGGAGCGGAGCGGAGCAAGGAATGGAATGGAACGGAGACCCGGATAGCGCGACAAGGAGCTGCGGAAGAAGCAGAAGTGAGTGAGTGTTTATTTTATAGCCTGAAATGGAGTTCTGCCGGATACCCAATCCCACGTAACCGGCAAACGGTTTGGCCCCCGTCCGCACTTTGCGACTCTCCCTCTCCGGCTCTGTTGTTATTGGAGAATTATTACGCGATGTCGGGGGCGGGGCGGGGCGCGGCTCGGAGCGGCTGCGACCACTGGTAACAGAAGTTGCCAATGTTGGCGACTAATAGCAGTGGGTCCGGGGAGAGCCCGGGAGAGAATATCCTTTTGCCAAGCGCGTTGTTTTCCTTTCCTGCTCACTTTTTCCTTTCCTCGATTTATACATTTGCGCATAAAAAGCAAGTGTAAAAGTTTTGCATATTCATGGCGCTTTAAATGTCGTCGCCAACCACGGCCACGGCGACGTCTGAAGTGCAGCAGCAGCAGCAGCAGCCACAAAGGCAAAAAGCAATGCTCCAGCAGAGCAGACCAACAACAAAATGGACTGAAACTTGGTTCAGATACCCTGCAATACTCGCACAAGGACATCTGTGTATAGTAACATACGTGCGTATGTGCAATATTGATGAAACAGGACTAGACACTGATTCTGGTCAATTTTGGTATGGTTTGAATATATGTATTCTCATAATGAATGCAATGGTAAGAGATTATAATAGATTATACTTCCAAAGTCGAATAAATGATTGCCAAATCGTCCAGTATTAGGCCTGTAATAATTGATAAAGTTATAACAATTAAAGATTGCCATCTAGTTCTTAGAACTACACGTCTAGTCCGGTCCCTTAGGCAGATGCAAATTCCCAAAACTCGAGCACATTCCCAATGAATATCATGATGTTTTTTCTAGGGTACAAAGCAGTTTTGACTTCCTCCCTGTCCTCCAGATTGTCTTCGACTTTTTATGCTGTTGCATGCCGCAGTGTCAGTCCAAAGGACAGACGCAGGGGCAAAGGAAAGCGCTCAAGAGACAGAGGGAGAGACAGGGAAGGAGTGAGCTTCAACAAAAAAGTAATAACATCAACCATAAAAGTAGCTACATCATCAGTTGGCAGATGCAAGCAAAGCCGAAAGGACAGTTAGACAGACAGACAAACAGAGTGACAGATGGACAAACAGACAGACAGATATATAGACAACCGACTGCCGCAGACATATTGTGTCTGGGAAAACTTTGTTGGCAACAAAAAGCAACACCAACAAGATGGGGAAAAGTGTCTCGGTTCTCAGTTCTCGCCTCTGCCGCTGCCACTGCCTCTGCCGCTGCTTCTGCCTTTCCGATGCGTGATAAAAACCGCGCGATGAAGCGCATGTGAAAACAATGAGATTATTGCCTGAATTTATGTGAGCTCTATGAACTGTAGCGCCCATCACCTCCCAACACCCTCCAACATGGCAACCCCCGCCACCCTGGCACCCAGACACCCTGGCTATATCTCCCTCTCCTCTCGAAAACAATCTTTCTCTTGTAATTGTCGACATGTCAGCACATTAAACGGCCATAAAACGGCAAGCGAAACGGGAATCGGGCAAATCAAAGGCAACTTGTTCGCATCAGAGGCGAACTTTTCTAATTTATAGCCATTTCCGAGTTTCCGAGGATGCAACAGTTAAGCGCCACTGGCCTCTGAACCTCTACCCTGGCCACATTTACATGGGCCATTGCCATTCCACTCTCACCTGAGAATGGCCCCCTTGTCCGATGGTCCGCTGGTCTGGTCTCCGGTATGCTCGGCTCGGGTCGGGTAGGGTCGGGTCGGGTCTGGTTACGTGGTTCTCCAATTTATCATGACACTAATGAGCATGAAATAGGACAAGGTTTATTAAATTTCCCTTTTAAAATGTGCACACGCCCGGCTATCTTGTGAGGAAGGGGCCATGGGTCGAAATGGGAAATAGAGCTGTGTAGAAGTCAGAAATGAACCAGTTCTTTTAGGAAAGAGATCGGAAAAATACAAATTGTGCAACGCGGAGCAGAAGTTTCTGGAGTCACACAGGGAGTATTTTCTTAAGGTATTTATCAAAAATCAATTAAAAATTGTGATTTTTGTGTATGCATGGACTTCAATGAATTCCAGACCGTAGAAAATTCTACATTTTAGTTATCAAATAAACCGCAATGTTCGTATCCCAGCAATGAACCAAACCAGCGGATGGCAACAAGTACTTTTGCCCATCAGTCCCCCAGCAGCACCGCAACGAGGAGAGCAGCAGCGACATGAATGTGGCGCCAACGCGTCCTCCACATTCTCGCCACACCCTTCCTTCCTTCCCCTTGCCCCCCCTGTCCTGCCCCTGTCATCGTCAGCCCCGCCAAGTCCGAGCAGCTGCTGCCCGGCCGGCAACGAAATGAAAAATGTCCGCAAGTGCGAAAATGAATCTGCCTCATGTTGCAATTTATTATGCCAACATAATAAATATTATATACAGTTTGTGTGAGAAATTGAAGAAGAAGAACCTGGCTCCGGGGAGCAGTTTTTTTTTCGGTGGTCGGATGAGGTATCTACGAGTCCATTGGGTGGCACAATTTCTTTTTGCTTTCTCCGTTTCCCTTTGACATTTGGAGAAATGTTTTTGGGGGTGGTCTTTCCCACTTCAGTGATTGTTTTTGCTGCTTCCTTCGCTTTTCCTAATTGTGGCCAAGAAAAATAAAGTACTGGCTGTGCCAAATTGGCCAAAAGGAGGCAAAGTACGAATGTGGAATGGTTAAGAAAGCAGCAAAAACAAGCGGATGTTCATCCCTATACTATCTGGCGATGGGAGTACAATGTTGCATCGTATGAGAGGGCTTCTGCCAAATATAGCAGAAAGGTGCTCATATGCACTAATAAATCACTGCGACATAATGCAGATGAAGTGCCAGCTGCAGTGGCATCTGAAAACTATATGTTCCTTATAGTTAGATTTACGTTGAAATCAAGCTTATTATTGCGTTGTAAATAGGATACTTTTTTCTTACAACTTCGAGACTGAAAGATTATTTATATTTTTGTAGCACTACTTTGTATTCTGGAGAAATAAGAGCCTTATAACCAAGTGTTCCGATTAGAACAGTAAAACGCTTCGATATTCAGATTTCATAGAATAGAAGGAAATTCATTTTTCTGCACCACCAAGTGTTAGATTAGAATTTCAGAATATTTTACCTGTTTCCATTTTTCCGTTACTCTTCGACTTTCTCTGTTCTCACACCAACTTATAGCTATATCGACTCGGCTATTGATGCTGATTAAGAATATATGTATGTATATATTTTATGAGGTCGGAAACGCTTCCTTCTATTTGTTATACACATCTAGAACAAGCAGCTATACATATGTACATATGTCTTCAATGGTGTTACGATCTGGCCGATTCTGACGAATGATCTGTCTATTCATGGAAGAATCCAATGTAGAACCGTAGGCATCTCAACGAAGCGGGTACATCACAGGTAAAAATATATGTATAATATGTATAATATAATATACAATAAACCCATTTTTAAGTAAAAAACCTTGTTTGTTTTTTTTTGTGTGTAATTTTTTGGCTTTCAAAGTTTATATTCTACATATATTTTGGAAATATATTTTAATTTGCTTTCGTTTTGGTTTCCCTTTCAGTTTCTGGTTTGGTTTTGGTTTTTTCTTTTATATGAGACAACAACAATAATTGGTATTCATTTAATATATATGTATTTAGGTATATATATATATATAGATTTATGTATCTGTGACGATTTGCTTAATGCGCTTTAAAAAATTTCGCTAGTTTTGAGTGCAAATTTGCTGCGTGGTGGATCCGATCATAACTCCGATTCGATTTCTGGGTTTCTGGATTTCTGGAAGGATGTGGGATGTGGCATGTGGGGACTGGGTAAGAGGGGTGGGGGTGGGAACTGATTTGTGGGTGTGTGATTACATTAACATAATGCTCTCCCAGGATTCCTGCGCCATTCCTCCAGCATTTTCAGTGTATTTACAAATGAATTTCTTTGCTTTGTTTTTTTGTTCGTTATTTAATTTTTTATACCCGATACTCAAAATGATTAGATTAAAATATATTAGATTTGTGGTAAAAGTGGATGTGCGTAACGTCCAGAAGGAAGCGTTTCCGACCCCATAAAGTATATATATTCTTGATCAGCATCAATAGCCGAGTCGATTGAGCCATGTCTGTCTGTCCGTCCGTCCGTCTGTCCGTCTGTCCGTCCGTCCGTCTGTCCGTCTGTCCGTCCCTATTAGCGCCTAGTGCTCAAAGACTATAAGAGCTAGAGCAACGACATTATGTATACAGACTTCTGTAATATGTCACTGTTACAAGTGTATTTCAAAACTTCGCCCCGCCCACTTCCGCCCCCACAAAGGACGAAAATCTGTGGCATCCACAATTTTAAAGATACGAGAAAACCAAAAACGTAGAATCGTAGAGAATGATTTTATCTTCTAGACTGCAGAATCTGAATTGGATCGTAGCTTTATTATAGCCAGTATGAAGAAAACAATTTCATTTTTTCTCGCCCTGTCTCTCTCTAACACACACGTAGCATAGCCGGCTTTGCATAGCGCAAAACATTAGCGCCTAGATCTCAGAGACTATAAGAGCTAGAGAAACCAAATTTGGTATCCACACTCCTGAAATATCGGACCTTGACGAGTTTGTTTCAAAATTTCGCCACACCCCCTTCCGGCCCCGCAAAGGACGAAAATCTGGAGCATCCACAGATCTCAGAGACTATTAGACCTGACTGTCGAGCTCTCACTGTTACAAAACTATTTGTAATTTTTCACTGCAGAACTCACTGTTGATAGCTCACTGCTACCCTCACCCCTTCCACAGCCTTTAACAACGAAAATCTGTGGCAACCAGAGTTTTGAAGATAGGAGAAAATTAAAACGCACAATCATAGAGAATGGCCATATCTACCAGATTGCCGAATCTTGCCGAATCCGAGTAAGATCGGATTATTATTATAGCCAAAAGTAACAAATCAATTTGCAGTGGCTACGCAGCGCCCGTCGACACGTTCTGACTGATTTCTGCCTCTCTCGCACGCACTCTTTGTCGTTTAATGTAGCCATACTGACTATGTATCGGGTATAAATGTAGAGTTGCGGTCGCAGCAGCAACTCACAACGTTCCCCCTCGTTTTTTTATAAATATCAGTCGACGGCTTCGCATTTTCAAAACGCAGCTCGTGTGCGTTTCCATTTGTATTCTCGATTTAAATGTACAGATACCATATATATGTATATATCAGAATTAATAAATATCTACATATATCGTATCGTACCGTACTATATATATATCATATATATCATATAAAATGTAAAATTAATTACTTGTCAATGATTGTTGATTTGTTGTTTTTGTTTGAATTAATCGATCTGTTTGAATTTTAAAAAACGTAATTCAATCAATTGATTTACTATAATTTATAATTTATCCTTTATCCCTTTTGTTTTCGTTTCTGTTTTTGGTTTTGCATTTGATTTATAATTAGTTCTCGTTTAGTTTTCGGCTAAACATAATTCGTATAATTCATAGACTCGATCCGATCTTCGTTTAGAATTTAATTGTTTAATTTAAAAAACAGTTTTGGAGGTAGTTGAAATTAGGCCTGTTTACGTAAATTATATTTAGTTATATATTTAAATATCATACATATATGTATATGCGTGTATATTTAGCTGATTCAGCGATTTCGTTTCGATTTCGCCTCGATATTTTAGCTGGACTTACTCTTCTTTTCTTTTCTCTTTATTAATTAGTTATTGATTAGTAAATTAATCTCTATACTTTGTTTAGTTATTCATTGTCTGCGGTTTTTTGTTCGGTTTCGTTTCGCAATACTTCGGGCTATTTTCGGTTTTTCTTCCTATATCAACTTTGATCCATAGACATCGAGATATATCGTATCGTATCGTATCGTATATATTTTTATTAAAAGTGTAGGCTTGTAGGACTTTTCGGCTTAGTAAAGTTTCTCTTTTCTCCTTTTTCTTTTTCCATTCTTTTGCATTCTTTTGTTATCATATTTTCATATTTTTCTAGTTTTTCCATTCGTTTTTCATCTAAATTTTCGGTTAAATGTTTGTTTTAATTTCATTAAATGGATCGTAAGTTCTTGAAACCATTTTCTTTCTTTCTTCTCTCTTCTAAATATTTCTGGGATCGTGTGGAAATTGGCTTTGATCTTATGGATATACTGTGGATCTTTTGAGGAATTATTCAATTGGATATCTAACATCGAAAAATGATTGAAATGTTTTTGAAAGAACCGCCATGTGATCGTGGCTCTCCCAGTGTTGTGTCACGCTGTTCGCTTTTTACCAGTGCTAGCTGACAAAAGCTGAGTGCCAAGGCTCATGATCTTCAGAAAATCGACAAAATTATACATTTTCGTCAGTGAATACATGTGTAAAATTGTATTTAATAATTGTGCAATCCTTAAAGGCTTCTTTAAAGGCTTTATCTGATTGAATTAAATGATTCATTTTAATGAATGTCTTGCTTTTGTTAGGCACCACCTCTATGGGGTAGTTCCAAGAACCAACAACTACGCAGCTGGTAGCGCCACTGAGCTAAAGATGGACTACTTTCCAACAAAAGGAAGACAGAGCCTTATCGATACTTGATCGATCTTTACAATTATGAAAGCACAATCTCTTATTTTCTAAATAGGGGAAAACCAAAGAAATAAACAAAAATTAAAACGATAATTTCTCTACAATTTGGTTTACATAGATTTCATTTCATTTTTCTCGTTTTTTTGTTGTTTTTTTTACATTGTAATTCCGTTAGCAAATATACAAATTTTAATTGAACTAAAAATTTTTTGTGTGTGTGTGGGTGTGTGTTTTGTTTTCGTGTGTTCCAGCACATGGGCCATGCATATAATAATATAGGGTATAAGGAGGGTAGCATACAGGGTATGTGGTATAGGGAAGAACAGGTCAGGGTGGGGCGGGTCGGGTCGGGTTGGGGGTGGGGTGGATAGAGTATAGTTAAGAGTTGGTTGGCTTCACTAAAAACTAGAGTTATTCAAACTAAAGTGTATACCATATTGATCATAAAATTACAATTACATATGTATTCACTTATATAATTTGTTATTATTTCCTTCTCTCCATCTTTTCTTCTCTTCTCTTCTTCTCTCTTTTTTCTGCATGTCTCTATTGTGGTATGGTGTCTCTTTCAAGTTTCTTTATTTTTCATTTAGCAGGCGACAAATGGAAATGATTTTTAAATAACTAAATTAAGTTTATCGTTTGTCTGTTTCTGTGTTTCTGTGTGTTGCTGTGGGGGATGCAAGGCGGCAGCGCAGCGGGTTCTCTCCTCCTCCTCTTCTCTCTCTCTATCTTTCTCTACTTCTCTATCTCTGCTTACATCTCTTCTTCTCCTCTCTCTACTCGAAATTTACAAATTAAATTCTGACTAATAAACAGTCTTTTCGTACCAGCGCAACGTTGGCGACAGACCTACACAAAATAAATCTGATCGGTTAAACTTTAACATAATGTAAGCTAACATAAAAAAAAAAAAAATATATATATATATATGCATACTATATATAATATAATTATAATAATTACATATGTATCTGTAGCTATAGAGCTTTATAGATAGATAGATTTATTGTGTAACTAAGAGTTAACTTAACACGAGCTCAGTTATGAGTTGGCCGCACAGTGGCTGCAATTCCGGCTATTGCAGCTGCAATGGCAGCTCATCATGCTAGAGTTGGAATTATTGCGGCTCATTGTGGCGGGGAGCAGGGACTCTGCCACTCCTTCCGCTACTCCTCCTGCTGCTACTGCGGCTGCTGCTGCTGCTGCTGCCACTGTCTCGGCGGGAAGATTGAAGCTACTGCTCTTGAGGAGCTGCAGGCCAGCCCCAATGGGCACACAGACGGAGAGCGGCGGCGTGGGTATCGTTTCGGGCGTGCAGCTCCGTCGCGGGCGTTCCCACGTAGCTGTGGTGACTGCTGGCGGCGGCTGCTGTCGTCGCACTCGGATTGGTCCCGTAGCCGCAGGCCGTGCTTTTCAGCGTGGCCGCATTGGAGATGGGCAGCGTGGGCAGGGGGGCAGCGGACAGGGAGGAGGCGGACGATGAGGTGGACACACAGGACGAGGAGGCCAGCGAGGAGGCCGAGGACGACATCGAGGCGGAAGAGGCTAGTGATGGAGGCTGGCTCGAGCAGCTGCCCCCCGCCGGCGGCGACTTTGGAGAACTGATGCGTGAGAAGAACTTGGTTATGGCGTTCGGCTTGGACTTGGAGGTGGTGGCGAGGACGAGGAGGACGAGGAGGCTGTGGTACGTGGACAGGCGGCTGGAACTGCCACAGCCCGCCGAGATTTGCTCGGGCATGATGATGCCGGCGGCGGTTTGGTGTACGATCTGGTGATCTCCGATTGCTGTTTTCGAAAAGTCAAATATAAGTACACGTTGGGCTTTTTTATTGACTGCCGAAGGACTTACCTGGTAGCTACTCCTGATCTGCAGATGACGATCCTGTCCGTACTCGCTGTCCGGCAGTGGTACATGGTGGGGACAGCGCGGCGTCTGCTGCTGCTGCTGATATTGGTAATGTTGATGGTGGTCGTTGCTGTGGCTCTGCAGCGAGGAGCCACACGAAGACAATGAGGAGGAGCTCTCGCCCTTCCCACTCCCACTTCCGCTCCCGCTCCCCGTGTTGCCATACTTGAGTGTGGTGGCCTCGATACCGCCTCGCGCCACATTACTACTAATACTATTATTGTTGTTGTTGTTGTTGAGCCCTGTACTGCCACTGCCGGTGCCGGTGCCGGTGCCGGTGCCTGCGCTGAAGCTAGAGCTGGAGCTGTGCGTCGTTGGAGTTGTCATGCGTTGCTGCTGATGCTGATGGTGGGAATGTTGTTGCTTATTGTTGTGATGATGGAGATGGAGTGATGGTTGCTGCTGCTGATGCTGGTGCTGCTGATTGTTGCCAGCGCTACGCATCACAGAATCGCCACGTACAGCCAAGAGCTCACGTGCCTGGAGCGCATCTACGCGCATTCTACATCTAAATTGATCCCTGCAGAGAGACAAGACAATCAATCGATGGATTAGCATTCACTTTCTCATGGGGAGATCTGCTGCTTCTTCGATCTATCTGCCTACCTATCGTCGGGTGGTGTGCTTAATGATGTGCGGGTCGGAACGCCGAGCCGCTCCATTCCCGCGCAGCCGGCCGTCTGTACCGATAGCATCTGCAAATACAAACAGAACAAAGATTCCCATTAGAACATGCTCCACGCCAAGGGGCAGGGGAAGGGCAACAGAAAGGGAAGAAGGGATTTTAAACATATAATATATGATTATTACACTTAATTATTCTCGTCCTGACAACTATCCACCTCGGTCACCGTCTGGTGGCGGTCCATCATCAGCCAGCGCTTGCTGACCAAACAATTGCCAAAGAACCCCGGCAGTTCCCCCTTGAAGAACTCGCTTTCAGAGAGCTTGATGACAATCTCGAACTGTGTTATGTCGAATTTCTTCAAGGGGCGGAAGATGAAGCGACCCGCATAGTGCAGGTTCTCACGGAGTATAAAGGAGCTCTCGACGAAGAGAACCGTCTGCAGCCAGAGCGAATTGTGGCCGCTGGCGAGACTGGGATTGCAGCTGAGGGTGCGATGCCGATGGCATTGGCTGAACGCCACATCGAAGTACAGAGTGAAGCACTCCAGGTACCCATCCTTGGTGACCTTCAGCCGTATCTCGCGATTTATCTGCAGATCCTCCATGGTGGCCGTCTTCAGATTGAGCGCCAGAACGCGATGGGCGAGGGTGAGGACACCGTCGTCCTTGGTTTTCGCGTAACGAGGCTCGGAGATGGCACAACGACGCATGGCGTTCATTTTGAAGCTGTAGACGTACCGCCACCAGTCGCAAAGGCCCTTCAGCCCAGCCTCCGCGGCTCCGACTAGATAGAGGGCCCCCAGATCGGGCAGGATGAAGCCATCCTTCTTCAGAAAGCGATCCCGTGCCTCGAGCACCTCCAGGATCTCCGAGTTCCACAGCAGCGAGTGCCCCATCCAGTTGCACACAATCCCGTCCACTTTCTCGGGCAGCTCCAGATCGGCCATGCGCCCGTGCAGCACCTTCACGGTGTGCTCGCAGTGATTCTGCTTCATCACCAACTCCGCGTAGTTAGTCACCATCGAGTGGTCCACGGCGTACACACGCTTCGCCTCCCCATCGCGGGCGGCCATCAGGGCCAGGGTGCCCACGCCGCAGGACAGGACGAGGATGACGCGCCCCTTGAACAGATGCGCGTTCTCCCTGATGACCTTCGCAAAGTAATGCATGTGGTCCTGGTTCTTGATCTGCTTGCGCATGGTCACCACGTGGGCGTTGTAGTCGTGCCGAAAGTCCGCCGAGGTCATGCGATCCACCTGCTCCAATTCTTTCGGCACGCAACGCGCTGGCGTTGCTATCGGGGGGCAAGATTTCACTCTGACCACACCGCTAGGCAAACCCCGGATCGGCTCATTCTTAATTGTGTGCGGAACTTTTTCTGGCTCCGGCATCTTCATAATTTTGATTTGCGGCTCTTTGCGTGCCTCTGCCTGCCTGTCGGCCCAGGGTATCGGGGCCTTGTTGGCGACTCCCTGGGGCACAAATAGGCTGCTCTGGCTCTGTCTCGAAGGTTCCGGGAACAGCTCGGATACTCCGCGATAGATCCTGAGGTCGTCGTCGTGCCCAAACAATTCAGCTACTGCTTGTTCCCAGGTACTTGGTGGCTTTTGGGCTATTCCGTTGGAGTTGTCCTCTTTTCCGCGTCTTTCTTTGCCAGGGGACCCGCCGCCGCGCCTTTGGGGTACGAATAGGCCACTCTGTTCCGAAGGTTTCGGATACAGCTCGGATACGTAGGGTACCTCGGGACTATACATTTCAGGCGCACATACGCTGAACCCGGCTGGAACCGGCTCGGATACTTTGTTAGAGATGTTGTGGTCGTAGGGTACCCCGTTTCCATTCATTTCGGGTGTTGATCCCTGTCCCAAGGGTTGTGGTGGCACCTGGGTAACCGCTGGCATCCCGCTGGAGAGTTTCTGGTTGCTGTCGTTGGCGACGAATTCCCACGAACTGTTTGCTGTCTTGCTCTCGCACATTACGCCAAGTTGCCGCGCTAATGCTTGGCACGGGCTTTTCCGCTGTGGTTCTACGTGAACTTTATCATTATTATCCACATGGTGATGGAAATCCGCCAAGCCAGAGTTTGGAGCGTTCTTGCTGGCACCGTTGGCGTTAAATTCCACCTTTTCCTTTTTTTTCTTATTTCTAGGCATTGTTGCGGGTAAAATCGAAAATTCCAGAAGCTTCGGGCAGTGCTGTGCAGTGGATAAGGTGGCCTTCGATAGGTCATTGCAGTGTGGCCAACTCTCATCTGTAATAACTTTCTTATATCAATATCCTACATCAATACGTCTGCCGATTGAGGATTCCTTTAAAATCCAGCTAAATATGTAAAATATGTATAACATAAAAATACTTTTCCCCAAATTTAAATCAAATTTGTATATGCATATAACTTTACTTTTTAGGATTTGTAGAAGCTACATTTAAAAGCCTTTTGCTCTCCAAAAAAGAAGACATTTTCTGCATAATTATAGCATCTTTTTATTAGCGAATAGATGTACTATTTAACAAAGGATGGGTCGTTTTGTAGTCGATCCAAAAATGTAAAAAACATTGGACGACTATAACTGGCGAATACTGTGGAATCATTCGGAATGAATGTATTTGATATATACGGCGATAAACATCCGACAAGTGTGAATGAGGGCACCCACGTTTTCTGATCTGAAGTTTGTTTGTTGATCTATTCATTTAAGAGTACTTTGTACTATGCCTGTGGCCTAGACATTGGCTATTTTTCGCCTGTCTACTTTCTCCCCCCTTCCCCCCTCGCACAGCCTCTGGGACATGTGAAAATTTGGTCTGCACGCATTTTCTATAAATCATTCAAATTGTCAACACGAATTTATTTCTTCTGGGGTATGTCCGACTCCCCCATACAGCGGAAATGTCCAGGGACAGGTGGGGGAGGGCTTTGTGCTTTTGTCAGGCATGTCAGGCCGTGTGTCTTCGAGTGTATGTGTGTGTGTGTGTGTGTGTGTGTGTGTGTGTGTGTGTGTGTGTGAGTGAGTGTGTGTTCCCGTTACAACGGTCTTGGGTCTCCTCGTCTTTGGCTTTGCGGTTGGCAACTCTGCCATTTGCCGTTTGCCATTTTCCAATTGTTGCTGCTGTTATTTAAGCAAATTTATTTCCCTGCTGCCGCATCGCATCGCTGTTGCTGTTTCTGTTGCTGTTGCTGTTGCCGCTGGCATTGCTGTTTGCTTTTCATTTCCGGCCACGTCGACAAATCACAGAACAACCCAAAAAAGGATATTATCTGCACCAAAACTGTTTGCCTCAGTCCGGGCTTCCTTTATTTGTCTAAATAATTTGCAAAACATTTTCATACCCCGTAATCGTGGAATACTTAGAGGATATATTCTGTATGTTCGAGTATTCAACAGACAAAAGGAATTAGTTTCTTCAGTCTGTTTATATAAAGACATTCTCAATTATAAAGTATATCCTTAAACCTGCTTGAACTAGCCTGATCGTTTATAATTCAAAAAAGATATGATACCTTTAATTTTATCGAAGTCTAGTGTGGCACAATTATCGTTCAATCATCACAATCGGACAGTTATAACGATAAGAATAGGAAAAACAATATATGTACATATCTGCGTAGTGGGTATCTCTTAGTCGGAATGCCGATTGAAACGTGCTTACTTCCTTATTTTGTGGATTTTGTGTGCTTTGTGTGTGAGTATTACCCACTTCCTAATGGTCTTATAAGTGGGGCTCTCTCTCTGTATTTCTGTGACCCGTAATCTTGATCTTGGCTGTTCGGGTCACTTCATTTGGCCCGGGCCCAAATCGGTCATTGTAGTTCACTCAATTTTCGACTCACGTGTGCAAATAGAAAACAAGAACCGCCCGGTCATAACTACATACATAGCTGTCCAATTCCCATCGAAAGCCCCACCACCATCCCAATTTCTGTGACATTCGTAATGCTAATTGCCTGCACAAATGTTTGCGCCTCTGAAATTTCCACTTGTCATTCAACGGCAATGATGATGGCTCACTTAGAGTGGTTCCAGATATCGGCTTAGTTGTGCCCGGAGTGCATTTAGTCTTGGTAAGCCCTTCCATGTACGATGTGCGCAATGGGTGTGCGTGTGCTCCTTACGGGTCTGTTCTTGATCGTCCTGCCAGCCTTTGGCCTAACCATCACCACCAGCCGTAATGTCACCGAGTTCCTGGGACACCGCCAAAAACGCTGGCTGATCTATCAGAACAGCGGATCGATGAAGTTCAGCATCGGACCATCGTTGCCAATACCCTTGGAGGATCATGTCACGTTTCGCTCCTGTGTACTGTCCTTCACGCTCCAGGGAGGCACCTACTCGCTGCCCACCTCCCCCATCTGGCCCTGGGACAAGTGGGAGGGCACTTTCGCCCGTTCCCTGACACAGATGAGGCGGAACATCGAGAGGCACGCCGCCAGTGGAGACATCCGGTATGCAGACGATGCCAGACTGCTGGTCTACACCGCTCTGGAGGAGTACATGGGCAGGAGGAATGATGACATGGCCGTGGGCAGGCAATGCCTGCTTCGCTCCATATGCGAAAATGCCCAAATCCACCACCACATTGGGGTGTTCTCCGAAATCTTGAACATTGTCCTGAGGTAAACGTTTAATTTGAATCATTGAATTGATGGCTCTAACGAACTCCTACTTTAGTCCAGGCAAGGCGGATCTGGATAAATCCTACCATGATGCCTATGCCGCTGGCAAGGCAGGCGCCGATTGCCTCGGCCTCTACAGGACCTGCCCACGCGGGGACAATTTCCTGGACGAACTACTGATTGTGGAGCATGATTGATTTACTGCTGATGCTTCTGGTGATCGTAGTCGATGGAACCACAATAAAGTTTTCGACTAAATCAAAGTGCATATCTAATGGGTCTCGTCCTGTGTCGGATTGGGATGGATGTGCTTGTTGCATAATTTGGGGCGGAAATGCACGGATGCATGTCTTCGGGGCAGGAAACTGTGTTGTCAGAGGATGGCTCAAGGATGAGAATGTGTGTGTATCGTGTTCGTGTGGGTGTGTGTATCCATGCATTTACGATATCAGTTTATGCGTCATCTGTGGGTTGATAGGGATTGCAGCCCTCAAAAGTTTGTGGCTTGGTTGTTTTACTGAACGACTCCAAGAGGACCAGAGATACCAATGATACAGAATAAGCTTCCAGCATATGCACTTCCCGATCTCAGCATCGTGATATTGAGCGCCGCATGAACATGGCAGCCACAGATAGTTACCTATTGCGATGCACCATCACAAGTTCAAACACCGCAAAGTTGAACAGGCGGCCCCCTCCCCCACTACCACCGCCGCCCTCCGCTTTGCTGTGCTCTGCTCCTCTCACAATGCTAGCTGCACTTTGCATGGCTCCTTTATCCCAGGCGCTCTCTCTCTCTCTCTCTCTCTCCCTCGCTCCCTTGCTGTCACGGGGCTCCATCTCCTCCTGCTGTCGGTGTTCTTCGCGGTGGTTGTCATAATCGCATTTGAATTAGCTGTGCACACAAATGCTGATGTGGAGAGAACGAGAGAGCGAGAGAGCAGAGGAGCGCCAACAGGGTGATGCACGCACACGCAAGGCGTATTTATGCAAGGTAGCCTCCATTTTTCGAGTCACATTAATTCGTCGCCACTTTGCAAATATGTACATATATTTATATGATGAGAACCCTTTTTAGGAAGTCCTCTTTTTGTATTAATACCCTTTTTCTACACACATGCAAATATCAAAGCTGCCACACCCTGTATGGAGGAGACTGCTGTCAGCGTCTGCAAGCCTAATGTGCCACTTAAGACGCATTTATTGTCTTTCGTACCCGTCGTCGTCGTTCTTGCTGTTGCTGTTGCTGCTGCTGCTGCATGGTGGTTGCATTTTCCATTTAATTGACGCCATTGTTGACAAAATGGCGGTCGTGAGTTGGCTTTCGCTGCAGCCCGAAGCTAAAGCTGGAGCAGCAGCCGCCGCCACAAGCCATTAATGTTAAGCGATTTTTGAACGGGTGGAGGAGAAGGGGTGCACAGGGTCAGGTTTCGACTCCCCTTCCAAGAAGATACATACTTGTTCATCCGCGAAAGGGAGGTCTGCGTGAAGTAGGCGTGGCTGAAATCACTTGCAATTACCGTTAGCAATTTATCGTTGCATGGTGGCAGCGGAAATGTTATCGAGATTGCTGATGATGTGTGTGGTCTGACGGAGCATTCTTGGAACAATTTTAAGCTTATCCTTTCATTTGTTAAGAGACATTATTGTGGAAGCCTTTGATCAGGATTCATCTACACTTTATTGTACGTTTTTAATGTTTTAAACCTAATAAGAAGTCTAATCAAGACTCTGTGAAGCATACGTTTAGCTCTGCCCGCAAAGCTCCTTTCGCCTTCAATCCTCCAAATCCACTGCGAAAGCATCCAAGACACTCTTTCCTCTCGGACACTCCTCGAACTGCTCCAAGCAGTGGCTGCCGGCTAGCCCCGCCGCATACGCCTCCCTATAGGAAAGATCTAAACGCGCCTTCCCAGGTCTGGAACAGTCGATGAAAAGTTTCGAATTGTTTTGGAAAAATTATGCATTGTTTACTTACGTAAGCAAGATGTTCAGGAGTTCTGCCACGATTCCCAAGTGGTGATGTATCTGGGCATTCTCGCAGATGCCGCGCAACAAGCACTGACGGCCCAGACCCACTGAACCACTTGCCTGGTCCATGTAGTTCTCCAAGATCTCGTATACAAACAGTCGGGTATCGTCCTCGTGCGAGGCATCCAACCGTCGGACCTGCTCCTGCAGCGATCGCGCATAGATCGTCTCCCATTTATCCCAGGGATAGAGCGGTTCTGAGGGCAACGTGTATCCACCAAAGTGGAGTGTCCAGAAGTAGAGCAAACCACGCCAGGTAACCGCATCCTCCAGTTGGGTGGGCATCACGGGTCCGACTACCAGCCGTATTGTTCCGCCGTTCCTGTATATCAGCTGATGACGTTTCTGTCGGGTATGCAGGTAGTCCGTAAGATTGTGGGTGGCCATAGGCACCACAATGTCGTAGGCGGCGCTAGCCAGGGGAAGAAAGCAGCCATAAAGAAGCATCCAAATCATTTTCATCATTAACCGTCGACTGATGCAGGCACAACACTCTTCAAGAATGAATCCCACTTGGTAATGCTATCCAGCGCTGGCCGTATTACCAATTTCAATAAATATTTACCCGTCCACTTAGCACGGACCACGAATTGGGTTATAAAGACATCCAGAAGATTGGGCTGAGCCACTCCCAACACCCACATGCTAGTGAATTGAGAAATTAACTTTGTAATATTATCTGGTAATTATTTATGTAAACCTACCTTTTATTTAGTTCAAGCTTTGACTTCTTGTATGAGATTTCAAGTTTCGCGGTCAAAAGCGTGCGATTTGTAACACAGCGCGTTGAACCAGTTCGGAACTTGGTTCACCTTCCATTTCAAGTGCAAATGGTGTTATGACTTTGAGACTTTGCTATCTGACTAACTGTAAAACAGAGAAAGCCTTATGGTAAAAGCATGCGGTGAGAGCGAGAGAAATATATGCGTCAGCTTGGCTTTCCAGTTGAGATGGGACACTAACCATACAGTACTATATACATAGATGCGTCAGTTTATACAAAGGCATACAAAAACGTACCAACAGAATTTTCTGCGTGCGTTCCCAGCAGTCAGGCAGGCCAGCAGCACAATTGCATGTGTAACACACAATATGTTCTCACAAAAATATTTTATTGATGTTGTACTCGAATCCTCATCTGTGAAGTGCTGTGATTGAATGCCGATTGAAGAAACATGCTGCTACTGTTCTGGTACGTTCAGTTGTCTTCTGTTATACAGAGATCTAAAGGGCGTGAAGGAACTGGTGCATGCCTCCGAACAGCAGATGGATCCGTGAGTTCTTCACTTTGCTCACGGTTATCCTGCTCGTGGTACGATTTATCATGACCTTCGCAGAACTTACGGCCAGGTGTGGTGACCATGTATGTGGATACCGGAGTGGATACTCAATCATTTCTTTCGTGCTTTCAGCAATCCCAAACTGACAAACTCTATGGTAGAGATGCTCATCCACACTATCCTTGCCCAGGCCGTCAATAATGTGGTCCTCAACTTTTACGAACTCCTTGTGAGCTATGGCGGTTATCATTCCCTCTGGAAAGTATCAATAAATGATCGATATTTCATGTTAGAACCAGCCAGGACTCTTCGAATCAATTTGAGATCATTACTCAAAACTTTCCTTCAAATTAGTTTTCGTAGGGGCATATTCTGTTAGATTATTTTCTCCTAGATTAAACGGCATCATAATCCTTACATGTATATACATATGTAGATGTGTCAGTTCATATAAAGAAAACATTATAATATTATTATTATTGTTAGTATTATTATTATTATTGGTATCGGAACCCAAGACTGCAGCATGCCCTCGCTCTCTGTCTTTGGGTTAATGCGGGAAGGAGGTATTTTGGTGGGACAGTCAACGCAGACCGCTATTTCTCTTAGTTTTGCTCGCACTTGTCATGAGAAATTGGAAAACCATAAATGGAGAGGGGAACCACGACCGCTAGCTATGTTCTAATGTTAAATTTTGCACTGTTATTATCTTCTTTCCACCTAATGACCTATTTGATCAGAATTATATATATAAATATAAAATCTGTTTCCATTATGTTTTACATCTGCTTCTCTCTCCTTTCTTCTCACACCAACACCAGTCGTTCTATCTCGCTCTCCTTCGCCAGAGCACGCACGCTGCACGAGGTAGAGAGAGAGAGAGAATGAGTAAGTGTGTGAAAGGGGATGGCTTTCTTCATTCTGGGTAAAGTAATGATCTGATCTGACCCAGATTCGGCGATTTCGAATGTCAAACAAGACGGACAGACGAACGGACGGAAAGACAGACAATATCGACTCGGCTGTTAATGCTGATCAAGAAAATACACACTTTATTGTCGGAAACGTTTGTTTCTGAGTTTTACACACATCCACCGCTAAACTAATATATCCCTAAACTCTTCGACTACCGGGTATAAAAACTACGTCTCCGGCACGGAAACAGAAAAAAAGAATGATGCAGCCCTAGTGTAAATAGCCTATTATTTATTATTATTTATTTAAGTACAAAATAATTTTATGTAAAATACGTGTCAAAATAACGTAGAAAATAATCAAGTTTGTCAAAATTCTGTTGCTAACTACATCCGTGTAGTTGCGATGTAGCAGATCTAATTCAATAATTGTGTTGAATTGCTTAAACATTTTAGTCCGTTAAAGCATCTTAAAACTTTGAAAAATAAACATTGATTAATCTAGTCCTTGCAGGTTTATTTCCTTCCTTCCTTTTCAAATCCAATTTTGCTGGCTGGGTGGGTATGTGTATTGAAAACATAATTTTTACACAACTAGTGCCTCAGTTCTTTTGATTGATAGCCGGGAGACGGCTATGAACACTAATTTTACGTTTGGTCTCTCATGCTATCTCTCTCTTCGCAGCAAAGTCTAATGTCACAACACCATGAGAGCTACCACATTGAACTAGTTCGGCACTTGGTTCACCTTTCCACCCTACAAATTATCGATGTTTAATATAAACGATCTTTTCGTATCAAAAATACAAATATCGTTCAAGATCATATGACTCGGGTAAACAACAAGAGCAAAATAGTATTATTTATCAAAAAATAGCTAATATTTACGGGTTTCGATGAACGCCGTGATTGCGCTCTGCCACTTCTGCGAGGCACACGGCCCCTGCGCCATTTTCTGCACCCAGACGCTGCGGGATACCAAGATTGAGGACCTGCCACTCGAGCAGCATCAACAACAGCAGTCGCAGAAAACATGCTCCGCCTGCAATTACTCCATGGGACGTAACAACAGTGGGATATACAGTAAGGACACGGAGAGCGGAGCCACTTTTGTGAGCACGAGGGTGGCCGTCCTGACTGAGGTGGCCACCTTGGTGAAGCAGGCGGCGGTGCTGAGCCTTAGCAATGGGATAGACTCCAACAAGGATGGAGAGTTTGTGTTCTTTGGTGACTCGACGCGAGGCCACATCCTTAGCCACAAGTTCCGTGTGAGCGATCTGCAAGCGCGGGGCTACTTCCAGCTCTACTCGATTATTGTCCTGATGAAGGACAAGTACTTTTTGCTAAACACGAAGCCGTTTCTGGCCGAGCACCTCAAGAAGGTTTCGTCCGAGCTGCAGGCGGGTGCAAACAAAACCAAAGAGACCGAGGAGCGACGTCAGAGCGAGCGACAGAGACGACTTTCTGGAGCACCGTTTCTGATGCATTCTTCGCGCTCCCTGCTGGAGTTAACGGGCGAGGAGAACATATTTGCTCAGCTGCATTCGCACTTTTCCTGGCTCCTGCTGGCCGGTTCGCGCTTCCTCACCGAGCACGTAACCTTCGGAAATCTGCCTTGGCTGCCGCATCAAAGCAGCGGCCGCCCGCCCGCCCAGCGCCTCACCTATAACAGCTCCACCCTGCCCATGATACAGAAATACGAGGAGAGCATTGACGACCCCGACCAGGAGGAATTCTTCTCGCTGCGGCACATCAAGAACGTGGTCCGCAAGGAGGAGTTCGCGACAGTTTGCTACTGCGCTCTAACGGGTGTGAAAATCATAGTCCGCGGCGCACCCGAGCGCACCTTCCGCTTTATGGTGTGCTTGAAGAAGCTCCTCCCAGAGCCCATGCACAATCTTATGCGCATCGATGCCCAGCACCAGCACTCAATCAGTTCCGAGTACAAGATTATATCGGTGTCCAACGACATTGCCGTGCCCATAGCCAGCGCTTCTGTGTTTCGCATTGATTTTCTGGACAAACATGTGAACGGACACGAAGTTTCCGTCAAGTGGCCGGGAGAGTTGCCCAGAAAACGTAAGCACTACGGCATGATTCCAGCTTAAGGTAGTTTTATCGTATATTTATCTATGTATATTTCCCCGCAGTGCCAGATCTCATGGTTAAGCTGCTGAAGGCGGTGGAGGAGAAGATCTTCACAGAGCTGGTGCTCAACAAACAGACAAAGGTTCTCATCGAGGAGTGGAAAAAGTGAGTTTGAAGTACATAAGCAACCGTGCAACCGTCAATGCTTACATTGCTCCTATTTTTCTGTTGCAGCAAAGCAACCTGCCTGAATCACGCCAAGTCCACCAGTGTGCAGGCCAAACTGAAGAAGGTGTTGGGTGTCCAACCGCAGGACCAGCCACTGATAAACTATTGGAGCACTCACTTGCACTAGGAGCAGGACTATTACTTGTATATAGCTCGAGAATATTAGTTTCACTTTTTGGAATAAAAATTCTTTATTGCCGCAACGAGTGCGACGGCTAGTTTCCTCCAAACTGACAAATCAATATCTTTACCAAAAAGTGACGACGGCCGTCGACGGTCCAAATCCAGGATGTAGTTGCTTACTTCTTGTAACCGCAGCTGGACCGACGACCACGAGCACGCTCGAACTTGCGTCCCTTGGAGCGGACATAGGGGCGTGTGTGCGAGTGGGGCACACCAGGAGCCTTGCCGAAGTGCTTGCAGGCGGTGCGAGCAGTGCGCTTGCCCTGTAGCAGCAAGGTGTTCTTGCCGGTAGGCGACTTCAGGGCCAACTGGTCGAAGGTCAGGACCTCGCCGCCAGCCTTCAGGATGCGCTCCCTAGCCGTCTGGGTAACGTGCAGGGCGCACAGCGTCAGCTTAGGAACCACCAACAGACGGGCATCATCGGTGACTGTGCCGACAACCACAACAGTGGACTCGGGCTGGTTGGCAGCCTTGAAGAAACGTGCGATGCGCTGCAGAGATAGTGGTGGCCGATTGATCTTGCTCATAAACAAACGCTTCAGGATGATGCGGTTGAACTTCTTGTTCGTACGGCGCTGGAGGAAGCGGTACAGCTGGAGAATGATAGAAGTATAAATTAGCGACTCTTGTTCCTCATTGAATTTCAGCCAGAAAATAATCTTACCTTGACGAGCAAACGCAGGTAAACATCCTGAGATTTCGGCTCGGTTCTGCGAACCTTGCGATCGTATTTGTGGTTGATATCAATACCCTGGAAAGAAAATATTATTATCAACTGTTGTGCATGTGTTCCTTCATCACATATTCCAGCTTAGAAGCAATAACTTGCAACCACTTTTGAGATGTTTATAAATTTATTTTCAGTTTACGGTTTACAGTTTACTGCGTCCTTACCATTTCGCGACCGGAAAAAGAAAGAGTGGATGCAGTCAGTGTGACCGCTGATACTGTCTGGCCCTCAGAAATATACCAAAACAGACCGTCTAATTTTCAAAATATACCATAAATATACCTATGATAAACTGATTAAATATACCTAGAAAATACCGTCATAACTTAAATATACCGTCGGTTCGATTTCGACCTAAAAAATACCGAAAAGTATTAAAAATACCGTAAGCGGTCAGCCTGAAGCAGTGTGAATACAGAATCGATGCTTTGAAATATTTATTGTTATTTAATCCGTGTAAATGTACCTATGTACAGAAAGTGTTTCCATTATTCATCAGCGTCAATAGCCGAGTATAGCTAAGTAAGGTTCGGAAGATCCGATTACTTGTGCGCTGTTCTGCACATTTTTTCCCCCTGCTAATGTGTTTATTTACAAATTAATTTTGTCAAACATTTTGTGTGAAAACAGCATGCTTATATTCGTCATGCATTCGACGGCTTCAATAAGATTAAATTTGTCTTCATTACTAAATTTTTCTATCCGGCCTGCCCGATTGTCTCCCTCCGATTTGATTGTACCAGCGAAATATCGCTAGTGCCTAGCAAAATACTATTGGTTGCCGTTCTAGTATTAAACGGTATTCCTCTTTTTTGATCTGAGTATTTTTTATTATTCGTTTATGTAGTTTTTTTTGTAGATTTATTTTTTAAACATTTCGTTCCAATCTTAATGTAAATATAGATGACTTAAAAAAACTTTCTTTGATTGTCGATGGTCCACATCATCTAGCACTAGTGCGTTTTGTCCAAAATACCAGTTTGTAGAATAAACTGAAAGAAATTTAGTATGACCAGCACAAATTCTTCATAATGTAAATACCAAATATGGAATAAATACACTATATAGAATATTTTATTAGAAGTCATTACCAGGGTAACCGTTTACGGTATTTTTAATCCTTTTCGGTATCTTTGAGGTCAAAATTGAACCGACGGTATATCGGTATATAATGGTATATTTTGTCAATTTCATCAATCTATTAAATTTCATTTTCAAAGGTATATAGAAATCCAATAAAAGCAAGTGTTGATTCATTAATCGGATAAAATTATGTGGGCACGGCTAAATGTTCTATCTAGCTAATAATATTCCACGGAATATCAAAATCGAGGAATATGTAAAATATAACTTGAATTCGTCAGTATATTTACGGTATATTTTGGTACACTGGTCATTACGCAGAATAGAATAGGCCCAACAAAAATACCATTATCATACGGAAAATGGCAGCGAATTTACGTAAAAGCCAAAATGTGAGTACAAGTATAAATTTATTAATTAATTTATTAAACTTTATACACATCGTGTTTCTTAGCTTGTGGGGAGTCTGCATAAATGTTTCGCCACGGCGGCCAAGGTGCAAAAATCGGCGCCCATAAAAAGCAAGACACTTTCTGCTGTTGGAGAATCAATTGCCGCAAGGGGGTAAATAAATATTTTCGATATGTTATGTACTCTTTTCACAATTATCATTCCATCATAGGTTTCTGCGGCCTCACAAGCCCTATGCTCCCCCCAGCAATGCAGCGGAACGTGTGCGCTCCGTGGCCGGCTCGCTACAGTTGACCAGTGACAATCGAAAGCTGGACAATCTTTCCGATAAGTTTCAATTTCTATCCGCATGCTTTCAGGAACTGCAGCACGGAGTTCCAAACTCCCAGGTCCATGAACTCTGCACCGTGGCCGATGTGATAGCATTTTACGAGACTCCTGTCGATACGACTGCGCCTTTGGATGCTCTTAAGCGCACAGACCTTCCTGAGAATTTGCACATACAGTACGAATATTTGCGTTTCAATCCCGAGACGGATACTAAATTCAATGGAAAGACGGCGTTCCCGAAAAGCTCCACTCTGGTGACGGGTCTGAAATACCGTGGCAAGTACGAGGGGCATGAAGCCAAGCGGTCTTGGCCTTAGAAAATATTTTTTAGAGCTCGTTAGTTCGTTTATATTTTATTAGTATATAATAAAGTATATAATAATAAAGTTTGAGAATCTATAATAATCCGACTACAGCGTCCAATAAGGTGTCACTTTTGAAAATAGTCTCCATTGCTGCTACTACACGCTCATCCCGCAGTAGCTCCATGAGCCGTTTGTCTTCCTTGACCGCCTCCAGGTTTGGATACATTAGCTCTACGTCTGTTTCGGTCACCGCAGGTTTGTTCATAATACTAAGAATTTTCTTCTGCAGCTCAATTTCTGGATCAGGATCCAGAAGCTTAGCAGCGGCGTTGGCCTCGCCCACCTCTCTCTTCAGCTGTTCCTCCCGCTCCCCTTGCAGATATTTGATTATGCATTCATATTGCAAGGCCGTCATCGGTCGATTGTCTGCAAGCATGTCGATCAGTTGCTGCATCTGGTCAGGATGTCGTCTTTGGGGTTGGGGCATCGAAGCTGGCCCGGCGGGGTTGTTCACGGCTTCACGCTGACCCTTCAGCCTAAAGTCTGTGGCGATTAGATTGACGGCATCCTCAAGCGGCATGTTGCGGTGCTCGGCAGGGACTCCATACAATATGTTAACTGTAATGCTGCTGAGAGATTCGTGCTGGGGAGTGACGAGCACGGCGTAAAGGCAGCCGCGAGAAGAAATGTTGGCCAGCACCTTGCCCAACATGACATCCTCATTGGGAAACAGAACATCCACTCGCATGCCCATATTCCTCAGCCGATGCTCAATGTATTCCGCATATTTTCTGCACAAATAATAAGATTCAATTAATTGTTGGTTGGTTCTGAGCTAAGTAAATGCCAACTCACGTATTATCCCTATTTACTACTATGATCTCGCAATCATTGATGACTGGCTCTCCGGCTGCTGCAGCCGCTGCCGACATCACAATGCCTCCTTGAACTGTCACAGGAACCTGGGGCATCTGGAGGTTCTTTGCATTTCCGTTTGCATTTACCCCTTTTGCGGCTCTTTTGTTTGCGTTACGCACTCTCAATATTTTTGTCTTGAATGTAGATTTGTTTAGGGCCATGGCACATTTGTTGGCCACCTCCTCTGATTCCAACTGCACGAATCCATAATTTTTCTGCACCACCGCTCCCAGAACCTTTGCATATGGAAGGAAAATGCTGGTCAGCTCCTCGCGCGTGCATACCGGAAGATTACCGACAAATATACGATTTCTTACTAGCGCTGGATCTGTTATAATATTATAATTATCGGCTTCAGTCATTTTAATTTGTTTCGCTAAAAAAAAAGTCTCAAAAGGACCAGCCAGCCGTGAGAGCGAAACTATTTGTTAGAGATGAACGACGTGATTTCGATACAGCCAACTTTTTAGAAGAAAAAAATAGCTGTTTCTTGTGAAAGCCAAACAACAAGAAAAAATAGCTAGCTTATATTCAAACAAATTTCTTTAAAAATAGCCAACTACACCTAATTCTGTTTTTACACGGTAGATTGGTTCCTGAAAAAACCGTGTAAAAAAATACATTGATCGTATACGCAAAACAACGAAAGAGAAACAAATATGTACGTATTCCCTTTATGCTCTTTCTTGTTTCCGTTTGTTTTCTAGCTGTGTGTGTTTTTTATATATTTCTGTTGTTATTTTTAACCGTGTTATATGGAATAAAACCGTGTAAAAAAATTAAATTGTTTGATTTTCAAACCGTGTTATTTCAAAACCGTGTAAAAAAGACCGTTTAAAAACAGAATTAGGTGTATTTTATTTATTATACTTTCGAAAAACTAGCAAAACATAAATATTTGTAAATAGTGTTCGATTAATCGAACATTAGTAGTAGCCATTAACTAGCCGTAAAATAGCTGAGTTAGCAACACTACTTCGATAGGACAGAGAAGGAACGATATCATCTAATCGAAAGCAGAGCTACCATTAACGTAACGGAAGTTGAAGAATATATTTTAATGAATTTAATAATAAATTAAGTAATACTTAATAATATGGATCAAAAATCACCATCGCCTGGTCGGAATGTAACAGCGTCTGCAGCTTCTCAGCTTCTATCCGAATCGCAAGTAGAGATGCGCAGATCGCAAAGACTGATTGATAAAGAAAGCCGCTGTAAAACAAAAACGAAATCTCTAACAAATACTGTCTCCCCGCAACTGTTCGACGAAACAGATGATGAATGGAGTCAACCACTTTGTCAGCTTCTGCCGTTGACTCAAATTGTGCACCAGGAAGAACCAGTGGCGATCAAACGGCGATCGAGTTCCGTGTCTGTGAAGCATGTTGTTCCCTTAAAGCGTCGCAAGGGCCGGCCACCGGCAAAAAGAACAACGAAAAATGCCAATAATAGCATTAGCTGCTACCATGAACTACAGAAGAGCCAATCAGAAGTGCTGAAGTCAGCTACACAGTGGGAGGTAGGCGAGTATCAAGAGCAGCGTCAGCGTCCTGCCACTTCAGCGCAAGGCTCACCTCAGCCGTTTGGACAAACAGATGCAGAGTGTAGCCTGCTTCTTTGCGTGCAGGAGCTGCAGCAGCAGAAGCCTTCATCTCAAGTTGTGCACTTAAAGAACAAATTACGATCTTTGCATTCTTCGAATAACAACGAGAATAGCCCTTTAAAGCAGCTGAAGGGCCAGATTGCATCTCAAGGCAAGGCAGGACAAGGCGCTTCTTTTTTCAAACAGGATCAGCGTCCTGTGACTTCAGAGTGTTTTGGAGAAACAAATGAAGAACAAACTATGGAGCAGGTTATTCCCTTAAAGAGGCGCAAGGGCCGAGCACAATCCAAGCAAACGCAACCAGAAGTGATGCAGGCACAGTGTCCCTCCACTGCATCGCCTATTGAAGACAATTGTTTGTCGAGTAGTCAACTGCAACTGCTGGGAAAATCATACAAGGAATATAGTCAACGGATTTGCGAGCAGCAGGAAGACTCCTCCACTGTTTATGTTGAAAAAAAAGCTCCACCACTTGATATCCCTTTTAAGCCGCCGAACGAAGGATCCTCAACCCAAGGCAAACCAAAGCAATCATCCACTTTTAAACGATATGAGAAAGAGTATCAGAAGCAGTCTCCCTCGAAGCTGCCGCCCAAGTATCCAGCACATTTTGTACACCAGCTGCCACCTCTGGGAGGGGGAGACAGGAGCTACATGCACATGCGACCCAGAGCGGCTCCAGCGGCCCAGCTGCGTGAAATGTGCCCCACACCAGAGCTCACTCCCGTGGCAGAGCCGCAGAAGGCACCTCTGACAACCTTTGACGACCTCTCGCCACCCAATCCAGGCTCGGAGAGCTCTGGCACGCTCTCCCTGAGTGACTCCATCGGCGAGATATTTGGCACCAAGAACATCAGCCGCATTCTGAACGTCGAGTGCCCGCGTCAGTATATCCTCATCGAGGATCACCTGCCGGCCATGGCCATGATGCTGAATGTAGAGCTGGTGCGCCTTCGAGCAGTCCTCGACCTAACACAGCGCCTGACGCACGAGCAGATACTAAATTGGCCACTGAAACTGGAGAAGCCAACCAATGATTGATTATTTTTAGGTGTTTTTTGATAATTCAGTATATTCTCTGCTTTTGTGGGAGGCACAGGAGTGGGGACAGGATAGGTCCAAGTCAGCAACGGAGAGAGCGCCATTGGGCCACAAAGAAGTATCGGGAAGCTTATGTAGCAATTTCTGTATTCTTTTAATTGGTATTTAATATGTATAGTTTTTCTGTTTTTCCGTTTTGTTTCCTTTTTTTTTACGTTATTTTTGCCTTAGACTTTCAGAGTGCAGAATTTTGTTTAAACCTTTTACGTTTGTTTTGTTTTGTTTGTTGTATATATTTTAAATTACTAATTCTAAACGTTATCTAGACTTTATTATACTTCAATAATTGGTTTGCTTTGCCTTCCCATTGTTCTACTTCTACGACAATCGACAGCAGCAATCGTGGCTTTACTTTGTTTTTTTTTTTTGTTTCAACGTAAATGTATATACAACCGCATCATCATCAGCATCGCAGCATAGCAGGATGCTCCATTTAGTAGTCACTGTCGTAGCTGACATCCTGCTGAGCCTGCGTCGAATCATCGGATCGCTCGGAATTGGGCTCGAGATCGACATCGAGGGCAGTCGTGTTGGCCGTACAGCAGCTGGGGTGGGCCATGGAGTCGAAGGCATCTTTGATTTGATTGTTGGCCCCCTTGGGATCGAGATCGGTGGCCCAGCTGAAGTGCATCAGTGCCAGATCCATGTTGCCGAGAGTCTTGTGTATTTTGCCAATGAGATAGAACACCACAGATTCCTTTGGCACAATCTCCTTGAGCTCCTCCAGCTCGCGCAGGGCCTCCTGGTACTTGCCCAGCGAGTGGTATATCGAGCCCCGATGGAATCGCGCCAGCGGATTCTTTGGATCCAGTGTGGCAGCCGTGTTGAGAGTCTGCAGCGACAGGTCCTTCTTCTTCATGTAGAACTGAATCGTCCCGATGTGCACCAGGATCACAGAGTTCTGTGGATTGATTTTCAAGGCCTTCAGGTAGTGGATCTCGGCCAGTTCGTACTTCTCCTGCTTGGAGTAGATGGTGCCAATGCCAAACCAGGCATTGTAGTGTCTGGGATCTCGCACGACGGCCGCTCGGAAGTAGTCCATGGCCTTGTCAAACTCCTCGGTGAGCACCAGCTCGTGGCCCAGCAGGGTGTAGCTGTAGACAAAGTCGGGATCCACCTGGACGGCTCGCTTGAAGAATTTGATAGCCGTCTCGTGCTCCTTATGCAGGGAGAAACAGTTGCCGGACACACACCAGGTCACTGGACTGCTCTTGTTCTGACTGATGAGGTCCTGGGCCAGCGAGGACAGCTCTACCTCCTTTTGTAAATGCCATAGGGATGTTGAGTATATCTCCATGTAGTCTAGGCGACACGGCTCCGCCTTGTGTATGCCTTCGAAGAGCACCACCGCCGCTTCGTAGTCCCTCATCTCGTATCTGCACAGGCCAATCAGGGACTGCACCCAACTGGAATTCAAATGATGCTTTGGTATCGTTGTCTCTAGCTGCTTGATGGCCGACTTGCACTGAAACGTCGAGAGCAGCTTATAGGCCTCGGCCAAGTCGCGCAGCAGCGACATGAGACCGTCAGCCGACTGCTTCTTCAGACTTAGCAGCTGATGGGCCATGGTCTGGGCATTGTTCAGGTTGTTGTTGAGCAGCACCTTGGCCTCTTCGGCGGCACTGCGGTTATTGTTGTTGTTGGCTGCCGACGTAATCGTCTCGACCTTCTCCTTGCGCGCCTGCTTCTCGCTCAGCTTGTCCGACAAGTGGCTGGTCTTCTCCTCAATCAGCTCGTTGTTTAGGCAGATCTTCGTCATGCGGGACTTGGTTTTCCTGGGCGGCGAGCGCGGCTGCACAAACTTATTGTTGGCTATGTTGGGCGACTTGTTGTTCTCTTTTACAGAGTAGGCGGAATTGCTGAACAGGCGCGAGCTGCGGCGCACAGCGGCGTTGGGATTGGGCGGCACATTAAGATTATTGCCGTTGCCCACATTATTGTTGGGTGTTCGCGGCGTTATATTGCCGGCTTGGGTGAAAACGGCGGGCTTGTTGCTGTTGCTGCTGCTGTCCTTGCGGCTTATAAGTCCCCCCACATGTGTCTTTAGCTTTTTGCCCATCATCTTGGGCTCCTGGTTGACCTCGACGAGCATTTGGGGCATGGGGGAGTACGTGATATTCATGACTGGAGTGTGGGTTCCGTTGCCGCTGACAACGCTACCGCTTCCGACGAAGGAGCCATCGCTCCCAGAACAGGGACTAGTCAAAGGCCAAACCCCAAAGCTGGGAGTGGTCGGCGAGATGGTGGATAGGTATTTGAATTGTTTACGGAACGGAGTGCCACTGCTGACATCGTACAATTGACTTTGCTGCTGCTGCGGCTGACCCGTCTCTTGGGGACAGCCCATAGGCGTATCCTCCAGCATCGCCAGCATGCTGGAGTTCTGGGCGACTCCTCCGCCTCGAAGCATGCTCATGGAGCTGTTGAGATTGTTGTTGATGTTGTTATTGTTGATGGGCGTCATCAGGTTGCTGCTGTTGTTGTTTATCCCGAGCTGATGCTGGTTCTGATTCTGTGGTTGCTGCTGCTGTGGCTGGTGATGATCCACCGGTGTGGTCCAAACGTAATTGGAGCTATTGCTTATATTCGTGAGTAGATTCTCGAGAGCCGTTTGCTGCACCTGCTGCTGCTGGTTCTGCTGCTGCTCGATGCCGAATAGCACCATGGAAGTAGCATTGGCGCTGCTGCCTTGGCAGGTGTTGAACACATCCGTGCTTTGGATTTGGAATATTGACGCAGTGTCCATGTCCTGGCCCAGCAGGCACAGATCCGCGAAGGCATGCCACATGAAGGGGTTCAGCTTCAGAGCCCGCCTCAGAGCAGTTGCGGCCAGCTTGTTGCGCTCGGTCTTTATGCAGATTTGTGCTATCAGCTGGTAGGCAAAGCAAGCCAACTCTCCAAAGTCACGCTGCAGCTCGTCGAAGTTTTTCGCGTCCGCAAATCCAGTGGTTATCAGGGCGCTCTCGGCCTCGGCAAACTTCTTCAATTCGTAGGCGCACTTGGCCTGCAGGAAGCGGCACTGGGCCGAGCGGCGCGCCTTCTCCTTGAGCAGCCAATAGGCCTGGTGCACGAGATTGGAGCGAAAGTAGCTGGTGGCCAGTAGAAATATCGTCTCGTCGCATTCCACTGCAAGCAAAATAGAGCGAATAAAGAATTAGACACACAGCCACGCGAAGGGCCTTGACACACACGCCAAGGCCGCCAGCGCAAGCTAGCCAGCCAGCCAGCAGTACATACCTTCAGAGCACAGGCGCTCCGCCAAAAAAACAGCATCTTTGTGGTCGTAGTAGTTCATGCAATGCCATATGGCTGCCTGCATGATTGGCGGAAAGGGGAAAGGCAGGTAGAGAGAGAGAGAGAGTTTAAATCAATGTTTTCTGCTTTTCTTTTCTGCATATGAGTTTTTGCTATTGATTTACCTGAACAGGCTCCTGAATCATCATGTTTAGTTTTGTTTTGGGAAAACTTATTTGGATCGAGTCAATTCTAGGATTCCGGTTTGTTCTGCGGCTCTAATTCTACAATAATTCAGACATGCAGTGTATAAATCCAACAAATTATCATGTCGCCACTTGCACACGCGTTGCAAATTTTCCAACAATATAAGGGAAAAGAAAATGTGTTGTGTTGTGTGTGTAACTTGAATGCGGGGTGCCGCAGCGGTGGCGATGGGGCTCCTGCTCCCTCCCTGACCACTTTAATATATTGCAATTGGTTTGAGTTTCGAGTCGCCTCTGCTGCTTCTTCGTTTCTTTCAAATGTACTCGGGACTTGGGGCACACACACAGCACACTCCTGACTGGGAACAATTTTCGACAATCTTTTCAAGGCCTTTGCGTTGGGTATACACACGCACGAGTTAAATAAGCTATATGCACCAACTTTAAACTACACCTTCGCCACATTTTAGTTAGGTAAAACACGCTGCATCGCGCTGCACTCCATTTTAAAAGCAAAAAAACGCCAAGTAAAAAGGTAAAAGTACAAAAAGCGCAAAAAAACGTAAAACGCGTGAACTGCTCGTGATTCGTGATTTTGTTTGTTCGTGAAATGGTTTTTTTTTGAGCATAGTACTCGGTATCGTTCCGCATATCGTTATCGGCCACCGACTTTTGAATGAATATTTTTTCTAGAACCCATGGTCTTAAACAATTTTGTTTTATTGAATACCTACTTACTATTTAGGCTATAAGTACAGTACAAAATAATGATAAATTATCTTCTGCCGTCTCAACAACCTACTGTGAGTCACTCGAGCTTGAGCTGGAACTGTCTGTGGACATTACTTCCACATCATCTTGAGCACGTGTCTCCAGCGCTACGGAATTGCCAGAAGCACCCATTGTCATATGCAAATCCCCAAGATTCCAGTTGAATTGGTTTTGGAAGGCGCTCGGCACTTCACCAGCTCCTACGCTGCCAGCTCCCCCAGGGCCGGATAATCCGCGCTGAACATCTGGTGTAAGGCCGCTGTTCTGATGTGGCACCTGACCGCCATTGAGGTTTTGATCCGATTTGCCTAGCAGGCCATTTCGCATCTCAATATCCGTAGGATACGGGCGACGTAAGTCTCCGATGCACCACGTGAGGGGAGCGCTTACAGCATTTGCCGAGCTGATGCGGTGGGCGTATTTTATGAGCTCCTCTGAGGAGACCGGTCGCTTGTTGGCCTGGTTAATGCTGGCCAGTTTCTGACGCGCTTGGAAAATAGCGGTTGAGAGTATAAGTTCGGCATCCTTAAGCGACTTCTGCAGCTTCTGTATTTCCCGGTCCTGTTGGAGTGGAGCAGAGGAATGCAGGGCCAAGTCAGGCACTCTAATCAATCTTCAAATATTAATTCGACTTACGTGCACCTCGACCTTGGCCCGCAGCTTGTCCATGGCATCCTCTACTTTAGCCTGCTCCTCGGCCAGCTCCAGCATTTTGCGAAACTCCTCATCTTTGGCCACCAACAAGTCGAGCAAGTCGCCGAGCTCCGTGCTGGATATCTTTTGATGCGCCTGCTCGATCAGTTCCTTTGCGATCATTTCAATGTCGTCGATAAGCAAAAGCAGACGCTCCTTAGTACTTAAGTGAAACGACATATTTAGGGGACCCGCTATTTACTAATATTTTAGCTATTTTAGAATTTGTTTATTTTCCACAGGCTATGGAACAGTGTGACCGCGGCCCTATCGATAAAATATACGGTCTGACCCTCATAAATATAGCGAAAAATACGTCACAGTTTCAAAATATACCGTAAATATACTGACGAATTATTTGTGTTCATATTCCATCATATTCTTTCGATTTTGATATTCGGTTAAATATTACTAACTAGATAGGTCCCTCAGCCTTAAACACATAGCTTTATCCGATTGATAAATCAATTTCCTACACGAATGGCTAGTTTTAACTACTCTTTTCTATTTGATTGTGTCTAAAATAAGGTTTGAGCCTGCATTAACTAGAGTCGATTAAAATTGAATATCTACGAAAAATCAAATCCCACACAAACTCATATGCCACACTCTGGATTAACGGGAATACTTTTGTAGGTAAAATAAATTTAATATGGCTTCAAATAAATGTTATAGTTATTAGAAACCTTACCGCAAAAGCATTCAACAGCTTGCGAAACTTACAGAACTTAGGTTCTTAAATTGATGTAAATACATTAATGAATATAATTGGACTTTTGATATTTATCAAGAACAAAACTTACTCATTCTAATAGATTTGTTTTTGCCAATTTTGTCTATTTTTTTTATTCTAGGTCTGAAACTCTTCAGAAGAGCTTGGTGAATGTTACTCCGGACGTCAAGCAATTGGTGGATATGAAATATTTCGAAGGTTATTCCAAATTACGGTTGAATCAGGTTAATTACTACGAACCCTATGAGAATCTGACAGCCATGATTTGCACCTTAGAGCACACTAAATGCAAATTCACGCTCGGAATCAACGGAGAAAATGTGCAGATGTCGTTTTGATTGGTATTCTAGGAATTTAGAAATATTTTGTCACCATAGTAAGCTTAGAACTATTACATCATTGCCAATTGCAATTAATGGAGATACGGGTCAACCCTTTGGTGGAAATGATTTAGGGGAGTTGACAAGGAATAAATTAACTGGATATAATGACATACAAAAGTTAAATATATCCGATAATAGATTAACTAGTCTTAGGATTGATCGGCTTCCAAAAAATCTGAATAGCTTGGACATCAGAAAAAATGGCATCTAAACATTCGATAAAGATGTGATAAAATACCTCTCAAATGTTGATGATTTCAAGCAGTCGGGCATTCAATGGATTGTCAATTGTGATGCCTATCTTATGCTGGAGTATCTCCGTAATATTATCCTTCAAGACAAACTTCTACGGAGGCTAGACCCTGTTTTTCTTCATCATCTGAATGCACCGTGTCCTGGCATTGTTGCTTTAACAGCAGCACGGATAACTTTATGATCAACAGAGCCAACCTACATCTTGAAAATAATAGAATTACCAGCATAAGACAATCATTGGGTCATGCTTCCCTTGAAGGACCTTTGAAGAATTTTAGCGCAAAATTAATTAACTGAACGAATCAAGTGTTCACCTGCTTAAACAGTTCGTTTTTTTCGTCGATATATTTACGGTATATTTTGACAGTGAGACGGTATGTTTCGGTATATTTCTGAGGGTCAGACCGTATATTTGATCTGTTTACAGCTGATATTAATAGATTCCCGCATCATGTTAGACTAATAAATTTCAGAAAATAAACATAACTGGACCGCCAATCTACTTCAAATTTCTGGCATATCGAGGCACTATGGTTGTTGAACCACAAGCATGATGCTTCATCTGCTAATATTCTGCCTCACACTTTTTATCCTGCTCTATTGGTAAGTGCAGGGTCGCGCCACTGACCACTGACCCATTTATTACTCACTTTTCTTTTGATTAGGATTTTGCCAGCGGGCATAAGCTGGTTCTTGGTGAAGCGCTTTCGGGTCAGAGTACGCATTGGGCGCATTTCGTTGCCCTACTTGTCGCTAAAGAATGTTAACATCCAGAAGAGTGGATTCGGCGTGGTAAGTCTTGCCATCGATGATCCATATCCATATAGTAATATTTCTGATATATTTCTGATTTCTCCCAGCAAATCGAGGAAGTGTGCCTGCGCAGCAGTTTCTTCACAACCGAGGTAACCAAGCTGCTCTCCATCTACATCCGGGACATACGCATCAACAAGGACATACCGAGACGCCACAATGAGGACAGCGACGATTTCTTTGAGACCCTCAAGCCGCACAGGGTCAAAGAGGGCGCGGCGAAGGGCGTGCCTGATTTTCGAGAGTCCAAGGTTCCAGCGAGTATCATAACCTTTGCCCAGTTTATGGCCGTGCACATAAACAACATTTCGGTGGTGCTGATGAACAATGATTTCGATCCGGGTTGGTTCATTCATGCCACAGCCAAGGAGCTACATCTAGACGGAAGCATTGTGCAGAACGCCCGTGTTCTGCTGGTCAATGCGGCCCTGAGTGAGGCCCAGGCCAAAATGCTAAGGCACTGCAGTTCCCGTCGCCAGTCGCTGGAGAATCTCAACAAGATTCGGCCGTGTCTGGGCGAGGTGAGCTTTGACGTGACCCTAGATGCGTCTCTCTTTGCTCAGGGACCTCTATCAATGGATGTAAGTAAACCGTAGACCATTGGCTATTGTAAATCCTTCGAATATAACATATCCTCTACAGACTCTGAGTCTGGTTATCAACAACGCCAAATCTGTGATACACGGAGGATTGTATGACTTCCTCAGTGAGGCCAAGGAAAGAACAACGCCCGGCCAGCCGTCCAAGCGCCTGCAGGACGCCTTCAAGCCGACCAAAAACTCCGCCTATGACAATGACAACTACGAGAAACTGGCACCGATTATACCAAAGAACTTTAATTTCAGCATCAAGGCGGCCACATTTTCGGCCGTCAAGGAGAACTCGCAAAATGATTTCAGCGCAAAGCTGCAGTTGTTTCACGTAAGCTGAGAAAGCCCATTAACATTAATAGTTGACTATATATTTTATATTTAATGCAGATTACGGGGAAATTTAATTCCAATGTGAGGGATGAAAAGACTTTGCTGCCATCAATGCTGGCCAAGCTGGTGTTCAAGCATTTGGACATTGATACCAAATATGAAAAGCTTCTGTTCGTCGAGCAGTTCACCATAGACTCTGTGGCAAGTCCCCAAGCATTTAGGAGTATAAAGCTCTGTAAATAAACCGTATTTGTTTGCCTTTTAGCTGGAGGAAGACATCTTCAATTTGTATGTGAAGCTAAAGACATTCCAAATCATCTACAACCACAGCGAGATCTATGACTTTGTCAACAACAATTTCCTGGCCCGCCAGCGCTCCAGCAATCAGCAGCATCTGCATCCCCTGCAGCTAATGCACAAACAGAAGTCCTTGCCCGATCATCTGTACCTGGACAAGGCAGCGGAGAGCTGCCTG
Source organism: Drosophila lowei (assembly GCA_008121275.1). Taxonomy (NCBI): domain Eukaryota; kingdom Metazoa; phylum Arthropoda; class Insecta; order Diptera; family Drosophilidae; genus Drosophila; species Drosophila lowei. The sequence continues at coordinate 21,707,156 of CM017781.1, read as the reverse complement.
CGAGAGAAGCAGCGTCGCGACGGCGAGAGCAGTGGTGTTCTTGAATGGATTATGCAGCGCATTGTGGTCAAAGGCTGTGCGGAGCTGTTCAATGTTTCGCTGCTAATGAAGCTGGAGGACGAGCACATAGCTATGAGCGTGAGCCATACGCGGTTCCTACTAGAACAGATCGAGGAGAAGCGCAGCTCTTTCTATGGCAACAAGTTTCTAAATCTGCTCCTGAATCAGCGCCAATGGAGTATGGAGCTGATGGTGGAGACGCTCTGGTCCAATCTGGGCAACTCCATCAACGACACGAACAACTTAAAGAAGACCCATTCTCCGGGCTCCCCGTTCTTTCTGGGCGTGAGCCTCGTGAAGCTTTGCTCCTATGCAAACACCACCAAACTAGACATTTCCGTGCACACCTTTCGCACAGAATACAGCATGCAATTGGCGGAGTTTGTGGTAAAGTCCGTGGAATGCCTACGGCAGTACAGGGGAATGGAACCAAAGAGATCTCCCGAGCAGCAGTCCCAGCAAATACGAGTGCATCAGTCCCTTCCTGAGCCATCATCTACCTCGCTGCGCGTCTCTGTTAAGGTCAAGGACATTACCGCCTATTTTGTGAACCATCACAATGTCTACATGCTGCTCAGTTTCTCGGAAATCAACCTGACGCGGTCGCAGCTCTTTACCACACTCAAGCTTGAGGAATTCCAAATGGCCATCATGCGTTCCATGACCGCCTCTTCATTGTGCCTCACCGACTTCTCGGACGTGTTTGCCACATGCAAGATGATACGTCTGGAGCATGAACAAGTGGAGGGGACACTGGGCAATCTGTCCATTTATATACCCGGCAACACGGAGGCCATGTGGAACTCGAATCTGCACATGCATTTGCTCACCTTGGTGAGGGATATGAAGGATCTTAAGGCGGAGCTAGCCTTGCCAGCGACTGCCGCACAGACACCGCCGACTCCGAAGGGACACCGGGGCGGACTTGTGATTGAGTTATCCGCAGAGCGTAGCACCATCTGCGAGCTGAAGCTGTCGGAGCGTCACTCGGTGCAGTTCTTCGTGGAGGGTCTCTTCTTCAGCCACAAGGAGAGACACATCATCTATGCGGAGAATGTTTTTGTCAAGATCGACGATCAGCACATCTTTACGGTGAAGGAACTGGACATGCAGTCATTGCCGCGCGTTGAGGCCTTAACCCACGAGCGTCTCAACTTTCCTGGCTTTCAGCTGCCTTCAAACAGGGTCTGGGTCACGACCATTGGCTCGTTTAAGGCCATATTTCCGTACGACCACGACTTCTACAATGCAATCAACAGCGAGTGCGTGTCCCACTTCAAGTGGCTCAAACTAGTTCACAACTACAAGAAGAAACCATTCACCGTGGACTCGCCGCTGCCGAGTGATTTGGTGATCAAGATCAAAGAGTTCCTGCTGGAGATCAGCGACGATCCGTTCGAGGTGAAGCTGCGCGACAACTACGTGCTGCTGGTCGACGAGTACCTGGAGAGCCTCAAGCGCAAGGCTCTGTTCGATAAAAAGATTGCCGAGCTGTGCTCTGAGCGGCTCCTCGTGCCCGCCGGCACCATCGAGAGTCTCTATGCAAACCTGGTGAAGAAGAACTCCGAAATTTACGTCCAGCGCTCGAAGAAGATCCGGGAGAGTGGCCCCGTGCGCACCCGCCTGCTGGCCTGGATTATGACGGACGTGGAGATCATGGCCATGGCAGACACGTCCATACATGGCTATGATAATGTGACGCGCACCATGCGAGAGATCGACCACGAGAGCCCCTGGCCAGAGGAGGGACTGGAGTTTAGCACGCTCTGGTGTCGAGGCGTCAACATAAGCTGCTCAGAGTGGAAGTTCATGCTGAGGTAGGACGTAGGACTCAATCAAAGCTTTCCATTAATATATCTTATTGATTAATATTCTGATTTGCACTCCTTTTGCAGGGACTTTCCGCAGCCAATGTTCTACGTGAAAAGCATGCGTTTGTACGGAAATCTATGTGGAGCCGAGCAAATGGGCTCAAAGCGAGCCAAGCGCGATGTCTTTATTGAGGTGGGGGATCCCTTTGGGATGAATGTGATTCAGCGCAGCATGCCCTCGCTGAAGTTCTACCACGATTTTGACTGCGAGCTGGAGAGCTGCAGCTATGCCTTCGGGGCCTGCTGGGAGCCTGTGATGGCGCAGTGTAATCTGAGCTTTGAGAAGATTTCGGCCCCATCGAAGGACCCCTCTCCGCCGCTGCCGTTCTGGGATAAGCTGCGCCTACTACTGCACGGTCGCTTGACGCTGATTGCCAAGCAATTTACCATTTTGCTGCATGCCTCGCTAGATCCCTACAACACCACAGAGGAAATGGAGCTGACGTGGAACAATTGTGGCATTGTCTTGACGAATGCAAAGATTATGTTCAAGGGAGAACTGAATGTGAGTGGCAGACGGTTCTTACTCCATTGTTTCTCTAGATTAATGCCAATCCCCTCTTTGCTTTGCAGGTCACGGTTCGAACCGCCTCCCGCTATGACGATTGTCGTTTGCTTCATTTCCCCAATCTGAAGCTGACAGTGAAGTTGAATTGGGTCTGCCTCGCCAATCCGAATGACCATCATGCTGTGATGCCCTGTGCCCCGGACAAGTTGCCCGAGTACTCGAGCAACCAGGTGCACGACTCGTTCCGTGCATTCCGCTCGCTTAATCTCAACATCTGGATATCGTTTGAGACCAAGCCAAAAGCCGGCGATGATGTGGAGATCGATATTCCCAGTCTGGTGCTATACGGCAGCACGTTGCGTTGGTTTGAAAGCCTCCAGCTGATACTTTCGGGCGTGACGCGACCCACGCGACGCGGTCCTGTTTTCAACAATGTCAGACCGAAGAAAAAGCCCCTCAGCAGGCACTACAAGAAGGCCAATCTGCAGATGTGTCTGCACAAGTTTCAGGTACTCTACTGGATGTCCCACGCCCTGCATAAGGGCTTCCAGTTGAACGGCAGACGGGTCTCCTTCAGCTCTGAATACTGTCTGACACTCAATCCCATTGACGATGGGCTGATCCACAGACCGCGTGCGGACTGGTCTACGGTCTACATGAACTGCGAGCTGAACGATGCGGAGATCTGGCTGAAGAGCATTGTAACCGAGAAGATGGACAGCAGCTCGGAGAACCTGGCCAGTGCTGCGGATGCCTTCAAAATAGTTCGCTTCTACTTCCTGAGCGTGGCAAAGGTGTCATATGGACGAGAGGCCCTGATGCCCATCACGGCTACCAATTCGGAAGATGATGTCAAAGCGAAGTCTACGACGCCCACCCACAAGCTGGTGGTGTACGACCTGAAGGGGGCTTGGACCAAGAGCAATCGCGACGTGGCCTTTGCCCTGTTCGATTCCTTCATGAAGTCGCAGAAGCTTAAGAATAATCTCTCCACCGAAGCGGTGAAAAGCTACCGGAAGGAGGGTGGAAACTCTGCCGTGATGAAGCACAAGCGAAGCGACAGCACTATAACGCTGTCCAACACAAGCACCGAGGTCCTGCCAAGTGAGTAGAAATCCGATTAGAGATTGGAACCAACTGATCGATCTGGTTTTCAGTTGCCAATGCAAATACATCGCTGAAGAAACCACCAGCCCAGATCCATGCCACGGCCATGCTGCAGCAACTCATTGCGGAGGCAGACCACAAGTTCAACGTGTACAGCGACGACCATAGCACGCAGTCCAGGGAACTGCAGCTGCAGGGACTGCAGGCGTGCGCCTCCCAGGACGTGATACACGAGAACTGGTCCATCAGTCTGGTCAACTCCCAGGTGCTGCTCAAGGGCTGTGAGACGTCAGGCTATGTGATAATCAGTGCCGCCAAGGCGGAGATACTGCAGCGAGAGCATCGTCCCGTCTGGCGAGATCGCTCGCTGATCTCGAAGACCACGTGGAAGGGCCTGCTGGAGTGCATGCAGTACTATGCAACAGTCAGTGCCGGAGACAACAACTCCCTGCTGGAGAAGGAGATCATGTGGCTGACGGTGGACAACATTCAGGACAAGGACGAGACCGTGATCAACAATCTGCCGGAGGACATTTCCCATTTGGTGGGCAGCGGTCGCAGTGTGGGCGGAGTGGTCTCGGAAACGGTCGGCGCCTTTCTGAGCGACAATTCCGGCGAGGCCCAGCCCGTGCAGCTGCAGCGGATCGTGTCCAAGTGCAAGTGCGAGTTCTTCTACGTGAGCTATGGCGATGCCATCGACCCCAACAGCATTACAGAGGTGCCGCCGCCCCCCTCGGAGGAGCTGTTGTCGCCCTGGGAGAAGCAGGATGATCCAGTGGACGCATTTACATTGATGCATCACGACCTGGATGTCTGCACCAACTCGTTGCAGTATGCCATGATCCTGGACATTGTCAACAATCTCCTTCTCTACGTGGAGCCGCAGCGCAAGCAAGCGGCCGAAAAGCTAACCAGGATGCGCTTCCAGCTGCAGCTGCACTCCACAGAGGATCAGAAGCGGCCCATCCAGCAAAAGCAGACGGTGATCAGGAGCCTGCTGATGAAGATCCGGTCGCTGGAGAAGGACATACACATGATCAGCAAGGAGCGCATAGAGGAGGGCGACACCCTGGAGCTTCGACTGGACTTTGACCGAGTCCAGCAGCAGATCCGCGAGAGCAAGGAGGAGCTCAACACGTACAGCGAGGACCTCGACATGATGCTGCTGTGCTACAAGGAGACGCAGCTGTCGCAGCTCAGCAAGATCTCGAATGTGAGGGCCGACGAGTCCGTGACCATGGTGCGGGCCAACGAGATCTGCTTCAAGCGCGCACAATGGCGGCTCACAGAGACCGATGGCCAGATTGGCATAGCCGATCTGGTGCTGAGTGCATTCCTCTACACGAAGAAGTCGAAGAGCGACGATTCGGTGGAGCACCTGCTGGAGCTGGGAAACATACGCATGGAGAACCTCTTGCCCCGTGAGATTTATCGCGATGTTCTGCTGGCCACTGAGATCCAGAAGGACATGCCCGTGGACACCCACAAGCGGGTGCTGCGCATCTTCTGCCGGGAGAAGGCTCCCGTCGGGGGCATCTCTGTGAAGGAGCACTTTGAGATCAACGTGGCGCCCATTACCATAGCCATCACCAAGAAGTTCTACAGCACGATGCTGAAGTTCTGCTTCCCAGATCGTGATGCGTCCGAAACGGAGGTCATCGATGAGCTGGACGACAATGCCTCCACCAGTTCGGCATCCACAACGAATTTACAGGCAAAGTCTTCGTCGTCGTCTGCGTCCACAAAGCGCTCGGGGAAGAGCAAGAAGAGCATCAAGGATTCCGAGTTCTATGTGAAAATCGAGAAGGACGACGTGGAAAAGATGAAGGAGCGCGCCGAGAAGAACAAACTCTTCATCTACATCAAGATACCCGAAGTGCCCGTGCGTGTCAGCTACAAGGGCAACAAGGAGAAGAATCTGGAGGACATCACAGACTATTCCCTGGTAATCCCCACTCTGGAGTATCATAATGTGACCTGGACCTGGCTGGACCTCTTGCTAGCCATGAAATCCGTCAGCAGACGCGTGATCTTCTCGCAGGCTATCAAACAGAAGCTGCACATCCATCAACGTCAGCCGATTCTATCGGCCGGTGAGCGGGCCACCCCGCAGGAGGCTGAGGACAAGGCCAAAATGCTTTTTGGCAACTGCCTGCTGGTAAGACCACCTTATCCTCCTTGTCAAATGAAAAACGATCCAATGATTTAACTGATTTCTCTATCCATTCCCCACTATCCAGAACGAGAACCGCAATCAGAAAAAGAGCGGCGGTGTCTTTAAATTTTCATCAAGCGGAAAGTGATCCCAAGGAATTTGCGACTCGTTGCTGTTCCTATATCATTGGAATATAGTTTATATTTATTGTATTGTACGTTCAAAGGATGTACAAAAATACATATGTGTGCAACTCGGTACTGACGCTTGGCCCTGACCCAGGCCCTGGACCTGGACTTATCTTAATCAATCTAACCAATTAACAAGAATGTCGAGTGCGTCTTGGCCCATTAACAGATTAACAGATACATTATACACTACAATCACGCACTCAGACATACACAGACACTCAAGTATTATGCTATGCAAATCTAACAATCTATAAATATTTGTAGTTATAAATGTGTTTTGTGGGTAACCAGTTAAACCATCGTCCTCTGGCAAACCTGTATAACCTTTGAATTTTTTTTTTTGAGTCACTGGTAACTGAGTATCTAGTACAGCGCCATGGAATCGTTAATCCGAATATCCGCGCATTTTACTAGAAAAATCTTGTGAAACATAGGGCGACTCGCCGTTGCTATTCCTACAACATTATCCCGATAGATGGGGTTCTTTATACCCCGAATAGAAGGATACAATTCCTTAGGGAATATATGATACAGACCGGAGTCACCTGAGACATCACCTCAAGAAATGGAAATTAATAGAGACAGACGCCTCTTAGATTCTATGAACATCCCATGCACTCTATAAATTAAGACCTCAACATTTGGGTGGAGCAGACCGTCCCCTCACAAGAATTGGGAAACAAGACGCACCAAAGGGCATAACTTCATTAATAAATTTGGATGCTAAACAGATCTGTCATTGTATTCTGTTGGAATTCAGTGTAATATTGTAGTTTCTGAGGTATACACCGATATAGCACGTTTTAATCAGGCCAACAGAATAACTAGAAGCTAGTCTGACATCATATGCAACATTTTTAGAGCTCCTGTGCCTGTAGAGGCCGAAGGTGTAAGGTCCACGCAATAAAGGATAACGTGTAGTTTAATTTTATAGATACTCGTAGCAATGATATTGTAAAAATTAAAACTTAAAACTAACTACATCGCCCATCAGCTTATCACTGCACCCCTACTTGGTGGTCTGTTGCTTCAGTGGTGGCTGTGGGGAGATGGGAGAAGAAACAGGCATTAGAACCGAAGAAGACCATCGAGCAAGCGCTGACCACTTACCAGTACAAAGACTCGCTTGGGCAGGGCCCGCAGCACCAGTTCGTCGAGCAAGGCATTGTGAATGTCGTTCTTCTGGGGGTCCGCCTTGGTGTTGTACTCCAGGCTAAGTACGGGCAGCTCTTGCCATCCCACTTGAAGGGGATATAGATTGTAGACCAGTTCCTTCTCATCATACGCCATTATGGAGATGTCCAACTGGGGAATAAATACAACATTTAGTAACATTTCAGACACACTGTTGCAGATGTTTCTCACCTGCTTGTGACCGGAACATATAAAGTTGTCCGCCTTGCTGATGCTGAGCGTGGCGATCAGGTGGAGCACATGAGTCGTGGGATTTTTGATCACCACCTTGAAGGCCATTGGCATCTTCACGAACATCTTCTCCTCGATGGTGCAATAGATGTTCACCGGCGGCTCGGCAATGTCGAGACCAGTGATAATGAACTTGGACTCGTTCTCCTCCTTGGCATTGGCCCTGCGCCATCGTATACAAAATACTCCGAAAACAGGGGCCGGGGATGGGTTCTCCTCCAGCGTATAGATGCCCTTGATGAAGCCCCGGCAATGGCCCGTTCCCTGCACAGCTTCGAGCGCTTTGTTGTAAACAACGCGAGTAGTTTTGCCACCCTCTAAGGGAGAGCCTGTAGGCGCTCCATCCTCGCCCAGCTTCGCGTCTTCCGAATGCAGGGAGCTGCTCATTACGCCCGCGTTGGCCACTTGCAGAGCATTGGACACGGCAGAGTTGCTATTGATGATGGTCATGGTTGTGGGAATCTTGGCCACCAGGCTCTTGGTCATGTAGGCGCTTATGCCGGCAGTCGGCGTTAGAGCAGAGTTTTCCTCGCTGGGGCTCTTCGGTGGGCGCCTAATGAATTTGCTGGACGAAGACTTGCCCTCGAGCTTGCCACGCTGATCAAGGTCCCGAGCAGTCGTCCAGTCCTGAACTGTGGCGTTTGTGCGCAGCACTATCACACTCTCCAGCTGGTCCCCGGCGCTGTACTTATTCGTGTACTTCTTCCGCTTAAAGCTGTAGTTCGATTGCACTAGGTTGTGATCCTGAATGGAGAGTGGAGAGTGGAGAGGTGAGGAGCAGAACATCAACTGGAGAACACTTTTATCTGGGGAAGGGTCTACTTACACATATAAAGAAGCTATCCAATATCTCCACATCGTCAACGGCCAGCACCTCCGTGTTGGCCCGCAGCAGAAAGTTCTCCCCGCGATAAACCTGGTTCAGCGGCTTCCGGTTGAGTGTGTAGAAGCGGGCACTGAACTTGAAGTCACTGTAGCATCTCACGGTCACTGTGTCGTCGCGCGACTTTCGCAGCCGCGTCTCGTCTAGGTACTCGATCTGTACCGGCGATATGGCTGCCAGGCTGAGGGCTATGCTCTTGACATTGTGATCGGGAGTCGACTCCGAGCTGTTGGGCGCCGTGCTGGCTCTGGCTCCAGCCGACCCGCTGCTCCCTGGCCCACCAGTGTCTACATCCAGCGTGTAGCTGAGCCTTTGCTGTAGCTTGATCTCTGTTTCCACCAGGCTGAAGATGTAGTACGTGGCCGTGTTGCTGCTCTGGCCGGACAGCTCTCCCACATCTATTTGGATTTGGGTGTGCAGCTTCTGACGACCCGGAGAGATGTCTGTGGTGAGGAATACTAAGAATAAAGAATGAATAAAGGTATTTAAATGGAGACATTCATGCTTCCTCAATAACAAACAGAGTCGTTACATATATGTATTTATATACATAATGTATGTACATTAGGTGACCCGACACGCTGCATTTATGTCTAAAATTCATAGCTACTTAGTGGTAAGTAGCTCATTGCACTTTCCACTGTACCAAACATTCGTGGTGAAAGTGGATGTGTTTAACACCCAGAAGGAAGTGTTTCCGACCCTATAAAGTATATCAGCATCAATAGTCGAGTCGATACAGCCATGTCCCTCCGATTGTCCGTCCGTTCGTCGCAAAGAGCGCATAGATCTCAGAGACTATAAGAGCTAGAGTAACCAAATTTTGTATCCAGACTACTGTGATATAACATTGTTACAAGTGTATTTCAAATTTCGCCCCGCCCCCTTCCGCTCCCCTTGAGCTCATTTAAATAGTCGAATATGTCTGTCAGATATGCAAGTTTTACTAACAGTTCTTTAAAACACTGAAGCAAAATCTGAGCCCTGGGCCTCTTACAACGGCTGGGTCTCTTTCTTTTAGCTAGTAAATCCGAGAAAGCACTTTTTCACGAGAAAGGGATCGTACTTCTGTACGAAACAGAAATGACTGATGATCTGCTCCCATTTCGAGTGGGAGACACTGCGCCTTGTAATCTTGCAATTATGTAATCTTCAACGGACATCTCGAATTGATGACTTTGCGTGTACAGCGAGTAGAAAATAAATAATACTTTCGAAACATTTCACTATCGTTCGTCGTCCAATATACTAGTCATAATTTTGAACAACAAACTCGACGTCTTAATTAAACATTTCGTTTGCTAGCTGAACGGTATGTACTCTTATACATATTACAGACAGCTCGCACTGGTAGTAAAGCAAACAAAAGGTTACATTGAAATCAAGAGGTGACCCATCGACGACGGTTCACTTCCTCCTCGACCCAAGTTCAATGGTGTGTGCCAACAGGTGTTTTACCGTATGGTATGGTATGGTATGGTACGGCTGTTGGTGGCTGTTGGTGCCTGTTGGGGAAGGTCAGTGCTGTTCCGCTCTATAAATAATTGTAGAGTGCTGTTGGGGGCCCCAGTCGAGTGCAGTTCCCATTACAAGCAACACAGACAGACAGATTGAGATGCGCGCTGGTTTCCCGCTGCTGCTGCTACTTCTTGTGCTACTTCTGCTGGTGGTCTGTGGCACGGGTGCCATGGGAGAACTGTTGTTAGAGACGGCCGACCTGCAGCGGAGTCCGCGCGTGGTAGGCGGCCACCGCAGCGAGGTGCGGCACCAGCCGCACATGGTGAACATCCGACGAAATGGAAACTTCGAGTGCGGCGGCTCCCTGTTGACCCAGCACTGTGTGTTGACGGCCGCCCACTGCCTGGTAAACGGGCAGCCGGAGGACTTTGTGGTGCGCGGTGGAGTCACGTTTCTCAGCGACATTCGCCATGCACGCCACGTGAGGAACATCCTGCTGCCGTCGGCCTACAGCCACTCCACGCTGGACCACGATGTGGCGCTGCTTCAGCTGCAGCAGCCCCTCAAGGCGCCCATAGCCAGGCCCATCCGCCTGGCCATCAGGTCGCCCCGGGCCGGCTCGTTTGTCCGCGTCTCAGGCTGGGGCCTCACAGACGAAGGTTCCACGCAACTGCCGAATCAGCTGCACAGCGTCCACGTGCGCGTCATGCCGCGACAGGAGTGCCAGAAGCTGTACGACGGGTATCGGAACATCACCGAGAGCATGTACTGTGCTTCGGTGCCGGGTCATAAAGATGCCTGCGCCGCCGACTCCGGCGGACCTGTGGTCAATGCCAATGGCCTTCTGGTGGGAGTTGTCTCCTGGGGAAAGGCGAATCGCTGTGCCCACGAGGACAGCCCCGGGGTGTACTCCGACGTGAGCTACTTATCCGACTGGATCACGGACACCATGCATCGATACTGCTAGGAGGGGATTATCCCCAAGCCAATGCCGCCGATCATCAAACATCATCTCAAGAACAAGAACCATTGATACTCGCCCTCCCATTGGGGAAGCAGTATTTGCACAGGTGTCTAGTCGCAGCTTGTTTTTCGGCAAAATGCGAAGAGATAAAAGCCGGGGCAAGGTCACCGCCAGAACAGTTCACATCGAGATGCGTTGCCGCTGGGAGTACCTGATCTTAGCTGTGCTGCTGCTGGCCGTGCTCGCCCAGATGACCGAGGCGGCGCAGGCCAACCAGGCAAGAAGGAGATTGAGGAACGGAAACGTCGGCAAACTGGCGGCGAATAGGAGTCAAGCTGTGGCCAAGACTGCCCGAAGCAGAGCAGCTGTGAGAAGAGGCACCTCTGTCGCAAAGAAGACTTCCCCGAGCAAGGCATCAGGGACAGCGACACCCGCCAAGATCCAGTCGAAGATTGTCGGTGGAACCACGACGACCATTAGCACGGCCCCGTACCTAGTGCAGGTGCGTCGCGGAACTAGCCTGTGCGGCGGCTCTTTGATATCCACCCTTTGGGTTCTCTGCGCCGGACACTGTGTGCAGGGGCACACTGCCTCGTCGTTTTTGGTGCGCGGAGGAACCACCACTCTAGATGGCAGCGATGGCGTGGTGCGCTCCGTGGTCTTTACGGCCGTGGCACCCCGCTTCACTACCACGAAAATGAACATGGACGCCTCACTGCTGAAGCTGAACGAAACCATGACGGGCACCAACATTGCCACCATCTCGATGGGGTCCTTCGTGCCCAAAGCGGGCTCCAGGGTGCGCATCGCGGGCTGGGGTCTCACCAGTGAAGGCGGCAGCACTTCCCGGACGCTGCGGGCCACGCAGATCACGGTGGTCAGGCAGCGTGTTTGCAGCCAGGACTACGGCAGATTGGCCACCATTACCAAATACATGTTCTGCGCCCGTGGCAAGAATAAGGATTCATGCAGCGGCGACTCCGGCGGTGCAGTAACCAGAGATTCAACGCTGCTGGGCATTGTATCGTTTGGCTATGGCTGCGCCAGGTCCGGATATCCCGGCGTGTACACAGCTGTGGCCAGGATCCGAACGTGGGCCAACCGCATAATGTCGAACAATTAGGATTTTAAACCCTGAGAGTCAGTGAACCTACGACCTAAAATAATAAGCCCACAAGACAGGGCTGTTCTGCTTAATCCATAAATAAATCCAGTTAAAAACAACACTCCACTCCAGCACACTCTTGTGTGCTTAGATAGGAAAATGGAATTCAAAGACGGAGCACGTCACATATCACATGACTAATAACAGCCTAGAACCAACAACTGGCTTAAACAAAGACTTCTCGCCTTGGGCTCGTACAGAAGTCAAACTAAATATAGGCACTATTTTTTTGTAGATAACTTCGCGAAGTGAAGGTCTAGCGAATTCCAAACTGTGACAGCTCGAAGCGAGCGATAATGTTGATTTTTGTACGAGTATATGGCACCTATAGTGCGCCTAAACTGTTTGTACACTCGCTTCAGATCTCCACAAAAACGGAAGACACTTTACCATACGTAGCCTCAGCAGCTCAGCCAGTTATTGGTCTTCCTGACATGCAGATCACAAACATAAATATGTATGTGCTGAGGTTTCATAGCTTGAACGATTATGTGCCTCAACGACGAAGTAGGGACGAATGGAGTCTGAAAGTCTAGTCTGGAATATTACCATCTCCGTGTATGTAATCAGTGACGGCTCTACCAGTGTGATTACAGGGCACTATGGCCAAAAAGCCTGATATTTTGGCTTAATTCTAATATTTTGTATATTTATTATTATTTTCATTATTTATTGTAAAGCCCCCTGATTGAAAATAGGAAATTACTCGCGAATATTGACAGAATATTGAAAACTCTGTTATAACTGTTCTTTTAAAGTGAAATAAAATTGTAAACTTGGAAAGTATTCGTACATGTATACAAAATATTGATTGTATCTGCCCAGTTGTTAGTCTATTCGATTTTTCCTGGATGTGGATATGTGTAACACCCAAAAGGACCCGTTTCCGACCCCATAAAGAATATATATTCTTGATCAGTCCGGCACCCGTCTAGATCTCAGAGACCATACGAGATTAAGCAAACAAATTTTGTGTTCAAACTCCTGTGATAACACACTGTTACGAGAGCATTTCGAAATTTCGCCTAGCCCCCTACCGGCCACCCAAAGGACGAATATCTGTTGCATCCACAATCCACAGATATGAGAAAGCGCAGAATCATAGAGACTGACTATATACCTATCAGATTGTCCAATCCGGTTCAGATCGGATCATTATTATAGCCAGAAGGAACAAGTGCGCTTACTCATTCTCTCTCTTTCCCTCTCTCTCTTCACGCTCTTCCTCGTGCAGTGTGCGCCCACTGGCGGAGGGAAGCGAGAAAGCAACTCAGCTGGTGTTGGTATGAGAAAAGAAAGAGAGAAACAGATGTAGTGGAATAAAAAAGAGTTGCGGAAAAATGGAAGCATGGCATTAACACAAACCAATCGGTATGCGATGAAATGTTAGTAGAAGACTCTTCAAATACATGCATTCTTTAGCTCTGAATCTCTCCAACATCCTTTGCTTGATTCGGCTAGATAGACAGTCGAACATGGCTAAATCGTGGCGATGCTGATTCAACACAAAATTTGTTTTTGCCGCTCTCTATCGCATTTACAGAAATTTGTGTGTTTGACATAACGTCGGCAAGTGCTTCCTTCTTTGCACATCATAATTCTGTTGAATTGTATTTATAGGCCACAAATATTTAAGGTACAAGTAGATTAATCAATCAGATCCAGATCTTTGAGAAATTTGTTGTGATGTGGTTGGCACGGATGGACTTCCGCTCTCACAGTCTTCCGAGCTCTTCCGAATCGACAAGTTGTTGCTTGAACAATTGTGCAAATGTTGATCTCTCGTTTCGGCAGATTTGATTTGGTTGCTGTGATATAAAAGCCGATCGTCCAGCATCCCCAAGTGTTAGTTGCCTAACCACAATGTTTGTCCGCTGCCTGGTTTCGATGATGCTTCTGATACTGCCTATCCTGGGAGTCCTAAGATTACAGGGGGTTTCTGCCGACAGTTCCGACAGTATGCAGATCCAACCCCGCATCATTGGGGGCCAGGTATCGAGCATTAAGGAAGAAAAGTACCTGGTGCAGGTCACAACCTCAACGGAGATGTGTGGGGGCTCGCTTATTCAACCCAGGTGGGTCATCACGGCGGGCCACTGCGTGTACAGAAAGAACAAGGACGAACTGAAGATCTATGGCGGGGCGTCGAACCAGGCAGGTCCCTATGCCACCATCCGTTTAGTGGACTTTGTTGCCATTCATCCGGACTTCAGCATGAAGACCCTCAACATGGACGTGGCCGCCCTGCGGCTGCAGTCGGCGATGGTGGGCGCCAACATCGAGACCATTGCACTGGCCTCACAGCCCGTTCCGCCCCGAGCGATAGTCAAGGTGTCCGGCTGGGGCTCCACCAGTGCCACCTCCTCGAACACGGCCAAACGGGTGCACAGTGTTCTGTTGCCCGTGTGGTCGCGGTCCTCCTGTCTGTCCGCCTTCAAAGGCGTCCATGGCATCACCCGATCTATGATGTGCGCCTCGAAGCCCTATAGGCGAGACTCGTGCGATGGCGACTCCGGCGGTCCGCTCGTCTTCAAGGGCCAACTGGCGGGCATAGTGTCGTTCGGTTACGGCTGCGCCTCGGCGCTGCCCGGCGTCTACACCAGCGTGCCCGAGATCCGGGAGTGGTTCCTGTACATCGTGAAGCTGCATTCCTGAGTGCCCTTCTCCCTTGGTAGTCTTAATAGCCAATAAACTTCTTTAGCTTTTATCAAACTCCATCGACATTCAATTTACTGCGGAATGCGGCAGCCGCTGGCTGAACGCTGGCAGAACGCTGGGACCGCATAAAAGCTGCGGCTCGATGATCCGCACATGAAAATGTTCCGACTACTGGCCTGTTTGGCCCTCTTCGGGCAGCTTCATGGACTCTCTTTGCCGCAGCTGATTAAAATCTTTGGAGGCCACGACGCTCCCATCGGGGGGTATCCTTTTCTGGTGAACTTGCGGCGGGGCGGTCACTTCAAATGCGGCGGTTTTCTGGCTACACCCAGCTGCGTGATCACGGCAGCCCATTGCCTGGAGAAACATCGCCACATCTACGACTTGACAGTGCACGCCCAGCAGCAGTGTCTGGGGGATAGGTCGGCGGCTGAAGATGTGCGCCGCGCCTCGTTCTCCATGGTGTCGCCCCACTATTCCCCTCAGGACCAATCGGACTCAGATGTGGCCGTGATCAGGCTGCAGCGACCGTTCAACATTTCCAATGAAAGTCTGCCCCAGATTGACTTCAACGATCTGCCAAAGGGAGCGAAATTCACAGTCATAGGCTGGGGCGTGACAAACGACTATGAAACCGACTGGAACCAATGTCTGCAGGCTGTCCACGTGGGGCTGGTGCCACAGGACGTGTGCCGCCGCACCATGTGGCATATCATCACCGATAACATGTTCTGTGCGCTTGGAAAGAAGGGCAGAGACGCCTGCACGGGCGACTCGGGTGGACCCATCCTCCAGGCAGGCCGTCCCGTAGGCATTGTTTCCTGGGGCTATAGATGCGGAAGTGGCTATCCGGGCGTCTACACCCGACTTAGTAGCCCTCCCATCAAATACTGGCTCCAGAACCTCCTCGAGCGCCATTGCAGGGTGTAATCTAGTGAAATCTCCATCGAAATAAATTAGAGTTAATCTCTTTGCAGCACCCATTGTATGGCAGTCGACTAATTCGATAATAATCATTTGAAAATTGATTGATTGTGGGTTGAAATGGGTCAGAGGCTGGCGATCAGATGCTCCACAGTCCGAGCACGTAATGGAGTGGCTGTGGTTGTTCTGCATCGTCCAAACCGCAATGGCTGTCGCCCGCAGTGGACCCCGCATTGTGGGCGGCAAGGAGACGAGCATCGCACAGGTGCCGTATCTGGTGTACCTTCGGCAGGGAGGATTCTTCCTATGCGGCGGCTCCCTGCTCTCGCCCACCGTCGTGCTCAGTGCGGCCCACTGCGTGTATGGGGCCCAGCCCGAGGACTACACGGTCCACGCCGGTGCCAGTCGGTTGGACGAAGCGTCGCCCGTGGTGCGCGGCGTGGCCAGCTTTCACCTCTCGCCCAGCTACTCTGCCACCAATTTCGACATGGACGTGGCACTGCTGCAGCTGAGGGAGCCCGTTCCGCTCTCCGCTGGCAGAGTGGCGACCATAGCTGCCTGCCGCATGCCGCCGGACAGCAACGCCTATGCCAGGATCAGCGGCTGGGGAGTGACGCGCGAGAACAACCGCGAACCCGCCGTCCAGGTTCGTACGGCCATGGTGCGGATTCTGCCCGGAGCAGAGTGCCGGCTGTCTTACGCCGGAGCGGCCAAGATAAGTGATTCCATGATCTGCGCCTCGGTGCGCGGCCTCAGGGACTCGTGCTCCGGCGATTCGGGCGGTCCGCTCGTGTATCGCGGTCAGGTGTGCGGCATTGTCTCCTGGGGATTTGGCTGCGCCCGCTTGGCCTATCCGGGAGTGTACACCAGTGTGGCCAGTGTCCGTGTGCGCTCCTTCATCGAGAGAACGTTGCAGGAGATTGGCAGCTAGCCTTGGGGATTCAACAGAGTAATGGACCCATCTTGAACTGCATTCTCATATCCTCCACGCCCCGAAAAGGTCAGTAAAAGATATGGGAGATATGAGATAGAGTCAGTTGTAGCCGGGCTTCAATTTCAATTCTAATTCTATTTGGCTGATGAACTCGTCGCGATAATCCAGACAAAATGGTTTGATTAAAGTAATTATTATTTGCGCAATAAAATAATATGTGTGTGCTTTGTAATGATGACTTCCTAAAAGAACCCATCTATACCCCACTGCCATACAAATATAAGCCAAAGCAAACAGACGCGCGCCCCGAGTCGGAACTGGAAGCTGTTTGCACAAGTGAGCAGCTGCTGCTCGGAAACACAGCCGCAAATACTCGCATTTTCTGTGTGTAAGCGATGCCAACAGATGCCAGGGGCACTCTGGCATCTCCTGCACTTGCACCTGCTCCTGCTGCTGCTTCTGCTTCGGCTGTTGCCAATTGTCGTGGCCAACAACGAGGCGAACAGCCGTATTGTGGGCGGTATTCCGGTGGACATTGGTACCGTCCCCTATCTGATAAACCTCCGCATTGGCGGAAACTTCATTTGCGGCGGCTCGCTGGTCACACCAACGCACGTGGTCACGGCGGCGCACTGCGTGAAGGGAGTCGGAGCAGCCAAGATGCAGGTGGTGGCTGGCACCACGCGACTCACGGAGCCAGGCGTTAGGAGTGACGTGGCCAAGGTGTACACTCCCAAGGCGTACAGCAGCCGCACCCTGCACACAGACGTGGCTGTGCTAAAGCTGAAGACACCCCTGACCGGGCCCAAGATAGCCACCATCGAGCTGTGCAACTCCAGCTGGAACGCCGGAGACCTGATCAAGGTCTCGGGCTGGGGACTAGTCTCGGAACGCAGCAAGAGTGTCTCCATGCAGGTGCGCAGCGTGGACGTGGCCCTGATCCCTCGCAAGAGCTGCATGAGCCAGTACAAGCTACGAGGCACCATCACCAATACGATGTTCTGCGCCGCCGTGCCGGGCGTAAAGGATGCATGCGAAGGAGATTCGGGTGGACCAGCCGCCTATCAGGGCCAACTGTGCGGTATCGTCTCGTGGGGGATAGGCTGTGGCCGCCGAAACTCGCCAGGCGTCTATACGAGTGTCAAGACTGTTAGAAGTTTCATCGATAAGGCATTGAGTATGTAAAAGAACCCAACCCAAGCCAACCCAACCCAATAAACTGCCTAAGCGGACATGTGTATCATTCGAGAACAGATTCAAGGTCTAACAGAGACTCATAGTGTGGATAGTCTTGCAGCCTAGATGCACTCACCGCTATTCCTTAGGCCACCAGGCACACTGATGTGTACACCCACATTCATGAGGTAGACATTGTAGGGATTGCATATGTTTATCACAACTGGATAGTATTCGTTGACCAGCATTCTTGTGGCTGCCTCTGGCTCCCCGTCCGTGCCATTGGCATGCCCATGGCCGAGGTTTGTTTGCGTGACCAAATGGAAGCTGAAACGAAAGCAAACGGTGTTCAGTGGTGCATTAAATGCTTGATTGTGGCATGCAATCGTCCGGAAATCAATTTCAGCTTCCGGTACGAATCGGTTTGACCTACGTGGGCGCAATATAGCAAATCGGATTGATCGTCACGTTGTCATCGAGATCGCGACTGCGCGTGTGGTGTCGAAACGGTTGGCGTGTGTAATTGGAGCTGCACGTGAGCAGGGCGCCAATTTGATCGGTTCCCATATGAGCTTCCACGCGGACAATACGCAGCTGGGTGTTTTCGTGGAATTGCTGCGCTTCGGTGCTGCAGAAGAATTGATAATACGAGCCTGGCTCCAATATCGTGTTTTTCTCGAAGGCCTTTGGCTGATCCACAAGTTCCTGCTGCTGTTGCGGTTGCTGCTGCCTCTGCTGTTGAGTACGCAGCTGCAGGAGATTTGGAAAGCAGAAATACTTGAGCGCCTCTAGTTTGTAGTTGTTTTGGCTGTTTCCGGCATCGGCAAGCACCACATGGAAGCTCCTTATCCTCAAAGGCACGTCTGTGAGCACACTAGAGAGGAGATCAGACCAGGGGTTATTTCAACCATTATTTCCATTGGAATTGGAGACATCACTTACCGGATTATGAGCTGCAGCTGCAGCACATCGTCGTTGTTCAATTGGACTCGCTCGAATGTGGCGCACATCTCCAAAACGTCGCTGACCTTATCGAAATCGATTGGAATGGGAGATTTCACGCTGGCCAATGCACTGGTCCACAGGGCCAGAGCGTCTTCGGTTAATTGAGTTCTGGGCATGGGCGGCACACCCTGATAGACCTGCCAGAGGTTATCCAGTAGCAGAATCCGATCTTTCTGCTCGCTTTGGTGGCGTAGGGACAACGCTTCGATACTGCACGCTATGTAGTCCGCCACGGAGGCCGAGAGCAGGGCACACCGCAAGGTCTTCAGCAAGACGTCGGTGAAAATAGTCGACCACTTCTCTTGTCGATAATCGGGCAGCATAAGCGAATATAGACTGCAATAAACAGCATTCAAATAAAGATATCTCCATCTATTAGTATGTCAACACTCACGTTAATGCCTTGGCATGATCCCCACTTTGTAGATACTCCTCGGCCATATCAATAGCTAGTTTCTTTCGAAACCTGAGGCACTTGTAGATCTTGAACTGTGCCATCGCCTGGCTGAGTAGAGCTATAATGGCCACCGAATGGCTATAGCCGCGCTCCTGTTCGCACAGCTGCACATTAGCCTGCTGCTCGGCGACAAGATCACCTGTTTTCACGGCCCGGATGCCAAAGAACTCCGTGTACAAGGACAAAGGGTTTGGGTTGTTTGTTGCGAGCGCCGCCTCGCCCGAATCGAGCAGAGCGGCAAAGGCTTGCTGGGCGGCATCGCGTCGTTTCATCACATACTCGGCTGCCTTGTGGTAATAGATGCCGGGATGCTGCGTCTGAAGAGCGGGCAGTCCATTTTTGATGGCCTCACAGAACAGCTCGGCGAACACAGAGTGTCTGCAATGAATATTTGCATTTCAAAGTATGAAATTTGTGCAAACCTATCGGGAGAATGAGAATAATGATCCGTCTTACTGCGTGCTTAGCCAGGCATAGTGCTCAAAAGCCAAATCCTTGAACCCCACGCGGGGCTTGTACTTCTCGACATGAATAATGAACTGGTTGATGGCATCCCGCGGGGTCTTTAGCTTGAACATGAGACGACAGATTTTGTAGTTGAGAAACCCGGCCAGCGTTTTGATCTCCACGCAATTGCTATCGTTGATGCGTATTTCATCCAGATTCGCATAGGCTTGAAAGTAGTGTCTGCGGGAGAATGGATTTGATCTAATTTTATGCAAAGACCAAGAGCAAAACAAAACTTACTTCTGGGCGGTGCTAAAGTCTTGCCGCATCTCCGCCACAAAGCCGAGCTTGAACTGGTGCCGTATCTTGAGGGTAGTATGCGCCGCCGACAGCTGGTCTCGATGATTGCGTATTCTCTTCGACATCAGGGCGTAGTAGGACTGGGCCATGTCCAGGAACGCGGACTCCAGACGCAGCGTGTAGCCCATGAGGTGCTCCGTATGCGGCAGTATGAATAACATTTTGCTGGTTATGCCGCAGGCTGAGGTCAAACTGGCAGCTCGCTCTGCGGCCAGCAAATCCTCGCCAGGAGGTAGCGGTGCTGCCTTCTGCAGAAGCACTAGGCACAGACGAGTATTTCGCTCTTGGAGAGCATTCTTTATGGCCTGCACAGTGGCCGCACACTGCACCTGTTTCTCCGTCCATTCTAAATCGTTCCACTCCATGTCCTGGAACAGGACCACCACAGAGGGCAGCACATGCAGGTGCTTGAGCATCCAGTTCCGCTTCAGTATGCCCTTGGGATGGTACCACTCGTAGGAGGCCCTCTTGGGCTTGGCCACTGGAAACTCATAGTTCGGAGGTAGCAACTTGTATTGGACCGCAGCGCGATCCGCCGCCTTCCGTTGCAGACTCCCGCTAAACGCATCCCAGATGGCCTTGTGCACGCCCTGCCGCGCAGTGTCCAAGCCGCAGAAGCCAATTAGTGGCTGAGGGGTCACGAGCAACTCCGACGGCAGAGCGGTGGCATCAATCGTCATAGTTTTGTGTTTGTGTGATTGTAGTTTGCTGCCCTGCCTGCCCCAAGGCTGCTCGCGAATTATAGTTATTGGGAGCTTCACGTGTCGCACCGACTTATGACACTGGTAACATGTACTTTAAGGACACCTTGCAACGTCCCGGCCTTAGGGCTCCAATTTGTTTCACGGTTTTTATGCAAAAAAAGTGTAAATAATAGCCGCCCCAGAAATCAGCTGGACGTGAAACGATTGTCGATAACCAGGCAACCACCACCGATTACACCTACGAATGACATCCCTGGCTGTCACCGAGCTGTCAGTGGTTCTTCATACGTGTCGCGTCGTTCGCTTTCACATTCGTTTTATTTTTGGGCTGAAAGGTAGGCTGGGCTGCTTGGAGAAATATTAAAAATCAGAAAAGATCTCACTTAAAATCGTAACCTTAACGAGTGAACAAAGGAATTTTAAGTGCGACAGAAAGAATCTCAGTCAAGTCTCTAAAATTCAATTTATTGAAAACTAAAGATATAATGCATCTCTCTCTATTTCACAGAGCTTCACAACAACACATAAAATGGCTCCTCCACAGAGAATGCGCGTCGCCAACGAGAAGGCCAGCAAATATGTGACAATGCGTGGCAATGTACCAAAATCGTCGGTAAGTTTTTCTTCAAAATGAGAATAGCTCGCATCAAAAATGCAGACATCTCGCACGAGCCTGATACATTCAATCGCAAAAAGTGCCACGCCGTCATTGATTTTATTATTGCTGGCTGCTGCTGTGTTCGTGCGCCAGTGTGTGCGTGTGCGTGCCTGTGTGTGGGGAAGAAGCTGGTGTATGCTATCGCTTCTTCGGGAGCAGTGATTAGCTGTTGCGTTCGTCAGCGTTAGCCCATACACCGGCCGTTCAATTAATGTGCATATCTGTGGTGCCTTGGCTAATTTTGATATATTATTGGCATTTTCAGAAAGCGAAAGAGGGACAGTACCCCGTTGGACCCTGGCTCTTGGCGCTGTTCATCTTCGTTGTCTGCGGCTCGGCTATTTTCCAAATCATTCAGTCGATTCGCGCTGCGTAAACGGTTCCAAATGACGGACTGTAGCAATAAAAAAAACAACTGAAGATACTTCTTTCTGGAACTCCGGATCTAAATTCTATATCCTTCCCAAAAATCCTTTCATAGCTGAATTATAATTATCCCCGGCAATATGTGCAACGTCCGCTGAGGATGAGCCTCAAAAACTTTGCTTTCCAGTTCATTTTAGGTTTGCAATATGAAACTCTGTCAACACAGGCGAAATTCAAGTCCATTTTACGCATTTTGTATTAATTTTAAGCTAAAAAAAAATGAAAATTATGTGCATTCCTGCAATTCTCTCTGTACACTTACGAATTAACTGAACTATTGCTGATTGTGCTGGTGGCAGTCACAATTTTATTGACGATAGAATGCATTTCTAAGATGCTTCTCAATGCAGTTTTAAATAGTGCAAAGTGTTTAAGCGTTGTTTTCCAAAGCGAAAACTAATAGAGAAGTAACTAAGAGTACATAAATAATAATGATGAATAATATATGATAATTTTTTACCTAAGGACTCTGACTTTATTATTGAATGGGGAACAGATAGTGCTTCTATAGAAGCGTATAATAGTCAATCTTTATTTTCGAGTTGAAATTGTTTTCTAGGATTCTAGGTTGGATTTCGCAACTAACTGTGACAGCTATTAAAAATAATCCTATTTTATTAATATTATAATTTAAACGAGGGGGAACGTTGTGAGCTGCGGAAAAGGCTGCGGCTCTACCTAATACCCAGTCTCAGACAGTATCTATGTGAGCTATGGCTTATGTAACTTATGTAATACATTTTATATGTTGTTTGGTATCGCTGGTTGACACCATTTGGTCGAGCCGCTTGGGAGATTTTTATATAATATATTCGATGTTATCTGTTTTTATTTTTCCTTACCTTTTTTATTTACATCAGAGTCTTGTTTTCTATTCTCACACCAAGACCAGCTGTATAAAAATCATTTAAAAGTGCCAAGCTTTTCTGCGACTGGACCATTTAAAATACTTGTGAGAAGTCACAGTTTTGTAGAAATGGTCCATCTCTAGGTAGAAACATAAACAGCTGATTGCTGTCGCCGACGACGACACACTTTGGAAAAAATGCGTTTAAAATTAAATATTGTGAGGAAACCCTATTGATAAGCCAATGCGGCGTTTATTTACATCAGTCAATGCACAAATAATGTCAAAGAATAAGGGAAAAGCAAAGTCCGGCGTCGAAAATACGAACACAAAGCCGGCGCCGGCAAACGACAGTCCAGTCACCGTGGATAAAAGTGGCAATATATGCATTAAAATACTTGCAAAACCTGGAGCCAAGCACAATGGCATTACGAACATTGATCTTGAAGGCGTTGGCGTCCAAATAGCCGCACCGCCCAGTGAAGGGGAAGCCAATGCAGAGCTGGTGAAATTTCTATCCAAGGTCCTGGGGCTGCGCAAGAGCGATGTCTCCCTGGACAAGGGATCGCGGTCCCGCAACAAGATCATACTGATCAGCAAGGGTGCATCGACGGTGGAGTCCATTCAGCAGCTGCTGCGCAAGGAATGCGAATCGTAAAGCCTCTCCCCTCCCAGTTAGTTTATAACACATTCGATCAAATAAAAATGTTCATAGATATGTATGCATTTGAAAACACAATTTGTTTATTTGGTTTTATCATCGATCGATCTGGTCATCAAACCTTAAGACATAAATTTCAATTCTAGAAACTAGAGCGTATAGTCTTTAGTTTATTTTTACATAAATTATGTGGACTCTAAATTAGAAATTCTTAAACCGACTGCTTCTGAAGTTAGTTTCCGGGAACCTGGCGGATTCTGTTCTGTATGCGAGTGTGGGATGACTAAGCGTATAATTGTCGCATATAACGCGACAAAAATGTTAATGGAAAAAGAAGTTAGCTCCTGTGCCAACGTAAGCTACAAACAGTCGAAACTTAAAACATTTTTGTGTGTTGTGTGTGTGTGAATGTGTGTTTTGTTGAAGAAAGCTGATGGTTTAATCGACTTCCTCCATGTGGGAGGCATCCTCGGTGTCCTCGACCAGACTGGGGGCATCACCACCACTGTGGGTGTCCTCGGTGGTCATGGGCTCATCCTCATCGATGCCAAGACCCAGCTTGATCATGCGGTAAATGCGACTGGCATGAACCTGGGGGCTGTCCAAAGAGAATCCGGAAGACAGCAGCGAGGTCTCGAACAGAAGGATGACCAGATCCTTGACAGCCTTGTCGTTCTTGTCGGCATCGGCCTTCTGGCGCAGGGCCTCGACAATGGGATGGTCGGGATTGATTTCCAACTGCTTCTTGCCAGCCATGTAGCCCATGGTGGCGGTGTCGCGCAGAGCCTGGGCCTTCATGATACGCTCCATGTTGGCGGACCAGCCGAACTGCGAGGTGACGATGCAGCAGGGCGAGTCCACGAGACGGTTGGAGACGACCACCTTCTCCACTTTGCTGTCCAAGATGGACTTCATCAGCTTGCAGAGACCCTCGAACTTGGCCTTATCTTCCTCACGCTTCTTCTTCTCGGCTTCATCCTCGGGCAGCTCCAGACCCTCTTTGGTGACGGATACCAGCTGCTTGCCCTTATACTCCTTCAAGTGCTGGATGACATACTCATCAATGGGCTCGGTCATGTAGACAACCTCGAAGCCGCGGGCCTTGACACGCTCAACGAAGGCAGAGTTGCTGACCTGGTCCTTGGACTCGCCAGTGATGAAGTAGACGTGCTTCTGATTCTCCTTCATGCGGGACACGTAGTCCGACAGAGAGCAGAAATCATCGCCAGAGGCAGATGTGTGGAAGCGCAGGAAATCGGCGAGCTTGGCGCGATTGTTGCTGTCCTCGTGGACACCCAGTTTCAAGTTCTTGCTGAACTGGTCGTAGAACTTCTTGTAGTTCTCCTTGTCCTCGGTAAGCTCCTCGATCAGCTCCATGGTCTTCTTCACCAAATTCTTGCGGATCACCTTCAGAACCTTGTTCTGCTGCAACATCTCACGGGAGATGTTCAGGGGCAGATCCTCAGAGTCGACCACTCCCTTGATGAAGTTCAAGTACTCGGGAATGAGATCCTCGCAGTTGTCCATGATGAACACACGGCGCACGTACAGCTTAATGTTGTTGCGCTTCTTCTGGTTCTCGAAGAGATCGAAGGGAGTGCGACGGGGGATAAAGAGGAGGGCGCGGAACTCCAGCTGACCCTCGACCGAGAAGTGCTTCACACACAGATGATCCTCCCAGTCGTTGGTCAAGGACTTGTAGAACTCGCCGTACTCCTCCTGGGAGATATCATCGGGGTTGCGGGTCCAGATTGGCTTGGTCTTGTTCAGCTCCTCGTCTTCGGTGTACTTCTCCTTAATGGTCTTCTTCTTCTTGCCATCCTTGTCCTTCTTGTCGGCATCCTCATCCTCGCCGACATCTTCGATCTTGGGCTCGTCGGTGTCCATGTCCTTCTTGGCCTCCTCATCCTTCTTCTCATCATCAGCCTCGTCGTCGCTGACCTCCTTCTCGCGCTCCTTCTCCACCAGCAGTTTAATGGGATACCCAATGAACTGGGAGTGCTTGTTAACGATCTCCTTGATCTTGCTCTCCTCAAGGTAATCGGTCTGATCCTCCTTGATGTAGAGCACAATCTTTGTGCCGCGACCCAGGGGCTCGGAGTTGTCGGCCTTCACGGTAAACGAACCGCCGGCGGACGACTCCCAGACGTACTGCTCATCATCGTTGTTCTTCGAGGTGACAGTCACGCGGTCAGCAATCAGGTAGGCCGAGTAGAAGCCCACGCCGAACTGGCCAATCATGGAAATGTCAGCGCCAGCCTGCAACGCCTCCATGAAAGCCTTGGTGCCGGACTTGGCGATGGTTCCCAAGTTGTTCACCAGGTCGGACTTGGTCATGCCGATACCGGTATCAATGATGGTCAGAGTACCAGCAGTCTTGTTGGGAATCAGCTTGATGTACAGCTCCTTGCCCGAGTCGAGCTTGCTGGGATCAGTCAGCGACTCATAGCGGATCTTGTCGAGGGCATCAGATGCGTTCGAAATCAATTCACGCAAGAAGATCTCCTTGTTCGAGTAGAATGTGTTGATGATCAACGACATAAGCTGAGCAATCTCAGCCTGGAATGCGAAAGTCTCAGCTTCTTCGGGCATCTGGAAGAGCAAGAAAATACCACACGAGAATTAGTCACAACTCATTAAATATGCAGCTGCATTGTGCACTGCCCATTTTCGATAATCATATTTCCCCACCTCCCCGCCAGCACAAAATCTTCTTTATTTCAAAATGGCAGACGCCTCATCCTTTTTTCTCTTTCGCACACGAACACACATACATTACAGTTAGCGAACACGCATACACACGCACGCGTAGGGATGTACCCATTGTACATCTAGTTAACATTTACTGGAAGTTTCTAGAGCGCATAGGGTTGTCCAATGCGTACATCACCCCCAGATAAACAATCTAATTGAAGCTTTCTAGAAGAAAATTCTCCTTGACGACAGCACAGCTCTTTGGTGGTTTGATGTACGGCTAAAGTTTGCTGAAAATTTTGTGGTCAGGGTATGCATACATATGTATACATGTGTGCATGTGTTCAAGTTACATGTGCATGGGATAGGAATCCAAGAACGCGAATGGAAACTTCTAGAACCAGGTGGAAACAAAGACCTCTTTGAAATTTGATTCATGCCTGAAGTTTGATTCACGTTTTTCGATTTTTCTCGATGATGGCCCATCCATGAGTTTATGCATGAGTTGCAAATTCGCATATGCCTGTGTATGTGTATGTGTGTGTGTGCATGGCAAGCGCAAAATACTGAATTTAAATAAGACAATAAGCACGTGTGCCCAGAAAATTCAGTTAATTAAGGCAAATTTTTAATTAACCAGCATTTGTTGGACATGCAAAGGTTGATGTTCTAAAAACCGGTCATCTAGAAAATTCGCGCCGAGCACAAATTACTGCCGGCATAATTTTTCTGTTTGTGTATTGGTGTGCGAGGCGTGAAGCTACTTTTTATCGCTCGTGGTTACAGTTTCGGGCAAAATATAAGGCATTTTTCTCTAATTTCAAGATCTTGGAAGATTTCACAGATTCTATTGATTTTCTGCATTTGGGTCAAGAACTTTTCAGCAGCAGACGCGCAGCAAGAATTGCAACACAGCGGATCTTTACATTTTGTTGAATAAATGCACTTTTATTGTAATAGCTTACCTTGTATGTGTTTTAATTTCACAGCAGAGATAAAATATATATATATTTTCACTTCGATTTGTGTAGAATAAATTCACTTTATTTCACTGCGCTCTAAGCAAACGCACCTTCACTGGACGAAAATTTTTCAAGACTCGAGCCGGCAACAGTCGGCCCGCCTGCTTTTATAGCAAACCAACCCCAAGCGTAGAATATTCTAGACGTTTCTAGAGGCTACGAGAATCCAGGGCTGCTATTTCCGGTACTGGCACAGAGTTGCACCGAGGCTGAAAACCGGTGTGACCGCAGACTTAACAATACCGCCGTAATCTCAGAAATATACATAAATACTCCCATTTATTTGATTGTGTTTATGGTAAGGTTTAAACAAAAGAGGTCAACAAAAAATATAAGCATAAATCGTAAGTGAGTACGGAGTGAAACGTAAGTGCTAGGAAACCGTTTTTAGCTATGAAACCCTATATACGCTATACCATATTTCCTCTAATTAATGTTAAAATTCAGTTTTCCAAGCTGCTTTTAAGACTATTTAGTAATGATTTTTTCAGATAGTTATTTTGACCTATTCATGCATCTAATTAGATTCCTGCATATATACATATCTCGATCCCCATATCTCGATCCCGAAACTTAATCTCGGTATCTGTAAGAATACCAGAAACTGCACAAATTTGTTGAAATAGCTTTGAAACATTCGTAATTAATTGGAGCAGCCTGAGATGACAAACATTTAGTTTATATTCTTTTTCCGAAGCCAGAAAAAATAATCTCATGAATTTCGTTCATGTTTCGGTTGGAACCGGTTCATGAATTACCACCAATGAGAGATGGAAGATTCAAATACCCGGGTATTGAGGATTATATACCCCATGTTAATTTATATACTCCTAAACATTAAAATTAATAGATTGATGATATTGATGGTATGCTTTCATTGAAAACCAACCCCATGCGTAGAATGTTCGAGACGTTTCAAGAGGCTACGAGACTCCAGGGCTGCTATTTCCGGTACTGACACAGAGTTGCACCGTGGCCGATAGGAGATATAGTTGCATTATTCTGGCAAACCGCCTTTATTTTCTCTACTTGAAATTAAAATGAAAGAGTCTCGTTTAAATAGCTTTAAAACAGCGACTATAATGGGGCCAATATATGTTAAATATTTCTGAAGTTTGTCCAAAGGCTTGATACAATTTTGGTCAATCCGTGGCCATGTGGCTGACAGTTTGCCAAGTGCCTCCTCGTTGTCCTAATACACAACTATTTTTTCGAAATTTCAAACGGCGCCATATCGACAAATCGTGCTGCCAACTCGATTAACGTTGGCTCGATAGTTTGGACAAAATTCGTCCCTAACCAACACTATAGCCACAAGATATAAACAAATAGACAAAAATTTTAAAGCCATTTATTTTAGCCATAAATAAATGTATAATGGGTGGCACTCGTTGCACTTTTCGAGATTGCAAAGTCTCTTCAAACCGGAATCCATCGATGCACTTCTTCAAGTTTCCCGTACGCGACCCGCGACAACTGGAAAAATGGCTAAAAATTTGCGCCAATGAAGAAATTTTAAAAGTATCTCAGCTTAAGCTGGCCAATCGTGCTGTGTGTGCACGTCATTTTCGTCTTGAATGCTTCATGAACTATAAAATGGACCGGCTTATTGCCAAGCAGACGCCGACGTTGATGCGTGTGAACAAGGATCTCGCGTGGGACTTTGAATCTATCGACGAGAACGGCGAGGCAATGCTTGTAAAATTGCCTTCTCCCACCTCCGCACATCTGAAACCACCAGAGGGATTTGAGTGTCCTCTTGGATTTGAT
Source organism: Drosophila lowei (assembly GCA_008121275.1). NCBI lineage: Eukaryota > Metazoa > Arthropoda > Insecta > Diptera > Drosophilidae > Drosophila > Drosophila lowei. Next base: position 21,678,626 of record CM017781.1, on the reverse strand, counting down.
ACCGATGCTGTAGAAGATGTGATTAGCTTGGATCGATTGGTATATAAGCGACCCGCTTCAAGCTTGCCAGAGAAGGCAATCAAAAGACGGAAATCGAATTTGACCAAGGTACAGCAGGAACAGGAGCAGCATCAAATCAGTACTAAAATGTCACCAAGGATGGTCGACTTGCCTGGCAGTGCATTGCAGAAGCCAAAAGCGGAGATTTGCAAGCCAATTATTAGTAAAATCAGTGCTCGCCCAACAATTCAGGAACCCTCGATTGGCTCAGGCCAAAGTCAGGAAATGTCTATACGCGAAGAAGAACTTTCCGTTCCTGAATCAGATATGCAAACGCTACCAACTCCAAAGGAATGCCAACTCCAGCTGGAATATAATAAGCTAAAGCTGGAATTTGAGAAGCTTTCGGAGCAGAATGTCCACTTGAAGCAACTGAACGCGTCCATACCATCTACCAGTAGAGCTCCACCGTCCAGCACCTTGACAAACATGACCAAGCCGCAGCTATACAACGGCATAAAGAAGTATCTGGGACCCACTGTGGCCGCTCTGGTGCGCATGGAAATGTTCGGTGGTGCCGAGGATCGTAACTGGAAAGATGACGAGCGGCGATTCGTCGTAGAACTGCTGCAGCTGGGCGAAAGTATCTACGAGCATTGCTGCGAGGAGTGGCGTTTTCGATTGCCCTCCCTGCGGATTGCACGTTCCTGGCTTGATAGTAAAGAATCGGAAGATGCCGATCACTCGTTCGAGTTGTAGCCGTATTAAGCGTATAATACTTTTATTTTACCATTAATAACTATAAAATTAATTACTAGATTACGCTGGGTTCGTCCAAATGGCATATGATCGAATCATCTGTGGCCTTGATCACGCAAATCTCCTGGGTAGAGGCATCGCAGAAGTAGCCTGTAGGGCAGCTGCCTGTAACGTTCGTAGGCTTGGTAGAGCCGAAGCAAAAGGCGAACGTGGAACGGGAGGTGCAAGCGAAAATGTAGTTGGGGGCACACTGGCCGCAGCTATCGGTGTCGCCGCAGCTGGCCGGAGTCTCGCTGCGCTGGAAGCAAATGATTGGCTGATCTGTGCAGACCAGGCCATCCGTGCACGTGAAGTTCTGTGCGGTATTGGGCTTGCTACCGCCAAAGCATAGGTTGTACGAGGTCTGATCAATGCAAGCGGCCCCATTCGACTGGCACACATTGCAGGCAGACCAGATCAAACTCCCCTGCAGCGTCACGAGGACCAACTAAATGATGAGACACAACAAGTCAAGCAATCATCCTCATTAGGACCACACCACCCTGAAAACACTCACCAGAACCACGCACTTGTACATCTTTTCGTCGTTACTATTCTTTTACGAATGGTCCGCGATCTAAGAAGACATAACATTTTTACCACTTTTGACAGCACTGCCGAATATGCTTTATGGCGCCCCAATTAATTTGGGGTCCGGTCCGGAACCTTGAGCACGTATCATGCTTATCTCTATCTTTAAGTAAGCAAACCACACCCACTGCTAAGCCTAGACTCCTATAAAACGGATTGGCAGAAGATGTACCCTAAATCATAAGAAACTAGACCTTCGCGCTAAACAGACATGCGTGCAAATATTGTTTTAAAAGTGGGTAAAGCTAATAGTAAACGTCAATTTCACACATTTCTTTTCCATTCTAGCTCGTTCTGCTCCTCCCGTTTCTCCAAGCGGCTCTCGGTCAATCCGCTGGCTGCTCAAATTGTACTCTCACCAATTTTCAATATGCGTGCGTAAACGAGACCAGCTTTGGATTCTGCTTTGGAGGGGAAACAGTCGACGAAACCACAATCACATCTTGTGATGAAGGGTTTTTTTGCACCCTGGATGAATTTTGTTCACCCGAGGAGTCGTCCTCAGTGAGTGATGTGATCTCATCCATTAGGTTCATTGACAATTTCGCATTGCACTTCTTGCAGCCTGCTTGTGTACCTGATGATACGACATCTACAACATCGGATTTAACAACAGGTTTGCAGATAGCCAGAAAATCGATTTTCTTATCTTTTTTATGTACTTGATCATTTTCAAAAACCTTCTCCAAATGGCAGATTCGTCAACAGATTCTTCAACTACAGCCCCAACAACGAATCCATCCACAGAAACTTCCACTTTAACGACGGATACATCCACAGAATTTTCCACCGTAACCACAGATACATCCAGTGAATCTTCACCTTCCACTACAGATTCATCCACTGAATCAACTGTAACCACGGATTCATCCACTGAATCTTCCTTTGCCACTACAGATACTTCAACAGAATCATCCACGTTAACCACAGATCCATCGACAGAATCTTCCACTTTAACGACGGATACATCCACAGAATTTTCGACCGTAACCACAGATACATCCAGTGAATCTTCACCTTCCACTACAGATTCATCCACTGAATCAACTGTAACCACGGATTCATCCACTGAATCTTCCCTTTCCACTACAGATACTTCAACAGAATCATCCACGTTAACCACAGATCCATCGACAGAATCTTCCACTTTAACGACGGATACATCCACAGAATTTTCGACCGTAACCACAGATACATCCAGTGAATCTTCACCTTCCACTACAGATTCATCCACTGAATCAACTGTAACCACGGATTCATCCACTGAATCTTCCCCTGCCACTACAGATACTTCAACAGAATCATCCACTTTAACCACAGAGCCATCGACAGAATCTTCCACTTTAACGACGGATACATCCACAGAATTTTCGACCGTAACCACAGATACATCCAGTGAATCTTCACCTTCCACTACAGATTCATCCACTGAATCAACTGTAACCACGGATTCAACCACTGAATCTTCCCCTGCCACTACAGATACTTCAACAGAATCATCCACTTTAACCACAGAGCCATCGACAGAATCTTCCACTTTAACGACGGATACATCCACAGAATTTTCGACCGTAACCACAGATACATCCAGTGAATCTTCACCTTCCACTACAGATTCATCCACTGAATCAACTGTAACCACGGATTCAACCACTGAATCTTCCCCTGCCACTACAGATACTTCAACAGAATCATCCACTTTAACCACAGAGCCATCGACAGAATCTTCCACTTTAACGACGGATACATCCACAGAATTTTCGACCGTAACCACAGATACATCCAGTGAATCTTCACCTTCCACTACAGATTCATCCACTGAATCAACTGTAACCACGGATTCAACCACTGAATCTTCCCCTGCCACTACAGATACTTCAACAGAATCATCCACTTTAACCACAGAGCCATCGACAGAATCTTCCACTTTAACGACGGATACATCCACAGAATTTTCGACCGTAACCACAGATACATCCAGTGAATCTTCACCTTCCACTACAGATTCATCCACTGAATCATCCACTTTAACCACAGATCAATCCACAGAATCTTCCACTTTAACGACAGATTTTGCAACTGAATCTTCCCCTCCCACTACGGACTCTTCCACTGAATCTTCAACTGTAACCACAGATACATCAACTGAATCTTCACCTACAACTGATTCATCCTCTACTGAATCTTCAACTGTAACCACAGATGCATCAACTGAATCTTCACCTACAACTGATTCATCGTCCACTGTGTCATCAACTGTAACCACAGAATCATCCACAGAAACGTCACCTGCAAACACAGATTCATCAACCACATCCTCACCTTCAAGCACTGATTCATCTACTGAATCAACCACAGGATCTCCACTAAATGCTGATCTTTATTGTTCAACGTTACAACAAAAAGGATACTTTCGGGTCGATAGTGATTCAACCTGCAGACAGTGAGTCTAGTTTGTTAATGTTTAAATGATATTTATTCATATACGCATTTTCCGACTTCAGGTACGTGTACTGCTATAAATTGAGCTTAGATTACCTGGGCTGGCTATACTATTGCAACACGGATGAATTTTACAATTCTGATACAGAATCATGCCAGGCCGAACGGCCCGCGAATTGCTAAAAAACGATCCAATTAAAGATATATTTTTTGTTTGTTCAAATACCAATGTGTTTATTGGAAAGGGAATATTATTAGGTTGGGAAATCTCTGGCAGATTATTAAATAAAATGGTGAGGCTAAAGCGATATCCCTTGCGATTTTTTATTATATATGTACATTCCTCCGGCTTTATGACAGTGCAGGCTCTTAATGTCGCGTCATAGTAAAAGTTTTCCGTGCAGGAAAAGATCAGCGCCGTTGATGATCCATTTGACATGTAACAAAAGACGTAACTGCAAGTAAAATACGAGTAATACGACTAAAAATAGTTTGCAAATAGTACAGAAAATATCAAGGCTTACCTGCCGCAAGTGGGATCGTTTTGATTTTCAAATAAACCCGATCTCGTCACTTCCAAGCAGGTCTTTTCGGCACTCCATTCCTGTGCGCTTTGGTGCGCAGCCAGGCATTGCACCAGTAGCTGTATTATTGAATATCTAAAATGTTTAAGATGTACGTCCCCAGGCGTATCCTCTGTTATGTAGTCACCAGTGATAAAATAAGTTTCGCCCACATGATGATCTACTCTCTACCAATTCACTAAAAATTGAAGGCCACAGTGGGCTCTTTTATACCCGAAATTATTAATCTATATAGTCTTTTATCTATATTTACACCATGGTACAGTGATAAACTTTTATGGCGGACTTATGTTCTCTTGCTTTCACATTTAATGATATATACGAAATTTAAGGCGTAATGCGAACATAATACACGAGGTACAACCAGTATTTTCGCCGGAATTGGCCCAGATAAGTTAGTCTTTTTAAAAAAAACTTAGGAAGTAAATACAACAATACCCAAACGGGTACCAAAAATATAATTGAAAACATATGAAACTTATTATGTACAATCGTTTGGTTTAGTGGCACTGCAGGCGCTTGTAGTAGAATCAAAGTATGGGGTTGTGGCTCCACAGGTTCTGATCAGCGCCATTACTGTTCCATTTGAAACATAGCAAAGGAGGTAGCTGTAAGAAAATATGCAGTTTAGTTTGGGCTGTTATCTAAAATCGAAAATTAAACTTACGTGGCGCATGTGGGATCATCTTCGTTCTTAAAAAATGTCATTTTTGTCACATTCAGGCAGGTTTCCTCTGCGCTCCAAGGCTTTTCAGTGGTTGTAGTAGTTGTTGCTATCGTTGCTGGTAACTCATCTGTCGGTGGTTCGATTGTTACTGCAGTACATCCAGCGGGTTTTGTGTCCGTACATCCTTTTAAGGACACATCAAAGTATTTGTTTGTCGGGCAATTGAGAGTGGCAATTTCTAAAGTCCCATCCGCTGCGAATTTGCAATACAAGTAGCTACGAATAGGTTTGGGTTTTAGTTTTCTTCCGGCGGTAACTCTTTCAGAATATGTACTTACGAAGTGCATGTGGGATCATTTTCGTTTTCCAGAAAGCCCGATTTTGTGGTTTGCTGGCAGGCTTCCTCGGCAGTCCACGGCTTCACTGTGGTGCTTGTTTCAGGTGCATTATCCGCTTTGCAGACCGGGTCAGCATTTTCATAGCAAGTGTACTCACCATCGGTGCAAAAGAAATTGGTTGGGCAATTAATTATATCATTCAGTGGTACTCCTGGAAGTGAAATTATATTTCCAGTTGCGATTCTCGGTGCTCCTGCTATAGGCATGCTCACCTTGCACGCATGCGGAAAAAGTGTTTGCACTGAGGCATACCGTTCGGCTGACTGTCTGACACACACCGCAAGTGGCCGCCGCGTATTGGGCCAAGATCTTGAAATCAGGAACATATGTAGCAGCGAATTTGACTCAAGAAACTGCACTAGGAATTCGATTGGCCAGGATAGTTACCATTGGAATTAGAATAAGCGCCTTCAACCACATGTTTTTTGTCTTCACTCGTTATTCATACTAAAATGCTGTGAGCAGAAGATTTATCTTATATGTATCTCGACAACATCATCGTAATTCTTATCTTAAAAGACTGCCCAAAACGCACAGACGCAAACACTAGGAGATATATATATATAGTTATGCATGCTTTTATTGCGGTATCATCAGGCTCTCCTGCATCAATAAATAGTCGTACGAACGAACGAGGCTACACGTAATTTATATAAAAATATATTCACAAATTCAAGGCGCATTTGTTAGCTGTTTAGCAGGGTACGAGCATAGTAGTATACAATTTATAGGAATATTTTGATTCGAGTACGATAAATAGATACGTATATTGCTAAAAAATTGTTCTTATCAACGAAAGTAGGCATCGAAAGTATAGCTAATGGTTTGTTGTGTATATAAAGGTGTATACTGGGTAGTAGTTATTAATTCGCATAGTTGCCGCGTAGTCTTGCTTGTTTCCGAGTTTCTCAGTTACATAAATACATATATACTAACTATAGGTTATAGCTATAGATATAGGTATAGTACATAAGCCTAATTGTAAAACATTTCTTAAGGTAAATCATAGCAGTTTAAGAAGCACTTGATACTTTATACTCGTTCCACTTACTTAAGCTTAAGGCAACATCGATGTTCTAATATTAGTAAATTAGTTAACATAAATTCGTTATGTCTAAAACGAAATAATACTTCGTCAGCAAATGCATTCAATTTAAATTCAAGTTCAAGTTGTGGACGTGTGTATACTGATTATATGTTTGTATTTCTAGACGCAGCCGTACTCATACCAGATGCTATTGCTCTTGTCCTCGCTTCGTTTTCGGCCAGACTTATCATCCTGAGTGGGAGTACCAGAGACACTCCCCCCTCCACTGCCAGTTGCCGCAGCCGGTAGCAGCGGATTTTGGTCCGTAGTCGTGGATGTTCCCCCAATCGTAGTGTTAATGCGATTGTACATGAGGAACGTGGCTGGGGCTGGACTGCTGCTGTTGCTGTTGTTGTCGTTATTTTTTTGTGGGGTCTGAGGTTCTGCGTTGGGCGTTGGTGTTCCGGCATTGCTGGCGTTACTGGCGCTGGCCGGCTGCTGCTGTTGGGCGTTGGATCCAGGGCTAGAGCTGGAGCCGTCGGGTAACTTCTGATGCTCGTCAATAAGATACACAGTGCGACGAGAGCCGGCTGTGCCTAGAGTTAGGCTGCTGCCAGTCACGTCTGGCGCTTCAAGGCTTCTGCGAAACCAAATCGAAATATTAGTATTTTATCTAAGTTATGACCGAAAAACAACGACAGAGACAGAGGCAGAGACGACAGGGCAGTGGAAGTGTTGGGGTATAGGAAATATAGGTATAGGATACAGTAGTTATTAGGAGGTACGAGAGATTGTTACACATTTAAAAGCGCATACCCGTGCACGCTATTTCTACGTGAGTTATTCAAATCCGTACGTTTCTGTGCCTGTAGGCTACTGCGCACGGCGCCGCCTCGTTGGATCGAGTTATCCAGCAAATCCCTACTCGAGGAGTGTTCAGTTTTTGTATTGTGCGTGTGGTGGTGCGTTGTTGGTGGTGTGCGGGTTGTTGTGTATATATGTACATGTAAATAGAACAAAAACCATGTCCCCAATAATATATTATCCAATAAACCATATACTCAATTCGTATAGTATTGGAAGTGCGCGCTTACCGCTGCAGGCTCTGACGAAGTGGTATGTTTCGCTGCAGCAAATGCGTATCGGAGGCAATGGACAGGGGCTCTTCGTTGCTGTTGTCCGATTCATTGCCCCCAGACTCGGATCCAATAACAAATTGCGAATTGGTACGCGCATCGTCTACCCAGGAGCGACGGTTCTGCAAAACGAAACATATGGGAATTCTTAATTTTTCAGGGTGTTCAGGGATTTCTCTGGACTCAAACCTACTCGACTGGGCACTTTGTTCATTAGATCGGAGCTAGCCTTCTTCACACGGCGTACCAGACTGATGGCAAAGGGTTTTCTTGGGGGGGGAGGGGTCGGAAACCATTAGAAGAATTCGAATTTCAAATGTCTTTGGCACAAAGCCACTCACTTCTTATGCACTGTCGTCTCGGACTTTTTATAGTGCTCCATGATTTTCTCCTCAAGCTTCTCCTTTTGCCGCTTCAGACTGTGCACCCGCTCGGTGTAGTTCTTCTCCTCCTCGTGGAAGTGCTTCTTGTCCTCCAGGGAAATGGCCAACAGCTCTTGATACTGGGAGAGCAGCTGCGAAACATTGTCCATCAGGGCCTTGCGCTCAGAGTCCAGATCGCCGTTGTTTTGTATAAGCATCTGCAATTTGTTACGATTTATATGATGCGTTGAAAACGAGCGGGAACGACCCGGTACTCAGTTAGTCAGTATATATTTAACCTATACAATATATTTTAAACGTAATTATACCTAAGCGCCAGAAGTGGTGTCGGAGTCAATGACTTTTGTGTCATGAACTTGTCTTGAGAGATGGGGAAAAACATAACGAGAAAGAGAGGAATTACGACCGCCAGTTATATTATAATGTTAATTCTTGCACTTCGTTTATCCTCCTACCACCTAAATGGCCTATTTTATTAGAACATTAAAATCTTTTATCTGTTTCCCTTTTTTATGGCTACTTTTTTTTATTCCGCTCATCTGTCTCTCTCTTTCTCATTCACTTCCCACACCAAAGCCAGCCGTTATATCTCACTCCTCTCCGCCAGGGGGCGTGATAGAGAGAGAAAGAGAGAGACAATGAGTAAGCGTGTGGAAGGGGTAGTGCAGCCACTCTAAATGGTTCTCTTTATTCTGGCTATAATAATTATCCGAGATCTGATCAAGATTCGGGAATCTGGTATATATGGTTCGATTTTTCGTATCCTCAAAATTGTTTAGGCCACAGATTCTCGTCCTTTTTGGGGGCGGGGCGAAATTTTGAAATACGTTTTTAACATTGTGATATCACAGAAGACTAGATACAAAATTTGGTTGCTCTAGCTCTTATAGTCTCTGAGGTCTAGACGTGAATAGACAGACGGACAGACAAACAAAGCTATATCGATAGCCAATACGATCAATTTAGTTCATGGGGTCGGAAACGCTTTCTTCTGGGCGTTACACACATCCACATCTACCACAAAACTAATATATCCGTAAACTCTGTGAGTACCGTATATAATGAGCTGCTCGCTCATCCAGACCTACCTCACAGCGCTGCTGAACCTTGCTGTACTCCATTTGCAGCAGACGAACTTGATCACTCTTGGTGTTGAGCTCCCCCGTGAGCTCCGTGTTTTGGAGCTTCAGGCTGCTGTGCTCCATGCGTATCATTTTGTACTGCTCCTGTATGTTCTTGTACTCGTTCTTGAAGCGGTCGCTGGTGGCAAACAGATTGCGGAAGTCATCGGTGAGCTTCGAGTGCTCGGTGCGTAGGATGGAGAGATCCTCGCTGCAAGTCTTCATGCTGCCATTTTGAGTTGTGAGCTCCTCAATACGCTGCTCCAAAGCCGATTGCTGTTCGCGGGTGTCGCGCAAATCCTGGCGCAGATCGCGAACTGCGGCCTTTAGCTGCTCCTTGTCCTTGTTGAGAGATTCGTATTCGGCGGAGAGCTGGTCGTGCAGACATTGAAGCGTGACCTGATCTTGCAGCGCATTTTTGTGCACCTGCTGCAGGGAGTCGATGTCTTTGAGCAGCGTGTCCTTTTCCGCGGCCAGTTGAGAGTTTGCCAGCTGCAGGGCCACGTGCTGGGTATTCAGCGAAGTGATCTGTGAGCCCAAAGCAGCCACATCCACACTCAGGCGGGCGTTTTCGGTCTGCAGCTGCGTGTTGCAGTCCTTGACACGCATCAGCTCGGCGGATTCCCGGGCAAGATTCGGCCTTGGCTTGTGCTCGAAGCGCAGCTCCTGGGAAGAGCTGGACGGGGCCAGCTCAATGTTCTTCTCCACTGTGAAGATCTCTTGGCGATGGCATAGAACACACATGTCCGATTTGAGGCCACCCTCCTCCTCTCCATCGTCACGTTCCTCCTGTTGCTCGCGTTTTACGTTCAACATAATCTCACGCACCGTTTTAAAGGTCTCCGGATTGCGCACCAGTTTCTCAACCACATGCTCCACATTCAGTTCAGCGGGTTCGCTGTCGGTGAGGCCGAGTTTCTCCAGATTGTGCCGCACTTTCTTGGTCACCAACGTGCCAGTGACCAGGTCTTCGCGTAGCGTGTTAATCATCTCCTGATCGATGTTTCGTTGCGATGCCAGCTCTTGGTTTTGTTTCTCCAACTCGATGAGCTTCTGCTGTACTTGCTCGGTCTCCTCAAGCACTTTGCTGAGCCTCATAATATCTTTGGTCTGGGTGTCCAGTTGATTAATGGTTTGGTCGAGCTGAACGGACTTCTCCTCGCTGCCCTCCTTCAGTTTGGATACCTCTTTGAGCAGGCTGGCATTCTCCCGCTCGTATGCCGAAACCTTGGCCTCGATATCGTAGAGCTTCTGTTTGGTCTGCTCGTACTGCTTTGTCTTCTCGGTATGCTGCTCCAACTCCTTGCTCTTGCTTTCCGCCAGCCGCTCCAGGTCATCCGCACGCCGCTGAATGCTTTCATTGAGCGTTTGGATGCGTTGCTTCTCCTTATTTAGGGTCTCGGCGTGTTGTTCGGCATCTGCCAGCCTCTGGCGATCCACTTCGCGCTCCAGGCTTTGGCGATCGTAGCTCTTCTGGCGACTATCCACGGCATCTTGCAGCTTCTTGTTCTCCTCCAGGGCATTCTTGAACACGCCCTCCAGCTCTACATTCTGCTGGGTTAGCCTCTGAACGTTCTCCTGCATCTGATCGATCTTCAGAGAGAGCTTCTTCTTCTCCTTCTCCAGCTCCAGAATTTTGTTGGTGGACTCGTGAAAGCTGCTCTCCTTCAGCTGCTCCAGGGCGGCAGTCAGCCGCCGATTCTCTAGCTCCAGCTTGAGGGCACGTGTTTGAGCATTGTTGGTGAGCTGCTCGGACAGGCTGTTGTCCCCCGAGTTGCAATCATCCTCGTTCTCTGAAAAGGACTTGTCGCCTTCCTGCGTCGAGTTCAGATTCCTGGCCACCAGTTGCAGCTGGGCATTTTCCTCCAGCAGCTCCTCCAGCTTGGAGCGATCCACATCCCGTTCCAGGGCCATGTCGTTTAGCTTTTGCTTGTATTTGATAATCTCAGACTCCAGAGAGATGGCATGCTCCGAACGTTTGCGATAGCGTTGCAGCTGCTCCTCCAGCATTTCTCTGAGGGATATAACTTTGGTTAATAAAAATCATTTTTAATTCTGATAGCTCTTACTTTGATTCAAGCAGTACACGGTTGTCCTCGCGCAGCTCCTCCACGCGAGACTTGTAGAAATCGGAGTCGCCGAGCTTCTCACGATACTTTTGAACTTCGACCTCCAGCCGATCGGCCCGCTCAGCCCGCTCGCGTAAGATGTCCACCTCGTCGCGATAGGCAGATGCCCGTTTAGCCTCTGTAAACCAATCCTGGCTCTCCTGCCGCAACTTGTCGAAGCGGACCTTCTTGTCGTCCAGCTCCTCTCGCAGCTCCAGAAGGTTTTCCGACTTTTCCTCCCTGGAAAAGTAATCGCAAATCGAAAAGTAATTAGCAAATCAGAAATCAATCAGAAGGGTAAGGGAAATGTTTCAACGTACAGCTCCTGGCGAAGCTTTCGATTCTTCGATCTGAGGTCTGCACACTCCACTGCCAGGTGGTTGCTCTCCGAGTTGGATGACGATGAGGGTGTTGAGGTGGCCGTTCCATTCGAGGGCGAACGCGGCACACTAACTCCCCCTTGGCCGCACTCCGCCAGATTGTCGCTGGCCGTCATCTCGGGCTCCATGCACACCAGGTCAATCCATTTTAAATACATGACATCTCGCTCCTTGGTCAGGCGAAGAATGTGCGTGTACATGGTCTGCGGCGACAGCCGCTCCAGCGAGTCTTCGGTGAGGACTAGACTATGGCTGTCCGTTACCTGTTTGATGAGTGCCACAATGGCGTGCTGCGTCTCCAGATCTAGCTCCTTGATGCGGGCTATAAATAGCTCCTTGTTGGGGCATTGCACTGCCGCACCCAGAAGCAAAGTGAGCAGCGTTTTCATTTGCTCCAGTCCGCTCCTACTCTCCGGATGGTAGCCCAGCGTGACAGCGTCGGGCAGGGCCAGTATGGTCTGACCCAGCTCTTCCTCAAATAAGGATTTCAGATTCCGAACGATACACTCAAAGTTCTTGGCCCTGGCCACACTCAAAGATTTTCCACTCAGTTCGGTCAGTTCGCTGGGATTGTTTTGCGGCTCCGGGTCGATTTGGAGCCAAACGCTGTGTATGATATGGCCATCCAGCAGCGAGGTGTAACCGGCAAGCAGCTCGGCACGTGGCAGGCATGACTCCAGCTGGGGTGAGCGGAAAAAGAGAAGATGGAGAAGCCATGAGCGGACACGAACATGCAAACAAAGCACAATGCGAATATAACAGCATAAAAGTTCTACCGTAAGCTGTCGTAAGCCAGCTACAATGACCTTGCTACCAGCTACCAGGTGAGTGCTGTGCTGCTGCGGAAGCCTATGCGAACGAGCGAGTAGGTTGTTCTCTTTGTTGCTGCTTTTTCGTGTGTGTGCCCATGGGAATTACTTGGGAGCACTTGAATTTCTTATGCCAAGCACATAGTATTGAGCTTGTTTATTCACTCTACTCACCCAAGAAACGAGTGCTCCATTTATGAATTCATCAATTTCCATTGGCGTCGCCGCGGCCGTGCCAGCCATTGTTGCTGTTTTTTGTAGATTTTCTCAACACAGGGATGCGTATAGCTGTGTGTGTGCGTGTGTGAATATGTGCGCGTGCCGCAGACGTTGCTGCACCTGTCACAATTGGGCAGCTGCACCGCTGCGGCTTTTCCGAAATACACTGCTTGTTTTTATAATCATGAGTACCTTACAAAGGCTTCCAAACATTCCAAGGGTGGCAAGGCATATCTATGCCGTCGGGACACGAATACACACAGAAATATGTTAAATAAAGACTGATTCAGCACAAACAACAAAACGCAACAATTATGCTTATTATTTGTATTGTTATTATCGGATTAATCAATTTTTCTATTTCTAAAAAGCCTATTCTATTTTTTGTTAAGTGTGACAAGCAGTGTGACCGCGGATACAGTATACGGTCTGATGAAAAAAACGAATTTAGCCAACTTAACCCCCCTCTATTTAAACAGGGAAACAACTTTAGTTAAACCGCGGAAAATATATTGTTTGTAAACTCTTCTTGTAGATCAGTCCTTCTTTTTTACTCACATTAAGCCCCACAATATCTTTCACCTGATCTGCGCTAATATTCTTTCAATTTCATAATTTTCGTGGAGAGTATTTTAATACACTGGTTGACAGTGGGTTAATCGTTCTCTGTCTGTGATCAGAAGACATATTCCTCGATTTGGATATTCGGCTTAATATTACTATCTTGGTAGGACCCGCAGCACTGAACATATAGTTTTATCCGATTGATTAATCAATTTTGTACAAGATATGTTAAGTTTAAGGTTTCAAATTAACTTGATTATGTCTGAATAAGGTTCAAACAAAAAAGATCAAAGCATAAACGTAAGTGGGCATGAAATGAAACGTAAGTGAGCATGAAATGTTACGTCATTTGAACACTTGTTGCCTGTCAATTTGTGGTATAGACATCTTGATACCCTACTTGCCGTAATTAATATTAAAATGTTGTTTTCCAACCTAAGTTGAAACGTTACTAATGACTTTTTTTAGATTGAAATATTTTGTACCTATTCATGCATATGATTTGTTTATTGTATATATGTATATTTCGATCCCGATACCTATTCTTGGTCTCTGTAAGCAAAATTTCGTTGAGACAGCTTTAAAACAGCGACTGACTAGTTTCTGCACTCCTGGGTTAACAAACATTTTGTTAATTCTATAAAATCCCTCTCCCTAGGGTATTCATAAGGTTGCTAATACCTTGCCCATGTTGCGGGACAATGTTGCTAAGATCGACTTATCGATAAAATATAAGAAATATAACGAAATATATCTTCCATTTTCAAAATTTTCCGATGAAATAAATTTATTATGGCCATATGACACTAGACTTTGGCATCTTTGCTGCAATAATAGAGAGATATCATGACTTTTGTGACACATTTATGTTTTCCACTGCCGCAGCGCTTCTCCCAGCTCAGCTCGAAAGCCAACTAGACGCAGATATCTCTCGCTCTCACTGCATGATATTCCCGTAAGGCTATCTCTGTTTTTGCAACTAATCAGTTAGCAAGGTCTAATATCATATAGCCATTATGCTTTTTTTGTGACAGCGTGCTGTTTAATTGATCAATGCGACTCATAATGTCAGTATTAAAAGCGGCGCTTTAATAAGGAGTGTAGCATAGGCGTTCACCAGCACCACTATCCATGAACGGACAAATGATTTTAAATGCGCAAGTATGACACTGCAATCTGTATATTCCATTTCATACCTATTTATATGTCATTAATGTCCATAATCATGGATAAGATATAATTTTTTCAGCGCAAATTACTTCCCTATATGTTTATATGTATGTATGTATATACAAAATACAATACAAAACCTTGGGGTCTAGTCCAGAAAGTTCGTTTGCGGTGCATTTACTGGCAATTCTATTAACTGCATGGCCAACTGCGCGCCCATTCTTTTGTTTCGGCTAGAGATTCCCACGGTTTATAATTTGCTCAAAATCTTTGCTCATTTTGTTTCACAAACTTCACTTAACGTCTCCAAAATTTGTGGGAGCTACCTTATTAAATATACCGTTATATACCAAAAATTAGATGAAATCGATGTAGAGTATGCAGTACTAGAAAACGACCAGTGGCAAAAGCCCAGCGGCGCTGGCAACACTGATCGCTATTCGTCGTTGACATTTAAAGCGCCCAGAAAAAAGCTTACGCGACTCACTCACACTGTCGTGGAATCGAGGAGATGCTTGACTAACGAACGGATTATTTAACGCGCCGTAAAAATGGCAACGCTTGCAAACAACAAATTCATGTTACGAAAATTACTTTATTAGAATTTACAATCGAGGCGTCAGTTGAGAGTTTTGTCGAAAAACATTCAATTAAAGGAACGGATCCGCGAGTGTCTTCAGTTAATTTCGACTGTCTATATATAGAAACTTCTATATATGCACAAATAATTGCAAATAGGTTAAATATTTAGCATCTCGAGATGGGAAATCAGCCGGGAAAGCTGCATGCCCATGCACAGAGCGGTCGTCCCAAGAAGAATGTCCACTGGAAGTCTGCAGGCAAGTTTTAGCGTAACTTCGAAAAAATATCCAAAAGTATTCCCAATCCCAGCCCGTTTAGTCCGATAGAAAGCATTCGGATGGGCTATAATCAGCGCAGACGGAGCCCACATAGCTGGTGGGAGCGCTAGAAATTTGTCTATTTATAGCGACTCGCACACTCAAGTGGTTGCCGTGGTCTGGTCTGGTCCGTGATTGTGTGAATGTTTGGCCTAAAATTTCAAAACGACAAAAGTAATGTTTTCGAAACTACGGCTACGGCTGCGGTTGTGGCTACGGCTACGGCTAAAGACAGAGAGAAAGAGAGCCATCGGGCGACAGAAACTGGGAGAGGAACCAGTTTTCAGTGCATCATTTATGCTTGCTTATGCTTTCAGAACGACCCTCTCCGCCTGGTCGGCCCATACTGACGCCGCTGTCGCTCTCGGAGCAGCAGCCCGATGTGGTCAACCTGCGCTGGGATCGTCCGCTGCTCGACGGAGGCTCCCCAATCACCGGCTACACGGTGGAGCACCGTCGCATGGGCTCGCCGCATTGGGTGCGTGCCACACCCACGCCTGTCTCCCGGTGCGATGTCTGCATCAGTGGACTGGAGCCAGGCTGGCGATACCAGTTTCGCTGTTTTGCCGAGAACATCGTGGGACGATCCGACGCTAGCGAACTCTCTGATCCTCTAACGGTTACACTCCAGCGCAACGCGATAACTGTTCCCCGCTTTATCGATGAGCTGTTGGACACTGATGCGGTGGAGGACGAGCGGATCGAGTTCCGGGTGCGCATCCTGGGCGAACCGCCGCCGGAGATCAACTGGTTCAAGGATGGCTATGAGATCTTCAGCAGTCGACGCACCAAGATCGTCAACGACAACGACGCCAGTGTTCTGATCATCCACCAAGTGGCACTGACGGACGAAGGCGAAATCAAGTGCACGGCAACGAACCGAGCTGGCCACGTGGTGACCAAGGCCAGGCTTATGGTGCAGGCGCCACCCAAGATTCGTTTGCCGCGCACCTACGAGGACGGACTCATCGTGGAAGCCGACGAGGTACTGCGTCTGAAGGTCGGCATTGCCGGACAGCCGCCGCCGGCCATTAGCTGGCTCCATGAGGGCGAAGTGATTGCCCCTGGTGGACGATTCGAGGTATTTTACTATACACGTATTTTTTGAATATTTAATCTGCATCGTTTTCAACCGTTATCTGTTCTTACTGAAGGTCACCAATACGGAGAAAAACTCGCTTCTCAAGATAGACAACGTGCATCGGGAGGACCGTGGCGAATACATGGTGCGTGCATGGAACAAGCTGGGGGAAGACAACACATCCTTTCTGGTAACGGTCACGGCACGGCCCAATGCTCCGGGTGCTCCCCGTCTGAACATGTCGTTCGGCAAGTCCGCAACGCTCTCCTGGACGGCACCTCTGGACGATGGCGGCTGCAAGATCGGTAACTACATTGTGGAGTACTTTCGAATTGGCTGGAACGTCTGGTTGAAGGCCGCCACCACGCGGGCCCTGACGACCACGCTGCACGATCTGATAGAGGGCTCGGAGTACAAGTTCCGCGTCAAGGCTGAGAACCCCTATGGCCTGAGTGAGCCATCCGAGGAGTCGGAGCTGCTCTTCATACCCGATCCCAAGCGTGGCATCACCAAGCCCAAGTCTGCCACCAAGATTGCCGGCGAGGAGAAGGATAAGCCCAAGTCGGACGCCGTCCAAGTGCCGCCACGCCGCAAGACGCTCTCTCCACCTCGTCCCCATGCAGATGCTGCGACGGGCATGTCGCCCAAGCAGTCGCCAAACGCCAAACGCAAGCCAAAGCCTCAGCTCATCGACAATGAGCAGCTGCACCATGAAATGTCCTACGGCACCTCGGACCAGGCTCTAAGAATGGATGTCCGCAAGAGTCCCTCCCAGAGCAGTGCCGACTCGTCGGCCAAGCCGGCGGCTGGATCCAATAACAAGCTCAACCTCACGCTGATCACCACCACCGCTCTGGTCGACAAGACAGAGCCCCCGGCTAGGCCCCAGAAGTCGCCAGTTGGCTCACCTCTCAAGTTGTTCAATGCCAAGCCCACGGCTGTGGCCAAAGAGAGGTCCCCACTGCAGCCCCGGCCTCAGCCTCTGCCCACTCCGCCTGCGGAAAAGCCGGGAAAATCGGTCCTCCACCGAAAACGAAGTCTGAGTCCGCCAACGAAGCGACAACACTCCGAAACGCAACCAACATCACCACCGGAGCCCATCAAGTCAACGCCAGCCCTGCAGCGCAGTGCGGAGCCTGTCCAGCTGGGGGTTAACCAGAATGTGAGACGATTCTCGGGCCAGGCCCTGAGTCCGGCGAGGAACGTACCCACCCTGGCATTGGCAGTGGCTGCCAGTGCTAGTGCGGTGATTGGCGAAAGGCTGCCCACCATTGAGATCAGTGCACCACCACCAGCCGCAGCGACAGTCACAGCACCGCCTCCAGTTCCAGTTCCGGAAGAGTCCCCCAAACCCAAACACAAGCCCAAACCAGACTCTTCTCCAGTGCCGAGACGTACCTCCAGGTTTGCGGAGAAGCACGACGAGGTGCACACCAGCAACGAGTTCATGCTCGTCGTCTTCGACAAGAACAGCAAGGTCAAGGATAAGGACAGTAAGTATACCCAGAGCCCATCCATGGTCCAAGACATTCCCGTTTTGCATTTTTCCTTCCCACAGAGCAAGATTCCTTCGAGCTAGACCTGGAGGATGCCATACAGCCACCGCCCATATCCATCTCCGCACCAGATCTGGCATTTCTGGAGTTCAACAATCTGCACACCACCTTCCCGCTGCGTCGCTCCGTGAGCTCCACCGAGCTGCTCTACGAGCGAGCAATGGCGAGATTCTATGAGGCGGTAGAGCTGGAGCAAGCCGCCAAGTCGAGAAAGGCCTCTCAGGACAGACTAGCAAGCAGTACGCAGGCGCCTGTTCCGCCGGCCAATCTCCGCAAGCGCCTGGGCTCCATTTCAGAGGCAGAGCGCGTGTCGTTCGAGCGGAGGAGCGAACTGCGTCGGCAATCAGCGGACATGGTTAGCATTGGCCGAAAGTGGGACTCAAGGGAGAATGTCAACGATCTGAGCAGCCTCTCACGCACCCACACTACGGGACAGATTCCGGGCGAGGAACAGCAGCGCATCCGGGAACACGAAGAGCTTGACGAAGAAGAGCGGACCGAGAGCACAGCAGAAGACAGTGAAGACATGAATATGGAGATGGATGAGGACTATCCAGCACAGGATAAACAGCAGTCTAGCTACGATCTGGGATCCGACTACACCGAGAGCACAGCCTCCTCGGAGCAGGACTCCATTGAGAAGTTCAAGATGGAACTGTTGGCTCGCACTCGTTCGCCCAGCCCCCGCGATCTGGAGACGTACCATCCTCGGAACATGGGCGCTGGCACCTTTACACCCTATCGCGCCCCCACACCGGAGCAGGCAGCTGTTGTGCTCAACCGCCCGATGCCTCTGCCCAGTCCAGACTTTGTCCCCAAGCCGATCCTTAAACGCTCGTCCAACGAGCATGTGGAGCAGCCGGTGAGCCCACCCAACAGTCCATCCTTGCCTGGAAATGGCAATGGAGCCACAGCCACCTCCGCAGTGGGAGTTGCAGCCATCCCACAGCCATCCATACCAAATGCTGCGCCCAATCCCAGTACCAGCAGCCTAAAGATGGACCTGGCCAAAGGCATAAAGTCGTTCTTTAGTCGCGATAAGCGATCCGCCACCGAGAAGAACACTGAAGCCAACGAGGAGATATCGAATCCTCTGGAGAAAACCAATGCCGCTGCCATTGCAGCCGATTTGGAGGTCAAACGCAGGGCCAAGGAGGAAGAGGAGCTGCGTCGCCTAGAGGCCGAGCGCCTCATGCAGGAGGAGGCCCATGCCGCCGTCGATCACTACAGCGACCTAGTCCGGGAGGTGGGCAGCTCCCACAAATACCACACGCCCCTCTACCTGGACCGCGAGGAGCTGAAGCGGGCCGCCGCCAAGGCAGCAGCCGAAACTGACGAGGATGAGGGATCCATGTCAAACACGGAGGAACACAGGAGGCGGCTGGCTAGCAAGACCAACGACGACATGCTGTTGGCACCCCCAGTGGTCAGTCGGGAGCGGCGTCTGTCCATCTCGGAGAGGGAGCAGCTGGTGCATGTGCGTGATGCGTCCAGTAATCTGGCGTTTCACAAATCACGCGACAAAGACGAGTTACAGCGGGAGGAGAGTGAGCAGCAGACTCAAAGGCAGAAGGAGGAGGAGGAGGAGCCAGAGTACCCGACTGTCCTAGTGGTGCCGCCTCTTAAAACAAGGAACAAGACGGAGGCGGAGAGTGAGAGCGTCATGAGCGAGACGGTCGAAGCTCGTCCCGATGCCCGGGGACGAACGCGTCTCGTAAAGGTAAAGCGGGTGATTAAGCGACGGGTTCCGTCGAGCACGCGGTCTCGCGACACCTCGCTCAATAGACCCCCACCAGCTACGGGAAGCCTGGCTCTGGCAGTGGAGAGGACCTCGCAGACGGCCCTGGTTCTGTCAAGCGCCGAGCGGGATCTTCTGGAGAGAGCGTCCGCACTGGCGGTGCTCCAATCGGAGGAGCATACGCACGAGAAGGTCCGCTCGGCTCTCAGCTACTGTACGGATCTGGTTCTCTTCCTGGTTGCCTGTTATGTGTACTTGTTCAAGGACACGAGACTGGTCCTGCCAATTCTGGGGCTGATCATCTACCGCCAACTGGGCGAAGCCGTAAGGGGCTATATACCCACCTGGTTGCGTCGCAAGGGCAACGACGAGGCCTGATCCTCTGGTCCTGGTCATCCTCACATGCGTTTATCGATTAAGCTAGTTTTTATTAAAGTCGACTTATTTATGTATCTTAAGCTAAAGTTCTGTTACGGAATATCAAAGAATCCTCGTCAGAGCCGAGCCGAGCCTCGTACTCAAAATTCTCTATACGTCAAGAGTCCTTGCAAATCTATTCCGAATTCTGTCCAAAGTAGGTCGAAAAGGCTAGGTACATCATTGAAATGATTCATTGTTGACTTTCCCGCCGTTTCTCCAATGGGGATCCGCTGGTACTTATGATTTTATAACCTTGAAGATAAGTTTATCATTTAACCAGGTCTGTCTACCTGCTGTGTATATGCATCGAGTTATACGATATGTATCAAAAATCTGTCCGCTGTGAGAAAAGACTTGAGTTTTTTTAACCAATTGATGACAATCGTCTTATAAAAGTCCGTCTCTGCAGAATGGTGAAAAATTGTGATTGCATGGGACCCTACTTTTCAATTTGCAAGGATATTTCATTCTTCGGTTCCCGAAGCTCGACTTTTTTCCTTTTCTTTTAAAAATGATGAGTGTGTGTTTGTTAGGGTTGTTCATTGAAGACCTATTCGATCATAAATTCTACATATTTATGTTTCATTTTGTGCCCCCTCATGTTATGAAGTGTTCGTTTGCGGTTCTTTGTCGTCAATCTGCATTGTTGGTGATTTTGGAAATAAAGCTTAGGCCAAACCAAACTAAAATTCGCCTGCGAAAATTCATCGCCCCATAGAGAGATACGAGTATCTAGGGTTAAGTTATTCTCAATTTGATCTTTGTTTTGGTCTTGTCTTGTTTGCTCTCCCTGTTTATTCCGGAGTCAGACTTCCTCGGGGGATTACTAACCGAGTGGTACTATAAACAGATCGAATAGGGGGCTTATCAGATGACGACAACTGTCAGCAAAGATGCTGCGACAAATTCCGGGAGGCCGCTATCAGCAGATAAGTGGGATATGATATGGATATGCGAGTACTACTTGTATAAAAGGTAGCTACATTCGGTTGGCTGGCATCCAGTCATAGCTATACAGCCATGACTATTACTCTGGGGTTGCTCTTCTTCTTGGCCCTTGGCACCGGATCACTTGCCCAATGGCCGCTGGCACAACAACCAACTGGAGGAGAATTCCTGCAGCCATACCCCGTGGCTCCACCGCCGCCGCCTCCAACCCTCGCCCGGGATCTGGATGAGATTACACGTCTGATTCAGTTCAAGCCTCTGAATCAGCTGCTGGCGCGGTACCTGATCAACGATGCTCAGTTCCAAGCCTTCGTGAGGATTATCAACAGCAACGCTGGCTTCACGGCCCGCTGGCGTCTGCTCTCGCAGCCCGAGCTCATCCTATTCCTACAGTGGGTCGACCAGCAGCTGGTGGCATCAGGCGGCGTCTTTGAGATGGAGGAGCAGGAGCTAGCCGTCACGTTGTTCAACCGCTTCCCCTACTGGTCTGGCACCGTCTTCGGCTGGCAGGGATTCCTGAACGAGGCGCAGCTCTACTTTCCCCAATATGCGATTCGCGCCCACATCGACGCCAAACTGTTGCAACCGGGCATCTTTTCCCAGTTCTGGTCAAGACTCCAGGCTCTGCGAGTGGTCTACGAACGCTGGTTGGCTTTGCCGGGTACTGTGCAGGTTGTGGCGGATCTGCAGCAGGCGGGCATCGACACGGCTCAGTTGGATGGAATTATACGCGAGCTCTTCGGATGGAATGTTGCTATCAATCCAACAACCACTGCAGCAACTGCAGCAACAGCAACTGCAATCTCGACGCCAGCTCCTCCCACAACGAGTCCAGCTGCTGTGATCCCTCCGGGAAACGGAGCTCCAGTGGAAGCACTCCCAGTTGTCTAGAGTGGTCAATATATCTATCGTATATTTGTATGATCTTTGCACTAGCAACATTCGGCCGAGGCCTTTAACAATGAATGGGAACTAACTACATCTAAATCATTGGGCGGTCCTTAGAACTTAAGTTTTCCCAAAGTGTCGGACACCTTCTCGGTATTGGCAGCTGGCTTCCTCTTGTTCTTGATGGGGGTCACGGCTGGCTTCGGCTTCTTGACCACCATATCCTTATGCAATGTCTTGAGAGTGGCATCCACCTTCTCCTGCTTGGCCTTGACAGATTCTTTGATCTGGAAAATTGGCATTGAATGAAGATGGTACCCTTTGGATGCTGTACTAGCCAATGTCTGAATCCTCCACTCACCTGCTTTAGCTTGCCCTGCACTTCTTTGGGCTTCTTGCCCTTGCCCTTCCTGTTGTCGGCCACTTTGA
This sequence comes from Drosophila lowei, assembly GCA_008121275.1. NCBI lineage: Eukaryota > Metazoa > Arthropoda > Insecta > Diptera > Drosophilidae > Drosophila > Drosophila lowei. Next base: position 21,656,270 of record CM017781.1, on the reverse strand, counting down.
ATAAATTCTTGGCTTTCTTTGATTTGTTTAGCGGTGTCTTCGGCTTCGCTGCAGGAGCAACCTTCTTGTTATTGGCCTTGTTGCGACCCATCTGCAAGTAGTCAAAGGAAGAGACGCTGTTTGTTTACTTCGTTTTTTTTAAGGAAACTTTATTGTAAAAACACAACTCTTAAACACATTTCACTTTTGTTGCCGCCACCTCAGGCTCAACTGTCTCATCCTCCGCGCACCGCTTGCGTACTTTATTTGCTTCGGCTTCCTTTGGCGTGGTTAGCAAATGCCGCGTAAGTTTAAAGGATACCCTGTACATGTCCTTATTTGGCGCTACATTACGCACAAAGCTAATGCCCTGAAGCTGTTTCTCGTCCAGTGCGGAAGCCAGATTCTGTTCCACCTGCTCCCTCACTAATGCTTTGGTATTCTCGCCCTTGGCGAACGAATATACGTGCACAGTGGGAAAGACAACAGCATCGGAGATATCAGCTAGCTCGTTGTCTGTGTAGAGGCCGCGAAACGCATCCAGGAATTCCACAGCCATGGCTGGCAGATTCATTGTTATGTGAGTGGCATACGAAGATGTGTCCGTCGAACGCAGTCGTTGCAGCAGGTCCACCCGCAGATCCTCCAAAATAAACTGTCTTCCATCTTTGTTGAACATTTTGATGTTAGAAAGGCACTTGTTCCGTTTCGCGTTGTGCTGCAGCCAGTGGAAACTGACGGGGTTCAGATCGTTCGCCAGGACATGGCAGCGCTTCTTCGCCGCCGGCACGCTGAACGGGCCCACACCGGCAAAAACATCGTAGAGAACGTCTCCTGGCTGGAGCAGCTTAACAATGCGCTCGTGCTCGGTAGATAGGCGGGGGTTCCAGTAAACCTTGGAGAAATCAAACTCGAAAGGAATGCCATTCTCCTTGGTCTCCACTTGGTACTCGGCTTCTCCGCATATCAGCTCCAGCTGGAAGTTGCGGTACGTATTATCTATGGTAGACGCTTTATTGACTACCGTGCGGCAGTTCGGAAGCTTGTCGCGCAGCACTTCCCCAATGAGCTGCTTGTACGGCAGGAGGTGGTCGCGCAGGTTCAGATGCACGATGTGTCCGATTCGCGAGTAGGATGTCATTCCCTCCTCCTCCTCTGGGAGCACACTCTTTAGGATTTCGTTGGCGCTCCAGTTCTCGTAGCTCAACTCAAGTTCGACAAAGCAGAAGTTCTCCTGCGTGACCTGCTGCTTCTGAAGATCTTCTGTGGGAAGGGATTCCCAGGCTTTTATAGGCATGGGGTGCAGTAGTATATCCCGCGACTTGTCCACAGCGCGCACTGGATGCATGTGCTCCATTTTGAGCAGGAATTTCTTGACCAGAGGGATTACACATTGCACCTGCAACTCGGGCACTCGCAGTCGGGGAACTTGCACATGCTTTTGGAACTCCGCACGCTGGAGCTCCCGCATCCCCCTCACCGAGGCGGGCGGAAGCAGCTCTGAACAGTTCATGTTTCGAAAGTAGTGACGTAAACGGGTGGATATAATCGTTATTCGTGGTACCTCCAGCCGCGGCACAAAAATCATCTAAGCACGTGTGCCCTCTGGTTTGAAAGCTCTGTTTTTAGTGCGTATAACGTGAGTTTTAATGGTGTTTTTATTTTTCCCAGCTGTTCAGCTCTCTTGCAAAGCCCTGTAAGTGCACAAATTCTTTCAAAATACCTTTTAAATTATTGCTAAACTGGATGTAATTAGTAAACAAATCCAAACAAACTCTCAATCAATGAAAAAAAATGAGCTTAACCCATCTTACCCCCCTCAATTTAAACAGGTGAGCAACTTGAGTCAAACAGCGGAAAACAATTCTGTTTGTAAATTCTTCTTATAGATCCATTCTGCCTCCTTACTTAAAAAAGAAAACGTAGATATCATTCGGCTTAACTGCGCTAAAATTCTTAAAGTTTCTTAATTTTGGTAGAGTGTATTTTAATACCCACTAGGTTCTACAAAGGGTTAAGTTAATCGTTCTCTGTCCATGATGGGAAATCATTTTCGTCGATTTTGATATTTGGTTTAATATTAACAGCTGGCTAGAACACCAAGCACTAAACATATAATTTTATCCGATTGATGAGCCGATGTCCTACATGAATGGATAATTTCAAGTACTCTTTTTTATTTTATTGTGTCTAAAATAAGGTTTGAAAAAAAGGTCAACAAAAATGGCTATTTTCTTACATGGTAACTACACGCTAACTACAATTTTGGTACATATGAACTATTTATTTATGGAGTATGGACATTTATATACCCTTTTTTTTTAATTAATGTAAAAATTCTGTTATAGGTGCAGTTCAGACTCGACTTTCAGATGATTTTCGGTGCCTCTAGGGATTCGGGGGCTATCGCCTGGTACTTGGATCGTAGGTCCTGGAGGTGCGAAAATTACAGACACCACCCTGGACAGCCTGCAGCACACATGTACTGTTTCTCCGGACGGACAAAACGACCTCTATCTTGCGGTCATTTGGTGGTATTATTGCATATTAGTCGGTGCCATAATTTTGTGCCAAACTTTTAATTTTTTTTGAAACAAACGCAACCATAACTCAACTTTTTGCTACCACAGGCCCCTAGTCTTATCTTGCGAGTTTTGCCCAAAACTCAATAGGTCATCTGGTGGTATTAGATTAGAATTGTAGTCGATCCAAATTTATTGTTGTTTTTTTTAGGAGTAGATTGGTGTGTTTACTAGAAAACAACCATTTGTTGCGGAAATATCAAACTTCAGCAATAGCGTGCGCTCTACAGCACTTTAAGAGCCCTCGGTGCTAACAGTTAAATGATTGGCGCTCTGGTAAGTTTTGGAGATCAAAAGCTTTTCAAATCATCTTGCTCTTGTCGATCGGATCGCTGCTTTGGGGCCCAAAGTTTCGGCTCCACTGATATGTGTCTGGAGAATGGAAATCATTCGCGTGTGTGCAGCCAACTGTTGCTGTTGTGTTGCCTTGGGAAACCCTCCTTCCCACAGAGACAGAGACCCGTTAAATAGTGTCTAGTTTTTAGAGTCTACTTGATCCAATTAATATTTCCACCACATCCACCATGATGAACAGCCTAAAGAAACTGCCCATGCGCATGGTAAGAGCCACGCCTACAACCAATCGCCAAACTATTCTGCTAATTTAAATGACATTTCTATCAATTCCAGCTGGTTAACACCGCAGCACGTCAGCAAAATGCTGCCATGTCCTCGGCAACTGGTTTGCCCCCACCTCTGACCTTCCTCACCGAGGATGAGAAGATGATGAAGGAGACTGGTGAGTGGTTCCACTGTACACTGTACTATAGTTCTAGTGGCCCCTGTAATTGTAACTGTAATCCTGCTTTGATAAGCAGTGTGTTCTTTCTTTTAATTTTTCCATTCTTTGCGTTAGACGAATTTTAAGATATTTTTTTTTATTGTGTGTTTTCGGCATTGTGTGCCGCTTGTTACGTAACTCCACGCATCTCATATGGAGGCTGTTTGTATTTATTATTATTTGAGTAGAAAAAAAGTCTTGCTGCAGTTTGGCCGCTCTCAAACTGTTATTATTTCTCTATTTTTCGAGTTTTTTTCATTTCAATTGATTTTGTTTTTTGCTGATAAAGCTGTTTAGTTATGGGGTCCGGTCCGGTCTCACTGCCAGATAAGCATATTTTTATGTTGATAGTGTGAAAAATATCATTTAATATCAGATTGTGTTTTTGGGGCATTTTCGTTATGATATTATTTGAAATAACTTTTGGAGAATTTTTCGTTACTATGTGCAGATTTTCTTCTCCATTCTATATAATGGATTTTATTGAACGTTGAATCAATTTACTTTGTCTTGACTTTAAATATTATATAATTTCTGATGCCTCACGACAGACAAATACATTCCACAGGATAATGTGATTCCCGTGAACATTTTACTTTCCAATAAGCAGTGTACATAATCATTCTGTATGAATATTGTCGTAAAAATTCCATTAAAGTGATCTCCCGCACCAAAAAGGACATCTGTCGGGCAGGATACGTAAAGCTTTGCTAAAAAGCTGCCAAACTTGGCAAGTTCAAGGTCTTGTTTTATCAAACGTTTCTTTCACTGTGTTTTGTTTGAATGAGCTTCAATTACTTACAGTGTCCATTTAAAATTCACATTGAATTTTCTTTTGACTTGCAATCAAAATGTGGGCAAATTCTCACCCAAACACACGCGGTCTATATATACATAGGTTTCGGTGCTGGCTGTTCAGTTCCAGCTTTAGCCGCCGTCTTCGTCTGGCTGTCGTTGGCGCTGTCCGTTAAGGGGGAGTATCACTATACCGTCCACAATGCGAGTTTTCTCTCTTTCACCGAAACGCGTGTTCGAAGCGTGGGTGGGTTCAAGCTTTTCCCTACCTTTCTCTCTTCTTTTTCTTACACTTTCTATGTGCATATGTCTTTCCTTCCATTTTCACGAGTCAGTCAGCTGTTCGGTTCTGGTTTGATGTCAACCAAATAGCGTTACACTTGTGATAGATCAATAAATGCGACTGTGCCACGCCCCCGCTCAACTGTAGTCACTGTTCTAGTGTCTACGCCGGGCAATGGGTGTGTGTGGCTCTTGGTCGGCGCGCTCCCCTAGAGAGTTGACTCAGGTGAAGGTGGCCCCCCTGGGAGTCACCGCTTTCCACCTGATTCTTAGTTGGGGAGCAAACACTTCTTTTGCATATTTTACTTAAAATTTCGCCTCGTTAGGCTTATCAATCATTCAATTGTTCTCAATCTATATGGTTCTCTATACCTATACGAAGTATTTGTGTATAGGTACAGTATATGGTCTGATGGTTGCGTAATCTGAGCTGCATGCAAAATAGTGGCTAAGTGCATAATTTCAAACTGGTTTTCCTAACAAGCAGACAAACTAGGTACAGTAGGGACAGATATAGAAATAGAAACATGTGTTAAATGCCTACAGATGCCTAGATTCTCCGAAGACGTCGTACAGTCTTCAACAAAACATACAAGGAACGAATACAGTTACCTCAGAATCAAATGTGCTTAGTGAGCAATATAATACTCGAATTAAAAGAGCTTTAGGGTGTAGTATAGTTTCCTGTTTGATAAGACTCGACTCCCCCTTAAATGCAGGGGCCCTAGAGCCCTTAGGTCCACGTCACAGCTGTTAGAAAATTGCCCCAGTCGCACATATGGCCCGAGTAACTACAAAAATATATTACTAAAATGAATTATTAAAACTTTCCTCATGATAAGTAAAACATGACTGCACAATGGACTGCCTGACCGCAGAAATAGGAACAGGTATGAGAGGGTAAGGCTGTGAGAACTTTGGTGGGTGTGTGCCAGTTGTTGGATTTTCTAGCAGCAGGCAGCAGGAAAAAAAGTAATGCTTAAAAAAGATCAATAACAAATACAAAGAGAGAAGCAGAAGAAGAGACCAAAAGATTCAGATATGGAGAGGCACGAGCAGAGAGTAAAAGAGTGAGAGAAGTGAGAGCCGCACGCGATCGGAGAACAGAGCGAATCTGCTGATAAAAAAGACACACGCACTACCCACAAATCCATCCATATACACATCCCCACATAACCGTACATAATATACACATATACATATATATATATATATATATAATACCTCAACTTATACAAACAGAGCCCCAGTAACAAGCATACCAGGCCCCCCTGTGAAAAGAGGAAGAAACCCCAGACCAGTTTGATTCATTTTAATGTTTTGTTAGAGAAAACGTGCCGTTGAAAGTTCTCAAAAGCTAAAAAAAGCTCTTAAACGAACAGCTTTTTTATAACGATCAACGAAGCTTTCAGAAAAGCTGTCTAAAATTTCCAATGCTAAGAGCTTTACGCGAAATTTTTCAAAACTGCGAATTTACATATATAAGTAAACCAATTCCAAATTTATTGAATTCTAATTTCAGTTGCCAAGTTGGCCCAGGATCAAATCCTGCCTCTGGTCAAGAAAATGGACCACGAGCACAAATTCGATCCCTCGGTGGTCAAAGCCGTCTTCGACAATGGCCTGATGGGCATTGAAATCGACACGGAGCTGGGCGGAAGCGGCTGCAACTTCATGACCAACATCATTGTTGTGGAGGAGCTGTCGAAGATCGATCCCGCGGTAGCCGCCTTTGTGGACATCCACAACACGCTGGTCAACTCACTGATGATCAAGTTCGGTAACGCCGAACAGAAGGCGAAATATCTGCCGAAATTGGCTCAGGAATACGCTGGCAGCTTTGCCCTGACCGAACCCGGAGCAGGCTCCGATGCCTTCTCCCTGAAGACTGTGGCCAAGAAGGATGGCTCTCACTATGTGATCAACGGCACCAAGATGTGGATCTCCAACTCAGATGTGGCTGGAGTCTTCTTGGTCTTTGCCAATGCCAAGCCAGAGGATGTAAGTTCTTATCTATGGTTATAATCTTCTCGATAATCAAATTATCGAATGAAAGATCTCAAATGGATCATTTTATTAAATATTAACTAATTTATAGACATTTCCCCGTGCTAATTTTCACTATCACTTCAATTCACTTTTCAAATTGATCATTAGCCGATCGCTTGAAAGATTTCACATTCAATATTTTCAAGAACAATTTATGAACGATTGGCAGCGCAGCTTATCTCCTAAGATCAAAGTTCATCTAATCGAAGATCAAGCGTGAACGAGCTTTTTTTTGATTTATTAAGTAATCTAGTACTGATCAGTGTTCTCTCTTTTTATATTCCAGGGCTACCGTGGCATTACCACCTTCATTGTGGATCGCGAGACCCCCGGACTGATCGTAAACAAGCCCGAGGATAAGCTGGGCATCCGTGCCTCCGGCACCTGCATGATCACCTTCGACAATGTCCGCGTGCCCGAGGAGAACATCCTGGGTACCTTCGGACATGGCTATAAGTATGCCGCCGGCTTCCTGAACGAGGGCCGCATCGGCATTGGCGCTCAGATGGTGGGCCTGGCCCAGGGCACCTTCGATGCCACCATTCCGTATCTGCTGGAGCGCAAGCAGTTCGGCGAATCTATCTACAACTTCCAGTCCATGCAGCACCAGATCGCCACAATTGCCACCGAGATCGAGGCGGCTCGCCTGATGACCTACAATGCGGCTCGCCTGCAGGAACAGGGTGTGCCCTTCCTCAAGGAGGCGGCCATGGCCAAGTTCTATGCTTCGGAGGTCGCCCAGCGTGCGGCCATCAAGTGCATTGACTGGATGGGCGGTGTGGGATTCACCCGCGACTTCCCCCAGGAGAAATTCTACCGCGATGTGAAGATCGGCGCCATCTACGAGGGCACCTCCAACATGCAGCTGAGCACCATTGCCAAGTGCGTCAAGAAGGAGTATTCGGGCTAAGTTCAGAGAAGCAGTCACTATGATCCTAAGTCGTCGCCCCTATACACAAGCTGAGATATCGTACGTCAGATACGTCAAGTGCATTTATGTGAAGGAACTGCTGGAACCCTAATCGGTTATCGGTTTCTTCCATGTTACCATAGCATTTACTAACTAGTTTTCCCTGTTATATTGTATCAAATACAACTAAATATATATCTAAAAGTATATTTTCAAAAACCATTCTCTTCTAATGCGTATTTCCGTCCGTTGTGGTGAAGGCTGCCAGCAGTATATTGATCACGGTGATCATGAACACTCCCATTACCAGTAGTTCATTGGTTCTCGCATAGCGCCGACGCTGACAGCGCTTAAGACGTCTCTATAAGGTGGAATGGGGTATTATATGGCGAAATATGTTCTGTTAGTGGCAGACATTGACTTACTTTAAAAATAAGCATAAGTCCTACGAGCAGCTGCAGGCTCAAGGAGAGTATAACCAGAATCAGGCTGTATATGTAGGTGGAGGCCTTGTCGTTGTAGGTGATCAGGAATCGCAGTTGGTTGGCATTCGCGGACAGAAGAGCTATATCCATGAGGCCTTAGATGGGGGAGAGGTGAGTGAATATATTTTTTATTTGTATAATACTGACTTACCTTCAGCCACATTTTTATTTGTGGCATAGCTATTACCACCCGATAGATCGCTGACTGATTTCCTTGGCTTGCCTTGCGCTGCTTCCACTTCATTGAGGTTTCTTGGGTCACCCAAGTCCTCCGCCTTCTCCAAATCCCTGCCTGAGCTGCAGCACTGTCCCGTTGCAGTGCTTGAGAAACTCCCCTCAGAACTGGGCGATTCCTCCAGGGATAGTTCCACATCGTTTCTGTCCATACTAAGACCCCGTTTAGTTCCAATGCTGATCCAATATTAAATACTCGAGTCTGTCTTCTGCGAAAAGCTTTTTGCGACCAGTAGTAAACATTGAAACTTTTGAGGTCTGCGGTTCCCTTTGACTGATAAAAACAAAGCGAATGACACTGACCCGGCTGGACAGCCAACGGGCGGCGATATGTAGAGCACAACAAACCTGACCCCATAAGCCGAAAAGTATCTCATGAGTTTGGGTACTCCTTAGAGTATGCAACGTGAAGTTAAATTACGGAGAAAATGTAAGTAGAATAAGAAGCTGAATGGGATCCATGTTTAAACAAACTCATCCTTCATCTTTCGTAATGCGAAGTCAGCAAAATGTCACCATAATAACCACCAAGGCCCTGAATAAACAAGGCCCAAACAAACTCAAGTATCTATGGGATACGAAACGAAGTTTGCACAACTTTAAGACATCTAAGGCGCCGCTCTCTGCTCATTCTTAATTTATAGGCTCGATTTAAAAATGACGGGTAAGTCGGGTTAGGTTAGCGTTAGCCTAATTGTCCCCAATTATAGATTGTTTGACAAACTTTTGAAATGCACAGACAGCTGTCGCAATGGACGCAAGTATAAAGGACATTCATTATCAGATGTGAGGGCTGCTATAAAAGTATTAACTATTTGTACACATATTTATTTTTGTACTGCAATTTCTGCATTCATAAGATAGGAAATCAAATGGAAAGAATGCCGTAAGAACGTACGGTAATATCTAATATCTACAATTGAAACCATTTTGTATAGGGATCTCTAGGCACTCTTTCCTTTGGTAACATTACCACCTCCTCTCGCTGTTCGTGTCGCATTGCAGGACCTAAACGGAACAAGTGCGTCACGCGAGGCAAACAACTGTTTGGGACTCCGCGCTCCGCTCCGCTCTCCTCTCATCGACAAGCCACTGAATCACCCGTTTTTCGCCCTCTCTTTTCTCCCCCGCCAGACATAATGGATACGCTCCCACACGCTCCGGCTCTCTCTGCCGGTCGTACTCTCGTTCCCACTCTCACTGCCGCTCTCTAGCACGTGCATTTTGTTTGCCATTTTGGCTGCCACGCTTGACACCCCCACGCCCCTTCAGCCAATGCTTGTTATGCCGTGGAGCTGGCTGAGCGCTTAGAACGCTCTCTCCAGCGTTTCTCTCTCTTTGGTGGCTCAAAGTGTATGAATATCAGGTGAGGCACTATCAGAGTGTGCCCTCACGCACTCACTATTTGTGTGGTGTGTGTGTTCGCGACCGCTATAAATACCTCACCTTTTATAAATACACTCTTTGGCTTACGCTGCCCGCACCGGCTCTCTTGCGGCTTCATTCATGCAGCAGCGGTAGCGACAGCGACAGCGGCAGCGCCAGCGCCAGCAGTATTATTTTATAAAGATAACGTTGCACGCATGCTCAAAACTCAAGTTGCAAACAGGCTTTGTTTGCCTCCGTTGGTCTTGGTATGGTCTGGTCTGGTCTGCTCTGGTCTGGGCTCTGTTCTGGGGTCTGCTCTGGGGTCTGGCCTGGGGTCTGGCTCAGTTCTGTTCCGTCGGCCGAAGTGTTTAGCAGTCATTTTTTCAGTTCGGCATTTGGTTCTAAGACTTTCTCTCTTCGCACTCTCGGCCGTTCTCGGGCTCGCTCAACCCGGCTAAAAACAACACAACTGTGAATGCCGAAACGTAAACTTTTCATTGATTTTCTTTCAGTGCTAATTTCAGTTTTGTGGATATATGTATATTTAGCACATAAATATAAATAAACCCCAACAAATGTGTTTCATCTACGAGTAGTCCAGATTCCGGGGTAAGTTTCTTCTCATAGAAAGGCCCACTTAACCGTAACCGTATCCCGTAGCCGCATCCGTAGCCTCGTACCACCAAAAACTGTCAAAAAATCAATGACCAAAAATTGCATGTGCGTCCGCCTTGACCTCCCTCAGTGAATCCGCCTAAAAAGAAGGCTCCATTTTGTTTCTCTCACTCTTGCTCTCTTTGTTTTTCTTTCCGTCTCTCTGTCTGTCTGTCTCTTTCTGAGCCTGATTTGACCCGGCAAAAGAAAACTGTCTATAAAATCAATAACAAGGCCTAAATAAACCTTCTTACTGTATTGCATAACATCCACACTATTTTAAGAAGAATCTAAACCTGCCTTTGGGTTCATAGATTTTTTGGGTCATCGTCCGGCCTGGTCTGCATTGGCCAAAGTATACGTCTAATCGCCTTAGAAACGCTTCTGTCTGGGTCCGGGGTGCAAAGTTTCGCTCAACGGCTGATAAAGGTTTCTGCATTGCTGTTGCCTCCGGCTTTATCAGCCAGTCAGTCAGACATTCAGTCAGACAGTCTGTCAGTCAGTCGGTCGCCTTGGGATGCGCTTCAACTGACTCTGCCTCATACGGGATGTGGATGTAGTGATTCGGGTCGGGTCGGGTCGGTTCGTTCGGACAGTGTCTGCAGCAGTGCCGGAATCCCATTAGTGCTGGAGTGTCCAACATAGTTGCAGTTTGCATTTTCCCAGTGGCCAAGAATATTTCCTACTCTGGCATTTCCTCAAGTTGAACCACTCAACGAGCGATTGAACGAGATTTTCTTAAAAATAAAACTGATATATTGATTTCTTATTGATTTGCAATTCAAAACCAGTTTACAGTTACCTGCATTTATAATTGGGAATTTCAGAAACTCTATATTCTATATTTAGTTGATAAACCCGTTTTCCATCGTTCAACTTGAGAATGCAGTTGATATTGCCGTACACCTAAGGTCAAATTATAAGAGAAATTATAGCATTTGAAATGTAACCGGTTTCAAGGTGGCAATAGTTTATTGTTAAATAACTATGAAATACCTAGCTACAGATGTCTCTTTAATCTATTATCTTTTCATTTTGTTTTGACCATGTTTTTGTGGTACATCTTTATAGATTCGCTAATGGGAAAGAGTATTCAAGCCTCATCGTAGCTAACTTTAAACGTTCTTAGTTTTATTGCTTGCATTTTTTTGTTTTTTTCTTTTCGCCACAGCCTGATAAGATGCTTTCCATTCAAAACATTACAGATAAAGCCAAATGGTTCAGCTGTTGGACAAGTGTATCTCTTGTTTGAATACATATTGTATATGTTCATATATAATATAAACGTATTTGCACTTTTTCAGCTGTATGTGTTCGGCAATTGATCAGTGGACTTTGACAAATGATTTTTGTTGTATATATGTATATATATATATGTATATACAAATGTGGAGCTCGTAGCTCTCATACGTATTTCGACAGAATAATCTTCACTCTTGAGAGCGGATACAACCCATAACCCATTTGCATAATCATCCTGAACTGAACGCATTTGAGTTGTTGCCACTTGACTGGGCCAATGGCAATTATCTATCTATTAAATTATACGTGTGTATGCATATGGATAAACCTCTAATTAGGCAGAAAATGGATGATACTGATACTGATACTGCTGGTTCTGATGGTACTGGTGGTACTGATGGTACTGATGGTGGCCTGGCCTCTGGTTCGGCTTGATTGCATTCGGTTAATGTGGAAATTTCGAATTGCGGGCCCACCAAATGACCCTATAATTACATTGCAGAACCTTTTTATAATAATTCCACTTACAACTGATGCATGCACTTTTTATTATTGATTATTTTCCAGGCTATCTATTGTGGGCAATCATTAAGCTAAACACGTAACATTCACTCAGGTAGCTAAGAAAAGCAAAAACAAAAACAAACAACCAATAACAAAAGGAAAACAAAAAAGAAAAAACAGAACAATGACGCCAGAGAAATCGGTTATAGCCTATATCAATCATTTGATAGTCAGCAACTTTTCATATTTCTGTAAGTACCATTTGAATAATATAAATAATTAAAATAAGGGAAGACGTAGTGCAGTATTCGGTAAAAAGCCAAACGAACAGCCTACAGCTGAATTACCTTAATTTAATCGTTCATTCAATAGAATGGAATGGAATGGAATGATAGAAGCTCAATCTAAGGTTTGACGTATTGAGAATATTATTAATTGGTAGGTTGGTAGTGGAATGTAACACAAGCCTCCAATGAATGAACAATACCCTCAGATATCTATCAATGGGAAACAGAGACGATTGGTATCTAATAAGTATTTAAAGCAAATTGATTCAAATACAACGGATATGAATGAACAAAGAAATGCATTCATTCAGAATTGTAAGCATCAAAATATTTGACAGGATTATTTATGTATTATATAAGTTTTAAAGAGGATACTGGAATGGCTGCATTAACCAGTGTCAATCTGTCTTCCACAGGGGACGAAATCGATGGATATCTGTATTATTTGGGCGGAACTCTGGGCACCCTCACTCTCAGTAGTTTGGCGGCCAGTGTTGCATATTATTTTGCAACCCGACCAGTACCGGAACAACCATTAGTGCCTCTGGAAAACCAATCCCCATTGTTAGAGGTAAGCCAGAAGTGATTTCGATTAGCCATCTCCATCGCCATCGCCATCCCCATCCCATCAATTACATCATCGATTGCTCGATTACGAATTGTTTGTCTTGGGTTCGCTGTTTTTTCCCAGCATAGTTGCTGTTGTTGCCTTGTCTTTTTTGTTTTTTGAGGTAGAACAGGCGAATCCCATGATGGCATGGCCAAGACAAAACCTTTGATGTGCCAGCAGCAACGCAACCATGTGCACATGTCCACAATCACGTTGGGTGTTATGCCGATGCCGATCCCGATGCCGATTCCGATTTGGATTCAGATACTGATTCTGATTCTGTTTCGTTGTTGTCGTCACATGATTTTCACACTCTTTCTTCGCGATTCTTTCACCATTTCGATTTTCATTTTCGCCTTGTTGGCCTTTGTTCTGGGGCCACAGCAGCACAGGCAATGAATGACGTGTTCGCCACAGTGGTGCAAATGAGGATAGGATCAAAAATAGCCACAGACCCCCACGCTCTAATTGAGAGGGCCCCGCAAAAGAGCTGAGACTGAGACTGAGATCGAGAGACGAGAGGAGACATCTCTCTCCTGCAAAAATGTGCAACATTCTGGGATGATAATTTATCAAACGACAGCGGCACGACCACAATAAATCTTGTCATGGCTCAATTGGCATTTTCTTTTTCCCCTAATTAGCCGCAGAGTAGAGCAGAGCAGAGCCTTTCTCCGACATTCCGCTTCCCCTCCCTATAAACATTTCCTCCTTCTGACACTCGCCGGCATTCCGGCCTTTAGGCCTGTGGGCCTGTAGGATGGTGTAACTGTAACGAACTCTTCCTTTTGTTTGGATGCCATGTAAATAAACAAACATTGACACAATACCATATTTCCCGCGATATTTGGCATTGCCAAAAAGGCAAACAAGACGCCCAGGGACTGGGGGGCGGGGAGGTTCGACAGTAGAACAGGCCGGGCTGTCACAATTTGTTAATTGAAAGGGGAATGCAGTGGGAAGAGAACATAATTTCATTGTTTAAATAATTCGAATACCACACAGCATACCACTGTACTATATTTTGTTGGTGCCAAAGGATCGATTCTTAGTTTTCATTTTAGGAATTGTGCTTCGAATCACAATAAATATGCAAGGACTCTCTCTCGCTATTTGCCTAAATTAACAGAGACCCACTTTGAACCAGCTAAAACCACTTTACATTGAATCATTGAATCATCTGCATTCGATTATAATCCCTAATTCTAAATGCCCCATCAAGTGTCAAACCAACTGCTCCACCTTTTCATGTACCCCCGGACCCCCCATGAGAATTCTCAAAAATAACAAACAATGAGATGGCTAAAACCAACAAAACAATAAGGAAATGTCAAACTTTTGACGAGACAGGGCCAACCTGTCTGCCTCTGAACACACACATGGACATACTCGCATGTAAATCTATAGAATAGATGGTGTGTTTGTCATTCTGTCATTGTGTGTGTGTGGGGACAGCAGGGGAAAATTTGCAAACACACAGCCGGCCATTTTCACTTGCACTGACCGTTTTCCAATACGAGACGGACCATTAAAAATTCAAAAGAGTGCAAATTGAGGTGTAAATTGAGGGGATGTGCCTGTGAGCAAATTGGATTTGCAGAGACAAAATGCAATGCAGGTTGCATAGTATTTACTCATAATTGAATGCGTGCTGATTAAAACCGCAATTACATTGTACATATTTAAGGGCTGTCGAAGGATATGTAATGGACCGAACGAAGTATCTCTCAGACTTTTTGTTCCACTTATTGGCTAGAATGGTCCAGTGTTATGGACCATAAATCATAGACATGTGTATGTAAGTTTTGATGTGAATTTGCCGTCACCAAGAACGCCCCCACCTTTGGCCCATTAGCAACAGACCACGTCACATGCCGCCTTAGATCGCGTGCACCAAAACAGGCAGGGCAGGGCTGGGCAAGGGAGGGCAGGGGAAACAGGCAGGAAGACAGGCGGACAACTTGATCAAGCCAAAAAGAAAAACAGCACGAAAAACTACAAGACAACTACACGGCAACAACAACAACAACAACAACAGCAACGAAGACTATGAAAAACCGTTTACGAGTAAAATCAAAATCAAAATCCAATGAATATAAACGAATGAAATTCCTAGGCGAACGCTGCATTCTTCTTCACATCTACCTCCATCTCCGCCGCCCCATCTCTCTTTCTCTTTTCGCCATTTCGCTCCCTCTCTCTCTCTCTCTTTTTGTTTCGGTTGATACCAAATTGAAGAAGATTCTGCGGGCGGGCCAAAATAATTTTTAGCCGCGGCCAATATTTGTGCCTCCTTCGGCCATTCAGTTCGAAATTAAGCATCGTGTCGCGCAGATCGTGGCGGATCAACGGAATATATGTGCATATATTTGAGAAAAGAAGATTTTGAGGAGAAACAGAAAAATAACGAAACGGAAAACAACAAAAGCAGATAGTATATATCTGTAAAAAAAAAACGTATTTTTTTATATATACTTAACAAAAGAAAAATGAAGAATAGAGTGGGAGAGGGACAGGGACAGGGACAGGGAGAGAAAAACGCACGACAATTTGCAACAAATTGACAAAAATACAAGCGTTTAATCTCATTACGTAAAACGAACGCCTGAAACCAAAGAAATAATATTCAAATAAAATTTCAACGAAAATATCAAAGAAGCAACTTTAAAGAAATCGATTTGCCAAAGTGTCCAAGTGCCGTCGTCGTTGTCGTTGCCGTTGTCATTGCCTGGGCCCCAGCCATCTGAACCCGGGCCCTCAAGTTCAAGTTCATTCGGGTTCTACGTATGTCTTCATACATATATCCCCATCCCCGTCCATCCCCCCAGACGAACCACTGCCCACCTTAAAAAACATAAAACAGATTGTATAAAAATACATTAAACATTTTTTTTTCTGTTCTAATTTGATCTGTGGTTTGCAATGCGTGTGGTTTCAGTGAACTTTGATTCCGATTGAGAATTGAAAATTTACGATGTTTAAGCAATGCTTCATCAAGTTTTACGATTGTTTACAGGAGAGGAGAAACTTTGGGAATGCTAATCGGAATAGTTTTGAGCCATGTGCGGATATGGGAACGAAAAGATTCGATAAATATCAACATTGTTTTGAAGTGGGCTTGTCGAGATTAATATTTACAGAAGTACCGAAAGGAATTTCATAAGCATTCAGAAGATTTCGTATCTATCTTTTTGGTGGTCGGCACTGCCCAGCACTCGATCATAATCAGTTCGATCAATGGGAATGTCATCCGCGTCTGTGTGTAGCCAACTATCTATATCTTTTTGCAAAATCTTTAGCCAGAACAAAAGACCTATCTGTGGGCTAATTTAGAACCATAATAAATGTCAAGCTGAATCAGAGTTTGGGTATATAATTGAGTTATGTTATGGTTGATCTATATATGTACATACACCTTCAAACACATGTATATATTTTTAATGTAGAGGAATAATAATAAACAAGGCGATAAATATTGCCTTAAATAAAGGATTAGGGAATGGCAAAATAATCGAAATATCAGAGTTTTAGTTAGCAGAATTCCAGTTAAATATTTGCATATTCTTTCTTTTATGAAACAACTTTAAAAAACGGATGAAACGGATTAGCATTCCACATGAAGAAAACTTTGAGAAACATATACTCGTACTGCCTTAAAATTCCCGCATATTTGCCCGGTTTAAAGCTTATTTGTTCAAGAAATATGTTGGCCAAAACATGTTGATATGTTGCAGATTTTAGCTGAAATTCAAAGACAGCTCCCTATTCCTATTCATTCATACGCTCTCTATCGCTGCCCCCCTCTGGCCCACAGTTTATGGGAAATTTGGATGGTAACCACAATTGCGTGTGGCATAACTCAGCGAAGAATTGCTCATTGAGGAAAATGTTGGCAATTGGCAGCCTCAAGGCATCGGCATCGGCATCGCCATCGGCATAGGCATCCCAATGGTGTCCAAAACGCCTTCCCCCATGACTCAGGTTTTGATCTTAGCAGCTAGTACAAAAATGCTCATTTCTTTCTGTTGTATTTTGCAAAATACTCGTATCTTTTGTTTTTCCTTTTCGCTCGTTGTGTGTGTTTTATGCGGCCGCCTCTCACACCGCCTCTCATAGATAACAGCCGAGTGGGGAAGCGTTCTTGCCCCCAAACGAACTATTTATAAATTAATTTGGGGCAGGCCACGACAAAGCAACGACAAAGACGACGACGACGACGACGACGCGAAGACGAAGACGACGCCTTGTCGATATAGCAGTGCTCGTTCCTCTCTTTCCGCCTCAGTGTAGCCTAGCCCTCTCTTTCTGGTCTGCAGCTGACAATATTGAATAATTATAAACAAAATTGAATTTGCCAAACTTGTCAGAAGACACAAATTAAGCGGACAGGGCGGCGTCATAATTATGCTTTGGTTTACGTTTGGGTTTACCTGTCGCTTGAAAATTGAATTTGATGCGCCGCCTTGGTCGTGAGAAAAGGGTTAATAAAAAAGGAAAATCCTACCTTAGGGACTTTCGGATAGGAAAGCCTTTATGCACGGAATTGGCAGAACAGCAAAAGAGTATTTGAGCTGATTTTGTCCATCAAGGGAATTGGCCATTGGTTTGTAATAAATGCCGGTAGAAGGAAAATAAATCAGGCTTTTTTCTGTTATGCATTTGGGCATTAATCTGGCCAGAAAAATTACAACCCATCGCACAGGCAAATCCAATTTGCTTCGATTTAAAAACAGAAATCTATTTTTACACACAATAATTGGCATTTAAATGGTTCTGCGATTATGAAAGACTTCAAATGGGAAATTTGAAAATACAAAAATTGACCAGCCTGTAAATCGAACAGATGACGCGGCGGGCGGTGGGCAGCGGGCGGCTCCGGCAACGACAAGATGGCCGGGCGGGCGGCTAATTGTGGGGAAAAGTGAAAAGTGTAAAAAAAATATCGTGGGTGTGGCTGGTTGTGCCGATTCTTTTTGCAGTTGCTCGTAAGATGTGCATATTAAAGGCTGATCCATAAAACCCAGCCAGAACAGTGGTGCCTGAAAACGGAGCAGAATCAGTAATCAGTAAGACCGTGAATAAACCGTGAACCGTGAGATTCAGACAGCCGTGAGAACCACAACAAAACATGTCTTGTTGCGGTCAAATCACCAGCATAAGGGTGCCCATCGAGCTAAGCAACCAGAGCGATGTGCTCAAGGTAATCCCCAAGAATCCTCAAGGAAGAGTCCCCCCAAAGTCGCCCCAAACAAAAACAAACTAAAAGACAAAAGAATATCTCTAACCCAGCAGCTTGACTATGCAATCCACTAATAAATACTTTATTTTTTGCTTCTTTTTTGTTCATTATTCTTCACACACACGCACATTTGTTGGTTAGATCATATACGATCATCGTCAAGATATCCATCACAGGGTAGGTGGGGGGGTAGGCCTCATTGCCCCGTGGGGTATGCTCTGAAAGTCCTCATACTCGTATTCCGTATTCCATTCTGAGCCCCGCGTGCGTCATCAATAAATTCTAAACAAAATCGAATTGGAAAGCACTTTAATCTATGAAAAGGCATTTATTTTTGAAAAATATTTGCATTTTGCTCATTAAAATCAGCCAGCACAAACAGACCAACTTTTAGAACCTCCTCTCCTTCCTTCCAGTCCCCAAAAGATACTTCCCTCCCGTTCCCATTCCCATTCCCGACAGCTGTACAATATTATGATATTCGTTCTCATACATCAACACTTTCGGGCCATTGCGGGATTTCTCTCACATCTGTGGGTCATAAAGGAAGTGCTCTTTGGCCATTTCGAATCGATATGTTCCACTTTGTTCGAGTATCTACTGCCCGACCTAATGGCCAGGCCAAGGCGCCCAAATGAAAGTCCGCTGAGTGATGGGTTTATGTCTTGGCCCCAAAAATAAACCATATATCATAGCGATTGAAAGCGCAGATATTTATTGAATCGAATCTAACAATTGGGTGTGATTTATTCGAAGAGTGGCAAAAAATAAACACTGAAATGAGATTCAATCGATTAAAGACCGGCCAGATCTCAAGGTTAAATGTGAAACGGAAAACTTAAGGGAAATATTATGGTTTTTTGAATAATATAAGTATGATGGGAGTGCTTTGTAGCAACGCAAATGATACTAAATCGAACTATAAGACTTTAAATTGAAACAATCTACAGTACATACTATCAATCGAGACAGATCTCTTAGTCTTAGAGATGGCATATGCAGATAGATCATAGAATCACTCAGATTCCATTCATTTTCAGCTCAAGCCAAACAAATCACGAATCAGAACCATACTTGTGTGTGATCCCCTCCCCCCAAACAACGCTGCTCCCACACAATTAAAAAACTTTTCCCCAGATTATTCTCGCTCATACTTCTGTTTGATGTATACTCATTACAAGATCTCTCCACTCATTGCATGAACGCGATTTCTCTCTCTCTCTCTCTGTTTCTTTTGGGGTCAATTCAATCCCATTACAGGGTCCAGAACAAATTCACGTCTCCAAGTTTTACAAGGAGTCGAAAAATGGCAAATTCGTGTCCTACATCACAGAGAACGTCCGCACCCTATATCAGACGTTCCGCGAGGGAGCCTATGCCTCCAACAACGGCCCGTGTCTGGGCTGGCGAGAGACCCTAACGTCGCCCTATCAGGTGAGTCGAGGGAGCACCGTGCCGTGAGTCAGTCTCTCGTATAACATCTCCATCCTCCATCCCGCA
Organism: Drosophila lowei; assembly: GCA_008121275.1. Taxonomy (NCBI): domain Eukaryota; kingdom Metazoa; phylum Arthropoda; class Insecta; order Diptera; family Drosophilidae; genus Drosophila; species Drosophila lowei. The sequence continues at coordinate 21,636,769 of CM017781.1, read as the reverse complement.
GTGGATCAACTATGACGAGGCGCTGCTGCGGGCCAAGAACTTTGGCTCGGGCATGCTGGCCCTGGGGGCCCGGCCCAAACAGTTGATTGGCATCTACTCGCAGAACCGTCCGGAGTGGATACTGTACGAGCAGGGCTGCTACTCGTTCTCGCTGGTGGTGGTGCCGCTGTATGATACCCTGGGTCCCGATGCCTGCGCCTTCATCATCCGCCAGACGGAAATGTCGACTGTGATCGTGGAGGATGACGCCAAGGCGGCCATGCTCCTGGAGAAGGCGCCGCGCAGCCTGAAGATCATCGTGGCCATCAAGCCGATACGCCAGACGACACTGGAGCGGGCGCGCAGTCGCGGCATACAGATCTTCTCGTTCATCGACGTGGAGAAGCTGGGCGCCAAGGGCAATCACCCGGAGATACCGCCGGCGGCGGAGGATCTGTGCACGGTCTGCTACACATCGGGCACCACCGGCAATCCCAAGGGCGTTATGCTCACCCACGCAAACGTGGTGGCCGGCGTCTGTTCTGTGATCCTGCAGATGGGCGATCATCGGATCCGCGCCGGGGATGTGATGGTCTCCTTCCTGCCCCTGGCCCACATGTTCGAGCGGTGCTGCGAGAACGGCATGTACTATGTGGGCGGCTGTGTCGGCTTCTACTCGGGCGACATCAAGGAGCTGACCAACGACCTGAAGATGCTGAAGCCCACGGTTATGCCGGCTGTGCCTCGCCTCCTGAATCGCGTCTACGACAAGATCCAGAACGATATTTCCGCCTCGGGCCTGAAGCGTGGTCTCTTCAACATGGCCATGCGGGCGAAGGAGAAGGAGATTGCCCGCGGCGTCCTGCGGCGCAACGGCTGCTGGGACAAGCTCGTGTTCAAGAAGGTGCACCAGGCCTTCGGGGGCAACCTGCGGCTCATGGTCGTGGGCTCGGCGCCTTTGGCCGGCAACGTTCTCACCTTCATGCGCTGTGCCTTGGGCTGTCTGGTCCTGGAGGGTTATGGCCAGACGGAGTGTACTGGTGCCATCACACTCACGGTTCAGGGCGATCATGTGCCCAACCATGTGGGTCCGCCCGTCTCCTGCAATGCTGTGAAGCTGGTCGATGTGCCCGAGATGGAGTACTTTTCCAATCAAAATACGGGCGAGGTCTGTGTGCGCGGCTCAAATGTGTTTCATGGGTGAGTGAATCCCCGGACTTTTCAGCCGATTGATCCATTATACATATGTACAATCCCCCATCTACAATCAATTTCAGTTACTATAAGGATCCGGAGAAGACGGCGGAGGCGATCGACTCGGAGGGCTGGCATCATACCGGGGATGTGGGCATGTGGCTGCCGAATGGCACCCTGCGGATCATCGATCGTCGCAAGCACATCTTCAAGCTCAGCCAGGGCGAGTACATAGTGCCCGAGAAGATCGAGAATATCTATACGCTCAGTCAATATGTAAATCAAGTCTATGTCTATGGGGAGAGCTTAAAGGTAAGTGAACGAGCGCTCAGAATGCCTTTAACCTAAAGACGTTCCTCACACACCCATCTCGACACCATTTTAGAGCTGCATCATAGCTGTCGTTGTACCTGATACCGATGTACTGAAACAGTGGGCCACGGAGAACAATGTACGCGGCACACTCTCCGTCCTGTGCAATAATAAGAATGTCAAGGAGCTGATCATGAACGACATGCTCAACTGGGGCAAACAGAGTGGACTGAAGTCATTCGAACAGGTGAGAGAAGTCGCCACCTCTTGACCCTTTACCCTATACCCCATGCCCTATACGTGTGTACATATGTATAAATTATAAATGTGATTGCATTGCAGGTCAAGGATGTCTATCTACATCCGGATCCCTTCTCCGTACAAAACGGACTGCTAACGCCCACATTCAAGGCCAAGAGACCGCAACTTAAGAGCTACTTCAAGCCACAGCTGGAGGATATGTATAAGCACTTGGATTAAAGCAATACCTACATACATATATACGTATACGTATACAAATGAAACACCAAAACACAAGCAAAACAACGAACCGAACTAAAGATAATGATGATGATGATGATGATAACGATGATGATTAAGATGATGCTGATAATGATAATGATAATAATGAGCAAAAGAATTCAAATGGATTAAAACATATGCCTATACCATACAAAACTGATGATAACTAAGACTACAGACGCAGATACTTGAAGGCCGAGAAACGGGAGAAGAGTCGAATTTTAAAGTTTCGTCAATTGTTAGCAACTAAGTGAAGCGCAAGATACACCAGATACAAATACAAATACAGATAACATATAGGACGAGAGGAGGAGCACAGGAGACAGCCTTTTGACAGCCGCATTTTTACATAATTTAATCAAGAAACGAACTATTAACTAATATGTTAAATATACATATGTATTTCCCCTAACCGACCCCTTATGGTCTAGTTCAAAGTGAATAGAGCACGAATGCGTAGTCTGAACCAAAACACATACATATACTATAACTAACTAACACATATTGAGCCAGTTGAATAAAAGGAAAGCTTTAATTACCTATCTGCGAGTACGAGCTACACTCAGCGTTAGTTTAAAAACTTTTAAAATTGATATTAACTCGAAATTCTACGCAAGTGCTGAGCAACAACTAATCGGAGGAGCAGATCAAATTAAATACAATTAATATATATTTATAATAACAAAAAAAACATCCACTTCTTTGGACTGCACTGTCTGCCTTACAAAACAACAAAAAACAAAAACAAAACCAAAAAAATGAAACGCAAAATTTGATCAAAAAATTGCAATAAATCTCTCTTAATAAGTACACTTGATATGCTCGAAACAACAAACTAAAGCAGCATGATAATAATAATATTAAATAAACAAATATTTTTTTCTTTATGTAGATACAAAAGCAAATAATTCAAACTATGATTTGAAATAAAAATAAAAAATAATACGAATCAATGAAATTTCTTGGACATTTTCCTCGCTCCCTTCTTCTACCTTCCTCCCTCCCACGAAATTGAATTGAATTTTTCTGGACTGGATTTCTTTCATCATCATTTAATACCTTGGCAAAATTTTGTAGACTTATAGGCGCATTCTGCGTGGTTTACATGCAATGACATTCAAATTTAGCTTAGTTCAAAAGGGTGGCGTAGGCAATAGCTCTGCGAATGCTCTGGAATGCAAGACAAGAAGCAAGTTCAGAATTTGTTCAGCTGAGCCATTGGCTTCTCGTATCTCTTGTTGCATTTCTAATAAAAATTTACAAACAAAATGCTTGGGGTAAGGACTTATCTAAGTAGTAGTTAGGCATGCATCGATGACATTCGACTTAAATTCACTAAAGACGACGTTTGGGGGAACTTTAACTATGTGGGAATCACAGTTCGCCGTGCTTGGGCTCTGGCGGTGGCGGCAGGGTGGTGACCACCACATGATCATCGACCGGATCGTCGTCTATGTCCCTGCTATGTGAGTTCTCATGATCCTCGATGCGGGCTAATAGTGTCTTCAGTTCTGCATCGTAGTCCTTCCACTCGGGCACAATCCGTTGGGCTGCAGTCAGCTTCGCCTCCTTGGTCTGCGGATTGTTGCACAAGTCGATGACTTTGGCACTACTGAACTTGCTGTCGCTGCACCAGGTCTGACACCACAGCCAGTCATCGGGCAGCGATTTAATGGCCACTTGATGTATCATATTGTTGGGCAAATCCTGATCCAGATTGGACAAGCTGTTGGGGTCCTGGCTGAGGGCCTGGTACTGCCCACGCAGCCTGTCGCCAGCCGCAATCTTGCGGAACCGCTTCAAGTCCACCACGTACAAGGCGGAAATGTGATAGCGCCTGCCCATCAGATGGCTGCGCCAGTAGCCCTGCTTCCAGAAGCGGAAACCCTCCATTTCCTTGCGCGAGTCACAGAACGGGGTGTAGGCATAGGGTGCTCCGCCCAGATCCAGGTCGTAAAGCTCCTTGATGTCCGTCCTGACAATGGCATCGGCATCCACGAAAATGATCTTCCTCACATTCAGCGGGAACAGGACATCCAGGAAGAGGATCTTATAGCCCCAAATGGTGCGCTGCTTCTCCGTTTGCTGGTGCAGCCAGCGTGGCCATTTGTACTGGACCAGCTCGTACTGGAAATTGTATTCGGCAGCCATGTGGGGCAGGAAATCGGTGAACTGTGGCGACAGATAGTTCTTCAGGAACCAAAACTTCACCGGAGATTTCGTATGCTTGAGCAGGGAGATCATCATAATCCTGAGCAGGCGTTCGTACAGGTGTCCCGAGGCCACCGAGAATATGTTAATGGTCTCGGTATCCTCATCGGTCGCGGCCTGGTTCCCATTGCTGCCACCGAAGCTGCTGGCAATGCTGTTCCAAATGCCCGACTGTGCCGCCTGGTCGGTGTCATCGGCGAGCAGCTCGGCCTGCTGCATTCCCGGCTTCTTTGAGACTCGCAGCTTGATGACATGCGACCGCAGAGAGGTGATTAGCACCTGAACTACCGAGGAACCTGCATCGTAGTGGGTATTGTCGCCATCGATATGACTTATTCCATAAATGTCCGTTGATTTTCCTTCGCGTAGCCGCAGGGACCAGGCTCCGGGATTGGCCTTCAGCTGGAAATAGCCCAGATTGGCCATCACTATGGTGTCCACCAGGGTGGTCTCGCTCTTGGTACCCAACACCAGTTGGAGGCCTCTTGGCGGCGTTCCGCTGGAGGCATCAAAACAGTGACCCTCCAGCAGCAGGTACTCCAAATCGAATTCGCTGTGGACGGGTCCTCCGATCTCCGACAGTTTGATGTTATCCAAATCGTAGACAGCTCGCACAGCCTCCACCAGCCAGTTTTCGGGAACTTGGATCTGCTGGGTCAGCAGAGGATTGGCCGGCAGGCCGCTGAACTTGGCCAGAGGACCGTCCGACCTGACTCCGTTTGCTTCAAACTGGATCTCCGGCTCCACAACGTATCGGTAGAAGTTTTTCACTGGCATATCACTGTGCTGGGGCACTGGGATCATGTAGAGACTCAACTGGCAGTTGAGGACCTGCCGCAACAGGATCAGCATGGGCGCCATCTTCTGTGCACCCCTCGAGGCAGGGTCCAGTACAGCGACAATATCAAAATGCGGTAACTTTTCCTGTTTGGGGGGCAGCAGCACCACCGAATGATCAGTCTTCAGATCGGTGGGCATCTTGAAGCGATTCTTTGTCTGTCTGGGCAGGAGGCTGGCGTAGAGCTTAAGCAGGGTATCGCTGGTGAAGTCCGCACCGACATCTTGGGCAGATTCCTTAAGTACTTGACGCACCTTATCGCCGTATTGCAGGGAGCTGAACCGGGCCAACAGGGCAAAGTCCGCACTATCGAAGCTCTCGTCAGCGGAAAGCGGACCATACAATCGCCCGTTGCCAATGACCAATCGCTGGGACTTGTTCAGACCCAACACACGCTGAGCATACACTCGCAGCATCTTCAGATGCAGCTCCGTGGAGCCCAGTATGTCCTGCACCTTGGACGGTACTTCAATCTTCTCCTTGGGCTTCTTCAGCCACTTGAGTACCTGCTCTGTGGCCTGAGCCGATGGCAGAGTCTGCATGGCGGCCCAAGCCAAACGATTTAGGTTCTTGGAATCCCCTGCCGGAACGTTTTCAGTGTTGGGTATGAATGCCAGGCGAACACTCTCTCCCCCCTGGACGTATTCCAGGGCATGGGTGAGCAAACTGCGTCCCTCCTGCGTGTCCAGGTCAGCAAACACCCAAATGGTAAGGAACTGCAGAGAGGCTCGGCCAATCCGCTCCGTGGACTTCTTGCCGCCAAAGAACTTGAGGTTCTCCATCACCGTGGCCGTCATGTCCCGGTTGGAGAGCCTGTTCAGGGCGGCCACATTGCCCAGCTGCTTGTAGGCCACGCCATTAATGTCCAGGTATTTGACATCCTCCTGGCTCAGAATGCGCTGATTGAGTCTGGGCATGACATGGGGCTGGTTCATGAGGTAGTCGATGGCCACGTCATTATCCGTCATCTCGCCCTTGTAGACGGCCTTCTGCAGAGTGCTCGTGTGCGTCATGATCTCGGTGAAGATAGCCTCCTCAAACTCGCTGTCCGCCGTGACAATATTGCTGGGCATGGGCACCCCGTTGAGCAGGGCCTGCGGCTGTCCCTTGTCGGAGAAGCCCAGGCGTTGGACAAACTCTGTCGCCAGCTCGCGGCCATAATCGTAGGTGGAGTCCTCCTCAATGAACTCCTCGGCCTTCGCATGGGTGAGGGTGCTGAACTCCTTTGTCAGCTGCTTCACGATGTGCTCCTTCTTGACCACCTTCGTTTCGCCCACGGCCGCATAGATGTCAGTGAGGAAACTCAGGGCTGCTCGGGCATCCTTCTTCTGGCTCACATAGTTGAAGGCACACGTGATGGCTATGTAATCCTCGGCATTGTCTTTGCCGGCCTCCCTGGCATCGAACACCAAACCGAGACGAATGGGAGCCTGGTGTATGACAAAGGATTCGGATAGCTTGATTACACTCCTAGCCGTCAGCTGGAGGGCATCCACCACCAGGACCAAGTTGAACACATTCTTCCTGATGTTCCTCAGCATCCCGGGGAAGGTGGGGCGCAGCAGATCCATTACCGACGACGGCCAGCGTCTGTACTGAGCATCAGTTTCGATATCATTGATCCACTGCACTGCCGTGTCCCTGATGTCAATGGCAAACTCCTTCTTACTGGAGGCCGTCAGATCCAGGGCCAGCAGAGAGCTGGCCAGGCCTCCCCTCACATTGTTGCTGTGCAGACTCTCCAGCACACGCATCTCCGAGCGCAGGGTCTCCACCATTGTGTACAGATCCATGGTGTCCGCATCGAAGAACAAGCCGTTGATGAACAGCGCTCCATCTGGGGGGGCCACGTTCAAGCTGCGCCCGAAAGTATCCGTGTTGTGCTTGACCTCTGCCCTCAGAGATTCCGTCACCTTGTGGGCCAGCAGTGTCCTGGCCAGCATGGGGAAATTGTGGGCAGTGTATTGCAGAATCTGCAGGGTCTCATCCCCCTGGATCTCTGCAATGGCAGCAGTGGCTTGCAGGCCCAGATCCTGGAATTCCCAGGCCTTCAGCTGAGCGATCTCATCGTTGCCCTGCAGAAGTCGTTGGCGCAGCTGGTCCAGGGCTCGCTTGAGAGTGGGATGCTTGTTCTTCAGCACCTTAAAGTCAAAGCCGTGCACATCCGATTCATTGTCCAGGTCCTCATCCAAAGTGGAGCCTGCTTCGGGCTTGGGAGCATCGTCTTGACTCTTGTACTCGGTGCTCTTCAAGTGCAGCTCCACGCCATAGCCAGAGAGGCGTACCGGCTGCTTCTCCTTTTTGGCCAAATGATGGCGCAGGATGTAACGAATCTTGCCATTGTTGGCCTCCTGCTCCAGGAGCTTGTGATACGGGCGAAACTGAGAGCTGCCCAAGTCAGCATACAAGACAACTGTGCGGGTGTTATTCTCACTGCCCGGATAGATGTGATCGAAGCTGTAGGTATCCACTGGCGAATCCAAGCTGTCTTTGGCTCGCGCCAGCTCCAGTTTCTTCTCCAACTCCGCGTAGCTGCAGGCCAGCTCAGTGCCGACTTGGGCGAAAGTAGAGCCTTGGCAGGCGCCACCGCTGCGCAGTTCGTCGGACAGCTGGAAGTGTGTCTGGATGCGGGGCGTCAAGCTGTGCATGGACACCACCAGCTTGAGCAAAGGCAGCACCGGTGAACTTACATGAGTTTTGACCAGTTCTAAGGCGGCATTGTACATCTGCGACTCCGTATCTAGACGTGAATAAAAATCAATCAAGCAATCAATGCACGGTAGCTCAACCATCGAGATCTAGTACAAACCATATTCGTTCAGAGCCGTGTCCAGCTTGGTCACCCCTCGGACGTAGTCCCAGAAGAGGCCAGCCTGCTCGTCAGCTAAATACTCGGCAATTTCCAGATACAATGGCGTCTGCGTCCATTTGGCATTGATGAGTGTGGTTATGGGATAGCTTTGGCTGGATTCTGCGTTGGCCAAGATCGGTGCCGCCGACTGCAGCAGCACAAACACACACAAGAGACGTAACATTGTTTGCTTGCGTGTTTGTTATATGTTTTTTCCCAAGTGCATAGCGGCTGGGCAAACAGGGATGTGCTTTATGCTTTTCCACTTGTGTCTATTTACTTTTTCAACAATTTTAAACTGGATTTTTCCTGCTTTTCTAAATTTAATTAAATTTAGAACTGATGTGGCGTTCGACCGGCTGCATTACAATGTGGCTGCACGTCTAACAGATACTATCGGCCCGACCTTCCTGGTATTTTTGCGGTATATTCCGTATATTTTTTCTGCTCTGGCCACACCTTTATGTTTGTTTACAAATTTCAGCGCGAACTTCGTGCCGCCGCCAGGACAGTTTTTTCTTTTTTTTTTATTGCAAATGAAATACACTTTAGAAGGCAGCAATGCTCGCGGTAAGGCATTGTATGGAAATAACACACTGCTTTTACTCAATCCTCTCATTCATAGTTATGGCAAAGGCCGTGCAGTCCCTGTCCAAAGTGGGCAAGGAAATGTTTATCGAGATCGAGCAGCAGGGACTACAAATGAGGGCCATAAACGCCACACAGTCGGCGGTGGGCAGCATTTTCTTTAAAAGGTCCATGTTCGAGGTGTTCGACATGCCTCCAAGCTCGGACTTTTATTGTAAAATATCCATGAAGGGCTGTCTGGCCGTATTTCGCAATATGAACGAGGTGCAGTATGGGACCTAATGTTCGTGCCCAGTCCTTTATTAAATCAAAATGCCCATTTAAGGTGGAGTACTGCGAGCTAAACCTTATCGACAATCAGACAAATCTCCAGGTGAATCTGCGCTGCAAGCTAGAGACCACCAAAGAGGCCACCATTTCCATTATCGATGATCAGAACATCAACACGAACGTCGACACGGACCAGAGACCAAATATGTAGGTTCATGCTTTAATATTTAACGTTCAATAATTGATACCATACCCCCTTTTAGCATACGGGGCGACCACAAGCTTTTCATGGACATCTCCAACAATTTCAATTCCACGGAAGAGGAACTAACAATGGAGGCCAACACAGGCAGTTTGGTGGCCAAGAACTACATCGAAGGCGCTCGGGTGAATGATAAATTTATGCGAACGCAACTAAAACTGAAGCCCAGCGAATTTGACCAGTATCAGGTGACCAAGGAGACAATCATTACGTTTTGCATCAAGGAGTTTCGGGCCTTTCTACTCTTTGCCGAGTGCTTGAATGCTTCGCTGTCACTGGAATTCGACGATGCGGGCAGTCCCTTCATGCTAAAAATCAAGAAACATGGCGAGATCGAGTGTCTCTTGATAATGTCCACATTGTCTCCGGATGATGTAAGCTTCTCGGACGATTACTGCCAGCGAGACCTGACCGTCGAAGATGAAGATGTGCCAGCTGCATCTTCAAAACGCAAGAGCAGCACTCCGGGTCCAAGTGTGCAGCAAAAGCGACTACAGCAGGATGGCCTGGTGGATATAAATTCGAGTATGGGAACTCCACTCTTTCAGTTTCGACCCTCGGAAGCGCCATCAGTGGAGCAAGCTCGAATATTAGCGGAGGTGGACACTGTGATTCTGATCGAAGATGAGGCTGAGGAAGAGGCACTGATGCTGGCAGCAGCCGACGCCGCCCTGGAGGCCAGCCAGTCGGCTCCTCCGACAACTGTGCCCGAATCAGCAGCCGCCCCCGCACCGCCGAACAGTACAGAAGTTTGCTTCTACAATACAGACGATGTGCCAACCACGCAGTCTCCCACGTTTCCTGCTGACGACCATCAGGATGATGATGAGAGCATACCGCAGTCCCCCGAACGCGTGACCAGGATGCGCACCATCTTTTCACGATGTTTCCAGAGCACATACGTTCCACGCGAGCCGTCGCCCAACAGTCAGGCGTATGCTCCCAACTCCGACACAGAGGATTAGCCTATATTTGTTCGTTTATTAATAAATTTGTGTGTTTGTAGTCAATTCTCACGCATTTCTTATATTTATATGCGGCAGGAAACTGCCACCAGCCATCACGGCCGCCGTCCGGGACTGCAGCTCACTGACATGGCGCTGGGCCTGCTGCAGGGACGTGTGGGCCGACTGCATGGACAACTGTGACTTAATGAGCATTTGGTCAGTGGTCAGCAACTGCTTGGAGGCGTTCACCACAAGATTGCGTGTCAGCGCTGTCAGAGCTCTCCAAATGGCAATGTTGTTTTCAACTGAAAGATTGAACTTTTATTGGACTCTAAAGGAAGATATCTTGTGATTTACTTACTTAGTTTGCGCTGCAGCAGATTGTTGCGATAGATCGAGGCTGTGCTGGACGACACATGAGTGCTCCGCCTCTGCTCATAGATGTCTTCATCGTCGTCATCCTCCTCGGTTGCCTCCCCAGGAACCTCTGCTGCAAAAATCTACCACCGCAGGCGATTGATAAGTAGAGTAGCTATCCTCCCTTTCTGGCCAAATCTTTACCTTGTGCTTGTCCTGCAGCTCCTCATCGGATTCAGAGGCTTCCCCTCTCACCAGATCAGACATTTCAGCAAGTTTTAGCTAATTAACGAACGGATCGGGAACAGCTGACCCGCTGCTGTGGTAGTATTTTCTAGTATTTTCCGAATCTTGAATTCAGAAAATTATACCAAAAAAACATATTTTTAAAGCCATACATTAGTTTTCTGGTGCAAAACGAATCCTTCCCAGAAGGAAGCGCTTCCGAATACGCTGCCGCCTCCTTCGACGCACTTACTCATTCCTCCTCTGCGTCCCCTGGCAGAGGAGAGCGAGATAGCAGCACAGCTGGTGTTGGTGTGAGAAGTGAAAGAGAGAGGCAGATGTAACGGAATAAAAAACAGAACAAATGGAAACCGATAGAATATTTGAATAAAATAATTCATTAGGTGAGGAGATAGCGGAGAGATCCCCCTAACCGCATTAACAAACAAATCAATTTATCCTGTTTTCGAACAGCGATACCAAAAGACAGAGAGACAGAGAGAGATAGAGCATGTGGCAGTCAACCTTTATACATTTTATACATGTCGTCTCATTAAAGAACAATTTTCCCTCAAACTGTAACGTTCTAGAAATACATATTTCATTGGACTAGTTATTCTTTCCTTGGTGCTCCGGTGGCACCATTTCCTCCATATAGCAGACTGAAAAATTGTCCCCTCCATGACTAGCAGCAATGACTCATGGATCAATATTAGCTGAAATCATCTATAGATTTAAGAGACTTTAATCATGATGATAACTTTTGTACATGAAAGCGAGCTTAACACTAGATATCCACGTGTATAGTGTTGCACCACCGATTAGGCAAAGTATTTTTGGAGATCTCCCGTATCGTACATTCGTTTAATGTCCGTGCCGCCGCCAACGAATTTTCCATCAATAAAGACTCGTGGCACCTGCAAATTGGCCAGAAGAGATAGATAAAAATAAAACTACTTTTATTATCAAAACGAACATACCGTCCTGGCACCTGTAATCGTGCCCAACACGGTCTGGATCTCGTCGCCGTCAGGATTGCCGTCCAGCTCTACGACTGTGGCCTGCACATTGAGCTTCTGGAATGGCTGCAACGACAGAAAGTTGTGGCGTAATGCGACTGTTGAAGATATTTCCGCTTATCTCACCTCCTTTGCCATTTTGCAGTAGGGACAGAAGCTTTTGCTAAATATAACCACCTTATGGCTGGCAATGGTGTTCTCAACAAATTTTGCAGACTTCGAAGACATGTCGACTTGTGACCGCAGCGATGAGCCAATAGACCCCATATGATCAAAATCCAGGAGGGGGAACGGAAATTTCACGGGCTGCGTCGAAAGCGAATGCGGCGAAGATCGTGGGTTTGATAAGCGTTGATGAGCAATCGGCAAGCTGCGAGGAAATTTATATTATGATGCCGCCGCCTTTGGTAAGTGTTTAACAATTGTTATTGTTCGTGTTCGGACTGGAGTTGCCAGACCGCTGACCCACCATCTGACAATAATCGACAGCATCTCCAATTTAGTTTAAATAAATTTAATATTTCTAGAAAATACCATTGATGTATACTAATAACAAGTAAAGTAATGTTTGCTATATTAAATTTAAAAACAGTTTTGAAGTAAATCAATCGCATGCTCTCACAATATCCGTGAGATATTGGCGTTGCCATATCGAGCCCAAAAACTGGGCATTTCAAAATATGTTTGTAAAAAAGAAATTAACTGCATATTGCACATGTAAAGGCACAAATAGGATTGTTCTAGGGGAATCAAACATCTCATCCGTTGAGAAACTGCTCCAAGGCATCCTTGGTCTCCACTTCGTTGGCCTCTAAAACGACTTCCTCCAGGGCCAACTTGTTGCTCGTAGCCTGAGTGGCTTGGATTTCTGCAAAGACAAGGGTTTAAACCAAATATTTCTAGTGGGCTGTTCTGTTCTTCACATACTTGTCAGCTGGCCGTGCTGCTTATACTCCTCCATGTCACCGCGAAATGCATCGTCAAAGACCGCCTGGCGCTCGCGTTGAAGCTTTCTCAATTGCTGCTCATGATCTTGGATCTTCGCCTGATGTTGGGAAGCAATGTGTTGCCTGTACTTCTCCAGTTCATTGAGCTTCTTTTGCTTGTGTCGCGACAGTTCGAACTGCTTCTCCAGCATGAATTCCTGCAGCTCGCACTCCTCGCAAAGATCCTCGAGTTTCTCCAGCTCGATTTCGAGCTGCTTTCCCATATCCTCCAATGCGTGAAGAGTTTCGATACTCGCCTGGAGCTTCGTTATCAGCGTGGGTATCCCAGCCAGGCTGCCGCTGAGTTCGCTGATGGTCTTCCGCTGCCCACTCGCCCTCTCTTGCACGGCAGTAATCTGTGTGGCCACGGCGGCCGCGCGCTCCGCATTCTCCTCATTGGTCACATGAATTTGCTGCCAGTCGTCTTCGTACTTGGCCAAGAGACTGCAGCCCGCCGCCACATTTAAATGCGGTGGCACACCGTCCGTCAAGTGGAAGGGCGCACCTAGGTACAGCGAGCTACTCCGACTCGAGGACAGGCTCTCGTTAAGTCCCAGGGGCGAAGTGGGTGTTGTGGCGGCGCTCGACTGGCCGCTGCCATTGCCAGAACTGACACGTTGGCGATATTGCTGCTGCAGACTCTCCGAGATCACAATGCCCTCCTGTATGGCGCTGCTCAGCTTTTTCTTCAGGCTTCCAAACATGGCTGAAGCATTTAATCTATCTTTTTTTTATTTAAACGAACAAGTTTTTAATTCACATCCGCGCTGTACTGCCCGAAAATGTAAATAAAAAAACAGCTGATTGATTGAGAGGGCGAACACAATTCATACCCTACCAACAGATACGGCACTCCCCTTATGGCAAGAGGTTCAATCAAACCAAAAAAGTTTATTTCAATAGAAAAACATACGTATGTACATTTTAATCTTCCTTAAATAATTCGAAAATACATAACTTTTTGTCCTAAAATCAACTATCTATTCAGATCTACATATATTTTCTGCATAGAATCTTCCAAGTAAATAGTCTTTAAAAAGATGGAAAAGCGTTTGTGTTTCTCTCATAGGTAATAACTCACCTCTTTTAGTTAAATATTAGACTTATACATTAACAAACTAATCTTCAGTCAGGTCCACGGAGTCGATGGCAGAACGTGCGTCGTCTACTTGTTGCTGCCTTCGTTCAGGTTCCTGGTTTTGCTCTACTTGGCATTCTTCGATTATTTCTATATCACTGTTGTGGCCGGACTCCGATTCGGTTGTACTGTCATCCAGAGCTATGAAGCTGCCAGCGCCATTTTCCGCATTCGAAATTTCTGTACCCCTGCTCTCCGCCGATGACTCTTCCTCTTTTCCCGAACTCGAGCTAACATCGATGGTTAGCAGCTCCTGCCCATTATCGCTTGATGATATGGATAGGGAGTTCATTAGTCTGGAGTCTACATTGCCATGCTCATCATCAGACATCAGCTCCCTGGCTATATCACTGAGTGAAGAAGACGCTCGTTCCTTGATTTTTCGTCCGTTCTCCTGTGGGCCGTTGGCTCCTTGGCTATATGCCATAGCCACGGCTAGGGCCATTTGCCTGGATTGGTGGAAAAACAATTCTGATGATGACAGTTCTGTCACGGTGGGTACTGGTTTCTCCTCTGGACTACTGCTGCTGCTGCTGCGGCTTCTTCGCTTGTGCTTGGTTTTCTTCTTCCGTTTATGTTTACTTTGATGTTTCCTCTTCTTGTGCGAGCGTTTACGACTTCGACTGTAACTGGGACTTCGACTGCTGCTGCTCCTTCTCCTCCTGCTACTGCTACGTCGCTTTTCCACCTTCCTGGAACGGCTTCGGCTTCGACTTCGACTCCGGCTTGAACTCCTACTCCGATATCTGCCCGCATCTCTGTTGTAATAGTAATTGGACTTCCTTTTCTCATATCTTTCATCCAAATCCTTCAACTTTCGCTGGCATTTAGCCTGCGTCCGCTCACTTTCCCGTTGGTTATGGCGCAGAGCAGTGTTAATGGTGCGTCCAAGGAATCGTTTGTTTGGCTTGCCCAGCGGATTGACCTTGCGCTCTTGCACTCCACTGGAAGACCTGGCATCTCCGCCCTCGATTTCTCGAATGAGCTCAGCAATAGCCTGACTGGTTAAAATATAGAAATCGCGTTTAAAGTACGTAGTATTAGCGAAATTTGATTATTTATTTTTTATTTACCTAGTTAAATCGTCCCCGTCCCCCATTTCAGTGTGACCTCAGACTTGGCGATACAATATACGGTCTGACCCTCCGAGATATACCGTAAATATACTGACGAATTATCTGTATTCCAGTTGCGTCATATTCCTCGTTTTGGATATTCCGTGGAATATAACTAGCTAGCGAAGACCCTCAGTTCCAAACTCACAATTTTATCCGACTACTTAATCGATTTCCTACAAGACTGATTCACTTTAAGTTCTCATCTTTATTGGATTGCTTATAAAATAAGGTTTAAACAAAAACGGTCAACAACAATTTCCACAAAATCCATTTCCTTACATAGTAATTACACGCCAACTACACATTTGCTACATATTAACTACATTTCTATGTAATTACCAAAGGCGACACCTGAAGGGGAAATGTGTACGTTTCAAAAATTTTTGCCCGTTTTTTTTTCATATAAGCCCCATGGAAGCGCCAGTGTGAAAAACCGCCATTATCCACTTTTTTACATGCCTTTTTTTCCAACATTTTTGAAAAAATTAAGATTTTGGTGCCAAACGATCAGGAATTCGATGCTGATCGCGAATTGGTACTCGATGTGGCCTGGGACATGGCTCAAAGTGGCATTTCTACACGGTTTCTACATTGGTGCATTGGACAAGAGGGTGAGTCCATAAGGCGTCTTAAAATATACCGGAAAATACTAGAAAATACTATGAAAAGTACAAAAATTGCTAGGTGTGTGGTTCTTGTTCATCAATCCCCTTTTGCCTAAACACACCACGAAGATTGCCCGTTTTTGCCTGTTGTTCCTATTTTTCAATAGACCAGCGGTTCGTGCGAGCCGTTTCTTTTCGACTAATGGAAATTGTTAAAATTTTCTACATGTAGAATCTCTGGTTCTCTGGAACCACCGAACCGAACTGACGCGAACTGTGTTATTGCGCTGTTAAGTCCGGTTTTTATGGCGCCTAACAGCACCTAATCTACAACGGAAGTTCAAATTCTGCTCTGTAACAGATTTACAAATCCAAATTTCAATCAAAGCAAGAATAAAAGAAAGATGAACGGTCAGAGCGCAGCCCCAGTAAATAGCCCTAGAAAGGATTGACAGGGTCGTCCAAATCTGCAAAAAGCATTATATCCCATTCTCTCCAACTAAAGACACAAACTGACATTAGCCTCCCTTCTCTAATAGCGCCCTCACCAATCCTAACAACTTCCGGTATGTAACTCCGTTCATCCTCTTTCCACCTAATGAATTATTTTATTCAAATTTTAGAATTTCTTTTTATTCCGCTACATCTGTCTCTTTCTCTTTCACTTCTCACCCCAACACCAGCTGTGTTGCTATCTCCCTCCCGACGAAGACGTGTGTGTGAGAGAGAGAGGTAATGAGTAAGCGCATGGAAGGGGTAGCGCCACTGCAATTTCATTTGTTCCTTGTGGCTATAATAATGCTCCGATCTCATTCAGATTCAGCAATCTGCTAGATATAATCATTTTAAATGATTCAACGTGTTTGGGTTTCTCGTATCTTTAAAATTGTGGGTGCGACAGATTTCCGTTCTTTGTGAGGGTGGAAGGTGGCGGGCCGAAATTTTTAAACAAACTTGTAACAGTGTGATATCACAGAAGTCTGGATACAAAATTTGCCTTCTCTAGCTCTAATAGACTCTGAGATCTAGGCGCTTATCAATACGGACGGACGGACAAACAGTCGGACGGACAGACAGGCAAGTCTACATTCACCAAAAAAACGTATATATCCCTAACTCTTTGAGTACCGAGTTGAACTTCAATATAGCAAATCTCAAGGGGACCAAACAAATAGAATTCGTAAAAGAAATAGTTCTTAAGTTTATTTTAAAATAATTCGTAATTTTTGTTTGCGTTTGATTTTTCCACTTTTCCTTCTGAAAAAAAAACCTCAAGCATATATGTACATTTGTTTAATTTATCCAACCATTCTACACTTGCCTCAAACTCCCAAAGTGTCCCAATGCTACAGCGAATTCTTTTGCGTTCTCTCTCCTACGCTTAGACATTTTGCTTGCATAGAAAAAACTCGTAGTAAAGAAATATTCGCTAAAATTTAGGGAAATTGCAGTGTTCCTGAAATAAATTCGCTATATAGAAGGGGAATTCGTAATAGAGAAGTTCGACTGTAATACTTAATAGCCCGGACGAGCTTAACGCCTCAGTTGCTATAGCAGCTGCACTATACTGTAGCATTATATAGGAATAATAATCATTTTTGTAATGGTATAATTTATTAACAATATCATATCACATTGTAAAACTAATATCACACTTGAATCACAGCATTGTATTACTCGTAGCGCAAGGTACTAGTGCCTGCCTGCTATCACATTCTGCATCCATGGCACATATTTGCTGACGCGCGTGTAGATGCCTGGAAGGCCAGGACGTGCACAGCCGATGCCCGTTGACACCACACCCACCAAGTGGTGCTCCTTGGACATCAAGGGGCCGCCGGAATCAGCCTGCGATGGTAAAAGTGGGGAACAAGTCCATAACATTTGTGCTCTATCAGCCAGGATCATACTCACCCAACACGAATCAATTTGACCGTTCTCGTAGCCGGCGCACAGCTGTGTCTCCCCAATGGTGTTGCTCTTGCCGAGGGCGCGATAGGAACGCTCACAAGCCTCGTTATTCCATATTTTGACAGTGGCCTTGCGCAGGACATCCGCACGATCGCCCTCCGCCTGGTCTTCATGGGTCCAACCCCAGCCGGAGACGGTGCCGTACTCCTGCTCCAAGCTGCGCTGCCCCTTGTCCGTGCCCACACAGCTCGGTTGGACGTGAGCGGTAAAGCTGATGGGTCGCACAAGTTCCAGCAGGGCTAGATTGGAAGAACGCCATGCCATACAACTGTTTCAGGAGGTAACTACGAGTATATGGATATGAATATCTACCAATATCATGCTGAACATTGTTGCAATCGTATTGCGGGTGCGGCACAATGTTCTTGAAGTCCACTCTCAGTGCATCCGGGCCATTGCCAATCCCATTTAGATACTCCCTGATGCTGTGCAGACCCACAACGCCCTGAATTTGTGCCGGCTTCATGAACTTTTGCAATCCATTGCAGATGCAGTGCCCGGCCGTGAGGATCCACCGCTCGGATATGATTGTTCCGCCACAGAAGTGGCCACCCCGACGCATCAGACTGACCATAAACGGCATTTCGTTGCGTTCCGCCTCACTGCCGCCAACAATCTTTGGATTTCGCACTGTACAGGGCTGGCTGGTGACTACGAGGATGAGGATGTTTTGAGAATTCGAATTTATTAATTGTGGATTCTGCAGAGGTACGTATGTATACATGTAGTGTATGTGCATATGCATTGATTTTGATCACTGAATTTGCATTTTGACTTGATTAACTCACAAGCAATTTGGGCCTGTCCACAGCTCAGAGTCAACACCAAGACGCATATGGATAAAAGCTGAAACATTTTCCTGATATGAAAACTAAAGTTCTGTTCTAAGGACCGAAAACCGAAAACCCCGTTAAAGCGGCTGCTGTTGCGGAACGAAACTATTCAACGGAACTGTCACTGAAATTCTGTGCGCCAATTAATTTATATATAGGTGGTGTCTAGGCGTCGTCTCTGTTCCACCGACTTGATTGTTTTTCTGCCGCTGTTCTATGCGGATTAGCTGGAGAGCTTTGCCTCGCTCGCTCTCCCTCTGTCCGTCTCTGTCTGTCGCTCGCGTTGTGATAACAAACGGAAGTCTGTAGAGCACCTGTTGCCTCAAGCTTTGAGCTTTTTCTTCTGGCGGGCGGTGCACTGGGTGCTTGGGTGCTTGGGTGTCATGTGCACACGTTTTGGCATTTCAATTAAGGAGCTGGCTGCCAAAAAACAAAAAACAAAAAGAACGAAAGCGAAACCGAAACCGAAGCCGATACCGAAACGTCAACAAAAGCTGAAAACAATGTTTTGTATGTTTTGCGTTTTACGACCCAATGAAGTTCATGACATTGAATGGGGCGCACAACAATGGGTGCGACAATATAGTATTTATGCTGAATTGTTGCATCAAAGTTTATTGCCCCATTATCCTTATTTTCGTACTACATTTACGTAATTAATAACACGTACTAATATTGATATTGAGACGATTGTGGAATGATTTATTTTGCTGGGAACGTGCATTACTCAGAGAAGGAGAGCAAAGAGTGCTAATTTATTTATTATTTTTGAGAAGTATTGGCACTATCTTTCTAAGCCAATCCATTCAGAGCTTGGGTCTATTCCGTCCTGGAAGTTATCAATATTAATATTTTTATATCAATCATCAATCAATAATTCATTGTAATTTTCAGAGCTTCTTCCAATTCTCTCGACATTTTATTGGTACGATTTATAAAATTACTTTTACTGTAAATTGAATGTGTTTTTAAACATTACTAGAATAGCTTTGTAAATGACAAAAAGAAGAAAGCGTAGAGAGAAAAATAGCATAGTAAAAGGAAACACACCCATATTCAAATTAAAACTACGGGCTTTACAGGCAAACATAGCAAAATTAAATAGTATTCGCTTTGATTTAAATAGATAAATGTATTGAAAAGTCTTTTAATACGGCCCGTATTTAATCTAATTTAATGAAGTAAATATATTATATTTAAAGTGTAGAAATTATATTTAATTTGAATATAAAAACATTTAACTTAAATGTGAAATATACTTAGATCAAATCTCTTCATATTCATTAATATTTCCACTCTCGGGGCAAATATAATGGCATAAATATTTAAATCTAAGTGTAACTATTCGGGGCTCAGGGATTTTTTCTCTGGTTGTATGGGACTTATGTGATTCTTCAAGAAGAATAAGTACATATAAGAAAATGGTCTCTATAGAGGAACTTGTCAATTGAGTACTGTAAAAACCTTTAAATTCTGGATCCGTAATAGCTTTGACATTGCAAACATTGGACATAATTAAGTTCCCACATTGTAAATAGCCTTTAACGTCATATTTCCATCAACAATTGGACTTGGTCTAATCATCGGTAGTATGCAAATGAAGACGGCGTTGTCTGCGCGATATGTACATATATGAATAATAATGAGACCAAATAATAATTGAAATTCAATGTCGGTACAATCAATGTAATGTCGAAAGCTTTGGCATTAACATTGCCCTTAAAACTAAGGCGAACGTGGCTTGCAATCTCAATGCAATTGGCGACATGAGAGGAGGCCATCTATCTATAAACACCTCTATTTATAAATACATTTACATATGACGGTGGAACGTGGAAGTGCAGCACTCAACTAAACACAATCAGTTGTACATACAACTGACAATAAGGAATTGAAAACAAGAAGCAGGAATTGAAACTGAAACTGAAACTGAAAGTTGAGGCACAACAGAATGACAAATCGTGTGGACCGACCACAAAAAATTCGTAATCGAGAATCTCAAATCAGTTCAGTAGACCACTCCAATACGCTTGAATATTAATTGGTCTCTTGACTTTGGTTCTTTAGCCCGAAACCAAACCAGATACAAGCCAAATACTCGTATTTCAGTCGGTTTCAGTTTCCCATCCCATCCAAGTTCAATGATCGCATAGGAGTACGAATACGAGTACGAGTAGTTCTGTAGTTTCGCACCAAATGCTAATTCATAAACAAAATTGGCCATAAAGCATAAACGTATACCACTGGCCATTGTCTGCTGTCGACAGGCGATACCAAATATACTCGTTCAAATAATAATAACAAACCAAACCCCAACCAACGTGGGGCTGGCTCCACCAGAAACGAGTTTCAGGTGCACTGACACCCGCTTCGGGCAAAACTTGGGCGCGCATTCAATGTGAAGGTCGTGTCGTTTCGATTTGTACTTTTTGTGGCGGAGAGCATTTGTTTGTCAATTGTTTTTGTTTTTTTTTTTTTTGCAGTTTACTTTTGTTGTTTTTCTCGCCTATTTGCCCAAAGTTCAACGACGTTTGTTTGGATGACTAATTGCAAGAGGGAAGTCTTTGGATGTCGGTAATGCGGGTGGGCTACAGCAATAGGAAGTTGTTGGGGGCACAATGAACCCACGAAATTGCATGAGATTGGGAGAAACGGTTCGCAGAAGCTTATGACAGGGACTTGACATTTATTTTGAGATTTCAACTTAATTCTAAGAGAGTTTATAGGTAGTATGTTTGCTATCTAGCAGGCAGAGTCTTAGTACAAGTGAAAACTATGCAAAATATTAGTTAAATGAAACGAAACCTTAATAAGAAAATAATTAAACTACCCAGAAATGACAAGTGCTATTTTGCCTTACCTTTGAGTTGAGTATTTCACACTAAAAATGTTGTTGGGATCACTTATTTGGCTTTGATAATTGCTCGAAAGCCAACTGGTTAATTATAAGGGCTTTCTGAGCAACAATCAAAAATAGATAAGTGTCCGTTTATGCTTTCACAATGGAATTCACACAAAAAAATGCACAACTTGGAATGGATGGTACTTGGTGGCAGACAAACATGTCTGTACGGTGTGAGAGCCGCACTGGAACTGCAAGACCGTTGTACCATTTGTCACGTTGTAACCTTCTGATCCTGCCCAAGAGTGCCACGCCGCACGAACCAAACTTTTGACTGCAACGAAGTCCTGGCCCGAAGCGCACGAAAGCCACACGGAAGCAGCATCCCTCGTCGTCGGCGGCCTTCATCCTTTATCCTGCGCCTATGCGGCGAATACTTGTTACTGCAACCGACACGGCTTCGGCCTCGGCACCGACATCTGCTCGGCCTTTTGCCATCCGGCGACCAATCAGCGTTCCGGCATTTACCGATGTCGCCCGCAGGAAATATTTCCGTCCACGGCGCAAGCGTAAATTATGTCGAGATTTGACATTTTATTTTTAGTTCATTCTTTTTTTTTTTAGCTGCAACGCCCCCAAATTTTATTTGGGGATATTTGCATAAGTTTTTAATTGTTTAAATGGTTTCAAATTGATTAATTGTATGTGCAAATTGGCTTTGACCGAGATATGTGCACATGAAGGCGATGTGGAGGTAGAAGCCTGTCTCTGGACTTGTATTGAATGCTTTCGAGATTGAGGACTCACACTGGTTGTAGGCACTGATTGCCAGGATCTCATAGTACCTACAACTAAGGGATCAGTACATTCATTGGTAGAATTATCTTGCTTAACGATTGATCCGAAAAATCTTTAATTTTTAGAAAATTGAAAGAGGATCTGCTGAATCGATACCGACAAAATATATACAAAATTCAGATGTTTCTATTTGGGAATCTGGGAATATCAGGCAAATTTATACGAATATGAAGCGGGGAAATAGTGCCACGTTTGTGATTTACTTTAGCGAAAATATTCAAGAGTTGTAAGTGAAAGATGGGTAATCCTGAGAGGATACTGCGGACATTAAAACCCTTATACCACATCGCACGTCAATTACTGTGGAACAACCGCAACTAAAACACAATCAACACATTTGCAAACTAAATTTCCATAGGCTGACACTTACATTTTATTTGGGAAATTGTGATTGACAGGCTGTTGACACGCTTTTAGGAGGAGGCCATAGTACCAGCAGAATCGAACGGACGTCCATGCAACCCCTTTCGCGGCCTAAAGATTTTTCCCGATTAAATATTTAGAGCGACACGGAGACGAGCACGGGCACGGGAGCGGTCACGGGAGCGGGCACGGGCACGGGTACGGGCACGGGAAGCATGTTGCTGTTGCAAAGAAGTGTAAATGCAGAAATAGCTGCAACAGCAACCTTAAAATCCGCAACAGAAATGCATCAAGTTTTCGTGGTACATTATTGATGAGGATGTACTGGAGGAGGAAGCCTACGCTACATTTCAATATGCTAATTACTTTCTGACTCGTGGATGTGGCAGAACAAATGCAAGTGGGCGCTGGCGCCGGCGCCCACCAAAAACTGGAAGCACTGAATGGGAGTATATGGGTATGTGGGCGTGGGGCGTGGGGGCGTGGGGGCAAGTGCTAATCGTTGCAAGATGCCTGCCTGCCACGATTTCCCCAGGTGATTGCAAGTTTTGTAACAAATGCCAAAATCTATTGAAGGCGACACTGCCACCGAAATAAACAAAAACAGCAAAACAGCAAAGGAGCAAAGGAGCAAACAGCTCGAAGAGCGAGTGAAGGAATGGAGAATGTGTCTACAATTTGGAAAAGGCAACTTCACAGACCTGACATCGCATCGTCTCTGGGCATAAGAAAACCCTTATCCATCCATTCCGCGGCATTGTTTTGTTCTTGCGTGACAATTGGCCCAATTTATTATTCATTAGGTTAAAAAGTCACAGCACAGAGAACAGAACAGAACAGAACAGAACAGAACAGAACAACACGAACTGAAACCCAAACTGACAGCCAGCCAAGTCTCAGCCATTTGTAATGCCAGGAAGTGGTGGGCCTCTATCGGGTTCTGGTTCTGGTTCTGGTCCCGTGCGGGGAAGGATGGATGGTTGATGGATCTCCGATTCAGCGTTTCAACATTTAACATTTAACGTGCAACTTTTGGGGGAAATTTTCTAATTGATTTGCAGGAAAAAGACTGTTGTTTACCTTTTTGTTTTGGCTAAGTTTTGGCTAAAGTTTAACTTTAATGATGGGCTCTAATTAGATTGCGAAATGGTTGCTGCTGGACTACACTGACAATCGAAAGTTGGGGAAAGGACTTTTGTTGATTTAAAGAATATCGTAAGTGACTTTCCTATTGCACCAATGATTGGATAATAGAGATATCATTGATGGTTTTGTAGTGACTTTGGAATACAATTTGAGTATTTAGTTTGGTGATTGTTTCTCCTGACCGCCAGTATGTTATAGGGATTTGAATGCATTCCTTTCTTTTATATAAAACATATTTTTAGCCTCACATATTAATTTAAAGCATAGAATATGAAATGCATTCGGGTTTTATTGATAAATTCCAACCGAGTTGTAATTATTCCAGATTTGTACAAATTAAAGATAAAGATCCTTTTTTCCAATTGGAAAGCCACTTCTGGACTCGTTTGTGTTTTAATTTAATTCATTTTCATCCATCAGCTGTCATATTTGATAATTTTTCCCGGCGTCCATATATGTATTCCATATTTGCAGCTATCACTCGCAGGGAAAGCATTACCCAGGACTAATGGACACAAATGGAAATTCTATTAACGATATTCCATGACTCTACCCCTACTTTTCGGCCTCTCCACAGCGCTTGACACTTCCCACAGAGTACTCGTCAATTAAACCAACCAAAGAGCAGAAAATCAGGACGAAAAAAAGGAGGAAATTCCATCCGAATTCGGACGGGGCCTACACACACTTGCTGCGGCTCATCGCCTCTGTTGACTTCGACTTTCAACCTTTTCGGATTGTTACGTAAATGGGATATGGAGATGCAGAGGAGGGTTCGGGGGGAGGGGAGTGTATGTGTGTGT
This sequence comes from Drosophila lowei, assembly GCA_008121275.1. Lineage (NCBI taxonomy): Eukaryota > Metazoa > Arthropoda > Insecta > Diptera > Drosophilidae > Drosophila > Drosophila lowei. The sequence continues at coordinate 21,612,531 of CM017781.1, read as the reverse complement.
GGCAAGTCAGTTGTCACTTTCATGGGCCAGGCCGGGACGGGCGGGGCTGGGCTGGGGGTTGCAGGTGGAAGCGGATGACAGTAAAAACTGTCAAGCGCGGGATAATGTCTGTTGATACAAAATATTTCCACACTTGCCGTTGCCGCAGCAAATTGGTCAAGGCATGGACTGACTTCCTTATCCAACCCTCCTATCCTCCAGCCCCAAAATCCCTCTCTGGCCGCATATTTTCCGCTCTTTTTGCCTACTTTTCTGCATATTTAATACGCAATTAAGCAATTTGAATAGCAGCTAACATGGAAAATGCATTTCCATGCTTTTCATTTGATCGGCTGCACTGGTGTGAGGCAAGCGGAGATTGGATTGGTGGTCTGGGAATGTTGGACAGCACTTCGTGTCAAAAGTTCAGGTGTACGCACGGCCATTGGAATGGGGGCTGAGGATGGGGCTGAATGCTAAGGCATTCGGTTTTAATTGCTGAAAAGTGTCGCAAAATCGTCCTTCTATTTAAAGATTGATTCAAAAACCCAAGGGAATGGAAGAATGGCTAAATATTCGATTCGATTTCTGCAATATTTCAACACCTTTGTGCTCAGAGTCCAGGAAAGGTGGAGATTTGTATTTGCAAAATAATTTAGCTGATAATTTGGTCACTCTCTCAACGTAACAGTGATCCTATTCAAGAATTACAGATCTATGCCTTAGGATCCTTTTTTGCCAGAGTTATTTGGTTTTAAACTATTGGGAGCAATTTGTTTAATTAATTTTTAGATAAAAAAAAACACCCATAAAATAAAGTTTAGATATTTAGGATGGGAAGCTACAAGCATAGCACTGAAAAACTTCCACAATAATGGATTTTCCTACCGGAAAAATGCCGAGACCTTTAAGTGTTCCAAAGCAGTGATTAAAACAATATTAAGGGAAACGATTATTAACAATGCCACTTATATACACCGAAAACCTAAATATAAAAACATGAACCAATTTTTCAAACATCCACTAACCCAAAACACAAACAGCTTACTAAATGCAGTACTTGGTATGCAAATATTAACACATCCCTTTAGTCCAATTAAACACAGCATTAAACAAAGCGACTTGACCAGACTCCGATCCAGACACTATCTGGATCCCACAATACCACGAAACTGCCCGATCTCCAAGTCACACACTCCAGTAACGATCCCCAATCTATGTCCTGCAACAATCCACATAAAACCAAAAAAACTTCAAAAACAAATACCTAAGCAATCCCTCCACAAAAACAAACAGACTATCTGAAAGAAACAACACATCTGAATGTCTAATTTAAAATAAGACTATTACTCCAAAAACAATTATAAATACAGTTGAACTTGCATAAGTCGAACCACTCTTACCCAAAGAAAACGTTCGACTAATGGAGACTTCGACTTACAGAGTTGGACGTAATGTACTCCCTAAACGCTGTTGCCACCTGTTTTAGATCGAAAAATAAAAACAAATTCAAGTTACAGACGTTCGAGCTATGGAAGTTTAACTGTGTCTGTAAATATTGTACATAATCTAGCCTTATAACAGGCATTTAAATAACTCCACAGACGATGGCCTTGGTAACTAGTACTATAAAGATCTCATGTCGGTCTTGGCTTTGAAAGCGGTTGCAGACATCGAATAAATAAATTAAATAAATATAATTTATTTTTAGAATATCTAAATGGGTTTTGTCCCACGAATCTCAGCATATTTTTGCCATTCGTTCAGGTGTTTTCTGTTGCGGGAGAAACACTCTATGAAATTTTACCATTACACATGGGTTTTTATACCCGGTACTCAAAAAGTGTATAGGGGTATATTAGATTTGTGGTGAACGTGGATCTGTGTAAAATCCAGAACCAAGCGCTACCGACCCCATAAGGTATATATATTCTATATAGCCATGTCTGTTTTTCTGTCCTTAAGTCCGTCCCGATGAGCGCCTAGATCTCAGAGACTATTAGAGCTAGAGCAACCAAATTTTGTGTCCAGACTTCTGTAATATCACACTGTTACAAGTGTATTTCAAAACATCGCCCCGCCCCTTCCGCCCCTTCCGCTCAAGACACGAAAAAACCTAAAACGCAGAATCATAGAGCATGAATCATATCTAGCAAAACATCTAATGGTATGACAATAGAAAAAAGATACAGACGTGAACAAAAATTTAAACAAATATGGAAAACAGATCTACTTTAAAATAATATAACAATTTCCCAAACGGTTCGAAAGATTTGTATGAAATATTTTTGTTGTTAAAAAATTATTTCGTCACTGAGTACCGGGTGTATATGTACCTTTACTTAATGGAGTACAAAAATAAAGCAACCTAAAAGAGTAAGATCTTTTCAAAATTACTGAAAGGAGTAATTTTATAGAGCTTTTACTGAAGCATAGCCAAGTGTCCTTAATATTTTACACATGACTGTATGCAGATCTCTTCGATTTGCATTAAATGACCAGTGGAAGTGCGGCTATATGAAGGAGCTCTATATGGTTTCAATAACCTATCCAAATCCCAGCAGAATGGTATCTACATATTCATAGTCGGGAGGCCACACCACGTTCATCTGAATTGTAAGCAGTTTTTCGCAGCATTATTTTGCACTTAGGGCATGGTATGGCAATTGTCACTTTCCTTCAACTTTGCCATTTTGTTGGCATACCACCTCGTACCACTTGGCCAGTCGTACCATTGGTCGATTTGCCTTCACTGACCAGCACAAGGTCTCGCCTCTCCACAGTCGAACTCACCCTCTCGGGCCCCCTGCCAACCACCACGTTATTGTTATTGTTGTTTCCCATCAAAATTATTCCGCTTGACCATTCCACTCCAGTCCACGTTCTGGTTCTGTTTCTGGTTCTGTTTCGGCTGCGATGGTGGTGGTGGTGGTGGTGGTGGTGGTACGTATCTTTCTTAAGGGTTGCTCTCGCCATATAGAGTATAGTGCGTGGCGTGGCATGGTCAATCAGTGAGTCAGACAGACAGGCTGTCCTGTCCGGCCTTTGCCAGCGATCTACTTGCCCTCGCGAGGGGTGGTTCTAGTTTTTTCGTTTTTTCTTCAGCCATGAGCCCCTAAAATGGCGTCCGTAAAATTGGGCAAATATTTTATATAGTTTTTTCTACTAATTGGAATTTTTCTAGTATTTACGAGAACCAAAACTTTACCAGAAACTCGATGGATCTATGTAGGCCTCAAAAAGGATTTACTCTTAATTTATATTTGGAAAGAAGGAACTCGTGGTTAATTATCTATCTATTTGGTATAGCATTAAAGTTCTGTAAATGTTTTCCTCTATAAGAAGCAAGTAAATAGGACGCAATCCATTGGCCATCCGTTATTCTTGTCTAAAAATATATATTGGAAATTGTTGGAAATGGTACTGCTCGCAATCCAAACTGGAATAAATTAAACTTAATTCACTCATGAAAGATACATGGGTAAGATATATAAATTACAATTGTTATGCGGTCCGTTACTCAAGATTGAGTACTCATAAAAGATAAGAATGTTCTCCATTTTGCCATTCCCTTAAGGAATATCTGAAGTTTAATTTTCTAAAATTTGTATATTTTAAATATATCTGAAAAAATATTATTTAGATTATCTTGAGTGTTTCCGTTTCGAGAGATTTAGTTCCCAAACTGCGCATAAACATTCGTCAAGATTGATTGTGGAAAGAAAGGGAACTGCTGCAATATCTTTTGGATCTGAAACTGCTATTTCAAGGATATATGCAATACTTTCATTTGCAAAGTTTTACTTTGCCATAAAAGAGCAACAGCCGCTGCCACCCCCTTCTGGAACTCAGCGGCACACACCGCCTCTGGCGGCCATCTTTGAAAAAGTCTCTGCCGTCAATAGACACACACACACATACACACACACACAAACGTGCCTCAGGCCAGAAGCTCTCATGTACGCACACATATGCCTCAAAATCTCGCACACGCACACAGAAAGGACTTTGAATTTAAACAAAACACAAGATGAAAAGGACATCGGGCTCTGGATTTGTTTAAACAATTTCACAAAACATAATTCAGCCAATGGTTTCAACGATTTGTGCCAATTTCGATAACTCCGCAAAAAAACCTTACCAAAAGAACTGTGTCGCCAATTTTTGTATGAATGGAATTTTGTTTTGTTCATAATTCTTGGTAGACGTTTTTTGATTTTCTTTGAGCCATTAATTTTGTATAATTTTGATTTTTTGTGGAACTTTGAAACGTGTTTGTTGCAAAAAAAAAATAAAAATAAACGAAAACAGAAAGGCGTGTTTGATTTTCATAAATTTGTCGGCGTTTTACACTTTTTTTTACTCTCCATGCGGCGTCTGCTTTGGGTTCGCTTTCGCTTTCGCTCTCTCTCTCATCTCCCACTGCTCTCTCTTTGCCAGTTTTTTACACTTTAAAATTTCAAATGCGCAAAATCCAAAAAAAAAAGTTTTATGTAGCACATCGGCTTGTGTTTGATTTTGCCGCGCACTTTTTGAACTTGGTATTTTCTTAGGTCGCAACAAAAAAAATTTTAAAGACAGTTTTCTTAGCTTTCCGGGTACCCGGAGCAGTTGCTTATCCGGCCACGCACTTTCCACGACTAATTCCCCAGTCGAATGCGTCGAAAAGAATTTTTTAAAATTTCATAGCGGCTGCTGCGAAAAAAGTTCGGAGCGATCGCTCTCGCCTCTTTTTTTAGAGTTTTACAAAGGGGTGAAACGTAATTTGCTTTATAAAATGGGAATGGGAATGGGCCGGGAGGACTGGACGAAGGAAACGCAAACGAAAGCAGCACAGCATCATCCCCTTGGATGGCAGTTGGGAACCCTTAAAAAACGGGTTGCCCTGGCCCTCTGCCTATTGTGTGGTAGACTCTGTTTGCCTGTGTGTGTCCGTGTGTGTGCGCGTGTGTGTGCCTGCAAATTGTTCAAATACAGTCTCACATTATCATCATCCAAATCCTCATCATGATCTCCGTTTGCGTCATCATGAGGTTGTCCTAGCACAATAATCCCAGACATCAGAACTCGGAACTCTGATTTCTGATCCGCACCACTCTTTGTCTGTCTGTCTCTCTCTCTCTCTCTCTCTCCTTCTCATGATATGGCCAGCGTTCCATCTCTGTTCATCTTATGTTTCGCGTTTGTTTTTTAGAAATCTTCGTTTGGCGCGCTTTTTTGTGTGTTCCCTTGATTCCTTGCCGTTTCCCTTCTGAAAGGACATTCGGCGGCTTTAAGGTCTGGATTCTCTTTCTGTTTATTCCTTTGGCTGTCTGTCAGCTATGCATTTTTTTCGTTCTCCTCATTCATTTGCATTTATTTATTGAAATTATTTGCATGACATTTCACAATGAAAGGTTCTTAAGCGTATGCGAATAAATAGGAAAGCATTTAGCGATATAGAAGATATGGAAGTACAGATTATAGAGATAAATATACGAAATATGATATATCCTTAAGCACAAATACGAGGATTATTATATTATGTGTCGGCAATCAAAGTAGCCTTCAAATTATCAATAAGAAATACATTTATGTAACACATCGAAAGGTTTTCAGCTCCTAATCAAAGACGAAAGGTCTTCAATACCACATAGTATGATGATCTTTCGAAGTACAAATTCCACGTTTTTTGTTATTTAAAAAACATATTAAATAAGCCAGTTCTAACAACAAAATGATTTGTTTTACTCACTGTAGTCTCCCTCCAGAGTGAGCCCAGAGTCCATCATCGAATCAGGCGATTCAATATATTTCATCAATTTGCACATTTTGTACCATTTTCTAGATATTTTGTTTTGCTCACTTATTGCACAACTTAACTTTGGCTCAAATTTATTTTTTATAGAACAAAATGAACACTTAAATACCGATTTTAAAGAACCAAATAGATTTTAATTATTCTACAGATATTTCCTTTTTTCCAAGCATACCTCTCCATCCGATATCTAGGGAATATCTTCAGTTTGAGTGTCAACAAAATGTGTTTATAATAATTTCCGAAAATTTTTGCAATGATCCCCCAGAGCGCAAATAATCTTCCACGATGATGCAGCAACATATCGTTGCCTGATCTTTGCTCTCGAAGGTGAATGAACTGTAAGAAATATGGGAAAAATGTCCGGGGCCAGGTAAAAAACGGATATTCCTCCCCTTTGCAAGACGCCTTGTTAGAACGAAAAAAAAGGCGAAGATTCTTTTTAGAGGATTTTGTCCCTTCTTTTGTCAACCTCTAAAAAGGTAAGCCCAAGATAGGGAGACGCAGACAAATGAACGCGCAAGATGCGCAACTAATTTGAGACTTTGAAGGAGGGATAAATGAATTGGGAGCAGAGCAACCCCTAATTTGCATGGGGTCCTAGGTTTTTGGTTGTCGGTCCTCGTCCTCAAGAATCTCTCATAGCCATACATCATCTACGAGTATCATCTGCTCCACATGCAGACGCTCTCTCTCGCTCCCTCTCACGCACACACTCAATCAAGCAATTTTTCTATCTGTTCGAGGAGAGTGCATTAAGTTCAGATTCCGTTTTCCGATCATTGCACAATCACGCTCCTCATCATCTAGCCTTTTGCACATTGAACCCAGACCCGAAATGTTCTCTTCTTTCTTTCACTTTTTGTTTTTTTTTTTTTGCTTTTTTAATTACAAACAAGGGGGTAGGGCAAAAAAAGGGAGTTTTTTGGGCAAAAATAGAAAATATTTGCACGGATATCCCAGCAATTACTTACGGTTTTTTGAACAGTTCCCCTATCCCTCTGTCTCTTTGTCACTCTGGAAAAAGGGGATGGGATGGGATGGGAAGGGGTTCTGTGGCAGCGAGCTCAAGCCCCTTTTGGTGGCTAAACTTTCCATGGTCTCCGTAATGTTAGATGGCTAATTTCCAGTCCTGCCCGCATAAAAGTTCTACTCTTCTACTCTTTCGTGATCTCCAACCAATCAACACCTACACACCGCCGCTCGGAGTCGGCTCTCGAGTGGATGCCCATCAAGTGGCGATCGACTTACAGGCAACAACGGGAACGGAGATCGGAAAACCGTAAAACCCCGAAGCAGCTGCGCGAAAAAAATCATTCAACCCGCTGCAAAAAAAAATAAAATCAAGCAGAACCGAACAGCCTAAAAAATAAAGGGGGAAATTCAATGCCGTGAAAAGGGTAGACGGAGAGGAGAGGTCGTCTGATTGCATGAATGGGACTGAATGGTTTAAACGGGGACTGAAACTGCGAGAGTCGGCAGTCGGGAGTCGGGAGAGTTCTGTGTGCGTTATCCTTGCCCAACATCGCCAAGGGGGAACACAATGCGGCTGGCTCCTGCTGCATCATCATCGCAATCATCATCATCATCATCTGACAGCCAGCCCGGCGCGCAACTGCAGCGTCAGGATACTAGTTATAGGGTTGGGATTTGGGGTTTACGCGCAGTTCCTTTAAAAAATTTAATACAACGGACAAAAAACAAACTGCAATGGGTGTTAACGGCTGCTGCGGCTGCGGCTGCGCGCTGATCCTGTTGCCCAGCCTGCCTGATGCCATCATGATGATGACGGCGATGATGACTTTGCAGTAGATTGATCTTGTTGAAAATCAAAATAATGAAACCAACTTCCGTTCTGTTTTCTCTCTGTGAAATTTGCTTCCTTTCCGTTTTTTTTTTTTTTTTATGAAATTTAATACGGTCTCTTAATACAATTTTCATATCGGAAAACCCGTTTCTGATGTTAATTACCAGCTTGGTATCCATTTGATTACCTATATCAGTAGCCTTTAATTGATTTAAAATTACTTGATGGAAATTCTGAAAATTGCCTGTTCCCCTCCACTGATATTCAAAGCAATTCGATTTTGAATAACAATTTGTATAACCAAATTAGGGCTGTTTATGCCTATCTGCTTTATTATATTATGATGCTGTCCATCAATGCCTGTTCTAAGAGTGTATCTCTAGCTGAACTTACGGAACGCGGTACCGGTACTCGAAGAGTTTAGATTATATTAATTTTGTGGTGGATGTGGATATGGATGTGTAACACCCAGAAAAGGGCGTTTTGGACCACATAAAGTGTATCTATTCTTGATCAGCCCCAAAAGCCGAGTCGATATAGCTGTAAGTTGGTGGAAGAAGAGAGAGGAACAGAAACAGATGTAGCGGAATAAAAAACCGTTGCAGAAAAATGGACACAGATAAAGCATTTTAAAATTCTAATAAAATAGGTCATTAGGGGAAGAGAGGCTAAACGGAGTTACTCTTTTTCTCGCTATGCTTTTGCCCATCTCCCCTGACAAGTGCTAGCAAAATTATGTTTCTTTTTTATGTAACCTAACCTATGTATAATTTTCGTTTATTTACCTAATAAAAGGAATAAATTTGAAAATGTATATTGTTCTTTACTATTTGTGGGTTCTTTTCGGATTTTTTTACAACGCCTCTTTATGTACATATGATCAAAGAAGGGTTCTGAAATGATTGCGTTGGAACAGCTCCAAAACTGTTCTTAATAGGTTCTAATGGAACGTTCTTTTATATGCACTATACTTTCTTAAGGAACGGTTCTTGATGTGTTATGAATACTATCAGGGAATACACTCTTGGTGGAAAAGGAGGCGTGCCAGATGTACTTCTTGGAGTTAGCCTAGTCCGAATGGGATCTTGTATTCTGTGTGTTACACAAACGCATTCAAATGCGCCTGGACCTAGGAGATGAAGCTAGTTTAATCGGATCGGAACCTGAATCTACATTCTTATTCGAGTTACATGAAATCTACATACTTTCTCCATGCACTTGACATTAATTCTACATGCTCATTTCTACCTAACACAGTGGCGCCTTGCGTGTATTTTTGGCGTGTTGCTCAACATTGTGACGCCAACTTAACATTTCTAGCCGATGCACCAACCTGTCCTCTAGAACAACTAAAGCTGGCTGCTATGCAAATTAAAGCTGGCTGCATGACCCATTGAATTTCGAAAAATGGTCAACAACGATATGTATCCACGCCTGCCCCGTCTTTGATCGCGGATATTTTCCGAAAAAATCTATGTACAGCTTTGGGAACGGGCGCTCCCCACCTCATGTCCAATTCAAACCGGCATCTGGTAATTCTGCTCCTTCGACTCCTGGCAAACGGTACAACGTCGGATGTGGGCATACCTCTGTCGCCATTGGTCGGGCAGTATAACTGCCTACGCAATAAATGCAAGGTTTCCGCGACACCATTTTGCTGTCTTTTCATCCAGATGTGATTTGTCAATCAATTGCGCCGTCAGCGAACTCGGAACCCTCTAGATCTAACCGCTCAAAACGCATGCGCACATTCAAGCCCATCTAAAATCTTGAGATCAGGTAAGCGTTATGGGTCCTCTATAATTCTCTTTCTTTAATGGATGCATTTTAATAATTCGTAGCTTGTTTTGTTGGGAATTAATGCCACTAAAGAATTAAAGTCTAAAAATAGGACCATGCCATACATTTACGAGCGGGAACGTTGTGAGACGCGGCCCTTGCCGTTGTGAACATCCGTCTCTTTTTCTCCATGCTCACAGCAGCATCAGCCGTTTTATCTCGCTCCCCTCCGCACATTCCACGAAGAAGAGTGTGAGAGAGACAGAGAGGGTGAGAGAGGGGAGAGCAAGAATGAGTTCTTACTCTTGGGGGCTGGGGGTGGCTGTGGGTAGCAAAGCCACTGCAATTTCATGAGTTCCTTCTGGCTACAATTATGATCCGATCTGATCCAGATCTAAGCAATCTACTAGATATGGGAATTTTCTATGATTCTGCGTTTTTAGTACTCTTGTACTACTCTCTTGTCGGCGGGATGCCGCTATATCGACTCGTCTATTGATGCTGCTCATGAAACGCATCCTTCTGGAAGCCCTATACCTATATAGCCCTATACTCTTTGAGCATCGGGTATCAAAATGGTAGAAAACTTCAAGTTTGCCTCGATCTCCAGTTACAACCATTGTATCGACACGAATAAAAATCCTATGAAAGGACATGCATTCGCTGTTAAACCCATCAATTGTTTCGGATATGGGCGCTCCAAATGCCGAGTGAAAATGATGAAAGTACGGAAAGTCACCATGAATGTTTAAAAAATATTTTGGGGGTTTATTGCAAATCCTAGGTATGAGGATGTGCTCTATCCATCCCGGCCTGCCACCTAATATTTTTCCCAGTCCCAGGAACAATTCTCACTCTTTATCTATATCAAATAGTTCTTACTAAACAAGATTAGGATTCGACAGAAAGATGCTTTTTAAAATCTTGCATCATCTAGCAACAAATTGTCAACAATTTTCCATACCGTAATCTCCATCCCATCCCACCTACAACCCGACAGGGCAGTCAGCAGGTGACGTCACATTTCGTGTTTTATGAATGAGTTTTCATCATACCGTGTGGGCGTTAAAAGGGGGAGATCTAGTGCATGGCATTTGAGAATTCGAGAGGTTTAAGGTCAATGAGAGAGTTGTAAAAGAGGAGGAAGGTCATGACACGTTGTTGCTGCAGGCGCCCCAAACACACACACACACACATATACATATATACATTCCATTCTCTCTTTCGGTGACGAACACACACCGTCCGTGTTTGCACTCTGAGCTCTAGCATGCTCTCACGCCGCCTCTATGCTCCCTCTCTATCTAACTCAAACGGTCGCTCTCTCTCTCCATCCCGCTCTGCCAGTCGACTGTTTATCAGATATTTTCTTTTGTCCAGGGCTTAATACTGTACGTATAGAGAGGCGGCAGAGAGAGAATCGTGAAAGAAAATCGGCTGCGGTTTTGGTGGCAAGCAATAGCAATCGCAAAGCAAATTAGTCGTCGAACGCTGAACAACATACGAGTATTAACTTTTCGTCTGGCCAGTCGCCTGGGCGCTCGTCGAAGAAAGTGAAAATTATGAGAATAAGTTTTAGCGCGAGTGCTATATAAGAAAAGACGAAAGAATTTTTTTAAGTTTATCTCGAGAATCGAAAGATATACATATACCATAATTACCAGCCATGGCAACCGAGACTACCAAAATGGTGAGTGTTGATTCGATTTTGATTCGATTCCCATGTTAATTATTAGTGATTAGAAAGGTGATTAGCATTTCCTGTTGATTTCTATTTAATTTCGAGAACGTGGCAACATTGTCTTGCTTGAGATTTTCGCTTTCCGTTTTACCTGCTTGACCTTGAACCTGTGTTTGGTTCGGGCCTAATTCGGGACAAGCCCCTAGGACTTTTAACGGCTTGTTCGTAATGAACTGTTGGTTTATGGCCCGATAGAAATCGGGTTTGACTGGACAGAGCGCGTGGCGGTTGGACGTTGTCTCGGGGCTTGTCGGGTCGGGTTAGGTAAGAGGTTGTTATATAAACGCACGCTGTGATATGGACTGAAAGTCGCTGTTGATAGTGGTTTGATAACTTTTTGAGGATGGGCCAGGCTTTGGAGGCTTATCCAAGATCTAAGAGCTTTGCTAGATCACGGAATCTATAGGAATTTGATTCAAGTTGACGATCATTTCGATGGACTCTCAATCATTTCAGTCTATTGAATACACAATCCATCAAGTGTCTTCGTGTTGTTTGTCCACCCACTTAACAACCCATGACTATAGTTCAATAATAAAAACTCGAATAGGATAGATGTTATCTAACGGAAGAGACACACACACACACCATCTCCCATGCAAAATCTTGACAAATGACGATGCTTTCTCTGCAGCCTCTCCCCCTTCATCTGCAGCAGTGGGGAGCGGGTGTGTGTTAAGACATCTTGGCGTCGCTTCTGCATTATCTTTCCCGTGTCTGGAAAAGCACCTGACCAAAAAAAAAACGTATGACGACACCAAAAGATAACAATATGTACAAAATTATTCAGAGTCAGACAGCGAAATAATTAGCACGGCAGGGTTTCACAAGGTAATTAATAAAGAGGCTTAAATTGCTTAACTTTTTGCGAGCCCAATAAAAATGTTTATGGAAGAACAAATTAAAACACGTACGATAACGTAAAGTTCGGGATTTTGAAACCGAAGAGCGGGTGATAAACGGACTTTATAAAGCTACCGAGAAGTGCCGCTTTCATTTATATCTATCGTATAAGGAATTTCTATAAAAGTTGGGATATCTTTATAATGTTCATGGGAACAGTTTGCTTCTAGTACCTATGGAGATTCTATAGAGTATTCTTGTCTGATCAGCGCCAAGAAATTTGATTAGGTCACCACCATTAGGTGGTTTTGTCTATATTCTACCTTTATCTCGTTATGATATCATATGTAAACAATGTTTCATTGAATTGAGGAAAGTCAAATAAATTGGACTATTTATATGGGTTCCATCGATGGATTCGTTTAGGAATGAAGTACATATACACACTTGATCATAATAATAGGTACACGTTGAAGCTTTTCATTAATAATTAGTTTTATCGTACTTTAAGTGTTGAAAACAAAATTTTTTTTGGTATGTTTTATTTGTTAATGTATTGCAGTTCCGTGACAAAAAAAAAAAATTAAACAGGGGAACCGCCGAATAACAGAGCTTTAATCGAAATTATGAGTTGACATCACATTTTGGCTGATCAAAATAATAGGTACAGTGTCAGTAAATTTTGAATATCAAGTGAATAATTTGGAAATTCTTGGCTTTTTGGCAATTAAACATCCATTTCATTTAACTACAGTCTAAATATAAACAAATAATTTTTTTTCTTACAAGAATGGGCCGAAAGTCTTATTGTGCAGCCCAATTGGCTCTTAGTCTGAAAAAAAAGAAGGCCAATCTCTTCGGGCCATTGCCAAATTAATGAAAAGGTCTCATAATTTTGTTGAAATGCTTTAAAAATTAAAACCTAGTGAGGAAACTCGCGGAAAGCCACAGAAAACAACCATAACACTTGACCACTACATACTTTTCTTTGAGGAATAAGGACCCATTTAAGTCGTCAAAGGCTATTGCATCAGAAATTGGACTAGAAGTTAGTGCTCCAGCGATCCGTGGACGGCTAAACAACAAGCCAACCTTCAAGGAGAATAGAAAAAGGTCCCACTTACGCGTCGAAAAAATTTAGCCATGGGGCAAACTTTTGCTAAAGATCATAAAGACTGCGCAGGATGCGCCGGAGAGAAAAAGTGGAGAAGCCTTTTATGGAGCGACGAAACTAAAATAAATTTATTAGGGAATGAATGTGAAAGCAATGTAGGAAGCCCTAAACGAAAGAATTTTGATCCATGTTTCACAAAAAAAAATTGTCAAACATGGAGGTGCCAGTTAAAGATATGGGGCTGCTCATCCTGGTACGGCGTAGGTCCATTTTTCCTGACAACGAACAGAATGGACGCTGAGCAATACAAACCCAGATTGGAGACAGTTATGCTACCTTATGCTGAAGAAAAATGACTTTCCATTGGGTATTTGAGTAATATAACGACCCAAGGCACACATCCAAGCTTTTGACCAAATTTTTGAGGACCAAACAATAGACGTTTTAAAGTGGCTTCTTAAATTTTTTCCGACTTAAATCCAATCGAAAACTTGTGGGGAGATTTACGAAACGAAATTAGCTAAGTTTTCATTTTCAAATAATCAAAATTATGCGAGGGCGTCCAAAAATTGTGGTATGAGACACCTGCCGGACGCTTATTAAAAGTACGCCAAAAATAATTATAAAGGTGACAAAAAATAAAGCTGGATACATCGGATATTAACTATTAAATCCCATTTAGGCAACAAAAAAATAATAATAATCAGTTAACAAACTTTTTTCATAACAATAATGGAAGTGTACCTATTATTTTGAGCAGCCTGACATTGACTTTGAAGTAAAATGGATCTATTTTCTTTTAAAACATTATTTTATAATATAATCAAGTTTATTTGATTGAAAACAAATACTTAACGAATAATTGAGAACTAATTTTAAGTTTAATATATTGCATAAAACCGTTTTCTGTTATGTTAAAGTTTACGTAGATGTGTGTACCTATTATTATGATCAAGTGTGTATGTACCAATTGGATAGATGTTCGAGTACTAATAGCTATTTATATTCGAATATATTACTATATACATTGAGTTCAAAATCCATAAATGTCCTACACTAGTCACAAGACTTTAGTCTGCATTAGAATTCAAAGAACTTGTAGAGATATTTTTAGAAACCAGAACCCCCCAAAGCACTTTTGCTCTTGGCTTTTTGTTTATTCACATTTTAGCTTATAATCTCCATGTTACCTTGAACAGAATACGCTTTTTTTTGGTCGGCCCCGCCCCCACACGTGACATGGACTGACGCAAAGACAAACAATTGCAGACGTAGATACTGAAAAGACATACAAACTATATATAGAAACGATATTCGAAAATAAGATGTACGCAGTTTTGGGCTGAACTTTGAATTGAAATACATCTGATGGATTACCTAATGGGACAAATAGTAACGAAGTTTATTTCACATTTAGTTCTTAAATGTGTTTATATTAGTTTTTTAATGTGGGTCAACGGAACTTCTGTCTTGATTTTTACCTTGTTTTGTTTGCAAACAAAAAAAACCAGTTGCAAAAATAAATAAAAGATTAAACTGGTTTTCGCTTAAGCGCTGAGGAAATTCCTAAGAGAGAGAGAGAGAGAGCGAGAGAATGTGTGTCTTCAGATCTCTATAAACTTCAACTTCAATTTGTACGCTCCTGCCATAGATGGTCAGGCAATCGAAGGCTTTTTTGGGGCAAAAAGAAAAGAAACTGGTTTGCGAATGGCTCTCAACTCCTTAACTATACGTATGTTAGATTGATAAGACGTAATTGTTCTGTATTCCCAATGAAGGCACATTAGCACGAGTACTATGTATATACTATAGTTAGTTATAGCTAAGCAAAGAATTGAAGCACGCTGCTATTTCGTGTTGAGTAAATGCTCTAACTAATGAACAACTGTGCAAACCTTTAGAGATTATTCTAAGCAAAATATGAAGCTACTGAGAGCTTAGCATAGTACAGCCTCATACATATAAATACATACATTCTGGCACCATAAGGATCTTTCTGTTCAGCTTTATATATACAAATATTTACAATTTAGCTATAATATTTCTACGTATTTTCATTACCATCAATGGAATTAAATTATCTCACTTGGTATATTTCCTATTAAAACATGGTTATATGATTGTGCGGCTTGTTTATTCAACAAGATCAAAGAAAGTGATTTCTCACGCTGTCAGCTGTCGCTTGCCTTTGATGCAATTATCTCCTTCCTGGCGAAATTCAATACGTACGTAAATATACAGATGGTGTATGGTATTGTATATAGAAAGAGATTCTTTCTGGCATTTTCCTTATGCGCACTGCGTGCATTCTATCACGTATCGTATCTCCATCGACTTTCATTGTACTAAATAATTTCATAGTAGTTTCGTGAGCAAATCGTCCTTGTTCTCAATTCACTTGATCTAATAAAAAATGTATGGTCATTTTCTATTTGACTTTGAAAATGGTTTGCGTATTGATTTTTTTGTTTTTTTTAGACGTGTGTGCTGGTTATAGGAAGTTAGAGGTCTTGACGGTATTGATTTAAGGCAATTATTAATAAATTGTTGTTGCATGGTTGAGATATACATACACGTATTGCAACATACATACATGAGTAAAACATGTGACTACCTCAGACTCAACCACTCTATTTCACCATGGCACTAGATATTTAGTTATTATCAGTCTATCGGGGAAAATCACCCGAAGTGAAAAATGTCAATATCAGTTGATAGAACATTCGAACATGGAATGAACATGGAAGGTGGAGTGAAGTAAAGTGTCACCCAACCTGCCCATGACATCAATCTTTGGCAGAGATACAGTAAAACCTCTCCAAGATGTACTACCATCTATTTATGGAAACTCTGGGTTGAAGAAATATATAGATAGGAAAACTACCAGACATACATCCAGCCCGTGGTTGCTCCCGTTCTGAAGACCACCATCCACTCTTCTCCCGCCGTGGCTGTCCATGCTGCTCCTGTGGTCCACGTCGTTCACGCCAGAGGAGGAGGCCCACTCTGTGCCTGTGGTGCACTCTGCTCCCCTCCTGAAGTCTGTGGTCCACCACGCTGCCCCTCTGGCCTACACCCTGCACCATTAAGGAAGGAGTCTCCAGACACAAGGAAAGTACGTGAAAGTGCAAAGTGTGATACGTATATGTACATATGTATCATAAGATCCCTAGATCCAGTTCCAGAGTTCGAAAAATTCGACTTAGAAAAGTTCCAGCTGCAGATCGAATGTATCTGTATTTTATGCAAGAGCGGAGAAAACAAGTTTGAGATTTAATTGATTCTGGACCGGCTACTTACAATATCCATACCCGTGCAGCAACCTGTTGTCGACTTTCACCCCGTGAGACCGTGAGAGGGGAGTGGCATTGAGAAAGTCGGCGTCGGCTCGCTCGTTGCACTTTGAACAAGTGCACCCAGAAGAGACGCGGCAAGATTGTGTCTGGGGGTGGGAGGGTCGGTTTGTCCACTTGGTTGGGTGCTACAGCTGTCACATACACTTCCTGTCCCGCAACAAGTGCTCACTCGAGCCGCGTTTTCTTGTGTCGCATCAATTAGCTCTTCGCTGCAATGCAGTCTGTCGGGTCTTGCCTGCATTTTCTAGCATTTACCGTTTGAAGTTTTCTTGTAGTTTCTTTTCCTCTTCCATTGGTGCGGTCCAATGCGTGTTGCATCTCTCTCTCTAATTCATAGACGTTCAACGTTTCTCCTACTCTCCCCCTTGCATAGGTGCCTGCTCTCACGTTGGCCCTGCAATCCGATTCCCCCTTGCCGCCTTGCCTCTCGCATATTACAGATTTTGTCTTGCGATTGTTGTTCGTCTGCATCTGCATGCTGTTTGGTTTCTGGAAGTGATGGGCTCGTGAGCGAAAGCAGGTGCTGCCTTGCAGGCATTTCATTTTCTTATCTCTATTTGTTTTTACAATCTCCAATCTTTACACAATCGGCCTGCTCAAACTAAGATTCCTAAATCGATGGATTCCTTTCCTTTAACAGCAAAATATTAAACATGGCAATTTTATATTCTCCACATGGCGTTAAATGCTCCACTCACGCTGCCTTCACTAGCTCCGCAAAACGTTGGCTTCTCTCTCGCGCACTCTCTCGGCTTGCTGACAGTGCTGCCAGAATCAGAGTCAATTCTAGCTATTTTTGAAAGAAACAAAAACTAGCGAAAAATGGCTAGAACCGGAAAAATAATATTAAAACTACACTAATATCACAACAATTGGAAAAAATGTGTATATAACTCTTTCCAGAACTTAATTGCGTCTTTTTGTTCCCAATTAAATAAATACACTTTATCAATTTGCTCTTTCATGCTATCAATATCGGCAAATTTGATATATTAAATAATTTCCACAATATCATCGGTTATATTTTTTATATAATTCTCTATAAGAATTTAAAAATATAAAAATTCTAAATCTTAAATAAGCTAAAATGGCAGCACTGATGCTTACACTGACACCCACACAGACTTAACACCTACATCGGGCTGCACCAACACTAAATAAATGTTGGGTTAAGTCTGTTCACTAGTGTGTGTGAGAAGTTAGGGAGAGAATGTTAGCCTCGTTTGTTCTCTCGGCTGCTCTCTCGCGCTCTCTCTCTCGGCAGACGTATTTCCCATGGAACATGATGAAATTATACAAGGTGGTGTATTTGCTCTCTTTAGGGTCTTATTAATACTCACATACATCCAATCACAACAAAGTTGTTTTCTGTTGTACTGAGCAAAATAAGCCCCGAAAAGAGAGCGCGCTGAGCGAATACACCACCTTGCATAATTTCATCATGCCCTGAAACATATGTACATATATATTCTTGATCAACATGATATCCGAGTGGATTTTTATGAAAAACAAGTCTTTCAGTTTTGAAGATATCTCAACGAAATTTCGTTCATAAATAGTCGCATTTGTGGGAACCGGCCTTATCTCGGCACTATCGCTATAGCTATAGGAAGGATCGGGGAAAAACAACTTGTGAGACAAGCTTGTTTTTTAATTGAGATAATTCAACAAAACGTTCAGATATACATGTTTATACATGATTCACAAAAATTGGATCCAAGTCGGACGAATATATCAGCTCCCGTAGGAACTATTGGTGAAAAACAAGTTGCTGTGAGAGCAACAACACATGCACGAGTACATTCTCGTATTTAAAGCGCGCCGCAGCCGCACCAACACAAAGTAAATGCTGGCAACCGAGGGTCCGAGTCGGCGTCGGGTGAAAACATCGCACATTTCAAAAAAATCGTTCAAATCGGTCGAATCGGGCGAGCTCCCGAGCTCAAATAAACTGAAACACCATCTAACATTGAACATCTTTGTTCCCGCTGCTGTTTTTAGAAGTAAATAATTTAATTATTAAGAATGGAGACTAGAAGTTTCAACGACTCTGCGTGGAAGATCGGAGATGTGCATGCACATGCTTTGAAAGAACGTTTGCCATGTGCGTAGTGAGTGCTAGTACTGCGCCTTGCTGCCTTGTATATAAGGCGATAAAAATACCGCGCTGCTCTTGTGTTTATTTTCAATTTTTGGTTAGGAAGTGAACTCGCGACGTTTGCATGTTCTTGCAGAACGAACCCAAAGCCAAACCCCAACCGAAATCGAAACCGAAACCGTTTTACGAGTGTGAAGGTCTGCAGAATAGACCCCAGAAGACCCCCCACCAAAGGCGGCAAATCCTAGAGTCCATTTACTTTCTTTACTTATGTGCATTAATACATATGATATGTACATATGTATCTGCGTTGCTTTAACAGCAATTTCTTTGTTCAAGCGGTGTTCTCTTATGTTTTGTTTTTTTTTTCTTTTCTTTTCTGTTCTGTTCTGCTCTGCTTGTGTTCTTCCATGCCCTCTCTTCCACCAGTGCACCATATATAGAAATGCACCTGAAGAAGAGGCAGAATATCGGCATGTATGTACATACATACATCCGAGAGGTGCACATGTATGTGTTCATGTGTGTCGATAATATGGAACCCAGCAGCTGCATCGGAAACTTCCTTTTGTTGACCAAATGGTCTGGCCCTCGCATTCTGTAAAGTAATTAAAGTTCTCCATAATATTGTTTACTCTCGTTTACTGCCTGAATGTTTACCTGCAAATGTGAGAAATTGAACAGTTCCGTGGGTGTCCGATCGCTGTCTTCGCGCTCTTCGGGAGCTGATCTGTGCGGAAAGTACGAAGAGTACATAGAAAAGAAAGAATTACTGCAATTATTTGGGTTATTATGCGGTTCATTTCACTAATTTAAATAAATATTTCAGTTCAGTTCGTTTTCAAATAAAATAAAATATGCGATTTAGAACCATAGAACCATGACCCTTTCATGATCACTTAATTGCAATCCAATCCAAAAATCGACCATGTATTGGTCCGAATTTCCCTCTGATTGGTTTTATAAGTGATCATGCTATTGTATAATGGCTCAGCTCACTTCTTATCAACAAAACACGTACCACGCATCCCACTAATCACTAGAAATATCTACATACTATACTCGTATATATTTATTCGGAAGTCGTTGTCTGGCTGGCAATGAAAATGAAACCGATCAGGTGATACCCGAAATATAAACCTATTAAATAGATTTCCTTTATACTCCTATGTGTACTGCATTTTGAATAACGCTCCAAAGTCATTGAACCTCAGAGACTCAAGCAGCTGTTGGGTCTGTGGGGGAGGACTGAACCTATAGCGAACTTGCCCCAATTTGTATTGTCCCAGGCCCAGTCATTATGTAATTGTTCTTGTTGATTTCCTCCATGAGAACTGGTATAAAATTTAATGTTTTCTTATCAGAGATCGTAACTGCAATCTCAAGGCCACAAACAAATGATTAGGAAATGGCAATGTCCAAACTGAAAGTAGAGAAATATATAGCCACTCTATTCCAATAGTACACAGTAGATAAATAAATGTATAATAAATATGAACAATATATTTATAGGTATGTGGTTGTGGGTTAAACCTGTTGGGCACGTTTCCCTGTATTTCCCCATTACAGTCTTCAACGTGAAATATACAATAGTTGCATTGAATACAACTTTGAAGATACCACAGTATACCTAGTTCTTTGTAAACATCCATAATTTGTTTTTTTTTTTTTAATTTCGGACTTTACTTTTTATTTGACAAAACTTTTCCTCTCCATTTCTCAAATGAATATTCCTAAATGAGGCATCCAACCAAATCATTATTAACTCAAATATTTTTCGTAGAAATTAGCACCTTCTTTTTTTGAGCCTAACAGATAACGTGATTTTTTGTTTCTGTTTATTAATATTAATATCATTCACACCTTATGAGCAGCGTAATCAAATATCCAACTAATATTCTGATATAACGATATCAGTTACTAGTTGTTTTATGTGGTCATTGAACGTACAAACCCAAAATAATAAATGTACATACATATATTCTGAGATAAGTTTTGTTTCTGTTTTTTTTGGTTCAATTTCAATAACAGATAAATATTTTTGGGGTACTGATTGAATTTTGTATGAAAATAAACGTGATATAGCAGATTATATTTATAGTTATAGACTATTTATAGGTTTTTGTTATCTACCATTTCAACGATTTATCTGAAAATTGTGCTCTTTTTGATATGGAGCCTATACAGTCGACTCTTCTATTATTTGTTGAGTAAGGCAAACATACTATATTGTGATAAACTTTCCAGAATTTCGCTTAAACTTGTGTACTTAGACTTCACACCTGTTTCTATGACTGTGACGTACATATGTATATGTATCTTATGTACTTTAGGTGGTGCTTACCACATACCCCCTTTAATTGTCTTACCTACGCCTTTGTGAAAAAATCCCAACCCCAGGCAGTTAATTATGCAAATTTTTGTATAGTTTTTGTTTTGCTGACAATGTCAATGTCAAGTTCAAATTTCTATGGCCAAACAAGTGACATATTAATTGATAGAACAATTATTGTGACTTCAGAATTGAACTAAAATATCATCCCATATTCGGTATATTGTCTGTATGTATGTTTGTATGTACGAAAATGTGGCTGTTGCGGTCACCAGGGTTATTTGTAATTGATATTCCTTACATTTGATCGGGAAGTGGAACCCCAATGAAGGTGAAAAAGTTGAATGAATTACTAGAGATTCATAAAATAAATAAATGAATTAAATTTATACTTTTTTAGTGCAATCAACCCGCGAATACTTTGAATACAATGAGTCAGTCTCTGTGCCACAGGCTCTTCCTATTGATAATGTTAATTTTTACGCCGTAATTCAGGGAGTTTCCGCTTTCCGATGTTGCAAACCGCAAACAATTTCTCAGGAGGCGATAAAACTAAGTTCTGAATAGCGAATGGATGGGATGCATTGATAACGAGTTCCACTTTAAATATAGTATAGCACACGATCCAAAAAGCGTTTCCCTTGCCAGCTCTGACGGCTCTCTACAGATAACCTCCAGCTTGACCTCCTCCGGAGGCACACAATTCTTTGTTGTCAGGCGCCTTGGCCTGTGTGAATGAACCAAAAAGGGAGGCAAAATGCTCGCAAGAGACTGCAATTTCCATATCAAATTTATGCGAATGTCGTAAGGTGATCTGTCTGTGCACTCGAATTATTTTAATGGGTAATTGTCAAACTGTTCGTAGAGTCGAGTACAGTCGTGCCCCGGCTAACAGTCACCCAAAAGCCGTTCGATTGGTGGCCAAGTTTAACTGGGCTGCCAGTTTAATTTTAGATTATGTTTTTTGTACTTTGGATCAACTTAATCGGTTTGCCCAACTGGCTGGCTGCCTGTGCCCCCGATTAGGGTCTAAAGTACTCTCATCCCTGTTCAACAAAAATATGAAAAAGCCAAGCACTTGAACTGGAAACTCAAGTTTCTTATCAGCATTTTGGAATTGGGTAATTTATAGAAAATATACCTATTACTTTCAGTAAAAAGTATTAAAATTTGTGTGTTTTTATTTTTGAAATAGTTAGATACCTAACCTTTACGGTCTTTCAAATTGCACCTTGCTTTGTTTTCGCTAATTTTTTATGACTTTGTTTATATCTTTATGAACTGGATTTTTGCTTTTAGCAGACTGGTTTGCTTATCGGTGGACAAATGTATGGCAAAGTAATCAAAATCGACAAGTTTATTTCAATATTTTTGTATTTTTATTTCCGATGTCGAGACCTATTCAAATTTCACATTTCAATGTCTGGCTTCAGTACTAAATATGGAAATAATAATATTTATAAGCTGTCGTGCCTTGTATTATGCCTTATTGTATATTGCTTTGCCATTCTAACTGGACTTTTTATTTAATTGTGTGTTTTCAAATCATACGAAATTGTACTACTATAATTAGGGTATTCTTCAGACAGCTGTTTCGATAATACCCCGAAATGAATCATTGGTGCATTAGGCCTTGCCATTCTAACTGGTCTTTCAAGTTCTTTATTTATTTAATTGGGTTTTCAAAATCACACAAAATTGTACTACTACTGTAATTAAGGCTCTCTTCAGACAGGTGTTTCAATAATACCCCGAAATGAAAGTACCCGCATTGAATCATTGCTAAATAGCACTCTCTCTCTCTCTCTCTCTCTCTCTATAACATGAGAATGAGATTCAAAATCCCTTTACTGATTCGTTTTAAAAGGGGTACGAGTATCCCTTAAGCCTTGCTAATTATTCTCCTTTGTTTATAATTTCTTTCGAAAGATAACCTGTTGCTGCATCTGAATATGGTAATTTCGTAAAATAAATTTGTCATTTAATTTCCGCATCGAAAGTTTCGAAATGCATTCAAGCAAAACTTGCCAAACCATCCTCTATATATAGAGCCTGTTTATTGATACGTTAATTTACGCAAATACGTGATCATTTGAGGGTTAATAAATAACAATGTTTCACCCCAGCTGGGAACACTAACACTCACTCGCCGGGAATGTACAATACCTCCTGTCTCTCGCCACGACATGACCCATTATTTCAATTAACTTGTAAACACTCTACTTTATACATCCTCTTCACTTATCGAGAACGCCCCCTGGGACCCTGCGGACTGTGGAAATACATTATTCTCTATCAAAGTGCAGTTCTCTATCTCTGAATCTGTCGCTTGAACGGGTACTCGTACTCGTACTTGTACTCGGATGTTACCCTGGCCAAACAATGACAAATGGCATTTGGAAAATTGTCCGCAAACGGGCAATTAATTTATTTACCAAGCTACAACAATAAGAAGGAACTGTGTCTTTGGGTGGTCCGAAGATACATACTCGTACATAGTTCTGTGCTAGTTATCTGATTGTTTTGCCTATCAAGCTGTTCAATTAGATTACGGAGAGGCCCAGCCCCCCCTGCCATCCAAAATTAAGCAAGAACTTTTGGTGTTTCTTGCCGGGTGCCGGGGGAAGGCTGTCCCCGGCCTGTTATTAGTTGATTATTCCCTTTATTATCCAAGTAAGCTGTAAGAAATTGTGTGCATACACAGCTATTAAGTATAATTGAATGGTATTGTACTAATACCTGTTCATTCAAGCATTAATTACATATATTTGGAATTTCTTTTATTTCATTTGTACTCTGTAATAAAGCAATTATTATTACATTGTTTTGTACATCTGCTTCTGTTGATTGGTGGTTTGCTTCGGGAATTTCTAGAATGTCTACTGTTTACATCTGAGAATTGTAGAGAACTACAGATTTGATTGGCAAACAGGACTTTGTTGCACTGATTCCTTGGAGTTCTACAACCTTTTCTACCTATAAATAAAACCAACATTCCTTTTTGTCTTTTGTCTTTATCAGCTGAAGCTCGTAGCTCGTTGAAAATTCCACTCCCCAATGATCCAACGATGAGTAAATATTTTTACTCAGATTATATTGCAATAAAACCATGTAATACTTAAGAGTACATATACTATGTAGTACCTATAAATGCGTGCATATACATACATATATATGTGTATTTTTAAAGTTTTTATTGATATTCAGGGCGCCTTCTGACGTAGATGACCAATTGTCAATTGATAGCAGTCTTATAGATTGTTTGCACATTGTTGGAACTGTATATATAAACAAAATATTGTTCTATATACTAGTATGCTCTATATAATAGACTCCACTTTATCAATTTCTGAATTCTGTCTCGCGCTTATTCGCTTCTCCTATCGGCATTGGTAATCAATCAGGGGCACACACACACACACTCAACAGGCCCGGCAACAGCAACGAGCCTTCTCTATGAGATGATGGACTTTTCTAGTAGCAAAATGGAATACTTGGGTTTTGGCAGGGGGCGTGGCTGGGCGTTTTGAGAGAGAGGTTCGGTTCTAGTGCCTGCGCGTGTTCGAATTTGTATTAATAATACTTTTAATTGCCGTGTGGAAATATTTCTCAATTAAAGACTGACTTATGACTCGCAAGCCGAGGGAACTCGAATACTCGAAAGTATTATACGTACTACAGGGTTGGGTTTCAATAAATATTGCGCGAGCACTCACACTTCTCAGTGAGTGGTCTATAGTATAGCTAGATCTATGGCAATAGCCATAGCTTTGTCAATGCCCTAGAAGTAGATTCTACAGTGCGTCTCAGAAGCTTAAGAGTATGGTTCCTCCATTTAGATATTCAGAAAAGTACATAGGTTTTTCTAGTATTTGTTTGGCCCTGAAGCCAAGCAGGCTCCTAAGTGTGGCACCTTATGGATGATTATATTACAGCGAAACGCACTGTAGATCGCATATTTTCCCCAGTCTCCATCCCATCCCCTTTTGCCATAAACAATTGAGGCCGACTGTGCAAACACACAATAAAAAACGATGATAGACTTTGATGATGTTGATATTGATATTGATGTCAGAGGCGGATATCTCTATCTCGAATTTCCACCCTCGGTCGCTCGGCGCTCGATCACGTGCTGGTCAGAAAATGCAGTGTGAAATTAAATGCTAATGTTCGTCGCGTCGCCCATAAACAAAAGCAGATCGATCTCAAATTACCCCTCGACAACAATAGTGACAACAAATCCTACACTACTTCAAAAGTAGTGTAAACAATACCGAGTATACTATGAGCAAAATAAACAACAATCAAAGATAAGCCGGCTAAAACGGCTCACAAGAGGCGGCAACTTGTTAAATAAACTAATTAATTCAATTAAGCTTTTTTTTTATATATATATAAATGTATGTATGTGTATTTTTTTGTGGTTTGTCTGTGGGAGACGATAGCTGCTACTTATGGATGAGTAATTCGAATAGATTTAGATAAAGAGTGTGAGAATAAAGATAAATATCTCTATTAATATACCTATTTAATAACTCGAGTCTGGCTTTCTTTGTTTTAATCGCCCTAATCTATTTAATTATTTGCATTTCTCTTATTTGAGCTGAATTTAATGCTTGAGATTATGATATGATCACTTTCGGCAAATTAATTATAATTTATCGCAATAAAAAACAAGGAGAATCTCTTTATTTTACGATTAGTTAAATGAAATTAGTATTGAAGATAACAAATTTCTTCCCCTAAGCTTAAATCTTAATCTTCCTGAAAGACGGTGGACATAGAGAGAAGTTTTCTTGAGAAAACGATGGCTTCTTCTTTTATCGAATAAATCTTGACATTTCTGTATACAAAAAGTTGTTTCCCCATCATGCAGTCAGCATATACATAAATACATATCCCTTATCTAGTCCGTACAACCTCTTCAAATATTCAAAAAACCATTTCACTTTGTGTCGTCAAGTCAATAAACTCTTTAGAGGTTGCATGCGACACGCCACAGATCCATTTCAACAGCTTTTTGTGTGGCTCTATCAGCCCCTGCTCTGCCCTGCCCTGCCCTGCCTGTCACATGTCTCTGTCCCCCTTGGGGAGCGATGTTTACATATTGTACGAGTATTTTATGCTAACATTACACCATTGACATTGACATTGGACATAGTCTGTTGGTTTCTTCTGTTTGTGCTCCGAACCGATCTATAATTAGTGGGTGCTTTCAGTTATATATACACATAGATACACATAGATACGCATATACGTATGTATCTGAAATACCATTAGATACATCAAAGTTAAGCCCAACACAACACGTGTGTTGAGGGTGTGTGCTGTGCGGCTCTGCTATTATATTTGTCTGTGGCTTACAGGGGCTTGATTGATTGTAACTTTTATTTCCGATAAGAACCTTCATAGAAATCATTGATTAGGACGTGCCTCCGAACGCACCATGAAAGCGGTACACTCATATGTACATATATCTTGGTTTTTTTTTGTATTCTAACTTACGCCTAGATTACCTAACATACACCGCATTCTATACTGACTGGGGGCGATGACGCTCGGTGTGGAGAATGGAGGCCAACTGTCGTCATGAATATGCGCCTCTGAAATATCCGCCATGAGTATTCCTACTTATACGTACATACGTACATATGTATATAGTATAGTATTCGTATACCTCAGACGTTGACAAATTTTGTAGCACAACCCAGGCATACCACACTCGATTCGCCGTTCCATTCAATTTCATTTCCATAGTATTACTGCAAAACGTTTTTTCGCCAAAAAGAAATTATATCACGCGCCTGATTTCCATATGCTTCTTGATTTATTTTTTTTGGTCTTTTTTTGTGTGTGCTGTGGTGTGCTGTGGTGTGCTGGGCTATGGTGTGTGCTCGATTCAAATGATTTTCAATTGGTTACGTTTGGGCTTCAATGTGCGGTATACTGATGGATGGCATTTTAATGAAGCGTGAACGATGACAATCGATTGCTCGGGTTCGGAGTTCAGATTGCTTTTGGGTACGACGATATGGCAACAAGTGGTTTGCTTCTGTTTCATATAAACAGGACTTAAAGGGGGCTCGTTCTTGATCTTTTTTTATTGATCTATTTCTCTTGTGTTCTATTTACTTACAGATCTATTCACCAGCAGACATCAAAATGGAAGTGTAAGTATTGCGATTTATACATACATACATATGTACATGTGTAGCAATTGATATGGTGTGATAGATTGATGGTTTTTAAAGGACAGAAGTACAAAATAAATAGAGTACTCTGGCGGCTGATGATATCGCTAATAAAATGTTGTAAAATCAGCTCTAATTTACATATTATTATTGCCTCTCAACAGTGAAATCGGGGAACCACCACAGCCGCCAGTGAAATGTTCCAACTTCTTCAGCAATCACTGGAAGGGCCTTGTGGTCTTTCTGGTTCCTCTGTTGTGCCTGCCCATAATGCTGCTGAACAATACACCCGTAAGTAGCTCTTATACTACATTTAATCGAAATGGAATCCAAGTCTAAAAATGGTTAATCTCTTTCAGGAATATCGCTGCATGTATCTGCTATTGGTGATGGCCGTGTTTTGGGTGACAGAAGCCCTGCCACTCTATGTGACCTCCATGATACCCATTGTAGCGTTCCCCGTGATGGGAATTATGGTGAGACTTTTAAACTCCTTAGCTATGAATGATTCCCGACTAAATTATGGTTTATTTTTAGAGCTCCGATCAGACCTGCCGTTTGTACTTCAAAGACACGCTGGTCATGTTCATGGGTGGCATTATGGTGGCCCTGGCCGTGGAATACTGTAATCTGCACAAGCGCCTCGCCTTGAGGGTAATCCAGATCGTGGGCTGCAGTCCCCGTAGATTACACTTTGGCCTGATTATGGTTACCATGTTCCTGTCCATGTGGATCTCGAACGCCGCCTGCACGGCTATGATGTGTCCGATTATTCAGGCTGTGCTGGAGGAGCTGCAGGCCCAGGGCGTCTGCAAGATCAACCACGAGCCCCAATATCAAATTGTCGGAGGCAACAAGAAGAACAACGAGGATGAGTAAGTGACCAGAACAGGAAAGATAACTTTTATTATTATACTAATGCCTTTAATGATTACCCCCACCAGGCCACCATATCCCACCAAGATCACTCTCTGCTACTATTTGGGCATTGCCTACGCCTCATCGCTGGGCGGCTGTGGAACCATCATTGGAACGGCCACCAATCTCACCTTCAAGGGCATCTACGAGTCGCGTTTCCCCACCTCCACCGAACAGATGGATTTCCCCACATTCATGTTCTACTCGGTGCCAGCGATGTTGATCTACACATTCCTGACATTCCTCTTCCTGCAGTGGCATTTCATGGGCCTGTTCCGTCCCAAGAGCAAGGAGGCTCAGGAAGTGCAGTTGGGCAAGGATGGCGCCGATGTGGCCAAGAAGGTGATCGATCAGCGTTACAAGGAGCTGGGCCCCATGAGCATCCACGAGATTCAAGTGATGATTCTGTTCATATTCATGGTCATCATGTACTTCACCCGCAAACCTGGCATCTTCCTGGGCTGGGCCGATTGGCTGAACACCAAGTGAGTGCAAAAACTGCCATTCACCAATCGGTGGAACCGTACTAATACTAATACGTCTCTTCTTGATCCGCATCTTGCAGGGACATTCGCAACTCTATGCCAACTATTTTCGTCGTCATCATGTGCTTTATTCTGCCAGCCAACTATGCTTTCCTGCGCTACTGCTCGAGACGTGGCGGTCCAGTGCCGACCGGCCCGACCCCCTCTCTGATTACCTGGAAGTTCATCCAGACCAAGGTGCCATGGGGCCTGGTCTTCCTTTTGGGCGGTGGCTTTGCCCTGGCCGAGGGCAGCAAAGTGAGCGGCATGGCCAAGCTGATTGGCAACGCCCTGATTGGCCTGAAGGTCTTGCCAAATGCTGTACTCCTGCTGGTGGTCATCCTGGTGGCTGTTGTGCTCACGGCCTTCAGCTCCAATGTGGCTATTGCCAACATTATTATTCCCGTACTGGCGGAGATGGTGAGTTGATCTGTTGCACTCTTATTTGGATTGCATTTCTAATATTTGCACATTCCTTGCAGTCGCTGGCTATTGAGATTCATCCGCTGTATCTGATTCTGCCCGCTGGCCTGGCCTGCAGCATGGCCTTCCACCTGCCAGTGAGCACGCCGCCCAATGCTCTGGTTGCCGGCTATGCCAACATTAGAACAAAGGACATGGCCATTGCTGGAATCGGCCCCACCATCATCACCATCATTATCCTGTTTATCTTCTGTCAAACCTGGGGCCTGGTTGTCTACCCCAACCTCAACTCGTTCCCCGAGTGGGCGCGTCTCGCGGCCGAAGCAGCTGTCAACAAGACGCACTAGTTAGTTAGTCCTTAGTACTAGAAAAACATATAACACACCGAAACGTTAGGGAATTGTACAAGAAAAGTGCCTTTTGCTGAATGAAACAGAGAGAGAGAGAGATAGTTAGAGAGAGAAAGAACGAGAGCAGAGCAGAGCAGATGTTTAACGAGATATGCATTTCTGATTTGAGAACTTTTGATACAAATCATTGATTTTGTTTAGCAAAACGTGTAGCATACAAATGTGAGGAGAGAGCGTTTCAATATTGTTGAAAAACGATGAACCAGGGAGGCAAAACCCCAGCGCTTTGCTCACGAAACTCAGCTAAATATTTAAATACAAATTAATGTTACTTAATTGTTGCATTTAGTAAGCAAAAACGAAGAAAGCATCATGAGAAACTACATTTAATGACCGACGCAGCAGTAGCAGCGGTAGTTTGCTTATATTTTTAATTACTAGACTGAGAGAACGTACATATTCAAGCATGTTTTGCAATTAATCAACAATTTTTGTAATGAACAACTTACTCAATATTTGATTGCAAACCGAAATGAGCACACAAATAGCCTTAGTTTAAGTTTAAATGATACTGTGTAAATTTTCAAACGATTTATGTTGTATATAGTTTTTAAAAGAAATCGAACTAACAATAAAAAGCTCAACCAACAAATGAATGGAAGATAACAGTTAATTTCAAATACAAAACTCGATAGATGTCCCAAGCATCGATGGTGCACTGACATATCCGATAGAAACGACTGTATCGATACTTGTAAAAAAAATCGTCAAAAATTAAATAAAAAACATAATGCTGCAGCAACAAGTTTTGCAATTCATTTTTGACGATTTTTATTAGTCAAAAGAAATTTTGCTACAGCAACATGCATTGCGTTTTTGACGATTTTCATTGGCCATTCTTAGTCTCATTCCGCACAATGTTGCGGGCAACACTAATTTTCATACCCTAGGGAAATGGATATCATAGAATTGAGAAAATGTTTGTCATCCCAGGCTCTAATTAATGCAAAAACAAACAAACATAATATTCGACGGAATATCATAATCGGAGAACGATTATCCCATTATAAGCCAAGGGGGCATTTCAATATTCTACCGAAAATAATGAAAATTAAATCATTTTGGCGCAGTTCAGGTGAAAGATTTTGTGGCTTTTTTAAGCTCAGAGGAAAGATGGCATGAATCTACACGAAGAATTTACAATCGTTAATATTTTTCGCCATTTACCTCAAGTAGTTGAACTATTTAAATAGAGGGGGCTTAAGTGGGCTAAGTTCGGTTTTTCACCATACGAGACCCTATATTGTTGTTGAGGTACCAAAATTGAGCCAAAAACAATCAAAGTCACTGGACTGGTGCAGCAGCTGCATTTTCTAAAATGCAATGAAAAGGAAAACTAGACAAGCTTGAATCAGCGGGATGGCTACAGGACTGAATCTCACCGCCCGAGAAGTGCAGCAGGTATTTGCAGAGATTCTTAGCCATGGCGAGGACATCACCTGGGATCTGTGAGTGGCCGTGCAATTTCCTTTGTTCCACCTAAAATCTTTAGATTGCCGATGATGTCTGACCTGACAGATTGGTGCAGAACCAAAAAGGCATCCTGGAAAGCAAGATTGAAGAGATATTTAATCCTCAGTTTGGTACATATGAGGCTATCTATCCACAAATTCTGGAATTCGTTTGGATTCAAAGTAAGCAGTCTCCGCAAAACAACAGTTTCGTGTTCCGTCAATGATTGATTTTGTTGTAAATACATTCAGGGAAATACACCAATGGCCAGTCCCTTTCTTCGCTGTTCTTTGTGCTTATCGTGAATGGCGTGACCGAATTGAAGCTAGCGGAGAAGAGCAGATACTGGTCGATCCATCCCGTTTTCCGCTGCCGTCGCTGCGTTGGTAACATCGTACATTGGAGCTCCACCACATTCCTCTTATTAGTCATTCCGCTTTCAGCCGACCAGAGTGGAGGGCACAGCAGCAGCCGGGACTGTTGCATGATCTATGTGGATCAAAGTGGCATTTATGATGACTGGGATACATACTTAAAGCTGGCGGCTCTGCCCGAAGGGATTATGGTAACCTGCGATCGAGGCATCTACAAGCTGATCGATGGCCAGGTTGAGCTGAAAACTTTTTTGATAAAGGGTACAGGACGTTCCCCATATAGGGGTGGCTACTTAACTTCTGAAGGTCTGGCGGCAGCCTCTGAAACGCCTGAAGTGCATCGGCTTTACGTGGAACAGGAACCTCAATGTTCATTGCGCGTTCATTAAGTAGACACTATAAGAGCGGTCGATAAAGTGTTATATCTGCTACTGGTACGCCTCGTAAGATAACCTTGTTCTCTCCGGTATATATGCAAACTCTTCTTTTGTGCTCCCTCAGAATCGTCGTGATCGCGAGAAAGTCGCTTATCTGAATGCGAGGCTGCTCTCCGAGTGGTTGGTTCTGTTTACGCACAGCGTCAATAACTTTCGCCTGGCATCCGAAATGGGAAATAGGGCCACTTATCGGAGCACCTTAAGCAGCCACGTACAGTAAGGCATAAGCTATCCATTCTCGAACGCTAACGAACGCTAATTTTTGTTTCAGGAACATCTTTGACAAGATCTCCGAGGAGGCCAAGTCCGTTGAAGCGTCCACTGGAGGCAGACTGGACCTCATACGCAGCGCCAATGTGATTCCCACAAAAAAGAAGCTCCAAAAACTATTTAAAACTCGTGGAGCTGGTGTCTGCATAAGCAAACCGAAACTACCCGCAGAACCCAGTAAGGTGCCCCCAAATCTGCTGCAGATCCGTTTAATCAACGTCGAGGATCAGGACATCCAATTGGCAGATTACGGAGAAGCTATCATTGAGCACATCTCAAGCACTGAGAGCTTCGAGGATCTAATCAGCAGCATGGCCAAATACTGGAAGCCGGACATGTGTAAGCTGATGCTGCAAATGACGCAGACCTTTGTGGAAAGCACCAGAAAGGAGTTCTGGCTGTTGCTGAAGTACAGCTACTCCAAGGAATCGGTGCTATATCAAATCATTCTGCAAACACTTAAGCACCATTCGAGCTTGAACTACAAAAAAGTCTCGGAGGCAAGCCCCGATATTCTGAGAGGTGTGCGGTTCTATTTCGCCTCACGCAGTCCCAACTGTCCCCCAGAGTTTCTGAATAAGTGCCCCAAGTGCGTGGGCTACTACAATGAGGGAACGCGGCAGGTAGTTGATAGATGTGATGATTATTGGGATATCTAATATGCCTTATACATGCACATATACCATGCAAAGCATTTGGATCGGTAATACACCCTTTTTATATAATTATTTTTTACTGCCGAACCCTTGGGTATTGTTTTATCCTGTAATAATAACTATTTTTGTATGGCGTCTATTACAATATCCAATTGAACAAAATATTTAAAGAACTGTCAACCATTCTAGTATCTTTTATGTGTATGCTATAATACGTAAAACATTCTGAGGTGTTCACCCATGTACGATATTAGGTACATATACGTACCTCCTATCTGACTAAGACCAGAGACTAAGTCTATGTTTCGAGTATGATGATAGCTAAGCTGTACATGACAGCCATCACAATTGTCAGATGGAGTTGGATCTTAACGATCCATCTTGTAGCCATAGGACATTAAGCTTTGCTAACTTTGCTGCGAAGAGAGAGACAAAACGCAAAATTAGTGTTCGTCGATGGTATATATCTCTCGCTCCAACTGCATGCTTTCTCCCTAAGGCTATCTCTGTTTTTGCAGTTAGCTAAGCCTAATATAATATGATGGCCATTAGGACTAGCATCTATTGGGCGTTCTTCGGGTTGCTGCAGCAGGATACTGGAGAGATTTGTGTACGGCACCAAGAAGAGAATCGAAGCCAGCACACTGGAATCGAGCAAGCAATTTCATTTCATGGAGATCAGTGAATCCCTCAACGTACCACGGTGAACCGATAAGCATGCCTGCAGGAAGAGGGGGATAACCGTGGCGTAAGACAGCCTACTGACATGCTGAAAGCCCTTGTCTGAAAGCAGGCGTGACCATCACTCGCCCCGCCGTTCGGCCTGCCTGCTAACATCCAACGGACGCGACGCTCAGTGAGAAGAACAGGCCCAGATCCGGCTTCAATGTCGAACAGATGGACATGGAGACTAGGAGGGTTAGTGCTCCCGGGTTTCCGTCCTGAGGCATCAGCCAGTGATGGGTCCCATCTTATATCAACAAAAAAAAGTCAGTCTCGCTTTGTATCAAAGTATAAAGAATTTATTATATATCCATCGCATATAAATGTGTGTGTTCGTGTAAAGCTTACGACAATTTTGAATATCAAAACAAGACAGATAACAGATTAATGCCCGCAACCAAGAAGCCAAGAAGCCTTCCGCTCTTGTTAGTCTAATTCGGAGTGGTAGAAGGTCGTGTTGGAATGGGGTTGGAGGGTGGTGGGGGGATGGGATGCTAACAGCAATATAAACCGTAATTAAGGCCAATAACCAAGTCGCAGTTCGAGCGGTGTGGTGCTTAGAACTTTGAGGACTTGGCCAGGTTGAGGGCCTCCGTCAACATGCGACCAAAGTCGGCGTGCACCTGGGTAAAGTTCTTGACGGCCCGCTCCTGCAGGAACTGACTGGCGTTGTTCAGATGGCCGGCAATGTTCGCCACCAGACGCTTCCTGGCGCAGTTGTCCAGCGTGTGCACCCAGAAGTCGGTGACCTGGCCAAAGTTGTCCTCGGTGTCGCCGCTGCTGTAGCGGTACACGTCCCCGGTGACGGGGCAACAGGTGGACAGGGCACGGGCCCGGGGACACTCCTGCGGTCCGTTGAACGAGTTGGGGAAATAGTTGGGGGCACCGTCCTGGTTGTCCGTCACGTTCATCTGTCCATCGCGCTGGAAGTTGCTCACTTTCACACGGTAGGGACAGTTCACGGGGATCTGCAAGTAGTTCGGCCCCAGGCGATGGCGGTGCGTGTCCGAGTAGGAGAAGAGACGGCCCTGCAGCATCTTGTCGGGCGATGGCTCAATGCCGGGCACCAAGTGGGCGGGGCTAAAGGCGATCTGCTCCACCTCGGCGAAGTAGTTCTTGGGATTGCGGTCGAGCACCAGCTTGCCAACGGGGATCAGGGGGAACTCCTTGTGGGACCAGACCTTGGTCACGTCGAACGGATTGTACTTGAACTTCTTGGCCTCCTCGAAGGTCATCACCTGGATGTACATGGTCCAGCTGGGGAACTTGCAGGTCTTGATGCGATTGTACAGGTCCCGAATGCTGTAGTCCGGATCGCTGGAGGCCAGCTCATCGGCGACCTTCACGTCCAGATTCTTGATGCCCTGGTCCGTCTTCATGTGGAACTTGGCGTAGATCGGCTCGCCCCTGGCGTTCACCAGCTTGAACGTGTGCGATCCATAGCCGTTCATGTGGCAGTAGCCGTCGGGAGTGCCACGATCACCGAACAGGAAGCACACCTGGTGCGTCGACTCCGGGCGCAGGGTGAGGAAGTCCCAGAACATGTCGGGATCCTTCAGGTGCGTCTGCGGATTGCGCTTTTGGGTGTGGATGAAGCTAGGGAACAGGATTGGGTCGCGAATGAAGAAAATCGGGGTATTGTTGCCCACCAAATCCCAGACACCATCCTCCGTGTAGAACTTGACGGCAAATCCGCGCGGATCACGGGCCGTATCGGCCGAGCCGCTCTCGCCACCCACCGTAGAGAAGCGAATGGCCAGTGGGGTGCGCTTCTTGACCTTGTCGAACATCTTGGCGGCACAGTACTTGGAGATGTCGTGCGTCACCTCAAAGTAGCCGAAGGCGCCAGCTCCCTTGGCGTGGACCACACGCTCGGGAATACGCTCGCGATCGAAGTGCGACATCTCATCGAGAAAGTTCACATCCTGCAGCAGCACGGGGCCGCGTGGACCCACAGTCTGTGTGGCATCCTTGATGCCAATCGGCGATCCATGTCCAGTGGTGATCGATCCTGGCGACACCTGAAACGAAAGCAATTCCAGATTTTGTCAGTTGCAATTCTATATCTGTCTCTTTTCGGTTGCATAACCGAATACCATGCCGGTGTTCAAAGTATCCCTCCATCCAGCCATCCATCCCGTAACCCAATCTTATCTAATCCCCTTATCGCTCTAATACTTATTTTTGGGAACGGACTTTCGTATTTTATTTAAAAAGGTAGGTGTGTGTGCCCGGCACCCGGCACCCGGCACGAAAACATAAACATAAAGATTGCAGCCACTTATCGAAGCGGTGTACACATATGTATTGTATGAATGTACATATAGGCGTGCCATGGGGGGTCACATTGAGGGGACAAAAATATTTACCATTCGTATAAAATATGAGCCGTCCAATTGTCACGATTTTTGAGGGGTATTTTTATGGTCAGAAAGATTGCAATGCTTAGTCTTTAGGGCTGGCCTTTCCCGCTGACCATTCGTTCGCTTCGAGTTCTTCGACTTTGGTTTCTCCCAGCAAACTCCTTTTCAGAGTTTACTTCCTATATTTCTACTTATAGGTTTCTCAGTCATTTAATGCGTATTTTCTAGCCGATATCTATTATTTCTGTCATCAGAGCATACCGATTAATTCAATTTTCCCATGGGTGCAGCAGCAGCCACACCACTCCTCAATCCCCTTATCGTTTATTCCACATGCAAGCCAGCCAGCCAGTCAGCCAGCCCAACATTCATTATAGAATCAGCTTTGCCCAACAATTTGCACAAAGCGTCGCCCGTTAATGGAATCATCTGAGAGATGAGAGAGAGCGCAACGCCATGTGAAATGATAATTTGAGGGCATTTCTGGAACAATAAAGTGCATACAAAGGTTGTATATCAAAGTGGAGCCTCTTTTCTCCGTTTATCTGGCGATGTGTCAGAAATATAAATTAGCTGATGTTTTTTATTTCACAACAAAGTCATTTAGACTTTGTGTGCGGATTACTGTCTGGCTAATAACACTAGGATATAAAAATGTTGTTTTCGGAATTATATCTAGATTCTTTCGAACTTAAAAAAAAAAAGAATGAACAGCGATGAAAGTACTTGTTTCTAAAGTCGAAATGAAATTCGATTCGATTAGATCGCTTCCTACATATAGTATCTTGTCTAATGCAAATTTGAATTCACTTCGATTCGATTCGATTCGATTCGTTTCCTTACATCACCTTTTTGCTGAACCCTCCTCTGAATTCCTAATTTTCTGCATTCCTCATCGCACTATTAACTTTTCTGCACTCTCAATTTCTTGCATTTCTTTTCGCTTCAATCAGAATAGAACTGTTTGCACTTTGAGACTACATATAACAATGGTGGGGCCACACATCAGAGGCCAGGCCAGATAGTGGAGCAATCAATCTGTACTGTTGCATGCAAACAGACGACAGACGACAGTCGGCTGATAATGCCACTCACTCGATCTACAAGAATGCAAAATACATAAAGACCAAGGTATGGAGCACACGGGAGCATCTGTATCTATATGTATCTATATGTACTTGTAGGAAAGTTTTTTAATTGCAACTTGTCGCGGAGATGATTGGAAGGGAATCGAATGGAATGCCATGGCATGGCATGGCGTGGCATGGAGCGGTGTAAACGTAAACGTTGCGACGTTAATGAGGCAGCGGCAGGGCCTATAAGATCCGTGCAAGCAGAGTAGCAGTAAGGCAGAACCTTCGAATGTTCAACAATTTACAAGAATTTTTGTATTGTATTTTATTACAGACCTGAAATATGACGAAAGTAAAGCTAATTATAAAGAATGCCCCCTCTTATTGTTAGCTGCATTCTTAGCCATTAACAGACCTTCGCGATCTTTCGAAAAATCCCTGAAACTCAAGAACCCATTGGGTTTCTATGGTTTCCTCGGCATTCTTCAAATCATTCAGTATATATGTGCAAAAGACTCCATTGCCATCCTGTGAACCGAACCGAACCGAAATGAGTGTTTGGCTAAAACAAAGGCAAATGGCTAATTGCCTGACAAAATGCAGTTTTCATAGTTTCGTCATAGATGGCCGGATTCGAGTGAAACAACACGAACGAATCGACTGGGCGGGTAGCCTCTTTTCTGGGTCATTTCCAAACATATTCTCACATAGCCCGGGGCCGGGCGTTCCAGCTCAATTGCATAACCAAATTAGAGAAAGAAAATTTGCTCTAAACGCACGCATTTTCCTTACACGGACCGGCCCCGTCCCGTCCTGTCCGTTTGTCCTCCTTTCTACCTTTTGGCTCGAAACGAGTTTCTTGGCCCAGGCCCGAGTCGTTGTAACTGATCGCCGCATGGAGCCATTGCAACCAGTTTATGCAACATTGAGCGGCGAGAGTCCATTGACTTGCAGCGCGCGATTTTTCCAACCCAACCTCAAAAACCTGCAACGGTTCAAGCAACTTTTCGCGGCCCTCGCGCACTCTCGCGTGTGCCTTTTGTCTATATACAAAAATTAAATTTAATTGTTTTTTGTTTTTGTTTTAAACAAAAGTAGAGCTGTTGCCTTTATTGATCCGTTGGCTCAATGCTGGCTATAGCTCTTCATTCTTTTTGTTGTTTAATGGCTTCGAAAGTTCTGGCCAAGGCTAAAATGGTGCCCTGCAGTTAATCAGATATTGCCTGACAGATCTAATCTTTTTGGGGCAATTACTTAGCACAAAATGTCAGTTGTATTATCGATTTATGGGGCATGGAAATGGAAATGAATAGGAGTTACTTGCGTGTTACACTACTGGTCTCTAGGTTTCAATCCTCTTACCCATTACCAATATTCTTCTACCATTTTCGACACTTGCAATATTTCGTGCCATAATTTTCCGGGCACGATTTTCCCATTCGAGTACTTTCAAAGCCAAATCTAAATTGAAAATATGGTGCACGTTGCTCAACAAAAGCGAAAGCGAGTAATTAACTGTGTTAATTATTAGTGCTAATAACTAATGCCAATAAAAGGGAAAGAAAAATGGAAAAACATTTGGGCAAAGGTTAAACAAGGTTAGAAAAGAAATGCAGAGAAAAAAAGGGAAAATATACATCTGTATGTTCAATACTTCAGTTTCTGCAGTGCCATATACTTTGGATTAGGTTCAGACTTTCATAAATCCAAAAACCAAGTACGATAAGCGCTATCAACAGAACTGATAAGAGACAGAACTACTCTCACTCCCTCTCTCTCTGTATGGAGCGGACGGTGCACAGCTGAGAGGCGGCGGCTACTTGAACTTTGATCTCCTGTAGAGAGAGAACTTGCTTGCGAAATTTGGTAGCATTTGAAAAAGTACAGGCTCCACGTAGCGCATTCATTGATTTAATTGTATTGTTTTTGGTTGTTTTTTCTTTGAGCTTTGAATAATAAATATTTTTGCACTCCGCTTTGCCTTTCCTTTCTCTTTGTTTTTCTCTCTTTTCTTCCTTTTTCGGGGCCCGGCACTTACACACACAAACAAACAACATGCACACACACAAAAACAGTTGCAAGCATACGGCTCCCTCTCACTCCCCCTCCCACTCGCACTCCCACTCACCGTTTGGGTGTTCTTGTAGTCGATCAATTGATTCGAAGCAGCATCGCGTGCAGCCATCTTGCCTTCAATTTAGTTGGATAACCAGAATTTAGATGTTCAAAATAAGTTTAGAGCACTGTCGGCTAAGGTTCCGTTTCTAACTGCTTTGCGTTTGTTGTGAGCGCCTCAAAAATTTGTCAACTAAAACAACTGCAACGCAGTTCGGTTTGTTTATATAGGGCACAGATGTTAAATATTTATTGATATCGATATATATCGATGTCATCGATGTTTGGGTTGAACTATTGTATATAATATATACTATTCGTACGGGATATATATTTGGATAAATTCCTTTATTTTATTTATGGATACACCTAATTCTGTTTTAACGGTCTTTTTTTTATACGATTTTGAAATAAAACGGTTTGAAAATTTTTTTCCTTTTCCATTCTTTTCAAACATTTTTCCGTTTGTCGGTTTTATTCCATTTACGGATGTCCACGGGTGCGAGAAATAACAACACATATGAAATATATAAAATCACAAGTACAAAGCTGAAAAAAAAATTTTAAACCAATCGATTCAATTTTTTTCATTTTAAACAATAGAATTTTTTTACCTCTTATCGATAAAATATATTTTAAAAAGAGCATTAAGAGAATATGTAAATTCTTATTGGTGTTCTGGAATATTTTAGCTAGATTATTTTGCCGCCATAATTTAATCCGATTAATGAATCTTTTTATTCACGCTTTTGGATTTTTTATACCGTTTAAAACGGATTGATTTTCAAAATATAGGAACCAACCTTACCGTGTAAAAACAGAATTACGGTACATAGTTTTAGTCGGGGACGGAATATATATCGGGATATATATTTGGATATTAATATGGATATATTTGTGGGACGGAATATATTTTCCCGAGTTCAGGCACTAACAATACAGTGTATGTATGTATATGGAAAACGTACCAACAGAATTTTCTGCACCAGCTTCCATGTCTTCGGCTTTGGGATCTGTCGCGTTCGGCTTTGGTACCTGTTGCGTTCGGCTCGCGCTGGACAGCCGAATACCTCTGGGAGCTGCTGTCATTTGGCTTTGAAGTCAACACAATGGGAAATATACAATGGTAACAATTTACAATTATATTACAGCTTGGACTCAAGTGTATACTTCGCCTCTTAATTTTCGAGCGTGTCCCATTTGACTCAAGTGCTATTAAATTTCCTATCTAGAAATGAAGGACTTCTGATATTTATGATGTTTTCAAGCCCCATAATTTGTAAAATCTATGTAATTGAAATTGTTCCTAGTTCTATGGTAAAAATTGCTTATCAAAGTACTATGCAATATAATTTAATTTATTATTTGGGATAACTGCATACAAAAAATACGAATTAAAAAAAAAAAAACAGCGTTTTTAAATTTGATTTAGTTAATCGAATACAAAGTTGAAATTACAAGCTACGAGCGTGCTTAACATTTTCAAGACACATATGAAAACAAAAGAAAATAAAGTTACACAACCTTCACAGAAGTCACTAGCTTCGAGCCTCTTCCTAATTTGACTCAACAAAAAAAATTTCTTAGTATTGTGCTGTGGCATACTAGCCACAATTTTGTAAATAAATAAATAAGCCTAAAGTATCATCCGCCCGTGGTCCCTGCCAGATAGATATCCATGGCCGTCTTGTTCAGGTGCACCACCTGGCGTCGTTTTGGAATCGGCTGGATGTGTGGCAGCCGCGTCCCATTCACCGCATTCAGACTCAGATCCGAATTGGCATCGTCGTCATCGCTCACAGAGTATCTGTGTGATGCCTGTGTGACGGGCTGGGCCTCTGGCTGCGGATGCGAGCGCTTGCGTTTTCCCCGCCGCCGCCGCGCTAGTTGTGGGCATATTATCCTCGCTGCCGCTCGTGGGTGTGGGGGTGCGGACGGGTACGGGTGTTGGTTGTTTAGCCGCCGTCACTGTGGCCGTCGCCAGTCTAGTTATGACTGTGCTGGACGTCATCGAGGTGGGCTCCGACGAGGAAGTAAGCTCCTGTCGCTGACTGGAGCTCACGTCCGAGATGCTCTCGGCCTGCTGCTTTTGGCGATGCTGGATGGCATGTTTCAACTTAAACCTGTAGATCTTTCCCAGTGTCTTGTAGCAATCCATGCAGAGCGGCGTCTCCCTTCGCAGTTCCGGATTGATGTTGAGTGCAAAGTTGCGCATATTTGAATCCTTAATTGTGGTGTTGGGCGTCTTGAGCAAATGGTTGCCCAGGCCGCAGTATCGCCGCTCGGCCACGTTCGAGGTTTCGCCTGTTTCGGGTGGCATCTTCTAGCGAAATATTATAATATTATTACATTTTATGTACATATTTTCCACAGACTTACTGTTTTTGTACTTTTTTCCCGCCCGAATTCGGAATTCGACGCTGTTCGCAGCTGAGTTGAGTGCGACCTCCAGTGTGACCGCGGACTTATCGTTAAAATATACGGTCTGACCCTCCGAGATATACCGTAAATATACTGGCGAATTATTCGTATTCAAGTTGCATCACATTCCTCGTTTTGGATATTCCGTGGAATATAACTAGCCAGCTAAGACCTGAGGGTCTAAACTGATAATTTTATCCGATTATAACATCAATTTCCTACAAGACTGGTTAACTTTAAGTTCTCATCTTTATTGGTTTGTTTATGAAATAAGGTTTAAGCAAAACCGGTCAACAAAAATGTCCACTAAATTAATTTCTTAAATGGTAACTACACGCTAACTACACATTTGCTACATATGAACTACATTTCTATGTAATTACCAAAGGCGACACCTGAAGGGGAAATGTGTACGTTTCAAAAAAATTTGTCCGTTTTTTTTTCATATAAGCCCCATGGAAGCGCCAGTGTGAAAAACCTCCGTTATCCACTTTTTGACATGCCTTTTTTTCCGACATTTTTGAAAAAATTCAGATTTTGATGGCAAACGATCAGGAATTCGATGCTGGTCACGAATTAGTATTCGACGGGGCCTGGGACATGGCTCTAAGTGGCATTTCTACACGGTTTCTACATTGGTGCATTGGACAAGAGGGTGAGTCCATAACGCGTCTTAAAATATACTGGAAAATACTAGAAAATACTATGAAAAGTATAAAAACTGCGAGGTGTGTGAGCTAGACGTGGTGGCAAGATAATAAGAAAATCCGATAAGGTATACGGTCCGTCCCTCAGAAATATACCAAAACATACCGTCTCATTTTAAAAATATACCGTAAATATACTGACGAATTCAAGTTCTCTTATACTTATTCCTCGATTTTGATATTCCGTCGAATATTACTAGCTATATAGACCATTTAGCCACGCCCACATAATTTTATACGATTAGTTTATTTCCTACTTGATTGGCCTATTTTAAATACTTGCTTTTATTGGATTTCTATATACCGTTGAAAATTAAATTGACAAAAGATTGATGAAATTTACAAAATATACCGTAAACGGTCATTGCGTGCCCGATACGATGTTACGATATTAGAAT
Source organism: Drosophila lowei (assembly GCA_008121275.1). NCBI lineage: Eukaryota > Metazoa > Arthropoda > Insecta > Diptera > Drosophilidae > Drosophila > Drosophila lowei. The sequence goes on along the minus strand of CM017781.1, from coordinate 21,570,230 downwards.
ATCACTCGATGTTTCTATCGAAGGATTGCCATCGCCAGCAGCACGAATTTTTCCACAGAAAGGCGCTAGGTGGCGCTACACATTTATTTGCGTCATCGATATTTAAAAATTGAATTTGCAAAATTGCACTCAATTTGTCTACGTTACGCTGTTCATTAAAATCTAAAATAAAAAAATTAAGCGCAGTATTTTAACTCCATTCAAAATATTTGTATATATTCTATTTTAAATCAATTTTTGTAATCAACTACTAAAACTACTTTATAAATAATTTCGATAGCTTGATGACTCTACCAAAGCTATCAAATCAACTTTGTCCCAATTGGTTTTTGTATAGGAGAGAGATCAGGAGAGAGAAATTCCTCTGACTTCCCCATAATAAACCCATACCCAAACGAATTTTCTCGGAGGTAGATTTATCAAAATATATTTTCAGCAGTAATTTTACTGTTTTATATTTTTTTTAGACTAAACAAAAGCAAGAAAGAGAAAGAGACATCATTATGTCAAATAAAGGAAAATACGGTTTTGTTGGTTTTTGTTAATCAAAAAAAATATTTTGATGAATCGGTATATTTGTGAGGGCCGACGGTATATTTTTTCGATAAGTCCCATAGGTGACCAGCACGTTGCTCCCTTAGCCAACGAAAAAATGAGTCGTATTTTTGACAACAGGCAAAAACAGCCAAGGCAAATTACAAAGTTCGTACGAACCTCCCTCGGTTTTATTTTGAGCAAATGGGGTGAATTTGGTATGTCCATACCCTCTTTTTCCTCCCATTATGAAGCAAGTTTGTTGCAACCGTGTAGAATATGTGTGGTATAACTTGAATTCGTCAGTATATTTACGGTATATTTTGAAAATAAGACGGTATATTTCGGTATATTTCTGAGGGTCGGACGGTATATTTTAACGATAAATCCGCGGTCACACTGGTCCAAACGCAAAACCAACGCAACTCGAACGAGGTTTGAGCGGCGTTTTGCGTTTTGAATTGAGTTTTTTTTCCATACAAAACGCAATCACCGTCGAACCTTACTCCGAATCCAGCTCGAACCTGGTTCGAGCGCGAGTGATGCCGTTTTTCCCATACAATACGCAAAACTCATTTGTTTTTTCATCGGTATTTTTTTGTCATTCTCTTTGTCCCGTTCGTTCGTCGATTTCTCGTCTCTCGTAGTGATTTCTTTAACAAAAATTCAAACATATACACACACCATGTATATATAAATATATATTTAATAAATTTAGTGCAACATATACACGCATAATAAGAACCCCCGTTTAGGCTAAATATCAAGTGCAATCCCCCCCAAAAACTACCAAAAGGCAATTCAATTTACGTAAAAGACAAAACAAAAAGGAAAGAAGTGAAAAAACGGCGCGTGTGAAATTTTTTCAACGAAGAGAAGTTGAAGCAGCCGCAGCACAGCAGAGGAGAAGCAGAGCAACAGCAGCAGCAACAAAAAAGAGAAAAATACAACTACAAAATTCCCCACACACAAAGTAGGCCAACAACAACAGCAAAGCAAAAGGCAAACGTAAAAGCAAACAGCAACAACAACAACAACAAAAAGCAAGACAAGAAACCTTGTAATTGTGTCAATAAATGTTTTTTTTTTTTTTTTTCGTAAATTGTGTTTGTTTCCTTTTTGGAATGTGGAATTTTATTTGATTTACAAAATATTCCAAAAAGCGTGAGAGTGTGCATGTGTGTTTGTGTCTGTGGTGCGGCGCGTCTCGTCGAGACAAGTGAAATTTTCTTTGTTTCCCAGGGGCTCGAGTGCGGGGGAGGAGTGAAGAAATGAAGTTGCCTTGAAACGGCATATGCTCCTACTCCTCTCCTCTCCCCCTTGAACCGAATTCGATGTGTCTGCCTGTGTTGAAATATGTGTACGTGTGCGTGAGTGTCTGTGTGGCAATGAACCGTTCCATTATGGTTTTTTTTTTTTTTGTTTTTGCTGTTTGCTTTGCATTTATATGTAAAAAAAAGATGTTTTACTACAAAAATTTAAGTGTTTAATAGAATTTTCAAGGAAAATGTGCAACAAGAAGCCGCCGTTAGGGAGCAGGACCAGCAACAACAATAAAATTAAGGCTGCTGGACAGGTTTCCCACGGCTAAAGAAAACAACGAGGAAAAGAAGGAGTAGGAGAAAAAGAAAGAGAAGCAATGCGTGCCCCGCCGCGAAAGCAAAGTGAAATTCATGACAAAAGCAGCAACAACAGAAGCAATATAGCGGCTAACCGAAACCGTTATTCAACAATTTCTTGAATCAAAAAAGAAACAAAGCCAACAACAACAAAATACAAGTGAAAGAAGCCACCAAATACTGGTTTTTAACAACGAAAAAAGGCAAAAAGAAAGAAAGAGGGAGAGAGGGAGAAAGAAAAAGTTGCTGCACGAGAAATCTCTCCATGTGTGCTTGTGTGAGTGCGAGAAAAGTAAAGTAAAGTGAAAAGCAATGCTTAAAGGAATTACAACAACTAAAAGGCAAAGCTTACGTCGAGTGTTGTTACACTAAATAACTGTAAAAGCCGCCCCAAATAACAAGAAGGAAAGGAACGGAACGAAGGAAAGGCACCCCCGCGTGGGCGGGATTGGCGAAGAAAATATTCAACTTTAAAACATCAGCCTATTTCAAGGGCTCCCCTACACATTGGAGGTACACATGCAAACATTTATACTTACATATGTGTATATATATGTATATTTAAGCTCTTTAAATATTTCCCCCTCTCTCTCTCTCACAATCTCTTGGAAAACATAATCTAATGAGTGCGTACCATAATTAAGCTGTTGCTGTGTGTCTTGGCAGAGAGAGCCAAGCACTGTGTGAGAGAAAGAGAGAATTAATAATTGTTTTGGTGTTGCTCTTCTTTCTTTATTTTTTCTTTTTTTGGGAGCATGCGAAATGGCTACAGGTGGCTTATTTACAGTTACTTTGAGCTTGCCTGCTGATAAGCACAGCTGCTGCTCTTCTTGCTGCTCTCCTCTCACGCTTATTCTTTGGTGAGCAGGAGAGAGAGAGACAGAGAGAGCTCTCTGTTTTTGACATGAGCATAACGGCTCTAGCTGGACAGTAGGTGTCGTTTTGGGGTGTTTTATTGGCTATTTGCTAAAGGCCTTTAAAACCTGTAAGATGTAATAAGATGTAAGGCAGAAACAAAACTATGAAAAGGGGAACCCTTTGTATATAAATTAACCATTTGTGGTTAAAAATGAGCTTTGATATTTAGTATATATTAGCTTATGTAACTTGTTCTGATTAAACAGTTCAAACCAGTTTAAGCAGTAAAATAATCTCGTCAAACACTATAACTATCTGTTCTTTAAGACGCCTAGATACTTTCTCTTTTCTATATATTTAACATTACTTAATTGTAATCCAAAAGCCGCTCAATAGAATTCAAATCGAATAACGTAACAGGTCGTTATGCCAGCCTTTAACATTCCGAAATAATAAAAAAATAACATACATATGTACGTATGCAGCTAACAAATATTGAAATAAATAGCGTATAATTGCATATCATCGTCATGCACTCTCCCTTAGAAAAATATCTGGAATACCGAGAACGTTGTTGTCCCCTCTCCATCGCTGACCACCCCACCCACTTTAGCGTCACGTTTCTCTGTTCGGTTTTCTGTTATCAGCTTGTAAAGAGTGTGTTTGTGTGTGAAAGTGTGTGTGCGCGCGTCTCTATCGCTCTGTCTCTCTCTGTAAATAGTCCAACTGATTCATAAATTACTCAAATCAAACAAAATAAATAGCACACGGAAACCCACAAACTATACCCATACATCTATACATCCATCAAATATATGTGTATATACATGTGTGTGTTTGTGTTTTCCTCGATTTTAGCTAATCTCGATCGAAATCAGGCAGAAAACCGTTTACCGAAACTGATAACAAAACAGAAATAAAAAAAATAATAATACAAATGCTTACACTGTGTCGTCTGGCTCCCCTGAGGACTGTAGTGTGTCGGTTGTACCTTTTTAATCTTTGGGTAATTTTAGGGTATATTATTTTGTATACCTGATAATCGTTCATATACATACATATTCTTGAGAAACCGATATGACTATACAGATACTAACATATGATATATACAGATCGATCTTCAAGGCAACATCATTGCCGATGGGAAAACTGGCATTTAAGGAGAAAAGATTTTCAATTGGAGAAATTGGGATGAATCTTATGAACACAAAATATACAATAAATTATCTGACACTTGAAGATACTTTTTGAAGGAAGTTTATAACCATTACAGATCTTAACGATGTTGAATTCTGTCTATATGTACAAGTACAAGTATTCTTCCAGCAACCAAACTACTATGAACTTTGAACAATAGAAGATCTCATATTTGGGAATGTTACACACAATACATATACATATATATATGTACATACATGTGCATATGCGTGGGCTGTATAGCCCCATCTCTTTTTAATTCAAAAGAATCTGATTTATCGGGTATCCTAGAGTCGAAATATTCGATGCTACTTTGTAACCATTTGTCCATTTGATTTGTTGATAGTTGTGTTGAGGGGGAAGCCAGAGACAGACAGAAAGAGAGAGAGAAAATGAGAACTGAATCGAACTGTGGAACTGTGTCTGTTGTACAGCTGTGTGCGATTCGTTGAGGTTGATAATTAGTTGTAGTCAATCTATCCGAGGGGCCGCCCCAATCGCCTCCCCCCACCCCCGTCTGTACACTCTGTACACTCTGCACTCCTGTACTCTCTGGTACCCCTCGTACTTTACCTATCTCTACGCCTATTGTACGCTTAAACGGTTTCTGTTTTATGAGTTGTTCTTTTTTTCCTATCTATCTATCTATCTCTCTCTCTGTCTTTGTTGTGCTTTTTGTGCTGAAAGCGTTTAACCGGTTTGTTTCGAAACAAACAGCAGAGAAAACCGAAAACAGAACAAGCCAAGACTGTTGGCTATCTGTTTGTCTGTCTGTTGTCTGTGTGTATATCTGTGTGTTGTGTGTGTGTGTGTGTGTGTTAACTGAATGATGAATAACGTTAGCTTTGAAGAAATAGTATCTTTAGATTTGGTTTTCTTTCTTTTTTGTATGCTTTGTGGCATTGATGGGAATATTAAGGGAGGAGGGGAAAATAGTTGGCCTGAGAAATGGATTAAAATATTATCATTGGCTTTATTTTAAAGTATTTCCAATTCAGTAGATAGCACTTTCAATCTTATCTTCAAGATAGTTTATCAACTAATTTCATCATTAATTGAAATTGGGTACTCAAAATAGATTGCAACTTTCACCGAACTTATATATTTCTGGTCTATCTCAACATTTCTATAGGCTATTTTTGGATAATAATAATAATAATGCAATTAAATAGTTATCTTTTCTCCTATTGCCTGAAACCATCCATGCCATGTTGTATTTTAGTAAAGCGCATATAATTTGGCTATAAATAAACCAAAAGACTGAAGCTTATCTACAAATAAGCAAAATCAAGCCAGAAAACGTGTTTGAAAAGATCAACAAACAAGTGGCAGGGGGAGTAATCTCCAACAAAGTCTTTTGAGACCCTTCAAATTTGAACTTTTATCCCAGAACTTTGCTCGTAAATACATATGTATGTACATACTCGTATAAGAAGCGGTGCTCGTAAATTCCAAGTGAGAGGCAAAGTGGCAAACCCTTTGGTATCTGCTGCCTCATTTCACATTTCTTCCGCCCTTCCAACCTCATTCCATAATGATTTTTTTTCCCTCAACTATAAATTTACTTTGTACGGAAGTTTTCCCCTGCCCGCCTGCCTGCCTGCCTGCCCTTTTGGCCAACTTTTGTTTACTTGGTTTATTTTTAGTAATAGTGTGCGCACAGATATACAGATACGCAGATTCCAGCTACCAACTCAATTGCTGACTAGACAAAACAAAATAATAAGTACAACAGCAACAAAAAAACAAAAAGTAAAGAAAAACTACTATAACTTCCTCTCAAATTTCGCTGTCGTACTCGTACAGGAAATTTTCGGTTTGAATTGAAATAAAATGCCATGTATGCAATATCAATATATAAACAATTGAATGACTCAAGATAAAAGTATTTATTTATATATAAATTATATATATACATACGGTTGGCTATATGCACAAATCATTTACAAGTTTCGTCTCAAATTCGTTGTCAAACTTGTTGATTTTTGATTTTTCGTTCCATTTGACACCTGTTGCTTCAGTGCGAATGGGTATTTCGAGATTACAAAACTCCGTTTTACAAAAGTTGAATGAATGCGAATGAATGCTAAAAAATATACAAATTAACCAAACGGCGATTTTATTTTAATTGGATATCAAAATGACATCAAAGGCATTGACACTGAAAGAAAGGGAATTCCTCAATTGTAAATATTTACATATGTACATATGTATGTACACATTCAAATATTGCTGCCCTATTCCTCTTGCATTTTTGTTGTTGTAGTATTTAGCGTCGAGCGTAAGAGCAGTGCGGGACGCCATTGTCCTATCGTTTGATCTCATTTTATCTGCATACGAGCTTTGCTTCTCTCACGCAATACAAGCTCTCGCTATTGCTTCCATTCGCTTCCATTGCTCGCTCTCTCTCAGCAACAACAACTATGTATAACGCGAGAGCAGAGGAGTTGCACTGTTTTTTCATATCACGAGCATCGCTCCTCCTCGCACGCATTGCATACTCTTTCAAGTACACACCAAGGAAAAACGAACGGGAATGTACTCTTTTGCATAGTTTGTATTTTGATATTCTCTTTTTATAGCTAACTTAACGACTGCAGCATACCCTTTTATGCCACAAATCTCCGAAAAGTACTTGATTTTAGTAGAATTGTTTGTAATTATAAGGAGGGCCCTTCTGCCATATATTCCTCTGGAAAGTTTTATGAAATTAGTTTCTTAATCGTGCAAAATCTGCAACATATCTGCGTATAAATATTTTGTATGTGTTTCCCCAATATCAAGTAACACATTCATTGGAGGTTCTATATCATATCCTTAGAGTGCCTTGGAACAATAGCTCTGATATATTGTGTATCATTGTAACTATTTGGCAGATCAAGTAGGCCGTCATACCGAATCGTAGTTAGGTAAATCAAACAGACCTCAAATCTCAGATCGTCACAGTTCACTTACATCTGTCACAACGAAAATATACTTAAGATACAGTAAATATTTCGTCTACTGAACAGCGTCGAACAGAACTTTCGGATTACTTGAAAAATCAACTAAATTAACAATTCAAAGAGCAATAATGTCCTCGGGAGAAGGAGCCACTTTGCCGGAGGCCCTCGGGCGTCATCTGGTGAACCTGAGGCGCAACAAGCGTGAGCTGATCGACGAGGTGAAGGTTCTGCAGGAGCGTGTACGCCAGATCGAGAACTGCCTTGAGCTGAGCTACTTGAAGGTCGCACCGACGATCTACCCTGCACGTTCTGCAGTCACCAACACCACCTCCGATTTGGGTTTCAATAAGTGATGCGCGCCTGAAAGCTGAAGCTGGTAGTAAACCTTAAAGAAGAATCTTTTAATTTTGTTCCCCCATCTATCGATGTGTTTTTCTTTGTTTCAACAAAAATATCAGGCAATACAAAACGCCCACAAAATGTTGTTTCTTATTTCGTTTCCCAATCCATCGCTGGACTGTCACTGTTCTCGTTCTCGTTCCCGTTCCCATTCTTCTTCTTCTCGCTCTCGCGCTCTTTTCTGGTTCTTCTATATGTAATTTCATAATTCTCCTTGATTAGTGTTTGTCGAATAGAAAGCAAAGCAAAGCAGAACGGAAGTGAAGTAATACTAATGACAATAATCAGAATATAACAGAATGCGAGTGGAAATGGAATGGGAATGGAATGGTAGAGTGCAAATGGAATATGTGTCACGGACTCGGACCTCATACATACTTACAGTTACACTTACAGTTGCGGTCGAAATAAACAGACTATTATTTCGACCGCTTATATTAGAACTGCTTATATTAGAACAGAAATAATTAAAAATGTTAGGTTTACTTTTCCTAGAAAGCAATAATGATAATGATAAAAGTTGATTGTTTATTGAATGTAATATTTGTAAAAGATATTGCAACGCTTATTGTCTTGACCCCATTTGTACAACCATTGGACGTGATCCAATTTCATAATATTATTATATTGTGTTACGTTATAAAGAATTGTTTGTATTTGGAGGTAAAGAGAGGGATGCAACTGGAGTAGATGTGAAATTTGAGTGGAGTTAAGTAAATACGTTTGTATTCCTGTTGTATGTGGAAATGTTATGGTTAATTATAGGTCAAGTATTTGACAGCTGTTATTGCGGCAATGAAATAGGAAAATAATCATCGCTTGAATTATTTTTAAAGTTTATTTTTGTTTATACATACACAGAGATGAGGAAAAACTGTCACTGCTCTCCCATATGATCCATTAGTCATAGATAAAGATATGCAGAGGGGTTTTACTACACTAAAAATAGTTCAATTGTAATGATTAATTATACGTATAATGTGGATTGATGTTTCTCTGTTCTAACTAGAAATGAATTAGATTTTATGGAGGGGATTTCTAATCTCTTTTGAGGATTTTTCCTTTAATAATATGATTTTTTAATATGATTAAATATCAAATATAGGAACTGGCGAGATATCACTGATGTAAATATCTGTCATCTCTTTCAGGGCCTCTTTCCTTGCTCTATTTATCCCTATTCTATTCTTATTTTTTTAACCTTATTTAACTTGATTACAATAAAATCTGTTTTGATGGAGAGTGCCCTTGACTGGAAGCAATTTTTCAATGCAAAATCAATAAGGCGGACAAAATCCCCATAAAATTTCCACTTTACAGGAAGGCTTGCTCTTTCTCTCCACTTTCCTCTCTTTACGTTACCCTCCCTACCCCCCTTCTACTTGTCACATTTCCAAACACTCATAATTTGAGCAATTAAATCATTGTATGACAAATTTACTTCCAAAAAGCAATGAAAAAAGTGCCAGAAACAACAACAATGACAAAACGAAACTGGCGGCATTGAGAAACCAACAACAACAACACACACACAAGAAACAGCAAATAAAATGCTAATAAATTGAAATAAAATTAGCAACAGAAACAACAACAAGTAGAGAGAGAGAGAGAGAGAAGCACGACAAATGCGGTTGCTGTTGTTGCTTTGATATTGAATAGGGGGGAAAATGATGATGATGATGATGTAGGGGGAGGGAGCAAGCAAAGGAACACAAAAAGGCAAGCAAAAAAAAAAACGCGTGTACATTGCGTTCGCATAGCAATGCGGCTGACAAAGGGAGACGGAAGAAGAAGGGGCCGCAGGAGACTGAAGCGAGCGAGCGGGTAATTGAATGGTAAGATATGGAGTAAGCGTGGGGGAAGAAAAAGTGGAGCAACAGACTCAGTTAATGGTGAAAGAGTAGAAGACTGGGATAAGACAAGGTGTATTTGTTGTACAATTATGGTGTTCCCGCTCTCTGCAACTCTCTTACTCTCTGTCTCTCTCTCTCTCTCTCTCTCTCTGGCTGTACGCACAAGAAAACGGAACAAAAATAGGCAACTTTCGTTGGAGTATTCTGATCTAGCAATGCCTTACCTTATATAAATACTATACACCTTTGCCAGTGGGAGTTGGCGATGAGAAAGACGAGCGTGGAGGATGAGTGGAATGGTGGACTAAAAAGAAAGAAAAGGCAAGCAAGAAGCCCAGTGAATGGTGAAAGAAGAGCGGAGTGGAAGGGGGGGAGGGCGTGGGGTTTGGTAGGCAGGGAGTCGGGGGAGTCGTTGACATTGTTGCTATCTTAAATTGTACCGCATGGATTGCTGTTGTTGCTTTTGCCATTGCTTCTGTTTATTTGATTTTGTCATCATCTTCTTAGGCTAACAGCGACTGCCGACTGCCAGAGTGGGAGCGCAGCAGAATGAACATGTGGAGAGCACTTGACAACTCTTCCCTCTCACTCCCTCTTTCTCTCCCCTCTCCACTCTCCGCTCTCCATGTCGTCTTGGTCTCGCCAAACGTTCGGCTTTGGTTCGGCCTCGGCTACGGTTCGGCTCTCATTTTATGTATTACAACATTTTTTTGTTGTTGTTGGTTTTTGCGGCGGCGACATAAATTCTACAAAGATACAGCAGATACAGATACAGATACAAAGGCAGCCACAAATTACAAATACACTCAGAGATACACACTCAAGTACAGATACAACAGAAACGATTCACATTTGGCCCCCAAAGTGGCAACAACAACAAAAGCAACAACAAAAGCAGCAACGGCACTCAATGATCATCATCATGATGATCTCGTGTTTGTGTGTGTGTGTGTGTGTGCTTGGCTTTTGGCGCTCATTTACGTGATTGCTTCTCTTCTTCCTCCTCTTCTTCTTCTTCTTCTTAGTGATTTTGATTTTCATTGCTCGAAGTTTTCTTCCCAATATGCAAATACTTTACATACATATGTACATAAATACATAAATATTTGTATGTAATTTGAAATAACACAACATTTGCATACGTTTTATGAATCAGTATTTTTCAACACTGCCGCTGCCGCTGCCTTTTGTTTACCTGTATTTTAATTGCTGTTATTTTGAATGCCAATCGGGGGAAATTTATTTACATTTCCACTCTGTCATCACCTCAACAGATGAGGGTATTTCTTGGGTATAGCCATGTGTTCGGAACTGGCCAGAGGGGTTACAAGGAATTTTTACAAGAAAAACCCTTGGTGGGGGGATCCCAAACAGAAAGAAAATGTTACCTTGTTGGGTATAAAATACTTTCAAAGGAGAAATGAGGTTTAGTCTAGAGATGAATCGATAAATCGATGTTTTAATTCAGGGAAATTGTATTTCTTCTGCTTTTACAGTGTTTGATTTAGGGGGCATACTCGTACTTACATACATACATACATCTGTATGTATATGAATCAGAAAATTATCTATGAATTATTTATAATATCTTTGTAATTCACACAATTGCCTTATTCAAAATAAAGTACATTAAATAAGACGAATTGCAATTATCTTTTATGTGTGTGTATGTATAACCAATTATTTCTATATATGTATGTAAATATATTCAAGAGTACATATGTATCTCGTTCAGAACCAATTTCTAACTATTCAGCTATTCTATCTCAACGAAATCGAATGCGTTTTATATCTTATTCCTTAAAAAATTTAATAAAACGCAATATACACACACATGCACTTGTACCTACATGTATTTTGTGGCCTGAAACATGAAAATGAAAGAGAAAGAACTACTAATGGCACCAGAATGAGGAATGGAACAACTTTCAATTCGGCTTGCATTTTTTCGTGTGTTTCTTTATGAATGATCCACAAATGTGGGTGTTCAACTTATTTTGAATTAAATTAATCTTTATCTGATAACGTATCAGTAATCAGTAATCAGCATTTGTTAAGTAGCAAAACCTAAACCTCATTAGCAATCCCAAAGATTCCTTAGAAAAACCATTTTCCCCATGACTTTTCAACCCCAATCTGTCACAATCTGTACAAAGTTTCAATTAAGTTTCGAAACAAACAAAAGTCCAAATATAATAAAGTTTTATACAAAAAAGAACCATTTTTGTTTGGTTCTTTTCTTTTTTTTGAGAGAGAGAACATTAGCCCGAGCCAGCAGCCAGCCAGCCCCAGCCCCTAGTCCCCAGTCCCCATTCGCAGTCGCAGGCCGAGTCCCAGACCCAGCTGTAGATTGTGTAGAGGTCAAGGCTATAATGCTTCGTGCTTGTACATACATACATACATATACATATCTGTGCATCTGTGTGTGTGAGAATGAGGGTCTGATACGGACGATACGGAATAACCGACAGCAAAAGTGCAAATAAATTTGTGACGCATTTTTTCATTTTGTTATTGCAAATGATATATAAATACATACACCCCAAAAGCAACGCCGATGCCGATGCCGACCTGATGCCTATGCCCCGATACACACAAAACAACAAAACAAAACACGAACAAATACTCGTACGAGAGCAGATACAAATGAAATGAAATGAAAAACACGAATTGCGAACAACGAGAAAATAAGAAGGCGACGTAAGAGCACAACGAACTTTTGCGAAATGTGAAATTGAAATTATAAAATAAAACAAAGCCAAAGCTAAAGCCAAAGCGCGGGGATGGGATGTAGTTGTAGCAAAACAACAATTAAAGCAGCAGGCAGCAGCAGCAGCAGCAACGGCGGCAATAGCAAAACCAATAGCAACAATAACAAGAAAGAAAGAGAGAAAGAAATACTCGTATCGGCTTTCGGGCAAACCGAACCAAGGGCTACCCTTGAAAGAGTTGTTTTATTTTAGATTCCCAAAAAGGTACACATAATTAGTGGTTCATGAGCCAAAAGCAACTTATAAAATATGAAATTTATTTGTGGAAACAAATCCCACAGCTGCTGTGAAGTTTGCAAAATAAAACACGTTTTTTCTATGGAATATAAATACGTGTATGTATGATAATGTTTAATTTATAATCCATTAAGTTTTTATGTTTGATTTTGCTTGAATAACCAAAGACCATGAAATCCATCAGCAATTTACAGAAGGGTTTCCCCACCAAAGACTTTCATTGCGGATATTCCTCGGTGTTGCAATATATTGAGAGGAAAATATGGAAATTGCTAGAAAAGTGCCAGACCCATGACCTCGAAAAAGGCCCCCCTGAGGCGCAGATGCTGGACACTTTCTACACTTTCTTTTCATTTCCTTCCCGTCCGTGCAACTGCGACAAAAGTGCGACATGGTGGAGACTCCGAGCGTCCCTCGGGGCTCAGGAGAGTCTTTGGGAGCTTAGGGTGTGCGTGAGATCTGAAAGAGTCGGCGTGTCTGTGGTGGTTGGTGCTATTTTTATTATTATTATTATTATTTGCACTGCGCTTCGTTCTTTCTACTTGAAACTCGAGTTATTTTGTGGCAAAGTCTGTCCATCCGCCCGTCTGTCCGTCCGTCCGTCCGTCCGTCCGTCTGTATTTGTTGGGTTTTTAAGCCAAGGCCAAAGCAGGGGAATTTTTCAACTCTTTTTCTTTTCCTTTTGTGTTGAATAAAAAACCGCTTGCAGCTGTAAAATTAACATTTTTAAATGGCAAATATATGCAAAACGAAGTGATAAAATATGAAACAAAGAAAGACGGTAGCAAAAGGGAAATGCAAAAATGTTTGCTAAAAACACGAAGGAGAAAGCGAAATGATGGCCAGCTGCGGCTGCGGCGGCTGCTGTTCGATTCGAGATGGACAATGGATAATGGACAATTATTTATAATTATTTTCGAGTTCATTCACATGAGGAAATCGAAAGGAAAGGAACGGTGGTTCGCACGAAAATGTTAGCAAAAACGTAAGAAAATGGGATGGAATTTCAAGATAAATGTTGCTAATCGATAAATACAAGTTTAATGAATTGAAGGATATTTAAAAACAAATAATTTTATAAAAAATACAAAACAATTGCAGAGGAAATAGAAGAACCAAATATTTACGGAGAAAAATAAGATTTATTAAAAACAGATAGAAAGAAATATTATGTACATAAAAGAGAGATACAAATAATTATATACATAAATAAAAGGGAAAAAAACTGAAATAATATCAAATAAAAATAATATGAAGAGTAATTTACAAATAATAAATACAATTCTCCTTTACTTTTGCTCTTAAATTGGGCAAAATTTGTTCTTTAATTTTATATTTTACATTTTTAATTATTCAATCGGGTCCTTCATAAAGAATGGTCACAGTCCTCCAAGATCTAAACACATTCGAATGCCTGTAATGGCTATTTGGGATCTGCAACATTACATATCTTGGGATGTACTCGTAAATGAGTATTTATATTTCTTAAAGAATATTCTCTACGAAAGATGTATGATTAAATATTGTATATGGGCATTTCCATGGAAAGGTCCACCGAGCCCAAACAATTAAAAGATAATATGAATACATTTCCATGCACTAAATTGATTGAAACTTAACTTATTTAACCAATTGACATATGGTTTCAATACTCTTTTATCTGAAAACCTATTCAAATAAGCAAAAGTTCACTTTTTTGGTATTTTTATAGTCATGTTTTCCTTTAATATTTTCTCCTATAAGAAAGATGATTCTTGATAAAAGTTGTTCATCTGAAAATTTGCTCAAATTGAGATAACGGTATATTTTTTAACTTTCATTAATCCAAGAAGACGTTAAAAAAGAACTAAAAATCATATTTGCGTAAAATTATAGCAATTTTAAAGAGGCATCAATGCACAAAATTGATCAGAAATTCGCATCAATATATCGCCTCAACTTTCGCTGAAATCTCAAATTAAATTGATCGCCGCTGAAACCACTTCTATCTATCAAATAATTTGCCTAATAGTCAACCTTAGCACCAATTGTAGGGCTAATCGAGAGCCCTACAATGGATTAATAATTGTGGAAAAATAATCTTGAAAATCTGTCTTATTTTGACCTTTTTGACCACTTGCAAAGTGTAGGTGTATGTCAGGTGCCGTTACCATCGAAATGCCCATTAAGATTATTTATTTTCATGAAAAATTTATACTTGCAATAGAATTTCAGAAGAATACCTTTTCCCCTGAATCGCTTTGCTTAGTCCAGTTTCGATTATTATTTATAAATGCAGAAACGATTAGCGAATGCTCTGAACCAATTTGATGGCTAAACTTGAAATCATTTTGATATTTATTTATAGTGTTGTCGCTGAACATAGGAAATATGTGGGGGTGCACGAGATACACATCGCATCGCATCGCAGATACATCGAAGTACATATAGAAAATGACAACTAACAATGTCGGACGGAACACGCCCACAACAGAAGTCCGAAATCCATTTCGTTGAATAACTTTTTACGGACGGACGGACGGACGGACGGACGGTGGGGCGGGCACTCCTCTCCGTCTCCGTCTCCGATCCGATCTATTCGTTCCGTTTCGTTCCGTCAGCAGTTTCTGGGCAAATCAAAATAGATATTTTTTGCCATGTCGCTGTTTTCTTTCACTAACCCCCCCTCCCCCACACGTATGTCTATTTGTTTTCCTTTATTTTTATTTATAATATATTTGTATTTGTTTATGTCAGAAATGACGGCCGTATCATTGCTTTTTCTCTTCCCTCCCCACTAATGTTTTTATCTATGTCATAATTTCGTCTAGATCTTTATCTATATCTATGGTATTTATTTATTTATCGCGGCGCCAACACGTGAATAGTGTTTTCGCACTATGGTGGTGGTGGGTCATTCCCGGCAATTCCCCAAAAACTGGAAAATATCCGATGAGTGAATGGGGGAACCCTCATTTCTGATCCATCTTATATCTGGATTAGAAACGGAAACTCGAGAGACGAAAATTGTTCAACTTTTGATTCTTTGAATCTGCAATTCCGAGCTTTTTTCCCAGAACAATTCTTATCGGAAGACCGAATATCATTTGATGTCCCTTCCGTATGTACAATCTTGTTGTCTATTTTATTTGGCTCTGAATGGACTCTGAAATTGTATGTCTCTGTGTATGATCTGCTTCTGGCTGTGTACCTCTTGCCTTATGTGCCTTGTGGGCCGTTATTCTTGCCATTTGCCTATTCCCTTGTGGATGATAGGATCCTAGGAGCGAGGCGATAAGAGATGTCGTCGGACAATTACCAAAGGCAGAGCACATGCAAGAGATTGAAAGCCATTTCCAGTGCTCATCAGTGTTAAGGGGAAAATTTGTATTTTCCAAGGACAAGGCTATTCAAATATTACTTACAGACTTTTACAGACAGCCCTTTTAGATAACATATCTAGATTTCACAAGGAAAAACTATAATACCGTTCTGGGAACACAATTGCGTGGATTTCCCTTTAAATTTCTTGAATGTTTCTTTGTTAATTTTATTCAAGAGCAAAGCAACAATAAACCTGACATTGATTGCATTTCCTTCTTGGATAAACTGTTCCTAGTTGATGCGATTGCTGATTTCCCACTCATTTTGCACCGCCATATCCATCCATCCCAATATATGATTCATTTTGGGGGCATTTCGTGCTGTGTTTTTGTGTTTTTTCGGTTCATTGGAAAGTCTGTTTATTTTCGTTCATGTTCTTCAGAGAGTCGTTGAACTCTCTCTGTCTTTCTCAGTGTCTCACTGTCCCTGTCCCTGTCTCTGTCTCTGTTTCTCTAAGTATTTGTTGTATAAGGCGAAGAGCAGTTTACAAGTTTATTTGTTTTTAGCAATTTCATCATCATTCTCTGGAATTTGTTCATACTACTCGCATATGCGATAAGTATTCGAATTTGGTGCTTTATAGCCGTATAATAAATGCTTTTGGACACGCTAAATATTATAAACAAGACAATACAGTGTGAACTTTTGTCCGTTTATTGTCTTCTGGCCGTAAACTAAACAGTTTTATGCTTTAATTTAATTAAAACTATGGATAAACGTTGTAGAAACATAAGGCAAAAGATGCCAATGACTTCGATTCGTTGTACAAATTACCCATAAGCGAAAGGAGCGATACCTTCTCTCTTTAAATCGTATTGGTCATGTTTGTTCGCTCCATTGAACTACGGGTTGAATAATTTGAATTAACAAGAATTTCCAATTAATAAAATAAAAGTAAATTATTTTTTATTTATTTTTTTTTTTTGTTTAATCTATAATTGTTTTTTTACTATCAATATATTTTTTGTATATTCATTTTTTGATATTTTAATCTATTATTTTTTTTTATTTTTTTTTTTTTTTTTTTTTTTTATTTATTTTTTTAAATTTTATTTATTTTTTTAAATTTTATTTATTTTTTTTTTTTTTAATTTTTTTGTTTGTTTTTTTTATTTATTTTTTAATTTTTTTTATATATTTGTTTATTTTTTTTTATTGTTTTTTATAAAATCGAGAAAAGTTTTTAATAGGTAACCTAAAAATGTAGATTTTTACATTTTTTAAAATTAATTTTTTAAAAATCGAGATTTTTAAATTAAAAAAGTACTGCAGTAAAAACAATAGTGCATTGTGCATATCTTAATAACTTAAAAATGTCTCTCATTTGTTCTTTCAGGCCACCACAATGGACCCCAACAGACATCACGAATATCAGACACATCATCAGCAGGCGGTGCACCAGTCAATGCCACCGCACCACCAAACACATCCGCATCCACATCCACATCCTCCGCATCACCAGCAGCAGCTGCACCACCCACCACAGCAACCGCAACACCACCTCCAGCAACAGCAACAGCAACAGCAGCAGCATCCGCGTGGCTCCACCACCAACAGCTATGGGTCACATCCCCCGCATCCTGGAGGAGATGAGCAGCGCTCCCGAACGGCCCTCTACATGATGAACAGCAGCGGAGGTCGGGGGACAGTGGCAGGAGCACCCTCGCAATCTGTGCCTCAGGCAGGGCCTGTGGCTGCCGCCACGGCCACATCCTCAAGCGATCCGCATTTACAGTACTACACCTCCAATCGGGATCTGGCGGCAGCTAAGAAGCTGCCCCAGCCGCCGGAGCCGCCCCACCCCAGTTGGTCGTACAAGACCGGGCAATCGGTGCCCTCGCCGGCACCGGCTGCGGCCTCGGGTCTGCGCCATCACCACGGGAATCCCGCCATGTATCCCACCAGCAGCCAGCAGCAGGCGGCGCCGGCGCATAGCACGGCCTACTGGCCGCCATCGGACGAGCAGATGCACCATCAGCCGCAGCAGCATCCGCCGCAACAGCACCAGCAGCAGCGGTACTCCTCCTACGGCCCGAAGGCACCGCCAGGCGGAGGCACTGCCTCGGGATACGGACTGGAGGGATTCGGAACAGGACAGCAGCCAGGACAGCCACAACAGATCGGTGGCAGGCCACATCCCGGCTATGCCCCACAGCCCGGATACGGGACACAGCCCGGCTACGGCCCACAGCCTGGAGTGGGGGGACAGCCCGGATACGGGACACAGCCGGAGTATGGCCTTCAGCCCGTGGTGGCCGGCAAGCCTGGCTACGAATCTCATCCCGGGGTGGGAGTGGGAGTGGGAGGACAGCCCGACAGCAGATTCGGCACCCAGACAGGGGCTGGGGGCTACGGCACACAGCCAGGAGTGGGCGGCAAGGCGGGGGGATATGGCGGAGCCCACAGCACGCAGCACCCGTCCACGCCCACACCGCCCACAGCCACATCGACCGCCCAGCAGCACCTGTCGTCGCACCACCAGAGCCTGTACATGCCGATGCCGCAATTTAGCACGGAAAAGTTCCAGACGACGGTCCACAATGCCATCGAGAAGTACGTACGGGAGACGCCTGCTCCCAGCTTGGATTATCCCGCATCCCGGGGGCCAGCAGCAGGTGGGGGGGCAGGAGGAGGAGGGGCAGCCGCCTATGGAAGAACCACCGGGTATGGGTATGGCAAGACCACCTCCTCCTCCGCCTTATCCTCCAAGCCTCCTGCTGCCACCTCCTCCTCCACGAGCTACGTGAAGCTGGAACCGGAGCACGCTCTGGCGGCGACCCTGCCGCAGCCCACGCGATCCTCGCTGTACCACAATCCGTACACCACAGCGCAGCCGCCGCCACCGCCGCACTCCGAGGCGCCGCAGCGGGAGCGTGAGCGGGACTCCTCGCCGGCGATGGCCGCCGTGGCCACGCCCCCCCATGGCTATCCCACCAAATACGGGAAACTCCTGCAGCAGCACGGCACGGGAGCGGGCACGGGAACGGGTGCCACGCCGTACTCCTCGTACTACCACCACGGACACCACGGCACACCCTCGCCAGCGGCAGGAGCCGTGGCCTCGCCCACTCCCCCCGCCCCGCCGCCGCCACTCGCCAGCCAGCTGGCATCCGCCTCCGCCTCCTCCTCCAGCAGCAGCAGCAGCAGCAACACCACCACGCTCCAGGTCTACCCCCACGGACCGGACATCTGCTACCAGCCGGTGGCGGCTGCCCAAACCCAGAGTCAGGGGCATCCCACGGCCGCGGCCAAGAAGCCGCCGGCGGTGGCGAAACCCAATTACCGGGCGCTGATCAACGACATGCTGAAGCGGAACACCGCCAGCGAGCAGGAGCTCAATCTGCAGATCATCAAGAAGACCCTCAATATGGAGCCGCCGCCACGGAACCATGTCCATGCCCTTCCGGCGGCCACAAGGGTCATCCAACAGGTGGCGGTGCCTGCACCAGCGCCAGCACCAGCCCCAGCCCCAGCGCCAGCACCTGCGCCAGCGCCTGCGCTCTACTCGCCGCTGGATCTGTCCATGCGAACGGTGAAGCAGACGGCCGACTCCACGGAATACAAGTACCAGCGTCCCCACCAGACGACGGAGTACAAGGCTGGCCTGCAGCCGCATCTGGCGGGGGGAGTAGGAGGAGCCGGAGGAGGATTGGGTCTACCGAGATTCGACATCACAGCGAGCTTCTCGGCAGCAGCCAACCGGGGAACGAGTCCCGCGCCCACGGCTGTCATACGGCAGGCCCCAGCCACAACAGTTCCTCATCTGCCGCCTGTGGCTGCTCCTGCTCCAGCTCCTGTGGCGCCTGCTTTGGTGATCAAATCCCTGCAGCAGATGCGTCCCAGTGTGCTGGAGACGAATCCGTATGCCAAACGTCAGCAGCATCAGCAGCAGCAGCAGCATCAGCATCAGCATCTGCCCCCCGAGACGAGCATCATTCAGGTGCTGCCCAAACCCCTGCCGCAGCTGATGGAGCTGACGCCTGCGCCTTCGCCTTCTCCATCGCCCTCGCAGTCGCCATCGCCCAGCCCCCAGCACAACAGCAGCAACCCGAACTATCTGGGCAGGAAGCGGCATCTGCAGGAGTACAACCAGGCGGCGGCCAAGCAGGCGCGTCTGGATGCAGCCATGGAGGCGGCAGTGTCCGCTCCAGTGCCGGTGATAGCCGTCAATGAGCAGGCGCTGGCCGCCAAAAGAGAGCGGGAACGGGGCGGGAGCGCGAGAGAGAGAGGGAGAGGGAGAGAGAGCTGCAGCCCGAACCGAGCACATCCTCATCCTTCTCCGTCATGTCCATGTCCATGCCGATGGCTGTGCCCAAGGCAGAGCCACGCATCCGTACAAAGGCGGAGCTGAAGGGATTCACGTTTACGCCGCCCGTGCTGGTCACCTCAACGACTCCTGCCACCAATTCAGTATCAGTAGCGCCTCCGCCTCCGCCTCCAGTTGCCAACCTCCTGCCGCCTCCTCCTGCAGTCACAGTCGCAGTCGCACGGACGCCACCGAACCACCAGGTGACGAACCACATACAAATCAAGCTGGAACCGGCGCCACCTCAGGCGACCAACCATCCGGGAGGAGCAGATCTCGGTCTCCTGGAGGAGGATCTGGGCTGCAAGAGCAGCCTCCTGGACTGCTGGGGCAGCACCTGCAACAATCTAGTGGAGCAGCTGCTCAGCAAAGCCCAGCCCAGCCCGGTGGCGATTCCCGCCTGCGGCAGCAGCAGCATCAAGCTGGAGCTCAGCGAAGATGATCTCCCCGTGGCACGGATCCTCAAGCGGCAGCCAGCAGCAGCGGCAGCCGCAGCCGCAGCAGCCGCAGATGGGGAATCAGCGGCCACCACAACCACCCAAGTGACGACGACGACGAACGGCATCGGCTCCTCCCTGGGCAACGGCGGGGGCGCCCAGAAGAAGCTGAGCAAAGTGGAGCGGGAGAAGAAGCGGCTGCAGCAGGAGCAGAGGATTGCGGCCAGGCTGGCGCCGAAGGCGGGCCAGAGCAGCTCCTCGGAGAGCGACACCACGGAGCTGCACAGGCGGACCACCGAGCGGCAGAAGAAGCCGCTCCTCATGCGGAAGGGCCGGGCGCGGCAGAGGTCCCTGGGTGGCCAGACGGGCAAGAGCAGCCAGCAGACGGGCCAAAGCACCGCCGAGGATGCAGCCGCAACGGCAGTGGCAGTGGCAGTGCCAGAAAAGGGTGGCAGCCAACCCTCCACCAGCGAGGAGAGGGAGTCCAAGAAGAAGTCCGCAAAGCGGGAGGCAGTGCCGCCGCCGTCTGACTGCAACAAAGTGAAGTACGAGGAGACGGGAAAGCCCAAGGGAAAGGCCAAGCAGGAGCAGAGCCAGGAGAACAGCAGCTCCAGCGACGAAGAGGAGGAGGACGAGGAGGAGGAGGAGGAAGACGACCAGGAGGAGGACGAAGAAGAGGAGGCGGAGGGAAGGAAGAAGGAGAAATCAGGCAAGACTCTGCCCCACAAAAAGCAACAGCAGTCGAATCCCCCCCTCAAGAACCGCATCCTGAACACGATGACCCGCTCGAAGCATCGCAAGGAACTGGAGCTGCAGCTGGCCAACAGCAAGGTGCTCCGCAACGACAAGATTATCCGCAACTCCACCACGAAGATTAAGCGGAAGTACGTGCGCAAGGTGGTGGACAGCAAGAAGGAGATGATGGTCACCCGTCTGCGGAACAAGCGCGGCCTGGACGCCATCGATTCGAACAGCAGCCAACAGAATGGCCGAACGAAGCTCAAGGGGAAGCAGCAGCAGCAACAGCAGTCTGCAGGAGGTGGTCCTGGCAAGAGCAAGACCTCGCCACAGCAGCAACTGTACCTGGAGGAGTATCGCTACAAGGTGGCCCTGAAGATACCCCATCGGCTGATCTCCATCAACAGGCTGAACAAGGTGGCCGCCTCCCTGCCCGATCTGGAGCGGCGGGACATTGGCCAGGAGCTGGCCTGCTTCAAGAGCCGCGCTGGTGCCGGCGGCAGAACCCGGACAAAGGCCGCCAGCAAGCAGCATCAGGAGAACACGCCCAAGTCCATCATCGATGTGCTCCACCTGCGCGTGACCAATGGCAGCAGCACCGCCACCAGCATCAGCAAGGCCACGGTCTCCGTATCGGCTCCGGCTTCCACCAACCTGCAGCTGCACAGCGAGACCTCGCAGACCTCCGCCTCGAACTCCCTGTACGAGCAGCCGCAGCAGCAGCAGCAGCAGCTGCAGCAGGAGCCACCACAGCCGCCAAGCAACGCCGAGCCGACGGGCTGCCTGGACGATCCCAGCAGGCGGCACTTTAGCATCTTCGACACCAAAGTGCTCCAGAGCAAGACCCGCACCGAGTCGAAGCTCCAGCAGCGGCGCGAGATCATACGCGAGATATTTGTGGGTCCGGAGCGACCCGCCTCGGCCCCGCCAGAGTGCGCCCAGGAGGCGGGAGGCGACCACGAGGACGAGGCGGCCATCAGCTACCAGAAGTACGAGGAGTTTCTCGACCAAATGAACAGCATTGTGAGCGCCAACGACAACAAGCTGCTGGCCCGCAGAACCCTCATCGAGGACAAGCAGCAGCAGCCCTCCTCCGCCACACAGTGTCCGCACAAGCGCAAGTATCTGCGGCGCAAGGGCAGCTCCGGCTTCGACTACATACGGAAGAAGAAGCGGCCGGCCACCAGTCAGCAGAACCAGCAGAGCCACAATCAATCCTCCAGCCATGCCCCATCCAATCAGCATGTGCTCTCCGAGCACAATCAGAGTGCGGCCGACGAGCGACTGGACGACACGGACAGCACCATTGCGGGCAGCTCCCATCTGCCGGCGAAGATCAAGACCGAGATGGATGTCCTGCGCGAGATCCAGAAGTGGGTCCTCAACAAGGGCGTGGGCCAGAGCACGATGCACAAGGCCGCCCGCCAGGGACTGATCGATGTGGTGGTCTACTGCCTGGATCGCATGCACATGAATCCCGACCAGAAGGACAACGCCGGCTACACGCCCCTGCACGAGGCGTGCACCCAGGGCTGGCTGGAGATTGCCCGCATCCTGCTCCAGTTCGGGGCCAATCACTCAGAGGCGGCCCAGTCGGGCATCCGTCCGCTCCACGGAGCAATCGAGAACGATCACGAGGAGGTGGTGCGACTGCTGCTCTCCTACGGAGCCGATCCGTTGCTGGCAACGTACTCAGGTGGGTATTTGTTGAATTCCCCTCAAGAACCAGACACAACATCTAACATCTTCCTTCCTTCCTCTTGTTCAGGTCAAACTCCGCTGGCGTTAGCTTCAAGCAAGCTGATGAGTGGCATTCTGAGCGACCACCTCAGCGATGCACAAAGTGCCGCCGCTGACATTCATCCAATGCGATTCCAAGGACCATGGGAAATATTTGGTGAGTGCAACACCGGCATCTGGAGCAGCTGGAGATGGAAATGGAAGGAGTCGGCAGTCAGCAAAGTCAAAGATAGCATCTCGAATGGATATCCATAAGCAGAGATAGCATTTAGCATTTTAGCTTTCATCAAATTTTGTGTGGGGCTTTGTACACACAAATGAGAACTTTTATCTCGATTATCGTAGGAACCAAGAAAGTTGATCTGAGAACAACTAGACTTTGGACCAGTTCTTCCAATTACTGCTCTATAGAGGTCCGATCCGCCCAAGCTCTCTTAAGTCATTAAAGAAAGCTACATGCAGATAGATACAGATAGTTTTAAAATGAAAAAAGTATTTTAATGAAAGCACACGGACAGCTTAGCTTAGCTTCGCTTTCGGCTCATCTTTCAGATCCTCTTTCAGCTAGTGTATAGTGTAGCCAAGGCCTCGTCCTTAGAGCTGAGAAGTTAGGCAATCTGCTGTAAATAATATCCGTGTAGACGTAGCCATGTCTGTCCATGGCCACACACTTCCATTGGAATTACATTCACATCCACAGATGATGCGAATGAGCTTGATTCGCTGTGCAAATTTCGCATAAGCGAACGGACACATGCGTTTCAAATGACATAAACAGAGACCATCAGCCGCGAGCCATTCGGGACTCGAGATACGTTCGGTATTTAAGTCTAGATATAGGCATGGCATCAAAATTTTTCATATTCGTATAGTAAAAAGCCTAGATCTACCGATCTCTACATCTAATGATAATTTGATAATAATCAGAGATTCCATGCTAATAATCTGCTCTATCTTTCTTAAATCTCTTTCAGATGCTAAGGAATACGGTTATGATATATTCGATAATGTACCGAACACAGCTTGTGATAAGAGCAGAGCTCTACGTAGAGAAAGGAAAGAGGTGAAGCAGCAGCAGCAGCAACATAAGTTCTGCAGCAACGTAAATGGCAATGGAAATGGAAATGGAAATGTACTGTTGCCAGCCAAAAAGGAGGAGCAGCAGGAGGAGTCTGAGAAGAAGGTGGAGACAACGATAAAGCAGAATGGGGAGAAAAGTGCAACAAAGACTGGAATAAATGTAGCAGCAGCAGGAGCAGGAGCAGCAGCAGCAGATGCAACAACCACCACTACTTCTGCGGCAACAGCAATATCAACAGCACGGATGATGGTGAAAATGGAGCCGGGAACCGAGGAGGACGAGCGGGTCGAGCAGCAGGAGGATAGCAATAACAATAAAAACAACAACGAGGCGGAGCTGAATGCAAATGTTGAGAATAATTTAGTAACAAGCGTTGTGACTGTGAAGAATGAAGTGAAGAAGGAACTGGATGTGGATATGGATGATGTGGATATGAATATCGATAGGGAACGAGAACGGGAACGGGAACGAGAACGAGAACGGGAACGAGAACGGAATAGACTTGATGACATGGATCTGGCGGAGAGCGAGACAATGGATGATAGTGAATTGAATGGTGATATTTTTGAATTTGAAGAGGCCGATGTGCCCCTGCCACCACTGTACTTGCTCAAAGACGAGGGCAGTGACAAATGGGTACTACTGAACGATTTGTGCAATTTACTTAAAGTTAAATCCAAGGATACGCTCCTCAACAAGGTACGCTATACCATATACCCCAATATGTATTCCACGTATTTAAATTTCCCTCCTTTTCCTCCCAACAGCTCTGTCCGAATAACAACAACAACAATGCGTTGGCCAACAGCCAGAAGCAGCTGCTGCGGGAGTTCAAGATCGACGATTTCCTGGAGAAGGCCACCTGCCTGCAGCTGCTGTGCGCCGGCGAGAAGCTGAACATGTTCAGCTCCTCGAAGGTGGTGCTCATCAAGTACAACGACAGTGTCAAGAGCTTGCTGGGCGTCAAGACAATTTTAATGAAATTTTAAACAGAGATATACAAAGGATACTATACTATATGTAGGAACCAGAACGATGGAGATGGAGCTGGAGATGGAGATGGAGGAAACGGGAATGGGAACGGGAACGGAACCCCTAGATAAATTATGAACAGAGAATTATGAACTCTACTACCCTACTAACGTGCGTAAAGAGAGCAAACAAATTTGAAAGAAACAAAAACTATTAGTACGAATATAATTGTAGCAGCGATCTAAATGTATATACGATATGCGGTATATATTTTAGCTAGTAGCTAGTTTTTACCACACATACACACGTCTTTGTCTTTGGAAGATGGAAGATCTTTTTTAAAGGAAATTAAATTAGAGCTAATGCAAAGTGATACAAAGGTGCTATACACACTCAAAACGAAGAAAAACGAAAATGGGGAAAATGCAAAATTCGATGTAGATCGAGACGATGTAGAGCGGAATAGGGAGAGAGATATGGATGGGGATGGGGATGGGGATAGGGAGAGTGAGAGTGAGAATATCGATGAAATCTGGAATCTATTGCAAATTAGAAAGTAGAACAAACGGAAGGAATGATGCTGTAAGAGAATCGATAGACAGACAAACAGACGGACACACGACAAAATGTATGCCAGCCAAGCAGCTAAATATAGTAAATATATATATATATATTGTATATTGTATATCTAGGGATAATGTGTAATCTATGGTTTTAAAACAAGCAAAAAGCAACAACAAATTAGCAAAAGTATAAACGTAAGGCGTAATTATTGCAACATATATATATACATATATATATATATATTGTAATCAGATTAGAGAGAGAGAGGAGTATTTATGTATTATGTATTTTTAAACGAAATTATTAACATAACGTACAGATCCAACTATAATGTAAATCAATTTTCAGATAGGTTTGTAATTTTCTATGTATGTATGTAATTGTCGTGCGTAAGTTTTGTGCAACTATAAAAACAAACAGAAACCATACAATAAAAACAAAATAAATAAAATGTGAATTTTTGGCAATTTGAAAATGTTTGTGTTTTTGTTTAAAGAAAAAATATAACTCCCAGTAAACACCGGTTCAAGAAATAACCAAAAACTCCGTTTTTCCAGCACCTGATTTTGTTATAATTTATATAAATATTTCCCCGAAAAGAATGGGAAATTAAAACCCACTGGATCTACATTTGAGACTAAATTAGCTCCGGTAGAAAAGGCGTCTTGTAACACAACATATGGATAGTATGTATATACCATTACCAAAAGAAAAGCCGATTTTTGTGAAGATTGTCATTAGATCACTTAATTCATAGGACAAAACGTATCTCCCCATGTTCCGCATATTTCGAGAAATAGGGGAGAGTTTTTTGAGTTTTTAGGTCTATCCAAAACTCAATGTCTACAATTTTTCAGACCATTTCCCAACAGATCCCAATCGTGAATCAGGATCTGGCCCAAGTACTCTTATATTACATCACAGCATTTGGTATTGGAGGTGCAACACTTTATTCCATTTTGCCTCAGTCCATATTGGATAGAGTTAATATTTGGATGGTTTTTCATTAGAAATGTGATGAGGACAAAACGCTTTACGGTCCTTCTTCATTATTAGGTAGAAAATACACTTCTCTGTGAAGGGAGGCACAGGAATTTCATGGTTCTTTCAATCTCTCAGAGAGATCAGGCTGTCTGGTCTGACCTGGGACCATTGGGACTAAAATTGGTTTTCTACTAATAAGCATGCTGAAGGAGGGGGCCAGCTGCCCACCCCTGCTTCCCCCTGGGTACACCCTTGTGATAGAATCAATCAGCACTTTCCGATGAGCGAATTATTAACGTATTGGCGCGCTTGTCTCCGTTCCAGCTGTCTTTGTTGATTTCGTTCATCTTGTGCCGCTTGTGATTGAGATTCTTAGACATTTTGATACAAAAATAATAGAATCCCCATTAAAAAATGGTTGTGGGCTGGGGATGTGTAAAAGGGTTGTGGTCGGAAAATTAAAAATAGTTAATAAGCTATGGTCATACCTACTACTAAATGTTGGACCACAAAAACCGGGACACGAGATAATTATACCCGATACTCGAAGAGTATAGGGGTGTATTACATTTGTTGTGGATGTTCGTAACACCCAGAAGGAAGCGTTTGCGACCCCATAAAGTACATATATTCCTGATCAGCATCAATAGCCGAGTCGATATAGTCATGTCTGTCTGTTGGTCCGTCCGTCTGACACGATGATCGCCTAGATCTCAGAGACTATAAGAGCTAGAGCAACCAAATTTTGTGTTTGAAAATTTGTAAACGCCTCTTCCGCCCCACAAAGGACGAAAATCTGTCTCATCCACAATTCTGAAGTTACGAAAAAACGCAGAATCATAGATAATGACCAGATCGGATCATTAGTATATTCAGTAAAAACCAATGAAATTGTAATTTCTACGCTACGCTTTCCACGCGCTTACTCATTCTCTCTCTCTCTCACACACACTCTTCCTTGTGCAGTGTGCGCGCTCTGGCGGAGGGGAGAAAAGGAAACAGTTTAAATCGAGTATAAAATAATCTCCCAAACGGTTCCACCGATTTTTATGAAATTTTTGTTTGCTAAGAAATTATTTCGTCCCTTTTCCGAACAGCGCTACCCAATGACATATTAAATATATTTTATAACTTGCATATATGTATCATAAGCTCATATAAATACTGACTGAGTACCGAGTATAAAAGTAGCAAAGGCAAAGGCGGCAAAGGCCGCGTCTCAAAACGTTCCCGCTCGTTATATGCATACATATTAGATTGTAGCTTCCATAAAAATAATAAATTATGGTTTCCCCACAATAATAACCCCCAAGTCGAGAAGTTTTCCTCAAGAAGTTTGTTGGCGGACTTTTGTTCAGCTCAAAATTGAAACGAATTATTATTCTTTAACTCAGAGCCTTATATAAGATTTACAAAAGAGGTACGAGATACTGGCTATTATGTGGTATTTGGGTCTAAATTGGTTAAGTGTTTTCTCCACTTGGGTTTTCCTGTCGTACTTGTTAATGGTTTTACACATTTTTTTCTCTGCGCACACCCGACCAGTCCCGTCAGAAATATTCTACTTTAGTATTTTCTTCACTTAAATTTAGCGATCGACTTTTTGTTACATAAGTGAGTTTTATAGAATGTTGTTCTTTAAGTACAATAATGTGTCCATGTTTGAACAAAGCTCGAGTTCAAACTCGATAACACACCGATATCAGTTGGCGCCCATTTGGCAAGCGATAAAAGTTCTCTCCGCTCACTCACATGCTTGCCTCTCTTTCGTGTGTGTGTGCGTGTGCGATTGTATGCATGAGCGAGCTTTGAGCTGAAAGCTTCGCTGCTTTCATATGATTGCCGTCCTTGTTCTTCAAATGCACGTTTAAAGGCCAAGAATAAATTCGTTGCTGCTGCTGTCCTTGGCCCCGCCACTCTCCGGAGATCCACATACGCGCGCGCACACACACACACTATGCGAGGGCTTTCCGTCTTCTTCTACCTACGCCAACAACTTTTGCTACTCTTTACTGTGTTCCCGTTTGCGTGTTGGCCTACAGACCTAATTTTTTGCGTGCGTTGTGCGCGGCTCCGTGAATAGTTTTTCCCGAAAAATAAAAAATAAACCACAAACCAAATGAGAGGGAGAGTGCAAAATAGAGATTAAAGTGAAAGTAAATGGTGCGAAAAGAACTCTCAAGAATCGAGCGCTAGTCTGTGTATAAAATAATTCCCCATGTGTCCATAACGGGAGTGGAGTGGACTGACTGTGTTGTGCCCCATCGTGCTGTGTTCCTCGGGTTCTCGCTGTGTGTTTTCTGCTGCTAATGTGCAATTTTTATGAAATTATCACAGAATGAGGCAAGGCGATAGATAGCGCTGTTGTTGTGTCATAGAATTGGAGCAGCAAGCAGCAACAAAAAATTAGCAGCCAGGCAGCAGCCCCCGCCCCCCCTCCGTAAAAGTAAACGCAACAACAAGTTCCCCTCTATATCTCTATCTGTGTGTGCCTGGTGCCTGTGTGTGTACCCATACAGAAAACTGTGCTGTGTGTGTAATAGGAATTGCAATTTATATGTACCGTTGTTGTTGTACTTGTGGGAAGAGCTTTTCGCTTGTTGCGCGCGTGCGACGATTGTGCAAGAAGAGTTTCCTATTTCCCATTGCAATAATTTCATTCTCGCCTGTCCTCTGTTGTGTGTGCGTTCCTCCCAAAAACCAAAATTCGATGTGAGAAAGACCAGGCCAAAGAGGAAATAGGCGAAACAAGCCAGCGAATAGCAAGAGAATCGCGAGAACTGGCGCAGTAGCGCACAAAAAAAAGAACGAATAGTGAGAACAACACAAAAAAATAAAATCGCAAATGCGTTCGGCGTCGCTGGCTGTGTGTGTGTGCGTGTCCGCGTCTGGGCCTGGTGTCTGTGTGAGGGGGGCGCAAAAAATATGCTAAAAAAGCTTTCGACGTTGCCTCCGTTGTCGTCGTCGTCGCAGCAGCAGCAGCAGCTGCTCGCACAGGCGGAAACTGTTGCTGCAGGCCGTGGCAGAACCAGAGCGAGAGAGGAAGAGATACACCGAGTGGAGAGGGAGTGAGTGAGCGAGAGATCGATCCGCCGAAAGGGAGACAGCATTATGAATCACACGCAAGCTTTGTTTTGCGAATTATAAATTCGCCTTCTCCACGAATTCCCATGTGAAGCGGAGGACCGACAGCAAAATAGAGAGACACAGAGAGGAAGAGAAAGAGAGAGAAACAAAAGCGAAAACCAACAAAAGTCCAAGACATAATAATAGAACTTTTGCTTTCGGTTCCAACTGGTTTTTGCATGCCCAAAGAGAGCTAAGGAGAGCGGGCGAGAGAGCGAGACCCAACCAGACAACAAAGAGGCGGCAGCTTCCAGCGCTGCTTCTTCTTCTTCTTCTCTCTCTGCGATCGTCTTGGAATCATAGCTGGAAACCGGGCGCATGCGCAGAAGCCAAAACGAAGGAACGAGAACGTGTCGCAGTCAGCATCAACGTCAACGTCAGCTGCATGAAAGGTAAGTCCAAGTCCCTCTTCCCCACTAGCTTCCTCTAGAACTCCAATCCCCTTCCCCCTCCAAAGCTGTCCGTCTGTCAGGTCTTTTGTCTAGTTGGGCGAGAACCCGCACAGGGGTTGAATGGGATTGGTTAAGGGGGATCTCTGAACACGAAACCCAACGAAACGAATAAGAAATAACTCGAAAGTCGAATAAAGTTAATTAAAGTTACATACATAAATACATAATTTACATATTCAAGTTTTTTCAGAGTGGGGGGATTTCCAGTTTTTCGGTTTTATGAAGTGGAAAAGTGTTTCCAACGGGGGGGAAGAACCAGACACGAAAGAAATGACTAAACTAAAGTTAAATGGATCTTAACTTAGGGAACTGTCGGCAGAAGAGGGTCCTACTTCATGAGAAAAAAACAAAATAAAAACACCGGAATACAGTACAAGCTTTCTGGGGTGGGATTAACCCTAAGGTCGCCCATGGAAGGGTTCGTTCTCGTTCTCCCCTTGTCAGTACCCTCCCACGGGTATATGTACGTAGGTAAGATCGGGTGAACAGGGGGTCCCGTTAATTAGACACTGAATTCGGTTCAAATACATATTGATTTAATTCTTAATTCGAAGTGTCCTTCTCTGACATTGTCATAACTTAATTAATTATTAATGGTCTGGGAACTAGGAACTAGGAAAAAGGGAAGGGCTAAAGGACAAAAATACCAACTAAAAGCTCTTCCTCGTATATGGGTCAAAAGTATTTATATTTTATGATTAGCATTACTAATTTTTCCCGTAAATTTCATAATATTTTCCTTTGGAAAAGGCTTTCAATAGCTAAAGAAACATTGAGTTTGGGCGATAGAAAGAAATCTCGCAGAAAGCTCACAGGAAAAAGCTCTGAAAGCTTTGAGCTGTAAAGAGTTGACCTTGACATGCTTTCGAATACAGTTAGGTTTGTCCTTGACCTACATACACACCTGCACGCATTGCACAGAAGAACATGACCTTCAACTTGACCTTGTGTTGTCCGTCTCAGGTACATGCATATTTCCTGATTTCCTGATTTCCTGATTTCTGTTTTTCTTTTTTGCAGGTTCTCTTTTAAGTGTAAGAAATTATAAAAATAATTCTACTACCGTTACCTGCCATCAATCACTAATCCAGCAACAACACACATCACAACGAAACGTACAAAAATAAAAGTTATACTTTATATACTAGATACATAGAAAGAATATCCCCACCCCCTGTATAAGATGGACACCTTCAATGTACCTTTGCTGGCGGAGAGCACCAGCAACAGCAGCAATTATGCGACAGCAGCAGTCACAGAGGCCACAACTAGCAGCAGCCATCATCATCACCTGCAGCAGCAGCAGCATCAGCAGCAGCAGCAACAGCAACAGCAACAACATCTCATGGCCCACCATCACAAGGATCAGATGCTGGCGGCGGGAAGTAGTCCCATGCTGCCGTTCCTCAGCTATTCGCAGCTGCAGCTGCAGCAAAAGGATAATACTGCCACCAGCAGCAGCAATGGTGCAACTGCAGCATCCGAAGGAGCAGAGGCAGCAGCGGCAGCGGCAGCAATAGCCACAGATAACTTTGATGGCAGCCAATTGGATGGTGGCATCTCTCTGAGCGGCCTCTGCGAGCGCTTCTTTGTGGCCAGTCCCAATCCTCATAGCAATAGCAACATGATCCTAATGGGCACCACCACTCCAACAACCACAACAACTACCCAAAACAACAACATCAACCACAACAACAACAACAACTTGGAGGCTAAAAACGGAACCAGCCACTCAGGTGGGGGGGCTCCGCAATCGGTGCAGCGAAGCGGAGGATCAGTCATCATCCAATCGGTGACCGTTCCCTCATTTGCCAACATCCTGTTCTCCCATCGAACTTCCCAGGGCACAGCCAATGAATGCATCGATCCGTCGCTGCTGCAGAAATCCACACTGTCCAGCAGCTCCATCATAGAGTACCATCAGCTGAAGCCCCTGGCAGCGAGTGCCACCAATGCGGGGTCCGTTTCCACCACCAATTTCCTGTCCTCGAACACCGCTCAGCTGTTGGACTTCGATGTGCAAGGCACTTCCAAGGATGATAGCCATATAAGCACCACCACAACCATAGCAGGAGTGGGAATAGGTTCAGGCTCAGGATCGGGCTCGGGCTCGGGATCCGGTTCGGGTGCAGCAACGGCAACACCAACAACAACAACAATCACTGCCAATCAGACAAGAAGTTCGTTGCACAGCATCGAGGAATTGGCTGCCAGCTCCTGTGCTGCACCCAAAGCCACCCAATCAACCAATGGGAATGGCAACGAGAACCAGAGGACTACCACCAGTACAACGCATCAGCAGCAGCAGCAACAGCAACAGCAGCAGCAGCAGCAGCATCACATGCAACAAAGTGGCAACCACAGTGGATCCAATCTCAGCTCCGATGATGAGTCCGTTTCGGAGGATGAGTTCGGCCTGGAAATCGATGATCACGGAGGTAAGTCCAGATCTAAACTAATATTCCGTATATAGTATACCCGATAATCCCCTTGATCCCCCCTCCAATACTCGTATAACAGTGTTTTGGCAATATTCTGTTGCTCTGCGAAACGTCTGCAGAGCTAATAAAAATTTCAGATTTCAGGAAAAAGGATAAATACAAAGGAAAAACAAAGGAAAATGTATGCAAATTTGAGTGATAATTAAATTAAATAAAGTGAAAATAAAACGAAGTAAAGTGATTAAAATCTATAAATAATATAAAATATAAATAAATACAAAATAAAACTACGAATCAAACATGACGAGGTTTTTGTTTTTCTCTTAACTAAAAGTGTTAAAAATAAAATTATTCGTTAATATAATATAGTGTAAAGTGTTTTCAAATATTCTATAAAATGTGGACTTTAATTTAATTGGATTTTGTTATAGTTAGAAGAGGTTTATATTGTTAGTTGCATATGTTTTAAGAACCAGTTTAATTTATTTCAAGAATATACTTACAAAGGCTCGAGGCTGGCCCCCGTTTGTATCTGGGGCTCACAGGACTCCCAGCAGATACTCTTAAAGTACTGCCAGACTTGGTTTGAGGTAAAGGAATACAGAAGAAACACCTGGCTCAACGCTAAGATTCTCGATAATCAATTTCTATGTACTACATACGATACGTATCTGATGCATATCCCTAACATTTAAATACAATCTTCAAACTCAATTGATAACCAAGATGTAATCTCTATACGCATTTGTTTGGCATTCCATTTAAATCGAGTAAAACCTTGATAGTTTTCGCAAACTTGTCATTACACTACCCTCTAAAAGTCTCCTCCTCCCCGCGATTCCAGTCGCTCGTCTCGAATCTTGAATCTTTTTGTGTGCCAAGTGCAATGCTAAGTTTAAGCATATGCATACCTACCCCACCCCTCGCCAACGACTACCTCCTACCCCCTCAGTTCTTGACTCGTATGTATCTCCATGCCGTAGGATGCAGCCATAAAAATCCATTGGAAATGTCTTTAAAAAAAACAGAACAAAATGCAACTAACCTACTTTCTGGGTTTCCGATGTATGGGGAAAACGAAATTCGAATACCCTCTACAAATGTACTAGTAGTAGAATTGTTTGGCACAACACAATACCTCTAGAAATATTATCAATCCAGCGGCAAACGTAACAACTTGTGTTCAGATCTACATCAATAAACTCTTTTGGTATAAACGTAAATTAATTGTATTTTTGTGTACATACAAATGATGAAATATCATCATCAGTATGTGGATGTATGTTCCATACATTTTGTAATTGTGCCTCATATGTCCACTCCTTCCTCATCCTTTCTTTCAATCAAATGTACAGGCCTATATGGTCATATGGGAATATGTGCATTTCCGCAGAAATATATATTGAAATTCCGCAAAAAAAACCCGCAAAAATGCAGCTTAAATTTAAACAATTGGTATATTATTTGAATTAACTATTATCTGATGCAAAAGTTAATTTTTTCTGAATTTTTTTTAATAATGCTCTCTTTTTTATTATCTCCTCTAAGAATAGGGTCTCTCTAACATATTTAAGTATCTAAAAAGTATCTGGGCTTTTTTGACTTGTATTAAACAATTTTAAAAAATTACTTCGGCGGAACCGTAGAGGTTTTTACATCTAATAACTTGTAAAATGAACAATCAATATTTTGTATATTAGCAAAAAATATTTATGCAAAAAGTCTTGAACGATTCGCAGAGTTTTTTGTAATTTTGTAACCCAAGACCAACCCAACCCAAAACTTCTGTTTTCTTTAAATGTTTTGATAAATATCTTAAAAATTTTTAACTGTTTGTCGCACGCCAGCTAGGGAATGGCCAATATACCCTCCACTCACTTGTAGGGTATCCGCCGAATGCAAATGCAGAAATAGTCGCCTCAAAATCGTGATGTCAATGCGTGTTCGGCAATCAAATGAGGCAGACCAGACCGACAGACCGACAGACAGTCAGTCAGACAGTCGGACAGATGCCTGCCAAATGTTGATGAGGCACGCATACACATTTATACTGCCAGTATCTTTTTATATGTAAATGTATCTGTGAGTTGCAGTTGTTTGGCTAATGTTGAGTCAGTGGTAAATGCATATATATATATATATATATATATGTGTGTGTGTGTGTGTTTTATTGACATTCAGCAATGTCAGAAGAACCACCCTGCCCCAACCCCAACCCCAACCCCAATCGCTCCTCCTTGGCAACCTTCAATCAAAAACCAAAACAAAAACAAAAACAAAACTAAAACCCGCAAAAGTGCAGCTTAAATTGTACACTCTTTCATCCTCAGAGACAGAGGCAGAGAGAGAGAGAGAGAGAGAGAGGGAAAATGGAGCAAGGTCAGCTTGGGGCATTAGAATTTGGGTCAAGCTCAGGCGAGAATTTGTTGTTGCAGCACAGCACAGCACAGCACAGCACTCAATCGCTCGGGTAGCGTCGCGTCGCGTTGCATTGCGTTTTCTAATATTGGAGATTGGGCCCAAGGAGAAAAAACAAAAAGCGAAATTGCATAGAAATTTGAAGGTCATTGTGTGCATCAGCGCAGCGGCAGCGGCAGCGACGCCAGGCCAGGCCAGGCGTGTTCGTTCTCTCTCTCTCTCTCTCTGTCTCTCTCTGTCTGTCTCTCTTTTACACACTCTCCGCTAGCTGCTGCTCCTCTGCTGCTGTTCTGCCTCAGTTGCTTTTATTTCGCAGTCACCGCGTTGCCGCTGCCGTTGCTGCCGCCCGCCATTTGCCGGCTGACATTGACATAGATTGCAGCGTCGCTGCTGGCGTTGGCTGACGCTGCCTTGCGTCTATGGCTAGCGCCCCAAAGGATTTAAATGGGTCAAAGTCAGAGCCAGCGACGGCGACGGCGACGGCAGCGGCAGCAGCAGCTTGTTGCATGGCAAAAATAAAATAGCAAAATGCAGCAAATTGGGGCACGGCATTGACAATGCATATAGAATGCACATACATATAACGCATACATATGCATATACATATGCATGTATGTAATCCATATACTGGTTCTATCGTCGAATGCATTGCAAGGTCGCGAAATTAATGCGAAGGCTGTCGCTGTCGTAGTTAGCCAGGCCAGACCCAGAGTCTGCCCCAAGGACCTTGCCACCCACCCCCTGTCCACCCGCCTGGTGTGCGTGAACGTGTGCGTGTGCCTGCTACCTGTTCAAGGTCATTCTATATGCAAATTACGTCTGCCATTTTGTCTGATTCCCTCCCATGCTGGCCTTGGGCCTTGGGGCGGCATCGACTTTGGAAAAGGATTGCCAAGCGGCATTGGGGCAGGTTTACTCGTATACTCGTATTTTTTAAAGAAGGCTTGGTGGCATGACCCAGATGGCGATGCTTCTTAAAGCTCATGAAAGGTCAAAAATAGGAGAAAGCGGGCTTCTGAGCAAGGATTTAAATTGGATTAAATCAATATTAAACACGAATAATGTACCAGTGAGGATTGCAGATAGATCTTGCATTTGTTTATGTAATTAATCAACAATTATCTGCTAATTATGGCCTAAGATAAAACAAATTGGCTAAATTCAGATATTTCGGGGGATGGATATGGTTTGGCAAGGGGAATACGTAAGGGTAGGCTTCCCAAAAGATGGATTCAGATGGATTACACCAGGGCATTGCATCTGCAGGGATATACACGGTATTACATATGCATGAGGGGTCTTTAATGATTGCTTAGGCCTGGTTTTCGTGGGCGGCCTATTGTTGTATTCTTTTAGCTAAAACACTTGGCATACCTTGGTTAATCAATTAGCCGAGAATTTACCCAAGCAAGCGTGGAAATCCCTCAAATTCTATCCTCCACTTTGGTCATTCACACTCGCTTTATTTGTATTTCTATTTCTATTTCGAATTCGAATTTGAATTCTAATTCTTTCTCACGGTAAAGGTTGCTAAACCGCAAGTGCTGTAATGGAACCGCACTCACAGATACAAGACAGACAGATACACCGACACAACAAATAGGGGGGCTTAGTCAAGCGATCACAAAACAGAAATCTTGTAAATGCAATCAAGGATGGAACATTGAACAAAAGTGCATAGAAATATCAAGTTTTGGTTGCCGCCTGCCCTCAAGAACCATTCAATGGAAACAAACAATAACACGAAAAAAACAACTGAACAATACTCGTGATAATGATAATGAAAGCAATTAAAGGAGGCGATTGGTTGGATGGATGGATGGATGGATGGATGGTGCAGGTAAAGGGGCTCTCAGGGGGGCTAGCTCTGTGCTAATTGTTTAACTAAGTGAATAGTAATTAGGGGGTGGTAGCGGCCTGGCAAAGGAATGTTTTTCCTTCAATGGAAACACACAGTTTAGTGTTTTTTCAAATGAGATTTTCCGGTCTGATGAATTGTTGAACTTTTGATGGGTTTCCGTTGAAATTAGGTAGAATTACACAGCCATGAGAGAGACTTAATATATTTATATATACATATATGTAAATTACACTGTATAATATATATATATATGTTTATGTTTGGGGCTTTCGGCTGGCTATAGTTTCTTTGGAAGGACATTTGATAGATACAAGGACTTCAGAGTTAGGTATGTATCAAAAGTTGTATTGTTTGAAATATGTTTAATTGTTATTGGAATTGGAATTTTTTCAGAATTGATATTGGTTCGCTGTTTGATAGTTCTGTGGATCTATAACGCACCTTACTTTCAAATTAATCAAAAGCTAGTGTGAAGTAGTTTTCTTCCTTTCCCCATTAGCTTTGTGTAATAGCATCTGGCGTTTTTTTAGAAGATAGACCCAAGCAGACCCAATTTTCTGCTCCAACTCATGTTTTATACGGCTTTTGTATATTCCCAGCATGAAACCTCATATGCAGAAGCTTAATGGATTCAGCTCCGGAAAGGAAACAGACTAAAAAAAGGAGTCTTTCATATAGCAGATACGGTCCCAAAACCAGAACAGATATCGCTCTTTGATACCTTTTTTGTGCTTTCCTATTAGCTGCAATGTTTACCATGTTTTTCGCAAATAAACTATGATTTTCTGTGATGATCTGAGGTTTTCTTTGCAGCAGAAACAACTTTGTGTCTCTGTCAGCTTGGGTGTCTTTCCTGCGACATATTTTGCTGACCCTCAATGAGACTTAAGATGTTTTTTTTTTTAGCTTTCATACGGCTTAAATGTAGCTTCTTTGGCCATTTTTCTTCTTTCCAAAAACTGCATAGCTTCTCCCTATTTTCACCATCCCTTTGTGGGATTATGTGAAGACTTTCAGTTTCCTTGAACCGGGCTACAGTGCATTACAAAATCTTACGATTAGCTCCTAAAATTATGATATTTTTTTTGGTTTTCTTGCAATTCGAATTAGTGAACTTATTTCATAATAAACTTTAGAATCTCGACAACTATTAGGGGGCCTTTAAAGATCCTGTGGAAGAGCTGCCACAGATAGACCTACATATGCCCTTTTCCATGTAAATGCATCTTCTAAAAAAACTCTTCATATTTTCCCTTTTTCAAAAAGCCATATTTTTTCCCATCTCAAAAGCTGTTCTCCCTTCAATAAAAAAATATTTTGTTAAATATAATATTAGGTATTATTTAATACGTATATGTGTGTACCTGTACCTTACCTGCCTATCATTATGCCATTAAAACAGCGAGTTTGTATTTGTTTTATGTATAATGCATATTACAAATGTTTAATTGTTTTTTTTCTTTATTTTCTTTTTGCATTGTTTAGTATTTTTGTTGTTGCTTTGACCATTTTATTGTTGTTTTTCATGTACATTGTACGTATAGTAGTATTTGCTGTTAACCTTAGCTCGAATGAGAAAATGCCATTGAGAGTGTCTGGACGAGACGGGGGACGGGACGGGTGGGGAGTCGTCGCTGTCTGCCTCCTCTGACAATCCCCTGCCGTCTGCCTCCCTTCTAGTGGAAAAGTGTGCTAATGGGTCGCCAGTTGACCCTGTGCCACTTTTCCCTCTGCTTGCAACGCTGTCGACGCTGGCAGCGCTGTTGTGCACTAATTTTGCAATATTCTACTAGTGGGATGGGATGGCATGGGGGATGGTGGGATCTGGCAGATAGAGAGGGAGAGAGAGCGCATTGATTTTTAATTTTTTTGTTTTTGTTTAATTTTGTTTTGTTTTGCAGCAAAAGTTGATTCTCATTTGCTCTTGCTATCTCTGTTGCTCATCGGTATCTCGTCCCGCCCTCTCTTTCGCTTCACCCTAATGCATTATCGTGGGTAGGGGTAGGGGTAGGGGGAGCGGCAACGCCCTGACCTAGTTGCATTCTCAGTTCTCGGGCATTATTCTCGATTCTATTTTCTTTATATTTATTTATTTATTCAGTAATTGCTTAATGTACAATTCTACGACAACAATGCGTTAAATATATTACATTTAAAAATTAAAAAAATAAATTAGTGTTCTCCATGTACCTATCCTTTGGAATATCCTTTGCCACACCGTATCCCCTGTAATTTCTATTGTTTGACAGTATTTCATTTGTGTTCTTTTTCTTTCCTCTTAGGAAAAATCAAACTAAATTGATTTAAACTGAATTTAGAGATTTGTTCTTTGATTCGTTTCGTTTTTCAATTATTTGTTGCTTTATTTGTTAATCACGTAACTCGTTTCGTTTGGGCCTTTTCCTATGTTTTCTTCTCTTCCGCTCTCTCTCTCCCTCTCTCTCTCTTTGTCTCTGTTTCGCGGAATTGCGTTGTAATATTTACCACGAACATCAGAAGCGTGGCAGAAGTAGACACCGACATCCCATATGTACTACAATGCGGCTCTCATTTGCCTTATCTATTCCTTATCGCGTACGTATACGTAATATGGGATATTTATTGTTTGAATTTTGAATTACGTATACGTCATGTGTGCGGGGCCCCACTTCCACTGATAGGGTATCAAAAAAAAAAAAAACTACATACATAATTATACAGCGGAGTGGAAGGAAAATCAATACTTAACCCAAATTCGGATGATTTACAATTAATGGCCTTGATCGATGCCTAATTGATTTATTTGCCGAACAATCGATATGCTTTAATTGATCAAACAAATTGATAAGCAGAGTTTAAATTTAGATGGTAATGACTGTTGGAAATCTAAGCAAAGTACTTTCTGAAGCATTTTCAAGCCTTCAGTCACTTGAAAAACCCCACGAAAATTTCCACAAAGCAGAAATGTAAGAAATATTCAAATATTCTACTTAAATATAAGTTTATGTTCTACTTGGACCCCCTCAGGACCGACACGACACCATGGCCGAATCAGCTGCCATACAGCCGGAAGGATTGCCTGCCTGCTTGGAGTGAGGAAGGACATTGAGTATGGTCAATGATAGGCAACAAAATTTGAGAAATGTTTACTGTTTGACTCGATTTTCAGCTTTGAAGCCCCTCACCTAGTCTCCATCCCTCGATTCCCCTTCGAAATGAATTTCCCAAGTAGCGCATTCAACGGTCGCCCAAGTTAAACCATTTTCAATCTTCCAGTCACAACTACACACACAAATAGTTTATTCTTAACAAAAAAAAAGTTAAAATTTGTTTTGCCGCCCCACACACACAGGAACACACACGAACACACTGGCGGAGCTTTTGCCGGCCCGCGAGCTTTTGCAGCGCGTGCATGTGTGTGTGTGGGATTGTGATGCGTGCCTGTGGCTGTGTGCGTACGCGTGTAGAGTGCTTGCATAGTTGAGGGGCGCGCGCGCCAACTGCAAAACGAAAAGCAAACTTTAAGCGATCCGATCCGATCCGATCCTCAAACACAGCAGAACAGAACGTAGACAAGAGATGGCGAAAGGAGATAAAGATGCATACATACACAGACGATGCCCATTCGGATACAGACACGAAAATGTGGCAGAAACTGGAAAAGCTTTCCAGCATAGCATGCAAGTACGTAGTAGAGTGTAGGGGAGAGCAATGCAAACTAAAGAAAAAACAACAACAACCTAGACATGTGAGCTTTTTTCAACCAAAGCTCCAACAAATGGAAAACAGAAAGGGAGAGAGAGAAAGACAGGGAGGGAGAAACACACACAGAAAAACCAATACTGAAACAAGAACAAGAACAAGAACAACTCTTGCAGTTTAGGTAAATGGGTCGGTCAACGTCAGCAGCGGCGCCAGCAGAGAGGGGACAGAAAACGCACGGTAGAGAGCGAGAAAGAGAGAGAGTGGCTGAGAAAGAGACACTGAGTTGTTTACACTTATCGCCCTTACCTTATCTATCGCGTATGCCACATTCCCTGTTCACATATCATTTCAATTCAATTGCATTTTGATACCCTCCTGAAGAGGGTACTTCGATTTTTCATCAAAGTCAACTAGGCCTTCAGTTCCGAAAGTTTCCTTATCCTGGTATGTAAAGCTAATTCTCAGATCGGAGCCGCAAAGATCGGATTACTATATACTCAATATTCCAGTGCAACCCAGTATATTGTTCTGAAACGGCCTCAGGTACGATAGAGTATCTAAAGGGTATCTAAATCTTCGGCACCAAGTCTTTTTTGTTGCTTCATTACTTAATTCACAAAAAATGCTGTCCATTGCATTTTTTGTTGCTGTATTCCTCCCCCCTATCCTCGCCCCCTATCCTCGCCCTCTTTCTTCTGTTTCACTTATTTTTGTTGGTTTTATTTTAATTTTTTTTTATTTATGTACTTACTTATTTTTGTTTGTTTCAGCTCCCTTGCTTTTATTTGCTTTGTGAAATTGTTGCGGCAGGTCTTGACTGTTTTGTTTCTGTTTTTGTTTTTATTATTGCCTTTTGCGATTTTTTTGTACTCCCTCAGGCAGTACTTACTGCAAGGTAGAGCGTAGAGCGTGGAGGAGGGGGTGTGCGCGGTTACTTATTTATGAAGCAATTATGTATATTTATGATTTTTTGAGTTGTAAATTTAAAATGCTTTCAAATGCTCAAATTGCTTTTGTCAAGAGGGGGTCAGAGGGGAAGGCTGAAGGGGCTTATTACCCAAGAGTCGAGAGCCAAGAGCCAAGAGCCAAGAGCTGGGTGGTCGGTCGTATGTGTGGATTTTGGGCCTGGAAATCCCCAAAATTGAACAAGGGAATTTTTGGGCACCCCAGCAAATTGGTTTTCTCTCTCTCTCGCATCCAATTTCTTTGAAGGATCGAGAAGAATATGGAATATATTCAGTCTGAATAATTTGGCTAAATAATTTCGTATTACATTTTCTTCTATTTCTATTTCAAAATTAATTTTCTTGATGAAAAAACAGAAGAAAAAAGAAACTTTTGATTTCAGTTTCCCATACCGGGAATTGAACCCGGGCCTCCCGGGTGAGAGCCGGGTATCCTAACCACTAGACAATATGGGATTGACATTCACACAGGATATCCAGCACTACAAAAATATACATAGATAGATGTTTCTCTTTTTCGGCAATGAAATTGTCTCCACAGCACATATTTCTACTATTCTTCTACTGCTTCCTTCTTTTGGTTTCGTTTCCTCTATTTCTTACTCAAAAGATTTTCCAAAATATTTCCACCAGTCACGTGATTCGACACACAAGGTCGTAAATTTATTTTAAAAATATTCAATCATGTTGGAATCTAGATTTCGTAATATGAAAGACCTTTGAATAAATATCAAAATTTGTATACAAATTTTTATAGCAAATAACGAAATAATTTACACCCCGAATTATACCTATCTCTCTCTCTTTGTGTGTGTGTGGTGTGATGTAACCATGGTTTTTTTTCTTCTGTTGTTGTCACTCTTCTCATACAATATTTAAATAAGCAAGAAATACTCGTATTTTGGGTGGAGGCAGGTGGGGTGGTGGGGAGGTGGTCTGGGGTGCGTTTTTTTATATACAATATGTTTATTTATTTTTATAATTTGCTTACAATTTAAGGTGTTTCTTGTTGCTGCTTTTGGCGCTGTTTTGTTTTTTGCTTTTCCCTGCCTTTTCCACTGTCTGGCGTTGCTTTACCCCCAAACAGCCCCCCACTCCATTTGCCTGCTGCTGCTTCTTTTCAGTTTCGTCTTATCTGCTGATACGAAACGAAGGCGACACGAAGTACTTGGAGAGCCGAAGTGTGACCAAAGCTTTCAGTTTCGTTCGTTTCTTATGCGGTGTAAGTGTGTGTGTGTCTCTGTATGTGTGTGTGTGTGTGTGCTTGTGGCAGCCATCGTTGTTGTTGATTGTAGCTTTTGATAGCGCTGACCCACTTTGACTATTTGCATGGCCTACTGCACTTGGCCAAGTTTTTGTCTCGCTCTGTCACACACATGACCGAAAATGAGTGTTAGAGCGAGATG
The DNA here is from genome assembly GCA_008121275.1 of Drosophila lowei. Taxonomy (NCBI): domain Eukaryota; kingdom Metazoa; phylum Arthropoda; class Insecta; order Diptera; family Drosophilidae; genus Drosophila; species Drosophila lowei. The sequence continues at coordinate 21,527,279 of CM017781.1, read as the reverse complement.
GATGGATGCCTCCCCCCTCTCCTTCAATATATGGAATATTTCGATTTTTTTGGCTTACATTTGAAAAGGTTATAGATAGTAGTACTCGTACATATCGTGTATATCCGAATAAGATTACTCACACGCATTTTGCATACCCTCGATCTCCATCTCCCTCTCTCTCTATATCTCTGTCATACATATTTGTCGCAATCATTAGTTGGGAAATTTAGATCATGGCAGCAATACGACAAACACAAGACACGGGAAACCCTAACAGAATGGAAAATATGTATGTACAGATGGAACAACTATTTTCAAAACATTATAGATCAAATCTGAACCTATAGGATTAAATCCTATTCCACCATAAGGTACATGTGTATGTTTTATTGGAGCATGTAATTTGTGGCTTTAGCTTTTCACGCGCACTTACATAATACGCCTAATGTCTGTCTATCTGTGTGTCTACTGTTCAGACATTGCACACCAAAAGATACTGAGCAAAAATTGCGTAAATTCGTTTTGTGCGTTTATTTTCGAAATCAATTTTTATTCGGTTTTTGTAATTTGTAAACTTTTATTCCATTTTACTGTTTGGATTGGATTAATTGAATACGGAATAAGAAGAATATTTTTGGGAAGTGCATGAATTCGCGAGGAACAATTTCTTGTATAGAATAAATAAAAGTACGAGTATAACACGAGTTATTATAATAGTAAAAGGTATGTTTCCAACATACTTTGAATCTTTCAACTGGGAACCTGGTTTTCCACATCACTAAGGGATCCTACGCTTTGTTTGAATATAAGGAACGGATGAAAGGACTTTTACGTCTACTTCATACAAGTTGTCCTAAGTTGTCTGCATTCTCTTTTGTTTGTAGCTGTTTGCTGCCAAAATCCAACTTCAAAGCGTGATGAAAATTCTTTGGTTTATCCCTGAGCCCGTCTTACGGTTTTTTTCTGAATAAAAACCCTTCACTTGGCAAGCAAATTAATTAGTTTTGACATCGTTTAACTTTAACCCCAAAGTGGTTGACATCGTCATTGCCATTTTGTCATCATCATCAGCATCTCATCGCTCCAGCCACCACCGTCATTCCTCTCCATTGTCAACCTGCACATGTATTTGTCCTTCACTCGAATTACAATTGCAGTGTACAAATAAAAATGTAAAAAATATAAAGATATTTCAATTGTTGTTGGTTTTATGACTTGCCTAAAGTTAAAGTTGATTAAAACCTTTAAGAGAGACCTTTTTATGGCTAAAACGTTGCTTTTGCTGTTTTTCTGTTTTTTAGCTGTTTGTTTTTGTTTGTTGTGTGTGTGTGTGTGTGTGTGTTTTGTTTTCAGTTTGTAATGTTGCATCAACACTTGATCTCAAAGGACACATGTGGTGCACTTGTTTCTTTCGGCTACCCTCCTATGGCAGACCCCCCGCCCTGCTTTGTAAACTGGGTCAATGCAATTTGGGTCACCTAGATTTGATTACCAAACCAAGAGCCAAGAGCCAAGAGTCGTTCAGTGGTTCGGTTCACCCAAGCCAAGCACAAGCCGAGTGCGCTCTCTATCCATATCTTTCTCTCTTTCTATATATGTACACTCTATGTGCATATATGTTCTCTCTGTCTCTCTCTCTCTCCTTCTGTGGGTGTAGAAGTATTATATATCTAGTACATGCTGCTGTAGCACACAGCTGCGTGTGAGTGATGGGTGGACTGGATGTGGAGGAGGAGGAAAAGGACCAAAGTGGGGGTAAATGGAAATCAGAAAACATAAAACAGAAAACCGAGAACAGGGATGGGGTGTATACATATGTATGTATGTACATATGTAGGATGCATCGCCAATATGTATCACAAAAGTGCTGTTAAAGAGATAACGGATGCAATGAAGGAAGGAATTGCCGGAGAATGTGCCAATCAAATTGTTCTAGAAAGGATACAATCGCTCGATAGGGAAATGTCATTGAAATTGACAGAGAGGAACTTGCAAAGAGGAAAACGAAACGATGAAACGATGAACCGATTGGAGGAAGAATAGACTCAAATCTGAAACAAGGAAATGGCAAAGAGTTTAGGATACGAATAGGGAAGAGGATAAAGGGATTGGGCCTAGGATCAAACAACAGTTGTATGATTAATGGAAATTTTGAACAGTAGTGGCCGCAGAAACTCATCGAAGAATCCTACCCAGCTTAAGCCACAAAATTGAAAACCATTCAAGTGGCTGATACGTGCAACACCATCGAAATAAACCCCTCCGAAATGGGTCACACACTCAAACACACAGACCAGACCATTAACACACCGAATAGTACCCCCCGAGCCCATTACCCATTCGGTATTCACTCCAAAGCAATACCAAAATTCAACCATATGGCGCATCGATGCGAGTACAATGGGACTTTCCCCTCACAAAAACAAAACTGAAGGAAAACGAACGTATGACGAACCGAAGCGACAAAATTTAACGTAAATTGATGAAATTGATTGGAAAAACGTAGTCAGAAGGCAACAACGGGGCAACAGTAACAAAATATAACCAAAATGTATTTCAAAATACAAAGCGAAACAGAAACAAAACCGAAACCGAAAACGAAAAAAAAAAACGAAAGTGCGTGCGATGAATAAGGAAAATTGCGCAAACGATCGTGAATGCTTCAAACTGTTTATTGCCTCGGATACCCTTACAAAGAGTATTATGATTGCGTTGGGGTTTTTGGAATAAAACGAAGTACATCTGTTGCCATCGGAGCTTCTATAAAGCGGCACCAAAATCTTGTTCTTAACTTGTTTCAAAATAGTTGAACTCGAATTGTAGAGGTATATTTCATAGACTAAAGACAAAAGAGGATGTAAAATACCTATTCTTGCGGATCCCGCTTTGTTTGCTGTTATTGTTATTCGTTATACCATAAGTCGTAGAGTACATCGTACAAATTTCATGTATCTATTCGCTCGGAAGACGAGAGAAATATTGGATCATCGAGGATCATTAACAACAAAACACATAGCTCTCATAGAAACGATTTATCCGATCGTCAAGGGTATCTAAAGCTTCGTCTTACGAAATTCTGTGTCTTTTGCTTTGGTTTTGTTGTTGCCCTTTGCACGCACCGCAAAGCTGCCAAAAAAAACTATCAGCAGTGAGACAGAAAGAGACTGTGTATAAAGAGAGATGGAGATAGAGATAAAGAAAGAGATTGTGTGAGTGTGAGTGTGAGTGGGTTTTGGGGGGGATGGGATGGGATGTGAAGCATAAACACAAAAAGTGCGTGAGCTTTTTTTTTATTTTGTGGGTTTTGCTTTTGTGGCATTTTCAGCATTTTTTGTTGGGTTAGGTTCAATGTGGAATGGCCCCAGAGAGAGGGAGCGGCAAAGAGCGAGAGTGAGAGAGAGAGAGAGAGTGTGGGGATGGGTGAGAGAGAGGTAGGTGCGTGTGGGGCGTGAATTGCTATTGCGTATGCCGCTCTGTGTGTGCGTGAAGCGTTCGTTTCGCTGTTCATGTGGGAATCGCTCATTGCGGTTTCGGGTTTTTCTTTTTTAGTGTATTGTATATTTTACTAAAAAAAAAGCTCCATGCAGCGTCTGCTGCTCTCCCTCTCTCTCTGTCGCTTACGCACAGCACAGCACAGCACAGTCTTCTCCTGCTCGTTTTCATTTTCATTATTTCTGTTTCTTTATTATTTTTTGTTTCTGTGTCGATTGCGTTGTTGAATATTTCCACTTTGTTTATATAATTTTAATCAAAAAAAAAAAAAAAAAAAAAAAGTATATATGTATGCGTGTATACAGACATATACATATGTGTGTGTACGTAAAAAGCTTCCCCAAAAGTGGGTCAGTGGGTCACCATATCTAACAACGAGGCAGGCGGCGGGTGGCGGGTGGCGGGCGGCGGGCGGGCAGCAACGCCAACGTCGCAGTCATCGTCTCTGACAGCAGCCAGACGTAGCCAATTTTTTATATCACTTTTATACAGATTTGTTTTTTTTTTTTTTTTTTTTTTTTTTCTTTTGGATTTGTCTTGGGCTCTTCTTTGGTCTGTTTCTGGCCTGGTCAGAACTGTTCGCTGTGTCTGTTCTTTTTCGAAAATGGTTCAGAAAACTTTGCAAAATTAATTATAAATAGTTTTGGCATTTTAATCGCCGGGCTTTTCGGTTTTAGCGGTGGGGTCGCCTTTTGATATTTTGAGTAAATATTTATTTGTTGTTGTTTGGTTTGGGAACATGAAAGGGACTTACAAGATTATTTTGGAATGCCAAAATGTTGGCAATGTTAAAGCACACATCATCTCCTCTCTCTCCGATAAGATACATATTTGCATTTTTCCGATTCATAAATCTGCTCAGCTTTAGCATCGGATTCGGTATCGCGGAGATCTAGCCTGTGCCAAAAACCTCAAAAACCGCAGAGAATCAACAACAACAAGCTGCTTTATGAAAACCGCAGCGGAAAAAAGCCATTCAAATGTGAATTGAAAATGGTCAAAACTGTGTGTTGGTTTGTTTAATTATTGCTGTTTGAGCCCCAAGGTGGCTGCAGTCCACATTCAACAACAATAACCAGACAACCAGAGAAAAAACCGCACAGGCCAACGCGTGTCTGCCTAATTGGGCAGATTTTCCTTTTCGTTGTTGTCAAACAATTAACATTAAACACATTTATATTATTTATACATGAAGTACCATGCCTGGCTTGTCTGCCATTTATTAACATTAAAAATGAATTTAAAAGTATCTTCGAATATGCTCAAAAAATGTGCAGACAAGACACAACAAATGCTCGATTCAAAGATAAAAGACGGCGGTGTCTCAGAGGGGCTACAAAGCAAAAAGCATTATGTTCATCTTGTTAGTTACACTCTTTTATTTTATTTATGGTTTTTTTGATTTATAAAACGGGCTTTAAAAAAGGAATCGTCATAAATTTACGGGCCCACTGATAAATAAATTGATTTAGCCAAGGCACATACAAAAATTACAGAAAAAATACTACCACATAGCTTTTAAATACCAGAAATATCAGAAATTAGAAGATGCCTTAACAGATTGGGAAAACACTAAAAATCATGGCATAGGGACATAAGGAAATATTTTTTAACAAATTCCACAAAAATACTTATTATGAAAAGCACAAAAAATACCAAGTATCACAGTGCTTTTAATTTGACCCAAATTCCACATAGAAGGTCCTAGAATCCATGCCACTCCACCACCCAGCACCCACCAACCACCAACCACCCCCACCCCCACTACAGTTCTTTTCTTTGCACCTTCCTGTGTTCCCCCCTTTGGTTCTCGTTATCCTTTTACCCTTCTCCCAGTCTCAGTTCTTCAACGAGCGCGAATGCATCTCATTTGTTTCTACGCATCAGGCGGTAGGGGTCTCAAAGGATCTCTCTCTCTCTCTCTCTTTCACGCTCTCTCTGCTTCGCTCTCCCACGCGCTGCTCGAAACGCGCATTGCATTTTAAGCAGAAAACACCCGACGCCAGCCACCCAGGCCCCCACCTCCCTGGCCTACACTCTGTTCGGCTGCAATTGTTTTTGTGGCCTCGTGACCTACTTTCGAGCTTCGTCAACTGCAACGACAGCGGCGGGGCAGAGGTAGAGTGAAGAGTGACAGAGCAGCCGACTGCGAAGCGAAGCTCTCTGCTGCTGTTGCTGTTGCTGCTGCTGCTGCTGTTGCGCTGCTGCCGGTGAAGAGCGCGTGAGACGTTTTAAATGAATTGCAGTCTCTGTTTATCTGTATGTATTTGTGCATGTCTGTGCATGTTTCTGTTTCTGTTTCTGTTTCGTATTTTGCACAAATAAGAAGCAGGGGAAGGAGAAGAAGAAGAAGAAGAACCCAATCGGCACCATAAAAATCGAGCAAAATCAACAACAAAGACGAGAATTGCATTGAGAAATGCGAAAAAAGGAGAATAAAAATTGTATTTTTACGACGATTTTCTGTTTATTTTGAATGCAATTCAAATTCCACACGAGAATTAGTCAGCAATTAGCATGTGCCCCAAAGGGGTGGGTGCGAAAGAGAGAGGCAGCCAGGCAGCACGAGAGGCTGAAATACAGGGTGGACACGGGCAAAGGGGTGCCCACTCAGTGTGTGTAAATGGGTAAAATGAAAAGGAACACAGATATGGAAATGCAATGAAATGTAACAAAGGAAAGATATAGTAAATTATAACAAAGAAGAGAGCTGCGGATGGGGAAAAGTAGATCTTATACAAAGGCTTCAAAAATACTTAGTACTGTGAAAAGATCCCCATAGATCGATCCACGGCACCCACCCCCACCCATCAAAAAAACCACAAACAACTGTTTTCATACCAGCCCAGAGAGGAAATATTGATTATAATAAATAAATAGCATAAAGCAGAGCGCAATCAGAAACCGCATCGTACCGGCCTGGCCTGGCCTGGGCCACACCTGTTTCGCCTCGATTCGATTTTTGATGATGATATTCCCATGACGGGCGACATATAGACAGACGTCGGCAGCTAGGCAGCTATGCTGCTGATCTAAAAATTAAACAAAATAAATAAATAAATAACCATCGTCTGACCTCATTACAAATGCGCTATAATAAATATATAAAATAAATATAATAATTGCGAATGAAATTATCAAAATATACCACAGGCAAATTAAATATGAAATATTGTGTAATTTATTAGCGTTAATTAATTTAATTTTACAGAATGAGGGTGGTATAGAGAGAGGGAGAGTGAGAGAGAGAGAGAGGGGTGGTGTTTTGAAATTTATTGCGCATTGAAAAAGTGCACTCCAACTAAATTGTAAAAATATATATTACAAGTCGCTGGGTAGTAGAAATACACTAAAAAAAACAACGATTTAAGGAAAATACGTAATATTTCTTAGAAAATGTATTTGTTTATTTGATGTCTGGGAGTCACCTATAGATTGAAGTCTGTCAGGGTCCGTCCAGGTCCATTGGCTTTTCTTAGAAATAATTTTTAAATTAAAAGATAGTCCAATCGTCATCTGTATTGAAACTTGAAGCAGCTGATTTGCTTTGGTGCTGGGGTGTTCCTTCGAAGAATCCGGAACGCATACTTTCTCTAACGAAAAGGAAATGTGTGGCCTACTATTTCTCTGAGTGTATAGTACTATATAGGAATATACAATTATACAAATCTACATTAAGCTGACCTCCCTCCTCCCCAGCGGGCGAGCGGTTGCGAGGGGAGCAACTGAGGCAGCGGCGTCGACGGCGGCGGTGGCGGCGGCGAATTGCGGTCGAAACCGTCCCTGGGCGAATCTATCTGTTCATGTGTGTGTTTGTTTGCATCTGTGTGCTTATGTCTGTTTGTATGCATGTGTGTGTGTGTGTGTGTGTGCGGCATATGAAAAGTGTGTCAAGGTTTTTTGAATAATATTTTGTGCAGCGTTAACGCGACGTCAGCGCTCGACGTGACGCGACGCTGGCGCAGAGAAAACGTTGCTGTTGCTTCTGCTGCTGCTGCTGCCGCTGCTCTCGATTGTTGTTGCTGCTGCTGCTGGCATTTGTTGTAATCGCCATGTTTGCTCTTTTCTTTGACTGTGTGTGTGTGTGTGTGTGTGTGTGGAAGAGTGTGATGGCTGTCGTCCTCCTCCCTGCCTCCTCTTTGTGCTTGCCTTGTAATGCTGTCCTCCTCATTCTCCTCCCCCTCCTCCCACTCTTCACTTTGTATTTGCTCATTTAACGCTGTCATCGTTTCTTCTGTCTCTCTCTCTCTGTCTTTCTTTTGCTCGTATTTATTCTTCTGATTATTTCTCTATTTTTCTCTTATTTCTTCTCTCTGTGTTTTATTCTTATTTAATTGCTATTTAATTTATGATTTATTGTTAATTTTTTTATGAATTCTCTTTATTCTTCGACTTCGTTCCATTTATAGTACAATACTGTACTGTATTTATTTTTTATTTAATTGGGTTTATTTGTCAACCAAGCGTTTCTCCTCTCTCTTGCATCTTGTCTCTCTCTCTCTCTCTGTCTGTCTGTGTTCCCATTTAGAGCAGAAAGGGAGCCACTGATAAGAAAAGAAAAGCAAAGAAAGAAAGAAAAACTGATTGTAATGGTGTAATCGGAATGTGGGCGTCTGGGTGGGGGCGGTTGATTTATTTATAGGGGGGGATATACATTTTTTAGATTGGGGTAGGTTTAATCTGGTGGAAATTCCCCTCCGTTGGCATAACCGAACCGAACCGCACACCGAAACACCGAAACTACAACCATTTTGACAGTCTCCCAATTAGCGTGTTGAACCGAACCAAACCTCAAGCAGATGTTTGACTAAGTCGATTATTTATGGCAGCAAAGTTTCCCTTGGCAACAGACTCTAATCCGTATCACCTAAGACTGGAATGGACTACAGGTAAAGCCCTCTTGGCCAATCACGGGAGTACAGAAATCATAGCTATGAAGTTTCTGGTTTGAAATTGGGACAACTTTAATCCAAAAAGGACGCAATAAATAATGTTACAGAAAACCACTGAAGGAAACTGTCCCTGTCCGTCGAAGAGATCTCTCACTGTACCAGCAGATGTATTATTGGTAGGCCCGATTTCCGCTCTACCACCCCCCACCCCCTCCTCCCAGCACACATACACACGTGCGTCCCACAAAATTTCCCATTGACCCATTAACATGGAAAACAGAAAGCGAAACAGAAACAGAAACAGTGGCTGAGGCAGAGGCAGAGGGCACAAGAGGAAGCGAAATACATACAAACGTATGTAAAAATAGAGTTCGGAACCTATCCTAAGGCTTTTGGTGTTGTTGTGCCGCCACAACCAGCAACCCCCCACCAGCCACCCCGCTGTGAGAGCAGCAGAGCAGCAACAACAACCTGCACCAACATGGCAACAGTTTTTCGTTACAGCATAAAATGTCTCTATTCCCTCCCCTTCACACTCCCCATCAGACCCAATATACACCTCCTTGTCTGCCCTCAAACAAATTTATTAGCACGCACAGAAAGGGGGCCAGAGAGAGAGAGAGAGAGAGAGAGGCAGCGGCATAGGCATAAAAGCTGAAACGAAATCGAAATTAATCTCTCTAACATAGACCTGAATCTCTACAACAAAAAAGTAGGTCAACTGTGGCAGCGACGCCAACGCCAGCAGCAGTAGCAGCAGCAGCGGCGGCGGCAGCAGCAGCAGCGAGCGAACGTCGTCGTTGTCGTCTTCGTCACACACACAGCAAGACACTTTCACTTATTACATTATTCAGGCGGCCCCAAAACGCCAAAGAGAGGCGGAGAGAAGCGCTCAATGCGCCTAGTGGGCGAAACTCGTTCGGGTGTCTGCTCTCTCGCTCTCGTTTTACTTCGCTGGCAACGACGCTGGCAGCGCTGCCTGATGTCGATTATTTCATACTGAAAGCAAAAGTGATCTGAAGCAGCGAGAGAGATAGAGAGAGCGAGCGTCGTCATCGTTGTCGTCGTCGTCGTCGTCGCCTCTCTCAATGTGCATTCCACCTCCCCGTGTCCGTCCCCTACATTGCCGGCCTGCCAAGCTGGGGAAAAATGTTACAAGGTTTCGTTTCAGGTTAAGACGAGTTTTTTTTTCTTCTCTTCTTTTTTGTTGTTGTTTTTTGTTTTTGCTTTGAGTCAACTTAATATATTTTTTGTGTGTTTTTTTTTTGGGTTTCTTGTTGCTTGTCTGTCGGTTTTGTATTTTGTATTTTCTAAATTTAGCTGATATTTTTGTATTGTATGTATGTATCTTTGTGTGTGTGTGTGTGTGTATCTTTGTTTTGCTTCGACTGCGATGACGACAGCCGACGACGAGACAGAGCTATGGCCACAGAGAGGGGTGCGGTTGGGGGAATGTGGGAGAGGGAACCCGTGCGTCGTCGTCGTTGGAATAAGTGACCTGCCCCATTTGAAATTTGTTTGCGGCTGCCTGTTTCTTCAGTGGTTGTTGTTGTTGTTGTGGTTGTTGGAATAAATTGGAATGGTTTGGAATACGTTGGAATGGCATATGGGATCAGGGGTATCCCATATGATAGTTTGTGGGGGGGATGGGTGATCACCGATCGTTGATAGAATGTTGAAAGTTGAGCTCTTGGAGGTGGGTAGGTTGGATGATCCCTGATTGTTGATGGCTCCTTCTTCTCCTGGAAAGCCTTGTTGGAGGTCAAGATCGAAGATTAAAGATCGATTTTTTATTCAACGAAATTTAATAATTTTTGAATTGTAACGATTATTGATGGAATGGTTTACGATAGCATTTACTACTAATTTTTCTACACTTTTTGGGCGGGAGGGATGTGGAGCATAATCTTCCTGATCAAAACACATTCTTTTATCTATTGATCATTGATCATTTAATATTCGCAGCAAAGGACGGAAAACTAATCAATTTTCCAGAGTTCCACTGGCTCAAAAAAGTTTCGCCACCACGCGAGCGAGCCCTTCTCTTGCCCACTGCCCCATCAGTCACTGCCCCAAAGAAAATAGTCAGTACAGTTGAGTACAGTGGGGCCCAAGAGTCAGGCAACGCTGACCCAAACATATGACCAAAATGACTAAAAATAAAGCGAAATGTCTTACAAAATGCGAGGCTTTGGGCCTTAAAGTCAACGTGAAATATTTGGCAATCGACACATAAATTAAAATGGCCAGGCCCCCTCCCCCTACAAGCCCCCTACAAGCCCCCCACAAGCCCCTTTGGAAATGTTCAGAATTAAGCCGAAGCCGACAAAATAAATGAAAATTAACTGTAGATTGCGTAAAGACAAAAAACCCCAAAAAATACAAATAAAATAAAACAGACAAAACCTTCAGCGGTACGGGGCACACAAATGACCAGCGCTCAAACCCCGTTCCGATCCGAATCGGATTCCAAATCTGATTCAGTGACCAAAAAAAAAAAAAAAAACAACAACAGCAATAACACTAGGAAAATGCAGTTGAAACAACAATTGAAGACAATTTTGGTGACTTTTTGTATGCGGGGCACGTTTCAGGTAAATTTTATACGTTTAATGTTTTATTATGAAATTAAACGAAGGCAGCCAAAAACCTGGCCAGAGTCACCGTCATTCGTCAGTCAGTCTGTCTGTCTGTCCGTCTGTCATTCCCTGAGCCATTCCGTCAGTCAATCAGTTGGTCATTCCTTCAGTCAATCACTGTACAGTGGGTCCGTGTCCGATTCCAAGTCGCGTCATCGCCGAAATACCAGAATACTCGTTGTATGCTGTATGCTTCAAAATTTACCGTGCTTTTCCACCACACGACATTAACATTTGTGCCACCAGCGCAGTCGCAGGCGCAGGCGACAAAGCGGCGGAGCGACAGTCGGACGGACAGGCTTACGGACAGATCGTCAGATGTGGGGGATGGCTGCTGGTGGCTGCTGGTGGCAAGCAACAGTTTTGTTTCTTATTTTTTGGCAGTCAAGCACACATTTCTGTTTTTTTGCTGGGCTTCAACGACAACCAGCTAAAGTGTCGAGATTGACATGGAAATGTCAAATGGAATATCCACTCAAACACAAAAAAAAACACCATTTATGGGATGGAATCTAATGGGAATCTTTGGCTATGTCCAAAGCCCTTTTCGCATTCCCGCACCTATCAATTCCATTGGGTTATCCCCCTCGTTTTCGACACTTTTGTACCCTGTATAGCTGAAACATTTTGTGCAGTCAAGTTGTGCGCTGTCGCCGTCACTGTCGCTGCCGCGGCCGCTGCCGCAGCCAGCGATTGACAAACAACTGTCGAAAAAGCCATTGCGCATGCGCGCACAAGTCAAAAAGGCAAACGCAAACGCAAACGAAACAAAACGAAACGAAACGAGAACCAAAGCCAACCAACGGACCCAAAAAAGTTAACAGATCTTTTTAGTACATACATACATACATACATATGTATGTTCATGTATGTATGTACTAAAATATGTGTATGTATGTATACATACATATTTGGGCAACAGTTACACAGAGCCATTTAAATGGAGTAGCGAAGTGGAAGCTGAGTCTGGGGCTGAGGCTGAGGCTGAGGCTGGGTCTCTGGGTCTGCTGCAGAAGTAGGTCTCCTCTCGTATCACTCTTTGGCTATCGGCCGCGAAACCTGTTTCGCGGAGCCCTGTGCTCCGACTCCGACGAGAGTGAGAGTGAATCAACCATACCTCATACCCTGTCCCGCCCCCCCTCTTCCCCTATCCCTCTCTGTTTGTGTTGTGTGTGTGTGTCTGTTTTGTCATTACCTGCCGTCCATATGATCAGAGATCCAAAAGTCTTGTTGGCTACGGTCACGAACGTATTTTTTTTTTTTTTTTTTTTGGGAAGGAAATGAAAATTTGCCTTTGGCTTTGTCTTCTGTTTTTGTATACCCTTCCAAAGGGTTAATACGGATACGAACCAAAAGAATACAGAATACATTAGAGCCTTTAGAGCCTTTATACATAAAATCACAGCTCTACTAATATCCCTTGAATGCTTTCGATCATTATGAGTCCTGCCTTCAGAAAACTAGCAAAAATTATGTGTTGCTTTCTCGTTCTCTCTGCCAGAAAATCAAACGGAGAGTGAGCGCGAAAAAAACTCGAAATTTTCTGATCTGGCACACGTTCAGTCCGTTTTGGGCGAACGTTTTGATGGAATGAGAAAATTGAGACGACGATTCTAACTGAAAGACCGAAACGAATACTGATCCCACCGAATCGATTCTTCTAAAGATACAGTATATCAGCAAGGGTTTCTGAAGACACTTTTCCATACATGTATATTTTCTTCAAAATATTTCAACCCAAACATTACAGATTATGAGGGGACATATTGTAATCGCCAGATCTGTATCGTAGTCAGGCCGGAGCTGCAAGGGTATCACAGATTCGGTCCACGGTCGGCTAGCCTTTCTTTCTGGTTTTCGGTTTCATTTTTGTGTGTGTTTGGAGCTTTTGAGTGCGGAGTGCGTTTGGATATTTCGTAAGCTCTGTGTGTGTGACTCCTCAATTGTTTTTGTAGAGCAGGCAAACGAAGAGCAGCACAGAGGAAGAAGAGAAGAGAGAGACAGAGAGAGAGAGAGAGAGAGAGATGCCTGTCTGTGTGTGTCTCTGTTGCGTCTTCTCTCATCTTTGGTAATTGAGCGTTGAAATGTTGTAATCTCCCCAGCAACAAGCAACAACCTACCTACATGAAGGTGGCAAACGTGTTTAACTTTTTTCTCCTTTGCGTCATACGCAAACCGAGTTGGCTTAGGGGACCGAAAGAGACAGAGACAGGGACAGACAGAAGAGAAGAGAGTGAGAGATAAGTGGGAGACACGTTTTCACGTGCATCCGAGCACAGGCTATGGCTATGGCTATGGCTATGGGGCTTTGGTATGGGTATGGCTATCCATTGAAAGTTCACTTTTTGGCTGCATTTCGTTTGGTGTCGATTTTAGGGTTTTTCCCTCTTTCCGTTTCCCAGTTTCTTTTTTCTTTCGGCATTTTTGTGATTCATGAACTGCCCACAAAACGTTGCATTTTAATGGGTGTCGTCTGGTTGGGGTCTTTCTCTCTCTCTCTCTCTCTCTCTTCCTCTCTCCTCTGCTGTTTCTACTTTTTTTTTAGTTCCGTTTTTGGTTAGTAAAGGAATCGGACTTGGACTCCGACTACAGCTCGCACTCCGGGAGTGAAAGTTTCTTTTTTCGACCACGTTTTTCTGTTTTTCTGTTTCTTGTTTTATATTTTATGCTCCTTTCGGTGGAATCTTATGTAATTTCGTTGGGCATCTCTTTTTTTAATGGATCTCCGGTCTCTCCTACAGGGCCTGCATCCTTATTTGGGGTTCCATGGAGTTGTTAAAATTTGCGTTTCTTAATGAGTTATTTTGTGTCTGCTTTGAGGAAGTACGGAACGGAACGGTGCGGGACGGGACGATCCCCGACCGAAAGGTTCGTTAATTGCCACATAAATATTACGTATACGTATCGTTAATTGATTTTTGCAAAATTTCGGGTGACGAGAAGTAAATATTGAACTAAGATTGGGGGCAAATTTTGTTAATAAAAATAATAATAAATAACATTTAAGAAAATGAAATAAATAGAAAAAAATTTTAAATAAAAAAAAAATGCAATTAACCAAATTAAAAAAGACAAATCTGAAGTACAAGGAAGTAACTATTATGCTATAATATATAATTACCATGAATATAAAATTAACATAAACAATCCAAGAAGTAAAAGAACAAATTTAAGAAATTCAAAAACAAAACAAAAACAAAAACACACGCACACAAAATACAACGTGCAAGTTCGAATATTTAAATAATATATTATTATAAAAATGTATACCAATTTAAGCAAAAGAATGTCAAATGAGCTTAACAAAATTCCCCAGCAGCTTAATAATTTTATAAAAATACACACAACAACCGCAAGAAAACTTAACTCAAAAAAGAGACAATAAATTCATATTAAACCAGCAAAAAGCCCAAGACAAAACCATTATTATTAACAAAAAAAAAAATATATATATATAGAAACAACACAAAAAAACCAACGTAGAAATAGGAAACGAAAACGCGCCACATGAAAACCGTGTCATGAACAAATGCAACAATAACAAAACCAACAAAAACAAAAAACCAAAAACTAATTGAGACCAAAAGAGAGACACAAAACGGAAAGAAGAGAAGAAACTAAACCAAAAACGAAAAAAAAACGTAAAAAAAATTTAAAAGAAACCAGAAAGAAAGGGCAGCTTCGGGGGCCGCAGCTCTAGATACCCTGGCAGAAGGATCTTGATTGGACGATCAGTTTTTCTTATATGCAAAAGAATTCCCTTACGACCGAAAACTTGCTTTTCGACTGATCGTTCCCTATAGTAGGGGTAGGGGTAGGGGTAGGGGTACCTAAAGAAGTTTACGAAATATTTTTAAAGCAGATACATGCCCTTTGAAAGGGTATTAAAGGTGTGAAAGAAGAGATTCGTAAGTGGTACGACAACGATTCCCAGTTTATTTCAAGTGAGAAATTACAAAATAGCTGCGCTTTAAAAGCTACTACTTGTAGGGCTTTCATAATGACTTTTTGGCCATATCCGAAAGAATGAGTTATTGTTGTTGGTACTTTGCTATTGCCACTGCTTCTGCTGTGTTGTACAGTGTACACTGTGCCTTACAGTGGCTCAAAGCTAGGCCAAAAAGTTTCACTTTCGCTTTCAGCGCGGCTTGAATTTCAACAGAAACAGCAACAGCAACAGCAGCAGCAGCAACAGCAACAAAAACAAAGCTTTCAAAAGGGGGGCACTAAGTCAAGCCAGGCAGCGCAGTCGCCGCCACGGCAGAAGAGATAAAGAGAGAGAGAGAGAGAGAGCGTCAACAGTCAGAGAGTGGGAGAGCAGGCAGGCGCAACGCTATTGAAAGTGAAACTGCTGGCAGCAAAAACGAATGGGCGAGAGAGTCGGGTCGTATACGTAATAGCCGAAAACTTGAACAGAGAGCGAGAGTGACTGAAGCGAGCATGCTGGGCAGCGACGCCTGCAGAGCCAGTGACAGAGAAACGGAGCATCACAGCGAGAAGCTAACAGCAACAGCGAGCGCAGCAGCGGCTAGCAGCTAGCAGCTAACAGCGTAAAGCTAACAGCGACGACGACTGCGGCAGCGGCAGCGGCAGCACGCTCTAGTGTATTGCGGTATCCTCGACGCTGGGCTTGGGTTTATTCAATCGAGATACGTGGTTGATGTTGGTCGTGTTTTTCGCCTGGCAATATACACACACCCATATATATATCCCCCACAATATATATACACATGTATGTGGCATACAAATATACAACGAATTTTTTTTGAACAACAAAATACGCGCGTTTGTGTGACCCAAATAGCAGCAGCAACACCAACAACAACAGCAGCAGCAATAGCGCCAAAAATCGATCAAAATAAACAACACAACAAAAATATCCAATATAAAAAATACACAAAAAATATAGATATAAAATCTATTGCAAAATTGCATTCGCCTGCTCCTTGCACCACCGACGACAGCAGCAGCAGTAGCGGCAGCAGCAGCAGCAGCAGCAGCACTCCCGCCAGTACCTCCTTGCACCCCAGCAGAACAGCCCCAGGATTATGTTCTCTTGCTGCGTTGTGTGAGTGTGTGTGCGTGTGTGTGCATATTTTTTTGTTGTGTACTATACGTATCCGAGTGTGTGACCCGACGCAAATCAAGAGCGCGGGGGGATAGGGACGGCGATGCATATGCAATGCTGCCAATTGTTTAAACAACACAAAAAAGTGCAATAAATTTCGCGAGTGGTGACCCACATTCAAGCCCCAAGCCCCAAGCCCCCAGCCCCAGAGGAGCGGAGCGGAGAGGAGAGGCCGCCTCCTCAACAACAAAAGTGCGAAGAAAGTACCAAGAATAATACCACAAAAAGCCAAAAGTGTTAAATAAAAATACCAAGTTTCAAAATCCAACGCACACAATCAAGCAAAAGATATAGCTATCTATAGATACATGCATACATATATAAAGCCCTACCTCTGTCGGAGAAATCTATAAACAAAACAAAAATCATCCTTTTTGCTGTATATATTATATATTATACATAATATATCGTATATATATACATATATATATTGATATATATAAATCTATCTATCTATCTCACTCACCTCGTCAAAGTACCTGCAAAATATTAATCTAAAAAGTTAACCTCAAAACCAAAACTCCAAATATTCAACAAAATTTAAAAAACAAAAAAAAAAAAAACAAAAACAATTCGTAACGCAAAACATTTCTTCTAAAGAATAAGGAAAACACACACAAAAGTTTGTTAAATTAAACCATTTTCTTATAAAGAAAACAACGTGTTCAAATAATCAAATAACATTAAAACATTTAAATCAACAACAAACAAAAATACCCTTAAAACAACTTCTTCTAAAGAACCAACACAAAATTCCATACAAAATACATTTCTTCTAAAGAAATTAAATCCAAATTAAGCAAGTTTTTTTTTTTTAAATATTAAGCAATAAATAAAGAATTTACATAAACAAAAATTCAATTAAGACTAAGAAATTGTTTGTAAAATACATTTCTTATTAAAAAAAAAAAAAAACCCATATGAAATTATAGACAAAATGATGTCAAGAGATTATGATACATTTTAGCAACAAAAACAACAACAACAACAAACACAATACAATCGTTAAATGTCGCACGAATAAACAATATAAATTTCCACAAATTTATAAAGAAACATAAAAAAAACAAATAAATAACAAATAAACAAACAAACAAAAATTTTAAATAAAATTCAGTTGGCCTTAAAAATGTTGCATATAAAAAATGAGCATAAATTGAGTGCAAAAAAAACCAGACCACCGTATGAAAACCACAACAATTACAAGAACAACCTATTTTACTATCAAGTTTAAAACATAAACGATTAACATTTAAAAACATACAAACTATTATACTCTACAAAACCCCCAAGACAAAGAGTGGACAAATTTAAGAACGACTCTCAAAAGAACCGTCCAGCAGTCCAGAAGTCCAGAAATTCAAAACAGAATTTGAACCGAAGCAATTTCCCTTGAAATTTTGATCGAAAAAACATACATGAAATGTTATTAGAAATGGATCAGCAACAGGCGACCGTACAGTTTATATCGTCGCTGAATATATCGCCGTTCAGCATGCAACTCGAGCAGCAGCAGCAGCAGCAGCCCTCGAGTCCGGCTCTGGCCGCCAATCAGCAGCCCCAAACGGGACCCAACAACAACAACAACAGCAGCAGCAGCGGCGGTGGCAACAACAACAACAACAACAACAACGATAATGACGGAAATGGTCTTTCAAAATTCGAACATGAATATAACGCGTATACGCTTCAGCTAGCGGGTGGTGCAGGCGGGGCAGGAGGCACTGTCAGTGGCAGCCAGCAGCAGCAGCAGCAGCACCACAGCACGCACCACCAGCAGCAGCAGCAGTCCGACCAGCAGGGGCACTACCAACAGCAGCAGCAGCAGCAGCAACAACAGAATATTGCCAACAACGCCAATCAATTCAACTCCTCGTCCTACTCGTATATATACAACTTCGATTCACAGTATATATTCCCGACAGGCTACCAGGACACCACCTCCTCCCACTCGCAGCAGAGTGGCGGTGGGGGCGGCGGCGGTGGCGGAGCTGGCGGCAACATCCTCAACGGCAGCTCGGGCAGCAGCTCCGGCTACATGCTGCTGCCGCAGGCGGCCAGCTCCAGCGGCAACACCAATGCCGCCCACATGTCCTCGGCCAGCGGATCCGTTGGCAATGCCAACGGCCCCAACGGTGGCGGCGGCGGTTCCGGTCCTGGCAATGCCATGGGCGGTACGAGCGCCACCCCGGGACACGGCGGCGAAGTGATCGACTTCAAGCACCTCTTCGAGGAGCTGTGCCCCGTGTGCGGCGACAAGGTCAGTGGCTACCACTACGGCCTGCTCACCTGCGAGTCCTGCAAGGGCTTCTTCAAGCGGACGGTCCAGAACAAGAAGGTCTACACCTGCGTGGCGGAGCGGTCGTGCCACATCGACAAAACGCAGCGCAAGCGGTGTCCCTACTGCCGCTTCCAAAAGTGCCTGGAGGTGGGCATGAAGCTGGAGGGTGAGTCTGAACAGATTTTTATTTAAACTATGTCTTGTCTGTGGACTCAAAGATGGTTGGAAAAGGAAGCAAAATAGATTGTATCCTTAGGGATACTCGCCAGGCTTCGTTCAAGCCGTAACTGAAGCGTTTTTCATCTTTCCCTAGACCTTGATCTGTCCGTATTCGCAGCGATAAGCTTCTGGCTAGTTCCATGGCGTTCCATTGTAGAATCACGTAGGTGTTGTTTACATGCACACCATGTCGTATGTGCGATGTTTTGCGGGAGCCCTGAGGGAGCCGTCGCAGTCGCCTGAGGCAATCGGAATTTGACAACCTCTGGGAATTGTATAATGAATTATTTCGGTTGGAAATGGTACACACCAAGATGAATCAAATGTTTTTGGTTACAATTTCTACAGAACTTCTCCCCTCCGCTTGGCCTCCCCTTCGCCTCCCCCATTAAGAAGAATACATGAGTAATCCTAAAAAAGGGTTTTCAACAAACTGCATTGAATTTCATGATGAAATCAGAGGTGTTTTAGTTGCCTTTGTTCATTGAAATGGAATTTTTCCAGCATTTGTATTTTATTTTCCTTTTTTGTTTTTTTTGGCAATGCCATCGGAAATCTGAGTTCCTGCAGAGAGAAAGAGTGGCAATGTTTTGGCAATAGAACAATACAGGGAAAACAATCGATTATTCATTGTAAAGAAGATGTTCGTCGTGGAGGAACGTCTCTGCTTGGTGGCTCACAGTGCGTATGTGGAATATTCAAGAAGAAGCTCACACTGCGTATGAGCAATATCAATCATCATTCGCCTCAATACCTTAGTGGATTCCCTTTAATATTTGCTGAAACTTTTGAATGACATTTTCCGAATGACAAGAACCGAATTTCCGAAGCGACTATTGGCAACCCCAACCATGACCCCATTTTCCCCATGCCACACACACACACACACACACACTGACGATGCACGATACACGATACACGATATATGTACGATATAGGATATACATTGTATAAGCGGCATATATAGTATATTTTAAGGATGTACACAGGCCTCGCGCTTCTATGGCTTGCAGTTTTTGGCATTCACTTGGGGCCCTCTCGCTATGCGCTTCTGCAGTTGGACAGAAATTAAATCGATATTCCTTCCTTATTATTTATAAATGCGCAGCAACAGAAACAACAGCAACAGCACCAGCGCCAAAATGGGGAACTAACATTGAAATCCTTTGGGGAAATGCTCGCCCTGTTCTCTTTCGCCAGTGTCTGTGTCTCAAAGGAATATATGTATAGCCAGAGCACCCCAGCTCCATTCAAATGAGTAATTAAACACTGATTATGGAAATGTGAAATATTGAATGGGGCCCCTCTGTGCCGTGCCCGTTCCTGTTGCTGGAATAAACAACAGCCAACAAGAATGAATGCTATACATATGTACATACATACATATGTATGAGTATTTCTGTGGTCATATCCCAGACCTATCCCAAGTTCTGCTGTGTTTATAATTATTTTTGTTGGGTCAGTCACAGTACCGGTCCCAGTCCCAGTCCCAGTCCCAGTCCCAGTGCCAGTCTCCGTCTGTTGCCTGTTCTTTGGGCTTTTTTTGTTTTGCATTACAAAGGTGTCTTCTCTCTTTCTCTCTCCCCCTCTGTATCTGCCGCTCTCCATCTCCATGTTGTCTCCTTTTCACACCTACAATGCCGTTCTTTGCACTTGTTCTGATTATTATTTCATTCTTGGTTGCCTGAGACTATAAACTGCTTTATAGAATTGGGATTTGTATGACAAAAATTTACTATTTCCTCGGCACATTTCCACTCAATTTCCTCAAAGCACCTACGTATAGTCTGACAAGAATGAATTCTTTTCTTCTTCTAATTTCTTAACTTTGAGGCCAAGTTTCTTATGAAAATTTAATCATCTCACTTGTATTCTTTTTTGTGTGTTCACGTTCACTTTATTACTTTCATAATTACTCGGGGTTTTTCATCTCGCAAAATAAAAAGAAAAAAACAAATAAGAGTTCACCTCATTTTCGCACTGTAACTTTTCCTTTGAATGTTTTTTCTTTGTAATATTGTACAAGAGAAGCGCATCAGAGCTAACATTGTCACGCCGAAGTCCATATACCCTAGCAATACAGCGACGAGTAGCAGTAACGAGTTTAAAGACAGTTAGCAACGAGTAACGTGTAACGAATGGATAATACTGCAAATCGTTGATGAATTCGTAAGGGATCTATGAATGCGACCATATCGACCGTATCGAATCGGATCTTGATTAAGTTTATTCTTCCGTTTCTGTGTTGAAAACCATAGAGTCCTTCTCCCACCCCCCCTCTACCCCATAAAGTGTGTACCAAAAAAAACTATTTCTTTTGTTTTTGTTGCTTTGGGTGCCGCAAAAGTTGAGAGGGCGCCCCACAAGCAAGCATGTGCCATGAATATAGTATATAGAGTGCTATATAAGGCACACCACACTTATGTATATATATGTGCATGTATATATGTGTATGTGTATGCATATATGTATGTCTCCCCCTCATAACCCCCCCTCTCTGTGACCAAGTGCCAGTGCAGCATGCACCGGCGGCCCCAAAAGAATTCCACGCCCCCGCTCGCACTCACCCACAAAACGAGAGGCTGACGCTGAAGCTGGCGCCGCAGTCGCTGCTGTCTGTGTAAGCCGCGCTCAGCAGCAGCAGCAGCAGAAGCAGACTTGACTGAGAGAGGGGCAGAGCGGCAGCAAAAGCAAAAGCAAAGCCAAGAGCCCAAAACAAAAGCAACAAAAAATGCGGCCGCATGGCAGCAAAAACCCGACTTGAAGCTCTCTTGCTCTGGCTCTCTCAGCTTACTTGTGTGTGTGTGTGTGTGTGTGTGTGTGTGTTGCTCTCTTTTTAAAAAATTGTTTGCATTTTGTAATAGTTCCTCCCTCTAGCCCCTGCCCACACCACCGCCCCTCTTCCAGTGACTGCTTTGTCGATTTGGATTCAAATGAGCGCGCGCAATTTGTGTTTCTCGTTTTTCCTCTGCGTTTTGTTTTTTTTGTTTCATATTTCCATCATTTGCAACGCTCACTTGCCTCGCTGCCACATGCCACATGTGTGTGTGTGCGTATGAGCGATGGGATGGGATGGGATGGGAGGGGAGGGGGCGGAGGATGTGGCGTGCCATGGCATGACGGTTCAAACAAAGTTTGAAAATTATTATGCAAAGTGGGAAAAAAGTGTGAAAATTATGACTCGGAAATTGTTTGCGTAGTTGATTTTCAGAGTTTACGAGTTGCTCCGATTTCAGAGACTACACAAACACCGAAAAAAGAAAACATGTTACTCTGTTGGCAAAAGACCCCCATTATCTACGATCTTAATCGATTCGAATCGTACAAAGTTTCACTGGTAATAATCTCGTAGGCAGTCTCCCATACTCGCAAACATATTACGAATATTATTGGTTGTTTATCGGATCTGATCCTGGCAAACAAAAAGGCAACAGAGAGCTATTTGAAGGTGTCTAGTAGGATCATGATCCTGTTAGGTGATGGGCGAAATGGAACTTAATAAATATGCATTCGCATTCAATTGATGTAAATGTAAAAAGTAGAGTAGATTCTACAAAGGAAATGAGGATGATATGCTTTTGTTTTGAGAGTGCACTGATTGACTCTGGGTTTTCATTGGCAAGAACAAGAATTCCCAAAATGTTTCACATTTCAGAAGCTTCCGCTTCGGGGGTTTTTTGTTGTTTTTGGCCAGCACACCTACCAATTTCCATCAAATTTACGGCTATTCCAGCCAGATTCATTTTTCTAGATCGTATTTAGGTTTTCCTTTTCGATTTGCACACACACACACACACATACAGGCGGCGAAACAAACGAAACGCAGTCTCTGCCACAGTCGCTGCCTCTGCCTCTGCCTCTATTGCTGCTGCTGCTGCTGCTGCTGACACTTGAGTCAGCCGGAGCAGCGACGCCAGCAATGGCAGCGACAGCGGCACTAAAAGTGTGTGCAATACGTATATCAATGTATTGCCATCTCATTTCCGCTTTCGTGTACTTGGCCCATAGTGCCATCTCTTGCGCTCATGACCTAGATTCCGCTGTGCGATGGTGTGAGTGCACGTGATATGGCAAAATGAGTGTTTGTCTCTCTCTGCTTCTGCTTCTGCCTCTGTCTCTGCTCTGCCTCTGCCTCTGCGTCTGCTCTCCGCTGCTGTATGTTTCGCTCTCTGTTTCTGAGTGTGAAACGGTCCGTGCGTGTGTGCCTGTGTGTGTAATCAATGCAACATGTAGAGAGCGCCGTTTGTGTGTGTGTGCGCTGTTGGTTTTATTTTTAATGCTCTCTGAATTATTACGTATGTACATTTTCGCCTCGTTTTCGTTCCGTTTCGTTCCGTCCTTCCGTTTTGTGTGTTTGCTGCTGACGAAAGAGATTTCAAAAGCGGCAGCGGCAGCATTGCTCTCCCTTCTGTCTCTCACTCTCTCTCTCTCTCTCTCTGAGTCAAGCTTTTGGCTTTAGTTCGTTATAATTGCGGCACTTTTTAGCCGCTTTTTGGGCTCCAAATTCGAGAGGGTCTCCTCGGAGTGAAGCTTGGAGCAAACATATGACTCACATGGACCGGACAAGAGCCGACCATATGTCGGATCTGTATCTGAGCAGCGGAAAGTGGAGCAATGCAATGCGGATTTGAGCATCGAAGAATTGTTGAAACAAATTTACAAATCAATCGGAAATAAAGTAAATCACAAAAATAAAACCATTTTGTTATTAAGTTTAATATCATCCCAAAGTGGATGGGGATCCCCTCTTTATCCCATTAATTATTTCAATTGTTCTGTAAACAAAAAGAATATAAACTCAATGAATGAGAAAGTCCTATACATCCCAATATTCTGTGGATATCTTCCCTATTCGAAAGGGTATAGGGTGCATGCTAATCAGGAGTTAATTTCATTTCCTCTCCCTTCCAATTGTCCCACATAACGTATACGTAATATTCGTTTATTTCCGCTTAAAATCAATAAAACTATTTATACCATCAACGAGTGTGAGTGTGTGAGGGTGTGGTGTGTAAAATATGTATGATAATTGATTTGGAAAAGAAATAAATTACTTATTTAATCCTTTAAACAATACCACAATCCGATGAATTATTTATGAGGCAGAAACAATCCTAAACAAATTATCCTATTCCCCAATTTGTACCGAATTATATGTAAACGCTTGAACAATAAAAACATTTCATGAAACCTCAATGGAACCCTAGTCCAACATCCGCTTTCGGGGCCCGACCCGAACTTGGGCCGCAAGAAAGTTACTCATACGCACCATTGACCCAAAACTGTTAACAAACCAGCTTTAAAATAAAAATAACGCCTGAGCCCGAAACACCCACAAGTCGAG
The DNA here is from genome assembly GCA_008121275.1 of Drosophila lowei. Lineage (NCBI taxonomy): Eukaryota > Metazoa > Arthropoda > Insecta > Diptera > Drosophilidae > Drosophila > Drosophila lowei. The sequence continues at coordinate 21,503,302 of CM017781.1, read as the reverse complement.
CCAGTGACAGGGCCATTTATTGATTTCCCGTTCCAAGTAGTGTGGGAAAATCCACAAAAAAAAACAACAACAAAACCAACAAAGAAGGAAAGGAGACCAGAAGGGAAGAGAAGAGCCAGAAAAAAAAAACTTTCAACTACAAACATTTTGTTTTAGACAAATTGAACCACTTAACCCCACAAAAACACACACACAGCCACAGACACAGACACACGCACACACACGCAGTAAAAAAGGTGAAAATCTAAATAAAACCCAACCAAAGTTGAAAGTGAAAAAATGTCAACAACAAAGACATGAAATTATGTAAGAGTAAAAGGCCTTTGGAACAAACAAAAAACAAAACCAAAAAAGTGTAAGGGAACCCCAATAGATGGAGTTAGTTGAGAAAGTACACATATATGTACATACAATGTCAGTATAATCTATCATAAGTCCATAAACGATAAACAATAATCGATTGGCTGTTTTAAATATCATTTATAAGTCCGTATACCCCAAGCTTGCCCAAAAGAAGAAAAACTCCTAGCCTTACCCTAACATAAACACTCTTAAGCCGAAAGCCGCATAAAGAAAGCATAGAAAATACACACTCCCAGACAGAAAGAGAAAGAGAGGGAGCGGGAGCGGGAGAGAGAGAGTCCAAGAGAGAGTGTGAGTGAGAGTACAATTTCTTTTTGGGAGAGTTGGCAGGCGAGGCGGCAACAACAATGCCCGTGTTGTCCCAGTTTTCGCACACACTGTCCTTGACCTACTCCACTCGACAAAGTTGTCTAATGCGGAGGGTAATGTGTGGCTCCATGTCTCTCTCTCACTCTCTTTGCGGGTGTGTGTGTGTCGTTTTGTGTCGTAATAGAAAGCTCTTTCGCGTTGCCAGGCCGAAAGCCGAAAGCCGAAAGCATAATCGTAAAGAGAGTGTAACAGAGAGAGAGCAACGGCAGCGACGTTGACGTCGACAGAGCGCTGGCATTTGAGAGCGCGAGAGACTTTGCTCACACACAGTTACACGTGCAGATAAATGTGTGCCAGTGTGTGTGTTGATTATTTGTAAACAATACGCTTGACCTAAATTACAGTTACTTGTTCAGCGACACAGACACAGACACGGATACACAGGAGGCACCCCTTTGAAATGCATATTTGATGGCAGGCCACCTGCCACCTGCTACCACCCATCGTCACCCACATGCCATCGTCAGACCTGTCCTGCAACACCCCACACCACCACACCCCCCACCCCACCCCAACCCCTCCCTAACAATTGCATCTTCTAATCATCGTGAGAGGGGGTGTGGGGGTGCCTACAATCTGTTTTCGGCTTAAGCCTCACCCCTCACTCCCATCAACCTTTCTCCCTCTCACCCACCCACCCACATCACCTCATACCTTCTCTCACCCTTTCCCACCCCCTGTACACGTTCTGCACGCTTTTATTTTTTTCGCTGCGCCATAAGAAGCGCATTTTTATTGCGTTTCATTTAGTGTGTGCTCACAAACACACACACACACCTACACCTACACCCATGTGCAAAAAAATAGGTACACCAAAGTACATGCATATGTGGGATCTTGGCAGATATTTCTAAAATTAATTTGAAAATAATCAATGGAAGAATTCCCAGGAGAGATGGCCTGGAAAACTGGAATCTTTTGAAAGGAGAAGTTCTCATAGCTATTGAATTTAGTCCAAATAAATAATATTTTTTCTGTACCTATATGAAATTACCATCATATCGATACAGTGATAAAGATAAAAGAGCTCCCATGATTGTGGAGGTTATTTATTATTGTAGAGAAAAGCGTGCCTATTATTTCCACCAGCACTGTGTGGCTATAATATAGTTTTGGTTTTTGTTTTTGTTTTGATGTCGTTGTACAATGCGGCGTATGCGCAATATATGTATGTTTTTGTTGTTTCCTCTTTCAATGTGCGTGCTTGTATGCGTGTGTGTGTGTGTAGGTGCATGTGTGTTTGTGCGTATTTGTGTGTATTTTCCATGCGTTTTTGTTTTTTTGTTTGTTTTTTTTTGTCAAGAGTTGGGCTTCTGTTTGGGATTCCTAATGAGAAAAGAAATATGAAATGAATGGGTTTTAGTTTTTCCTCATTTTGTCCCCCTCATTTGTTCCCCCCATTTGTTCCCCCAAGCCAAAGAGCTAGAGGATGCTGTAAATGCTGCTGGTTATTTGAAGCTGCAGGATGTCCTTTAATTAATGAAGAACTTTAGATGCAAAGGATAATAAGGAGATTATTCTTGAAAATTATTGAGAATATTCTGAAGTATATTTAATGGGTGCTCTTCTGGGGTCCAACCATCGTTAGGGAAACAGGATTGTTCCTTCAAGCCACTAATCGTTCTGTTCTCATTTGCAGCTGTTCGAGCGGATCGGATGCGGGGTGGCAGGAACAAGTTCGGGCCCATGTACAAGCGGGATCGGGCGCGGAAGCTGCAGGTGATGCGTCAGCGGCAGATCGCCCTCCAGGCGCTGCGCAACTCGATGGGGCCGGACATCAAGCCGACGCCGATCTCGCCGGGCTACCAGCAAGCATATCCAAATATGAACATTAAGCAGGAAATCCAAATACCTCAGGTAAGGCAGGCCCCTCGCAAGGATACTGAGGATAATATGCGGCATTTTCTCCACCACCAGGTATCCTCACTCACCCAGTCGCCGGACTCGTCGCCCAGCCCCATTGCCATTGCTCTGGGCCAGGTGAATGCCAGCGCGGGAGGAGTGATAGCCACGCCCATAAATGCCGGCAACGGGGGCAGTGGCGGCGGCGGCGGTGGCGGCCTGAACGGCCCCAGTTCCGTGGGCAATGGCAATAGCAGCAACGGCAGCAGCAGCAACAACACCGGCAGCAGCACAGGCAACGGGGCAGGTGGCGCCGGTGGCGGCGGCGGTGGCAACAATGCGGGTGGCGGCGGCGGCAATAACAGCTCCACCGATGGCCTGCATCGCAACGGCGGCGGCAACGGCAACTGCCACGAAGCTGGAATAGGATCTCTGCAGAACTCGGCCGACTCGAAACTGTGGTACTTACCCCAAGATCAACCAGAACAGAAACAGAACCACAGAAAAGTGGATAACCCAACCCAATCCCCAACGGGAAACAGACAAACAATGAAAACCCTGCCCATGACAATTATTTTGGGCAACTGGTTGCCCTCTGAGGATGCAGCAAGTGTAGAAAGGGGCAGAATTATTATATATTTTGGGGGCATCTATGGGTTTTAGCTCGGATACGATATTAAGTGGGGGCTTACACGGATAAAGAAAGTTCTTTCGAGGACTTTAGTTATGCTTTTTTCTCTGTATTTCCTTGAGTCTGTCCCTCTCCACATTGCTGCACTCTTCTGATGTATAGAAACCCCAAAAAATGTTGCTTATAATTTATAATGTTTAATGTTTCTTTTCTTTAAAAAAAAAAACCAAAAACCCAAACAAAAGCTTCGATTCCGGCACTCATCCATCGAGCACGGCCGATGCGCTTATCGAGCCACTAAGGTGAGTGTTTCCCCCGCTTGTTTACCGTGCATTCTAGTCGGCTATAATGACCAAATACCTATTGCAGAGTCTCACCGATGATACGAGAATTTGTGCAATCGATCGACGATCGGGAATGGCAGACGCAGCTGTTCGCGCTGCTGCAGAAGCAGACCTACAACCAGGTGGAGGTGGATCTCTTTGAGCTGATGTGCAAGGTGCTCGATCAGAATCTGTTCTCGCAGGTGGACTGGGCAAGGAACACGGTCTTCTTTAAGGATCTGAAGGTATGGCCCCCCCATAGCACCATAGCACCATAGCACCACAGCACCATTCTACCACCACCCAATCGAACCCAAACAGAAATCCGAATTCAGAAACAGCAGTAACATCAGCAGCAAAAGCCTCAGCCAGAGCCATAGCCAGAGCCAGAGCCACAACATTGTTCAAAGCCAGAAACGTGAAAACCAGTTTTCAAGCTAGGGGCCAAGTCTGCGGCATGTTATGTAAACCACCAACACGCGGCAGCGTCGCGACGCAGCGTCAGTCTCATCGGCAGCGCGGCGACAGCGTCAAATCTGCATTGAATTTCGATTTCATTTGGTGTCTGACCTACTTAGCAAGCAAAGCTGAACCAGTCCGTCGGCCAGCCAGCCAGTGGGCCAGCCAGCCAGCCAGCCAGCCAGCTAGTCGGCCAGGGAGCCAGAGTCAGCTAAGCGGCCAACAGCGGCAGCAGCGTCAGCAGCGTCTCTCACTCTGACACAGTGACGCAACTGAGCGGCAGCGACTGACGATGTGCTCTCACCCATACCATAGACCCAGACACACACAGAGACAGAGAGAAGCCAGAGAGCGAGTGACGAGAGCATGTTGTAATCCCAAAGCATCCAAAGCTAGGCCTTACCATATCTTCATACCATACCAAACAAAAATGTATCTATTAATGTGTACCTTCCTTCTTGTTTCGAACGATTTACTAAACTTGAACTCTTTATATTTTTTTGATTTGATTCTGATTCCGTGGCTCCGGCAGGTCGATGATCAAATGAAGCTGCTGCAACACTCCTGGTCGGACATGCTGGTCCTCGACCATCTGCACCATCGCATCCACAACGGGCTGCCCGATGAGACGCAGCTGAACAACGGCCAGGTCTTCAATCTACTCAGTCTGGGCCTGTTGGGCGTGCCGCAGTTGTCCGATTATTTCAACGAGATACAGAATAAGCTGCAGGATCTGAAATTCGACATGGGCGACTATGTCTGCATGAAATTCCTAATACTTTTAAATCCAAGTAAGTTCACATTCGTTTTCAAGTTGAAATCGGAAGGTGCTCAAGCGTATTGGAAATCTTCCCCAGCTGTACGCGGCATTGTCAACAGGAAGACCGTGTCGGAGGGACATGATAATGTGCAGGCAGCCCTGCTGGACTACACCCTCACCTGTTATCCTTCAGTCAATGTAAGTGCCTCAAATATCACGCTGTAGTTGAAAGAGTGCCACTATCTTGGACAATTATTCGTTTGCAGGACAAATTCAGTAGGCTAGTGAACATCTTACCGGATATCCATGCCATGGCCGCACGCGGCGAGGAGCACCTCTACATCAAGCACTGTGCCGGCAGTGCGCCCACCCAGACGCTGCTCATGGAGATGCTGCACGCCAAGCGGAAGGTGTAGGGCCACGTGGAGCACTATATGGAATACTTAAATCATTTATGAAATGTAAATAACAAGGCAGGAAAATGGGGAAAAACCAACCCCAGAGGCAGAAGCAGAGGCAGAGGCAGGGGCAAAGGCAGAACCCGAACCAGAATGTGGAAAATGTCAAATGCTTTGCGAATGCGGAACGGCAGGAGGAGAGAGGAGAGAACGAGAATTCCATATAGAGTGTACTATATGGAGAATGCATCATCACTACTACCACCAACTATCAATCACACCTATAAACACACATACACACACACACACCACACTCTACACACACATACACATTTGTTGATTCAATGTTAATTATTATTATGTTTATGGCTAGGTCTAGATTACGTTTACGTTTAACTAATTAATTAATTCGTTTTTTTTTTGTCTTAAATTAATGCGTGTCTTATTTTAAGTCCCTCTGATGGAACACACAGTTAAACATTATACGATTATGTATTGTATGGATCTATAGAGCAACAGAACAGAGGAGAAAAGAAACCCAACTTCTTTAGGAACTAACAAAACGAAAAGAAAATCAACAAAAACAAACAAAACAAAACAAAGAGAAGCATAACAAATTTTATTTTTATACACACCTATATAAATATATATATATGTATATGTATATGTACATGTACATGTATATACGATAATTATCGATACCAATCTATATATATGTATATATATACATTTTTATGTAAATTGGCGTAACTTTTAAGCGTTGCGTCCCACTTTTAAATCGTATAACTTTTACATCTATCTAGTATTTCGGTAGTTTTTTTTTTTTTTTTTTTTTCTTAATTAAGTTTATACAAAAATTGTTTTCGTTTCCATTTCCGTTTCCACCTGTAGATTGAATCCTGTAACTTTTGCGCCAAGTGTCTTGCATAGTATTTGCGTCTAATCTAAAGGGAAATCCATACAAAGAAATTCGAAAGCAAAGCAAATTTAGGTGTTCATCAAAAAATACAAAATACAAAATGCAAAATGCAGAATGCAGAATGCAGCATGCAGTATAAGTGTATGTATATGTACAATACTATACGATAATTGTAACTCCAGTTAGCTCTAAGAAAACAATGCAAACAACTACCTACAAAACGAAGATGTGAACGATGGAGAACGAGAATGAGACGAGACGAGACGAGACGAGAAGAGACGAGGATAAGCAAGAAATTATATAAATGATAAAAACCATCATGTTTAAAACTATGTAGTAAATATACAATACAAAAACACACAACCACACACACTCACACACACAGACACACATATATACAATATATTTAAATTTAGATGCAAGTTTCAACTGTTTGTAAATTTCAGAGAAAGTGTAACTCCATTAATTCAGTGTAAAGCTTGTAACTATAATAATTATAATATATTTTGTGCAAAGCAAGAAAAAAAAAATGCTAAATCAGTTTCAACAAAAAACAAAAAAAAAAAAAAACAGAAGAAAACAGAAGGGTATAGCAGAAGCAAATGGTTAAAAATAAAGTACACAAAAGTTAAACAACATTTTGAAAACTAAATGGAAGAGATGCTTAGCCAAGAATTGGGGCAATGAGGCGAAACCGAAATCGAATCAAACAGAAATCGAAATAAAAAACCAAATAAAATGTATTTAAAGATAACATTTGATTGAAACCACTCTCAAATCGAATATTAAGTAAAACAATATTTCATTTAAATTTAAACATGCACACCGTTTTTTTTTTATAGTTTTTGTATATACTTTTAGATTGTTTAGCCCCTTGGAATCCTTTCGCATTCATCCAAATCATTGCCCCAATTGTTTTCCAGGCATTGCGCTTAAACAAAACGTACCTTATAACATTAAACGATTATTGAATTCAAAATGCAGTAAACAGAAAACTATTATTAACACACACACACAACACACACACACACACACTCACTTCGAATTCAAAGGCAGCCTAGCATGCATGTATGTATTTATAAAAACAGAAAAACCACAAAAAATCGTTAAAGGTGTAAAAAACAACTTAGCCGAAGAGCGCATCACCGTGATGTGCTGATAAGAAGTTTTTTTTTTTGAATGTTATGGATGTTGCTACGAGTATACATACATATATATTGTATTATGGGCCGTGGAGAACAGAGCAAAAACGAAGAAAACGAAGAAAGCACGACGACATCTACATAGTACATAGGCCTGCCTAGGTATATATATAATATGTATTTAGGTCTCTAGTTGGTATGTGTAACTTCTGTATGTATTATAAAATGTAAAAACGGAAAGCTAAAATAAACAACAACAAAAGATATGGGTATATACTGTACAAGTACTGTACTGGCAATGCGAAGTGGCAGGATAGCTGAGAGGTTAGGCATAGGATAATGGATAATGGATAATGAATAATGAATAATGGATCGGTTATATGAATGTTAAGGAATGTATGTATGTAGGTACACGGACAAAGATTGTTAACGTCTAACGTGACGTGTAGTTGAAAACACACCCACACACACACACACACACAACTTAGTGGACGAAGAAGGACGAAACGAACGGACCGATACACTATATTCAGAATTGTATGGATAAATTGTATGGCGGTTAGGTATGTTTATTGTAAAATTGATTACGATGTGAACCTGTTATTGCAAATGAAAAGTGATTTTAACTATTAAGCAAATCTCTATATAGATATATGTACATGTATGTGTATATCTATCATAAAACCAAGAAAATTTAACAAAAACAAACAAAAAAAAAGAAGGATCTAACAGTTATATATACATTTAAAGATTAATATAAAGTCAAGCAACACACACAAACACACAGCCACATACACACACAGACACAGACATCTTAAGTTTGAAAAATTGTTCAATAACTAAACAAGAACAAAGGAAATCATTTAACTAGACACAAACTACCTAAAACTACTTGCATATTTAATGAATTTACTGATTTAATATGCTTTATTATTATGTATATGTTAACATACAATTTCATCTCAGAGATGTTTCAAACATGCAACCAACCAACCAACAAACCAACCAACCAACAACAACAAGAAAAGCAAAGTGTAATAAAAATTAATTATAAAGTGAAGGCCTATTTGTGTCTATGAATAAGTCCAAATGTTGAATATCGTATATGTTGTCTTTGCCCAAAAGCTTTATTCGACCATCTACTCGTAGTACATATGTACGTTCGATGATTAAAAGGTTCAATTTTGTGCTGCGCCAATTGGTGATTGGTGTTGCCTCCCGCAGGGCTTAGGACATGTTAAAGTTCTGCGTAAAATCGTACTCGATGGTGGGTATTACGGTCTGAACGAACTTCAGAAATATTATCAAATATAAATGCACGCCCAGCTGACCGCCGCCCTCCTCGACTGTCTGGATAATCTTCTTCATGATGTCGGCATGGCGACAGGGATGCACCGAGGCCATATTGGGACCCGGCAAATGCGGATGCGATTCCATAGTGACAGTCTTTTTCGCATGATCCTGTGAGACGTCCTCGTACATTTGCTCCACGGTCAGCGGCTTGCGCTGCTCGTCGTAGCCCACCACCCAGAGGCGTGGCGTCTGATAGTATTTGTCGTAGGTGATGTGCAGATCGTAGGTGCGCGTGTGGAGCACCGAATCGCCACTGGCCTCGGACGTGGCAGCAGCCGCGGGGCTGGACTTTGGTTCCGCTTCCAGCTTTCGTGTAGTGGTTGCCACGGCTGGGTCCACTAGGTCCAGCATGCCGCTCTCCTCGAACGCATCCATGTCAATGGCCTCGTCATCGTCCTCATCTTCGCCGTCAACAGCATCGCCTGGTGCCGACTTGTCGCTATCTGGAGTGTGCATCTCATCCTACAAGAACGACAGTCGCTTAGAGGCTTCTTCAGAGGAAATGACGGTTCGCACGCACTCACCTTCGTCTCTTCCATTGTCAGTTCACAGATTTTCTCCTCCAGCTGTGTGGTGCCGTCATCGTTCAGCTGGTGTGTCTCCACCCAGCCCCCGTCGCCGGACTCCTCTTCCACCAGGGTCTCCTCGCCCACGTATTCCATTTGCTTGCAGCGTCGATAGCATGGCACGTTCCGAGTTATCAGGAATTGCTTATCTGCGGACATAATTGGCTTAATTTGTAAATCGGTTCAGTTATAGCCGCGTCGCGTCGCATTACTCACCCTTTGGTAAGTACGGTTTTGTTTTCGTATCATCTCCCGCCGCCCACTGCCAGGTGGGGCAATGGTGGACTAAGTGGTCGCCCGCTGCCACAAACTCCTCGGGCGTCAGTACGCCAGTCTCGCGAAATTTGGACTCCTAGAAGAAAGGGAAAATTAATAGGGGTGATGGGGGCGTGTTTAATTGATAGAAATGTATGCGTCGCCAGTTGGACGCCAGTCGGCGGCCCAGGCATGGGCGCTTGTTCTTTTATAGAGGGGGCTGGCTAAAGTCGTGGAAAGAGGCAATCAATAATGAATGGAAAGACCCCTTTGTTGTCCAATACGCGGACATAACTATATGTGTATAGATTTGCAACCGATTTTTGATCTATCAGAGATTCCAATCTCCGTTCCAGCGCAACAACAAATAGAGAAACAACAATACCTTTAGCACTGGCGTTAAATATTCGGCCACATTTAGGGCTGTGCCCTTCACGCTGTTGAGCACGCTTTGCATTGCTCTTCCTGGATGAGTATTTTCTTTGTTCCAAACACCTCAACAATACAATCCAATCGAGTTGTCTTGTTATGTTTATTAACTTAATTTTCTCGTCAGCTAAATTATTTTGTTTCGGACAACATTAGCGAGACACGGTCACACTGCGTCTACCCTATCGATATACCAAGCTGGTGCAATCGATGGTTCAACCCACGGTTGCACTCTGCGCGCACATTGTTTTTTTAAGATAAAATGGACGAAAAAGTCTTGCCAAAGTTCGTCTTGCCTTCCCCCAAATTCGCCAAGACCGAAAATGAAGTAAACAGGACAACAATGCACTATTTGACGCCCAGTGGCATGACACTGCTGCCCCGCGCCAAGCAGCCTCCGCCGATGTACGGCGCTCGAGGCAGCACAGTACCAGCCAAATATCTACCCGTGGAACAGGTGCGATTTGAATGTGTTATTCGGCACCCAGACATAAATTGAGAATTGAATCCCATTCAGAGCCCGATTACATCCATGCCACAAGCTCCACCAATTTACAAATCTCCGCCCCGTCCCGAGCACTGTCACAACTGTGGCATGGAGCTGGCCAACGCACAGGACATGAGGCGCCATTTGGAGCAGCATGAGAAATGTCCCGCAGAGGGTTGCGACTTTACCGCCCTGCACAACATAGTGGAGCGCCATATTGAAGCTAACCACATAACTGGGATGTATAATAAAGTGAAAAGGGTGTGGACAGCCGAAGATACAGCCGCCTGGCGGGCAGAACGGAGAAAGAAGTAAGTACTGGATAGATCTCCATCTCAATGGGCAGGGCAGACTCACTCACTCTGCGCTTACAGATTTCCCACGGCAGCGAATGTGGAACTGGCCAAGCGTGCCAAGGAACAGCGCCTCAAACGCGGGGAGCGTCTGGAGGCTTCCAAATCTCGTTTTGGCAGACGCGAAGATCGGGAACGTACGCGACCCAACAGCTATCAAGAAAAGCGGCCCAAATCTAGCAAAAAGGGTAAAGGCAAGAGCCAACACGTGGACAAGAAGAAGGCGTCTGAAACTATTCGCAAAGAAACAGATGCCTTGCAAGAGGAAACCTCATATTTAAGTGGCACAGGCGTGCCCATGTTTCGCGGAACGGGAAAAATGTTGGACTACGAGCATTCCAAAGATAACGTACAGAAGAAGGAAAATGTTCTATGTGTCCTCTTGGGAATGTACGGCTCGGATAGTGAAGACAGCGAGATTGAGGCCGAGGAAGAGAACCAAAGTCAAGGGCAGAAAAGTCCCCAATTGGAGACAAAACGGTGTCTAGACAGCCTAGAGTGCAGCACTCTGGAGAATGAAAGTTCTGGGGCTGATCCAGTAGCCCCAAATACAGCCGTACAAAAAAACACCCCCGAAACTACTGAGGAGCCCACCATCAGTTCAGAGGACCTAGACCTGCTCAAGGAAAACAACTGCTCTTCTGATGAGGCACCTGATGAAGCGCCCATTCAGCGCGTAACCGAATCAATATCAGAGCCGGCTATAACCAAACCTCAATTCGTCGAGCCGAAGCCCGGACCCTCGCCAAAACCAGCTGCTCCGAGGGCACAGAAGCGTATTTCTGGCCTCAACTACAATCGAGCCCGTAAAACGACGAAACAGAATACAATGCTCTCCAAGCTGTTGGCCTCCGATATCCGCCATGAGCGCAATGTCCTGCTGCAGTGTGTGCGCTATGTGTGCGAGAACAACTTCTTCGGCATCGGAGCAAGCGGCAGTGAGGATCAAGTAAAGAATAGTTGAATATATGTAATTATTATTCTCATTCTGCTTACGAGTATGTAATTGTGATAAGCTGAAACGCATAGTTTCAGTTGCTTAATTGTGTACCATCGAATAGAGTTGTACAATAAAATACTATCACGCTGGAAACATTTATAAGCTGCCAGTCTCTCCGCCAGGCTCAGACGTTTCTAGCATTCAACTATTTCTTCGTTCCACTTCTTTGTATAAGCCAATGCCCTGTATGAGCAATACCACCTGAATGACTGAACGCCAAATGAATGTAAGCAAGAAACCCATTTAGTGGTAAGGAGACAAACTTACCAATCGGAAATATAAGGTAGCTCATGATACATGGCCCAAAGTTGCTCAAGCATAGCCCAACGCAGTAGACAGCGTTCTTTTTCTGCGAGTACAACGGTTATGCGTATTAATTAAGCCAAGCCACCATTTGCGCCACTGCAAAGGCAACACCTCTCACTTTTAATATGCCAACGCCGATCAATATCCCCGAGATTATAAGTAAAACGGCTCCAGCCATATGCACACATCCAGCAGTAAAAAAATGGTCGCCTTTTGAAGTACATATGCTCAAGAGATTATCTGAATCCGTTCATGTAAACCGTATGTATGGACGAGTATTTCCAATATTTACCTGACGTCGTCATTATTCTATATGACCAATTCATCGAGAGCAGGCCAAAGATCACATTCCATATGGCGAACTTCTTCATTGCAACTGAAAGCCGACAATCACGGCAACAATTACACATGTTTCAAATTTTATAAATTGAATAAAAGGCTCAAGAGAATTGATGGTTGTTTGTGTGTGTGAGTGTATCTTTCCAATACTGTTCGTGTTTCTTTAATATACATAAAAATATTTTTATGATTGTAATTAGAGTAAATGCCCGATCTGATCTGATTTCTGGTCATCCGCAATAACCTTGGAGTACATGCATTCCCCTTTATCGTTTTAGTCCAAGACATTTTATTGTATATTCAGTTAGTGGACATTCCAGTAGATGCATCGCCACCTATGGCGTGTCCAACGCCACTAGTGTCGGCTCCCGGTGAGACACCTACACCGCCGCCAGCCTGTTGCTGTTGTTGCTGCTGCTGGGCAACGGCTGCTGCAGCCTGCTGCTGTTGTTGCTGCTGCTGCTGGGCGGCGGCATGCTCTTGCTGTCGCTTCTGCTGTTGCCTGGCGGCGTGTGAATGCTTGGCTTTCGTCTCCTCCAGCTCACGGACTCGCGATCGGGCGTGCTGGATGCGGTGCCAGGCCATTTGCAGCACCTTCGCTGAGGCGTAGCCAGAACCCTCGTGCGGCTGTCCGGTCGACACCTGTGTGAGGTAGTTTATTTGTTCCGAAAGTTTCGATTCGACACTGGACAAACTCTTGAGAAACTGCTGCGACTGCGTTTCGGCATTTTTCTGCGACGACTTCTCTTTGCCGAGTTCCTGTAGAGCTTGCCCTGAAAAGAGGTTTGTTTTGTGCATTTAAATGCTGATATACTTATATATATGTTGAATGTTCCCAATTTACCAGCACTCTGCATGCAGAGAATGATTTCCTTCTCTATTTCGTCTAGAGCGTGTATTTTATCCAATGGATTCATGGCGGTTTTAAAATGGTAAACAAAATTTGTCGGGAATCTATTAATATCAGCTGTAAACAGATAAAATATACGGTCTGACCCTCAGAAATATACCAAAATATACCGTCTCATTTTCAAAATATACCGTAAATATACTGACGAATTCTAGTGCTATTTTACATATTCAGATTTTGATCTTCCGTCGAATATTACTAGCTATATAGAATATTTAGCCATGCCCACATAACTTTTTCCAATTAATGAACCTATCTTCTAATTGACTGGTTTATTTTGAACACTTGCTTTTATTGCATTTTGCGTAAAAAGAGGTTTTAGCGAAAATGGTCAAACAAAAAAAACGAAAGAGGATAGTCGTTCATATTGCTCAATTTCAATATTCATGCATATGATTATTATCTTGTATTTATATATATCCTTATACCTATTCTTGGTCTCTGTAGAAAGACGATGAGCTGCAAAATATCGTTGAAATAGGTTTAAAGAGACAAAATTGTTTTCGCCTTCTTTGGAGCCTGGGATGACAAACATATTCTCAATTCTATAATATCCATTCCCCCCTCTGTCTTTGTAAGAACACAATAAGCGAAATAGCTTTAAAACAGAGACTAGACTTTTTGCCTGGGATGACAAACATTCCTTTTCCCTGGGTATGCATGTTGCAGCAACATTTAACGCGACTTTTGCTTTTGGCCAATGAAAATCGTCAAAAATGAATTGCAAAACATGTTGCATTATGTTTTGCAGAATATTTTTGACGATTTCATTGGCCGAAAGCAAAAATCCGTCGTTTCCCGTTTTAACCGGTTCGTAATGGCGGTATATTTAAACCCAACACATGAAAAACGAAGTTTATATGGATATATATAAGTGGTGTATATCAAATACATATTGAAACTAACTTATCAGTACCAATGTTAATACTAGTCCCTGGGCTCCGTTAAAGTGACCAACATGGCAAGTACCCTGCTGAATAGGCAGGAAACGGCCGCGACAGAATGTCCGGATGTGTCGTGTTAATGGTATACCATCCAGGGCCAATTTCGCACCTACTGAATATGAACATCACGTACATTTCCCGTTGGGTTGACCCTTTCAATGGTATAGATCAATCATCACCTTATAGATCGTTATTTAAACACATAATTTAAAAGTATGGAATGAGACTCATTGCTGTCAACCGGGCCATTACCGATTCAAAAAATACGACGAATTCCTCGATTTTGATCTTCTATCGAATATTACTAGCTAGATAAAACATTTTGCCATGCCAACATTTTGTTATCCGATTAGTGAATCAATTTTCTACTTGACTGGTCTATTCTAAATACTTGCTTTTATTGGATTTCTATATGCCGTTGAAAATGAAATTTAATAGATTGATGAAATTGACAAAGTATACCATTATATACCGATATACCGTAAATATACCATCGGTTCAATTTTCACCTCAAAAAATTCCGAAAAGTATTAAAAATACCGTAAACGGTCACCCTGATTAGTGGTGGACTTATGTGATTTATCGGTCAGATATGCTGTCTGACCCACCGAAATATACTGAAACATACCATCTCTTTTTAAAACTATACCGTAAATATACCGATGGAAATAAATGCTTTATTATTATAATAATATTATTAAATAAACATAAATAAATCTAAAATATACCCCCCTATCCGGACAACTAAGGGCCATATTGACTTATGTGGGGCCCCGCTGATGGCCGTCCGGGTCAACCTAACCTAACCTAAATCTAAAATATGATATTACATGGATTTATTATAGATAAAATATAGTCTAAAAAGTAAAAAATATAATTTGACTGATACGCTTTTAGATTCAACACATTATACTCTGCTGATACATTTTTATCTGGTGGCAAAATCGTCAAACAAAAAAAATAAGGAAGAAAAAAACCCTCATAGTGATTGAGTAGGTGCTCCGTAGATTTTATAAATTGTTGAAATGTTTCGAATTTGCTGCGGCGCTTTGAGCTCTTAGAAAAGTAGTTGAATGTCTCCATTACGTTGGCTATGGATTTCTTCGTTGCCCTGGCATATCATATGAAGACTATTGAGCCAGTATACATACACCTAATTCTGTTTTTACACGGTCTTTTTTTACACGGTTTTGAAATAACACGGTTTGAAAATCAAACATTTTAAATTTGTACATGGTTTTATTCCATTTAATACGGCTTAAAATAACAACACAAATATATAAAAACACACACAGCTCACAAACAGCTGGAAACGAAAACAAGAAAGAGCATAAAGAGAATATGTACATATTTGTTTCTCTTTCGTTTTTTTGCGTATTCGATCAATGTCTTGTTTTACTCGGTTTTTTCAGGAACGAATCTACCGTGTAAAAACAGATTTAGGTGTATCTTTTTTACCAGTGTGTGGAATGCTACGTCCTACTTGCATGTTACTTGAACACTTTTGCTTGTCAACCGTTTTCAGGTAGGGCATGGGTATAGACATTTGCATACCCTATTTCCTTCAACTAATGTTAATATTCTGTTTTTGAATTATTAAGTCATTTTACTCAGTGGATATTAATATATATTCCACGAAAATAATTAAACTTGAAGAATTTTAGCGCAGTTCAGGTGAAAGACATCGTGGTCTCAGTACATGTAGCCGCGCCGCGGCTCGAGGACCAGGGAACGCGGCTGCTCCACCCCCTTCCACGCGCAGACTGCTGCCATCCAGACGGGCTCCGCATCGCACCAGTAAAGATGTTACTGTCCAGCCAGTCGACAAGCAGACCCGAGTCCTCGATCTGCTAAACATAGGAGCCATTGAGGAAGGCCAGGAAGATGTCCTTGCTCTTCTGGTCTGGTAGATGCAATCCTTTCCAATGCAAATGATTCATGTATACATACATGAATGTGCTCTATATGCATGTGCCAGTGAGTGAGCGAAAGAGCGAGTAGAAAAGGAACGTAAAATGTCGTCCTTTTTAAGCATTTTAAAATTTTTCTATCGGTCTAAAATCAGCTGAGAAAATCAGCTGAGAGTTTTTAGTCCTTTCGAAGTATGCAAAATGTAGCAGGTCACACTGGTGGTAAAACGTCCACACTGCTCGGAATTTGTAATTGTGAGTGAAATAAATTTCGACGGCTTTTTGCACTTAATATAAACTGATCTAGACTGAGTTTCTAGTCTCACATGCATGGGGTAAAAACAAAAAAAATTTGATTTAAAGCTAAAGCTAAATGACGATTAATAAAACAAAAGTAAAGCGAGAAGCAAAGTAGTGCTCTCTCCTGCGACGAAAACATGAGTCGTAGTTTTGAATGGGCTATAAAAGGGGGTATGGACAACAGGCAAAAACAGCCAATGAAAATTGCAAGGTCGTACGAACTCCACCTCGCGTGTGAGGACAACATACCTTGAAGACTAAATCGGCAAGGTACATTAAGCGAGAGCGGTGGATTTCACCTTTCATGCGTTGCATTTTTTGGGCCGAGTTGCCCGTTGTCCACACCCTCTTTTTCCTTCCATTATGTAGCATGTAGCAAATGTGTAGTAGTTATTTATACAAATTTAGCGTGCGTAAAATTCAAGCGTGACACGGTCGGTCACAACGCCGCCTGACTCCAAATTATAAGTTAAATTAGCGACAAAACGAAGGAAACAAAACAGTGCACAATGAGTGAGCAGAAAACAAGTGGGTCACCGTCCCCAACGACCACAAAGGATAACGCGGCCGCCAGGCAGAAAATCGAAACGGAATATAACAATAAAAAAAAGACTGGATCGGGCTGGCATCGCTTCTACAAGGTAAAAACAACAACAACAACACCAATGACGGGCACTGGCTACTGCTGTTGCTGTTGCAGTGAGAAGTGAGAATAATTGCACCACTTTCAAGAACAGTGGAGAAAAAGCAATGGTTTGGCGACTCCAGGAAGGAGGATGCACGTAGCAGCAGCGACAGCCTGGCAGGAGTCACAAACGTGTACACACAAATTCGTATTCCTTTTCGATTCGATTTCCACGAAAATGTGATGAGTGCGCAAAAGGCTTCTGCAGATGCCTCCACCACCAACACACATGCATATCTAAATGGGAGAATGTGTGTGTGTGTAGGCACGCCGCCTCTGGCCCCACTGTTGTCATGTGAGCGTGGTTGTGTGTGTTCCAGTGTGCTTGTGCTGGTGGCTGTTGCTCCGTCTTTGGTTATAAGTGGTCCCCAGCCTGGCTCAAACAGCATTTGACCAAAAAAAAAAAACAGAATAAAGTGTACAAACAGATTCTCACACACATGCATGGACCTATGCACGTACATATACAGCTACAGTGACAGCTCTGCTCACCTGCTGCACTCTGCTTTGAATTTGGCTGCAGCTCAAACAACAGTACTTGCGTGGTGTGCGTGTGTGTGTTTTAGAGAGTGTGTGTTTGCATATTTATGCTGTTTCTGGTGTTTCTCTCTTTTTGAGAGATGCTGTTCCCAGCGCTCCCCCATTCTTTACACCCCCCTTTGAAACTTTTATGATTAGCCGAATGCCCGTCTCTTTTTATTTTTTTTTCTAATTATTATTGATAGGCCTCTGCCCCCTAGTATATTGGGATTTGGTTCCGCGAATTTTGGGGCCCATAACTGAAAGACGGGTTGTTCTAGGAAACAGTTTTTGCATTTTGCTTTGTTTTGATTGCTGGACGTTTGTTGATATAGGAGTTAAGTGATGGTGAGGAGGGGAGGGAGGATACTTTGACAAGCTTATTTTTATCGCAACGCATGAATTGTGCGAGGACGGTTAGGGGGGGGTGACACTAGCTTCTTTCCACTTGGGAACTATTTCAATACACACACACAAACATATGTATGGACACTCTATCCAGTTACACACACACTCGCACGCATCTCTCGCCAAGGGGCACAAAGGGCATGCGTCTGGTTTTGAGTCTTTCTTTGGGTTTCTTCTTGTTGCTGGTGCTGTTCCTGCTCCTCACTGCTCTTTCTTCTGGTTCATTGCTGGCAGTTTCTGCTTTATAGCCAGTTCCGGCGAAATGTGTCTGCCATGGCCAGGCAGGCACTCACATGAATTGGGATTTCACGGAATTCAGCTTCGCAGTTAGGAAGAAGATGCCTCTATCTGTGTGCATGCGTGTCTGGTAGCTGTGTGTGTGTGTGTGTATCTTCTTTTGTGGCCTCGCAATGGCATCCTTTTGTGCTCAGCGGAGGATAATCTAATTTTCCAACTAACTGAAAGGAGTCGTCCCTGCACCACAGCACGACTACAAACAACAACAATTATATGTCGCAAAAAAAATTGGTTTTCGGTGGTACATCGCATCTCCATGGATGATATTTCTATTGAAATCTTTCATAAAATGCAAAAACAAAAATATGACGCATTCAAGTTTTTGTTATGCTTTTTGCGCACTTGGCGTATAATCATTTCCATTGAACGCACTCCACTCCCGTTATGTTTCTCGCTCTCTCTCTATCCCTCTCTCTCTCTCTCGGTCTTTGTGGAATGGATCCGCATCCAGTCTATCATCTTACACCTTGCCAGCCGCATTCACTCATCCATCCATTCCCTGCTTCCATCGTTCCATCCATCCTTCCATTATGACAACCGCCGTGAAGTGTGACGTTGTGCCGTGGAGGGGGCGCTGGTGGTCGGGGGCGTGTTGCAATTATGCTCTGCATGCATGCAACGCTTTTTGTTTTGTTTTGTTTTGCTTGGCTTTTCTTTCGAGAAATACAATTCTTTGCACGCTTTGAAAATTCAAGACAGACCCCATCTACTCCTCTCCCCTCCCTCTCTGGTATTTCTCAATTCTCCTCCTCGTGTGTTTGTTTGCCTGTGTGTTTGTGTATGTTTATAGCTTTAAACGGTAGAAGGGTCACCTGGATAATCAAGAAGCATAAAATAACTGTTGCTGCTTCGGCCACAAGTTAGGAAAGAACCAGTCGATCTCTAATAGATCTGTTAAGTACGAAATATTGAATAATAGAGCAGCAGGTGATTTCCAATGGGTATACCCGTGTAGAGGATATAGCAGAGATTCCGAGAGAGAGAAAGAGTATGATTCTTAGCTAGTCTCTCAGTTTAAAAGGTATCACAGTCGTAGCTCGATTCACTGTGCGGAAAATGCATTCATTTTTAAAGACAATATAAAAAAAACTTTAAGAATATAGCTATATGGAATGAGATATAATTGTCATGGGAATGAACAGTCCAGACCTACCATAAGCTTCCACCAACCAAATCCCAGCTTCGAGAAATTTTTTCCGCATTCGATATCATGATCTTTGCATTTCCGAGACTTTTTCTCACATTTCTCACGTGACATGTGATAATTCATCATAACCATACTCGTACATCTCTCTTTTTATAACAAGTGATACAAAATAATATGAATAATTTGCAAATGATTTTCTTTTGGCTTGATCTAAGCACCGTACACTTTTTTCCTTTCCACAAGGGATTATCAATTATTGTGATAATCGGAAATCCTTCTTGGGCATTTTTTTGTGCCTATAAAAAATATTTCATGCTTATCGGACATTGCTCCGCTGATTGCGTAAATGGGTCCAAAATGTATTTCATAAGATGAAAAGTACATGCAATCAATGGATCCCAGAGCTCTCTCAGCTGATTCACACACACACATCCCCCCCACAATGAAAAATGGACAATTAACAACTGCTTTTTGGCGAGCTGTAATCATCGAGAGCGTCACTCAACGAAGTTACTCATACCCAAAGCGCAGCATATTTGATGGAGTATGTGCCGGCTGATTACGAGTAGCTGGGTACGGTATCTGGGATGGCAACTAACCAAACACCCATCAGCATATGCTCCACTCGTACATGCCATAAGCGGGGCTTGAGATGCACTTGTCACCGCGTGGATTGGCGCCATTGACCCTGTTTGCTGTTCTGTTTGACGGTGCTGCTGAATGGTTTGATTCGTTTACAGCTGTGCCAGCAATTGTATATTCAGAAACACACATTCGGCTGATAGAGCCGGCCCCAAGCAGCCAAAGCGGCCAAAGATAATGCCATTAACAACAGAACAGGCAGGGCAGCAGTCATCGTGGCCTGGCTAATTAGTCATGGCCGGTTTGTCAGCTGGGTGGGTGCCTCTGTCTCTGCCTCCGTGCCGTGCCGTGCCGTGCCGTGCCTCTATCTATTTATCTGGTGGATGGGTGATAGTGCTATTGGTGGCATTGGTGCTGGGTTAGGCCCACCGCTTAAAGAGAAATGCGACCAACTTCTGTTCATGTATGCATGTATGTGGGATGAGTCAGTGGCAGGGGGCAACCCCCCCACATGATAAAAGATATTGGATTTCTGTTGAATTACAAGAAAATTCCATGCGCTATGAAACACTATATATGGAATATTGTGGAATATATGAAATAAGCTCAAAGAATGTGATGAGTCGGATATACATATATATTATTTGATATAAATATATGGTAATTTGAATATCACTTCACATGATTTTAATTAACTTATGTTTTTGCCCCCCATTCGGTGCTGTCCATTCCTTCAAAAATCCGTTATATGCCAGAGTTTATGGAGTTTTAAATGCTTTCTACTGTCCAATCACAGTCTATCTCCCTTGCTAATGGTCACAGCAATTTTGTATTGTTTCCGGTCCACGGTCCCCACGTATTAGTACATAAAATTCTAATCGGCCCAATTTTAAATTTTTCCAGGAAATCTCTGAGAAATGTGATCGCGGGGCCAAAGAGCAACAGTTTAGTACGCTGGAATCGGAGCGATCACAGAACCGAGGCCTGAATCGCTATAGAGATGTGAATCCCTATGACCATTCGCGGATTGTCCTAAAGCGCGGCAGTGTGGACTACATCAATGCCAATCTGGTGAAGGTAAGTGCAGTCATTTGCACACTTTTCAATCAAAGTGCTAAGAAAGATTTCCACATCAATTCGTTTAGCTTGAGCGTGCCGATCGCCAGTACATACTGACCCAGGGACCCTTGGAAGATACTGTGGGACACTTCTGGCTGATGGTCTGGGAGCAAAAGTCCAGCGCCATTCTCATGCTCAATAAGCTTATGGAGAAGAAGCAGATCAAATGCCACCTGTACTGGCCGAATCAGCTCGGACCGGAGAAGGCCCTCAAGCTGCCTAACGTTCAGCTCACCGTGGAGCTTGTGCGCTGCGAGACGTATCAGAACTTTGTGCGGCGGTGGTTCAAGTGAGTGGCTAAGTGGCTGACCCCTAAAGGAGGAAAAACTAATTTAATAAAAACCTTTCCCGCCCGCCCCACAGATTAACCGATCTCGAAACGCAGAAGAGCCGCGAGGTGATGCAGTTCCACTACATCACATGGCCAGATTTTGGCATTCCCAGTTCGCCAGATGCATTCCTGAAGTTCTTGCAGCAAGTACGTGACTCTGGCTGCCTCAGCAACGACGTCGGTCCGGCCGTGGTGCACTGCAGTGCCGGCATTGGTCGCTCGGGCACTTTCTGCCTGGTTGACTGTTGCCTCGTGCTCGTGGACAAGCACGGGGAGTGCAATGTGTCGCAGGTGCTGTGCGAGCTGCGCAGCTACCGCATGGGACTGATACAGACATCCGACCAGCTGGACTTTTCCTATCAGGCCATCATCGAGGGCATCAAGAAACTGAACGATCCCGTATGTATGCGCTCGCAGCGGCCGGCGTGCGGGAGCTGGATTTGGTGCTGGATGCTGGCTGGGCGCCAGTCCGCTGCCAAGCGCCGCCGTTTACAGTGGAGATTCTTCTCTGTGCTTAGGCGTTCGACTAATCCGAAATCTCCCTCTCTCCTTTCGCTTTTGCAGACCTTTCTCGACGCTAAGGAACCAATCATTGGCAATGAGACAGATACACATGCACAGGATGAGCTGCCGCCACCGCTGCCGCCTCGGACACATTCGCTGAATTTGCCGCTGGCCCCCAACGCGGGCGGAGTTCTCTCGCTGAACATGCGAGCCGCCCAATCCAATGGCGAGGAGGTGTCTGGCGAAAACATTGGCGACAAGCCCTCGGTGCTGAGCAGCAAGGATGCTCTGAACAATTTTATCAATCAGCACGAGATCATCAACGCTGAGGTGGCCGACAGTCTGCGTCCCTTGCCGCCGTTGCCGTCTAGGCCTTTAAGGTCGTTGCAGGAGTCGGATAGCGATGAAGACTACGACCTGGATGAGGAAGACGATGACGATGATGATGACGAAGAGGAGGACGACGATGTTGACGAGGAGTACGAGACCATTAATGAGCTCGATGTGGAGCCCGTCAATGGAAATGTATCGACGACGACACCCCAAGCCGATGATGTGAATGCCAACAGCGAGAAGCCAGCAGCACCTGCCGAACAGCACAAGGCCAATGGCATTGACACAGCGGGCCAGACCCCAGCGAGGTAATACAAATGATGATGGAAACCACTCTGGAACTCTGTCCTAACCTTTTCATTTTATTTTCAGTCCCGAGAACGAGCTGAAGCGACGAAAACGCACCGAACAGCAGGCCCATCTGCAGAAGCAAATCAACAACATGAAAAGGAAGCTGCGGGAGAGCGAGGACGGCCAGAAGGCGTCAAAAAAAGGAAGGTCATTACTCACATATATTGCGGCTGGTGTTGTGGTGGGCGTGATCTGCGCCTACGCATACACGAAGCTAGGTTAAGTGCCCACCCCCCATCCCCAGTCCCACCTACCCACTAAGTAGATGTAGACCTAGCCATTGAGTAGGCATTAGTAGCAATAGCAGTATGACGCCCGTTGCCGCGGGACACCGATCCTCGCCAGCTCGCCACGAGCGTCACGAACGTCACGCGTCGGGTCGCATCGTGCGTCTCTCATCGAGCCTCAGGCTAACATCTAATGTCAGCACGGATCGGATTGGATCGCCTCGCAACGCAATCATCCCGACGATTGGGTTGAGTGAACGATACGATACACATAATGCATATATATTAGGGAATTTTTTACGAGTATATGAAATACAAAACAAACGAAGAAAGAAGCAAAAAAAAAAAGTAAAAACTAAGCGAAAATCGAGTAGAAATCACGTAACAAGTAGGTTTTGCGCAATAGACTGACATTTTAGATCAAATTTATTTTTTTCATTTTAATAATGGAAATATTTAAATAACAAAACCCCGAAGAGAACCCCGGAAACCCGGACTTCCTGCACGAATTATAGTTTTTCACACCCCCACACCACCTGCACCTACACCAACACCCAAATCCAATTCCGAAATCCACCCAAATCACATCCTTCGCTCGCTATGCAATAAAAATTGATTCAATACACGAGTCCTATATCTATTATATTTACGACCCACGATCCAGACAGACACACAAGCACACGCGCTTCACTTGTTGTTGTACAGCAATTTCTTATCGCATACGACTTACATATGTATGTAAAATTATTTATGAAGATTTACGTGAAGATCAAACACTTGTTGTAGTAGTACCATGGCAAACAAACGAAATGCAGCAATGTGCCAAAAAAAGGAAAACAAAAAAAGAAAACGAACAGAAGAACAATGTGAAAAGCCCCTTCATGACTTTAAATTATTTTTTGCTCCGGATCCCTTCCCTTCCCACATTTTAATTGTTGTTTTTAACGATTTATCATACAATGCACTCTACAAAAACGAAAGCAAGAAAGATCGAACGAAGAAAATGCATCGCCATTGAAGCAATAATAAAAAGTAATGCAAAATAGCACAAAAAACTACGAGTAAAACACTATGATTATGATATATCTATATATATACGATACGTGTAGGTTTTGCTATAGCAAAATCATTTTTTTTTTTTTTTTTTTTTTGTATTCTACTATAAACGAAACGAAAAATTATACGGAATCAGAATCAGAATGAGAACGGGGAGAAACTATACAATGGTTTGCCCCCCCATAGAATAAGTGTGTATGTCCCGTAGAACTAGAACCGCAGAATAGAAAGAGAACGAAAGAGCGTGCAAGAATACCTACCATAAGAGTTATTTTTTATATATGTGTAATCCACAATTTATCGAAGAATTCAACTAACCAGATGCTGCAGAGAAACTACATTAAACAGAGACGGACATAAAATAAACGAAAGAAAGTGCAATGACACGCAATGGCTGAATAAAAAGTGGAATGGAATCGGATGTTCAGTGGAGCGAAGATGAAAGAGAGGGATAACTTTTATAAACATAAACTAATAAACGAAAAATACATATTTATATAAAGTATATTTAACGAGTAACAACATGAACAATACCTATAGTAATGCCTAGTTAACTGAACAATTGGTTAAGTACACACACAAACACACGAAATCCCCCCACTCCCACAACACACCACACACACCACACCACACAACGAACCACACACGTAATATAACAATATAATGCCTATATGAGAGATGAACGAACAGAGAGAAGTGAGAGAAAGTATTCAAATAAAGCTATATATGTATAAGACACCAAGAATTGAGCCTCTTCTATGCTATGCCGAGTACTTTTTTATTCATTTATTACGATTCATAACTCCTCGTTTTCATCTGTTTGATTTCAGACGCGATAACAACAGAAACAGAAGTCACAAAATGTGCAAAAAACCGTAACTGCCCATCAAATGCACAGACCATCAAGACCAGCACCAACACAAAGAAACAAAATTAACATATCACTTGGCATAATATAATTGTAGATTTTATTGCAGAAATAAAAAAAAATAAATTCGAAATTCTAGATTCGTAAATCATTTTAAGCGCAACGGCTTTTGCCGATAGTTCCACACATCGATTGGTCTGGTCTGCAAGTGTGCGACCACTAACCATACAGTATATCGATGTGTCCGTTCATACAACGAATATGTCACAAGCGAACTTGCTGGATTGTATAGTTTTCTGTAAATTTTGATGTCGAAATTGAGTTGAAGGTATATTTACCGCGTAAATCGGTATATAATGGTATATTTAATCAATTTCACCAATCTATTAAAGAACGTAGGTTATAGAAACTTCCATACACAGGTTTTCTGAATTTTTGCTCATTCCGCTGGATTGCATTCATATCCTTGTCACTCATTCACTTTCAAGCAATTCCACTTTGGCGCGCAGTTCTAGCGATTATCTGTCGATAGTATCGATAGCATTGTCCCGCAACGGAATAAGCAACATTCTGCATACCCTAGGGAAATGGATATTATATAATTGAAGAATTGTGTGTTTCCCAATGCTCCCATGAATGCAGAACGAATAGTCAGTCTCTGTTTTACAGCTGTCTCAACGAAATTGTCCGTTTTTGTCTCAACAAGATTAGGTATCGGGATCGAGATATTCCTGTTTTTTTGGTTCCTGAAAAAACCGTTAAAAAACCGTGTTACATTGATCGTATACGCCGAAAGAGAAACAAATATTACGTATTCCCTTTATGCTCTTTCTTGTATCCGGAGCTGTTTCGAGCTGTGTGTGTGTTTTTATATATATGAACCGTGTTAAATGGAATAAAACCAGTAAAAAATTAAATTGTTTGATTTTCAAACCGTGTTATTTCAAAACCGTGTAAAAAGACCGTGTAAAAGCAGAATATGCTTGAATAAAAGTCCATTCTGTTTCGAGCTGCTTGGAAAACATATTAATGAATAAAAGTAGGGTATACATATGTCCATAATCCTTAATATGTTGCTGATATGTAGAGCATTTTTAGTTCCATGAAAAATAAGGACATTTTATTTGAACTTTTTTGTTTAAACCTGATTTTAGACACCATCAAATAAAAAAAAAGTCCTTAAAATTAGTCAGTCTTGTAGAAAATGTATTCATCGATCGGATACAATTATGTGTGCACGGCTGAAGGACCTAGCTGGGTAGTAATATTAAACCGAATAAAACATCGAGGAATATGATTTCCGCCCATGGGCAGAGAAAGACTAGCCCACTATTGACCAGCGAGTATTAAAATAAACTCCACGAAAATTATGCAAATTGAGAAATTTTAGCGCAGCTCTGGTGAAAAATATCGTGGTCTTTTGGGCTAACAATCCAGGAATATACACTGTATGTGACCATCGATATACTGAACTGTCAGAAACCGATTAGTACTCGATACTTCAATACATCAAAAAGTACTCGGTTCTGCTCTTTTGTTTTTGTTCAGCAAATTTCGTATTAATTCTCAATTTTGGGCCAGGTGTAGCGGGCAATTTGTCCCACAATCTCAGTTTAGAATAATGCCTGCTGTCGAGGAAGCGAAAATAATCAAATTTCTATCCAAGGTATGTCACGCAGATGAGTCATTGTCGAGGGGCATCTCCCCACTCTGTGACTCTGGGGAAACTTGTTTGTCTAATTTCGCATGCAACGCAATTAACGACGTGTGTCCTTTTTTTGGTTGCAGTATAAATATGTCGACGTCACGAAGAAAGACGTGATGGATGTAGTCACAACGTACCGAAGTCTGACCTACGACCTGCAAAAGTTTGGTAAGTCTCTACCGACTGATAGCAGATAGCAAATTAACGATGTTCCCCGTCTATCCCTCGCCAGTGTTCAACGATGGAAGCTATAAAGATCTTTTCACCCTGCAGGGCACCATCCCGGTTGTCTACAAAAGTAATTGTTGCACTTAGCTTTGATTTTGAAGGAAATTACATTTTTATATTCAATAGATAACACGTACTACATTCCCATATGTATATGGTTGATGGACACTCATCCGCAGAACGCGCCTATGTGCTTTGTGAAGCCCACACCTAACATGCAGATAAAGGTGTCCATGTATGTGGATCACAATGGAAAAGTCTATCTGCCGTACTTGCACGACTGGCAGCCGAACTCTTCGGATCTGCTCTCCCTCATACAGGTCATGATTGTGACATTCGGCGACCATCCGCCAGTGTACTCGAAGCCCAAGGAACAACAATTGGCCATGCCATATCCACCAAACGGTGAGTGGGTGTTCAAGTTATACCGAAAATCTCTCATCTGATTGGATTCCGTTCTGCCATCTAGCTTACATGCAACAATCGGGAGGTGCTGGGGCCAGCAACTCCTTTCTGCCTTATCCTACAGCCAGTGGTGCGAGCGGTGGCAACTTTCCGCCCTATCCGACAGGTGCTAATTTCGGACCCTATCCACCAGGCGGATCGGGTGGCAATGCCGCCGGCTATCCGCCCTACATGAATTTCCCACAACAGCCTGGCAGTTACCCACCTGCTGGGGGCTACGTAAGAATCTTATTTGAAATGGAAAATGCACTTCTGTTGCAATGATTGTGTGACTTTTTTAGAACCCATCGGCGATTCCCAGCTCGACGGGCACCATTACCGAGGAGCATATCAAGGCTTCACTCATCAGCGCTGTCGAGGATAAGCTGCGCCGTCGCATACAGGAGAAGGTAAATCAGTATCAGGCCGAAATCGAAACGCTGAATCGCACCAAACAGGAATTGGTCGAGGGCAGCACGAAGATTGATTCCATCATATCGCGCCTCGAGCGCGAGCAGGTGGACCTGCAAAAGAACATTAACGTATTACGCGACAAGGAGCAGGAATTGGAGAATAGTCTGGAGACGCTCGAGAATGCAGAAGCCATTGATCCGGACGAGGCCGTGACCACAACGGCACCACTTTACAGACAGTGAGTCCAATCTAGTTGCAATCCAAGATATCCGAGTTTGTAACGTGTTTGTGCTCTATTTCAGATTACTCAATGCCTATGCCGACGAGGCTGCCACAGAGGATGCCATTTATTATCTGGGCGAGGGTTTGCGCGGCGGGGTCATCGATCTGGAGACCTTCCTCAAGCACGTCCGCACACTCTCGCGCAAACAGTTCATCTTGCGAGCCACAATGCAAAAGTGTAGACAAAAGGCTGGACTCGCCGGCTAGTTTCCGGATACGACGTCAATAATAGCATCTCTTTTTTTCAATAAGCCGCAGTTATTATAATTTTTCGATTGATTGCAACGTGGGGGTGCATGAATACACACACGATTGATATGTTAATATAATATATTCGATATTGTTTCAAGCGCAAATTAAATCTTTGAAATTACAATAAAAGGCCACACGTACGTTCACGCCCACGACAGGTCTTCTAGTTTATTTCTATAATGGAATGGTTATTGCCTTATTTTCATACGTAAATACCGACGGTGAGTAGAAGGAACACAATGCCAAAGCCGAGAAATATCGAGGCACACAGGCTAATCAGCAGTTCCTTAATCAGAGTCTTCTCCTTGGTGGTCTTCCGGGAGACGACAAAGATGAAGAACCAGGCCGTGAAGAATGTTCCGATGGTGAGGAGCACGGTGGCGAGGTGGGGGAATACCGCTGGATTGATGGGCGAAACGTAGCGCTTCATGTTTTCAAACGAGACGGTATCCATGCTGCAATAATCAAATTGTGCTTTAGTTTGCCAGCCAACCCTAAATATCTGGTTACTTCAGTTTACTTTGTTATTTAAATTTGTTAAAATCGACGCAAATTGTACGTGGCCGGCAGCTAGAGTTGTGGTGGACCTATCGATAAAATATACGGTCTGACCCTCAGAAATATACCGAAAGTATACTGATGAAAAGGAGAGCAAATTTCATACAATCCAATAAAAAGGTGTCCTTAAAATTAGCCAATCTTTTAGAAAACTGATTCATCAATCGAATACAGCTATGTTTTTAGGGCTGAGGGTCCAAGCTAGCTAGTAATATTAAACCAAATATATAAATCGAGGATCATGGACAGAGAACGATAAACCCATTTTAGACCAGTGGGTATTCCAACAAACTTCACGAAAATTATGAAAATTGAAGAATTTTAACGCAGTTCAGGCTGGTCACCTGTTTGAGGATGGTTAACTGGGTTAAATTCGTTTTTTTCATTGGTATATTTTAAAAATGAGACGGTATATTTTGGTATATTTCTGAGGGACGGACGGTATACTTTATCGGATTTTCTTATTTTCATGCCACCACGTCTAGCTCACACACCTCGCAATTTGTATACTTTTCATAGTTTTTCTAGTATTTTCCAGTATATTTTAAGACGCGTTATGGACTCACCCTCTTGTCCAATGCACCAATGTAGAAACCGTGTAGAAATGCCACTTAGAGCCATGTCCCAGCCCACATTGAATACTAATTCGTGATCAGCATCGAATTCCTGATCGTTTGCCATCAAAATCTGAATTTTTTCAAAAATGTCGGAAAAAAAGGCATGTCAAAAAGTGGATAAC
Organism: Drosophila lowei; assembly: GCA_008121275.1. Classification (NCBI taxonomy): domain Eukaryota; kingdom Metazoa; phylum Arthropoda; class Insecta; order Diptera; family Drosophilidae; genus Drosophila; species Drosophila lowei. Next base: position 21,473,895 of record CM017781.1, on the reverse strand, counting down.
GGAGGTTTTTCACACTGGCGCTTCCATGGGGCTTATATGAAAAAAAAACGGGCAAACATTTTTGAAACGTACACATTTCCCCTTCAGGTGTCGCTTTTGGTAATTACATGAAAATGTAGTTAATGTGTAGCAAATGTGTAGTTAGCGTGTAGTTACCATGTAAGGACATTAATTTAGTGAACATTTTTGTTGACCGGTTTTGCTTAAACCTTATTTTATAAGCAATCCAATAAAGATGAGAACGTAAAGTTGACCAGTCTTGTAGGAAATCGATGTTTTAATCGGATAAAATTATGAGTTCAGACCCTTAGGTCTTAGCTAGCTAGTTATATTCCACGGAATATGCAAAACGAGGAATATGATGCAACTGGAATACAAATAATTCGTCAGTATATTTGCGGTATATTTTGAAATTTGTGACGTGTTCGGTATATTTTATCTACAATCACAAACGTGCTCTTCTCTCTTCTTATTATCAATGCGCAAGAATTGTAAAAAACAGAAAAAGAAAACAAAGACGCACGATGAGCGATGTACGTATCAATCTGTTGAAAAATAACATCGTTAATACGTATTCCCTACAACACATTGTAGCTTGAGGACATGGACAGCGAGCGATTGAATGAGCTGGAGTCCATTCTGTACGCGTCCATCCATTACAGCGATCATGGATCTGGCGAAACTGGTGCTGGTGAAATCTCACCTTCTGTGGCCGATCAGCAGCGAGCCGTGGATGCCCAACACATGCCACCCCCGCCACAACAGCAGCAGAAACAGCCTCAGGCCCAGCGCATTGTCAGCGACAAACGTGTAATCAACAATGCAGTCGCCAAGCCACGCTACTGGGCGGAGGAAAAGGAGGGTGCAGGCAGCATAGAAACTGAAAATGTATCCACAGGTGAGTAACTACTGAATGTTTTTCATCAAGATGGCCATAGAAATAGAGTCCAGTCCGGTTCGAAAATATCTCCCCCAAACTTTGGATTGCCTTCGAAATTCCGCTTAAGAATTCTCTGCTTTCGGCCATGAAGTATCTGCGTTCGTTGCTGTCTCTGGGGAGCACCACTCTGCATATCCTCTTTGAGTGGTTGGGCCTGTTGAACCCCGTCACCCTAGCACTGGCCACGCTCAATCTGCTCTGCTTAGTAGTGTGGCTGGACTACCATTTCCGGCAACATGGCTGCGATCTACTCTTCTGGCAGAAGGAGCTGAGTCAGTTCCCCCACGAGTACATTCTCACGGGCATCTTGATGACGGCCGCGACCTATGTGCTGGTCTCTGTCGTGGATGTCGTTGTCTTCACGACCCTGCTGCGTCGTAACTTGCGGGAGTTCAACAAGCCGCTCCTCCACTACGAGGAACGCTACCGACGATTCGTGTTGATACGCCTGGTGCGGCAGCTGGAGCACGCCCTTGTGATGCAGACACTCTCGGCCAATGGGAGTCATGTGGCGGTCAAGAACATGTGCGAGGCACAAAGGCTGATCAAGGAGGCGATCAACATATTTCGCACCTCGGTCAAGGTCCTACTGTGGCCCAACAGATCCGATCTGCATGAGGATCCGTTCATCCTCTACCACATAAACGAGGACCAGCTGGAAGAGCTCAATGCACATGGCTATTGCTTGGGCGATGTGGATTCAATGGATCTGGGCAATCAGTATTTGAAATATTTGCTTAACCCTTTTTGGTATTGAAATTCTTGTCAGTCACAATAAATTGAAAGTGGATTTATTTTGATTTTAACTCATTCTAAGTGAACGTTACTTGTATATTTCAAGCTACTGATGTCACCTCCTCATCGACGCCCAAGGAGGCAGACAAGCCAAATGGCAAGCGTTTATCACTACCAAACAAGAAGGAAACATTAAACTCCCCAAAAACCCCACAGCCGAAGCAACAAAATCAGCAAAGGGACAAGGCAAAACCTTCCCCGAAGCAACAACCGCAGCCAGAACGGAAGGAAAAGGAGAATCCTTCACCAAAGCCACAGCCAAAAGCAGAACAGAGGGATAACAAGTGGAAGAGCTCACCAAAGCCACAATCTAAAGCAGAACAAAAGCCACAATCTGCACAGAAGCCGCAACCAGCACAGAAACCAAAAAGTCAACCCCAGCAACACGCCGATGATGAACCCGAGCGCTTTGACCAGAAACTACTCGTTGCCATACCTTCGAACTGGACGCCCAAGAAGCCAAAGGGAAAACAGCAGGTTAAACCCGAACCGGGACCCTTCAGCAAGGCCAATCGCAAGCTGGTGCAAATGGAACGCCTGGCAGCCAAAAAGCAAAAGTCCAAACAGGCGCTGGCCAACAAGAAGCAGCGCAAGCCATCAGAACCCATGGAATTTGTGGATTTGGGCGAAACTTCCAATGATGATGATGATGATGATGTGATACTCGTGCCACTGCCACCTGTACCGGTGATCGATCTGGACACCAGCGACACGGAGCAGAACAGTCCAGCGGCTCAATATCACGAGGAGAATGCCATGGACGCTGCCGATGTGGAAATGAGTATCTCCTGCATTACCCAGCCGGAGGCAGCAGCAGCACCTTTGACGCCCCCACTGTACTCGCCCTGCAATTCGGTCTTGTCCAGCGATGATTTCATTGTCCAGAAGGACACGTGTCGCCTGCTGGAGGACAGGGCTCGAGCCACAGACGAGGATCTCCTGGTGCTGACGGAGAATGCCATCAGAGAGGCTGCCGGCCAACAGGATGTGGATATGGAGCAGCAGGAGCCAGATGTTGAAGTAGACGTAAACGTAGATGCACCTACAGGGGCTGATCATGCGACCGAAAACTCCTCCGAGTACGAGTTTGTGCCGCCCTCGCGGCTGGAGGAAATCAAGCTGAATTATCGCGTCGATGATCACCAACAGTTCCGGGCCCTGGATGTCTATGAAAGCGAATCGGATCTCACCGAGAGCGGCATCTACTCCAAGGCCAAGGCAAAGGCCACGCCCACTATCATACGCAGCGTGGAATCGCCCTCGGACAGCTCCGATGTCGAGGAGGTCGTGGAATCGAACGTGAACAAGATGAAGCGTCTGCGCAAGCGTCGCTCGTCAAGCACAAACCAAAGCCAGTCCGAGCCCAACAACGACGATGACGAGGACGACACCGACAGCGAGAATGGCGTGCAGTCCACAGGAGTGCCGGGCATTGCCCGTGGCATGGCAGTGGAGCGTTGCAAGCGCAAGATTCGCCGCATCAGCGCTCGCCGTAGCTCAGAGGATATTCAAAGGAGAGCGGCATATCCACGGATTGCAAATCTTAAGGCAATACACGAGTCAAGCTCCAATTCCGCTTCGGAGGATGATCTGCCCAGTGCCCGGGCCATTGCCGAGCGTCTTCTGCAGCAGGAGCAAGCAAAGGAGAGGGGACAGCGACAACATGAGGTCCAGAAGCTCCGCGAAGCACAAGCCGATGATCGGCTGGAAACTCTTTCCATTGGCACCGATGCAGACTCCGAAAATGAAGCAGAGTTTAACAATGCCGTCTCCGATCGCCTATTGGCACTCTTCAAGCACATTGATGCCGGCCCCACAAGCAAGAGCCCTCAAGCGGAAGTTTCCGCTCACATTGGTCTTTCGGAGGACGAGGAGCCTTTCCAGTATACAGCAGACACTACAATGCCAACGGAGGACTATCCTCCAGAGGAGGAGGAGCATCAGGAGGAGCAGATTGAAGCAGAGCCATCGATCAAAGTGGAACATAATCTCGCAGAGCTGACAGACGAGCCTCCGCTTACGGGAGGGCAACTTGTTGGCTGGAATGAGGAAATGTGCTGCTTCTACAACGATAGCTGGCACGGCGAGAACTTCAATGTCCAGAAAATACAAAGAACCATGAATGGTAAGCATTTGAGGTGAGGACATAAACACTAAAGAAGAGTCTGACCTCATATTTCTTTCATTAAAGCGCGCCGACAGTGGAGGATCATTAACGAGGACCGATATCCGGTGGTTCGTCCTCGCTCACGCGCCAAATGCACCAACTGTGCCGAGATGGGTCACATGAGATCCAAGTGCCCGCGTCCACGCAAGCCGCTCGTCTGTCACATGTGCGGCAAGTCGGGGCATGCCGAACCACGCTGCCCCAATGCCATCTGTTTGGGTGTAAGACACGGAAATCACTTGCGAGTTAAGATCACAAATTCAACCGAGTTTCTTTTGCTTTCTTTTCAGTGCGGCGCCAAACAGGCCACCTATGTGCAGCAGTGCAACAAGTGCTCATTCCACAGTCGACTCATCTGCCAGCTGTGCAAGATGCGGGGCCATGGTGTGGACCTTTGCCCGGACAAGTGGCGTCGCTATCATTCAACGGTAACCTAGAGAAACCCAACTAAAGGATCCCTCGATTAAAGCACTTCTTCTCTTCCATTAGATCCGCTCGAATGTGGCACTGCAGAGCCATGTCCAGTACAATTCAAAGCAGTGCAGCTTTTGCGCCGGACGGGGACATCTCTTCGAGAACTGCCGCCAGCGCATTGGCGATTTTCGCAGCCAAACCTATGTCTCTCATATTGTGTCGCATCAGAAGACCTACCAGGATCGCAGCGGAAATCTAGGCTATTTGGGGGACCTCTCGTCGTTCTATGCCAACGATACCCCCTTTAGCTTTGCGTGGAGCGATCCGAATATCCCCAAGAACAGCTACTATGCCAGATTCCTCACTCGGGCAAACCTCGTCCAGCCACCGAGCACAAGCCGAAAAGCCACACCCATTACCCCCCTGGAAGTGGTCCCTTCTAAAGTTTATACCCACGATTATGTGCCGAATGCCCAGGCGAAGGCTGCTCGTGGGCAAGTCGTAGCCGCAGAGGAAACAGTAGTCAAAAAGAAGACGCCTGTACCAGATAAAGTACCAGAGCCAGAGCAGGCCCCTGAATCAGAGCCGGCCCCAGAACCAGAGCAGGCCCCAGAACCAGAGCAGGCCCCAGAACCAGAGGAGGCCCCAGAAGCAGAGGAGATCCTAGAACCAGATAAGGCCCCAGAACCAGAGAAGGTCGCAGAATCAGAGGAGGCCCCAGAACCGGAGCAGACTAATGAAGCCGAGCAGACCATCCAAGAAGAGCCACCAGTCGCGATACAGCGTGAGGAGATCTCCACCAGTTTCGAGGCGCAGCTAGAGGAACCTGTCAAACTGATTGCTAGCACCAGCAGACCATCTGTGGGCGTCCATGAGTTGGACTCGGACTCGAATTACAGCTTCTCCGAGCACTTTGAGATGCCCACGTCGACGACAAGCGAGGAGAATGATATACCAATGGAGGAGACTCGCAACAATAGCCGTCCCATGGGTCCCATGCCCGATGTTATACCCTTGTCCAGAGGCAATGACGATGATTTCCACATCTCATCCAACAGCCAAGGCATCTCAATGTGCGTCAACAGCAGGCAGATGGAGAGGATGGATGACAGTGCGGACGCTGAGATGCCGGGTGTACCTTGCGAGGGAAAGATCATCATGGCCCGCGACCTGTCCGAGTACTTGTTTAGTCCGGAAGGATGGAAGTTTCTTGTCGAGACGTCTAAGCAATGCCAAGTGACTGTGCGCATGGACTTGAAGGACTATGGCTATGTCCTGGTGATCTACGGACTGCAGGAGCATCAGGAAGATCTGCAACTAAAGCTGCTGCACCGCCATCAGGATGTCAAGCGCAAGAGTGCCGAGTTCCAGAGCCAAAAGCCACCGAAACGCGTTGATGTCCTAATCCGCTTCCTAAGGGACGGCATTAACAGCCTCAACAGTAAACTGGGCAATGCCAAGGCCCTGTATAGGACCATCAAGCAGCGGGAGAGCTTAAACACAAAGAATGGTTTCAAAATGGCGGAGAAGAAGCGGCGCCTGCTTAACATGATCCTCATAGGGCAAGCAGGTCTACAGAACGGCAACATGCACTTGGATCAACTGCTGGTGCTGTTGCAGAACCTAATTAGCGATTTCTCGCCCGATGACAATGCGTCGCCGGCGATGCGCACCGAAATCGAAGACCACTGGCGCATGATTTTCACCGCCTATCCCCATCCCAAGTATGATGAACTGCTGGAGACCTATGAAAGCTTAGATCTGAAGAATCGTCTGCCTTTGATGAACATAGATCCAGCGCTCTTGGGACTGCCGCCGCTTCAAATGGGAAGGGGCCAGCCGACGCCACAGCCAACCAACAAGCAGGCCGCCTCCCCGATCCCGCCGCCACCAGCCTGGCAGCACATGGCACCGCCACCGCCGCCCAAGCAGAATGCGAAGCAACAGAGTCCAGGCGGAGCAGGACAACCCCAAAGGCAGCAACGCCCAGCCGCAGGACAGCCCCAACAGCAACAGCGTCCTGGAACAGGGCAACAACAGCTCCAGCAGAAACAACGACAAGGAGCAGGAAAACCACAACAGCAGCAACGTCCAGGAGGAGCAGGACAGCCCCAAAAGCAACAACGTACTGCAGCAGCAGGACATCCGCAACAGCAGCAACGTCCAGGAGCTGGACAACAACAGCAGCAGCAACGTCCAGGAGCAGGACAACTACCACAGCAGCCGCGTCCAGGAGCTGGAACACCACAACAGCAGCAACGTCCAGAATCAGGGCAAGTACAACAGCAGCAGCGTCCAGGAGCAGGACAACAGCAGCAGCAGCAACCGAAACGTGGCCAGTCCATACAGATGCCCTTCAACAATCCCCAGCAACGAGCTCGGGCCGATCTTCAGCTGCGCAGAGGCGCCAATCCAGACCATCAGTTCGCGCGACTCCTGGGCGAAGTGAAACCAAATGCGCGTGGCTTGGATGCCAACAAGCCGTCGGTTTTCTGGTCGCGCGAGTCGATGCGGTACATCGACGATCTGTTCAAGATTACATCTCGGCCGGATATGCGGGAGCGACTGATTCGTGTGCTCCAACGATCCCAGCAGGGCGAACTGTCGCACAACGACTACCGCGCTGTGATCGATCTGCACTTGCTACTGTCGAATCAATAAGTGCTACTCAATGGGGGGAATCTCTTATAAGGGGAATGGGAATGACGATGATTCAAATTGTTTAACAAAATCCACCAGATTTAAAAAATGGGTATCTGAAAGATATTACCCAGAGCAGAATAACCGAATGAATGAATAAATAACTGACTAATTTCACTCGTACTCGTTTCTCTTTGCCATAACTCGCTATTTAATTGGTTCACGGATCAATAACATAATAAGTGAAATGTGGATCTACAAATCATAAGGTAAATTCATTCTTCGGCTTTGCCTCTATCCTAAATTGGTTTTTATAGTTTCCATAAGCAATTGTATTACACGTTCAGTTGGGTCGGGCGCTCGATGATTGTTCTATGCCGCTGAGGTCTGCTGCGTCTGTTCCTGCGTTGTCGTGGACTGGGCCGAGGAAGCCTCGCCGGACTTCTCAGTGACACCCAGCCAGGGACAGCGTTTTTGGAGCTCCATGCGGTATCTGGGATGGCTGATGGCATACACAAACGGATCTATGCAGGCCACCAGCTTGCAGGTACAGGCCGGAATCATTGTGGCTCCTGGCGTCAGTAGACTTTTGTCGCCAAAGGCTCCGATTAGGGACATCACGCCATAGGGGGTCCAGGACACGAAGAACAGAAAGCAAATGGTGATGGCCGCCTTGGCAATTCGTATCTCAGCCGTCTCCTTGCTCTTATCCACGTTGGAGCGCAGCGATTCCACGTTCATTTTCTTGGCCTGTTCCCGCAAGGCCTTCTCGTGGTTGAAGACGTGACCTACTATCTGGCTGTAGTAGTACAAGATCATCAGCGTAGGGCAGACGAAGCTGAAGAAAAAGATGGTGCCCACAAAGAGGCGGGTGTCAAAGTTATCCGAGAGATAGTCGAACGAGCAGGATGTGAGATATCCCTCTGCAACGAAAGAAAGGGAAAACGAAATTTAATTTGCGCGCCCAACAGCAACATACAGAAAAGAGCTAAAACCCGGGGCAAACGATAATAGCCTTGACATTAGACATTGGCAACTGACAAACTGCAAAAACCGAGATAGCCTTATGGGAAAAACATGCAGTGAGAGTGAGATATCTTATGTGCATAGGAAAGTGCGCTGCCGCTCACCTTCACGTGTGTAACAGAGATCTGCACCAATGCAGTAACAATTATATTTCCATTTTGCCTGCTGTCTACGCATACAAACGTACTGCAAGATATGATAGTGTGTGCCAGCCGACCGCTGTTTTAAAGTAACAATCACACTCGGTTATAATGTTGCTATTTTCAAAATAAAACGCCGATAAGTTAAAAATATCGATATTAGTCCAAGTATATCAATATATACTAACATCCCAGCAGCAGGACCGCTTACGGTATATTATATACTTTTCGGTATATTTTTACGTCAAAATTGAGATTAAGGTATATTAAGGGTATTTCGCTATATCATGGTATATTTAATCAATTTAGTGCTTTATTTCATCCTTTCCAATATCAGGCTAAAATATAACAGTATTAAAATTAGCTCAGACAATGCTCAGACTATCATTGCTTGTTTCGAAAGGCATCATGTCAGCTAATTTTCTCGGAGGTATATTTAATCAGAACCAATATAAGAAGTATATTCAAGAATACAAATATTTCAAATGTATTATTTTAAGATACATAAACGTTTTCCAACATTTTTAACATATCGAAGGAGAAGTGCTTTTCCAAAATGCCCAGGAAAATGACGGTGACGAACGAAGATTAATGCAGTGATTAGTGTAAACGATCATCTGTATTATTGAGACTAAGCAAAAAAAGCAAAGAATGATCTCCCTATACGGAATATAGGGTCGGTTACACAGGTACTTCTCATAGTATTTTCCAGTATTTTTTAAGGCGCGTTATGGACTCACCCTCTTGTCCAATGCACCAATATAGAAACCGTGTAGAAATGCCACTTAATACTCCACCGAAAATAATGAAAATTTAATAATTTTAGCGCAGTTCAGGTGAAAGATATCGTGGTTTTTTTAAGTTCAGAGGAAAGATGGCATGAATCTACAAGATGAATTTACAATCAGTAATATTTGCCGCCATTTACCTCAAGTCGTTGAACTGTTTAAATAGAGGGGGCTTAAGTGGGCTAAGTTCGATTTCTCACCATACAAGACGCTATATTGTTGTTGAGGTACCAAAAATGAGGCAAAAACAATCAAAGCAATCGCCGTAGCAGGAAAACAAGTCAAGTATTTAAAACAAGCCAGTCTAGTAGAAAATTGATTCATTAATCGGATAAAATCATGTGGGCAGGGCTGAGAGATCTATCTAGGTAGTAATAGTCGACGGAATATCAAAAACGAGGAATATGTATAATAGAACTTGAATTCGTCAGTATATTTACGGTATGTTTTTAAAATGAGACGGTATATTTTGGTATATTTCTGAGAGTCGGACGGCATAAATCCCCGGTCACACTGACACGTATAGCTTATTCAGCCCTATTAAATTTCATTTTCAACGGTATATAGAAATCCAATAAAAGCAAGTATTTAGAATAGGCCAGTCAAATAGAGAATTTATTCATCAATCGTATAAAATAATGTGGGCATGGCTAAATGTTCTATGTAGTTGGGAATATTCGACGGAAGATCAAAATTGAGGAATTCGTCGTATTTTTTGAATCAGTTATGGCCCGGTTGACAAAAATGAGTCCCATCCATACACAATGTTGCGCATTCCATACACACTGTTGCGGCAACATTAATTTGTAAACCGTGTTTTAGTCAAAATAAAATACATGCAAGTAGTTAAAAGTATTTAATCATGTAGAAAATGTATTCATAAATGGGATAAAATTAAGTGGGCAAGGCTGAGAAATCTATATAGCTTGAAATATTCGACGGAAGATATTTTGTCAATACCCGGTTCACAGCAATGAGTCCCATTCCATACACAAACATGTTGCTAATTCCATGTTATCATACCCTGGGGGAAATGGATGTTATGGAACTGAGAAAATATTTGTCATCCCAGGCTCTAATTAATGCAGAAAGTAGTCAGTCTCTGTTTTCAACGATATTTTGCAATTAGTGGTCTTCTTACAGAGACCAAGATTTGGTACAGGGATCAAGATATATATACAAGAACCTAATCGAATTCATGAATATTCCAAAAAAATGCAATCTAAGACAAGGTCTTTACTAATTACGTTTGAAAGCAGGTTGGAAAACAGTATCTTCATATAATATTAACGAAATAGGGTATACAAATGCCCACACTCTGGTTAACAAGAATTGAGTCTGCAACACTGACGTCACAACTTGGCGACTGTTTTGTTTTGAACATTTTGCTTAAGCCTTGTTTTTAGTCAAAATACAACACATGCAAGTACTTACAAATAGCTAATCTTGATCAAAATTGATTTATTAATCATATAAAATTACCTGGGCAAAACTGAGAGATCTATATAGCTAGTAATATTCGACGGAAGATCAAAAACGAGTATTTATTGGTAATAACCGGTTGACGACATTCCATACACAAATGTTGCTTATCCACTGTCTTTTTTTTTTTTTATCTTTTTTTAAGCCTTGTTTAAGTCAAAAAGCAATAAAAGCAAGGACCGAAAACTAGCCAATCTTGTAGAAAATTGATTCATTAATCGGATAAAATTATGTGGGCAGGGCTGAGAGATCTATCTAGCTAGTAATATTCGACGGAATATCAAAAACGAGGAATATGTATAATACAACTTGAATTCGTCAGTATATTTACGGTATGTTTTTAAAATGAGACGGTATATTTTGGTATATTTCTGAGGGTCAGACCGTATATTTGATCGCTAAGTCCGACGCGGACTTAGCAAAATAGGTAAAAAAAAATCAGAATGGAATTCTTGCCGTTCAGTTTTCTAACTGAATAAATAATATGCTAACGAAAAAACCCAGTTGATATATATGTATATAGTGCCTAAAAGGACTGAAATTCCTTTCGAGCAAGTGCGAGTGCAATAAAGAAAAAGGTGAGGCGAGTAGGTGGAACGCAAATAGTGAAAATAAAAAAATTCATCTCGCTGCTGTGTGTAAATGCAAATGATATGATATTTTCATGCAACAACAAAAAGAACAACAACAAACCAGCACAAACACAACAGTAGCAACAGCAACAGCAACAGCAACAGCAACAAAAGCGAACTTGTATTCAATGGATGTGTGCGCGAGAGGCGAATAAAAGAAAATTAGATAAAAAAAGCCAAATGAAATTAGCGCACGCCTGAAATTCGAGTTTGGCGCAAGGTGAACCAAAAGGCGAAAAGCAATCAAAACAGTTTCCATTTGCTCTCGGTGTGCGTGCCGTTTTTCCTGCGAAAGAAAAACCACCTGCATTGATTTATAGTAAAAGAAAAAAAGAGACGTATCCGAACGGGATGGGTCAGTGCATTGCTGCCATAAAGGCTGACTGATAAAAAAACCCCAGCCACTACCACACACACACGCCAACACCAGCGCACCCGCACCAATACAGTGGCAGCCTGCTATGTAAGTTTACATTTACAATTATGTATTTTGTACTTGCTTATGCTGCAGTGAAGTTTAATGATATTGCCGTTGATATTGCTCTTGCTCTTACTGTTAATGTTGTTAATGGCGGCTTAAGCATTTCGCTCTGCTCTGCAACTTACGTTTTCTATTTTTTTTTATATTTTATTTTGCAACTCATTGAAAAAGAAGCACAGCACACAACAGTTAATTATATTCATGGCTGTGGCTTTTGTGGCAGTAATTAACATTTTACCCCCAGAGTTGAGGCTCTGCCCTGGAGACTTTGAGGAGAGTCTTCATATGGATATATTTCATACGGTACATGGCGTAAACGAACTGTTAATTATGTGTGTGTTCGTTCGCGATTCAGTGCGCGTCTCTATGTGTGTGTGTGTGTGTGTGCGAGTGACGTCTGTGCTTATGCTGGCTTGGTCGCTTGCACCACACCGCTCCCCCCTCCTGCAACCATTCTATTCATTTCCATTTGATGCATTACGTTACGCGCTTTTCATTGCGTGTCGTAAGGCATATGCATCGTTTATGCGGGACCTCATTTGTGAAATGCGTTTTATAGTGACAATTTGCACTGTAATTTCCGGCTGTTGTTAATTTTCACGTCTCCCAGGTCCAAGTACGATGGTTGCTCTAAAATGATAGTCGTTTGGTTTGGCAGTGTCTGATTGTATAGCTCTTATCTAAATTAAGTTTTCTCTTTAACTTCAAGGAATTCCTTCAAGCTAAATAGTTTATCTATTCTAATCGTAATTTAGTCATCGTATAAACGTAGAAATAGCTCATGCCACAATATCCACACACATGCATGTGTGTGACCATTGTTGTGGACGACGCCACACCCATACCATTCTCCCTCCCTCGTTCGTACCCACCCACAATCGGTGCGTTTTGGGTCGTCGTCCCTAATGGCCGTCCATCAGCGTCAGGGCTCCCTGATAAGACCCTACACACACCACACACTACACTCATGCGAGTATTTTGCGTCGTTCCACACGTGCCACTGTACCACCGTGCCGTTCCGCCCAGAAGTATTTTTTTGGGCCTTCAACGTGACGCTGACCTCGGCTGCTGCTTCGGCTTCGGCTTCGATTTTAACTTCGTTCGATACGTTTCCAGTTAAATAATAGCTTAAATGCAATTCCTATGGCTCGCATTTTATGTGTTCTTTTTGGTAATGCCAACAAATTGGGGGATCCGCGGCAAGGTGAAGGTCAAGGCATGATTAATTGTTTACTCTGGGCCGTGGAGGTTCCTCCAAGTTGAACTACTCGCAAAATCGAAGTGTGACACATTACTTATTCGATTCGATTTAATTTATTTTGCAGTGACGCAGCGCCAGCGGAAGGAGACGGAGAGCACAAAACGCACAAAAAATTGTTCCCGGACGAACCGGAACGGACTGGCACTCCGCACAGGACTCCACGTCCACGGGAGAGAGAGATTTAGAAAAAACTATAGAGATATTCGTTTCGCGGAGAGAAAAATTCCAATGTCAAATAAAATCAACCCGAAACGCCGTGAACCGACAGCAGCCGCAGCAGCAGCAGGAGCACCCACGGCAGTGGCCACCAACACGAGCAGCTCGACCGGCTCCAGTGCCGGCAACACCTCCTCGGCCAACACATCCTCATCGTCCAGCTCCTCGCTGTCTTCCGCCGGTGGCGGTGATGCGGGCATGTCCGCCGACCTAACATCGCTATTCGAATGCCCCGTTTGCTTTGACTATGTGCTGCCCCCGATCCTGCAATGCTCGAGCGGGCACTTGGTGTGCGTCTCGTGCCGCTCCAAGCTCACCTGCTGCCCCACATGCCGCGGTCCGTTGGCCAATATCCGTAACCTGGCCATGGAGAAGGTCGCCTCGAACGTAAAGTTCCCGTGCAAGCATTCGGGCTACGGGTGCACTGCCTCGCTTGTGTACACCGAGAAGACCGAACACGAGGAGACCTGCGAGTGTCGGCCCTACCTGTGCCCTTGCCCGGGGGCCTCCTGCAAATGGCAGGGACCGCTCGACCTAGTCATGCAGCACCTGATGATGTCCCACAAGAGCATCACCACGCTGCAGGGCGAAGACATTGTGTTTCTGGCCACCGACATCAATCTGCCCGGCGCCGTCGATTGGGTGATGATGCAGTCCTGCTTCGGCCACCACTTCATGCTCGTCCTCGAGAAGCAGGAAAAGTACGACGGACACCAGCAGTTCTTCGCTATAGTCCAGCTGATCGGTTCGCGCAAGGAGGCCGAGAACTTTGTGTACCGCCTCGAGCTGAACGGAAACCGCCGCCGCCTCACCTGGGAGGCAATGCCGCGTTCCATACACGAGGGCGTTGCCTCCGCCATACACAATTCGGATTGCCTGGTGTTCGACACATCGATTGCGCAGCTCTTCGCCGACAATGGGAATCTGGGCATCAATGTGACCATCTCTCTGGTCTAGGCAGCCGCGACTCGCCTCGCGTCCGTGAATCGCCCAATTAAACTTTTTTTTTATTTCTTTTTATTTACATATTTGTCGTATATATATACAATACCATATAGTTTAGCCCTTTGTTCGCATCATACGTCTAATTCGTAGATTCTTCAAAGTTTGAATTGTAGAAAGAAACGAAAGAAAGAGGAAAAGAAGGAAGCAAGGGTGGATAGTAGAGAGATAAGCGGCGGCAAAAGCAGCATTAGAATCGTTTTAAAAACGATTCTTCGTTCTATATGCACACCCTCATAATACACCACACCCCATACATAAAAATATATTTGCATATAAATCTACATAGATTTTTTTTTTGAACGTAAGTTTCGATGTGGAAGTCAGAAAGAAGCCCCGCAAAAAGGCAGAAAGTAGTGCTCCTCCCACTCGATCGGTACTAGCTCTAGGATTAAACTGTTCATATATTCCACACATACACACACACACACAACACATACACACAAACTATTTGAATGTTTTCAGAGTTCGATCATTTCGTTTTTAATTGTCGTGGTGTTATTTCTGCTTTTAGTTTAATTTTAGTTGATAAGCCGTCTCCGTCTGCGTCTGCAGCGGGCCACACCTGGAGCGGAGCTGCCTACGCGTGCCGATTGTGCCCACCAGATCCAAACACCGCAACCACAACCACAACCACACCACCACCTACCTACCTACTATATCTACTACCACTGTAATCCACTCAACACACAACACACAACACAGAACAGAACACACAAAAAAACACTCTGCAAAGTCTAGTTTAGTTAATGTAAATTATTTTATACATACAATAATTGTAAATGGTAATAAGTAAATCAGTTTAAACAAAATTAACCACAGCAAAGAAATCGCATGGATGATAATCTGTAATAACTCGAGAGTTGTTTGAGATATAGAGAGAGAGAGAGAGTCGAACAGTTTTTTTTTGTCAATGCCAAATCCCCACTAACTAATCAAGGGAAATGTAACATATTGCTTGCAATGCTAAAAGACAGTCCCATTTACCCACTCCCACTCCCAACCCTACCTCTCCTCCCCACAATTCCAATCCCTAACATTTCTGCCCGATCCCACAGAGATAGAAGTACCACCCCTAGTTTAGACGATCTCCCCCTGGTCCGGCTCACATTTTGTTTCAATTTCTGTCTGGTCCAAAATGGCAAATGGATGGAGAATGTAATGTGGAATGAATTATAAGGCATCTGCACCATATTTAGCTTTTAATGCGCCGATTTTACCGCGCGCCCCCTACCCCACACTACCATACGAGATCACATACACAACAGAACTACAGAAAAGTGAAATAAACGTGATTAGTAAAAAGTATTAACGATCTTTGATTTATTTAATTTAAAGAGTCTTTAAAGGAAAACACAAACCAACTAAATCTTTTATAATTTGGAAGCAGTCAAACAACTACAAATATTTCCACATTTCGGCACATTTCGTGTATTTTGTTTTTGCATTCTCGGGCCCGAAGCACGGGCCAGGCTTTATGCAGCCGTCTGCTTGTGCAAGCTGCCGCAGGGCAGGTTGTTGATGAAAAAATCTACGCTGATATAGAGTCTAAAAGCCGCTACAGGGATTACCATGTAGAATTCAAAATAATGGTGGTTTTCTTGATGGAGAAAATGAACAGTCCGAATTTTTTATTAAGAACACTTCTTAATTCTTAATGCAGAAGACAATAAAATAATAAGTTGGATAGCGACGGTGACCAAAAATGCGGCAATGATGTCCGAATTCTTCCAAAATGGAATTTTTTATGGTGAAGCAACCACTTGCCACCGGAACTACTCAAAAATGCTCCTGACGATCGAATAAAAATCACCATCAAAGTAGGTTTTTCTTCCTTTTCTGAGGCTGAACCAAGTAGTCCTTTCCTTTCCCCTTTAAATTCAAACCCTAGTCATATATGGTATTATAGTCATTCGTAAAGTTATAGTCAGTCGGGCTAAAGCGTTTTATTCAGTCCTAAATTCTCCTACAAACACACACAAAAAATAGAATCAGTAAAAATTTTCAGTTTTCAGCAGAATTATTTTAGTTTTAGCAAAAATTTAATGTTTCATCGTTATTCAGAAATTAAATACCGAAACGCCTTGTATTCAATTCAAGACTTTTATTTGGCTTTCGAGGAGATGCTGCCACGTCGTCAATCAGCCCCGGACCTGCAAGCCGCGCAGGCATCCTCGGGCCATATTCGTGGTGCAAGTGCAGGTGAAGCAACCACAAACCCAGCGCCAGGGCCAGGGCCAGGACACCTTGAACTTGGCTCTGTGGCTCTCATGCAGATGAACAGGCCACCGAATCCGGCCGCCGGGGAGAATCAGGAACAGCCCCAGGAGGGGGCTGTCGTACGGATGGAGAGGACCATGGATGGGGCCCTTGGCGAATACTTTTTGTCGCTGCTGGAGTGCCCCGTATGCTTCGGGTATATAATGCCACCGATTATGCAGTGCACGAGGGGCCACGTGATCTGCTCATCGTGCCGCCACAAGCTGACCCTGTGCCCCGTGTGCCGCGTTCCGATGAGCAACATCCGTAACCTGGCCATGGAGAATGTCGCCTCAAAGCTGATCTTCCCCTGCAAGCACTCGCACCTTGGCTGCAAGCACCGTATGGCCTATTCGGAGAAGAAGCTGCACGAGGATGACTGCGAGTTCCGACCATTCTTTTGCCCCTATCCGGACGACAAGTGCGTGTGGCAGGGGCCGCTCAAGGATGTCTTCAATCATCTGACTGCCACGCACGACAAGGTCATCACGATGGAGGGTCACGACATCATCTTCCTGGCCACTAACGTGAATCTGGAGGGGGCCCTCGACTGGACGATGGTGCAATCCTGTCACGGCCGGCACTTCCTGCTCTCGCTGGAAAAGATCCATCTGGGCGAGGGCTGTCAGCAGTACTTTGCCGCCTGCCGCATGATCGGCACCATGCGCGATGCCGCCGAATTCAACTACAGCATCTCGCTGGACGCCAACAATCGCACCCTTCGCTGGCAGTCCAAGCCCAGGTCCGTTCGCGAGAGCTTCGTGACGTTCACCAATGCCGACTTTTTGGTGCTCAACAAGACGACGGTGGAGCTGTTCTCCGAGGAAGGCAACTTGGCTCTGAATGTGATCATCACGCCGACTGAAGCCGAAGGGAACTAGGCGACACTGGAGCACGGACCCCCGACCCCTTCTTCTTCCTCTACTCTACCTTTGCTTTTGTGGCGTATACAAAAGAGAAGGCGCATTCGTATAGTCAGACGTATTTACATAAAAATTATTTCAGAGTGGAATTTCTCTCTGTTTTCCTACGGGTACGTACAGGGGTAGATGGGGAAATAAAACCAGTTGCCATAAAGAATCGTTCGAGTGCGCAGAGAGACACTCACCTGGCACAAATCGATCCCAGAACTGTGTCAGTGGGAGTACAACCCACGGCGTGCAGTAAAGCCAAATGATGATGTTCATGATCACGGCCTTGGTGAAGGTCATGTTGCGGTTCATGGGCTTGGTAATCACATTGTAGCGATCATAGCCAATGGCCGCATTGGTCATCCCGGCACCGATGCCCGAGTAGGAGCCAATGGAGGCAAAGATCTGGCACCATGTGTTGCCCAAGGCGAACCCGCGATGGAAGCTGTTGTAGATGAAGATGGGCGCCTTCAGGCACATGATCAGGTCGAAGACGGCCAGATTGAGGACGAACATGTTCGAGGGTGTGCGCAGGGATTTCGATGTACTGAATATCCATATGACCATCCCATTGCCCAGGGTCGAGGCGAAGAAGAGAAAGATGTAGAAGACGCCCAGCATGTAGTGCATGGATGCGGGCGGCTCCAGCTGCGTCAGCCAGTGCTCCGGTATGTACTGTATCTGATCCGGGGGCACGTTCCAGCCGAGGAACTGCAACTCATCGCTGCCCGAGGACATGCGAGCCTCCGGCCGTAATGGAGGCTCACTGGCGTTGCACAGGGCTTCCATGACCGATACACTTTACGGAGGAGATACCGTGGACGGGGCCGCCCACTGGGTTGAACTGTTGGCATACCTTCTGTGGGGGTCTTTTATATGTTAACCCCGCCGCTAGATAAATTTAATTAGGCTTTGCGGTTGCGTGTCAATAAATACGATTTTCCGTCAAGTCTGCAGTAAAATATTTCAGCGAGAATTTCATTTGAATCACAGCAAAAGCGGATAGAGGCTGAAAGTGCTGTTAAGACATAAAATGTCATGGCATTGACACTTAAAATGGGAAAACAACTAATTGATTATCTAATAGCCATTCTAAATGCCAAAATTAACTTGTTCTTCTTTCATTTATTTATTTTCTTCTTTTTTGAGTTCAAATTAAACGCGTTCGTGCATTCAGTGCTATGCAGTCCATTAAAGACAGTGTTGAAGAGTCCTGCAATTTGCTTACGTTTCGCGCTGAATGGCCAAGGTAAAGAAGAAAACCAATTCCTCGTAAAATGAAAAAATAACAAAACAAAATAAACGAGACGAGCTATGGACGAAGTGGACAAGATAATCATGCACCAGCTGCATCAGGTGGACGCCGGCATAGAGCCCACGGACGAGCTGGCCAGTTTCACGCCGGAACTGGTGGTGCGAGCCGTTTCCAGCTGTTTGACGGAAATCCGTCCAGAGTTGGAGGTGCCCCGGTCCCTGCCCGGCGGCGCGATGGCTCAGCGGTTCAGCGTGGCTACTGCCCTGGCCGAGGGGTGCAAGGAGAGTGGATACCACGGAGACATAGGCTACCAGACATTCCTCTACCCCAATCCCATCGAGCTGCGGCGCCTGCTGATGTTCCTGATCGAGCAGTTGCCACGGGAGCGCCAGGCGGCAGATGACCTGGCCGGCAAGTCGCATCCGCTGAGTGGCAGGGAAATGCTACAGCGCCAGATACGCAAGAAGCTGACGGCCCAGCTGAAGGCCATGTGGGTGCCGCAGTTCTGTCGGGCGGTGGGCAACAGGAAATCGCATGGATGCAGCAGCTTGTGCATAGATTTTCGGCCAAAGTTGAATCTGAATGTGCCATCGGCCAATCTGGAGGAGCGCACCAAGGAAGTGCAGCAGTACTTTGACCAGCAGGCCCCCAATCTCTTCCAGCAGACAGCGTCCAGCTCCTACGATCTCATTGCATCGGTGCTGCACAAGAACGATCTGGAGCGCTGGGGCCAAGGTTTGACCGACTCAGGGATGTTGTTGCTGGCCAGCGAAGATCCAATCATTCCAATGGTTCTGGCCACAGAGAAACCATCAGCGACTGCCGCAGAGATGACGCCCCTCGAGGAGCTGACTGACGAGGTCCAGAAGCTGCGCACACAATGCGAGATACTGCTGGGAGAGCGAAAGGCCTACACCGCCAGGATAGGAGCACTGAAGCAGCGGGAAAGCGAAGCCACGAAGAAACTGGCAGACATTCAACCACTGCTGAAGCTACACGAGCGCACCTGCCTGGTGCTGGCCGATCCCGAGCAGAATGTGACCAAACTGGAAGCCCTGCTGCAGGCCACCGAAGCAAAGCGTCGCACATTGACCCAGCAGTGGCAGGACTATCGTCGACCCTTGCTGGAAGCCTTGGAGAAGCTGAAGACGGCCAAAGAGGCACAGCACGTCCAGAGTATTCGCAGCGGAATTGAGCAGCTGGAGCAGGAGCTCAAAGAGAAGACCCAACAGCACAACGATCTAAATACGGCTCTACGCACTGCCACCCAGTCGCTGGCCCCGCGCAAGGAGTATACGCGTCGTATCCACGAGTTCATCGGCAACATTCGCAAGCAGCGGGCAGACATCTTCAAGGTGCTCGACGACACGCGGCAGCTGCAGAAGCAGCTCAATGTGGTGGGCGCCCAACTGCAGCGCCAGTTCAACTACACCGATGACCTGCTCTTCCAGAGCGCCAAGCACGATCTGCATGCAAAGAAGGCGTACAAGCTGCTGGCCCAGCTCCATGCCAACTGCAGTGAACTTGTCGAGTGCGTGGCGCTAACTGGGAATGTCACCAAACAAATCCGTGAGCTTGAGGTGCAAATCGATGGCGAGAAACTGAAGAATGTCCTTACCAGCCTGCAGCAGATAACGGGCGACATCCAGAAGTTCGAGCAGAACATACAGGAGCTGCAGTCACAGATAAGCACAGTGGAGAATGGTGTCGCAAAGGCCTAGACCTAGAGTCCTGGTGCCCTCTATTTTACCTATGTATTAGTGCCAATTGTAATAAATCAAAGCAGTCGCGCCTAGCGTTGATTTTATTAACCAATTAATTTATTAATAAGTGAATTTGAGTTCTAATTTTGAATCACCCGCGATAAAACAGCTGTTCCACCCCCAACCCCAGTCCAGGGTCTGTTCTTCTTCTTCCTTTTGCAAAATATACCGAAAATTACTCGAAATATTCCTCGATTTTGATATTCCGTGGAATATTACTAGCTATCTAGATTTCTCAGACGTGCCCACATAGTTTTATTCGATCAATGAATTAATTTCCTACTTGATTGGTTTAATTTAAATAAGTGCATTTATTGGATTTCTATATAACGTTGAAAATGAAATTTAATAGATTGATGAAATTGACAAAAATACCATTATATACCGTCGGTTCAATATTCACCTCAGAAAATATAAGAATAAAATATACAAGAAGAATTTACAAACAGAATTAGTTTTTTCGCAGTTTAACTTAAGATGCTTAAATGTTGAAATAACGGGGGTTAAGTTGGCTTAAATTTTGTTTTTTTATCGGTATATCTTAAAAATGAGGCGGTATATTTCGGTATATTTCTAAGGTCGCTCATAGTTCAACGAAAAAATGAGTCTTAATTTTGAATGGGCTATAAAAAGGGTATGGACAACAGGCAAAAACAGCCAAAGCAAATTGTAAGGTTCGTACGAACTCCACCTCGCGTGTGAGGACAATATACCTTGAAGACAAAATCGGCAAGGTACATTTGGCAAATGGGGTGGATTTCACCTTGCATGCGTTGCGTTTTCTGGGCCGTGTTGCCTGTTGTTCACACCATCTGTTTCGTTCCATTATGTAGCAAGTGTGTAGTTACCGTGTAGTTCCGCGCGTATTTCCAGTGTAGACACTGAAGCGCGCGTCGTTCACTAGCTTTGAATTCATTTTTGGACCTCTGAAGCGCGCGTCGTCGGCTGGGGTCTCTCCGTGCTTTCGTTTCTTTTTTGTGTTGTGTGTTGTTGATTTACTTTCGTTGGTTTTTAATTTAAAGTAAGCGCCTGCCCAAGCGGTACTCGGGGCTCTGGCTCTGCTCGACTCAAGACTCAAGTGGAGGCCGTGTGCCGTGTGCCTCCGGCCAGTTTCTAGTGTCTCCCAGTGCTTAGGGTTTTCCTGAAAACTACTAAAATTACACGAAAAACCAACAATTGCTAGCCTAGCCTAGCCCTGCCTGCTGCCTGGCACACATCAAAATAAAACACTTGAGAGTGGCATTGCTGGGGTGCTTGCTTGCGCTGTTGGTTGTTGGTGCTTCGTGGTGGTGCTGCTCTGTTGTCCATGCCGTGTGGTGTGCCTCGTACCCGTGTGCCTGGCCTGTGCCGCTCCAGAACTTGTTTCGTGGCCGGCCTAGAGTTTGGTTTTTTTGAGTTCTTGCATGCGCGCCGATAACACGTTTAACCGGTGTGCGTGTGTGCCGCCACTTGCATGTGTGTGTGCGTGTGTGTGTCTGTGCTTAAGTGTATGTGTGTGTGTCTCCTTCAACAAACTGTTGCTGCTGCTGCTGCCACTACTGATGACGTCGACGAAGGCCCTTCTGCGGCATGCTGCTGCAGGCCATAATTATTATGCTGTTGCCCTCCCAATTGAATTCCAATTAGAATTGCGATCTGTGAAGGTCGTCGTGCCGCAACACACACACACTCTTGCACACACATACACCACACACAAGAGAGTTCCACCAAATTAATTGGCGGCATTTAGCCGGCCGGCTTGGGATTTGGCGGCTCTGCTTCGTTGCCTCTTTGGAGTCAGGCCGGGGGGGGGGGGGTCAATCAACGTTGGAGAGCAACAGCAACAGCAGCAGCAGCAGTGGCAGAGGGAGAGGGAGAAGCAGCAGCAGCAGCAGAGCAAGAAGAACAAAATTGTTTGTCTGTCGTTCCGGTTGCCGTAATATTTGCCTATTTCGGGTCCCGGCTCTCACCTTTCGTGACGTTTGCTGCTAAAAATAGCCAATGAACACATTCCTTAACATATGATTCCGTTTCGTACTTTTGAACAATTTAAAAAAGTGTAACGGTAATGGTAGCAGAGCAGTGGCAACACCTACACTACATACACTCTTGTAGCCCACACACCAATACCAATGCAAAGCACTCTACCGGCAATTAATAAAAAGCAAAAGCAACAAAAAGTGGAAGAAAGACAAAAGCAGACCTCGTATCACCGAAGCTTGTAAATACCCTTGCAAAATTGGTTCTCCTAGAGTTATAGGGATATAGTTGTCCGATTTTAGTACGGTTCGAGAGTTGGAGATTATGCTGGATCTAGGATTTGAAATTTGCGGATGTGGGATACAGTTTTTTCAATAATAATCCATGTATCCATTAGTTCCAAGAGCAGACCAAGGGGTACAGAAACCTCTAGTAAACCTCTCCAGAAGCGACTCCTTAAGAACGAACCTCTACGGCAGCTACATTGTATGTAGGTAGAGGCTTCCCGTATACTTTATTGAATCGAAACATTTACTATTCCTTATCATACCACCTCCCCCCCCCTGCAAGGGTATTTGCAAAAGTCAAGCGAAGTATAAATCGAAAAACGTTCCACTCTAACGACATATTTCAATGGCTACGCAATAATTTGTTTATAGAAAGCAAAAACAAAAGCAAAAACAAAAACAAGAACAAGAAAAGAGTAACCAGAAATGGGAAAATATTCGCCAACTGATAAAAATTTTTTTTCTTTTTTGTTGTGTTGTTATAAATTTAATATGTTCCGTTCCGCAGCACCGCAAAAGGCGATAGACAATAATCTAAGGCAAAAAGAAAGTGAAAAGTGTGTAACCAAAAGCAATACGAAAGAAGTTTGTAATTAGAAAAAAACCACAAACAAACCCAATCGACAGAAGGAGGAAAATTGTTAAATATGACACCATCGCCGACCAAGGAGCTCGTGAGTGCCACACCGACAATTTCCCGACGTCCGCGTGAGGAATTTGCCGAGAAGGTGGGGTCACATATATACTATACTAAACATTCTAGGGATATACATAGTACAACCCATCTAGAACTTCCTGTGTGTGTGTTTCCATTAATTGACCCCAAATTCTTGGCATATATGCCTTTCAAAAGCATATAAACATTTGCTGGACTCTGCTCTGCTTTGCTCTGCTCTGTTCGGACTTTATAGATTTGTTCATTTACTTTTTAAACCGTTGGCCGTTTTGTTTATTTGTTTTGTGCAATGTACAGTACAATAAAATATATGTACTCGATCCGTACACACAACACACATCAATGTGCCGTCCAAATAAATATAGCTGTCATCGCTCTTTTTCTTCGACTTCTGTCGCCCTCTCCCAACCTCTCACCTGCTTCTGTGCTGCTTCTCCATGAGTTCTGTTCTGCCTCCTCCTCACCTGAGTGTTCGTTCTACATACTTTATGATTTCCGTTACTGCATCACCTCACCTCACCCATTCCTCGCCTTGCCTTGACTTGCCTTGACTTGCCTTGCCTTGCCTTTCCCGCCACTCATTTCCGTCCAGAGTCTGGACTGTGCTTTGATTTTGGTTCAGTCCATCGCTTTTCTTAGCTCTGACTAATCGAATTCTGCTGGCTGCTGGCCATGGCCTACACGTAAGGTACCCCACTGATAAGATATCATTTGGCAAGAGCCATAATCGCTGCTGTTCTATGAGTTCTATCAGTTCTTGAGTGTATAGAGTTTATAAATGAAATACAGAGAGGGTATAATTTGTAGAATTCATTAATGAAAATATAACCCAATAATATTTATAGTCATTCATTTGGGAAAACTTCAGATCACTTCCGTGCATGTCCTTGCTCCGAGACAAGCCACCGAAAAGTGCCAAGGGGAATGCCCTAGTATCCAAAAACGAAATTCATGTCGTGTGCTGAACGATGCTCGACTCAAGTCTCGCGATCATTTTAATTTTGAAGTTGATTCATTTGAAATTCAAGCTGTAATTCCGCTCAGAATTTCCACATATGTATTTTCCATTGAAATTCCAGTCATTTTCTTCTGATTTGCATTCTCATTTCACGCTGACGTCACTTGAAGACACTTGAAATGCAAATAATTAAAAGAAACACTTGCAACAATAACAAAAGACAAACAAATTTTTGTATAAACTCAAAGCCAGTGCCTTAATGAGAGGTCAATGTAGTGTGGATAGCCTCATTTAGGTACGCCCCTAGTACCCCCATCCATAGTACCCTGTGAGGAATCTCAGCAATCGAGAGATCTGTAAACTGGTATTAGAATTGTTGGAATGGCGAGAGAGAACATGATGTATGCACGGCTTAATAGATGTTGAACGGTTACAGCTACGGATTCAAATGCAAATTAGTTTAAATATTTTAGTTATTTATAGCCAAGATCTGGATCCAGACAAAAGCTGTCACCAGACAACGCCCCAGGAATGTGATACAGAGAGAGAGAGAGAGAGAGAGGGAGAGGGATGTCAAGCGTGGCTTCGAGGCTCCGAAAACCGAAACAAATTAAGAGACAACTTCACTCACAGCAATCAGTGGGGCTTTTGGCTTTGGCTTTTTCTTTCATTCGTTTTTCGCTTCTTTTTTTGTCAATTGATTGATTCGCCACAGTCGGCAACAAGTTTGCTTGTAGATCAATCAATTGGTTGCACATGTCGAGGTGTACCTGTGCGGGAGTTGTGGTACGAATATATATACAAACATACATATATCGTATATATATACTTATGTCTGGGGCTGTCAACGATTGTCAGTCAAGCGTCTAATGCAAGCGAATTTAATGGCATTGACCATGAAGCTAATACGAAGCGGAGGAATAAAGTTTTGATACCCTTGCCACGAGGGTACTACTAGGTGTAAGAAAAACATGTGCAAGCTTTATAAAGTAAATGTTTTTTGAAACAGTATCGATGGGTGCTTGAACCTCTATAATTTACTCAATAGAACCCTTAACGTCCTGCTGTAAACGTCAAGTTTGGTTCATTACATCATTCATATATGCATAGTATCTAGATAGATGTCATATCTTATTCCTCTTTTCCGTTTTATGAGGATGATGTAGCTGCCTGGCCCGCCTTTAAATCTAAAAGTCCAGCATTGAACGCTAATATCGTTGGTTAGGTTGGTTTTTGTGGCGTGCTAACAGCTAATTTTGTAGATTCTGCATATGCTGTTTGCACATTAACAAAAAGACAAAAAAAAATAGAAAAACAGCTTCAAAGTGTCGAATTTTAGATACCCTACCCAGTTTGCAGCTGAAGACCATTATAACGATTCCTATGAAAAGAGGAAAGATTTCTTCTGTGGGAGAGCTGCATTTTCCCCGATTCCTATGATCATATCTATGTTACCTCCTTCCGTGTGTTTCCGTTTCCAGCTGATGGATTCGTTCGATTCGTTCGATACCTTTTCAAGCGTTTCCTATGGCTGGCACCATCTATTAGACCCTTTCCTCAAAAAGGGTATTCCAAGTGAAAAAGAACGAAAATGAGAACAAAAATTGCCGCGCCACATAAAACGACATGCCGTGCGAAATCTGATGCAATCGATGAGATCATCCCACAGCAGAGCAGCCCGCCCCTCCACCAAAAGCAACAAGAATCTCGGAAGACCAAACCCGAAGCTCACACGAGCGTACTATAAGTCGTCCATAATTATACAAATAATAAGCCAAAGCCAAAGCCACAGTCGAAACCCAAGAGCCAACAGCCAAGTGCCAAGAGCCAAGAGCCAACATAATCGTTTCATTAGCTTGAGGAAAAATTTCCCTGCCCTGATCGTTCGATTCATCCATCTTTTAGAATTTCCAGCCATCCAGTTCTGAGTCATTTCGAAGCAGCCTCTTCTTGGTGCATCATCATCTTGGCTTGCCTTCCATCCTTTTCTGCCTACCGTGTCGCCAACTTTGCTGCATTTGGACTTTCCATTTCTCAAAGTACACTTAAAGAAAAAGCCTGACCAAACCTTTTTAATTAATTAATACATATTTTTTGTGCGTGTTGTTTAAGTGCCTCCGCGAAGGTGGCAAAATTATAATTATAATGGATTTTTTCTTTTGATATTAATCTTTATGGCCCGCCCGTTTGGTTGATTTGTTTTCTGTGCCTTTGGCTTCCTGCTTTTTGGTTGCTGTTGAATAAAAACTAGAACTGAGTCATCGAGTCATTATTCCAGCCCCAAAGAGCATCTTTAAGCGGCTTCTTTTTGTTGAATACTCTTTCAGAGGGTATTAAAGACGGGGAAGTCTTTTCGGGAGTTAAATGACAGATCAATGGAGGAATCTTTAGGCCTGTCCTAACTTTCTCTTCTCAAAACTAGGATACTTTTTATATCCAAAGCAAAGTGCATCTAAAACTTCGACGTACTGCTGTAAAGCCTTTCATCCTTTTACATTCTGCTGCAGTTTTCGTTGCAGTTTTTTTTGACACTGTGAAACCCGAAGCTGTGGCAGCTGTAGTCCCCCTTTTGTGGCTTTTCAAATGCCATACCATTCCATATACTATATGCCACAAGCAGATAGAGAGATGTGTGGCGTGTGTGGTGTGTGTGGTGTGTGTATATAGGTGGCTGCCTACGGCTATGTATTTTCATGTGGAGAGGCTTATTTGCGTTTTAAACGCCTTGCACTTGCCACGAGGCTAAGTACGGCCAACCGTTAACTGGTTGGGGACAATCGGCAATCCGTCGACTGGTTACTGGCAGACAGGCAGACATACCTGACATCTCTCTGACAACTTTGTCAACTGTTTAATTGCATTATTAGTTTTCATTGCTACAGCCATTTGCTGGTAAATTGCTTCAGATGATGAAAGGCCCCCCCCTCCCCGACCCAGACTCACTTGGAATTTCGGTTAACGATAGTTCTTCGGGGTCTGGTCTCCACAATCTCCACTGAGGGAAAGAAACGCTTCAACTAGAACGAGTTTGATGAATGGAAAGATGTCTGGAAAGATGACAGGGACAAAAAAGAGAAATTTTGTTATTCAATCCAAGACAAGATTATGTAGAATGAAGATGGTATCACCGTTAAATGTGAGAATGATAACTGTATCTTTGCGCTGGACTTTCCTAAAAGTTTTGATCGTTGATCATGAGAAATATGACAGATGGGGATGTCGAGTCTCGGCGCCTGCCAAACGTGTTCTGTAGATCCTTAGACTACCTAGCTCCTTTGAGTCTTTTGTATATCCAGTATCCTCTGGGTTTATGGAGATCTTTCAGTGGTTATGATATCAATCCCAAAGCTAATGTTGCAGTAATCTATACTTTTAATTGTTGCTCTTAATTCTAAAAGAAAAGATTCCTTTGAATTCTTTCACTTAAAATTTCGATTTTTCCTTCTTCGCTCATTTTAAAGAATTTGTTACCCAAATTTTCTTCAAATTCAAATATTTTTTATGTAAGAACCGTTGTTTTTTCCAGTGTCCCTTCATTTGGTGTTCATTTCGGGTCTTTTGGCGCGATTGTTGCGTGTGGTGTGCCTTTTGTTACGGAGTATAATATATATTTCCCAATGGGCGTGTTAGTTAGATACATAGATACGGTGAGTGGACGTTTGGCCGACTACGGATATCATCTTGCACACCTTTCCAAAAAGCCAAAGAGTAGAGGGTGGGTGGGTACTGTGGTACGGGGATGGGCCAGGGCAGGGCCAGGTGGTAGCGGGCCCTGTCATATCACATGGCAGTGTTTGCGCAATGGAATGCCGGCACGCTATCGTTATAGAGAGGGTGTTTAGGGGGTGGTCTCATCATCATCCACCTCCTTCTTCTCCTTCTTCTCCTTCTTCTTTGCCCTCTGCCTTCTGCTACTGCTGCTGCTCCTTTTCCATTTTCCATTTTCCCCCGTTCTTTGTCATTTTTGGGCCCCCGGAGGCGTGTCATACATTTATTCCTGTTATTATTAAATTAATTGATTTTGACTTTAATACGTTTATTTTGGAACAGCTGGCGAAATGCTATTAAAGCAAAAGTTTACGCTCTGATCGTTTTGCCTATTATTAGACGCGTTTTTTTTTTTCAACAGCAAAATTCTCCATTCGAAAATTTTTTGCTATAACTACGAGCGTTTTATTCATACTTTTTTCTGTGTGATCTTTCAGCTTTTATTTTGTTCTCTGTTTGGGACGACTTTGAACCCGCGTAACCCCAATTTGTATCCAAATTTATTTAGCATATATTTGGTTGTTGTTGTGGGACTGTTTAGCCTTAATTTTAGCCAATCATTTACGCCAGTCGAACATTTCACACCCAACGAAAAGCCAGTTTTGGAGGTATTAACATATGTGCATACATATGTATGCAAAGGTGGTTCAACGGACAAGCTAAGCTCTGTTTCTTGTAAGCTTTCTGACGTCACAGCGGTGCCAGTGCAAGCTGAACAAGAGAGAATCTACAAAGAGCAAAGAGAGGAAGCTTAAACCAGTGCAGGGTCTGAAGAGCAAAGAGAGGAAGCTTGAAGTGCCATGCAGTTACATCTGTATGTATATGCAGTTATGTATATGTATGATTCAAGAGATTCCTTAATTAAGAGATCATAGCAACTAGCATTCTGCTTGAAGCCTCTATTTAAAAGTTTCCTCGTTGTACTACATTGAAGAATAAACTATGTATTTCTCGTATGATTGCTAGAGATTATATTTCTGCAATTAATTTCTGCAATAATGCATACAAAATCCAGCGTCCATCTCTCTTCCCTTCCTCCCGCTCTCTTGTCGGCGCTGTTTTAAAAATAAAACTCTACGTCATCGTTTATCATTTGGCACTAGGCGGCATGCAAGTAGTAACTCTGCCCCCCTCTGCTGCCTCCTTCTTTCCTTCCTTCTCCTTTACCATGCAGCCGTCCCGTCCATATGGCCTTTCTCCCAAAAATTTCAAATAAAACAGTCATGGGGGCAGCCAGCAGTCAGTCCCCTTCGCACCATTACCCCGCGGGCAGAGAGTTTTCTGTTTTTGCAAAAGCCTCGCGTCATGCGTGCCTCCACTTGGCACCTATTTATGTGCAAACATATGTATGTACATGTGTATGTTTACAGTTGAGGTCAAAATAGCATAGCCATCTATCTGAAGACTACATGCAGTATGTGGTGTGCCTTATTATTTCTGTACTATAATTGTGGCCGCTGCTGTGTTGGCTCTCAAGCACCATTTATGTTTTGTTTGTTTGTTTGTTTGTATGAATATCATGGGGTATCGCATGTAAGTACGAATATTGGATGGACCATGTACTCCGCTCCTCCTACTCCCTCCTCTCCTTCTGGTGGTCTATTTCTCTTCTCCTTCATCTGTTTCCTCTTCGTCTGATGGCTGCTGCTTTTGCTGGCGGCGGCTGCTGCTGCTGCTGCTGCTGTTTGGGGTTCGCGGTCGATCTGTGCATTGCCTGCCTGCCGCCGGCAACCGGTCACGTTTACTGTTGTTGCTCTCGCACACATACAAACACACACACTCGCTTAAATGGTAGGCCAGCACAGCACCACACCAGCTGTGTGTGCTCTTTATAACTGTAAAAACATGCTCGCCCACTTCCTTTGGAGCCGGCCGGAGCGGCGCGCACACGTTGGAACGCATTGTCCAGGCGTCGTTTTGTTTGATTTCCCTCGCTCCCCTCGCTAGCCTCGCTCCCCCGCTGCCCCCGCTCCTCTGCCATCACCATCTTCAGCAATCTCCCCTTCTGCTGCTCACCAATCTCTCTCCATCTCTCTCGCTCTCCCGCCAACTCCTTTTCTCACTCCCCTGCAATCTCTTTCCCCCACTCTTCTGCCATCTCGGGCTCCCTCTCTTAACCATTTTCCTTCACACATCTCCATCACCCTCTCCCCATTAGAGTGCGTTTGAGTGTTTGTGTTAATTATACCCTAACCGAGAGAACTATGGCTTTACCGGGAAGGTTAGACCTAACCCAGATGAATCAGATCACCAAATAAGATATATATGTGCCAATATACCAACGGCTTATCGTAGAGTACCTCCCGTAGAAGAGACAGATCTGTTAGGGTATCTAAATCTTTGTCTCCATCAGCTGGACTTTCTTTCACCGTTCCGTTTGTTAATTGTGGCAAATGTGCACATAAAGACAGTATAAAATATCCAATTCCAATTCCAATATCCGATATATGTACGACTTGAACAATTTTTCAATTTCAACACCCACCCATAATTTTGGCTTATTTGTGGCTTTTACTTTTCCAATGTTTGTTGCTGTTGCTGTTGTCGTTGGCATTGGGGCGCCCCCCCCACAATTCCCCAGCAAACAGCTGTCATTGTGTGCCCCGTCTGTCTGGTATCTGGGGTGTGTATGCGTGTGCGTGTTTGTGCATGACTTAATAGCGGATAAATGTTATATGGTGGGTCATATAAACACATTCATACGCGCATGTACATATGTACATACATATGTATGTACGAGTATGTTTATTTGATACTTTGCACACAATGCACTGGCCATTGGCCATCCAAGCAGCAAGCACCAAACACCAATCCGCCCGACCTTCATTCATAATTGGATGTCATTCAAATATTGATACCCTCGGTGGATAGGATAGGGGAGCGGCTTGGAACACTAAAAGAACTGTCGATAGTCGATGTTGCATCGTAACTGAAGTATTTCGAATGGGCTTCCAGCCATTGTGCATGGACTTTAGGGTTCAATAATGTTCTACCATCAAGCAAATAATATTCCCTAAAATAACACGGAAGAAGCAATCCAAATATTTCTCTTTTTAATGGCTTGAAGGAATGAAAACCATTATTTTCCATGAAATTTGCAGCCCAATAAATAGAGAAGAATAATACGAGTATATCATCATTCATGAAACTAAACCATAGATTTATTATACCTTAAATATGCTTTCTCTCCACTACTATATGCTGTGCAGATGTTTCGCCTGCAAATGATTTATTCCGCACTCGATTCATAAGGGAATTGTTTGAATATTTGAAATTTATTATTACTGAGAAACCTGCCTCAACCAACACTAAACATTGAGATATATGTATGTATGATTCCTTTGAAGTAGAGCAAAGAGGAAAGAAGACTTTATGCAGAACACTATATTGTATACCAGGAGAGCCATATCCGTCGAATGATTAATTCATGGTCTTTTTCGGTCGGTGGGCCTATGCAACGGGTTGTATGAGTAATATTTGATACGAATCGTCTATTCATGGAGATTCCGCTTCGTTTCATCGAGAAAATAAACACATAACTGCTCCAATTTGTTAGTTATACATATTTTATTAATCTTTTCACAATAAACATTTTGGCGCAACAATATTTCTCTGGGCGCAACCACACGACTGTGTGTGGCATGCGGCATGTGGTAAGCTCTTCTCCCTTCCTTTTTGGCGCTCGCCTGCAGATGCGGTGGGGGCAAAAGTGTTTCTGTGCGGAAGATGCTGCCTCATGCTTCTGCGAATGGCGTGAACTTTCCTCCTCTCCACCTCTCCTCCTCTCCTCCTTTGCCTTTTTGCCCCACACTGGGATGATTTTGTTTCGTTCTTTCTCGCCCTCCTGCTGTGATTTCAGATTGCCCCACCAGGTCCACAGACCAGAATGGTATGTATTTTCCAGCCAAAAGCATTTGGCTCTCGGGAATCTGATTATTTCTTTATACTTAAATATTTAACACTTCAAATAAACACTTTTGGAATTCCATTTGTAAGAAATATTTAGCTGCAAATTGAGGACATGCTAAATCTTTTCAAACGAACAAATAATTCTTTGATAATTCATATAGTTGTTAATTAATAAATTATAGATTTAAGCAATCATAATTATCACTCATGTCGGCCATAAAGACTGTGGCAAAGACTGCGACACCCCCAGCGTATACGTGATATTCAGCTGAAACATTAAGTATACGCGGAAGTGTTGACATTTCTGAAGATTGAGTATTGCATTTTTGTTTGTTATGCAGTTTGATGCAAGAATAAAAAAAAGGGAGATACGATATTTGGTAGGCCATTTACTATTCCACGAAAACATCGCAAATACAAAAAGACGCTGGAGTAGATCTTTTAACAAAAATATCTATTTAATCGATTAAACCGAAGAAAACACATTACTTTTTGTTTTTCAAATGAATTTGTTGCTTTGTTTAAGAACCTTTGATGGTTGCTGGTAAATAATAATAATGTTGCCAGCAATTGTAGTCTTTCGGAGTCTTGCTTGTCTAAAACGCGAATTCCAGCTATTCTGGACTCTTCACTCAAACTCCGTGGAGCATGCTGGAATGCATAAACAACGTAAGGACATAAACTATAGAAAAACATTGATTCCCAAAAATATAATCAAAGAATCGATTGTATCGGTACTGACATCGATTTTTTGCAGCACGGTGCAGATCTAGTGCAAAATAAACAATTTTTGAAGGATTTTAGGAAAGCTCTAAAACTTTAAATATGCTCCAGGCTTAGTGGCAGCCAATCCTGTTAATGTCATGAGTCTTCATTAGGGCATCTGATTAGAGTTCGATTCTTCTCGATTTTCCGATGATATTTTAAGATAATTGATCCCGAAATTTATCCTCTATCTATACAAAAATAGATTCTTTCGATTCTAGAAAGGATAAATAGAAAGGAAGATGATCTTCGGGCAAAAAACGATCAATAAAATGTCAAATTATTTCTTATTTTGCTACATTTGTTTCTAACTACATCCCAACTACATGGCTCAGTGGCGACACCTACATGGCAATTCTACATAAACCTTACATGAATTTTACACAAATTATACACAAGTTAACGATCACAAGATAGAGAGAGAGAGAGAAAATAGAAAAGAGCGAAAAGAGCACTGCCTGTGCATGTGTGCTCGGTGCTCGTGTGTGTGTGTACTACAGTCGTGGACTCTGCCATTGGAAAAGCAGAAAACTTAAATTCAAATTAAAGAAGGATTAAAAAAAGTGAATTTCCCAACTGATTTATGGCACAACTGGGATTCGGGGACGGGGACTGCAGATGCTACTGTGCAATGTGTGGCTCTCCATTTTGAGTGCATGTTTAAGCCTGTTTGGACCCGTACAGACCGTACAGGCAGTCACATCCCAATAGAGTGCTTAAAATATGCATGTTTAAGCCCTGTTCGCGCGGTACAGTCATCTCCATTAACTGCTTAAAATATGCATGCTTTAATTGCCCGACAGCTGCTGCTGCCTGGAGAGGCGACACTTGAATTTCACAGATGCTTCGGACACACAGATACAATCTAATGACTGGCATAAAGCGCTTGTCAGCAGCGGAGGTGGCGGAATCGGAAGCGAAACAAATCAAAATTGCCACCAAATTATCGAGTAAAAAAAACCCACATCAGCCAGCGCACACGAAACCCAATCCCCAATCACTCATTAGACCAACACAAAGAGGCGTCTGTCTGGTGGTCGCTTTAGTTGATAGAATGCTCGTGTGCCCCCCAGCGTGTGGGGCACTTCAAACAAAGCATCGCATTGCCCGGCAAACACCTGGGTTCTGGTGCCCGATTTGACACCCGGTAGCCACAGAGAGCATACGCATAGCATGGGGCATATAAGGCACCTGTCTGTAACTTGCAACAGGAAGAGGAATACCCCAATTTGAGTGTTCCTTATAGGTAACGTTCGATTGATACTTGAATGCAAATGGAATATACCCGAATTGAAAGACTTCCTTAAGCAAAGAAGTCCATATTTGGAAGGGTGTTGAGGATTATACGAAGAAAGAACTTTGTGCTTTTATATAAAGAAAGATCTAATAAATAAGGAATAGAGTGAAAAGTTGACTCTTTGCATCTCTCCCAGGGCTGGGTATCAAATAATCGAATCACTCCTATTGCCACCCCCAAGTTCTATTCAATATTTGACTATTGTTTCTGGCTGTAAGCGCTAATGCGTTAAATGAGACACTTGATGCCCGCGATAGCTCTCGATAGCTCTCGATAGCTAATTAGAGCGATTTGTGGTTTGGCATAAATTACGAAAGAAGCGTTTGCCTTGCCCCAACTCTTACCTTAAATTTACATAATATCTATCTATATGTATGTACATATGTACATATGTACAGGTGTGTGCAACACCCACGCAGTCATCCGACTGAGGAGAGCCATAATCTCTCTGAGCCCGGTTCAAAAGCGAAAAGCGTATGGAACACGATGATGAGGCTCATACAGACGACGCCAAATTGGTCAAAACAAAACTAAACGAAACGAGCAAACAAAGAGACAGATAGAGAGAGAGAGAGACACACACAGAGGGAGAGAGAGAGCGATCTACCGCTCTACCGCTCTTTCAGAGTATGACAGAAATTCTAGTGATCCGCATAACAACTGAAGTTTTGGCGCTCACTTGCTCGACGGCAGTCGAAAGCGTCGGTTCGGTTTTTCATTGTTGCTCCGCGATCGGGCAGATATTTCCGCCCGTCTTCAAGCAGGGGTTAGGCTTGATCCAAAGGTTAATTTGGCGAGAGAGATCAGAGACGAAGATCAGGGACCTTCAGTGCAATGTCGTTTTTTCGCAACATACGCTCTTCTCTGTCGTCATCGTCACGGGCCAAGAGTTCCTCCTCCCGCGACACGACGCCAGTGCGCAGCTCCGGTTCCCGTCCGGCCAGTGTTATCAGCGTGGGCAGAGCCTCCTCCAGTCGTCGCGATTCCACGACCAGCTCCACACTGCAGCGTGGGGACACCTTTATACTGCCCGGATCCGATGAGGAGGCCAATACGCACTCGAACAGCTCCACCCTGGAGAAGAAGTCGAAGAAGTCGAAGGTTTTTGGAAAGTTCAGCACCTTCACGAAGCGAAAAAAGACGCCCGCCAGTGTGCCCGCGGAGGAGGAGGTGGCCAGCTATGAGCATCATCCGAGCGATACGGCCACCAACACGTACTACAAGTGGCGCAGCGATGGCGGGGATCGGCTGCAGGACTACGATGCGCAGTCGGATCCCTTCAACTTCCTGTACGAACAGCACTCCAACCTGAGGAACCTGCAGTCCGGCTCAGCTGGGGACTCCTCCGTGCATCGGCAGGCCAGCATCGGGTCCAACTCCAGCGGCAGCTTCGACTCCTCCACGTACCGCAAGAGCAAGACGCCCTCGCATCTGCGGGAGCAGCTGGAGCAGCTGAAGACCCACTCCAACGACGATCTGCTCGAGGATCAGCAGCGGGAGGAGGACGAGCGGGAGAAGTACAAGACGGTGACGTTGAACAGCTTCAGGAAATCGTTCCGCGAGCGCCTGCTCCAGCAGCAGAAGGAGGCACCGCACAATCCCGCCTGGTTCGTGGAGGTGCCACCACCGCCCACCTCAGATCCCCTCAAGACGAGCGGCAGCCGCTGGGACTCCAAGGAGAACCGTCCGGATTTCCTTGTCTTTGAGAACGACAACTACCGGCCGCAGTCGCGCTCTCCGCTCCGGGATCGCCCCTCCCGCTCTGCCACCCGATCGCCAGTGAAACGGAACGAGACCTTCCGCGTGGTGCAGCCTTCCCTGCGGCACATGTCGCCATCGCCCTTGCCCTCGCCTGCTCCCTCCATACGGATCGAGATCAAGAACTCCATTTCGCCCCATTCCCCGGGAAGATTCGTGCCCGTGGGCGTGGCCAAGCCTATGCCCACAACGGAGTACTATGCGCAGAGACTGCTGGCCAGCAATCCGGGCAGGCTGGGGGCTGCATCCACTGCGAGAACCTCCAGTCCCAGTGCCTCTCAGAGGTGGTATCGCCCGCAGAGCTCTCCCACACGAATGCAGCCCACGAGGATGAGTGTGGATCCCCAACAGAACTCTCGGTTGAGTGTGAATCAGCAGCAGTCCTCGCAGCAGAGGGGTGGCAGGACCCTGGTGCACATCGGCAGTGACCAAAGCAGGTCCCTGTCGTCTGCCAATCCAATGCCCGCTCGAGGCAGGGCCCCCACGAGGGTGCAACTGTACGGCAGCAAACCCCAGAGCCGACAGCAGCAGCAGCAGCAGCAGCCATCATCGACGTACTTTGGAGGCCACTACAATGCACCTGCCACCACCACCACCGCCACCAGCGCGAACAGTGCCCCACTGAAACAGCGGGGATCCTCCAGCGGTTTGGGTGGGGCAACGGTCTATGGCGGGGGCGTTCCCACCGTTTATTTGGGGCGTCGCGAACAGCCAATGACACGTGCCGCCCCCGTGCCCACACGACGCAATCGATCGCCCATTAAAATGCCCTGGCGATAGAGAGACAGGGAGGGAGAGGAATCTGAGAATCGAAGAGTATCGAACACATAGAAGTTCTTTCCAAAGAAAGACACCCAAGAGTGAGACAAGGTCTTGCGTCATGATTGGAGCTGCGTTCGGATTCGGGGCTCGGAGTGGAGCGGGCACTGGACTTCGATCGTTAATGATTTATTATGTATCCATCGAATACAGCCTCTCAGTCTCGTATCTATCGGATGTGTGTTGTGAATTTCGCTACGTAAAATTATTTTTTAAGTCAAGATCAATAATACGTAAATAAATATACGAAAATTTGTCCACTCAATTGAGTATTTTTGTTACGTGGCCCCAAGGTGGGGATTTTTTTTTTTTTTTTTTTTCGTGGAACCAGCGAACCCCGAAAAATACCGTTAAAAATAAAAATAAAAATACCAGTATATATGTACAATATATCCCGTAGTGTTGTTGGTATAATTGTCAGCAAAAGAAAGCTTTGTGTGTGCTCTAAAAAAAATGAATTTTAGTGCCTTGCCACAGATACATACATATATGGTTATTGCCTGTCTGTCTGTCGGACTGTCTGTCGGACTGTCTGTCGTCTGTCTTTCTGTATGACTAACTGTGCATGAAAATGAGCCGAACGTTACGTGACAGGGGCATTAAATATGGTCATCCCGAGTGAGGGGGATTTCTAGTTAGAAAGCAGCTGATGAGGTTCTGGCCGTATTTGGTTTTGAAAAAAATATATATATATGTACAAAGTTATGGAATAAATTGTGGCAAATGATGATGTCAACAGCAAAATACTCGTATAATAGTTGTTGAGATGATGCACAAAGTAAAAGGAGCCTTTCTATGCGCTTCTCAAAGAGTTAAGCTATGCGCCACCTGTCGTTGGAGAACAAACATAAGCGGATCTTTGCAGAGACTCTCTTTTTCTGTCCGTCTTGTCTCCAAATTGGTAGATCAGTGCCCCGCACATTTCACTTTCTAAACTGGCCCCAGCAACAACCAGGCCAAGACTGTCCATGTGTTCGGGGCGACTCTTGGGAGACTTCTTTAGTCACTCTGCCAGCCACTAAACTTGGTCAGTGCAACTGTAGTAGCCACTAAGTAGTCTCTCCATACTCTACGCACGATCTTGAACTACATCCAGCAGCCTTTGGCTGGTGGCAGATCTTAAGTAGAGTGTGAAAAATACTCGCAAGTTTTCTGCAATGTGAGCTAATACGCGCCGCCGTAACCTTGCCCATATGGCTGGCTGGCTGGCTGGGGGTAGATCTTTGCGTGGGGGTCTACAAAAACAGGTTAACATCCAACTTTTGAATCATCATCGGGCATCGGGCATCAGGCTTAATCGTGATCATTAGGCAGTGTAGTGCCCCCTGCCCTGCGAAAAACTCCACTCTTGGGTTTGGCTCTCTGTGAATTTC
Organism: Drosophila lowei; assembly: GCA_008121275.1. Classification (NCBI taxonomy): domain Eukaryota; kingdom Metazoa; phylum Arthropoda; class Insecta; order Diptera; family Drosophilidae; genus Drosophila; species Drosophila lowei. The sequence goes on along the minus strand of CM017781.1, from coordinate 21,436,154 downwards.
TCGGTAATTTGTGCCTTTTTTTCGTGTCGGTACTTTGTGCCCGTTTGTGTGTAGTTTTTTGGGGGATTTCTGTTTTGCAATAAACAAACACTTACTGTTCTGTGTCGCGGATTGCTTTGGCTTTGCTTCGGCCTAGCTCTGGGCACATACTCGCACAAATGTTTATACAAGTTCCAGTCTGGTCTGAGGTTGATGTTGATGTTGATGTTGATATATACAACGCATAGATAGATTCATTTCCAAGTAAACCAAAGACCGGTTTTCTGCGTTTGACAACGACGACGACCTACGGATTTCTATACCCTGTAAGTGGTGGGGTATATTGGAATTGCAAAAAATAATAATAATAATAGAAAGAATTTTAATTGTAAAGGTTATGGAAGCCATTTGATTTGTTTAATATTGATATTGTTTCATTTACAAAATCAGTCAAACTGTGACTTATAGACCAACAAACTATCATGAGAACCCAGTAAAATAAAGAATATTTCTAGTTATATTTCTAATATTTCAATCATCATAGAAAACCCATCTCAAGCCCCATTTTGGCAACATTTTGTGCTATTGGATTGGATTCGTATTGCTATTCCTATGCGAATATTATTAGAGTTATTCTACATTAATCAATGAAATATTTTTCAAGAAAAGTGCCAATATAAAGCCATTCCTTTTCTGAATGTGAGACTGTACTTACTTTAAAAATCGTAGAGACGTAGTTTGGCCTATCATTTGTCAAAGGATGATAGTAGTTCCTTAAGAGATTCTCTCGAGATTGGATCTTACTTCTAAGCATAGATATTTCCATTAAAAATAAAGAAAATTCCATCTGTAAATCGCCTTTTGTACACTCTTTTGTCTAATAAACACTTTAAAGGGTATTTGTCATTTGTGTTCCGCTGGATTTTCGACTCATTTGACTGCAGACAGTCGGGTGGCACATAGCGTCATAGCGTTAGAAAAAGTACGAGCTGTTGCCAAAGCGAACTTTGGCTCCAATATATTTAGACTCTGATACTTTGCTAAAAACCATTCTGTTTGGCTGTGCCAGAATTTGTAGCAGTGGGTGAACCCGTCGCATGAGTGGGCAGAAGGTGCTACACTTACAAGATATAAAGATACAAGATACAATACACAAAAATCCAAGAGAGCCCAGAGAGCCAGAGTCAGTGCCACAAAAGGCAATTGCAGCATAATGCTGCTGCTGCTGCCGCTGCTGCTGGCTCATGTTTATTTATTCAGAGATTATTCAAAGATTATTCAGATTAAAAACGAAATTGGTTTACAGTCGATAAAAAGGCAGCAGCAGTGACATCATGGGACTTCGTTTCGAGAGTTCGAAGGAGAGAGACGAGAGAGTCTTCAAGATGAGAATCTCCCCTTTCTCCTGTCCGCCGCACACAAAGATCGAATGCTGTGTCTGTGTGTGTGGGAAAGTTTTTCCCCAGTTGGACCCATTATAGATTTATTGACACTCTCATTTGTTTAATTGGGGGGACATTAATCTCCGCACTCGGGAGGGGGGACAGGCCCCGCCTAAGTGGAAATCAAACATTTGCCCAACTGCGGGTCCGAGGCTTGCAACTTAATGCCAACAATATCCTGGCCATGTCTGCTGTCCCCCATGGCACTGGGGGGGACAGTGCCCCTGCCATTATCTCTATGCCATTTTGGCCGCCTATGAACTGGGTCAGCATCGATTTTTGGAGCAGCGACGTGTCACAATTATCGTTCCCCTCCCCACGCTCTTAAAACAAAAAAAAGGTCAAAGAAATGCAGTAAAAGGGTCGCACAGGATATCCTGAATATTAATGTCTCAACTGAAACCGCCGGTTCTCGTTTTTGGCAACAGGAAAACCGTTTTTACTGCAGTCTTCCTGGCCACAAACAGAAAGACAAAGAGAAATGGAAGCATGCCAAGTGCAATTTCTCTGTGTGTGTTTGTTCTTCTGGTTTGTTTGTTGGCGTGTATTTTTGGAACAAGTGCAACATCCACAGAAGCAGCAGCACCAGCAGCAGAAGCAGCAGCAGCAACTACTGCAACTGCAACATCTAGAGCAGCCAGAAAGCTTAACTTTTGGCATGTCGAAGCGTTTGCCGCTTGTTTGGCTCGCCAAATGCAATTTGCATCCCCAACACACAGCTCCCCCGAAACACTTTAGATATATATATATCTTTATCCATAGTTTTATTTGCGGAATTGTTTGGCGCAGTGGCCCGCAAATGAGCAGAGGGCACAAATTAAGATGTACAATCGTAAATCTCTTGTCTTGTTTTCGGTTTTGCGAGCAAACTTAAAGCGAGGAATTTGTATAATTCGCACAGTAGTTGGAAGGACTTAAATAAATCAAATATTGTAGGGAATACTTCTCTGGAGAGACTATTAAACCATGCCCATCTCATTCTACACTGATTTCTTTCCTGTTGTTTCGTTTTAATAATAATTTCCATATGTACCTTTCAGGGTGCCATCATTCGCGAGGTTGAGGATGGAGTGCGCTGTGAACAATGCAAATCAAATTGTCCTGGCTTTGCAGCACACGATTGGAGGTAAGGATAGATGTGGATTAAGTATTGTTCAGGAATTTAATAGTATTTAAATTAAATATACATAAATAAACTTAGTAAATAAACAACATATTGTAATTTCATACGATTTCAAAGCATTATCCAATTTGTTTCATTCAAAATTCTCCAAAATTCATTCTAAACTTTAAAATATAAATCAAATACCATCAAAGCAATTATGTAGCACAATATTCCACGACCGCACTGTAGAGCTTTCTTGGAAAAGCTTTGTTGCCCAATGGTTCATATGGCAGCTGCCAGATGGCGCCACATAAATGGAAAGAAACGACTGTTAGATATTCCGTTTGAAATGTAACTTAATGAAGAAATAAGCGAGCTTTAAGAGTTAATACGTTCGAAAAGAAAGTGGAATCGTCTTCTATAAATCCCCCTCTTTCTTTTGAAGCTCCCAAACCAACATTTATTGCCCCAAATCTGTGCAAAGATTAAGATTTTTGATTTTATAACCAAATACTGTGAATAATGTGTGGGATCAGAATTTCGTTTTCGCTGCGATCGATAGATAAATTTTGAGTCAGCAATGCCAAAAACAGATAAAACCTCTTTTTAAACAGCAAGGGGTGTGGGGGGAAGAACATCAGCAGCAGCAGCAGCGGCCACAACAATTTTGTGGCCCATAAAAGCGGTAGAGAAATGAACGGAAAACCGCAAGTCAGTGGACCAAAATGATGGGGCACGAGGCACTATCATCTACAATGGATCTGGGGGGGATCTGCCTTCCCCCAGGCTCATATCGATGACAACGTTGCCACGTTTGCTGCACACAGAAAATTGTAACAATAATTTCTCTGGCCGCATCGTTAATTTATTGCCCGGTTGTCATTAATTATATTCATTATTTATTCATTTATGTTTGCACTTGAACTGCGTTGCGTTGCGTTTTATTTTAGTAGCTAGAAATATGCATTTTCCAAACGATTATGTGGTGCATTCTACCCCATAAATCCAAATGGGGGGCATTTGCAATTCGGGAAATTGGCCAAACACTTAGCGATTGTGGCCACAAAAACCATTTCAAATTACGCCATTAATCTGTGAACTGAATCAAATATCCGACTGTCTGTTGTCTGACTGTCGGGTGTCCGTTTGTCCATACGGCTGTCAGTCCGCCTGTCCTCTTATACATCCGTCCGTCGTCTCCTTTGTCTAACTGTGGTTTTGTTTGTGTTTTTTCTGTCTGATGCTGGCCGCACGCCAATTTCATTAGATGATTTACGGGGCGTATGCGTATTCTGGTTCTGTAATACGCTGCTAAAAAAAGGGCATTACAGATCTGTTGCGAAGAATGGTGCCCATTCGTTCAGATTTGAGGTAAAAGAATCAAAAGTATTAGAAACGAAAAGAATAACAAACAGAAACAAATAATCAAGAATCGATATCGAAGATTAAAGACTGGTTAGATTTGTTTAGATACAATTTAAAGGAAAGGCATGTTATAGGGTATTTATATCTTCGTTCTGCCCAGAATTTGTTTATTTTTTACACTTGTTTTTTTGTGGATTTTTTCCTCTATTTAATTTGTAATCTGTGTGTGTAGTTCGTGTTTTTGCATTTCTACGTGTCATTCTCTATAAATTACTAAAAGCTCTGGTTTTTTTCGTAGGTCTTTTTCTTTTTTTTTTGTTCTGTATTTTTATGTGCGACTTTTATGGCCGAAAGTGTTGGGTTGTAAATTAAATTATTTTTTATTTCTTAATCCCAGAAACGCATAAATACTTCTCTAGTGACCCAAAGATATTAAGAAATATTTAAGAAATTCTGGTCATATTTTTGTAGGAAAAAAATATTTCATTCAGGTGATGAAAACATAGATCAGAAGCCATCAGTAGAGGAATATTTATTATATACAGTAGTACACTGAAAGAAATGGTTGAGAAATTATAAAAGAAAATTTAAAGAGTATATAGAACTATCGATCTTTTTCGATTGATCTTTTGAGATCGGCTTGAAGACTACTCGATTGATATTGTTTTGATTGGGAAATGACGGTAATGCTAGGGCCTTATGGAACTAGGGAATCATTTGCCCCTTAATGGATACAAGCACCGATAGGGTTTCCAGCCAACCACCCAATACCCTCCCCCTTTGCAATATTTGCAACGGTTTGCGGTTTCATCGGAGGTGCATCATCAATTAGGGTTCAATTAAGCTAAAAGACCTTGACTTGTTTTTATATATTTAACCAAAAGAATCATTTGATTTCTTAGATCTCTCCAGATTGGGATTGGAATTGAATTGATGAAACGATTGCAGTGGAAGATTGTGATTGCGATTGCGATTGCTTCAGTGGGAAATATTGCAACATCAATTTGGTTTAAGTTTTGGGTTCAACTCAAGTTCAAAGCGTGTGCAATAGCGCTCTCTCTCTTTCTCTCAGTCTCTTTCTCTCTCTCTCTGTCTCATGTTTTTTAGGGCTTGAGCAATAAACGCTACCGAGGCTGACATTGACTGACTGACGAAATGACTGACTGCATGAGTGACTGACAGTGTGCCCTGAGCCGGCTCGTGTTTGGTCATGTCTGATGTCTGCTTCTACAAGTGTTCGTGTGTGTTTGTGTTTGTGTGTGTGCGTTCATTGACGATCTCTCTAACAGCCGCGTGCTTCGCCGATTTATTTGTGGTTGTTGCGGCTGTTGTTGTTTTTTGCGTTTCGAGACGCGCTCAAAATTGCATTGTTTAACTGTTAAAACAGTTGTTACTCAGTTGTCCACGCGATCGGAGCGAAGCGAATGAATATTCCAGCCTTAAAATACATTTTAAACCGAAAGCAAACACGGTGAAACATCAGCAAAGAGTAGTAGAAGAAGAAGAAGAATAAGAATAATAAGAAGAAAGGAGAGCACGCAATGTGTAAGCAGTACACCTTATCGCCAACACTCACTCTCCAACTTAACTCTCTCTCTCTCTGACTCGACTCTCTTTGTGTTTACCTAAACGTCAACTGGGCTTATCAGTATCGACATCTTCGTGTCTGTTCGTAAACGCAATACAGTGAGTGATCAAATATTAGGTCAGCTGGCAGTCGAAGCAAAAATAAAACGCATAAATAAGAGTGCATAAACAGTAAAGGACCGCGATATTGGGATCGCATTTAAAGTGATACGAATCGTGTCCCAATTGATCTGCCAACGTCCTGCTGCCGCGACAGTCCCAGTTTCGAACTACAGTGTGGTGCAAGATATTAGAGCAGCTTGCATACCAAAGAAAAGTGCAGGCAATTACCACACCGCTTTAATTAATTGTTAAGTCATACATATATTCGTGTCACGCACTGTTTAAAGACACCTGAGTTGCTGTCAAACTGCTGCCTGCCCGTGACTGTTTGCTGTGTTTGCCATCGCCACCGCCACCGCCATCCCATTGTTGCCGCTTTAAAGTTGCGTGTTTAGCGCTTCTCTTCTCTTCGCGTTGCAAGAAGTTTGCTCATCCAACATGCTGTTGAAGGTGCAGTCATGTGACGTCTTCCAAGTGCAGCCCGTGCTGGTAAAGAAACAACCAAAGTTTCCCACCCGCGAGCGCCACATGGCCATACGGCGAAAAAAGTCCACGGCCATGGTCACGTCCACGGCGAAACCAACAACAACAACAACAACAACAGCAGCAGCAGCAGCAGGCGGAGAACAACGGTAAGCATGGGAACAAGAGAGGGGTCATCTATAGGTATTTATGAGTTATTGAGGTGGTAATTATCGGTGCTAATGGATTGCCCCGCGGCGTCTGCTCGCAAAGTATTTTAATTGGGCATCAATCTTTCCACACTCTATTTCGTACAAGAGAGAGATAGAGGGAGAGAGCGGCAGCGGCAGAGGCAGAACTTTTGAATAAATTCTACTTTGATTTTAGCATTTCTTTCGTCGCTCCTCTTCAGCTCTCTTTTCCTATTGCTTGTCTTCTTTTGTGGCCCCACTTTTTGCTGCTGTTTTGCATAATTTCACACTTGGGGATATCACATTTTTATGATTGGCCCCCATTTCCCCCCCTAACGGCTTGAGGGAATGTTGAGATCCAAAACCCCCCAAAAAATTATGGGATCGTTTTGGAACAAATCGAATTTAGAAGTATCCCTATATAGGTCCTATAGATGGTATATTTACGTGTAAATAATCATAAATCTCTATACTTCAAATACAATTTCTGATAAGTAACCTTGAAATTGAAATTCCTTCGCTTTAGCAGAAAAAATGCTTTTCTGCCCACAAATTATCGAATAATGTTGAACATTTACAAGCCAAAGAACAAATTGGTTAAACAACATATACCAGATCTTCCACACACATAAATATCCCACATGAATCGCCTGGCTTTTCATCTGAAATTACGACTAGGGAAACAGATTTTTGACAACAAAGAAATCCACAAAATTCTCCTCGTCGAACCGAAGATAGTGACGAATGATCATTGTACTTTTGGGCCATAATAAACAAGAACGGATCGCTGGGAACTGGCCAGAACAGATGCAAATTATTTGTGTGTTTACTTAAAGTGACGCCTCACGTTAACGTGAATTTCCACGAATCACAGAGCAAAAGTCAAAGCAAAGACAGATACTATACGGTAAACAATATAAATAAATAGATTTCCATTAAAAAAGTAAAACAACATTTGTAGCTACCTTTTAGAGGGAGAGCAACCCGATAGATACCGTGTCGAACATGTGATGTGGAAAGAGATGGCCTTAAACATCAGACGGAGAAACAGAAACAGAAACAGAGCCACTGCCACAGCCAGAGGCACAGCCAGGCAGACACTTGCACCTGCGACCAAGTGACAAGCGAACGACAACCGACAAGCGCCAAATGTATCCAAGCAGATAAAGATACAGATACAGATACAGAGATACAAGCTACAATATCTGTAATGTAATGTTATTTTTCCTTTTTCCTTTTGGCTGTTTTCTGCCAGCCTGCCTGCCTGTTCGTGTAATTAAAAGCAACAAACGAGTGGCCCCCTACACCGTGGAATGGGTGGTGGATGGTGGGTTGTTAAACAAATAAACAGATTCCCTGTTGCCCCACAGGTGTGTTTACACCCTCGGAGGGGGAGCTACTCTCTCTCTCTCTCTTTCTGTATATAGTCGACGTTATAACTGAAGCCCATATGGCTTGATTATGACCAAATGCATCTGCAAGTGCAGTTAATCTTGCCATTCTGAATAGATTTTGAGTGGAAAGGAGAACATTTCTTGAAATAAAAGATGGATATTCCTGGGTACTCTTCGAAATGAGAGATTTTCGTGGCAGGAAGATTCTAATTAAAAGAAGAATGCAATCCATAGATTATCTTTGATATATGTTATAGCTAGAATCGATCAAATATCTTCCCGTCCGACTGTTGTTTTGTCCTTTTATAGTACTTTTATGAAATATACAGAAAAGCACAGATATTCGTAGAGGAATAGTGGTACTTTTATGGATTCTGCTAAGCCTAAGCTAAGCCTAGGCTCGAAATTCGAATGATTAATCACTAGTTAAAGAGACCTCTGCCAGAAGATCACGTGCTGTAGCTGCATAGCCCTATTCGATACGCTGCTGCTACATAAGTGAAGATACATTATCGGCAGATACATTTGCCTTGCAAGTACAAAAACATATCCAACTTGTTCCGGCACTTGGTTGGCTCCCCGTATCCATTAATCAACTGCCTCGCCAAAGTCACGTTTTGCATTTCGTAATCGTATACGTATACTCCTGTGCGTGTGTGTGTGTGTGTGTGTGTGTGCATACAGATGGGAGTGAGTGTACGGAGACATTTTAATGTGGCTGCTTATCAAACTGAAAGACAGTGCGGCGACATGGCCACACCACAGAGCTGCACGACTACTACCTGGATGAGGTAGTGGAGGAGCAGCTGGAGGAGCCTCTAATTAAGTGGATTCCAGCTCCAACGTGGAATGGTCATCAATCTTCCACGAGATAGAGATACAAACAAACAAACGAGTATATGTGTGCATGTAGATACAGATGCGCCCACTCTGGGGATCGCACATTAGTTGCCTTTGATTTTATTGTACAATTTCAGCTAATTAATCATTAATGTTTACGATTAAACGAAAAGCAAAGCAAGCAAAGAAATCTTCATAAATTACATTAGCCATCAGCCAGCCAGCCAGCCAGCTAGCCAACCAGCCTCTCCTTTCGGCCTCCCCCAGCAATGAATCTCCCTGTTGCAGAGGCAGGCAGGGGGGTCAAACAGTTGGGGTATGACTGGGCCATGAGTCTGTTGACTCTTTTCGTGCTCGTGGGCCATGAATGAAAACACTTGGCCACACCAATCAAACACCGCCTGTACCCAGCCTCTGCCTCGCCTCTGGCTTACCGCCCACTCAATGGCCGTCCGTCGGCCCGTCCGCCCGTCCGCTCTCTCTGTATATTTTTAGTGCAAACACACAAATTTGGCCAAGTGCTGCCTTACTGAATAGAAACTAAACGGATTGGAACGGAACGGAACAGAACAGAAGGAGCTGAGAGACTGAGGTGCAGATACATCCAATGGCATCATAATATTATTAAAACAGTAGCGTACTGCTGTGTAATTATGGTAACAGGGGAACAGCAAGATTGTTTATAGAAGAGTATGGCAGAGCAGATATATTGGATTTTTGAAATGTTTTTTGGGGTCCCTCAATTGTAGTTTTTGTATTCCTCATCAAGAAAGCTTTCTAGACACATAATTTTCAGGATATTTCCCAAACCAAAAAATTCTTTTGATCTCAAAACAAAGCCCCCTCTCAGATCCTTTTGACCATGTCTCTGACCTTTTTACGGCCCATTTGCGTCGTCTTTATGGATTTTGTCCAGCTTACCATGTCTACCCACTGCCCCGTCCCCGTCCCCCTCCCCCTCCCACCCCCTGGTGACAACAGTTGGCCTTTTAGCTAGTTGCGTTTTGCGCTTATAAATAATTGCAATTCGGAATTTGTTTCATGTCTGCTGCTCGCGCGACTCTTTGGGGCTGTCTGTGGCGCAATCAAAGTCAAGAAGTGTGGCAAAATGGTCGCCAGACGTTTTTGATAAATGGCTGGAGCAGTTGGTCCCCCAGGGGGCTCTGGGGCACTGAGTCCGGGGGTGTGGGCTGTGACCTTGACCGTCTTTTCAAAGTAAAGGAAATATTTCATATGCTCGGCGCTGGGCTTACAGTTTGAGTAATATGCAAAGGGATGCGATGGTCATTAATCTAACGGAAGTATTGCTCTCTTTTGTTGCGCTCTTCGCTTCACTCTGCACTCCGCTCTTACGCTCTTGATTTCAAAGAAGGTGTTATTTTTCAAGGTGAGGCATTGCACTTCTGAACGTCGCAGTTTAGTTCGCATAAGAGAGACGATCGTCGGTACCTGCTCACCTTCACCACGTTACACCTTGGCTTCACTTAGCCCCTCTTTGCTTCACTCCCTTCCTCTCTTCGCTTATCTCTACGCTTATCACCCCCTCCCACTGCCACTGCCACTGCCAGCCGCTTCGGCAGCCAAGCGCACTACCTGTTGACTCATTAGCCATGTCCGACTCCGCCGTCGGAGTTGCACTCACTCTCTCTCACGCGTCGTGTGCCGCGTTAATGAAGAGCGTCATAAAGAATTCCTCGCGGTGCAATGCATTGCTAATAAGCGGTTCTTGTGGGTACGCTTCGTGTCGCCCCCCAAGCAACCACCCGACCATCAAACAACCATACGACCACTGTGGATGCAGTGACGCTGGCAGAGCAAATGCCGTGTCATTATCGCTCACCTTTTGCTCTCCCCAAAACACAACCTCTCGCACCCACACGACAGATTGGCTGCTGACGCGCTTTCTTTCTGCTGAGGGGCGGGGGGCGAGAGAGCGAGCTTCGTGTTTATTATACCCGATACCCAAAGAGAAGAGGGGTATATTAGTTTTGTGTTGGATGTGGCTGTTTGTAAAAATCAGAAGGAAGCGTTTCCGAGCCCATAAAGTAGCCCCTCCGTCTGGATGAGCGCCTAGATCTTAGAGGCTATAAAAGCTAGAGCAAATAAATGTTGTATTCAGACTCCTGCAATATCACACTGTTACAAGTGTATTTCAGAATTTCGTCCCGTCCTCTCCCTCTTCTACCCGCTTTAACCAATAAATAATTTAGTCCCTTTTCCGAACAGCAATACCAAAAGAGAGAAAGAGAGCGCTTACGTATAATTACGTATAAAATATATTGTATGAATTACATAAATCTTAAGCTCACATATGTACTGAGTACCGGGTAACAATGTAGAACCGCGGCTCTTGCCGCCCTTGGCGCGGCTCACGACGTTCTCGCTCGTTTTATGCTACGCTTCGGCAAATCGAGACAACGAACCCGAGAATCCGAATCCGAATCCGACCTCCGAGACCCACCGAAACAGAAGCAGAAGCAGAGACGCCGACGCAGCAGTATTCACAGTTAGAATTGACTTGTACAGCGGTGCGGTTGTGGTTGTTGTTGCCCAGCGCGTTTTCCGCGCGTTTTGGCCGCGTTTTTCCTCCGTTTTTCGTATATTTAATTCATTATTTTTTGTTTTGTTCGTGTGTGTTTGTAAATTGTGGAATAAATTGTAAATAAATTGAATTAAATTTAATTGCATATTCTTTTTTTTGTTTTTTGTTATTGTTGCTGTGGCTCGTAATCTGGCCATTGACTCGCTCCTGACGTCTGTTGCGCGCGTATTTTGCTCAATTTTCCAAGTGTTAAACAATTATTTGTTTTATAAACAAAAATCAAGCAAATGCCCAGAGATTGTTTATGCTCCCGCATTGCGGTTTCATATCATATTATTTACTCGGAAAATGTCAATTTTTGGGAGTAGTTTCTATTGATCAAAGATCTGGATAATCAAAAAGAAAACTTTAGAGAATATCTTGAAAGAGATTTCATGGTCTTTTGGGGTTTCTTCTGGATAGAGGACACAGGATTTGATTCAAAGTGAAAGTATTGTATTATGCTCTTTCTTCTAGTTTTCGAACAGGGATTATCCTACATTTCCAGAATTATCTAGTAAAATTTTACATTTTTTCGTTTAGGAATACCTTACTTTGGATAGCGGATAAAAACCTAGTTAAAAGTTGAACGATTTTCAGAGTTTTCCTTCTAGAAGTTCTCCTTGAAATCATTATTTTGTGTATATTGTAATTTTTTTGGATAGCGAACCCTTAGAAACCCAACGAATGACGGATAGTTGACACAGATACATATATTTAAAAGTGAAACAAATTACAAGGAAATTCAATATTTCCTCTATCTTCTGTTTATATTTTGATTCTCCTGTTTTTCCTTCAGGGGGAAAAAAAGTGAAATGAGTCAGTGGGATTTAATTAGACGACCCCCCCTTCCATATCTTCCATCCTTTCCTATCCCCCACACATTGACATCCATCCATTTATTTCTTTGTCGCTTCACGGCCCATCGCACTGTTCTTTTCTCTTCCCTTCCCTTCTCTTCTCTTCTCTTTTTTATTTTTTTTCCTCCCTATTTTGTAACACATTGTGACCAGATTTCGCGGAATTGTAACCCCCCTTCCGACAGAAAGTCATTTGCGGAATATTCGCCCATAGAGATGAGCGATCCCCAATCCAATCCAATCCAATCCGAGTATTCGTGGGTTCTATTACAATCGTGGGAAGATGTGATCTACAATTCTGTGGAATCTTCTCTTTGATGATGAGGTTTTTGTGGGTCAGGCCTGTCACTCTTTATGAAGCAAGTGGGGGACTGTTTACACTAGATAGATAGATGGATGGACGCGTGAGAGACAATAATAATAAAGTGAGGATCACTTTGACAAACCTCACACTCGCAATACCTACTTACAAAGTATGTTATGAACACTTAACTCTAATCAAAACAGTTTTGTGTTTGTACACATTTAAGGTAAATAAAATATCAAGGTAATGAGGTGTTTGCTTTACGATGGAACCCATTGATACGCGTGTCCGTAGATGGCGATAGAAAAAGAAAATGAGGTTATCAATACGATGTTACTGTTCTGGTATTACAGTGTTATCTTTGCGGCGCTAAAGTCTTGAAACCCTTGAGAAAAACCTCCTGGAAATGCAAAAAATCTGTAGGGAATTCTGGGGTTCTTATAGGTAAATATCAAAATAGCCATTAATATGGTTTGTAAGATTCAATTTGGAAAAATCGATCTAGAAATTGTATGGTCGGTCACAGGTCTATGTTGCACTCTCTCTCTCTCTCTCTGGTTCGCTCTAGGAAGCTATCTATCCATTCCCTCTAGAAACTTTAATTCTTAAGATGTTGTGTCGAGAGTGCTGTGGAGATCGATCAGAGAACAGAGGAACTTTGTAGGAGGGAAGTTTTCACCTTAAAACTTTGGACTTTGATAAGTTCCGGTATTGTAGTTATTTCCTATAAAGGTCTTTACTTGCAGAATTTGGAATGAGAAAAGTTTCAAGCCCTATAGTTTGTTCTTCCAAAGGTTTTTGCTTATTTCTACAATCTGTTTATGTATCGTTTCTCTCAGCAAAGTGGCACGATATTCTGATACATACAACTTGTGATTTGGCTGTGATTTCCCCGTGAATTGGTGGCGCATCTCTAGAGGGGGAGGAAGGTGGAGGTAGGTGGAACCCCTACTTAGAGGCAAGGTTGTAATAATTCACTGTGCAATTTGTAGCTAAAGAATATTCTATCTGGCTGTGTCGTAAATATCCACTAAGCTGACTCTCAGTAGTGGCAGCAGCAGCAGCAGGAGCTGGGGGGTGGTGCCACCACGCAGTGGCAGTGGCAGTGGCAGTGGCATATGTTCCGTATGTTAATTATCGCCAGGTGGGAGAATGATAGTTGGTTCGTGAGGGGCAAAACAGCCAACAGTTGAAAGGGTAACCAGAGGAAGCGCCAGAGGAAGCGCCAGAGGGGGGTCACTGCGGTGATTCAATTAGCGTTTGCCCCATACGCACATACATATTCTTCCCATATTTCCACTATATATGCGAGTACTCGTATTACGAATCGTATGACTATATATGTAGGCCAATCTCTGCCCGCAACAACAACAGCCAACAGCACAGTAGAAGTGCATTGTTCTGTCGTTCTGTCGTTCTGTCGTTCTGTTACTCTGTATTTTTTTCCCCCTATTCTATATTCGTTCCGGGGGTAAGTAATCGCATTAAAAGTCATTTAATCGAAAGCGAAAAAGGGCACACACCACACACCACACACCATGCCACACACAATACACTTTGTGGCTCTCCCTCTCCCTCTCTCTCTCTCTCTCTCTCTCTCTGTTGCACACACACCTTCAACCACTTTCGATGGGGCGGGGGATGCCGCATAATTGAGATTTGTTGCACTTGCTTCTCGACGCTGACTTTTATGCGAGCGTTTTTTTTATTTTTTTTATTGTTTATGGGGCTTACGGCAACAGCAACAGCGGCAACAGAAGCAGCGGCAACATGTAAGTGCAATTATAGTGGAAAATTGGATTTCCTTGCCACTGGGAAAGCTCTCTCGACCGGCCTCTAGGCAACTCTCTGTATGGCTTGCAACATCCGAGATTCATCCCGTATCTGGTTTCAGGGGGTTTCGGTTTTCGGGCTTTTTTGGATGGCAAACAAATTGTTGGTCAAACAATGCTGATTGCTCTTCGCTCTCTCTCTCTCGTTGAGAGGGAGACAGAGTTTTTGGGGGCTTAACCTTTTGCCAGATCAACAGGAGGGCCAGAGGGGTACGGTAGGTAGGGGGTAGGAGTTGCCCCTTAAAACTTTTCCAATTGCTGCTGTCGCCCCGATTTTGTTCAAAGTGACTTTTGGGGTCTTATCAATTGTAATTGTTGGTCTGAGGTTTTTGTTGGGTTACCTATGGTGCCCCTCGTCTTTCTCTATCCCTCCTTTCCCCCTCTGTTGTATCTCCAATCCATGGAAAACGCTCCGGGGCCTAACAAGAAAAGTTGTCGCCGAGTTGTGTCTATCTGTGTGACAGAGAGAGAGTGAGAGAGAGAGAGAGTGTGTGTGTGTGTTTTTCTCTATGAAAACAGTGCCTTGCAAAAGTATAAGCCACATAATTACAGTATAAACAAAGTTTTAACAAGCATAGAAGTCGAATTGGGTATCTGCAAACAAGAAGAGATCTGCTCTACCCGAAAGATATAAATTTTGAAATAGTTTTCGTTACTCTCTCTCTAGTATTTAACCGATTTTGAACTCTAGATATTTCGAGTTGTGACCACCACAGAACTGTCGTAATTTGTGCAAGAAAAAGATGGTGGGGCCTTGAAGCAAGGATAGACATCCCAGAAGTTGAGGAACCAACGATTAACCCTCTTCATCCTATGGTTTTAGATTTCTTTGAGATCTTTGACTGTTTGAATCGGGAATCACTGTCTTCTTTCTTTGAACAAACTCTACCCGAATTCAATATGCCCTCAAAACTCTAGGACCTCAGCTGGGAACCACTTTGTGGCCCTCTCTGATTGTTTCATTGAATCTCAAAGTTGTGTAGATGTTTCTACCCCGTGTCCCTATGCACATGAGACGCACTGTGTGGCGGGTTAAATTTACTTTTGGCTTTTAATTACATTTTATCTGGCGAAACTTTCAGAGCCCCCGCCGAAACTTGTTTTATTTGCTTTCATACGCAATTCTATGTTGATTGTGCCACATGCCACCCCCATGCCCCATGCCCCATGCCCCATGCCTGCGATATCAGTTATTATTATATTACGAATATGATTCTCTTTTTGTTTTGTTTTGTTTTCGATTTCAATTAAATAAAAATCTACGACAGATGGTTGCTGTCTGTCTGTCTCTCTCTCTCTCTCTCTCTCTGATTATGGCTGAAACTCTCTCTTGTTGTCGCTTGTCGCTTGTGTCTCTAATCTGAAATGGAACACGTTTTAATGGCATTTTAATTGTTTATTCAGCGATAACATTGCGCATTGCTCCTCTCAACCGAATGTACAAATAAACACTCAGAAGTTGTGTGTCTCCGTCTCCGTCTCTGTCTCCGTCTCTGTCTCTGGAGAATGGCGAAAGAAGATATCTCCGATCCAAAGTGTGGACTGAGGTTAAGAGATAAAGCCAGAGAGTGCACCAGTGATAGAGATAGAGCCAAAGATATAGATACAATTAGAGAGGGGGAGGAGCACTATCAGATGGGCATGCCCCGCCTTGGTGTTGCATTGCCAAAGCAACAGCTGCTACGAGTACTCTGCAAGACCTTGAGGAAAGATACAAAGATACAATATACAATATATGTATGAATGTACGAGGAGGAAACACGACGACACACAGTCGACTCCTGCGGTTGCGGAAATTCATTTGAAAATTCAAATAAAAATTCAGATTTTGGTCTTCGGTTTTCGGCAGCAATTGGAATAAATGACATTTTCAAGCGGAATTGGAGAATTATGTGGGATCTATGGGAAGGCTATCTATTCATTGATCGATTTGTTTCAATTAAAATTGATTTTGTGCTGAAAATTCATTTTAATTTCATGATTTATTTTCGTTGATTCGTTTTCATTGATGTTCTATGAGATCTTTTTTGGCGATCGAAAAGTTGGGGAATTTTTTGATTTGATTTTCGATTTTTAAAGTCCCATTGCTACTATTTCTAGAGATTTTTGTATGCTCCAAGACTTGTAGGATTATAATAATTGTGGGAGCACTTAGGAAGATAATAATTAACTGTCGGAAAAGCCAAAAAACTAACCATATTCATGGACTTGTGGAAAACTGCGTGTGTTTCTCCCCTTGCATATTTTCCATAGCTCCGCATATCTATGATTCTAAGGAAAGCACTTATCGAAACCCCTTTAAAGATTGACCAATCATTTTGCTACTTATCTTGAACTATTATTATGAATAATGTTCGTTATTTGGAATACTACTCATACGGTCCCTCTAAAAAAGGCAAACAAAACTGGAAGTTGGATCTCGATAGAGTTCTTTGTTTGTTTGTTTATTTGTCTCAAGTGTGTACCCTGCGCAAGCTACGCATATTTATCTCATGAATCACCTGTCTACACATTAAATAATATCATTTGCATCACTTGCGGGTACACCCCACACCTCACTCTCCATTGAAAAACCTGTTGCACATTTTCCGCATCTAAAGTCGTGAGCAATTAGCAAGCATTTCCTCATCAGGAGAGTGCATGCATGTCTCTCTCTCTGTGAAGACCATAAAAGGCCATCATCTATCTGGCATTCTGTTCCATTTACCCTCTATAGAGAGGCACTACCATTACCTACCCCCCTGCTACGTTTGATGTTTCGTATCTTTTTTTTTGTTAAGCAGAAAGCAACCTACTCCTCCTCCTCCTCCGCCTCCGCCTCCACCTCCTGCCCATCGGCTTATCTAATTTTCAAAGTTAACGCAGTTTCAATGATTGGGCAAATGGAATTTTGGCTGGTATTTCTGTTTCTGTTTCTGTTTGGGTTTTTTTTTTGTTCTGTCGCTTCCGATGACATCACGCACTGGCGGCCAATCCTAACGTGGAATGACGTTTAGGCGGAGGAGGAGGAGGAGGGGGAGGTGGACGGCAGGAGGAGGTAGAGCGAGGGGACCTTTCATTAATCTTATCAAAAAGATGCTTTTGCTACCTTTTTATTTTATTATATTTCGCTTTCGTTTATGGGGGAGACCTTTGGCAAGACCTTTTTTCTTTTGGTTGAAAGTGTCAGGCAGTCGGTATGAGATCATACGTGTCCAGGGAGGGACTACTACTACTACTACTACTACTACTACTACTACTCCACTCTTTTTAGCCTGTGTAGTCTTTCTATACAGAATCCACCTCTGAAGAGTCCTCTTCTACAGAATATTCCCGTTCTTTCGAAATCTGTCTGGAATCCTACTCTACAGAATCGTTCTCCAGAAAGAATCTCCAGATTCTCACTCTAAAGAATCATCTATTGAATTCTTTATCATGCCAATGCATTTCTTTTGCTTTCCTCTGAATACCAGAGAGAAACTCCAAGAGAATACATACACCATCCATGACTCCAGAGAGGAGCTCTTGTAGCACTCTTCCCCTGAGGGATCCATGGCACTGCACTCCTTCTGCTTTCCTCTGATTCCACCAATACTCTTCCTGCTCCACAGAATCCTCCATGGCATGGCACTCCCTCTACTTTCCTCAAAAAAACCATCTAGTTTGAGAACCCCATCAAATGTTTATCCACAAATTCCCTCTTTGGGTGTGGGCGTATTTTATGAGGCTGAATATTTTGGTTGGATCCACATATAATTGAAAAATAAGTAAACAGGTCGTTAGAGAAATCTGCAGATACAGATACAGATACAGGTACAGAGGGCATAGAATTCTTGGTAAAACCTCTGCTAAATCTCTTGCTAATCTGCTAATCTCGTAGTAAACAAAAGAACACGAAGAACGAGAGTAACAATAAGAACCAGAAGAAGGCCAAAGGTCAAATGAACACTTTAATCAAAATGTCAATGAGCAAATAACGCAACAAACGACCGCCCCGAGACGTGCCCCGAGCAAAAGGTGATTCGGATGCCAAAACTAAACGAAAGTTTTCTCTCTTTTTCTTTTTCTTTGTTTTTGTTTTTTTTTGCTGTTTTTGGGGGACTGGCTGCTGCTGTCTTCAGCAGAGAGGTGCGTGCCAGAGGCCGTGCATAGCGGGGTTCGGCAGTCGACCAAAGAACCACAGCAGCACCAACATTTTGATGAGTCAAACCATAAAAACAAAACTTAAAAAAAAAACCGAATAAAACCAATTTTAAATTTAAAGAGCGCCCCCCAAACAGGGCTTTCAGTGTCAAGAGTACAGTTACAGTTACAGTTACAGTTACGGTTACCAAGTGCAGTTACAAGTGAAAAATGGTGAAAATGCTCGATCTGGACCGTCACGCAGAGTGCCCACTGTGGGCGGCATTGGCCTCATCGGATGTCCCATGGACGGGCATGGACTATGCCTGCCTCAATGTGCTCAGTATTTACTGCAAGGTGTTTGATAGGAAAGAAATCTACGATCTCATTGTGAGGTAAGCAGTTGCCTGAAGCTCCCCCTAGATGGCGACAGGGTAAAAGAGCTTTTCCTTTTTGGCGCAAGCTTTATTGTGGTACGAAACGTGTGGATTTTTCGAAAGGAAATACGATTGTTTTAAGAATATTTGATGGTTGTTTTCCCGAGCTGTAGGTGTTTCCTTAGCTGCCATTTCTTATGTTTTCCACCTGCTCTTTTGCTTCCAGGAAAACCTGCCAATCGTGCAAGTGTCCTCGCGAGGCGCATGCCATTTACCAGCAACAGACGACCAATGTCCACGAGAGACTGGGCTTTAAGCTCGTCTCCCCGGCGGACTCCGGTGTGGAGGCACGGGATCTGGGCTACACATGGGTGCCTCCGGGGGTGCGTGCCTCGTCGCGGATCAATCGATACTTCGAGCAGCTGCCAGAGGAGGCAGTGCCGCGGCTGGGCAGCGAGGGGGCATGCAGCAGGGAGCGACAGATCGCGTATCAGCTGCCCAAGCAGGATCTTTCGCTGGAGCACTGCAAGCATCTGGAGGTGCAGCATGAGGCTTCGTTCGAGGACTTTGTGACGGCACGGAATGAGATAGCGCTGGATATAGGTGAGTCCTAAGTGCCTCCCTCCTCCTTTGCGATGACTCAACCAATCCCTTCTTCGTTGTAGCCTACATCAAGGATGCCCCCTACGATGAGCATTGTGCGCACTGTGATAACGAGATTGCGGCCGGGGAGCTGGTCGTGGCGGCACCCAAGTTCGTGGAGAGCGTCATGTGGCATCCCAAGTGCTTCAGCTGCAGCACTTGCAACTCGCTGCTGGTGGACCTCACCTACTGCGTCCACGATGACAAAATCTACTGCGAGCGACATTATGCGGAAATGCTGAAGCCCCGTTGTGCTGGCTGTGATGAGGTGAGTCCTTTCTTCCATTCCATTCTCTATCCTCTATCCTCTATCCACCACATCGATCCCCAATTGAAAATTATTGTGTGGCATACTTTGGGGCATGCCACAGAGATTGTATCTGCGCATGTGTGTGTGTGTGTGTGTGTGTGTGTGTGTGTGGGGAGCCTTTGGTTTTTATCGCCTGCCACACGCAGTTCACATTTATTGCCAAGGTGCGGCTATCGCCCTACCATCCATCCATCTATCCACCTATCCACTCCCCTGAAACAATCCCCTGATGCCCTTCCAAAAGGTTATGGCATTTTCATTGAACTTCACTTTGGGGGCGTCAGACGCTAGACGCTAGACCCTAGACCCTAGACGGAATGCTCCCCAATGCAGCTCCAGCGATGAATGGCGGTAGCCACAAAGAAAGCGATGGCCCACAGTTCATTGGCAGCACTGTTGCTGTTGCGTCGCGTAGAGCGGAAGTTCTTTTTGTGGGTAAGGCGGAAATTGCAGACGAATTCGCTCTGCGAATGCTACAAATCTAGAAAATACTTGTTTTTTATTGCTCTCCGATTTGATGGATGTTACGATTGAAGTGCCATTAAGTGGTAGAAAAGTTGCAAGTCAATCAAAAGCATTTGACTGGTGACTTCAGAAGTCTCAATTGAAGCTCAGTTGGATTGTGTTTATAGGGATTAATGTTTCAGGGGGCTCCCTCCTGATTGATTCCCAGATTCCCAGATAGTGTTCCCTGATTGGAACTTGTGAATAGTATGAATAATTAGTCCATTGAACATCTCCCTGGGACTTGGTTTAGAAATCTTTCAAGCTTCAAAGAAAACAAGGAACGGGGACCAAAATAAATGTAGTCTTAAACATTTGTGGAGGCTTGGATTTATTTTAAAATTAAGATATAGACAGATAGATAAATAAATGGATAGAAAGAAAGAAAAATAAAAAAAAATTCATAATTAGATATATCCTATAATGTCTATTCCTGTGTTAAAGTCTTTGCCAAGTTTAATTCGATATAAAATATTCAAGTTTTCCAACAGTTTTTCCTGCTATAATTAAGCAATCAATCCCCCCAAGAGGGGGTAGCAATCCATCCCCCATACAGTGGTATACAAATTCGCACAATAAATTTTCCAATTATTTTTCGATTATCATATTCCCCCTCGAATGGTCTGAATGGTTGAGAAAAACTAATTTGATGAGCACATATGCATATATTTAAGAGATTATTCTGTGAAAAATTCCGCATATGCCGCTAATCAATTCGTTTGATATTCATTTTCCCTCGACAAAAGAAAAACTTTCACTTTCAATGCGTGAAAAAAAACCCAAAAATAAATAAATAAATCAACAAACAGCCAGAACCAGACCCCATATAGAATAGATACGAATAGTCGATGTATGTTTCTAGATACATTCATTTATGTATTTTTGGCACATTTAGCGAGTGAAAAAACCTATTTTTGAAAATAAACAAAAGGCACGCACACATAAAAATAGTCGAAATGCCAAAATGTGGGACAAGTGCACAATTATGCACAAATTAAATATAATTACGGGGGGTCTATTGTTGATGATGATGACGATGCTGCCGCTGCAGCATGCCACATAGAAGCATTGAAGAGAGAGAGTGCCAAACATAGACCCAGAGAGAGGAGAGTGCTCCCAATGTTAGTGTCAGTGCCAAAAGATACAATTTATGACATTCATTTTTTGGGTTGTCGCTGCTGCAGTCCGACCCTGGCCCCACTCAGGCATTGGCCATGCCAAAGAGAGACAGATTTTCAAAGCATAAGTACAGTAAGTGGCATGAACGTACATACATACTTGGGGAGAAAGGAGGGAAGCTTGATCTATGAGACTATATGAGAGGGAGAAACGTTCAAAAGCAGGATTTTGATGATACTTTTATATACTTTCGTTGCTCAAGATCTCTTTTAAGAAGAAATTATCTTTAATTGAAGATTAGGTAGATATTACCACAGAATCTATTGAATCGATTGGAACGCGCAAAAGTTATGTCTTCTTAATGATTTCTATTGAGAGTAATCTTCTGCAGAAGTGATGAAAACTAATAGCTGGAACATTCGGGAAGAGAACAGATCAGATCAGAACAGAACAGAACAGAAGAAGTTGTAGCATCCACAAGTTTAAAGATATAGCTATACAAATTTGTATATTTAAGTATTTTATCATTATCTACCAATTCATAAAGTTTTATTACAATCGGATAACTATCATAAGGAATAATGATTCTAGTTTGTTGACTCTCCTTGTCAGATATATCGAATTTCCGTAGATTTGAAGAGCGGTCCCTATACCTGTGTACATATACACATGTCGCTCACTGTATGCTTGAAAAGAAAATTGCGAGCAAAGCAAATACGGGGCAAAATTTGTGGAAAACACAGAAGCACAAACAGAAACATAAATAGACCCCGAAAACTGATTAGAAAATTCGCTTTTGCCGTTTGCCGTTTGCCGATGCCGATGGCAATTGCTTTGGCATTTGACACAGCGCCAGGGCCAAAGCTAGAACCAGCGACCGAGACCGAGTCCCAGAGTCGCAGAGTCCGAGAGGCAGTGCATCCATCGGTGGCCATCGCCTGCCAAAAGCTTATTTGCCAGCCAGCCGCTGCCTGTCTTTTGTCACTCTCTCAGTCTTTGGCTCTTTGGCTGTTTCGCTCTTTGGCTCTTTCTCTCTGCTTTTGGCCGCCGTCAATTAGCGCCATTTGGTGGCAATTGCTTTCTGGCCAATTGTGTCTTGTTGCTGCGCTCTTTGTGATTCATTCGATTCTCTCTTGCTCTTTGGGGGGGCCCTTGGCCGGCTGCCGCTGCTGGGGCATTAATCAGTTGCAAGACGATCGATTAACGGAAAACAAGAGCCAGGCCATATGCAACCATATGTGGCTGCCCCGCGCTGGTAGTCGCCGACCCAATCTCCAAGAACGTCTCATCCTGCTCGCCACAGATCGAATCTTTTGATAGAATTCGTTTTTTTCCAATAATTTATGGATCTTTTGCATCTGACTTCGCTAAGAGGAAAAAGTGAAATATATATTTTTTTTGGCGAATTACCTAATCAGTTGGCCATTAACGTGAGTGCCGTGCCCCGCGAGTGGTGAGTGTTCTGCCGAGTGTCTGTCGAGTGTTCCGAGTGCGTGGTGAATATTTTATATAATACGCGCCAGAAACCAGAACCAACGGCGGAGGCAAGAGTCCGAGCATTGCATTGCTATTCTGTTCGTCAGGGGATACGGATTTCAGATACTGATTCCAATTCCGATAGCGATACCGATTCCGATTCTTACGCAAGAGAATCGCAAAATGCCATCGGATGAGGCGCTAACCGGCATCGGGGAGCTGATCTTCTCGCTGCTGATCGGCTACCTGGGGGCCCTGGAGTGTGCGTTTGTGGTGCGGCATCTGTACCACTGCACCTTCCAGCATCCCGCCTACACGGCCACAGATGCGGCAGCGGACAAGGAGGAGCTGCCACGCCTGCGCGAGCGTCTGGAAAAGGACATAGCCGAGGCGGCCGAACGGGAGGCGCGCTCCGGCACCAAGGCCATGCAGGATGGTGTCCTCTACGACGACAAGGGCCACCGAGTGGATCCCGCGGGCGAGAAGAGAGAGGCGCTGGCCGCGGAACTGGAGCGACAGAAGCGCATCGAGGAGGAGACGCGACGACAGCTGGCGGAGGCCGAGGCCCGCCTGGCAGAGGATCGCAGGCGGGCCAAGGAGGAGGACGAGAAGATGATCGAGCAGCAGAGAGAGGAGCGAAAGCAGCGCGAACAGAATGAGCGAAAGCTGATCGAGGCCGAAAAACAAAGAGAGGCAGAGCAGCGACAGCGCGAAGAGCAGGAACAAAAGCTTCAGGCGGCCGAAGAGCAACGTGAGCGGCAAGAGAACGAACGGAAGCTGATCGAAGCCGAAAGAGAGCGCGAAGCTAACGAGAGAAGGATCCAAGAAGCCGAAGAGCAACAGGAACGCGAAGAGAACGAAAAAAGGCTGATCGAAGCCGAACAGAGGCGCCTGGAAGCCGAAATCCAGCGAGAGCTGGCAGAAGCTGAAACGGAAGAGAACGAGCGTCGCCTGTTCGAAGCTGAAGTACGGCAAGAGCGTAACGAAGAAGATCAGGAACTAAGGGATGCGGAGATCGTGGAACGCCTGTTGGCGGCAGAGCGAGCACGAAAGATGAGCGCCACAGAGAGCGAACTGGAGGAAGAGGCGCTGGAAGAGGAGTCGCGTCGCCTGCTCTCCGGCCGAGTGGATCCGGAGAGCAAACAGAAGATGATCGAGGAGAATGCGCGACTCTTCCTGGAGGCCGAGGAGGAGATGGTGATGCTGCAGCAGCGCCAGCTCCAGGCAGCCCGCAGCCAGGAGGAGGATTCCGAATATGCCGGAGCAGTGCCTGTGGTGGAGGAGCCCTGCGTGAAGAAGATAGTGCCGCCCAGATTACGGGAGCCGGAACTGCACGAGGAGCCCATGATGGTGCAGAAAGTGAAGACGCAGTACGGACAGCAGTCGCAGGGCCTCACGTTCCCGGTCGCATCCGACGAGGGCTCCTCCTTGGAGCCCAATTCCAGCCAGCAGTCGTCCTTCAGCACCCAGCCATCGGAGGACTTGCTCCGCACGGAGGAAGAGCGTCCAGAGCCCGAGGGCGAGGACCACACGCCCGATGTCCAGTACACGGAGGACTATCTGCGCTCCCTGGACGGCATCAAGAGTCGTCCGCTGGTGCGTGAGGATGGATCCGGCAGGAGGCGGGCCTTCAAGAAGCGCCGCTCCAGCGGCAGCTCCAATTCGTCGCGTGACTCCCGCGCCTCCCGAGACGAGGAGCTGAAGATGTTCACCTCGCTGGAGGAGGAGGAGCTGCGCCACGGCGACCACGAGGACTACAATCCCATCAAGTATACGAGCGAGCCCACGCTGCGGGTCAAGTCGCACCACAGGCGGCACAAACGAAGTCCGGCAAAGGACATGATGACACCGTCGGAGGCCGAGGCGAGTGGCGTCTCCCTGGAGATGCTCGGCGAGGAAAGCACCAATCCCTGGGGGGAGGGTAAGCCCGAGCACTACAAGGACACGGAGTTCTGGAAGCACGAGAAGACTCTGTCCATCGATGAGGAACAGATCGATATGGATCTGTCGAAGAATGAGACCAAATCTTCATCTTTCGAGGATGCAACGGAGGCGCAGAATGAGGAGGCGGCCATCTCCCTGCTGCAACAACAACAACAACAACAACGCTCCAAGGAGCAGCCGGTAAGTGGCAACAGCGTATCTGTGGCAGATCTCTCTCTCTCATGAAATGAAACGAATCTCTTTTGTGGCAGGACCACGAACAGAATACTAAGGACAACTCCAAAGCGGCGGAGACCAGCGCCAGCAGCGACAACAAATCCAATGTAAGTGCGTAGGTCAGAGGGCAGACCAACAGAGGTCCCAAAAACCAAAAACCAATCCCAAGCCCAAGCTCAAACCCTAACCCAGTCCCCGCCTGCTTTCTGCCCTGCTCTCCGCTTTAACTGCTTTTTTCCCTCTTTGCTTTTCATATCCGCTACGCTTTTGCCTATGCATCCACTTCCGTTTCCGCTTCCGCTTTCTACCCCTCCCCTGAAGCTGCAAACCTCCCCCGCAACGGAGGAGCAGTCCAAAGGCGGTGGGGGATCACCCGGCCTCCGACGCAGTCCGCGTATCGACGAAATGGATCACTACGAAGAGCGCTGGTCCGCCAGTCAGCCGGATCAGGATCAGGATCAACCGCAAGCGCATACGCACCCGCACCCGCAGACACCCAGCATCAATGTCCAACAGCCGGACACGGCACCCTGGCGCGATCAGTACGGACTAATGATGGAGGGCATCAGCGACTTTTACGACTTCCAGGCCTCCGTGAATCCCTCGCGATCGCGTTCCAGCTCCCGCAATCCCTCGCCACAGCCCAAGAATGTGGCCAATCGCATGGATGTGGACATGGAGAAGTCATTGGAGGTGTACGACGACACCCAGAATGGTGTGACGTCGGGAGAATTGAATTGCGAGCTTGTGCTGCAGCTTCTGGAGACCACTATGAACGGGAATGAAGCCCCAGAGACACCATCAGGCGAGCAGCTGACGGTGCAGAATGTGGCAGATGATGCGGGCAATGGAAGTCTCCCAGTGGCGATGGTGTATGCACCGGCACCAGCACCAGCACCAGCCGAGGGATCTCCCACAGAGAACTCTCTCCATGAGGAGAGTGCATCCTCTGATGCAAGGAGACATTCACGTTCCCGCTCCCCGCTCCCGACCAGCGAGAATCTCGAGCGAAGCATCAGCCAGCGAAGGCAGCGTCTGATCAAACACAACGACGAGATCATGGAACGATTGTCCAACTCCAGCGGCAGCGGCAGTGACAGTAGCAGTGGTGGTCGCAACAGCCCCATGGAAACGGAAGCCAATGGAAATGTAACGCCGCCTCTGCCCCAACCCGTAATCGAAATCAACGACATGGCCATAGACGAGCCCATGGAGGAGGAGGCGCAACCGACACTGGAGGAGAGGCGCCTGTTTGTGGAGACCCTCAGAGCGGAGCGCAATTCGCGCTCCCGCTCCCCATCACGATCCCGTTCACGTTCGCCCCTGCCCACGGCGGATAATATAGCCAAGAGCCTGGAGACACGTCGCCAGAAGCGCATCCAGCACAATGATGAGATCTTTGAGAGGCTACGTGAACAGGAACAATCTCCTGAATCGACCCTACCCATACCCTGTGTGTCCATCGAGATTGAAGCCCCTCCTGAGGAGCCCCAGGCCGAGGTAGAAGCAGTCGAGGAGGACACCCCCGAGAGCATGGCCAGACTTTTCGAGCAGCTGCGTCTGAATCGCGTGCGTTCCCACTCCCGTTCACGCTCACGCTCCCGATCCCCTCTGCCGAGTGCTGCCAATCTGGAGCACAGTGTGGAGAGGCGTCGGGAGAAGCTGATTGCCCAGAATGACATGTTCTTCGAGCAGCTCCAAGAGCGGGCCAAGACCCCAGAACCAGAGCCCCGCGTGACAGTGGAATATGTCTATGAGTTTGTCCAGGAGCCAGATCACCCTTCGGATAGCAGGGATATGCGCTCGCTTTCACCCTCACGTTCCCGTTCCATGACGCCGCCGGGCCAGGAGCAGGACTTCCATCGGATGCTCAATCTAGAGGGATCCGATCAGCGGACACTCCGCAAGAACAGCGAGGAGGTGGAGAGTGTCCTGGCGACGAGTGCCAAGCAGCGGGCACTGGATCTGGAGGCCCTGAGGCAGCTCCAGAATGCCAGCGAGGAGATTGAGCTGCGTGTCCTCAGTCCCACGGGATCCGAGCGTCAGAGAGTGGAGGAGATGACCAGAGAGGCGCCAGATGTGGAGCGAACCGTCTCGGAGGTGGCCAGGGATCTCCAAGATGAGCTGGTGGCCAGTGGCTTCAAGCGATCCACCTACGTGGGAGAATCCCTGGAGTCTCCAATGGCGGATAGAACGGATAGGGCGGCACAGCGAGAGCTACAGGCAGCCATCTTGGAATCCCTCACGGAGAATCGTCTGGGGGCCAAGCCCAAGACCTTTGCGGAGGAGCTGAAGGACACGCAGCGCATGAAGGACGAGTCGCTGGCCAGCGGCTTCAAGCGCTCCACCTACGTGGGTGAAATGTCGCAGGATATGTCCGCCACACAGCTGGACGACCTGCGTCATCGCACGGCGGAATTTCAGCGTTCCCGCAGCCAGAGCCGATCCCCGTTGAGGGGCGAGGAGGTGGCTCTGTTGAGGGACATTGACGAGGAGGCGGCCAAGCGGGAGCTGCAGGATCAGCTGCTGGACAGGCTGGCTGCCTCCAGCGTGAATTTTGAGAACTTTTCGCGGCACCTAAATGCCGATTTCCTGGACAGCGAGCGGCGCGCCTCCGATTCGGCGATTCTCAAGCAGAGCGATCCCTACGGCGATCATCTGGATCCGGAGGAGTACCATCACTTCCGTCGCTACTCGCTGGCCCAGGAGCAGCCCGTGGAGGAGTATCCCAGCGACGAGTATGTGTACATCTCTCAGATTGAGGTGCGCACGATGACGGGCACCAGAACGTGGCTAAAGGAAGACTTTTACTCGCTGGAACCGGAGGAATATGAGTCCTCGAAGGAGAATGTCGTGGATCAGGATAGCTGGGCCCGTGCTGTGCTCGCCGCAGAGGCAGAGGCAGCCGCTTTCGATGCCACCAATGCCATCTACAGCTATGACATTGCCGACGAGGACCAGCAGCAGGATCTGGAGCAGGACTTGGATGTGGAGCGGAGCAGCTCCAACGACAGTGACGACGAGCGCCAGACGGTGGTGGAGATCGACGACGAGGACGAGTTCGAGTACGAGTTCGACGAAGGGATCTCGGACAACAACGAGCGCACACAGCCCACGGACGAGTCCCATCACGACACCTCCGAGTGCGAGGAGGCGGAACGGAACGCGGATCGCTATGCGAATCGTGGGGCCCAGGACTGGGAGGAGGTGGACGATGTGGAGGATTTCCTAGACTATGGCCTGGACGATGGCGCTGTGGGTGGGGCTACACCCTACTCCGATCCCGACTCCTTCATCGAGCAGATCTACAACGATGCCATCAAGAACCGGAAACAGTCGGGCATCCTGCGGGAGTACGAGACGATGGTCCTGGAGCAGCTGCCCTCGGACCAGAGCGGACCAGAGTCCTCGGACAAGGAAAAGTCCGGCTCGGAGAGCGAGCGATACGCCCTGTGGGCCAAGACACGAGAGCTGGAGAGGTCCAGCTCCCGGAATCGACACACCGATGTGGACATTGCCCTGGGTCTGGGTCTGGTGGAGAGCGAGCGGAGGGACACGGAAATGCGGTATTTGGGGGATGCCCAAGTGGCCGCCAGACAATCCACGCGACTGCGCACACGGTATGGTTACAATCCCCAGCTGCAGGCGGGCATGGAGGTGGAGGATGACATCGAAGTGGATCTGAACTACAAGCCGAAGAGGGAGTACAATTGGAGGAAGAATTTCCGATTGGAGGATGATGGAAATGATGATGGCAATGGAGGAGATGTGAGGGAGAGAATTGAAGAAGAGCTGCAGGAAGAAAGGGATCTCTTTGAAGAGGATCAGGAGCAGGACCTGGACCTGGAGCAGGAGCTGGAGCTGGAGCTGGAGCTGGATGTAGAGGATCACAATCAGTATGAGGATCAGGAGCCGTACACCAATGATAATCCCCTCCAGGAGGCAGAACAAACCAATGGGGAGATGGTGGACCTGCGTCGCCTGAGCCTTGGCGGTGAGAGCATCACCCTCTTCAGTCGCAGTCCCATGCGGGAGATCCTCACCGATGTAGCCGAAGAGAGTACCCTCCAAGCAGAGGGAGAAGCCGAAGTCCCCAACGAGGAAATCCAACCCCACGAGGAACCCGCCCCCAGCGAGAAGCCCAAGAAGAAAAAGAGCAAGAAGAAGGTGCGCAAGGGCTCCAAAACGGAGGAGGAACTGCGCGATGACAACGATTCGGATACACAGATGTACGGCAGCCGACGGCAGGAGGATCAGCAGCAGGAGGCAGCAGCAGGAACAGCAGCAGAACCACCCACACCCAAGCGGAAGTGCCGCTCTCGACGCAGCTCCAAGAGCAGTCTCACCAACGAGGAGGGAGGCGGAGGAGGACTCTTCTCGCCCAGAAGCAGTCTGGCCTTTGTGGGCGAATCATTGGAGGGCATTGCAGAGTTCGAGACACAGGAACACAGGGGCGATGAGGAGGAGCAGCCCAAAAGAAGACCAAAAAGCGGAAGAAGGCCAAGGAAAGCAAAGAGGAGGTGGTGCCACCGCAAGCCCCAGAGATGGATCAGATGGAGGAAGCTTTGGTTGCGGCGCTGGCGGAGATTGCCCCCGTGTCGGTGTCCTCCAACCTGACGCCCGAATCCGTGCAGCAGAATCTGCTATCCACCGTCAGTGCGGGTCAGAGTGTGTGCGTGACCCCGGCCTCATCCATCGAGGAAGCAACCCCCTCCTCCTCCTCCTTGACCGCTGCAGCGCCGTCTGCGGCTGTGGTGCCCGCCCGCTCCGTTGTGGACACCTTTGACATACTGAAAGATGCCAACTTTTATCCGCTTTTCTAGCCATCGCCCTCGCTTTTGGTTTGATGAATCTTCTAGAGGCGCTGCTCTCTTGCGCCGTCACTCATTTGATTTCGTTTGTTTTTATCTATTTCTTATAGACATGTTCATAGCCACGAATACGAGCCCACGTCCAAGCCATAGATCCATAGATCCTCCCAGCATCCAGCATCCAGCATCCAGCATCCGCATCCTCTGACTGAAGGGTAAACGCCCGCCCGACCCATGGGATCAGAGATCCTATACTATATATTGTATAAACTATGTATTATACTAACGACCCCCTAAACAGACACCTCCAACCCCTCCCAAAAAAAAGAGAGGACTCTACAACTAGTCATCATAGATAGATGCTAGTGTACTTAACGATCTATTTTTTTTTTTGTGCTGTCTTTTTAATTGCTGAGAAATAAATGCCAAATGAATAAAATAAAAGCATTTCGTGTTCTTCCTATAAATAGTAGCCCCCCATCAACCATCCAACCATCAGCCATCAGCAACCATTCCCCAAACGAGTTGCATCTGTGGCTTGTGCCAATTCCCAAAATGCCCGAGCATTGAGATCATTCAGGAGGGTCCCCTGAAGACTGTTGTCATCCATCCATGGGACAACACCAAGTGCACTGACATTCACAGAACCAGAGGGAGAATCGTCTCAGAATTGCCCATATATCTGTATATATATGTATCTTTGTATCTGTACACTTGGTATTTGTGGCCCACTTTGCATTTTTGGCCGCTTTCCCCTTCCCTTTCCCAGGAATGATGTCATCGTTTGACATACCATTCCGTGCGCCCAATGAAAATGAGGTGGAACACACATAAATCCCAAAATGCAAATTGTTGGCCATATACTTAGATTTACTCGTCTTTTAATGGTCACGTCAGGGGGAACCATCATAAACCAAAACACGGGCAAACCGAGAGAGACTCTTAACGTGTCTTAACATGTCTCAACGTGTATGGGAAAATATATTTAATTTCTTAGATTTAAGTGATTCATACAGACGTTGGTTGGGTGACTGAATGACAGATGGAAGGCTCGAGACTAAATAGAATTTGATTGGCTTTAAAACGTACATATATATATCGGTTGAACATCGTTTGAGGCAAAAGAATATCAGACGTGATTCCAGGATTATTCAAAATAAACAAGATATTGTGGAACGAATTTCTTGAACTATTTATACAGATTGTATGTGGTATAGAAAAAGTAGCCCTAATCTCTTTCATTTTAAGGAATTTTCCTTATACCCTGAACTATTTTCGACAGGAAGAAAAGGCATATTTTGAAGGAATTTCGGTACGATTTGAAGGGTAGCTGGAACCCAAAAACAAACAAGGCCTTTTCCAAAAGGGACAAAGGATAAAAGGAATGCCAACCCTCAGAACACGCATGGGGATGGGGCAGCATAATCCTTAAGTTTGAACAGAATAAAATGGGGAAACAATGGGGTTTTCCCCCCAAAGTAGGCCACAACGAAAGGGCTGTTTCGTGTGCCCAAAAGTATGCTAATCCCACAAATGCATTTCCAGTGTTTTTGTGTGTCCCCAAACCACAAAGCGAAAATGCCAATTTCATTCATTGAGATAATTTTTTGCCAGAGGAAGATGTCAGCTCAAAGAACACTTTTATGAGGTATATCCCATGCATTTCTCATTGTATTTTTTTCTTTGGGTGAAATGCTGAAATGCTGAAATGTCGCTGTCAAGTTCTGTGTGTCGCGTCCTTAGTCAAATTAAGCAAAAGTCAGCCAAAGGAGGAGCTCCCCCCAACCCTCTTTGGGGGAAAAGATAACAAATTATTTTGGCGACTGTCAATCCCCGTGTCGGGAGGGGCTAGGGAGGGGGAAATTGTCTTTTTGAAAATATTTATGACAGGCCGAACAGGAAAGTGTGTCACTCGTGTGATTTGTTTATGCCGCTCACTTTGGCTTTGTTCTACACACTTTTCCATCTCCTTCTCCTGCTCCTGCTCCTGCTCCAACATTGGGGGATTTATTTCTGTAAAACTCATTGCGTAATGCATCCAAAGTGTACAAAACAAATGGATCCGTACGGATACGAGCACGAGTGCGAGTACCCACCCAAAACACTGCCAAAAATGCTGCCAAAAAGTCTTATTCAATAGTTTTGTGGCTCTGTCTTTGACATGAATTCATTTTTCATACGGAGGCACACTTAAAAGCCTGCGGTTCTATCTATTTATCTATCCATCTATCTACATATATGTACTATATATATTCCTTCATATTTTCCATCGGTATATTATATATAGAGAATATTTCTCTTTGCCTTAAACAATTTTCCGAAAAATGTTCACTTGAAATTCTGTTCTGAATGGATATCTTTTTCTGTTCTTGTGTCAGTTAAATGAAACACCTTTTTCCACCAAAAAAAAACCCCCCCGCTGCAGAAAATTTGTTTGTTTTTGTTTTTGCAATTTATCTTTGGGATGCATGTATTTTTGGAATTTCTCAATAAATTGGCAAAAAGCAAACATGTTTTCATTTGATTTTTCTAGAACCAATTTAAAAACAAATTAAAAAAGGTGCCAAATTTTCATCGAATTGTTGTTGTTGTGGGTCTCTAGACAAACTTAAACTTGAACTTATAGAACCCTCACCTCCCTTCCACCCCATCCCCCCCTCGGGAATCAGCAGCGTCTTGGGCAACATTTCCTCCAATAAAAAATATAAAAATACGCTGGAAAATACACAAATGAGTCTACGCTATAGACGCTATACATATGTCTGTACATACATACATATATGAATTTATGACCCAATTAACGCCTTAACGCCCGCGTGAAAAATGCCAAAATAATCGTAATGAGCAGAGGATCAGTCGAGGAGCAATGGAGCAGAAGCGGGACTGGAGGGGACAAGCAATCATCATCAACGGAGGAGGAGCACCGCATCACCAGTCACACAAAAAAAAAAGAAAAAAACACGCAACAAAACTTTTATCAAAAGATTCGCAAACTGCAATTTTATTTATAACTGAAAAGATTGCATTACACACACAGCCTCCCGCACACGCCGCCTCCCTCTTTTGGGGGACTGTGGGGCAATGTCTGTGGCGGCGAAAATAGCAGCCACTAATATACTACACATGCAATGCATTATTTTATGATCCGAGTATAGCATATACTATGTATATACATATATGCGAGATTTGTGAGATTTATATGTACGTTTTATGAGTATATGCTTCATAGGAGCGTATAGAAAAATTCCGAAAAAGGGGGAGATTTGCCTGGGAAATGACCGAACTTCGGCTGACAATTTATTATCTCAGAGAACCTACTGAATTCAATGGATTATCTGCTAGAAGTTAGACTTTTTTGAAAGCTACTTAATTGTTAGAAAATCTTAAATATTTTAATGTTGTGACCGACTTGGAATCTGTGCCCAAGCTGTTCTCAAGTTACGAGAACTCTCAGATATCTCTCCTAGATATTCTCCCAAGGACTCTCGCGAACCTTTTATTATTATTGATTGCTCTGTGCCGTCGTAGGACTCCTTGGCTCCATGGCACGTCTCATCTTTCTTGGCGTTCTTCAACCATCAATGTTCTACCTTAATGGATTTTCCATTATGGAACCCAACCATCCCCCATCCCCTCTACCTTCCGTCATTTCTACGTCAGTGGCCACGTCTTTATTTTCGCATAAAGCCCATAAATTCCCATCACAGCAGTGAATCAGTTTACATCCAACATTTTGATATTTCAACAAACTGTAAAATATGCATTCACCGACATATACTATATATCTTTTATATACCTTTTCGTTCCGGCTAATTTGCCAGAATATTTTGTGTTTCGTTGATTTTGTTTATTATTCAGATGATTTGGGCTGGTTTTCTTCATTCTTCTAGTTGTAGTTCTAGTTCTAGTTTTATTCGTTGTGGCTGGGATAGAGAACGACCTAGAACGGTCTGGTCTGAGGGGGCAAGACGGAGACCTTGTTAATTGCTCTCTACCACTGAACTGTCACATTGACATTTTCTTGGCCTTTTGGCCGAACGCTTGCCAATCCCATTCCCTCACCTTGATGACCGGCCTGCCCTCAGGTGTCGCGTCCATTTCTCTATTGGAAATGGAAATTTGTTTAACAAAAAATTGGCTATTAATTGGGGGAGAATTGGTTGGAATTGTTTAAAAAAAGTCGATTATTGGAAAGAATTATTAGCTAAATTATTGAGGCGTGTGCCGCGATATATGTTCTCATGTAATCCCATAATTTATCCACATTTCTTAGTACTTTTTACTGTGAATAATACCTGAATAAAGTCACACTGAAATCTATCTGAAGTCTACATTAAATAGAAAGTACATCCTCCATAAAGCTCTTTTTAGATCCGACTAGAACTCGACTAGAAACTAGAACTCAATTTACACAAAAAAGGATATACAATATACTCGTACATTTGTACTATATGTTGCTCTCAGAAATGTTTGTATAAAAACTATTATGCAAGTACATTTTGTATTTTGAAAATAACCCATCAATTCATATTTATTTTGATAATTTTGCCCTTGAAAAGTCTCTGTTTTGCATATCCAACCAATTATTTGTACAACTATTTCTCACCTCCAATCCGCAAAAAAAAACACACACCTGTTGTTGGCCCATTTCAGTAAACATTTTCGCCCAGTTTTTGGCATTTCAATGATGTCTGTATGCTGTAATAGCCGTACAGACATGTACGTACGTATAGAATCGGGAAAAATCAGAAGAATGCCAAAATCCATTGCCATATATTAATATAATTACGATAATGTACCCACGCAAATGCTGAAAGGCTGAAGATCAATTAAAACATCTATATGGCCCACGCCAGAGACCGAAAATACCGCACGGGTGCGATAAGTGCAGGCCCAGAGTCAGATATGTGTACCTACATACAATATATACCATCTAGCAGATCCCCAGATCCATTGGATCGGAGGAGGAGAGCCAGAAACGGCTACAGAAATGATCAGAACAGAACCCATACCAATTTATGCTCCATTGGGGATGGATGGATGGATCGTGTATGTGGGGGATCGTGTCGTGTGTAGTGCAGTGTGGCTAGGGCAGGGCTGCCCCCCCCTCTCTCTCTCTCTTTCTCTCTTCGTGTCTGCTTGTGTGTCTGTATGTCTTTATGCCCGTGTGTGCGTCTGTGAGTGCTACTTGTGTGTCGTGTGCACAAAGCGCCAGGCAGAAAGAAAATGGAACTAAAAACACCAAAAGAAATTTATTTTTTTTGGGAGAAAAATTGAAAATTGTTATACCCATTAATAGGGGTATATCGTATGTTAGATAATGTGTGTAACAGGAATAATAAGGCGGGCGGTTTCCGAACCCATCAAAGTGCATATTCATAACACCACCATTTCCTCCAAGAAAGCCTGAGGAATCCATTCACTTATACAGGTTTTACACTTTTCACTACTATTATCATCTATCAACCAAAAATCATAGCGATCTTGAAAAGAATGAAAAAATTAGTTTCTGCCAAGATTCGTATTGAAATTTCCGTCCAAAAGAACGCCTGATAAAAGGTATCTGGGATGCCTGGCTACATCATGGTTTCCTAATCAATCTCGAACACAGTTCTGCGCGGTGGCGGATCGAAGGGGAGGCAGGTGTGCCACCCTCTGCGCCCACCTTCTGGCACCTGAACCGTAATTCCCCTTTAGAAAGGAACAGGCGTGAAATATGGCCAACAAATTGGCCAAAAATTGAAGAAAGCATTACCTCAGAAATTGCATATTACATGCATATTCAATAGTGCCGTTAATTATTGGCAATATCCACATTGTCTGCCGCCATGCCATCCATCAACCCATCCACCCATCCACCCATCGCCCCACTCCTCTCCCGACGATCAGCCGTTCGTTCTCTCGCCACTCGCCATGCAATCGTATGGACAGAGAGGGAGAGGTAGTGAGACGTGACGCGTGCTCTCTCTCTCGTTTGCGTGCTGCTGCTCTCCGAGATTTTATTTTTACACATGGCTGCTGCGAAACTAGATACAAAGCGAGCAGAGGCAGAGGCAGAGGCTGAGGCTGAGGCAGAGGCTGAGGCAGCGGCCAATATTCAGACCAGACCGTTTCGAAAACATTTTCGGAAACCGCTGCGGCAGTTGAGATCGGGATCTCGGCGGCAAAGTTCAAACGTTCTTGGACTCCGAACAGAAGCCACAAATCGAAGCGAAACGAAACGAAACGCGTTTGCTCCTGCACAGAGGCACGCACAGACACGTTAACACACGCAGACACGCAGACACGCACACACACAACACACACGCACCAATACAGAAACAGATAATAATTATAGAAAGTTTAGTCGGTCATTGGAGTGAGTGAGAGGGCTGGGCGCGATGGCGGACGTGGAAATTATGCAAACCGTGCAAACGGAAGTGAAGAAAACGAAAAAGGTCAAGAAGTCAACATCGTCGAAACGTCGCGAATCGGAGATCCAAATCAGCGAAGTGGAGGTGGATGCCTCCATTGAGGAAAGGGGGTAGGTGACGTGTTTTGTGAGCAGTTCGTAACCGACAGCGCATTCCGAAATATCTGAATCCGTATCCGTTTCCGAAACCAAAACCGAAACCGAAACAGTCTCCCTGTTTTGGTTTCCTTTTTTTTCCGGACATTTTCCATCCATTCATATTTCTGTCTTTTTTTTTTTTTTGTTTTTGTTTTGTTTTTTTTTTTGTTCTTTCGATGGATATGTCTGAAATCATCCCCAGCAAACAAGAAAATACCATTCCAAATCAATATTACTCGTACATTTCCAAAATTAAACTCAAATTCAAAAAAGAAAAGCCAATATCAATATCAAAACTATCCAAAAGTACTCTCGCATATCGAACTTTTACAAAACGACACACGTTACTACTCTACTTTCCTCGGCAAGACCGTTTACTAAAAGGTATCCAGAAAATGTCTATCTGTTTCCAAAATATATGCACCTACACCCAACATATACGAAAACCAATACCACAAAACAAAACCATATACAAGTGCCACAAAGAATACACACACCAAAAGTTACACTGCACAACACAATAAATACTACAATTGGAATACTACTCCACCATACTCTACCATACTCTCCTTTCTCTGATTCCTCCTTGTCCCCTGTAAATGTTGTATCCCCAATCAAGTGATCCCCATGTACTCTATATATCTCCCGATCTCTGTCTCTGTCTTCGCTTGCAGTTAATTTTCAGTGGCGAGTACACAAAAGCCATGGACAAGGACTGGCATTCGGGCCATTTCTGTTGCTGGCAGTGCGATGAGAGCCTCACCGGACAGCGGTACGTGATCCGGGACGATCATCCGTACTGCATCAAGTGCTACGAGAATGTGTTCGCCAATACGTGCGAGGAGTGCAACAAGATCATTGGCATCGATTCGAAGGTGAGTTTTTCTCGAATAACAATCATATGTGGGTGTACCCTGTACACGCATGTAGACGCGTACTAAAACAATAAACAGTAACAGGCCCCACACATATGTATAACAGCTACACCCAGAGAAAAAAGCCATGAATTTTTAATATTTTTTTACTTTGAATTAAGTATTTATGCCATAAAGTTGCAGCCGAGAGTGGAAATATTAAAATATTGATTTTCAATTTTCAACCTACCTTTTTAAATATATTTAATATGCAAAACAACAATTTAAATATGATTTATTTATTTGAAAAAAATTCGTTTTAAATAAATTTATTTGAATCAAAGTGAATTCTTTTTTTTTTAATTTAAATATGGCCTGTTTCCTTTAACTATCCCTATTTTCTCTCAGTAATAATCGATAAATGTTTGAAAATAGTCCGGAAAACATACATATCAAAATGCATAGGCTCCCCAGATGAATTGATTTTTAATGTCGAAAAATTCTATAGCAGGGGTCTTTAATGTGAGTTTTATGTTTCTTTTATGGGTCTAGCCATAATTTGAATAAATTACAGCATCAAAATAGATCGAGATAGAGGCGGGAAACGCTTGAAATGTACATAAATAGAGGAAGAGAGAGTAAAACTTCATTGGGCATAGGGGAAAGGAAAAGGAAAAGCAGTATATAGAACTTGTAAAGACTTTCTGCTTCAAAGGGCATGTTCGGGAAGGTTTTTTCAAACAAATAACAAATTTCTAGTCTATTTCCGTTGAAAAATCATGAATACTCGATTAATACTATTCGATTGGTTCTCTCTTCCCAACAGGATCTGTCCTACAAAGACAAGCACTGGCATGAGGCCTGTTTCTTGTGCTTCAAGTGCCATCTCTCGCTGGTGGACAAGCAGTTTGGGGCCAAGGCCGATAAGATTTACTGCGGCAACTGCTACGATTCCCAGTTTGCCTCCCGCTGCGATGGCTGCGGCGAAGTGTTCCGTGCAGGTAAGAAAATCCCATACCCCTACATTCCGTGTGGCATACTTCCGGGCGGCGCACTGCCAAACGCGCCAGCAACATTTTCTGTCTGGGGAAGGGGCAGTAGTGCCTGGGGGAGTTCCTGGCCTGAGTACTAGAGCCGTGCCGCTACGGGATGCGATCGGTTAGAAGAAACTGGTTCGGAACAGGTGGACATCTCCATGTTCGCTCTGTTCCTGTCATATCTCGGGCATTTGATCAATTTATAATGCCCCAATGCATGGGGAAATTAATGGCATTTGCCTGCCAATTTGTTGGCCATGCTACGCGTGTCTGTCTGCGGCCGGCCAGTACAGTGAACGCTCGATAGACTGAACAGCAAAGTCTATGCGCATCTCAATGGGTTCTCTCTGTTGAGTGTGCACTGTGTGTGTGTGTAGCCAACGAACCTGCCACACTGCCACACTCGAGTGCGCTCGCTTGAGTGCAACGCGAGACGAGACCCAAATGTTTGCACTGCTCTGCTCTCTGGAGGGGGAGGGGGATGGGGATGGGGAAGATGCTTACGTAAGCGCGTCTCTGATGGCTCTGATGTCTCCACTGTGGAGTCGGGGACGGGACTCTCTTTCGAGTGCCGTCTGTTGAATGCAAGTTCATTGTCGCGCCGGCTACTGCCGCTTGTGGCTCTCAGCCCACGCCAGACCCTGAAAACACTCTCGTAATCGCACGCTTCCCCCGTTTTATCTCTACTCTTTTCCCTTTATCCCACTCTGCCTCTCCCTCTCTCTCTCGCTCTCTCTCTGGTGGCAAGGTGTTTTGTGCTCTGGTTTCAATTGTAGCGCAAATAAATATGACAGAAAGACAAATACAGAATGTGAGGGGAAACTGTTGTGAGTGTCAGTGAATGATAAATTTATGGCTGATAAATGCCGCAGATCTCCGTTTCGAACACGTACAGCAACAGCAACACCCATACTGCCTCGGCTACTCCATGCCATACCGATACCGATACCGATGCGACCCCTCGCCGGCACCTTCCAAATTTGGCTAAAACTGGCCAGGGGGCCGTGACACTTTCGCGTTAACACAAGGTTGCACCGTACCACGCGTTGCCAATGAACGTGTAGAACAAGCGGCAATAACTGACAATAACAGCCGCAAATACAAGTCATATTGAAATATGTTGATTTTTGCACTGCACTTGCAAAATATTATACGATATTTCAATGTCAGACAGCCCACACACACCCCAGACACCCCAGACATCCCAGAGATCACCGATCACGGATCACGGATCACCGATCACGGATCACCGATCACCGATCACAGGGAGTGGAGTGACAGACGCAGAAAGATATACGACTACATTGGAGATTCTGATTCGGTTTTGTTTGTCAAAGGTGGATCTCTGTGATTGACAGACAGTGACCATTTCCAGGCATTAACTAATTGTCATCTTAGCGCATCTGAAATGCTTATTAAATACTCGTCTTAGCTGATTACTTGTTTATGGCTTTGAATATTAGCCAACAAGTCTCCCTCCCTCCTGCCCATTGAGTGTTGTTTCAACCATGAAGATCCCCCATCGAGATCCCCCTTTGAGCACTTCTAGTCCATAGAATCATGACTCATCTCCAAAATAAAAGCACACGAATAATTACAATTCTCTCTCTATCTCTCTGTCCCCCTCTCTTGCCCGCAAAAGGCACGCGTCTTCCCACCCAAAGATTTTCGAAGATTTTCAAAGATTTTTATTTTTATTTCTGTGGCATTTTTTGTTCCTTTTTGATTTGTGGCTTTTAAATTGGCTTTTGGTTTTGGTTTTTTGGGGGGATTCATTAGAATAAAAAATGATGATTATTATACGAATATAGGGGGAATGGGGGGCATGGGGGGGGCATGGGGAGACATTGCGAATCAGCGGCAATAATTAAATATATATTTGTACAATTATCTGGCACTCACTATATGGATTTTATTGGATTTATAATTGAAGGAATGATGGGGTACGATTGCAATAATATCAGAGTTTTGCATGGATTTTATATAGGTTTTTCGACGCTGTTTAGAAGTGGAAATGGGGAAAGAGTTTTGGTGGGAAGGGAAGCTTCTTCCAGTCGCCTTCGAATTCCATCTTCTTAGAAGAACTCTTTCCCAAGATTATTTCCCATTATTGCACAATTTCGCTCCAAAAACTTCTGTTAGCCAATTACTCTACAAGTTCTCTAATGAATGTCGCTGTTGTTGCCACTCAATTGATTGATTGATGAGGGGGGCGGGGGGAGAATCCCACGTATGTACTGGGGCTCATCCAACGCGTGTCGGTCGTGCCATTTCCGTGGATCGAGCGAATTAATCAAAAGCGAAACAAAATGAAATTGACTTGGCATCAACGCCTTCGGGGGCACCAAAAACGGGGGCCAGAATTCATTACAAACTGCAATCATTTCCTATTAGAAGGCAGCCAAAATGCCACTGGGCGTTGCAAGTACGTACTACATGGGGTTAGACTCCCAGTTTT
Source organism: Drosophila lowei (assembly GCA_008121275.1). Classification (NCBI taxonomy): domain Eukaryota; kingdom Metazoa; phylum Arthropoda; class Insecta; order Diptera; family Drosophilidae; genus Drosophila; species Drosophila lowei. The sequence continues at coordinate 21,395,711 of CM017781.1, read as the reverse complement.
AGTTGACAGATGCGCCACGGGCAATGGGCAATGGGGGATGGGCCATGGGCCATGGGGGATGTGTGCACACTTGACTAGCTGGAAATCTGCATAAGCAAAACAAACTGCCGCTGCTGCCATAACATCTCTGGAGGATGGAGAGTGGTGAGCAGTGAGCGGTGAGCGGTGAGCGGAGAGCGTCATTCTGTTCATAATTGCCTTTGGAATACTCGTAGCAGGCGGAGATCGAAGACTGAAGTCGCTCTAAATGGCACCTGGACTGCCTTGCCTAAACAGGCAGCGGCAGGGAAAACAAGATGATCTCTTGTCGGAGGCGGCAGCGGCAGCGGCGGCATGCAGCCATTTCCACTCACTTCCATTCATGTAAGATTCAACTCAATTTCGGTTGAGTGGACTCGTTGTTATTCGTTGAGTGCCGGCTAGCGAATGCTCCACAGAACGAGTGAGTGAACTCAACTCCGTTGTCTGTGGCTGTGGCTGTGGCTGTTGCTGTTTCGGTTTGGGCCTTCGGGTTTCAGTCTCAAAGCGGCTTTCAAAGCGCGTGGAATGTGCCGCGGCTGTGTGCTACAGAATACAAATATAGTGTTTGGGGCAACGTGTTGCATGCAATCGTCTAGCGAACTTTATTGATTGCTGCATAAACTTTGTTGATCATCGCGATACAATAAAGAACTGAACAAAAGTATTTCCGCACTTAATTTTCCATAACCGAGAGAGAGAGACGGAACCCAGAAGCCGCCAGCTCTCGATTATAAACATTTTTTTTGTGTTTAAAGAAAATCCATTTGTAAACAGCAACGAAAATGAAAAGTGTACTCGCAGAGACGGAGATCTCTCCTTTGGGCAGCCCACATTGCGTATACTCGACGCGCACACATCCTGGGCGTATACGTAATATGGAGTTGGAGGACAGCCCACACAGATTACACAATCCCCAGCTGCAGGTTGCAGCTGCAGGCAGCTCCAGCTAGCTGCCGCCTCTGCCTTGACTCGGATTTCCCCCTTCAAAGAAAAAATCAAATTTCATAAATAATCCAAGTCCGAGCCGCAGAAAGAGACAGAAAGAAAGAAAGAAAGAAAACCGGAAACAGATTTGAAGTCGTTTTGGGATGCATTTAATGTCAAACGATGGCCAAATCGACGTGTTCCACATTCGTAAGCGAACACCCAGGCCATGGAATGGAAAACATGTAAAAGAGAGAACCCGTCCCCGTCCCCGTCCCTGTCCCCCCAAGAGACACAACACAGACATGAATATGCCGCACGCAAAGTGGAATTTCTTTCGATTATTGCTGCTGTTGTCATTGCAATTGAATATCAATTCGAAATTCGAAATTCGAAATTCGAAATGAAATCGAACTGGAAAAACGCTTGAGAAACTTTCAATTGATTCCGTAATTGCTTCTCTGGCGATTAAAGGGAACCCATTCCGTATTCCCCCCCCCCGCCGCAAGGCATCATTCCCCTTCCACTTAATTAGCCCACCAATTGGTGAGGCGAGGCTCTACTCTACTCTACTCTACTCAGAGCTACTCTGAGCTACTCCGAGCAGTCCCAGCTTTGGGCTAATTAAAGATCCTATCGGGGATATACTCGTACATACGTATTGTACATTCGATCCACTCGGAACAGCCAAAAGCCATAGCCTAAGCCAAAAGCCAAAGCTGAATGTCATTCGTTGTCTTATCAAAACAAAGCCAAAGACCGACAAAACAAAAAACAAAAAACAAGCCATTTCAATTTCTCTTTTCACGGAATCCCACAAAAACTAATAAATCTGGAGACCCAGCCAGAGCCAGAGCCAGAGCCGAAGCCAGAGCCAGAGCCAGCATTTCTGTCTGTCTGCCCTGCGGGTCAAAGTCAAAGTCAAAATCAAAGATCTCCCTGACAGAAAGAAAACCTTGTCAGCGCTAAATGAAAACCCTCCTCGTACGGAATACTCGTACAATATTTTCGCTGATCCGAATGGCCTCTGTCTGGATTGCAATTAAAAATGCAGACCATGCACACAGCACAGCCTAAGGGATTTTGGATTTTGGATTGTGGTTTTCTGTTTCGGTTTTTCTGTGTTGACAAATGCAAAACCAAAGCCACTTTCATTTTTAAGGCTTTGACACTCTCTGAATGCGGGGCTTGCGTTTGAGCAAATGACATCAATCACAGCGCTCGCACGCACACAGATACAGTCATCGACCTGTCAATATATCATTATCTCAATGTCTATCCACTTGACCTCAGCAGCGGCCAAGGCAGGGGCAGTGGCAGCGGCAGCAGCAGCAGCAGCGGCGGCGTTTGTTGTAGGCGTCCGTCTACGGTCGCGGTCCCTTCTCAGTGGTCAGTGGGCGACGTCTTTGGGTATTGTGCGCCTGACAACCCATCACAATTAGTTATAATTATGTTGGACATTCGCGGCTATAAATAAGCGATGCTTATGCCAGCCGCCAGCCGCCAGCCCACCATTCAACCGCAAAAGCCATACGAACGATGCGACAGTAATCCAACACGGATGGGACCGATCTTTGGCTGTTGCGGAATAGTGCGACTAGATTGAGAGTAGTTCATCGATTCATTGGTATTTCTATCCCCAATTTGTGGAACACCTATTAAGTACATCGATTTCTGCTATGCCACAGTTTCCTCTCCTCGTTCAAGCCGTTCAATGTTTGTCTTACATCATCCAATAATCATTTGTGAGGTTTCTCTGCAATCTGCAATCTACATTCAAATTGCTTAGCCTTTGGGATTACTCCAACATTCTTTGAACACAGATAGATATCTCTCCTCCGCATCTCCCCATACAATTGTGTGGGCTTCTCGTTAAGATATTCTATCCGTACAATTCCGTGCTTCCTGTGCGGCTTCAGCTTTCGGACAATTTCCTGCTCATGAGATATTTAGAAGCAATTTGATTTGTGTTTTTTTGCTGCTTTTGTTACTCGTACGAGTATTTCTATTACAAAAAAGTTAATTATTTAATGATTTATGATCGGCAGGCAGCTGTTTTGCTGTTGCTGTTGCTGTTGTTTCCATTTCCATTATAGCCAATTTGGTTTTTGGTTTTTGGTCTTTGGATTTTATTTATAAGCATTCGCTAAGTTTAATGAAACTTGTTATTCGGCCAATGATGTCATAGAGGACGGCAGCCGGCAGTACGGCAGCACGTCAGCACGGCAACGCCTTGATGAGAGATGGATGGTAGATGGTCTCTCGACTTGGCGTCGCCAAATTTGTATTCCATCTAAATCTAGAGCCAGGTCCAAATCCAGATCCTGATCCAAAGATAAAGCCTACTGCTGCTGCCTGTGTTTTGGCTGCTGCTGCTGTTGGTCTTCTTTTTGGTCAAATGGGCTGTGGAGTGGGGGCCAAGTCTTTTGACCCACATCGAGGCGAAGCGATCTATTAACTGGCGGTTTTCGTGACTTATTAAGAAAGTACTTTCGGAGGAGGAGGAGGCTTTAGGAATAGAGAGAATCGAAGCCACATCTGGGGTACACTTTCCATTCGTGTTGCGCTGCTGTTTTATCATCGACTAATCCGCCGGGGGGTGGTATCCTCTGAGCAGCATTCGATCATGACCGACGTGGATGTTCTCAGCTCGAGAATGAAGTCTCGATTGCATCTGCAGTCAAAGACCATTGGCGCGGAGCGCATCAAGAAGGCCAAGGACAACAACGAGGACATTGCCGTGCTGAGCATGTTCCTGCCGAATGCCTCCGCCGTTGAGGAGAATCGCAATTTCTACTGCCAGCTGGGCGACTACTGCCGGCAGGGCGATCCGCGTGCCACCAAAGCAGGTAACCCCAACCCCGATCCCCTCTATAAGAGTGGAGTCATAAATTACTCGTATGTTAATCAGCGCCGGAATGATACATCATAATTTATCATTATTATTGCCCAAAAACTATTCAAATTGGAAGCAGAAGAAAGGAACCGCCCACAGGCCACAGTGCCAATGGAGCCAATAGACCCAATAGCGTCATCTTCATGGATGATGTGGCTGTGAATGATGACTAATCAGTGGGCCTTTTATGGAACATCTCTGAAACAAGCTAGACACGAAATCTGTCTAGATATTTGATTTGACAAAATCTAGGGGCCATAAATTAAGGTGTACAAAGTGGGCCATGAATTTATGCGATTGAAGGTGGAAGAAACCCAGAGCCTTAAAGAAATTAAAGAGCCATTTTCAGCCAGCATAATTTCCACTCAATTACCCGCTCTGCGGCCTACATTTCCCACAGTCCACACAAAAGGGAAAAACTATCTTGAACTCTTTTCAGTTTACTCTTTTTGTTGTTGTTGCCATTGTGTCTGCTTATTTTTGGCAACAGACATTTCGAACACGCAATAAATAAAGTCGGCGGAACATTAAGCAGAGGCCCCAAAAAATCCACCAGAAATGTCTTCTCTGGAGTGGAGTGCTCTTCTGGGAATGGCTTTTGTCTGGAGACTAGCCGAATATTTGCGTAATTTCTGCATTAATTGTTTGTGAAAATGTCGAAGTCTTCAAGAGACAGAGACAGAGAGAGAGAGTAGGGGCGTGACAGGCACCCCCGCCATTCTCTGGGAGAATGTTGCATGTCTGGCGAACATAATGGGGGAAAAGCTTCTGTTTTTTGTTGTATTTTTTGTGTTTTTTTTCATATATTGAAAATCCGATTGTCTTCCATCCACCGATTGAGTGTGCCGTGCCCCACTCTGAGGGGGCGGCCTGAATATGTCGGGGCTATGTCGATGGCTGGAAATTGAGGTTTTCTCTAGATTAAATCGCGCCAAAGAGCTGGGCTAGTGGGTTGACGTTGACACAATGCAAAGTTCAAGGTCTCCCAACAGAGCCGGAAATTGATTGGGAAATAGATTGATTTCACCCTCTATAAACCTCTTTCTTCTCTTCCTTCATGCAGGTACCAAGAAAATGGAGTACAAAACCCGTCAGTGGCACGAGAACTGCTTCTGCTGCTGCGTCTGTAAGACGGCCATCGGCACCAAGTCCTTCATACCGCGGGAGCAGGAGATCTACTGCGCCGGCTGCTACGAGGAGAAGTTTGCCACGCGCTGCATCAAGTGCAACAAGGTAGGGGCATCAAGAACCTATCTTTGAGATATCCTGTGGTAATGTCTCCCTCTCCCAACGCATAGGTGATCACCTCTGGCGGGGTTACCTACAAGAACGAGCCCTGGCATCGGGAGTGCTTCACCTGCACCCATTGCAACATCACGCTGGCCGGCCAGCGATTCACCAGTCGCGACGAGAAGCCCTACTGTGCCGAGTGCTTTGGCGAGCTGTTTGCCAAACGCTGCACGGCCTGCGTGAAGCCCATAACAGGTGAGCGGATGAGCAGCATTTAGATCCGTTGAAACTGATAACATTTTCATGGTTTGTCCCCAAGGCATTGGCGGCACGCGCTTCATCTCGTTTGAGGATCGGCACTGGCATCACGACTGCTTCGTGTGTGCCAGCTGCAAGGCCAGTCTGGTGGGACGCGGCTTCATCACCGACGGACCCGACATCCTCTGCCCCGACTGTGCCAAGCAGAAGTTGATGTAAGGATCGGATCGGTGGCGCAGCAAGCGGATATTAGCCATAAACCCATTCAACGAAATTATGGATCAAATCATGAGGAAAACCAGATGGAGGGGAGGAAGATATATATGTACATATACATATACATATATATAACATATATACGTGTATTAAAACGATATACAAGAGAAGATATTGCCTTAAATCTTACATTAGAAATGATGAGAGAAATTAGAGAGAAAGAAGCAGAAAGTGAAACATGAGTCCTACAGCAAATCAAAAGCAAATCAAATTAAATTTTGTAAAATTTCACACCGATAGATAGTCCTTGCTTTATCTGCACCATCAGAGATTGTATAGATATTTATTATTTGCAATTGCATTTCAAGGCGAAATCAGAATTTACACAAAAACCACAAAACACAACAAAAAAACTAAAAACAAAAAGCACACACAAAAAAAGAAAGAAGAAGAAACCAATATGAAATACTGGTACACCATTTGTAACTACATATTGTTGCCCGCATTGAAAAATGTATGTTTATTTATTTATTTTAAGTCTTAACCACGCGACAGACAGAGTGGCACACCATGCTAGAATGGTGGATTGAGTAGAGAAGGGTATGGAAATGGAGAGGAGTGGAGAGGAGAGGAGAGGAGAGGAGAGTGTCCTAATCGCTGGTTGCACAGTCTTAAACAGTTCTATTGTATTAAAAACCACACGATTTTTATGTTTGATGTGAATTGTTTTGTTAATTAAACAGCAACAAAAGCCACACACACGCACACGCACACAGACACATGTCCTAGCAATTTAATTGTTTAGTTTTATACAATTTTTTTTTTTTTTTTTAATCAGTTTTTGGCTTGCTTTGGAAAGCGACTCCGCTACTCGAAGCCCTAATTACACACACACACACACACAAATAATAATGATAATTGCGACACAACATTATATCAATGTCCTTAACTACTTAATGAAATTCAATCTAAATAAATTAATAAATTATCATCCATATTGTTTCAATGAAATACCAATGTCAAGTGACGAAACACGCTAATGCTCCTGCTATCCTGCTATCATATATCCGGCTTACCGAAATTGGAGGAGAGAGAGATTATGGGATGGAAAGTCACCCTCGAGAACTCTCGATCTTTTGGCTTCTTGTCGCTCACCATGGGCAGGACCTGCGCTGAGTCAGTGGTCGCCACGAAAGTCCTCTACGATGAGTCCCCGACCATCAATGAACAATGGGCAGGGGCCTGATTTTGGTACAGCCACAGCCGTGGGATCATTGCAACTGCGATGATGGAATTCTTGGTGGATAGGATACTTAATGTCCTGCGCATCAATCGTCGCCGCCTCCGGCTAGAATAATTTGCTCGTTGCTCTGAAACACACGATCCGCATTCTGGAACCAAGGAATCGATCCGTAGTGGACACAGGTATCGGCTGAAACCGGCACACCTTTGTCGTGGCGAATGTTATTTTTTCTGATGCCAATTTGGCCGGAATCTTTCCCAGATCGGCCTCCCCATAGGACCTTCGGCCAATAACTTCTGAACGACAAAAGATGTCTTCATGAAAGAAACTTCACTTCTACGGAAAATCTTTCAAGCTTTAGTCTGCACGAGTACACGATGCTACAATGTCTAGAACTTAGTTGCCGGTGCATATTTGCTGCTCACTGAAACAAAGGTCAACCATGAATGAGCATATCTCTGATTTTCTCAAAGTTTTCATTTTCGACAACCCATCTATACATTTATCCAAAGCGCTCTTTTGGGCTGAGGCCCCACTGTGCGCCGTAGAGCCGAGAAACCGGAAGATCGGAAATCGCACACTTAACTTTTTGTGGCATACTTTTTTGGATGATTCATGTAGAATGTAGTAGTTCTGAGGAAACATGTACAAAGCTCCGAAAAATGTGTTTTCGAGAAAAACTACATTGAGGAACTCCCTGCAGCGCTCTCTGCTAATGACCGTAAGTTTTGTATTTAGTGGGATATTTTTGAAGTCGACGTCTTAAAATAATCGTAAGAACATAAGGGAGGAAAAAAACATCCATTTTTACAAAAATTCAGGGTGGCGTAACCCTTTTAAACAGTTTTGAAAAGTCAAATCTTTATTTCTATAAGGGTAAAACGATAAATAAGGGTACAATTATTTGTTCATTAAAAGGAATTCCTTTTCTGGTACTTTGTGGTTGCTTGTGAAACATTTATTGATTAAATTCTCTAGGGAATATAACACTTTCACTGCACGCAGCGATCGAGTATTGAATATTGGCGAAATGCCTGGCTTTTTGGGGCCAGCCGGAGAATAATATAACAGAAAATTGACAAATAAATGCAAATCAGTAACTCAAACATCGCAAACGACTCAAAGCCAAAGCCAAAGCCAAAGCGCAGCGAGAGCGCGGGGCACGGCACGTCTCACGGCCTGGCCTGGCCTGGCCTGGCCAAGTGCCAACCGCCAACCGCTTAAACGGGCCGCGCAAAGGTAAATACAAACAGCGTTCAATTACACTCAGGGCTCAGCAAAGAGGCACAACAAATGTTAAATTGATAAAAAAAGAAGCGCAGCAGTTGGAATAAGTTCGTTGGCCAGTTCGAAGCCGAAATTAGTGCAACGACAGGCGACTGCCAGTGCGGGTCTCCACTTCACAACTTTACCAGTTCAGAGATGATGCAGCTGATTCACATGGCCATGGGCTGGGTGCTCCTCTCCTCCGCCCTGCAGGCGGCCATTCTGCCGCTGACTCTCATCGAAAAGGGGAGTGTGGACGATAAGCCCTTTCCCTTGGATACGGACAAGTTTGGTTATCTGGAGCTCAAGCCAAATGGCTCCCTGATCCTGAGACGGGGCCCCAACCAGAGCGGTAACAATCGGCAGAACCTGCTTCTGCTGCGCGGAGTTCTGCAGGCCATCAAACAAGACAAGCACCACTCCCATGGCGGGACCGAGCTCAACATCAGGATCTATGGCGACGGAGTGGAGCATAAGTTCCCCCCTCTGCTGGAGAACATCATCCAGCGCATCCAGACCTACTTCTCCGTCTACCGCTACACGGACACCAGTCAACCGGTGCGTAGAGACGAGGCTCCCGCCAAGGAAGCCACAGATGGGGATCTGGATGCCACCACCGTGCGGACTGGCGACGAGGATGATCTGATAGCCATTGGGGAGCAGGATGCCTACATTACAGTGGGCGAGGGCGCAGATTAGACCAGACTAGACCAGATTAGGGAGGGCCCCCTCGAAATACACTATTTATTTCATATTTATGTCCCTAGCTCTAAGCCAATAAAGTGCCGTTCCCCAAGACTGCGGTCCCAGCCCTGATTTGCCTACGTTTGGGCACGTTCCGTGAATGTTTTGTATGCAGTGCTGCGGATCGGGCTTCCCCGTGTAATATGTGCAATATTTCTATGCTGCCGGGCCGGGGAATTTGGCGAACTGCGCAAGAAGCACCAGTTGAGGGTCATTGTCATTGCACAATCCGTAAAGTTTTGAGCTGAATTCAATTGAATTATTTAAGCCATGGCAACTCCCTAAGCCACTTACAGATGGGCCTGTAGTTGAGGATGAAGATCAAATAATCTTAGCTGTAATCTTTTCCTTACATTCCACAAGCTCCATCTATCTTATTGCCCCACCCATCTGCCTCTTTGTCCATCTTCCTTTACATTTTACATTCACTTTTTTATTGTTCTGTTTTACTTTTTCAATGTTATGGTTAATGAATATGTAATGATGATGATGATGAATACGAACTTTTCGTGATGATAATTAAGAATGAATGTCTCTTTCCCGTTTCGCTGCTGTTAATTAATGGCTGGAAAATGGAAAACTATGTGCGATGCGATGCGATGCGATCCGATGCGTGTTCGGTGTGTTAGTAATTAAATGTACGGTTGTGGGTGGGGTGTATGGTGGTGGTGTGTGGATGGTTGATGGTTGATGGTGGGAAAAACCCCCTGCCCAGGCTTGTCCAAGCCGGGCATGCGATGAGAATCAGTCGAAGAACCAAAGCTGCCCATAGGAGGAGTAAGATTCAGAGATGCATCTTGCGTCTGGGTTCTGGGTCGGCCGCCTAGGCCTGTGGCACAATGGGATTGGCAATGGCAATGCTATCGGCGGGCTCTGACTGTAGGATCGGCTGCTGCTGGATGGGCTGCTGGATCGACTCGGCGGGAATGGCCTTGATCAGCGGTTCCTCTGGCAGTGCCTTGGCCGCTGCGAGGAAGAAATTGTCTTCAATTGTTGTGAAAAGAAAGGCACATCTCTATACTCACGCTCTTCCTTGATCTGCTCCTTGGAGATTTCGGCGCTCTGCAGCTCCTGCTTGATGGCGTTGCTCTCCAGCAGGCGTCCAGCAAACTCGGCCTTTGTCACCTGGGGCTCGGCGATGATTGGCTGTGGCTCCAGTGGCTGCTCCTTCAGCAGAGGGAGCTCCGGCTGGGTCTCCTTCTTCAGTTCTGGCTCTGCCTTGAGCTCAGGCACTGCCTTGAGTTCCGGCTCTGATTTAAGAACGGGCTCCGCCTTAAGTTCCAGCTCTTTCTTGAGCTCCGGCTCTGCTTTAGGTTCAGGCTCGGCTTTAAGTTCCGGCTCTGCCTTAATTTGCGGCTCTCCCACAAGTCCGGGCTCTGCAGTCAGAGCCAGCTTCAGGCCGGGTTCGGCTTCCGGTTCGGGCTGGATGCTGCGTGCCCGGATGGAGGAAATGGGCCAGGAGTAGACGGGACCGTGGACCACATCGACCACAGGATGGGTGTGGTACACCTGGGGCAGGCTGTAGAAGTGACGGGCCTCGGCGGCAATCAGGGGCTGGGTGTTGGCTGGCGTTTCAATCAGTTCTTCCTTCTTGGAGCCTCCGGGAAAGAGGGCTGGGAAGAAGCCTGCTCCGGCGGAGGCGGCGGCTGCTGCAGCCTCTCCGATCTGTCCGGAGACGATCTCTACGCCCTGCGACACCTGCTGCTGGATCTGATTGGAAGTCTCCTGCACGCCCTCAAACTGCTTGCCCTCCAGGCCTCCGGCGCGTCCCGATCCCACAGCGTCCAGCACTGGAACCACCGAGGCGGCTGCTCCGGCCGGCACATACACAATGGTCTCCTCGTGATGGGGGGTGGCCACACGGGCCAGCGGGGACAGGCCGTGGACGTAGCGCAGAGTCGGCTCCAGGTGCACCTGGGCCTGCGGGGTCACGATCACAATGTGCTGGGCCGTCGGCTCGTAGGGCTTGGCCTGGCCGCCCATCGCTGCCAGGGCCAGGCAGAACAGTGCGAGGAGGAACATTCTGCAATTCTGCAAGGGGGAATGGAACGGAACGAAACGGGGGTCAGGCTGAGCATTGGTCGGATCTATAGTTCTGCATTCCTCCTCCTCCTCCTCCTCCTCCAATCAACTCCTCCAACTGCTGCAAACTGGTCTAGCCACTGTTCTATTTTTAGATACAACTAAAGCCACTCCTCCTCCTCCTCCACCTCCTCCTCCTCCACCTCCTCCTCCCACTTCCAGTCCGATCCACCAAAGTCCATTCTAAATTTAAAGCCACTTTGCCTGTGTGTGTAATTGCATGTTGCATGTTGCCTCGTCCGACAGGATGCACCACGGAGTCCGTACATGGATCGAGTGACTATTAACCGGTTTGCAATTGATTGGCCTGCTCGGGATCGGATCGGATCGGACCAAATGGGGGCAGGGGCAGTGAAGGGAAGGGATCTGGATCTGCCTGCCGATCATACACTTCTAGTGTAGATACAAACTAATGACCAGAAGCAGCTTTATGGCTTAAATCTGTACTTGATGGTCGAGCCTCTGCTTCTACCCCCCACTGTCCTCAAAGAGTGCCACCAAAGAGAGTTCTTTGTGCAGGCCAAGCGCTGGGCAAGTTCGTTGCCTAAGTCTTTCGTTTGGAGTGGAGTTTGCAAGAAGAACGCATTCGATTCTCATATACCTTCTGTCAATTTCTCATACAATTAATTCTCTTTTCTTCTTCCGATTTTTTGTACAATTCAACCTTTTTCTGAGACTTTTTTAAGAGTTTTTTCAAATCTAGGCGTAATAGAAAGGAAGCAGACTAATGAAAGAAAATTCTTAGTATATTTTGTGCTGTGGCTCTAAGGAAATGTAACACGTTGTGACTGCCTTTTCAATCCGTAGCCTAATAGCGATTCATGGAAAATAATTTGTGCTGCTTTGAAATATATTCCCCATAATTAGTGGATACACTTTTGCACCCGCTGAAACCAATCTTCGAAACACTTTTTCCACTCCTCTGAGGCAAATGTCAAATTATGCTGTATCTCACGAGAAAAATTCTTCTTGACGGCCAACTGTTCATGCAATGTTGACTGAATCTTGGCCCCGTTAATGCCCAAAGATGCCGCTAGCTCTTGGTATGTCATATGACAACATTGCAATAGCCAATCCCGCACAGCACACATTTTTTCCGGTACAACAACCGTTCGGACGGACACTACTGAATGCGTCTTAATAGTTTTTCCCAGTGACAATGCATGGTGATTCCACCATACCATCAAAAGTCTAACTAAGCTGATCGAAGCATTCTTGTCTGGAAAATCCACGTCCAAAATGTGTTCAAGTGGTAATTCCACATTTTTCCCAAGATATATTATTCGTTTATCGTTGAAAGATATAAAACGCGACCGTAGAAGAAGGCTACAACAGTAGGCATGGAAAACTTTTAAATGCAAGTGGCGATTTTGACCAGGTCGTACTAAAAATAGCCAAGGCAACGGCCTTTAAAGGCGGCCCTCGTACAATATTTATTAAAACACACAAAAAAAGGCTCTAAGCAAAGGACATGGAAGGTCTCTTACCTTTTTCGACCACTATATACTCATAAAAAAAAACCAAATCCACTTTTCTCTATAACAGTATTTAGGGAATTTTTCCGAAGATTCTAGTCACACTTTTATTTCTCATTTCACTAAATGGGTAGGTATATAAAAACCGAGTAACTTTTCACATAATAAAAAAAATATCACAAATTAATAGCTCAATCCCAACTGCCTTTGGTTGCAGCTTAACTAAGCACTTCTCTGCGACCCCATAAAACCATCTTAAGAGCTCAGAAAACAAAAAAAAAAAAAAAAAAAAAAAAAACCAACTCGTATATCAGAACTATGCCTAGAAATAACTTTCTCGAAGCATGAATGTGAATAGGATAACCCCAATCGGGTTGGATGGCAGAACTTACCTTTCAGTCGGCGTTTGATGGCCTTTCACTACTTTCCCGAATCTAGGCAGGTAATTCGAGAGACACAGAGCACTTTAATGGACACACAATACGCGATCCACTGGCGAAGAAACTTCTAGAGGTATGTACTTCTGCTGCGAGCTGGCACAATGATTGCAATGATTGCTGGTTGCTGGTTGCTGGTTGCGGTAGGGCTGGGCAGTCTTCGGGTTCAGTCTTCAGTCTTAGCACGGCGACCACTTCAAGGAAACTGGTGGCCAATGCTGCCTGGCCATGGCCTTTTATAATGAGCGCAACAACGGCCACGGCCACGGCCACAGGCCCCGCGGACTGACCTAGCCCATGAACAAAGAACCTGAACCTGAACCTAACCAGAAGAGCTGGAAATCTGCAGCTTCCCGCAGGAAAACAGGCGGCGAGGGAGGGGGATGAGAGGCGGAATGGCGGCAGTTGATGGCCAAAAGGAGCCAAAGCCAAAGCCAAAACCAAAGCCAAAGCTGGCTAAGCAACAATAATACTCGTAATAGCAGCAGCGACTAGTAGAAGGGGAGACCTGCCTCTATATCTACTGGTACTTGTACTCGTACTTCCACTTCTTTTTCTGGTTTCAGGTTCTCTGCTGGTTCTGCAGATGGCAGATGGTCAACGTAGATGTGGTTCGTCTCGGTCTTGATCGTGGCACTGGTCTGTGTCTCCTCCTTCTCTTTCTCCTTCTCTGCCTCAGTCACTGTCTCAGTCGCAGTGTCTCGGCCAAGTTCTGAAGCTCTGAAGCTCTGAAGTTTGTTAAACCTGCCGCGTAATAGAAGTCAAGCATGGCCAGGCGATGGCGATGGCGATTGCATTGAAGCCGCATTGACAGGCCCAGCCCAAGAGATGGCCAACTGGGGACTGGGGACTGGAGACTGGAGACTGGAAACTGGAAACTGGTTCAGGTGCAAATTGAATGCGTTCCTCTCGGACTGGCTGCATCTCTTCTGGATCTTCATCTTCCCCTACCATTTAGATAATTTATTTTCATGTTGCCTGCATTGGCGGAAAAGATTAATCAAGATTTGCACATGCTTGCATTCAGTGCGGCTCAGATTTTCTTTTCGCTGCAGCGCGCTGGGTGGAAGTCAATTTATTCTCGCTATAAACTATAATCACTTCCCGCAGCAATTAGATGCGTATTCCTTGTCTCTGTCGCTGTCTCTGTCGCTGTCGCTGTGGCTGTCCCTCCAGGTGATCTCGGGTGTATCTCAGATCGGGTTTTGATCGCCTATTACGATGGGATGCTATTCCCCATGGGGATAGTAGAATATACAATTTCTCTACATACATACACATATTTGTTTATATTTATAGACTACTGGACTAATGGACAACGAGTGTTCAGGCGGGATGGTATTATTCAGCTATGACCAGCACATATTATTTCCGGCTACTGGCTCGTCGGCAAGGGGGCTGATGTTTTGTTATCCCCTTACGATTTAGAGGGCAAAAAAGATTAAATATGACTGTTTATCCTCAAATGTTTCGAGGAGCACTTTGCGGCAAATACTGCCCTTGCCATGACTCCTTTTTATGCAGTCAAGAGCTACAGGGGCATCGAATGGAAGATCAAAAGATAGTATTAAATTATAAATTATAAAATTATTTATTAAAGTTCAAATTAAACATAATAAAAGTGATCAAAAAGTCCAAACATGAATTACAAACATTTAAGCCAACAAACGAATATTCGGCAAAATCTATTAAATTTCAAATTTCAAATAAATGTTTAAAAACAGGGAAAAATGTGGTGGAATGCTCCTCTTCTGCATAGCAGCAAACTCATGTTTTTTTTATTTGGCGCAGTTAACGACCGTGGCACTTTTTACAGACGACACTGTGATGGCTCCTGTAATTCCTGTTTCAAGTAATAATCACGATAATCGAACAAATGCAGAAGGAATATTAATGAAGGAACAAAATACATATATGTACATATTTATATTATGCAAATAAATGCTGAATTAAAATCGTTGATAAAAACTCACTGGGATACTGGATACTGGGATACACCGTCGAAAGCGCTTTCTGGATGGTTGCTGCAAGCTGTGTTTTTTTGAATGTTGGTTCTTTGATATGGGTATGGTATGGATATGTTTTTTTTATGATATGGGTGGGTGAAAGGTAAAGTTAGGCAACCCCAACTCTTCGCTTTTAGTTTATCGATGCATTCTTCTAATATAGATCCATTCTTTCCTATTGTCTTATCTCCTACTCATTCGCACCGACTCTTTGTTTAACCCTAGACCACTCTGTTCTCTTCATCTCACACGGCCTGTCCTTCTTCTCTGCTCCAAAAGTCTCGCTTACTCCTCCAAACGGAATCGCTGTCTCACTATCTTCTGTCCTCTGTCTTCCTTGGCTTACCTTCTCCTCTCTCCCCAGCTTTTTCTCTCTCGCTCTGACTCCACTATCGCCGATCCCTCATGCTCATGTTCTTGCTCTTCTTAGTGCCTCGCTGTTGCACTTTTGGGCTATCATGGAAATGGTTCTGTCTAACTAATTCGCGCTTTACCTGATTAGAAGTTCATACCTCGAATTTTCCGATAACGGAGCCAAAAGGAAGATGGACACGCTCCGTGCTATCATGAGCGCCCTGTCGGATCAGCCAAGTGTCTTCCAAGTGCCACATCCAGGGTCCACCTTTTCTCCTCCCCTTTCCACCCAGGCAACTATGTAGATCGCCCACAGAGGCAGATAATTTAAGTATACTCAGTTATTTATACCAGCTACAAGATCCCCAAACCCCAACTAAAACCATGCAAATTATGTTAATTAAATAGAGAAATTTTATTGGCAATTCGGAAGCTGGCACACAAAATGTTGTACAACGTATACTAGAAATCCCATGCGAAAGACGATGACGATGACGAGGGAGTGACCTCCTCTATTCGTAGTGCAGACGACGCTTGGGGGCCATGCGAACGATGGGTTTGGACGAGCCATGGCCCATGGCTGCCAAGATCTGGGCCTGGGCCTGGGCCTGGGCTTGGGCCTGACGGGCGGCGTAATCCTCGGCAATGGCTGTGCGCCATTTGTCCACCAGCGAGTCGGCGCCCGAGATGCGAACCGGAACAAGCGGGGTCTCCCGGGTCAGGGGAAACGGGCGACGGTCAGAGGCCCATCATTGTAGTCGTAGTCATCGCTGGCCTTTTCGGCGGCAGAGTTGGGAGTTTTGATCACCAGCTGGTTGCGGGTCGGCAGGGAGATGCTGAAGGCAGCAGCCTCTTCGGGTGAGACGCCAGCAATGGCAGTGGCCTTGGGGGAAGCCACAGCCAGGCCATTCCGACCGGAGAGTGCCACGGCATTGGGCTTGGAGGAGGCCACACCACCCTCGCCGGCAATGGATAGACCTGGAAGGAGTGAACGTTCTGGATTCTTTCTTTTCGCTTCAGGCTACTCTTTCAGGACCACATACCCACTGGCTTGGCCTCGGCCACGGCCGCATCCTTCTTGGGGGCCATTACGGAGACACTGTCGTTGACATCCTCGTAGGGATCCTCGCTGTTGGGCGGCAGGAAATCGTCGGGGGAGAACTGCTGCTCCGTGACCTCGTCCAGCTTCTGTTCATCGATCTTTTGGTCCGCTGGATTGTTGCCGGCCTCCAGGCCAAAGTTCGACGGCTGCTTCTGCGGTATGGCAAACAGCTCCGGCTGCAGGAGCACACTGAAGTCCTTGATCTGGCCCGTCTGCTGCAGGAGAGCCAGGCTCTGGGCGGCCTGTCCTAGTTCCAGGAGACTGCTGGCATAGATCTGGTTGTCCTCCGCGCTGAAGGATCCCTTCCGCTTGGCCATCTCCTGAATAGCCACTAGACGGGCGGCTGCCAGCTGGATTCTGTTAAAGTCACTGGCACTGGCCGAGATCGAGCTGCTGGTAGAGCTTGAACCGCTGCCATCGGCGGTGGCCGTGATGCTGGCCGCCGAGATGGTGATGGTGTCATCCGCTTCGCGGGGAACGGCCCTCAGTTGCGGCTGCGGCTGCTGGCGCTGCAGGATGTAGCTCCCGAGACTGCCATCCCGCTGGGGACGCAGCTGCAGGAGTTGGCCCCGCAGGCCGCCGTAGTAGGGATGCTCCTCGTAGATCCGGCGAGCGCCTCCCGATCTGTGTCTGCTTTTGGGGGGTTATACAGTCGGTTATAGAGAGTGTGTGTGTGTGTGTTTGTGTGTGTGTGCTGTATAGTGGGGAGAGGGAAATGGAGGGATGCCTGGGAGCTGTGCGTTGGAGGGAGAAAGCGTGAGATAGACAGAAGCGTTGGATATACACTATCTACACAAGATTAGCGGACTACTCGATGGCCTGTGGCCAGGGGCCAGGGGCCAGTGGCCAAAGCGGAAGCTGTACAGTTTAGGGTTTACTTTATTTACAGACTAGGGAAATGACACAATTTTCGGGCCTCTGTTCTTAACATAGGAACACATAACCAAACACACAGACATCATTATCATGGGTAGCATCATCCGGATCTTCTTCGGTCCGTTCCACCTCAGTTGAACAGATCCAGCTCCAAGTCCGCCGTCGCATGGGCCTTGCCCCCCACACCGGCTATGGCCACCGAATCCGGATTGAAGTACACGTTGGTGGGCACGCCCTTCTTCAGATACGCCTTCGAGATGGGAGTGGAAATGGCCGTGCCTCCGTTGCCCACCACAGCCCTGGAGTGGGGTTCGAGGATCAGAGCCGCCTGCTTGCGTCCCTGTATGGCCTGGGCCTGGAGCGGCTGGTAGGGCAGGAAGTAGTTCCCGAACTGTATCTGCGGAATGTTGCCCGAACTGGTGCTGGTCTTCCCCGTGGCCTCCACCTTGACGGGCACCTTGAGGGGCACCTTGACGGGCTTGCCGCTTGCCGATGCCTTCCGCAGTTTCGCTGGTCCCGAGGCGATCTTCCGCAGCTGCTGCCTGGCAGAGGTGGCAGTGGAGATGACATGCTTGCCGGGAATGGCCAGAATCTCCTCGATCACGTAGTTGGGATTGATTTTGCTCACCGCTGAGCGGAGACCCGAATCACTCTTCAGATCTCCATTGGATTGTGTCTCGGCTTGTGGCTTTGGCTGTGGCAGTGCTTGCAGCTTTTCTGGTTTTTCGATCTCTTCGGCTGAGCTTTCGGGCCTCATCGTGGTGGTTGTAGTGGTTGTTGTATCGGCTGCAGGTGTGGTGGGTTGCAGCACGTATGCCAGTGGCAGACTGTACGCCGCGTAATAGGGGGCGTTGTAGATAACAGCAGGCTGGAAGGCCCCATAGGGCGTCAGCTGGTTATCCTTCTCGATCAGCTTCGCGGACTGTTGTCCCACTAGGACGATGCCGGGGCTGGGGCTGGGGTTGGGGTTGGTGTTGCCAAGCGGTTGACTGCGTGGCGGCCAGGCCTCGAAGGACGCGGTGCGCCAGTACCCGTACGCACTTTGAGGATTAGGATATTTAAGGGACGGGCAAGTGGGGGAGAGAGAGGCAGCAGCCGGTTAGTAATTAAATATTTACAGCAACAATTTCGAGGGTTAGTAGGTGAGAGGATCATGCAGGGGGATGGGGATTAGCAGTGCGGATACATGTATATGCTACTATATAGTACGGGCAAGGGGGGGGGTTGGGGCGATGTGTGTACACGATGAAAGCAAAGCACAAACATTTACGAAATACAAACATTTATTAAAATACTAGCGAGTACCAACTAAAATGAATCCTAACTAAAATGCAAACTAAAGCAAAAGTTAAGCCTCAGACTCAAACATCATCTCCTGCTCCTGCTCCTCCTCCTCGTCCGCCTCCGCCACCTCCTCCTCCGTCATGCCCGTGGGCGGGGCATAGTAGACCGTCGGCCCGGTGGCCACCACCTTGCCCTCGCGCGGAAAACTCCTCGCCTCCAGGTCGGTGCGTGCCAGAGCGTCCTGCAGGTCCACGTTCGCGGGTATGGAAATCACCTTGGCGCCGGGACCGGCTATCGTCAGGCTGCGCGGATGCGTCAGGGCATAGCCACCGGGGCCCACAATGGCCGTTCCGCCGCTTCCGGCTGTGGCCACGCCTCCTGGGCCAGCAATCGCGATGCCGCCCTTGCGCACCTTGAGCCGCTGGATGATGATGCCGCCCTCGCGCAGCGCCTGCTTCTGGGTGGTCTGCTGGGCGGTGGCCACATGGCCGATGGTGTGCATCAGACCCCGGGTCGGGTCTTGTGCGCGAAGAGGTGCTTCTCGGCGGACACGCTGCTGTCCTGCTCTGCGGCCGTGTTCTCCAGATCCTCGATGTTTCCATTTAAATCGCCATCACCATCGCCGCCGCCCTCCTTCTCGTCATCCCACTTGTAGTCCTGGGAATCGCTGGACACCTGATTCTTCTGCGGGATGCCTCCCACGATGACGGGCTGGGCGCCGGACAGAGCTCCGGTCGGACGGAAGGGCATCTTGAATATAGTCTGGAAGGCATTCTTGATGGCCGACGAAGTATGGTTCTGCATATCGGCGAGATTCATGCCGGGCATGCGGAAGGGATTCAGACGGTTGCGATTGGGCAGGAGTCCGCCGGAAGGAGGCAGCGTCGAAAGATGGACGGGGGCTGAAGTGGTGGAAATGGTGGGCAAGAGCTGTTCCACCTCCTTTCCGCTCATGGATCCGCTTCCGCGTACTGGTTTTACCGTAGAGCTCACTCGCTTGCGACTCCCAGAGTTCAGGTTATTCGAATCGGGTGCCACAGTCGTCTGAATCTTGTGCGGCTTGTGCGAAGGCTTCTCGCGGGAGTCCAGACGAAAGTCCTTGAATCCCTGTGGAGCAGCAGGTGCTTTGGTTGTTGTGGTACTCGTCGAATTGCCCCTCTTCGGTGTGCCATCTTCGTTGAGAGCCAGCTCTCTGGGCAGGAAGAACAGATGGTACTTGGGAGTGGTCTTTCCCTGCTTCCTGCCCGACTTGGCCTTGCCATAGAAGCTGTCCACGTCGCCGATGATCTTGTAGCCCTTGACGCGGTACTCCTGGGCGGCATGCTCCCGCAGGTACTGCTCCTTGTTGAGTTTGTACAGGTGCACGGGGATGACAAAGTGGGCCGGCAGCTGCTGGGCCTCCTGTTCCGTTAAGGGCTTCGGTAGTTCCACCTGGTTGGGTCGGAAATACAGCTGCGACTTCTTCTCCTCGCTGGCCGGAGCGGGAGTTCCCTTGCGCAGCCTCGGAGGCAGATTGTAGCTGGATCCTGCCACGTTCCGGGTCAGCTTTACGGCGCGGATCGAGGGCTCGAGCAGCGTCTGGCCGTGGCTGCCGGCGAAGTGGTGCTGCTGGGCGTGGAATGGCTGGTAGGCGGGCTTGGGGAACAGATACTGGCTGGAGTCGAGTATGGGCGGCAGCTTCTTTTGTTCCGGCTGCTTCTTCACGTAGCCAAAGGCTTCGTTCACGCGAGCGATCTGCTCGAGGATGCGCTTCGCCTCGTCCGCCTTCTCGACGGTCGGAGGCGCCACATTGGGATCAAACTCCTCGGGAAATTTGATCAGCCTCTGCTTCTGGATTCTGCAAACGAAAGTTAGGTATTTTGTTGGTGGTCTCTCATGGCATTTGGCTTTCGTTTCTAATCTCTAGTGCATGGTGTGGAGGGGGTGGTGGTGTTGGTGGTGTTGGTGGGGGGTTCTGGGATGGCAAGGCAGTGATTTGGGTTAGCGATTATGATATCTGTTTAGTCACAATTGTGCAGGCCTCGGGTTTAGTTTAGTCACAAATTCTACGATCTGAGCGAGAGAGCATCAACTTCTACTTGGGATGAGCATTATTAGCACACAGTTGACCCGGTCACAGGCACAGGCACAGGCACAGACCCAGGCCCAGGCAGAGAGTCGGGCACGGCATATTTGGTGTTAATAGGGTCTTAGCCTTAGTCTTAGGAATCGGGGGTACTACTTACTCGACGGCTGCGCCACTGGCATCCAGTGTGGTCTGGCTGGCGGCCAAGGAGGCCAGCAGAAGCGTTGACAGCTGCAAGATAGATGCGTGTATGTGTTAGCCTAGTGGTTATGATAATACGAGTATTTTTTGTTTTTGCCAAGTTCTTTTTTGTTCTGTTCTGTTCTAATGGAGGACTCAATCTTGGGTCTTTGGGTATTCCGATGTCGTAATGGCCACAAGAATGCGGTCAAGTGTCTCGCGAAAGTCTTTCATTCTCCGCTCTCCACTCCACTCCCTTCTCTCTTTCTCTCTCTCAGCTGTCTCAAGGCATTTGCATAATTTCTTTCAAGTTGCGGCTTAAGCCGGACCGAAAAGTGAGAGCCGCAGCCGCAGCCCCATCTGAGGATTGGAGTACTCGTACTTTTCAGCTTTTCCCCCTCAACACGATTGTCAAGAGCCTCACGCTCAGCAAATATTTGCCTCCCGCATCGCACACACCACACACTCTCTGCGAGCATAGAACTCTCTTCAACACTTCATCTTTCTCCCTCTCTCGCACCCGTACCCGTGCCCGTACGAGTGAAAGATTTGGCAAAGTCAATATTGACGCAATCTTCTTGGGCGACGCGACCGTTAGCATCGCACGCCCATCTATCAAAACAGAAATGTCACTAAGCTGAAGAACTCAATGCCTGAAAGCCAAAAGCCAGCTCCAGCTCCAGCTCCAGCTTCGGCTGTAGATGAAGCCAAAAATGAAGCTGTAGCTGCGGCTGCGGCTGTATCTGAAGTTGGGGCTCGTGTTGTGTCATTGACCTGAACCTCTAGGCGGCGTCTGTTACGATTTGGGGCCGAAACGTAACTTGAAACAGCGCTGGATGCTGGATGTTGGATGTTGGAAGGGGCTGTGGCTGTGGCTGTGGCTGTCGAACCTGACCGATCCGATCCAATCCGATCCAAACCAATCATTGATTTGCAAGATCTCTTGCACTTCTTAGCCCCGAAACCCAAGATGTATTTCTGTCCATCTGTCTGTCTGCTTTCTTTTGTGTTGGCTTATTTATTATATTGGCCCTCGGTAACGACCCCGGTATACGGTAAGGTTGGGTGTGTTCCGTGTTCCGTCCAAAAATAAACTGGGTTAATGCCTCGAATGCAAAGTTTACGCGCAGCATTTTATGTTCTCAAACAAGATATACTCGTAAATGGGTCTGGCTCTGGCTCTGGCTCTTGTTCTTCAGCGGGTCTCTGATATCACTTAAATGTGAAATGATATTCTGGAGGAGACACTGATGGAGTCAATTGGTGAAAGATTGATGGAGCTTGGAGTGGCAGACCCTCGGCACACAGAAGTGTAGAGTGTGGGATGGAGAGAGTCTTCCGCCAGCCATCGGCCAATTCAATGCACTTCTAATATATTATATACGGCACTTGGGTTCTCCCACACACCACTCACCACACACCATACACAAATGTGGTCGATTGTTCTTCTCTCTGGAATATCATAATTTTTTATGGGATGGGACTTTTAATTGCCATTTGTTAGCCCACGCATGATTTTCTTACGTCTCTGGCATATTGATTTTATTGATTTTTGGGCTTTTCATTGGAAATTATGGTGTACCATTTGGTTATACATTAAATTCATTATTTTTTCAGGGAACGGACGCGACGGGCGCGACACTGACGCATTTGTGCTTTAAAGGGCGTGTATATATGTATCTATATCTTTATTTGTATTTTTATTTTGGATAGGAATATGAATAATGCAAGGGATAATCTGATTTTGGTCAGAGGAATGAAATGAATCACTTTTCACTTTTCAATTCGGGGTGGGGTGGAGTCAGAATTCTGTCACGTTCCGAGTGGAGTGGTTTTCACTTTTAGAGAAGGGGATTAAATAAAATACAATACTTGTAGGTATCTGTTGTAAAATCGCTTCAAGGAACTTCAAAATATTCGTTCGTTTTGGGGTTACAAAAGTTTCGTGGGCATTCAAATTGATTTCTGATTATTAAGATGCCCCACAAATATGGCCAAGAACCACAGAGATACTCGTATAATATTTGCATATGGCCCAGAGCATAATTAAGGCTAACTTCTGTGGCTAGAAAGAGCCCAGAATTGAGGCGAGAACCTCTTAAGATTGTTGCCAAAAATGTTGCTTAGTGAAAGTTCATTTCGGCAAGTGAAAGAAACGAAAGACTCAAGGCACGAACTTGGGCCACTTAAACATGAAGAGCCAGAGCCAGAGCCAAGAGTCAGCCAAGAGTCAGCAAAGAGTTCAGCAATAAATGATTAATTGCAGACAGCACTAAACTAGTTTCGTTTTACGAGGGAATTTCCCTGCGAAAATTACTTACCACAAAGATATGCATTTTGATGCCAAGTTCTGGATTTATATTGCGAGTGGAATTCTTTACGATATTAACGGGCCTTGACTGTGTCGGCGGTATCCTTGAACTGCGAAAGAGAAGCGAAAGGAATGGCACTCTGGGTTATCACGCGGAAATATCAGCAGGAACAACAACAAAAAAAGGGACAGAGGCTGGGACACACACACACACGGATTCAACAAAAAAAAAGACTATCCTGCGGAGCTTTTAATTTACGATTGTTTCTTTTTTTTCAGACTCAAGGAGCACTGCGCACGAAGGCCGAATGGCACAGACACACAAGACAAAACAAAACACACACCTCCTTCTCTGGGTAGTAGAACCAAGCGGGCCAGACGACGACTGAAGATGAACTGAATCGTGGCCGGGGCCATCGCCTCTGTTTATAACATTTCCATTAGCCAAGCCCCAGCGACAGCCACAGCCACAGCCACAGCCACAGCGACAGCGACAGCGACGTTGACGGGCAAAGAAATGGCCAACGAAACAGGGCCCCAGCAGGTGTAAGAGAGCCACAAGAAACAAAAAAGAGAACTTGGCCGCTAAGAGAAACCAGCGATCGGAGACACAGTCACGTAAACGAGCGCCTTGGGCTCAACACTTATCAGGCTGAGCAAATCTCCTGGCTGGAAGGGTTTTTCTGGCCCGATCCACATTGATATTCATGGATCAAAGTCTAGGCTAGGCCTGTGCAGATTGAGATCTCTTCACTTGACTCATCCACGAGGCAATTACGAGTGTATTTCCAGGCACTTTTCGTTTCGATTGAAACTTGTTAGGTCGCTGACAGGGTCTTCGTTTTCGCCTTCGCCTTCGCCTGCGCCATGGTGCTACCGTTCATCTAACATCCGAATCATCCTCAACTTCACATCTGACGTTGATTAATTGGCCGTTTATTGGTCGTTGATTGAAGAGGTGAGAGGAGGTAAGGCGTCTGTTGACCATTACAAGTAGAGTGAGCCTCGAGCATCGAGAACTGTGGAGTGTGGAAGGTGGAGTGTGTGGGAAGTGGACAGGTAAGCAGCTCGGAACCGAACGGAACGGAGCTCCAAAACATGACATAAGCTTAAATTGTAAAAGACTTAAGACCCCCTGCCCATGCCATGCTCCCATGAATGACAGTCTCGAGTCGTGCGTGGTGTTGGGTAATTCAATTAAAATGTTTGATTGGAACACTCGTTAGAAAGTTCTTTCCAGAGAATGGAGACAAGATTTTGGGGGCTTGCTCACACACTTCTCGGGTAACACCAGCTGGCTGGATTAGCTCCAAGCTTTGTTCTGTAAGCATAAATTGGAAAAAACCCCGATTCCGATTGATAATTGAAATTCTTTTCGTATATCTGCCATTGCCTTTGGCTGCCATAAGTCTTTATTAGCCTGGCGGAACCATCCATTTTCTCATTATCTGCCCAGAGACACAGCCACGCCCCCAACTGACACATATCCCACAGACGCAACAGAATGCAATTTATAATTTTACGGGGCCTGGTTTTCTTGTGTTCGCAGGATTGCCCGCAGCTAAAGTGCTGGCTTCCGATTCCCAATTGGTGGCACAACAATGCCGGGGTAACCCGAGTGTGCAGGCAATAATCATACATATTTCTTGATTAACCAGGATCCCCAGGGAGGTGGGGCCGACCTTTTGTGGCACACGCAGACATCAATAAAATTGCCACAAGATTTATGGTTTCGAACCCCCCAGCGCCGGTGGGGAGCATACAAAATTAGTAGCAATCGCTGTGTAAACTCAAATGCCCCACACGCACACTCGCCACTCGACGCCGCACTCCGCACCCCGCACTCCGTACTTCCCCCGATCACCCATTTGGAATGCAGCAATCAAAAGGCGATAAATCGATGCAACAACAGCACCTGAACGGAAAGAAGAGCTCCACTGGGGCAGGAGACCTCAGAGGTGAAGAGCAGAAGAGCTGAAGAGCCGCATTGCTGGGGGAAAGAGACCTTGAGACCTATTTATAAATGCATGCAAACGGGACTGAGAGTGGGATGTCGTTGCCTAGGCATGGCTTGGCATGGCATGGCATGGCCCTGTGCCCAGGGGCCAATTAAATCTGACCTTCGGCGAGAGGTAGAGAGGTAGAGAGGCAGCAGGCAGCAGGCAGCAGGAGGAGGCTCAAACCGTTGTTTATAACCGCTAACTGGGAAACAGCGCCTGGGAGATCTCAGATCCATAGCCAGAATAAATTGCCAGCTGCGGTCCCCGCACTGGTTCTGTTCAGTTCAGTTCAGTTCAGTTCAGTTCTTTTCGGTTGGGTTTTGTTCTTCTGTAATGCTAACCCAATTATGCAGCAGCGGCCTCTGTTTTTAGGCTGGTTCCCAGGTTGGAGACAGGCATTGATAGTAGCTCTGAGAACGTGTGGTAGATAGATGGACAGAGACAGAGACAGAGAGAGAGACAGAGAGAGAGAGCTCTTCTAACCCTAAACCAAGATCTATGTCACTGGCAAGTACATTTCTGTCAGCTCTTTTTTACTGCATTCTCCGAAGAAAGTTGTACGAGTGCGTAGGAACTTGTTTAAGGGAAATTTAAGCGGGCAGATCTCTGACATCAAATTTAATTGTGGCAGTGAAACCTGCTGTGCAACAAACCCAAGCCAAACCGTAATAATTTCAAGTATCTTTTTAAATTATAGTTTTTTTTTTGTTTTTTTTTGCAAATATGTATGCATATTAGTAATGAAACTTTGTCTCGTGTTGTTTTGGGCTTTTCTTTTGTCGGAGCTCAAAGCATATTTATTTAGGCCACGATGCGGTCGCCAAGGCTCTCCGTTCGGTTCAGTTCGGTTCCATTCCGTTCAATTCAAATTATTTGGCAAGTGCGCGCACGCGTCGAACATTTCAAATTTGTAGCGGCAGGCGCAGTCTGCGAACCTAAGAAATAACCCACAAAAATAAAGCGAATCAAAACAAAAGTTGACTTAATTTGCCTTTGGGATGCACTGGCCATTTGTAAAATGACTTTGTCCGACCGAATAACCATTTTTATGAGCGGAAAATCAATTAGGCATTATAAAATGCATAAATCGTACAAGCTGTTGGCCCACAAGCACGCGCCAGAAACAGTTAAGACACACAAATGGTGGCTGGTTGGAAATTGAAATTTGGAATCGGATTGGGATTTGGATTTGGATTTGGAATGCGGGAGCAAAGGTGACACCAATCGGACACGAGTAAGCCCTGATGCTTTTATCGATGGGGAAATCAATGTTTAACAGCATCAATATTCGAATTGATTCTGATTTAAACGATTCTCACTGAGATTGTTTCAGTTTTCTCCGGAAATGGAGTAGATCAGCTATAGTTTCCGTTTCCGATGGAAACTGTTTCTTAGCTATCTTGAATATTAAATAAAAAAGAAACCATTGCCAGTAGCATTACCTTATGTCTGCAAAGTAACTTTATATCGATTACATGTACCCTTTTCTTTGCCGATTCTCTGATCAATACCTGCGAAGATCTATCCCTTCTTCTATGACAGTTCTACACTGATTTGAACGACACACCTACCAACCTACCGTTTACTTTAGATAGCCTTTTTCGAACATTCCTTAGTTGAGTTCCCCCATCACGTTCGACTAGTTGTCAGACCTGGCATTTAGCATGTGTCCGATCTCTAATGCATTCGATGGCCCCAGACAAGCACCCGAGTAGAAGGAACGAGCGAAACAGTTAGGAGACTAAGTTGTTTCATTTATTTAAGCGTTAGGGCCATATTTATGCAACTCTTGAAAGTTTGCGGACGTCGGATTCAAGGCATTCGTTTGTATCCCAATTTCCGATTGCGGGTCGGCGGTGGCGGTGGCGGTGGCCTTGGCCAAATTGCCACCCATGACAACGAAGCCAATGCCGGCGCCAGCCTTGTAGCTCAACTCGTGGTATCCGGCCTCGTCGTAGTAGGAGTACTTCCCCAAGACATTGCCCGCCTCATCGGTGTGCTGGGCATGCGACATCTGGTGGGTGCTGAAGTCGAAGCTGGGTGCGGGCTGTTGGAAGCTATTTGGATTGGGATTGGAATTGGGATTGGGACTGGGATATGTTTGATAGCCTCTGCTCAGGGATGATGTGGCCACACTGTCTGCTGTTGGGTGACTGTTGTAGCTGCTCCCGGCGGTTGGGGATTGCCTGTACCTCAGCGATTGCTGCACGAACTGCAGGGGACCAGAGACCAGGGGACTGTAGGGAATTGATTGGACCGGCTGCCTGTCCATATTTGGGGGACAGGACGCTCCTGCCTGCCCTGTCGATATCCGTGTTGTATGAGTACCCATGGCCGTTGAACTGCATGTAGACCTGAGCTCCATGCACACAGGCTAGTCCCAACAATCCGATCTGGAGGAGCAGCAAATGACACTTCATCTTTCAGCAAACTTCGGGGCAAAACTAGGCCCAGACCTGGCTAAGACTGGGGTTATATGTTGGCCCAAAGAAACCGCAGACTTCGGCTCCAACCTGCTTATGTCAGGGTATCGGAATATCCACGGGTATCGCATAACCTAAAGCAGCTATAGATAGTCTCAGAGAAGCAGATGCAGATTCAGATGCAGTTGCAGATGCAGATACAGATATATTATGTATTCCGCTTTAAATACTGTTACAGTTTCCATGTTGCAGGCATTGCAGGGTGAACGGTTGCATTGGCATTCAACCCAGTTATCGGTTACTTAACGCTGATTGATCACTTGATCACTTATGGCTACCACTACGAACTACCACTACAAGTATCCAAGGAGGAATAGGAGGATGATCATCTAGTGCTCCCTGGAGGCAGCCAGATCGGCGATCTCGTCCTGCCGCAGTGCCTCCGAGGGCGACAGCCCAACACGTCCGCCCAGCGGAACAATGTCGATGTTCTGGACATGGGCCCTCACACTCTGCCCCGGCGGCAAGCCCACATACCACTTGCCCACGTTCTTGATCACCGTGGAGTCGCGATGTCGCTGCACCCACTCCCGGTCGCGGTCGATCTCCAGGATGCGATGGTTGGCAGTGACCAAAGGAGGCAGGGAGCTGCCCACGTCGTCGTCGTTGAGGTTGTAGTTATCGCCAGGGCCGCTGATGGCACTGCCAGTGCCTCCTCCTCCTCCTCCTCCTCCGCCAGTGGGTGGTAGATAGCCAAGGCTAGAGTCGCCTTCACTGGAGGATGATCCTCCCCTTCGTGTGCTTCCCCCTCCACCTCCCCCTCCCCCTCCTCTTTCTGAGCTTCCACCCCCGATACCGCCACTGAATCTATTCCGATTTCTTGTTCCGCTGGCATTAATTCGGGTGGAACCACCGCCCCCCTGCCGTGTGGCACCACCTCCCACTGAGCTGCCACCGCCTGTTCGCGTGCCACCCCTTCCACCTGCGCCTCCCACTGCTCCTCCTCCTCCTCTTTCTCCTGCATCGTATCTGGTGCTGCCTCTTTGGGAGCTTCCTGCTGGATACCCCCGACGATCTTCTTTGCCCCGGAAAGAGCTGGAACCACTGGAACTGCTGCTGAGACCGATATCATCATCCTGATTGCCCCCACCATTATCATCGAGTCCCAGATCGTTCTCCGCTGCTCCATCTCCATCTGCAGCCTCCCCCTCATCTCTGCCTCCTGCTCCTCCTCCTCCTCCTCCTCCCCTGTTTCCTCCACTGGGTTTCAGATAATCTGTGGCACCTGTTCGGCTTCCAGCACGTCCTCTGCCACCACCACCGCCCCCTCCTGCTCCACTTGGCCCAGAGCCACTCCCACCGGAAGCACTACCAGTAGCCACACCCACACCCAAACCTACACCCAAACCCAAACCCCCACCCGCACCCCTTCCAAAGTCATTGGCCAACCGGAAGTCCGTGTCCGCCAGCCGGAAGTCGGCCACAGAGGGATTTATGTGCGTGCCCGGACCAATGCGATTGTGCACCACCCGGTAGCCAATGCCCGCACCCGCGATATACTCCACTGTCCGCTGCACGCCCTTGTCGTCGAGGAAGGAGTAGGTGCCGCGCACCAGGCCATCCGGGGCACGACTCTCCGCACGACGGTGATCTGGTCCGGCGGCAATCAGCTTGTAGCTGCCCGCCGGACCCCGCTGCACGGACATCTTGCCGCGTGTCCTGGGCGGGGCCTTGTACAGGGGACTGGAGTAGGCCACGCTGGAGGGGTTGTCGGGCACGGCATTGGAGATCTCGAAGCCAGTGCCGGCTCCAGCGGCATAGCGCACACTATGACGCTCACCCACATCGTCCAGGTAGGAATAGAGCCCTAATAAAAGACAGAGAGAGAGAGAGAGAGACATGATTAAAGTTTAAAGAGGTTTTTTCTTCTTGAATCAGAAGGTGGACTCACCCCTGATCCTATTTCCGGAATCATTCTCCTCGCTCCGTGACTGGTCCGGAGTGCGGAAGCTAAAGCTGTACGAGGGATCATCGAACGGGTCGGCTAGGGGATCGTCTGGGCTACCCCGGGGCCGAACCGGATACTGGGCCAAATCCATTTTCCGATGAATCTTCGGTCCATTCACGCGAAATCTGTGTGGGAATTGGGAGATTAATTAGCTGTCGACTACAATGAGTGAGCCTCCTCCTCCCCCTTCTTTCCCCCCCGCGGGAGATTGGGTAAACCCGGAGAGCGGAAGCCAATTGAAACCGCTCGTCTGTTGCTCCCATAAGCACTGCAATTTCAATCAGATCTAATCTGGACATGGCGTGGCACGTCATTACTTTGATTACCACATCTGGGGGCTCGAGTCTGTCTGTCCAGGGAATCGCTCCATTCAGAATCATTGCTATCGCTGAGCATCTGTGATCTGTTGTTTGCACTACCACTACCCTGTAGTGCTATTCAACCAGAAGGGGTGTATTGAGGAGGTAAATGACATGCCAAGTGTTCATCTAAGAGTCTGTTGGGCAACTGGATTTCTCAGATGAGAGAGGATTAAGGATATTTCCTCTCCTTTAGAATGGTAAATGCGTTGTTTCAATAATTCCCGCTTTACAAAAAGACTTCCCTAAATCATTTCTAACAATATGTAAGTAGCAGATAGTCGGATCACTCGACTCTGGGAGTTTTTACTTGTTTTTTGCCGAAACTTTCAGCCAGTCAATTTGTTAACAGCTTTTTGTTTCCCCCGTTTGCCGGAGATTGCAAAAAACAATCACATCTCACATCAACAGAAACAGAAACAGCGGCAGGCTAATGGAAAAACGTTTAGGCAACAGCAAAAAAAAACAGTCCAATGTGTTAGAACCGTTTCAGCTTCGTCTTCGACTTCGACTTGGAGATGGAGTTGGGTTCGGTTCGGTTCGGTTCAGTTCGGCTTCGCTTCAGTGGTCACCGCCTGCCGCCAACCGCAGATCCATACATACATGCATACATACATACATATACGAAGAGGATGAGCTCGGGTCGGGTTGGGTCGGGTCGGGCCAGACACACAGATAACTCACTTTGTGCTTCCACTAACTCCACCGCTGCGGCTACCGCACTTCACCTCTACCATCTACATGGTATACGATGTACGATCTACGATGTGTAGCATGTCTTCGTTTACTCACCCACGTGGTCCGGCCGTATAGACGGTCTCTTCGATCTGGCCGCTCGCTGGACTACGCGAACCATAACGACCTCGCACCGTGTTGTCTGGAGTGCCCGAGGCGCTGTGATAGTAGCCCCCAATGTCATCATTTGCATGTCTGCGGTCGGTCGGTCCGATCGATGGTAGTATCCACAGTAGCAGTAGCAGTAGCAAAAGCAGTATCCAAAAGCGGCAAGTAATTGCGTTGCCCCCATGCGTGGCAGGAGTCGTAGCAGTGTAGCAGAGTAGCAGATGTGCGAAATGGGAGGGGAGCGACGGAAATGTGTTATTGTGGCGATTGCAAAATGTTTGAGGCGTTAAAAAAGGTGTTAAAAATCTTAAAATGTACTCGACTGTGTGATGGAAAAAGGTAAGACATCATTGAACGATTAGATGATTTGTTAGATTTATGATCCGTGCCCATGATCCAGAAAAAGTAATTGAGTTGTAGCCCTTTTGCTGGGGTCTTTTATATGTCGTGGGTAAATCATTGAGGAACTGCATTACCACCAATAAATGGATACCATGCGAAGATATGTATCTTAAGGTTATCTTAATTGTGGAATACATTTTAGATCATTCGTCATAATACAACTTTAAATTCTGGCTTTGGAAACAGGATATGCTCATTTCATGAGTGCTTTCAAGATTTTTTGAGATTTTTATATAGAAAACATAAATAATTATAGGCAGAAAGTGAGTTCAGATTAAAATTAAATCATGGCATTCTCTCAAATGTACTTTTTTCCAAGTATATTAATGGCACACATTAAATAAAAAAATTTAAAAAAATAAAAAAACTCCAATATTTTAAAACATTTTGATCCTGGCATACAATATTTTGTCCCTTTGGATTCATTTCCACTTAAATTCTTTTTTAAACCACTTCTTTGAATTAAAAAAAACCAAAACAAAAAGTCCTTTACTCAATTAAATGGGGTCATTCATTCAATTATTTGTCACAATACCGAAACTGAAAAGATCCATCCTCGTTGATGGTATTGTATTCGATTTCAGCACTCGCCGGATCTGCAAAGTATCCCAGGAGAGCGCATAGAAACCAAAGCAAATGCAGATGCAGCATCTTCACTGTCGAACACTCGACTCCTCAATCAAGATTGGATTGTGAGAGATTCAAACGAGCATCCTGTCCCAGGGAACAGGAAGAGTCACAAGCACAAATCACCAGGAGAATGTCTGCTACGATGTCTGCACCGATACGAATCCGATTCCGATCTCGACTGGGACTCTCTCTCTATGGAGACTATGGAGACTATGGAGACGATGATACAGTGAGCAGGCGGCAAGAACAACGCGACGACGACGACTGATGCGCCCCATCGTTAGACCTTCGTATTTAAATACGATTCTCAGGCGAGGCAGCCAACGGTGGCAGCCCAGCACAGTACATCAGCGGTTCGTGTTGCCTCTGCTGCTGCCACTTGTCTCACCTGACCACCCACCGAACCCCGAAACATCAGCCACGAAACACCAGCCAGCAGAGTGGAAGCCACGAAGATGAAACAGCAGCATTTGTGTGCAAATTGCGTTGCAAGAAATGTGGCTTTCCCCGCCCCCACCACACACCCTTCTAAGAAAGGATAGGAGCGGTGAGGAGAGGGGAAGGGAGGAGAAGTGAAGAGAGGAGAGGAGCAGCAGTGGCAGTGGCAGTGTGGCAGGGGCAGGTGAGAGAATTTGTTCTAATGACGGACACGCAAGTGTTGTTGTGGCAGCTGTACGACTACGACGAGAGCAGTGGCTGTTGTTGTTTATTCTTGTGGCAGGCCAGGCTCCTTGTTCAGTAAATTGCAACAAGAACGGGAGAATGTGGGCTGGAATGGGAAATGGCGAATGCGGAATGGCGAATGGCGAATGGAAAATGGAAAATCGTGCGCGCAACTGCCTGTCAATTAGCTCACGTTGTTCCCTGAGACCGACCCTGTTGAGAGAGAGAGAGAGAGAGAGGCAGAGACAGAGACAGAGAGCTCTTCCTGCCGTTGACATCCCCACCCAGAGATGGATCTATGGCCGAGCATTCTGGCAGCTGCCATTGCATTGAACTTCAGTCGAGTCGAGGATCAGAGAGAGGCGAAATATTCAATTTTGCAGTGGGCACCGTTACGTGGCCGGGGCTGGGACTGGGACTGGGACTGTGTGGCGATTACGAATTCGATCCGCTCCGAGTCTAGGTCAGTGTCTTAGCTGCAATTTGCTGCGGCAGCGGTCAGCGGCATTGCAACATGCAATTAAAGGCAATTACCTCCCAGCCAAAGCCACAGCCACAGCCACAGTTTTCGATGAGCTATGTACACCCGCTACGAAAGCGACACAATTTCCGCCTAGGATGTGCCAAAGCCTCCAAAAGTTCTCGGTGCTTTTTAATGAACCATAATTAGTATGTAGCCGCTTCCAAGTACAGTTATTGGCCATTGTTCTGGATGCTCTTCTCTCTCTCTCTCCTCTTGTCCGATTCCGAGTCCGAGTCCGAGTCCGAGTGCGGGACCACCTCCTCCTCAGCTGATTAGAACGAAAGACTCAAGGCACAAACTTCGGACCGCTTCGCTGATTATGATGACAAAGACTTTGGCGCTGGCTTTACGGCCAACAAACTACCGCCAACTACCGCCTATGATAATCTTTATGATCTTTATGTTACGGTTTCCAGGCATATGCAAATTTTGACCGAATGCGGAAGACTTTTGTGGTTTTAGTTCTGGGCCGTTTATTGGTTAATTGTTCAGTCAAATGGAGCGGGTGCGCTTGATATTTGAATTGAAAATAATGAAATGGATACCCGATACGATCGGGGAGCCGCAATAACATCATCAACAGCAGTGAGATGCTGCCAATGACCATGTGTTCATCGTAAGCATGTGGTCGACTTTGGCTTTAAGGACAAGTTTCTAACGATTTGGAGGCAACTGCACGCATGGGAAATGTGCAACCAGTTGTGGCAGGCAGTCGGACAACTTGCCATTGAACCACATACCCATAGAGCAAAACTGGAATCTCATATACGTTTCACTCACCCAGACGACGGATCATAGAGGTGACCAGCCGCCAGTAGCCAAAAGCCGCCATCCTGTGAACGAAAGTGAAAATGCTTTCGTTTTCATTTGAGCTCCTCTGGCGGCGGCATTCATTTGACAGCAGCCCAGGGGCTCAGATCTGTTCAGCTCCTCCGTTGGTTCAACCATTAATCAATCTTTTGCGATGAAAATTACACAACTTTTATATATCTTGTGTGTGGTGGTTATCACATCGATCGATGTGATCGATGCCGTGGGCTATATAATACGCTTCGAGACGAAGAAGTCGCGCTGTCTGAATCCTCCCAGGACCGCCCGCAAGGTAGAGTCCGTGATCACGCACTGCCAGGATGAGGTGAAGACAAAACTAGTGAATGGTGGGTCCAGAAATCAAGGAATCCTCTCACACCCTAATGGACTAATTGTCTCCACAGAAGCCTATGAAATACTGAAAGAGCAGGTGTCACAGGATCAGCCACCCATCGATCCCAACGATGATGCCATCGACTTTATGTGGCCCTCTGTTCCCAGCGAATCTTCAGGCATACAACTGGATCATCCACCCACTGGGCCATTAAATGCCAGCCACTACGAGTATATATTGTTCGATGAGCCCGAACCACATCGCCGTATGGCGCGTCTAATGAAGAACATCCGACGCCTGGATGGGGCACGTTCGGACATATATCATCCCACTCTGGTGCCGCTGGAGGACAAGCGTATAGCGGGGGTAAGTGATACTCCCTCTATCACAGAGATCTTCAGGGGCAGCTGGAGAGCCATCTTCAAGTGCTAATGAAATGCAAGCCAACGCTCAATTAAGTTCAATGGCAGCCCAAAGAAAAACAATATGGCCAGAGAATAATCACTACTCCCCTCCCCACCCCCCTTGCCCACTCACAGACCATGTTAAAGTCAGGGTTAATAGACAATTGAAAGAAAAGCGCTAGGCCGCAGTTGCCACTGCATTTTCATTGCATTTTCAGTTCCATTCATAATCACACGCCTCTCAGCCTCAGGTCTCGGATCTCAGGTTTTTCACACTGTAAAGCGCACTTAATACACATTAGCTGCTGGATTTTATGCATCAGCAAATTGAATGGCTGCCATTCGTTTTCATCATCGTTTTCCCCCTATCCCCTTTAGTGTCTGCTGCACTGCGTCTATGCCAAGAACCATGCCATCGATCATATGGGCTGGCCCACACTGGACGGACTGGTGCAATTCTACTCTGAGGGCGTCCACGAGCACGGTTTCTTTATGGCCACCCTGCGCTCGGTGAATCTCTGCCTGCGGGCCATGACCACCAAGTACCGTGTCAATCGCCAGGCGTTGCCGCAGAAAGGTGAAAGCTGCGATCTGGCTTTCGACGTCTTCGACTGCATATCGGACCAAATTACAGGCTATTGCCTTGATCAGTATAGCCGGTATTAGTATTAGCCTGTGTGTGTTTCTGTATATGCATGTGTGTGGCGTCTGTCAATAAAATGTTTAGTGCAAATCAAATTGCAAGTTACGACCATCCCACACCATGGTTGCGCCGTTTTTTTTTACTTGTTTTTTTTTTTAATGAGTGTCTTTTATTTATTATTAGAAATCAGTTGTACCTTAAAAATGGCTATTACTACTTATTTTAAGAGTTTAATAGTTCGATTTATACATACATACATACAAACGTACATTTTAATAAGATGATTTTATTTTTGTATTTTTTAGCAAATTTTTTCTATTTTTAATATTCGAGATTAAAAAATCTGTCATTGTATCGAAACCACTGTGATGGTTTACTTGATTCCCATCTTTAGGAATGTGGAGTTCGTTTTCAAGCATTGAAATCCGAACAAACCAAGGAGCACCTGTCATCGCCCCTAAGGGTTTTCGCTTGCATAATTCTTATGTTGTTGAGATACATATCTTTTGCTGCACATCCCCAGACTTGAATGGTTTGGCAACACAAACAAAAATTTTCTGCGTAGAGAACAACTTTTTAAGCTTACTTTGCCAGTTTGTTTAGTAAGAAAATCGAATTAAGACGAGTATGCAACGTTTCCAAAAGGAAAAATATACGTTACGATAAGATACAGCTTGTATAATATCAGATCAAATCCACCTGAAGTGTGGTTCAAAGGAGGTGGAAGCTCCAATTCGACTTTATTTCTATTTTGCATGCTGAGATTTTACTAAAACTCGTTAGGTAAGGTAAGGTTAACCCGGACGGCCCTCAGCGGGACCGGGATATATTTTTTCTATATTATTCATTTAGATTTGAATGCAATATCCGTTTTTAATCATGATATTTGTTGAACTTTAAAAACAAATTACTAACACAACATATGAAAATTTGCTACACGGTATCTACATGTAAGATATACGCCATTGTGGCTCCACCTGGTTTCCCTTTGATAATCGTATTGTAGGAGAAAATAAATAAAATAGTTATTTCTTTGGATTAAAGTTATTAATCAAATAAAAAGCGGGATACAGAGATGCCTTGAAGAGAAAATAAAATTAGTTGCTTTGAAAAAAAAATGTATTTTGAGCACATATTTGTTGACTCGTTTTGTAAACAACGTTATTTTCTAAACAATCCAATAAGATGGAGTACTTGAAATTAGCATACCTTGTAAAACATTGATTCATCAATCGGATTAAATTATGTGTTCAGTGGTGAGGTTCCTTTCTAGCTAGTAATATTTAACCGAATATCAAAATTGGAAATATGTTTTCCGATCGTGAACAGAGAACGATAACCCATTGTCAACCAGTGGGTATTTTAGTACACTCCACGAAAATGATGAAACTTGAAGAATAATAGCGCAGTTCAGGTGAAAGATATCGCGGTAATTTTTTATTTTTTATTGGAGTGAAAGGACGCGTCTACAAAACACTCCACAAACAGTATTATTTTCCGCGACTCAACTGAATTTTCTCATTTGTTAAAATAAAAGGGGGTTAAGTGGGTTAAGTTGGAGCGAAACGTGCGCACCAGGGTGCCCGCTTACAGTCTATTATATACTTTTTCGGTATATTTTGAAAATGAGGCGGTATATTTCTGAGGGTCAGACGGTATATCTTATCGCGTCACACTGTCGCTCATCCCTATAAAAAAGTTTTGGCTGTAAAAACGTAAATAAGTTTTAATTTATTCCTAATTTAAGGATTTAAAGTGCAAAATAATTCGCAAGTGCAGCGTATAATATTCTGTAGTGTATGTGTCTGTGCCAGTTTTGTGAAAAGTCGTGTGTTTGAGGTGGTTTTCACTTTTTCCCTTGCATTCGCTTTTCGATCAGGTGAAATTCCTGGAATTTGTGTCCAGTGGAGTTCCCATTAAGTGTCAACCGCGTGGTCAACCATCCTGGAGAGTCAGAAAAGTTCCCCGGATTCCATAATGCATTTTGACAGCCTTTTTCATGGCCCTGGCGAAGGACTGTTCTTATATAATACAAGTGCAGGTGGGCGGTGGACCCTCAATATGCGCTTGCGCCTGCTAATCGTATGAAAAGTGAAATTTCCCAACGATTTTTCTGCTGTCTCTCGCTATCGGTGCAGCTTCTGTTGCCGCCGACAAACGGCTACGTCACATGTGATTTTGTAAAATAATTTCGTGTCTGCTGCATCGATGACGCAATAATTGTGCGTTCCGTTCTCATTCCAATTGCCGCATGTGCTTTTTTCTACGCTCGCGTTTTGTGAATCATCAATCAACTCGAAGAAGAAAGCGCGCGACACAGTTAGCTTTTGCTGTGCGTGAGAAGAGGAGGGGGGTCAACATAACAAGTTGTTGCTCTCGTTTTTGTTCTTGCTTGCTCTATGACTCTCAAACCTATGATAAGAACGGTATGATAGTCTCAGATCAGCGCATACTTGCAGTTCTGCCTCTCTTTCTTGTCCAGCCTGTTTCAGCATTTGAGCTTTACGCTTGCTGACTCTCTCTCTTCCTCCCTCTCTTGCTCAGTGTGTTCTCAATCACTGAAGCAACTGTTAGGAATATAGTGAGAGCTTCCTTTGGCCTTCCACTTCTTCTTCTTCTACTATGGCCAGCTGTGCGTCGGAGGGGGCTCGTCTAGTTAGACCCCTCAATGAAATGCAGTTGCAGGGTGGTTTCTGTCCCCGCTAAGTGGAGACTCTCGCCTTATCGATTGCGTTCCTGAAATTCCGCACCTTTGAAGCCCATTTGAATTGATAAACCAATGCCGATAAACCAAGCGCGTGCATGAACTTGAAAATGTTATTGATTAGTCGGGGAGGAGGTAATCGATACACTTTTTATTATTAACCAGGAGAATGTACATGTTTTTGTATATCTTCCCCTCCAATATTGCCTGTGTGGGCGGCTCTGTCGAAAAGGCGGCCGGCTGACGAACGGGCGGACTTTTGTTTGTTGTAAACAAAATTCTGCCTATAAATAGGGAAATAGGCCAGAGGAGATACAGGGGAATATACCAGAAGAAAGATGAAGACGAACGAACCAT
Source organism: Drosophila lowei (assembly GCA_008121275.1). NCBI lineage: Eukaryota > Metazoa > Arthropoda > Insecta > Diptera > Drosophilidae > Drosophila > Drosophila lowei. Next base: position 21,357,638 of record CM017781.1, on the reverse strand, counting down.
GAGATAAGTTAAGGAAGTTGTGTATGCGATACCTGGACTGTTATCAGCTGACTGGCCATACCCCCCTTTCCTTAGGCTACACCCACACACACAGATGCATAGTTTTACAGTGTCATGTGCCCGTTTTTTTCTGTTTTCATTTGTGTGTGTTTTTATCACACGCTCTGTTTTCCTTTCCTTCCGTTCGCTTTGGACGAAAGAAAAAGCAAAACGAGAGGAGGCAGCCGACAAATTCGATTTCTAAAATGTATCTCCCTCTCGGTGGGCCCCGACTGTTCGCAGTCGACGCGCAGCACTCAACACGAACAAACGTATCTGTCAGATACGCCGTGACGAGTATATATATTCGGTTGGTTTTTTTGGGAGCAATCCATGCGTACAGTATTTCATGAGTACAAGGCAGTGTATAATTAGTCGGACGAAAGTAATATTTAAATGAATTATCCGCGAGCCAATACGCCGTCGAGTCACGCTCCAAATGGGGCGGATGGGGGGCGGTGGCAAGTGCAACCTCATCGCTCTCGCTGGCAGTGGAGAGTGTTATCTCACACCAATTAGCATCGGATCGGGAGGCATCATCTTCTGGGCACCGCATAATATTCATCTATATTTCTGCTCTCACGCGATTATTTTTGTTTGCCTTTTTTCTGCGTTTTTTTCACTTATGTAATAATGTTTTCGTAACCAAAGCGGCGACGCCAGCAGCGAGCGGCGACGTCAACGCTCATTTCTGAGCAGAATATAATTGCAAGAAACAAAACAGTTTGTGAAAAATGCCACCACAAAACAAGCAAGTAGATAAATAACGGCACTTAAGGAACGTGCAAAAAAGCGACTAAAATTGAATTCTCTGTGTGTCTGTGCACAAACACAGATGTTATCTATATGTGCATACATATATTCGTGTTTGTCAGATCTGTTTTGTAATCGAAACGAAACGAATCGAACCGAACCGAATCGAACCGAAGTGCCCTTGCCTGCACTTTCAAATATTTCACATTGACCACCGCTTGAAACCGGTTTAACCGATCACTCCAATCGTTTTGTAATCTCTCCTCCAGGCGCCATTGTCAAATTTGTCTGTCGAGGCAGGAGACGAGACCCTCCTCCTTGTATGATAAGAGCATGTGACCCGGGCGCCGGGCCCCGAGCCCCGGGCCACGCCTTTCTTCCTATTCGAATTCTGATTTCCATTTCCCATTTTGTATGGATTTGTTTTCGCATAAAGCAGCTGATTAGACCTCAAATATTCAATTACGACATACACGCACGCGCTGTCTTATCAAAATTTCATTAATAATATGACAATAGTTCGGGGGTCCGCGGCAACATCCACCGTTCGCTGATAGTACTATCTGCGTGGCCTGATCTGGATCCAGAAAGAGTCTACTGCATATAAATATGGTGGTATTAAGTTACTCTTCTATTTGGCCATACGTTTAGTCATTATTCGCAAGTACTATATTTATTATGCCTCACGGCCGACCTCGGGACATTCACATTTGACGTTATCTTTCTCTACCTTTCCCGTTGCCTTGCCCCTTGCCCGTTGTCCGTAAACCCGTTTCCCAAAAAAGCAGGTGAATGCTCACGATGAGCAAACAAACGTTCATTTTATTTAACAGGCAAATATTCCGAAAGACTGATTAAGTTGCAAACGAAATAAAACTGCGCAAAAAGCGGCCGCTACATTCTCTCTCCTCTGAGAAGTATATAAGCCCATTTAACCATTTCACCATTCCCCATTTCGCATTCCCGTTCCCTATACAGAAAAGGGGCAAAGTATCTTTCTTTATTGCTTAGTATTTCTTGGCTGGTTATCAAAAAGACGAAGGCCCACCCCAAAAAAAGGCAGCCCACGCCTGAGTTTGACGTCATAGTCCGAGAAACAGCAGAGTCAGCCGCTGGCCAGCGATCGTTGTCAGCTTGTCAGCGTCACGTGTGAGCTGGCCGAGTTTCCATTACCATTCCATAGCTATATATTTGAGGGCTATGGGGTCTACGAGTAGTCTAGCCGCAGAACCAGACTCATATGTAAATTTCCCCAGTGCTCTCGTGTGCTGCTCCACAACTTGTTTTGTGCGTGAAATTCATAAGAGACCGACAAGCCGACAAGTCGCTGGGCTAGCAACAAGTATTCATTGGCTTTTTATCGTTGGATCGGCTGTGTGACACAGTTCAACATGACCATGACGTACTCGTACAAAAACTACTCTTCGGGGCAACCTAACCTTATCTTATCAGACTTACAGCAGCCAGACAGAGGCTGGTTGCTGATACGGGGGTGGGCTGCTTCTACGTGCCTTGTTTGTCAACAAATAAAGGCAACAAAGCAATCGGTTAATCAGTTTGGAAATATCTGTATCTGTATAATAATTATTCCCTCCTATTCCCCTCCATTTTCAGTTATATTTTGTAAAGCTACAAAATGCATAGAGCCCACACAGCCTTCAGTCTGGCTTTGTCGCCAATGGCGCACAAGAACTTGGCCACATGGCTGTTCAAGAGCGGCACCAGCCAAGAGGTAAGCTCTAGTGGATATCCAAGAATCCAAATCGAAGTCCAAGTACTAATATTCCATTGCTTACAGATGGCCAAGGCGGCAGCAGCCGCTGTGCGTACCTACAACTCGGCTGCAGCCGAGCCCTTTGCCAATGGCAGCACGGCCACCTATGTGGAGGAGATGTACAACGCCTGGCTGCGTGACCCCGCCTCTGTGCATACAGTAAGTGATTGATAGAACCCTCGGACAGCACCTCATGGATTCTCATGGATATCTCTTTGATTTCGCAGTCCTGGGATGCCTACTTCCGCAGCAACACGTACACCAGCCCACCCAATCTGGCGCCCGTGCAGGCCAACACCTTGCCTTTGACGGCCTTCAATCTGGGTGGCGGTGCCGTGGCCGGAGCTGCCCCCGACTCCAAGACCATCGACGACCATCTGGCCGTGCAGGCCATCATCAGGAGCTATCAGGTACGTCGGATCGTGCTGACCTTCGTCGATCCACCTCACAGTTGAGATTGCAGCAGCAGCCAAAGCGCAACCGCTAGAGGCACAGTGAAACGTATTCGCTGGCGTCGCTTTTTGTTTCGTTTTAGGTTCCGTTGAATGTTTATGTTTATGGATTATTAGAGAGTTGCCTCAACCACCACCCACACCCACCCTCTGTTATGTGTGTTCATTTTGTGCATATCTATCCCCCAGACTCCAGAATCCAAAGTCCAGATCATTCCGAATATCCAGTACACAAAGTAGCAGCATCTAGCTTAGCGACCCCCCACCACCACCACCCCACAATCCACAAAACCATCCATGCGATATTGATTTTTGATTTAGCTGGTAGTTTTTAAGATGTGTTATATGTGGGGATATAATATACATGTGTACATCGCACATACATTCCATAAAGTATTGTATTCCATTGGGGAGCACATGTTCACGAGTAGTTTTGGCCTTTCTGTTCCCATCATTTCCATTGAGTTATTGTATCTTTGGGCTCTCATTCCAGTAGTTTTCGTTTAGGTCTAGGTTTTAACATTTTCATTAACATTGATCATAATTATGTTTAGTTTTTAGTAAATGGTGGGGTTATACGGATACGGTGGTTAATTTGAGAAGAAGAGCTAAGAACACTGAATGCCAGAGAGAAAAAGTTATGATCGTTTTAGTTTGATCCCTCTGTTGATTTGTAGATGATTTTGTATAGTATCTGGACACACGATAACCTACTGCTCCTCCTTTATACACCATCATATAATCAATCAATCAATCTATATCTATGATATGTACGCACCATATATAGTCACGTGGTCATTTGGCATCTGAAGTGGATCCGCTTGGAATCTTAACGCGCGAAAAAACCGTTTGCAAGGATGGTCTAGCACGTCGTGCTAACGAAGATGTGCTACGGCAGCACTCTGGGTTTTTGTTTGGTAAATTCTCTTTTACAAAACTCTACCTCTCTCCCTCATCTAACCCCCAAAGTTGCACTATACCCAACCGCACCCACTATCGAAAAACCCCATCCACAGTTCATCCACACTTAAACCACAAACACCTCTAAAAAAACAAAACATATCTTTGAAAAGTGCTTTTCAATTAACATTTAACTCAAGAGAATGTTAAGTGAAATTCGGAGTTGATGAAAGCAGGGAATCCAATCCAATCCAATCCTATTAGGGAATAAGAACTACATATGTTTGTAGTACATATATGTAGATCCATTTCCACTATTATACTAGGCTATAAGTTAGCAGCAAACAAAAGCTTTGCGTTTAGTTCTGGTTTAAGTGGTATCAGTACCGTACCTAATAAGTGTAAGTAATATATCCTTTGGTGTATGGCTTTCTCTCACAGTACAAAAGTTACTCTATCTTTTCGCTCTCTCACCCTTTCCACGCCAAGTCACGCCACGCCACGCCACGTCTCTCTCTCTCTCTCTCTCTGTCTTTCTCTGTTCTTTTTGTGCACCCTGTTGTTCGCTGCGTTCCGTTTCGTTCCGTTCCGTTCCTGTTGAATTGATTAACAAATCCCTCTCCAACCTCCGATCCAAGACGATCCATACCCATACCCACACCCACACCCCGCCCGCAATCCATAGCCACAGCCCCATTGTTCCGTCCAAACTAATGGAACCTACCGGATGAAGGTCTCTTGTGGGCAGCTTTTAGTGTCTCGCTTTAATTTGTGTTTGTTTGTTTGTTTGTTTTTTGTTTAGTTTATAAATACGATACGTACTCTTTGCCAGTCTACAAATTATAATTGATTTATATTTTCTTTTTCCATTTATTTTTATATATATAACCCAAACGCTTCCTAACCGCTAAATGTATCAAAAATCGAACCAAACCGAAAACTAAAACAAAACTGCAATCAAAACTCAAAAACCCAAAAAAAAAAAAAACAATTGCAAAAACAAAAACAAAACGTTAAAACAAAAAATTCCAAATTCTCTCTCTCTCTTTCTGTATCAATTATCGATGTGTGTGTATTGTGTGTGGAAAATCTAAACCAAATCGAAAACGAAAACATTGTTAATACTACCAAAAAAAAAACCCCACCAACTCACACACACACACACACAACCACAACCAAACCCAACCAACAATACTCACACACGTTAGATCCGAGGACATAATATTGCTCACCTCGATCCACTTGAAATTAATTCACCAGAATTGCCTGGCAACTCCTCGACGAAATCCATTTACGCTAATTTCAGTTTCGGTAAGTAAACGTCCTCCTCCTTCCCCCCACTCCCTCCCCCTATCGAGCTTGTGGCCAGACATCCACTCCCTGAAACCCCATTTTCAGTTCCCGTTTTTAAACTCTATTTTGTGTTGTAAATACCCCCAATGTCCAGTGTCCTGTGTCCTGTGTCCTGTATGTTTAGTCCTTAAGTCCTGCCACAAAAAATACCATATGCAATTACGAGTACCACTGTACGTTGTGACGTAGTGACGTTTTCTATCTTTCTCACGCATACACGATATACTCCTCCTTGACATCAAAATCGACCTCACCTCTAAACAAAAAATGTACCAAAAACGATATATAGAACCAAGTAAATATGCGCCTATATATTACTACTATTCTACTATATAATATATACATATATATTGCCAAAACATTTGTGTTACATTTCTATTGTTACTTTTATATGTAATTTGTTGTTGCTTGACTGTCGTGACAAAAAGTTACAAAAATATATACATACCTACATAGTCCTCTCTACCTACTTATAAGAATGTCACGTATAGATCATAGATTGCATGCTAATTTTGTTGATTGAAAGTTGATTGAAGTGAAGTGAAGCCAAGCCAAAGGGGGGAAAAAGGCATCGATTGATATTAGTCTGATTGTCGGAGGGCCGGGGGATTATTAACCAATTAAATTGAAAATTTTCCAATGCATGTCGTCTCTCCAGCTATTATCGGATAAATGAGAACCAGTTGAGAGATTCCATGTTGGAGCATGTTGATGAGCATCTATCTATCTGTCTGTACCCGCCGCCCTATATACACCCCCACTACAATATATATTGTACATACATACTTTATCTAGAAGCAACAAATCATTACACTCCGAATTTCAACCCAAAACATTTGCCGCCTACAAATTACTAACCCCCCAATGAACAACAAACAAAAAAGTCAGACACCACACCACTCTCCTCGCATCCACAACGAGCACTTTACTAATATATGAATACCCAATCCCCACCCAAAAAATACAGGCGAACAGGATATGGAGCGTCAGTTCAAGCTGCCCAGCACCACCTTCATTGGTGGCGATGAGGCCTCGCTGCCACTCAAGTAAGTACAAGTCATCTCCCAAGAGAAGGAATCCCTTAGTAAAACTGCAACTCCTGTCCTTTGTCCCTTAGGGAAATCCTGAACCGCCTGGAGAATGTCTACTGCAACAAGATCGGTGTGGAGTTTATGTTCATCAACTCTTTGGAGCAGTGCAACTGGATCCGCAAGCACTTTGAGACTCCCGGTGTGCTCAACTTCTCGCCCGAGGAGAAGCGCCTGATCCTGGCCCGTTTGACCCGCGCCACTGGCTTCGAGGCCTTCCTGGCCAAGAAGTACTCGTCGGAGAAGCGTTTCGGCCTGGAGGGTTGCGAGATCATGATCCCAGCCCTCAAGGAGATCATCGATGTGTCCACAGAGCTCGGAGTGGAGTCCGTTATTATGGGCATGCCCCATCGTGGACGCCTCAACACCTTGGCCAACGTGTGCCGCAAGCCGCTGAACCAGATCTTCACGCAGTTTGCTGGCCTGGAGGCTGCCGATGATGTGAGTAGATGGGGAGGAATCTTCTGCAGAACAGAATCTGATGTAAAGCGTTCTTTCTTCGCTAGGGCTCTGGCGATGTCAAGTACCATTTGGGCACCTACATTGAGCGTCTGAATCGCGTGACGAACAAGAACATCCGCCTGGCCGTGGTGGCCAATCCCTCTCATCTGGAGGCTGTCGATCCCGTGGTTCAGGGCAAGACCCGTGCCGAGCAGTTCTACCGCGGCGACCAGGAGGGCAAGAAGGTCATGTCCATTCTGATCCACGGCGATGCCGCCTTCTGCGGCCAGGGTGTCGTCTACGAGACGATGCACTTGTCGGACCTGCCCGACTACACCACCCACGGCACCATCCACGTGGTGGCCAACAACCAGATCGGCTTCACCACCGATCCCCGCTTCTCCCGCTCTTCTCCCTACTGCACGGACGTGGCACGCGTGGTCAATGCCCCCATTTTCCACGTCAACGCCGACGACCCAGAGGCCGTGATGCATGTGTGCAAGGTCGCCGCCGAGTGGCGTGCCACTTTCCACAAGGACTGTGTCATCGATCTGGTCGGCTACCGTCGCAACGGACACAACGAGATCGACGAGCCGATGTTCACGCAGCCCCTCATGTACCAGAAGATCAGGAAGCACAAGAACTGCTTGGATCTGTACGCGGACAAGCTGATCGCCGAGGGCACCGTCACCGGCGAGGAGGTCAAGTCGGTGGCCGCCAAGTACGAGAACATCTGCGAGGAGGCCTTCGCCCTGGCCAAGACCGAGACCCATGTCAAGTACAAGGACTGGCTGGACTCGCCCTGGTCTGGCTTCTTCGAGGGCAAGGACCCCCTGAAGGTGGCCCCCACCGGCGTCAAGGAGGAGACTCTGATCCACATTGGCAACCGTTTCTCCATGCCACCACCCAATGCCGCTGAATTCGTGATCCACAAGTGAGTTCCGCCTCAGGACTGTTCGATTTATTATCGAGACTTATGTGTGTCCTTCTTCCTGTCTAGGGGTCTGATGCGTGTGTTGGCCGCCCGCAAGAACATGGTCGATGAGAAGATTGCCGATTGGGCGCTGGGCGAGGCCATGGCCTTCGGCTCGCTGCTGAAGGAGGGCATCCACGTGCGTCTGTCCGGACAGGATGTGGAGCGTGGCACCTTCTCGCACCGTCACCACGTGCTGCACCACCAGCTGGTGGACAAGGCCACCTACAACTCGCTGCAGCATATGTACCCCGACCAGGCGCCCTACTCCGTCTCCAACAGCTCGCTGTCGGAGTACGCGGTTCTGGGCTTCGAGCACGGCTACTCGATGACCAATCCCAACGCCCTGGTGCTGTGGGAGGCCCAGTTCGGAGATTTCAGCAACACGGCCCAGTCGATCATCGATCAGTTCATCTCCAGCGGACAGTCGAAGTGGGTGCGCCAGTCGGGCCTGGTGATGCTGCTGCCCCACGGCATGGAGGGCATGGGCCCTGAGCACTCCTCGTGCCGCGTGGAGCGATTCCTGCAGATGAGCTCCGACGATCCCGACTACTTCCCCCCCGAGTCGGATGAGTTCGCTGTCCGCCAGTTGCACGACATCAACTGGATCGTGGCCAACTGCACGACGCCCGCGAACTACTACCACATCTTGCGTCGCCAGATCGCTCTGCCCTTCCGCAAGCCCCTGATCCTGTGCACGCCCAAGTCGCTGCTGCGTCACCCGGAGGCCAAGAGCCCCTTCAGCGAGATGAGCGAGGGCAGCGAATTCCAGCGTATCATCCCCGACAATGGACCGGCTGGCCAGAATCCAGCCAACGTCAAGAAGGTCGTCTTCTGCTCGGGTCGCGTCTACTACGATCTGACCAAAATGCGTACCGAGAAGCAGCTGGAGAGCGACGTTGCCATTCTGCGCGTGGAGCAGGTGAGTCTTTGTCCCAGTTTGTCTCTGTGAGCATTGCTAAATCCCCTCTTCTCCACTATTCTCCGTATAGGTCTCGCCCTTCCCCTTCGATCTGGTCAAGGAGCAGGCCAATCTGTACAAGAACGCCGAGCTGGTCTGGACCCAGGAGGAGCACAAGAACCAGGGAAGCTGGACCTACGTCCAGCCCCGTTTCCTCACCGCCCTCAACCACAGTCGCGATGTCAGGTAGGTGCCACGGGGCCAGGGCTAAACTTTAAGCAAAGACACACGATCCGACCCACACCTGAAGCCCGACCCAGCCCCATCGCTCTCTTGGGTAGACTCTCTCTCTCTCTCTCTGTCTCTGTTTCTCTCTCTTGTTTTTTTTTCTCCGTTTCTCTGTTATCAACTTAGAGTGCACCTCTCTCTCTCTCTCGCTCATAGTGCACTCTACTCGATTAAGATTCTTTGATTCTCTTATCTTACTATCCTTTTGCTATTGTTTCACTATTTTTGCATTAACCGATCATTTGATTTGACTTTCTTCTCCTCACTTTCACTTTCACACTCACTCTCATGGCTGTCACCATCACTCCTCGCAATGCCTTTAGCTGTTATTCATTTTGATTTACTTCGATTCTATCCTCTTTCAACCGTTTCCCAAGCTAAGACTTCTCTCTCTCTTTCTCTATATATCTCTCTCTCTCTCTTAGTAGCTAGTCTTAGACTTCTTAGAAGTAAAACAAAAAAAAAAGCAGAATATTCCACACAAAACCCACTCCACACTCCAACACATATTCAACAGAAAACCGCTTCAAAGTTCTTGTTTCTTTTCGTTTGGATGAGCGCATGTCCACCACCGAAAACCACTCCAAGAATTGAACATTTTTCACCTCGTGATTGCAAAATTGTATGCCGAAAAATTAGTCACCCAGCGAATCTCATCAGATAATTGGCTCTACTTCACTGCATACTCTACCGTATATCGTATCAGAGACTATACAAATATCAATGTATTTTATTCCATTGAAGGCTCTTCAATCTATTGATATTTCTATGGTCCTTTTGTTTTTTTGGATCTATATCATTCCTTTTTCCATCCTTACTTTGCATGGCTTCTTATATATGATTTTCTCGTTTAATTCTAATTCTGATTCTATCGTTAAGTTCTCCTTCTTTACTAATCGAAATTTGTGAGAAAGAAGAGAAAACCGAAAACCAAAAACCAAAAACCCAAGGAACTTTTGTTATTTTGTTTTGAAACCCTATCCATCCCTATATCCATATCCGTTGTGTAAAGACTTCGTATGTCCCTATTCTAATTGGCAAAAAAAAAACACACACAAACCACCCGTAAAACCCACCGAAAAACCCAAGAAAATCCACCGAAAAATATCCAAAAAGTAAAATCGAAACGAAACCAAACCAAACCAAAAACATATCCTCTCTCTCTCTTTGTCTCTCTCTCTCTCTCTCTCTTTCTCTCTCTCTCTGTGTATGTGTTATTGTTGCAGCCAAAGCGATGATCCAATGTCCTCCAATACAACAACCAATACTACCACTACTACTACTGATCATACTAATCATGTATCCGCATCCTCCGAATCCGAATCGAAACCCTGGCTAAGCCGCATGTTCGCCTCGAATAAGAGTGACGGTTCGACGGACGGTGGCTCGGCCACCGCCACTGCCGACTTCAATGCCGCCAAGCATTTTGACCTAAAGAATGTACGACACGATTTCAATAGGCCCGAGGGCAATGCGGCCGCCCCTGGTGCGCGCATCTCGAAAACCGGACGCAAAATTAGGTGAGAGGGCGCAACCAGCTGTGGCTGTGCAACTGCCAGCAGCTACCGTTTATACAAAAATAGCCAGCAAGCAAGCAAAGTACTCGATACGCGTGAAACAATTAAACTAAACTATCTATCAATTAACTATCTAATCAAATCTATCTATCTGCAAATAATAACTCTACTCCTCCTCTACTCCGACAACCAGAGCTACTGCTCAGAGTACTCAACCCAAAATTAATACTCTCTGCTCCCTCTCTGTCTCTCAGTTTTGTTTAACTCCTCATTTGTCTTTTGTTCCGCCCATGTTTCTGTTTCTGTTTCCGTTTCCGTTTTTCGTTTCCACCCAAACGATTGTTTCTCCCGTTTTCCCCTTTTTGATTTCCGTTTCCCCAAAGCGCTGTTCGGCATGCATGTTTTTGTTCCCTGGGCCAAATACTTCCACCCCACAACAAAACCAACGCACACTAATACTTAATACCTCAACTTTACTTAGCTTATAATCCTTCTAGTTCTATTTCTAACTCTAACTCTAATTCCAATTTCTGTTTCTGTTTGGAGCACGCGCGTTTTGTCGAAAGTTTTGCATTTGTTCTTTGACATGTTTCTGTGTTTTTTTTTTTTTTTTTGTTTCTTGGCCCCCGCTAAAAGGGATAATCCTTGACATAGTCTAACCCAGATCGTTCCATCATCTGTAACCTGAAAAGTGTGTACTTTTGTCCAACATGATGTCCATATATACATATATACGACAACCCTACCCACACACCCTACACACACACAGACACACTAGAGATATAGTGAAGCTAGTGTATTGTGTCATCTTGATCGAAGACCCGAAACAATTTTCAATGGAACTAGAATGTTTCTGCAATGCTTAGGTGATCCAACGATTGGGGGTTATCTAGAATTTCCCTCAGGCATATAGCCAGCCTCCTTCTCCTTCTCCTGGGAGTCCATTTCAATGTTTTGGGTTCCAGCTGCACCCTCGAACGTGTTCTACTCTCTATTATCATTTCTAATATATTGTATACCTAATACTTTGCGCCTGCTTTAACCCTTTCATTTCATTGAGCATATACCCCCATAACTGTGTGCTAAAACTCAATCTAAGAACTACATAGAATATTTTTTAGTGCACGTTTCCTAACCGAATCAAGAGCCGAATGTTATGTGAACTCACCCTCGAAATCTGCCAGAACTATGTCCATATCTAATCCGTATATCCTTCAATCTCCACAGCTATACCGGACGCGCTGCAAGCGCTTCGACCGCCACTGGATCCAAGGCTCAGCATATCCGCGAGCTGAATGCTCTGCTCAACGATGCGATTTCAGTCTAAGGAGGGGTGGTCATAGATGGATGGATGGATGGAGGAAGATGTTTCGGATGTTGTGGGGAGATGAATACTAATTACGATTATTTTTTTGTATGGAAACGTATGCAGACTCTTTGATATGATGATTTTTTTGCTGACGAATTGTTAAATGCATTGTGTGAAAGTAATGAAATGTTAAAATTAGTTTAGTGAAATTACAAGAGCAACAAGCAACAACCGACTCACAGTAGTAGATCTTTAATGCAAACTAAAGAGCCGAGTAAATCTAGTGAATATATAGCACCCATCCACATACGCATCCCCCAATAAAAGAGGGACGGGACGATGTGATGGTGGGAATAGACCGACCGACCGACCGCAGAGATCACAATATATTTTCAAAATGAATAAAACCAAAAACTATACAATACCAAGATGTTGCATGAGCGACCAAAAAGCTGTTCTATGGCGGGTCCTAACATTAGGACCCAAAAGGCACGAGGGAGCGCGCGGGGTTTCAATTCCCTTTTCGCCTGTACTTCGTCTCTACCGCGACCCCGCTGCCCATCGGTTTCGTCTGTTCGGCAATGCCTTCACCAGCAACGAAATAATTCTGGACTCTCGAGCCTCAGCACCGTCGAAGCGGTGGTCGCGGATCGCCGATGTCTTTGGAGCGGCACAGTGGGACCTTTGGCCGTCTCAGCTTGCTAAATTAGTTAGTGAATATGAGTTCAATAAATATTTGCACACTGAAAAAATGTTAAACTTTGAGTGCTTATATCTCCTAAACTAAAACTATCTTGAAAATTCGATTGGAAAATTCTCTATTAGATGCGTACATTAAATTTATCTAAAGCACTCATACAATTTGTTGACTATTTCGGCTGAGTCCCCACTGTGCCGCGCCAAAGACATCAGCGACCACGCTGCCCTACGACGCTGACCGAGGCATTGACGAAGCCGAGTAGCATTTCGGAGGCGAAGGTAGCGTAAAAGAGAATTGAAGTACTAGCCCCGCGCGCCCGTACCATAAAGCGTCAAACGAAAATTGAAAAAGCATTTGTTCCTCATGCAACATCTTGGTATTGTATAGTCTTTGATAAAACCCTTGCTAATCCTTATTTCTTACTCCTATGTTTAATATTTATTTTATTGTATTATATATAATTAAACTATCTCAAGAACCGAGCAACATCGATCGCGGTGCAAGAAATCATTTTACTTTTTTTTTCTTCGTTATTTTGTTTGCCTAAGTAACACACAAATTTGTTTAAATAAATAAACCACCATTATAATACCTTAAAATACAATGATAAGCCAACAGAGCTGTGCTTTAAGGGTAGTAAGGCTGGAGTCGCTGGCACTATCAGGGATACACCGAGTCGAGATTGCGAACTTAAAAGTTCTTAGCCATTTGTATCTAGAATTAAACAAAGTAAAACAAAAACCCTTTTTGAAGCGCATCCGAATGCCGCTGTTATACATTATTTTTGCCTTGATCGTGAATCTGTTTTGAACTTGAATTATAAAATATATACCTAATATGTATATGTAGATCGTGTCCGATCAGGACCTGTTATACAAAACAATCTCTCCTTAATGGAACATGGTAACACGATAATGCACTTTTTCTCGCACCAATATAAGATATTGAACCGTAGAGTGATACAAAAGCTAAGGGAATACTTTTCCAAGAAAAACCAAAATAAGAAAACTATTTTACACGAGAGATGGAGAGGGGAGAATACTAAAATATATATTACGAGAGAGTATGTGTGTGTCGAGAACTTTACCTTACCCCACTCTACCCTACTCTACGATATTTTAATGTTTCTAACAAACGATATTTAGATCACAACTTTGCACCAAGTAAGTTAGTAGCTTGTTTAAATCAAATATTAACAGATGCAAACAGCAAGAAAGTGCTAAGGAAATGTAAAAACTGACGGGGGACTAACAATACATATGTAGGTACATATATGTATGTATATGTATGTATGATTGAAATATACAATTTACTATTAAAAGCATGATACATCCAACATCTGTTTCTTCTTACTCTATCCAACAAACTGTTGAGAAAATCTTCTAATAGATCTCTTGATAATGAAGAGAGTCTTCTCTTGGTCTCAGAAACCCGTTCCGCAAATTGTCTTTTTCTGTTTTGGAAACCACTCGAGGCTCTGCCTAGATTTTCAACAGGAAGTTGGCAGACTCTGACTCTGACTCTGTCCAGCCGATGAGCATTTTCCATTTTCTCTGCCTAGCCATTCGCCGCCAATTCTAGGCGCACTTTCACATGACTCTGCCGCCGCCGCCGCCGCAGCCGGCGTCGAGCTCTGGTCTTCCTGTCTGACAACTCGGACAGCCCCAATTGGGCAAGAAAAATGCTCACTTTTGGTTAATTTCCACACAGCTGGTTGCCCGTGCAAAAAAGCCATTTCATTGAACATCTTCGACTCGTCATTCTGCTTCACTTTTTCGCTTACTTTCTAATGTGGACAGTTTCGGTTTTGAGTCTCCCCGCAGGCCATCTCAAAGTGGAGAATGTGTCTCTCTCGGGGCTTGGGCTCGGACTCTTGTTCCAGGTAATGGAGTATATCAGCAACAGCCCCAACGTGACTGGAATTCTTGATTTTTATTTGTGGACTCAAATATTTTATCGTCTTTTCCGCATGCTCTGGCAAAAAAAAAAACACTGAACGCTGTAAACAGAGATCTGGCAGAGCTATGAACTGTGAAAGATGCGTGGATACTGGGGATCTTCATCATATATGTTTTTCTGTTTTCCTATAACTATCACATTTGTTTCTACATATATTCGGAACATGAAAGATGGTTTTGTTCATACCAAATCGGGCTGATCTACGAGTAGTTTTAGTCAGATCCTTGATTCCCGATGATGTACAAAAAAGCTCTACTCTAACTGGTGCATACCTTCATTCGAACACCGTATACCCCTCAAGTCCATACAGTACCAGGTATACTCGTAAAAACAATAAACCGCAGCCAAAACAATAAAAAAAGAAGAAGTTTCACGCGAAAAGTAAACGAAAAGTGGAATTGGGACAGCTGTCGTTTACCTCTCTGGGAATTAGTATGTTCTCCCTACGTAGATTTGTTTTGTTGTTTTGTTGAGTGCCTGAAAGCTTTCCGATCTCCGAGTGGTGGCGGTGGTGGTGGTGTTGTACCATGACCCCCCGGCACTCGGCCGAAGCTCCCGAACTTCGGGCGGGCGGGCTTCACATCGATAGCAAAGTGCTATTGTTGCGGCCTGCCTCCGAGCTCCGAGCTTTGCTTCGTCTCGGTCGGGTATCGGTATCAGTCTTCCAGTGACCGGCGAACGCGACCGAACGAACGTGATCGTCCAGAAAGGCAGCTCCATTAACGCGTATCGCATATTTCGCACTTAATTGTGATCGAAATCGATTGGCGTTGTGCAACGTTTGTGATTGTTTGATTGATCGCTGCAACTGCTGCTGGCAGTCATCAAGTGACAGTGCTGTGTGTGTGTGTGCTTTGTGGAAAGTAAAAGTAGAAGATGTGGCAAGTGTCGGGGCTGCTGCTGCTTCTGCCGCTCTGACGGCGCCCCGGGAAAGTGCACAAAAGATTGGCCAGTGACAGTGGGCCCTGGCCATAGCCATAGCATGGCTAAAATGATAATTCTGCTTGGCTGATTTGTATATGAAAGCGTTCAAAAGATAATACTTGGCCATTAGTAGTTATATAAGAAGTGAATCGCCTCGCGGCTGATTAGCATAGATACAAAGAGAGCGAAACATTGGATACTGATTGACTTAAAGCTGCACAAAATTCGCATTTGGGATTTGGAATATGTAATTGCAATCACACTGGGGATTATTCATACTCGCAGATAAACGGCAAGAACGGCCTCCAAAATGTAAGTAATAATAGCAGGAGAAGGAGTTCGATAATAAAGACTGATAAGGGAAATTAAAACTGCAATTCGATAGCGTAGTGGGAAGGAAGTAATGAAAACAATGCTGGGGCATTGATAAAGGCGAGCACTTGTGCTTGTAGAGAAATAAATGCACACAACAAGTGTGATTAAGTGGAAGGTCCACTTCAATTTATCGTACAGAATATCCGCTCCGGGGAGTTACCACTTTATGCACACATACATTTTGAAATTCAACTTGGGTTTGCTTTTGCACTGCTTTTTTTTATAGCACTTCTCGATCTTGTTGTTTCTGGTGTTTTCCAACGCCCTTCTTTGCCAATTTACGGCTCTTCGCCTGCTTCCGTGCAATTAGAAAGCTGCCAAAAGCAAATAAAGGTCGGGCTCTGGCTCTGGCTATGGCTATGGGCATTACGAAAGTGAAAGACCCTCGTGATGTATGAATCCCCGTTCTATGGCTGGGGATTTCTTAACAACATGAGGCTTGTTTGTACGGCTTAAAGCCAAGCCTTTGCTTGCTTTGGATTGCTGGAACGGCTGCCAGTTTCAGTTTCAGTTTAAGTTTTAGTTGCAATTCCAACAATTTCTTCCGGCCTCATTAAAGGCAAATACAAGTTTACAAAAAGCAAACATATGTCCCCACGATTACGATTACAATTATGTCGCTGGCTGTCTGTCTGTTTGTCTGTCACAGTGCAATTCTGTAATGCGACAATACGACGCGTGTGTGTATTATGGAGAGGCTTCCGTTTCAGCAAAGAAGAAATCACCATAATAACTCTTTTAGTTATGCGGTGCGCAAATTATGGCCCGGAGAGGGAGAGGTTGAGCGAGAGCGAGAGCGAGAGCAGCCGTAAACACTGACCACTTTCCATTTTCATTCACATGATCTCACAGATCTCTGCGGATTGAGAGGGAGATCTCCCCAGCAACGACCAGGTTGCTCAGCCTCTTTGCATAACAATTGTCTGGTGCCCCCCAAAGTACTGGCCATATAATTTGTGGACCCGAACCCACGCCCACAGCACCACAAAATTAGTCGGTGGTCTGCGTGGGGGCTGTAATTGTAATTGTAAATTTTGTATCTCATAGATACACATAATTATAATTTGTAGGTGCAGCAGTCGCACAGTCGTTGACAGAACAGATAGACAGATAGACAGCATCGACTGGAATTGGCTATCTCCATTCAACGGAGGGGGACTTTTTCCATTAACATTCCACTGGCTCCATGACTCATGCCACATGCCCCAGAGGAGGAGGAGATAATGTTCGACTCTGCTGGACTGATGCTGGTCAAAGAAACCTGTAAGCCAGTGCTGACGGCATGCAGAAAAAGGTGGCTGCTGCGCCGCTTACTCACGTGGCCAGAGATCCAGATTACCCTCTTGGCCAAATTGCCTGGCGAATGCATTCGTTTCGTCGTGCCAGCCATTGAACTTTGAGTCTCTCTCTCGTTCTCTCTGTGCCTCCACTCATCAGCATTTTTGCACAACAATTTAAACAGAGAAGTAAAACACGTCATCGTCACGGCTCAAATAGCTGGTGACATTTTCAATGTGAAAACTGCAGCGTAAATTATTATGTTGCATTGAATCGATCGGATATGATCTGATCAGGTTGATTGGAGCTTGATTGATCCAGAGAATGCCAATGAAGCCGATCAGCAGCAGGTTATATATATATATATTTTTTTTTTGCCAAGTTTTTGGCTCTGGCGTATTCCCCCGTCCTCATTGGTATGCCACAGGTCGTGCCACAATCGTTTCACATTGAATATATGGATGTTTTTTTTTTGGTGTCATCTGAAGCATTCTATATGGTTCAATGCTGGACAAATTGGCAGCCCACAAAACTGTGTCACCCTCACCCTCTGTGCGTGTGTGTGTGTATGTGTGTGTGTGGGCGAAGTTTTGAAAATAAATAAATACTAATGTACAGTGATCGCTTGATAGAGCGATTGTTAAGCTCAAGAGATTCCGCCTACGATTGCCTTTGGTTTCTTCTAAATGTACATACCTACATCCAAGAGTTCGCTCTTTCCAGGTTCCACTGTCACAACGATCCATGGCCAAATCTGGCCTGGAGAGTTCGTTGATCTAATCACAATAACCGCGATGAGACATCGCTTAGTCCATGAATAATTAATTATAATGAACCGTATGCCTAATGATGATCAAGAAATTCCCTATTCTTCTTCGACAAACTGATTCATTTACCACAATGTTAGAAAGCCATCCATCTCGCCATATTCCCGGTATAAATATAACCCATTTACTCACTTTCTTCTCTTTAAATATAATTATGTACATATGTAAAGCTCTTTTCGATATCGGGGGGCCCCCCCTTTCCACTTTTACTGATTGAACACGATTCATCCAAGCGTCCGACAACTGCATGAACATGGAGTACGTGACTGGAGATCTATTCTAAGCGAATCACGTTTACAAACGGAGATTGGGCCACAGAACCCGAAGACCCCCGACAAGGCCATCTGACTTGGATTTCAAAACCCCCGAAGGTTATGCTCGTACACCACCTTGTGTACCCGTTCGTGTGCCCTGCAGTTCGGGGACCTTTTGAAGATTGCTCCTAGGCCTAAAAAACATCAGTAGAAAATATGATCGATCTGTGCTTCTCTCAGACAGATCTCTTCACTCTTTGCTGCTTCACTCACTATTTGCAGTAGTGTTTCGATCCAAAGTACCAAAGTTTTCACTAGGTTTCTTTGGTTTTTCCAAGCAGCTGCATGCTGATGACAGTTGGAAAGCGGCAAGGCCTCGTTTCAGCATCTCCCAAGCATCTCTGCTCCGTGAAACGCGTTGTAAAATAAATTAATAGACCAAAAACACCAAACACCAAAGCAAACACTGAGAAGAAGAAGTTTCGTCAGCTGAAATGCTGGCGATAATTAGAGTTTTGCATTACAGCAGCAGCAGCAGCAGCAAGGCAGCTGCCAGTGATTAATGGGCATTGTTTCGCATACGCCCCGTTGCCCCACCGAAAGAGTCGCAGCAGCCAGGGCCTGAACCGAACCGAACCGAACCGAACAGAAACCCACCCAAAAACCGAAAAAAGAGCAGCAAGAAAATGAAAAGAAAATCCGCCACTTAATGCAAATCACAGAGACAGATGGGAGATACACAGAGAGCAACAAGTGTCTGCCTGCTGCCTGCCACATGTGGCAAGACGACTGGCCTGGCTCATAAATACGAGTACGAGTACGTACTACAAACAGATCCGATGATGTGCCTGCCCCACTCTGGGGACCAAGGCGGGGTTGCGACAAACCCATGTATGGGGCGCCAACTTGTTGTTGCTGCTGGGATGTGCTTTTTTTCGAGCTGTTTTTTTCGCATTGAATTGAATGAAAATGGAAACCAGGTTTGCAGGTCGTTGAGATTTTTGTGGTTTTTTTTTGTTTGTTTTTTGCGCCAAACTTTGCGAAATTCAAAAATTCCTTGTTCCACTTTCAATCTGTTAATCCATTCTGTTAAGCGAACAGCTAAGCTGCACGTTAAGGTTCACTGTAAAGCCACTCTGTTAAGCTGCTCTGTAAACCAACTCTGTTAAGCTACTCTGAGGAGCGTTCAGCCAAAGTATATTAACATAAGGTGAACTCTTTCCGGGGCACGCTCTCACTTTAGTTTGTGGTGTGTGGGAGCCAAGGGGGAGAGAAAGTGGCCTCACCCTTTAGCAACACACCTTGGGCTTAGCAACCGTTTTCGTGGAATCTCTTTTGAACTTGGACAAGAACTGGTACTGGAATTTGTTCGCTGTTAACACCAACAGAGATGGACTCCAACCGGTTTGCTCAGCAGAGTGTTAACCGTTTCATGTTAATGGATCTGTGATCCACATTTGTATTGACGTTTGAAGAAAAATCAAGAAATTAAAGTATTTTGGGTGGGTTTTGTGTCGCCTTTCGTGGGTTCGAAACCAGTCTCCGATTCTCAGGCGCTTCTAATGTGATTTACTCAGCGTTGGGGCCTCCGCAGACATACCAATGCCTCTGTCGATTGAGTCTCAAAGACAGCTTTGCTGATGGACTGCCGAATCAATTAGTGGCGCTGCGACTTAATTAAAATTTGTTTGGCTAATTAAAAGCCAGAAGAAGCCAATGAACGATCCCGCACAAAGAACAGCACTTGTGCCACCCGAAGCATCCGCAATACATTTTGTGGGTCGCATGCCTCGAGAGAAATGCATTTCGCAGCAGAGCCACAGAGCCACAGAGCCAGAGATAGAGAGAGAGAGAGAGAGAGAGCGAAAGATGCAGACGAGAAGCAGAATCCAAAACAGAATCAGAACAAAACGTAGCTCCAAAAGCCAATGCACAAGAATGCGAGACGAGCGCGGGGCGAGAGATCGATCCCCAAGTGGAGTTGCAGTCGAAGCTAGCCAGCCAGCCAGCCAGTCGGATATGATATTCTCCCAATCCCCAGCCCCCAATCGACAGCAGAAACAGGAGAGAAAACAGCAGAAGAAACAAGCTTGATTCCGACAAGGTGAGGTTTTTCTCGCTCCCACCCGAGCCAACAGTTTTGTCTGCCACTCGGTATGGTATGTCGCTCTGTAGCTCTGTTTGCGTAAGAGCACTCCCTGGCAGTGTCTCACCTTGCACCAATACACCTTGTGACAGCACAAGACAGCGTCTTAGGCTCCCCACACACAGCAATCGACAGCAGCGGTGGCGACACTCTTCACTTGTCTTTCGTTCGTCGTTCGCTGGAGACCGTGTTTTTGGGAGCTTCGCTCTCTTCCGCAGGCAGTTCGCGCGTGTTTGTGCCACCGTATCCGAGTGTTTTTTTCTGTGTGGACCCCCGAAATTGGGGAATAAGTAATACAACAAAAATAATGCACAAAATGCAGTGTCAGAATCCAGTGCAACAGCTTCGATCTATCGATTTTGGGGCCAGTGTTAAATGAAAGCTGGCAAAAGTGAAACGCCCACCAGAAAATTTGCGTGGTGGTATGCTCTTGAAAGAATCTAGCCAAACCACTTGGCAAATTCCACATACACACACACATGAGATAGATAGATAGAGACAGAGACAGAGAGAGAAAGAGAGAGAGATCTGTCCATAGAAGCTAAATTTCACCAAGAACAGGCCTGCGCCTGCACCTTGGAATTTTCTTGGCTCTGGTTGGAAGCCCTAGCCTTCCTTCGCTTACAGCGTTCCGTTCCCCGGTGGGAGGGGAGGGTGGTACATTCCTTAGCCAAACATCGATCTTGGAACAGAGCTTACTTCGATCGTCGAACGCCTTGTGGATTATATTGGCTATGAATTTTGATGGTAATTAAACGCTTGCTTTTTCAACTGTATACTTCTTTGACTTTGGATGGGTACTGGTACTGGTACTCGTACGATTACGATTACGATTACGATTACGACTGTATCTGTGGATTGGCCTCCGCACTGACCTCTTCTTCTGCGTCTTTTGCTTTGGATTCTCTTACGGCTTACGGCTTACGGTTTACGGTTTAAGAACTGCTACGCTACCTGCCGTTGTTAAGTGCCCCCTACCATGTTTCTGTTGGTTCTGGGGCCATGTTTTTATATGCTGTTGGGGTTCCATTAGCTTCACTTTGCCAATGCTGCACGCTAATTATACGCCTCTCTGCCTTACGCGGTCTATAAGTCTGTCTATGGGTCTGTCTGGCCGTCGTCTCGGAGTCTGGGTCTGAGTCTGAGTCTCTGGCGTTGGCTGGCGCTGGTGCTGCTTGCGGTTCTTGAACAACGGAGCTTGGAATGCAGTTAATGCTCGTTTTGCATACATATTGTACATGTATCTTTCACATTCTAGTATCTAGATAATGCCTACCCAGGCACCCGCCTGGGCAGCAATTGTTGCCTCCTAAATTGCACTTGCAGCGTAACTGTGGGGGCAGGCACTCGCCTGACCGATAAGGCGTGTGACTCAGTCTGCAATAAAATGCATGAAACCCAATCTACTGGGAAATGTAGCTAAATATAGGTGTCACATTGCACAGTGTAGGGTTTCTTTGGAGGCGAAAAGACACTCATCATCGTTTCAGGGAGATGTTCGTTTAAGAGAGAGATAATCCAGGAAATGAAAACACATGTTGATTGGGACTAGAAAATTGTCTTTGTCTTAGTGGAAGAGTGGAAGAGTGGAAGAGTGGAAGAGTCGCTTTCTTTGTGAACAAATTGAATTTGCCTTAAACTGAGGCGTGGGGGGGCGCGGGTTCGGGGTGTCTCAACCAGAAAGTCAACAAAGCATAGCTAATGCACACAAAAGGGAACGCACTCGTAGACATCTGCCATGAACTAGAATAAATAGTAGGAACTACCCCTCGAAGATTCCACCCTGCACGACCAATAGAGAGGGAGGGGGGGATGGAGAGGGAAACTATCGACCCAGGGGTTTGTTTTGCATATAAACCATACGCAGTGTGGCCTCCGATTGAGGGTGTGAGTGAGTGGACCTCACCATTTAGGGGTTGCACAGTGGCAGCCCTCTAGCCAGCCCTTTCAGTTGGCCAACAGTCGAGCCACGAGCCACGAGCCCCGAGCCACGAGCTACGAGCTGTTTTGGTGGCTGTTCTCGAGCCAGGAACTGTTGCCACCAGCAACACGAGCCAAAACAAAAACAAATACCATCCATAGCCGTAATCGAAAAGGTGGCACAACAGTATTTTTTCAGTCGAAGGTCCTCGTGTGTGCAGTGAGGCGATGATGTAAACCCTGTGAATCCCTCAAGGAAGAAACCCTTTCCGAATCGTGCTACGAAAAGTGTAAGAGAAGTGCTATCCCACATATTTTATAGAGTTTTATTGAGGGAACTCCACTCCATTCGGACCTCGGACATCTGAAATGCTTTGAAGACCATCTAAGTCTCTTAATCATGGCCAAGAAAGACACTAAGACAGTTCATTAGCTGGAGAATCGTTGAGACAAAAACACACACAAAACACAGAAGAAATAACAAAAAACCAAAACCAAAAAAAAAAAAAAGGAAAAGTAAACTTTCACATTTCTAATGGCTGCCTTTTGTTGTATTTGTTGTTGTTCGGTATGCAAAATGGCAATACATTTTCTATGATTTAATTTTCGAGAAATTAAAATATATTTCTACAGCTAGATTATTTCATTTCATTCCCCCATTCCGAATCCATTTGCTGTATCGGTGCAGCTGCGGCTCAGGCCCCAAAAACATAAAAATGCAGCTCATCAAAATCAAGTTTCTTTTCTTTTCTTTACAATGCAGTGCCAGTGCCAGTGCCTTTCAAGATGAGGCTGATTTTTATTTCTTTACTTTTGTATTGTATCTCCAGTTTCGGTCTGAGTTTCGTCAATTGTTTACATTTTCCTTTTCGGCCTCAGAGACACTGTTTAATATGCAAAGCATTTTGTATTGACCAGGCCAAAAAGCCTCAACGTCTCAACGCCTCAACAGCTCACTGCCTTGAATGGCCTTACCTTACCTTACATATACTCGTATGTTTATGTATAAGGCATTGGAAATATCAGCTTTGTGGCAGCTGCTGCCAATACCCGTAGATTTATGGCTCAAGGGGAATGATTCTTAGGGTTTATCTGGAGTCTAAAAACACTCTTTCGTTTGAGGATTGTACCTTCCGCAAATGTAAAAGTGATTTCTGTGGGATTCCCCCCCGGATGGAATGTTCAGCCTGTTTGTTTTCCGCCTATCAAATGCCATGTTTACACACTTTTTTCCACCAATTTCCTTGGTTAAATATTATAAAAATATGTACGATTATGGCCCCAAAAAGACGTTTGCGTAATCAACAATTTTTAGCTTTTTATTTGCATTGCCACTAATACCTGTATCTGTGTATCTGTCTGTCTCCATCTTTCTGTTTGGTTTCGTATATAATATAATAATATTTTGTTTAAAAAACCTTTTTGCAATGGCAAATAAAAATTAGTTTTGTTATTCTTGCCGCGTGCGAGAGCGGCAAATGTGACAGCTAGAAAAGAGATATTTTCGTATATACACAATCCCCATTGCCATCCCATCTCCCCCTTTATGCCACACAGGAGGTACATACATAGGAAAGAAAAAGAATAGGAAGATGGTAGCTAACGAAGCTACCAAAAAGCCCGGCAAAGCGGCTTAAAAAACTATTTGGTGATAAAAAAAAAAAAAAAAAAAATCGAGAAATAGTATATAGACCCCGCATCGTATGTGAGGCAAAAGAAATTGTTTGTGTCGTTGTCGTCGCACTTTATGTAATCGCTCATTATAATTGGCATTTGTGTATGCGTGTGTGCGTGTGTGTGTGTGACAAAAACGTGCCCCGTCTGCCCCACCACCAGCGGTGGTGGCTGTGGGAGGGCTTACAATCGTCAGGTGTGTAGAGGTGGGAATTGTGGCTAAGACAACAATATTGTGGCTTTGTGCAATACTCGGTTCCACCATCCACCATCATCCATCGATCGCTGAGCGATAAGCTCCAGGCCGCATACAAAGCGTATCACGCATACGCAATGTTGTACGGCGGCGCCCCACCATGCGAGTGATTTCTTGGTTGCGCAAAATAGTATTTGGGTTTCCTTGTGCTTTTTTCTGTCTTTTAAGTGCAGTATGTTATCTATTATTATTAATGAAAACGCATGAGTAATACCCAAAACAAAAAATCACATGGGAGAAAGACAGAAAGGCGTCAGAAATTGAAGCCTCAAATGTCATCGAAGATAAGATATGGGTATATACATATGTATAATCGTAAATAATATATTTACGTACCTATATATGAATATTTCCATGGCGGTTTAATGTGGCGGTTCGGGGAAAACTCCTTTCAAAATCATCTGAAACTTACATACAGATTCGCTCTGTTCGGTTAGGGGTTTGAAAATGGGGAATACTCTCTCGAAAATATGTCTAGAAACTTGTACTTTGCCCCACCTTGTGGCCCAAACGCGCTTAACAGGCCACACCGCTCACCGATTGGCCACCAACAATCGGTGGACAGAAACAGAACCACTTTGCATGCTTGACCATCTTCCATCATCAGACGAACCAGAATTTTCACCAGCTTTCTCTTCTTTTCGCTCTCTCTGTCGTTCCAGGCACGGGGCGCCTTCCAGCAGCAGCTGCATCATCGGCATCGTGCCGTTTGGTGGCACCGAAGTAACAGGTAGACAGGAGAAGGTCGGAAACCACACCACGGATGTGGTCCCCAGCCATGGCCATGGCCATGTCACCTGTGCGGGATGCGGCGGCCCACACGCGCTGCGATCTCAATGGGAATGCAACGAGTGCGGGTGCAACAAATGCCACAAGTGCCACAAGTTCGCCGCGTAAGACAAAAAAGACAATTATCAATTGGCTGGTGAACGGATCGCGAGCCGCCACCGCCACCGCCACAGCGAGTGCCAGTGCCAGTGCCAGTGCCACCGATAGCGACAACAACAATCGGCAATCAGTGCGCGATAACCCCTCGCTAGACGATTATCAGAATCAAAATCAGAATCAAAATCAGAATCAAAGCTGCAATTGCGAGTCGCGGGCTTTTCGCGATTTCCGGGGTGTCCAAACGCTTCGGTTGCTGTGGAGCAGGCGCATCAAGAGCGCCAGCGAGGATCACACGGGGGCATCATCGTCGCGTGCCTCCTCGCTGGGCACCCTCCGGAAGCTGAACAAATCCGTCAGTTGTCTGGTAAACGCATTCAACAATCCGTCGCCGGAAAAGTCGCTGGCAAAACGCGCCGCCAGTCTGCACAATCTGCAGGACGCGACCGGGCAGCAGCAGCAGTTGCAGCGCGAAAAGGACAACTTCTACAAGTACAAGAACGCGGAGCAGGCGAGGATGCGTAGCAAGCTGCGACGCAGCAGCGACGAGGCGGTTATAAACGCCAACAAAATTCCGAGTGCAAACGCGACTAAAAACGCCAGTGCGACTTTAGTCGCCAGCAAATGTGACGACAGCATTCCGCCGCTTCCACCTGCTGCCACTGAGTGCAATATGGAATCGCCAAGTCCCCGGCGATTATCAGATAACGTTATCTCCTCCATGGAGCTGGAGGTGGCGGCGGAGGAGGATGAGGAGGAGGTGGAGCTCCGGGCGACGCCAGCCCGATCGCGAGCCCGTACACGAGTCCGAGTCAGTCTCAGCGCGGCAAGCGCCCAGAGTGGCGGCAGCAGCGAATCAGAGCATACCACCTGCACGCAAACGTCTTCGACTGTGACGTCATCGGTGACGCGCCCGGTGACAAAGCGAAAATACAGCTTCAAGACGCACGCGGGCAGATCTTACGTGCAGCACCACACGCCGCGGCGGATAAGCAGCAGCAGCAGCAGCCTCGCAGGGATGGGGCAGGCCACAGATGCTCCGCCCAGCAACAACAGCAGCGGCAACAGCCTGGTGGCCAAACTGACGCAACAGTTCAACGAGATCATACAGAAGGATGCCCGCGTCCTTGAGCAGGTGAAGCGAAAGAAGGGCGTCTGGCTGGCACGCGGCAGCCATGTCTACAAGATCGTGGAGAAGCAGCCACCCGCGATGCAGCAGCAGCAGCTGCCCCCAGAGAGGGGCATCTCCACGGTACAGCAGAATATCAAGAAGTTCGAGACGCTGGAGAAGCCATCGGTGCCACAGAAGAGCGAGCAGCTGCTGCGACGGCATTTCGAACTGGTGGCAGCCACAGCCCCTTCCAGGGGCAACAACAGCCTCACACTAAAGACAAAGCGGAGTCTGAAGGGGAGTCCGGCCGAACTGGAGGTGGTCTGCGAGGAGGCCAAGACGCCCGTGGAAGCTACCAAAGAAGATCAGCCAACAGCAGGGCAGCAGCAGGACATGGAGATGGATGATGATCTGAAGCCCGATCTGGAGGTGGACGAGGAGCGGCAGAAGCAGCGCAAGCACAAGTATGCCTCCATCTACGAGAAGCTGCGTTTCAGCTTCGCCGGCAGAAGCCGGAAGTCGGCCAGTCCTTCGCCCACCAAAAATGCACCCGAGATGGTTCCAGAGATGGTTCCAGAAATGGTTCCAGAAATGGTTCCAGAAATGGTTCCAGAAATGGTTCCAGAAAGATGGAGCCAGATCAGAAACAGAGCCAGATCCATATCCAGGGGTGGAGGAAGCTACCTCTCCCCTGATGATGGTCCCGTGCATTGAGGCCGATGCCGATTCCAAGATCCTCGACGCTTTGGAAGTGCTCGATCAGAAGCTCAAGGAGATCAGCGCCCATTCGGAGTCCGGGGAGCTGCTGCTGGGCACCAACGATGACTTCGAGCAGCGCCTGCTGCCCAACACCTCGTTCGTGTACCAGGCGGCCAACAAGCAGATCTCCAACAACCAGCTCCTGGTCAATCAGGCAGTGAACGTGACCCTAGTGAATGCCATCGAGGGAGAGCAGATGATCATGGAGCAGAAGCAGTTGATGAACGCGGAAAGGGAAAATCAGAGGGAAATAGTGAAGGAGGAGCAAGTGGCACCCAAGGAAGAAAAGACAGACGAACCGAAGCAGGTCCCAGAAGAAGAGGAATCGGAATCCATCTACGAGCCCATAACACCCTCTGGCATGTCTGCCATCGAACCCAAGACTGAAGCACAGGCCTCGGGCCTGTTCAAGATCGCGGATATCCAGAAGTCGGAGATCATCGAGGACATCTACCAGACCGTGGAGGAGGCATCGGCACCCTCCTGCCCCAGGCCCAACATTTGGCTGGAAGACTACGAGTCCATAGCGGGTTCCTGCGAAGCGGCTGCGCCTGATTTCGATGGTTACGAGTCCTTTGCCCCGCCCCCGCCCAAGCCCGCGGCCAACGCTGAGGATACACTCCCCATGGCCACACCATCTCCTGGAGCGCATGGCGGCACACTCGGAAGGAATACCCGCGACGAGCTGCCAGAGTTGCCGAAACCAAAGCGAGTTCTGCCCAAATCTCCAACGACCCTGCGTCCGGCGCCCCCGAAACCGAATCACGCGAGCAGCCTGGACCTGGCCAAGGATGAGGATGAGGACGAGAACATCTACGACACCATCAAGGGCTGCTACGAGTCGATGCACACCAAAGTCCCCGCCAGCAACAGCAACAGCAGCAGCAGCGGCAGCGGCAGCGGCGGCACCACGACCACCGATGCCATCTCCCTGGGATCCAACTGCTACGAGAGCATCTCCCACTACCGCAAGGCGAAGACAACGGCGACGGGGCATGGGCCTGGCGGCACCTGCATCCAGCTCTCCAGCAGCGGCTCCACCCTGACCATCTCCTCGGACCACAAGACCAACAGTCTGTACGAATCCTCCCTGGCCGCCGCCGGCTGTGTGATCTACGGCAGTGCCAGTGTCGGCTGCCGTTCCTCCCTGGGCAGCGGCGGCAGTGCTTCGAGTGGCGGCGTGGCCAAGCGTTCGGGGGACAAGCGATCCTCGATAGCCGGCTCCAGCGACAACAGCGATGCCTGGGTGGACATATCCGACGGCGAGGGAGCATCAGCATCGCCAGCAGATCGCCTGGAGGCAAGGCCGCCCACCGAAGCCCAGTTTGTTGTGTGAGTAGCAAATAAAAAAGAAAGATATACATATATTAATATTCCAGAATAACTCCCAGACGGGGCAGAGGGTGGGCAGAGTGCGGGCCCCCTTCTCTGGGGGATAATATAAATTCTGCGTAGATTGCTTATCAGTTTGTTTGGGCCTTATCTTATCGGAGGAGCGGACGACTGACTGCCGCAGGGGCCCCACTCACTTTTTGTTGTCCGGATGTCAGTTTGGGTGTTGGCGATGGTGCAACGAGTGGCAACGAAAGGGTTGCAACATCTGCTTTGTAGTCGCCCCCTGGCCACAAAAATAGTCACATGGGCAATCGGGTCAAGGCGGGCGATGGCTCTTATCTGTGGGCTGTCGATAATGCAATCAGATGTTCGGGGAGAGTCCAAAAGGGCAAGAAGGTTTAAGGAAACCCCTCGATGTATAATCCCTTAAGAACCAAAGGATTTGCAGTAATCGAAAAGCGATTGAGATGTGGGGAGTGTTTTTGTAATTCGAAAAGGGGTATAGACCATAGGGTTAGTGTTCCAATTGGCATTTTCCATATTCTAGTCATCTAGTCATCTTGTTATTATTTTTGTTTCTACTGTTTTCAACATCGCCATTAAAAACAAACAAAGAAATGGAGATTATTCTCTGGGTAACGTCATTCCAAGTCAACAAATTACGATATTCTGCATAAACAAAGCCTAGAAAGGGGATATAAATACTTTATATGTACATGCATACATACATCGAGTGTGTATGTATGTATATTTAATAAATATAGTGAAATCTTTCTGGGTTGAAAAACTGCGATCGAAAGAATCCGATTAAGATAGCTGTAGAAGATAAATTCGAAGATAGAAATTGTGCCAGCCCAAGGAATAGTATGTATTCCTTGGAAATGCAAAGATATTTGGTGTCATGTAGATCAATTATAGATGGATTTATAATCAATTTTTTTAATGGAGATCTAATCGAAGCAAGTAGGACAGTCATTATAGTACCATTTCTTGGCCCTTTTTACCAATGTTTGTCACCCATTTCTGGATCCCGTCCCCGTAAGTTGCAACACTCGACGCTCGATTGGAGCTCCTCCCCCTATTGCCATTAATTAGCTCTGCGACCCACAATTCCGTCTGTTATCAGTCGATAAGATTGCCGTGCCCCTTGAGGAATCCCTTGTAGTGCACTCTTTGGCGCTTCTATTGAGAGCTCAAAGCTCAACGGTATCATGCCAGTCAGTGGATGCAAGTGGCGTGTCACAAATAGTCGTGCCTCCGGAGAATTACATAGACCATAGACCATAGACAATGGCTGTGTGGTATGATCGATTGCCAGGCCCAGAGAGCCCTTTAAAGTACTTAACGAAAACTATTTCAAGTCTATTAAATTGGGAAATACTATATTATTAATATTATTTTCCTCTACCGATTATTTTCAGTGTACGGGAACGCTTGAAGCCACATCGTATCCGGAGCCCGGACTGGTCGAAGCGCATTAGAGACAAAAGACTGCAACAAAAGAAGGCGATAAGCTGCATAGAGGGTAAGTTTTTGTACAATAAGTATTTCTATTTGGGGAAATTATCTACGAAAGTGCTCACCGAATGGAATTCTTTCTATTATCCGAATGGGAATGTATATATCTGTGGTACTTATATCCACGTACAAACGTATCAGCTGAGCGTGCGATTGTGTAGCATCTATGAAAAAGCTGTGCTATCTAATATTTGTTCAGTTATTCTTTATTTGATCAAATTTGTTTCAAATTGTTTCATAAAGCTTGCGATTCAAATAAAGCTCTTATCGATCTGCGATGGTTCGTGCCATGACTAAGCTTTAGCATCCACACATGGATTCCACAGCTGTGAACGTGTCTGTGAACGTCCGACGATTAGTTAGCCGCCGCTTAATTGCTATTGTGTGGATGGATCATCAGGGCCACTTAAAAGGCTTTTTGTCTCTCGCCCCCAGGCGCTGTCTGACAAACGAAAATGCCAAAAGTGAGGCTAACAAGTCGAGCAGCTAACAGACCACATAATTACTCGTACACCCATTACAAATGAGAGTGAGAGTAAGCCCCCGCCGACAGCGTACCAACAACAACAACAACAACAACCCGTTACATGAATCAAGTGTGTGAGCAGGCGCGCACACCGGACAAGAGAGTGGGAGAGTGAGTGGATTGGATTGGATTGTAAGCGACTCGACAGGTTCCACAGAAGCCAAATGGCAGGCAGGTTACATTAAAGAGGAGGTAAGGCCGACCAACCTCCAGTTGAAGCCCAGACATACACGGATGAGAGCGAGACAGATGGAGAGCGTGACTGCTTTACCTTCTCTTTAATATACCTCTCTGAGAGTGCAAGAGAGCGAACGAGCGTAAACAATGCCCATAAAGTGGACCGTGCAATTTAT
Source organism: Drosophila lowei (assembly GCA_008121275.1). Lineage (NCBI taxonomy): Eukaryota > Metazoa > Arthropoda > Insecta > Diptera > Drosophilidae > Drosophila > Drosophila lowei. Next base: position 21,327,050 of record CM017781.1, on the reverse strand, counting down.
GCTTTTTATACCCTGTATATATATGGGGGGTATATTAGATTTGTGGTGAAAATATATATACTCTTGATCAGCATCAATAGCCGATTCGATTGAGCCATGTCTGTCCGTCCGTCTGTTCGTCCCTATGAGCGCCTAGTGCTCAGAGACTAGAAGAGCTAGAGCAACGACATTTTGTATCCAGGCTTCTGTGATATGCCACTGTCACAAGTTTATCTCAAAATTACGCCCCACCCCCTTCCGTCCCCACAAAGGACGAAAGTCTGTGGCATCATTACTGGATCTGGATCAGATCGAATCATTATTATAACCAAAAGGAACAAATCAATTTGTTGATTGTGGCTACGCAGCGCCCGACGACACGTTCTAACTGATTTTCTGTCTCTCTCGCACGCACTCTTGGTCTTTCGTTGTTACGCGCCGTCTGGCGGAGGAGAGCCATACTGACTATGTACCGGGTATAAATGTAGAGTTGCGGTCGCAGCAGCAACTCACAACGTTTCCCCTCGTTTGTTACTGCCGCTGTTGGGGTCTCTGCTGCTCCATCGCCCGCCTAGCAAGTCAATCCAACGCGCTTAGCTCCATCGTGCGGTTGTGGGGCTGCTGCTTCGCCGACAGAAATCGTAAAACCGCGCTCGCTCGCTTAGAGGAGAGGAATTTGTGTGTGTGATAAATGTGAATATCAGATAATTACGAATTGTAGTGTTGTTGCTGGATGCGATGCTCTGTGAAAATAAAAGAAAGAAAATCCCAAAGATCCCATCCCATCCCAAAAGATGATCAAAGACAAAGAAAGATATAGAGAGAGAGACACAAAGAGAGAGAGAGACAAGACCGAGTGCAGAGTGCAGTTTGCAGTTACAAGTTTTGTTTTTCTGTTCGTTTTGTGGAACTGAACGCCGCAGCGCTGATGCCCTTACACCCCGTTACGATCCCCACCTCTTGGTCGCTGTTGCTGTGACGGCGACCGATGACGAAATTGTTTAGCGAAAACGAAAACCAGTCTAGAAACATAAAACCGCTGGCGAGCCAACCTTGAAGAAGTCTTAAAGAAACACGAAACAAAGGCAAATAGAGGGAAACAAGATAGAGATACATCAGTCAGTCGGGTAGCCAAAAGGAATCCCAATTCCGAATTCGGACGATGGATGACTTTGGCAAATAGACAACACAACTCCATAATGGCAGACAGTCGGGCTGTTCGTTGCACAAGCACAGCAACCAGCAACCAGCCCCAAAACCCGCAAACCCCCAAACATGATGTGCAATATGCAACGGAACGGCGATTCATTCGAATTCGAGTGCGAACCGTTCAAACGAGCATTGCGCATGCGCGTAATCCTATGTAAGGGGCTTCCCCCCCTCTACGCCCCACCACTCCTCGAAGAGAGTTCAGCGAACGCGTCGCAAAGTTGGAAATTGGAAAATATCTGGTAATTGTTTCACGGCCTGCCTGGTGTCTTGGGCTTTGGGTGAAGTGAAACCCCGCCGACAGCCCCGGCCCAATGGAAATTCTCAGCTCTACTCAACTTTTACCCGCGGCACGTTCGCCCGTTTTTCCATTACTCTTCCACTTCGCTGAAACGACACGCAATACCTGCAGCGAAAGTGTCGTGAAAATATACGGAGATGTGGCATATAGGAAGCGCATAAAGCGAGCTTCGCATAGAGCGTCAAATTGGCTGGCCATATTGGATGCCTGACCTATGACTGTGGGCGGCATTGGCCATTGGCTCTTCTACTGATTGATACTCGTATCAGTCCGAGTGGAAGGCAATGACATCGTTTGGCACTCAACAAAAGTAACCTTAATGCCTCTGGCATTAATCAATCAATCATCCACCGATTATCGGACCTCTATTCGGACTGGTCTGGGGCCTGGTCCGCTTTTACAGCTGCAGATCTCGTACAGAGATCGGCAATCTGTTGGCCTTGCACTTGCAAATGGCCGTGCCTTGCAGCCAGACTGCATTCCAATGAAACAAAAGACACACAGCAGAAGATCATCTTCGCAGAACTGTACAGGCCATTTCCATACACACACAGATTCCTTCATACGTATGTATGTATGTGCATACAGTGCGCTCTCAAATAGATGAACCATTCGCCAAAGATAGAACTATTCTGGTTCACAGAGACTGCTGCAAAGAGTGATAAAAATGGTATAAGTTGGGAGAACTTTCGCTTTTTGCTTAAGATACCTTTAGACATCCTTCTTTTGTGGGAAATCCCCAATTTCGGAAAGCAAAGAACATTAATAGAAGTGTAATTCACCCAAACGAGTTTGCACTGTATGCTGCAGCAATAAGCAGCTGTATCTTTTGTTTGGAAATCTTTCAATTTCTCTGCTCAGTATGTCTGCAATATTTTATTTCCGCATTGAATCGCAAGCGTACCACACGTATTGGAACCGCCAGATACACTCTGATGTTGGCACGCACAGATGTGAAACACCAAAATTCGCAGAATTTTCCCCACGTCTAAAACTGGTAATTCTCGACTCGAATATTGGGCGCTTTCGATACCCGGCGGCTGTTCCAGAGGGTCCAGAGCCAGAACGTGGCTCCGGCAGGCGGCGGCGGCGGCAGCTCCCACGCAGAACAAGTGTCGCCGCCAAAAAGTATCTTGTTTCTTGAAATATTTCTGCATATATAGCCATAACATATACATATGTATGTGTGTATCTATGTGTAGTATCCATGTCTGCGGTATCTTTAATAATAACCGTCAGACCGGTTCGCGTTCGCTGCGCTTGCCTGCCTCTGCCACTGCCACTGCCTCTTCATCCGCGATCTCTGTGTACGTGTACGTGTACGTATACGTAATATGAGAGCTGATTTCATGTCTAGTCTCATGCCCCGAGGGTGCTATTTGTCTCTAAAATTCAGAGCACAATCTGATTCCAGATCTCATAGAGCTGTGCATCTAGATTGCCGGAAGAGTTTAGTCATTTTATCCATTCAGAAGTAAAAGGACAGGTATCCTATAGATAAATGTTTTGAGTACTTGAGAGGGTGCGTGATCTGAGATGGAAATGAGTATATATCCACTGTGATTTCGATAGCATATCCTACCAAAGATCGGATATACTTTGGCCTGGATTCTGCTCAGAGTATTCTGACTTCGGGCATGCCTCCATCACACACTCTAGCACTCTCTGTGCCGCTTTTGAATTTGATTTGCTAGACAGCCAGCAGTTAATCGCTCCATGGTACAGAGGCACCTGCTGAGCCTGTACCATGAAAAACCCGCCGTGTATATCAATCTGCATTCAACCATGATTCCATTCCATTCCATTTTCCATTATATTTTGCGCTATTTTGCATGCCACTGCTTTTGATTTAACTTTTGGTGTGGTGTGGTGTGGTGTGGTATGGTGTCGTGCCGTGTGTGCTTTTCGTTGTTGTAACCATCACACTTGCCACACTATCTATCTATCTGTCTGTATACCTACGAGTAAATATGTACAAGCCTTGTATGGAAAAACTGTTTTATTGTTGTGACACTCGAGGGGTCTGTTTAATTAGCATATGTACGTATGTAGTACACATCCCAGTGTTCTGTTTGGGGGACTTATTCAATCAGAGAGAAGTCAGCCTTCAATTGCTTCCAATTAAATGAAGCATTCGAATTCCGATTGCATTTCCATAAGAAAAGAAGTTAATCAAGGGAGAGAGAGTTCAGCAGCAGCCGCAACAACATCTACACTTGGGGAAAAAATACCCTTAAATGTAACTTGAGGTTCGTTTTTCCCCAAGCGTAGACGACCCCACAGATGCTCGTAACATAAAATGTGAGACAAGATGTCCGCGAATTATCCAAAGAACGGTCAGCGCCTCAGCTGCTCGAGCAGCCTGAGCAGCAGCAATGGCAACCACTCGGATCTGGTGACACTCCCCCGCAAGCGTCGTCCGCGTGCCGCCGGCGAAGTGGCCGTAACCTGCCAGCACTCCACCAGCGTCTATCTCAATGGGCCGCCAACCGAAGAGTCCGTGCCTGGTGCCCCCGAGCCGCTATACCAGAACGAGGCAGCTGTCGTACAGCAGCAGCAACAACAGGCGACAGAGAAGAAGGAGAAGCGTCGATGGGTGCGGGCCGAGGTGACGACGATCCGGGTGTGCCATATGGAGCTGGGCAATCCCGGCCAGGAGTCCATGGTAGTGAGCACTTTTGTAGGTTCGTTCTGTGGGGATGGCGATATGTGCATGCAGCAGATTCCCAAGAGAAACCTTCAACCTCCTCTTTTTCATTCTCCTCCACAGATGACTCCGATCACTATTACGAGACGCTGCACTCGAGCCAGCTGCAGCGGCAGCAGGATGGGGCACGCAACGGATTGCGAGCCTCGCACCGACGCGCCAAAAACCACTCGGTCTCTGCCCATGCACTGGGCGAGCATGTGGGCATCTCCGACGACTACGACTCCTTTGAGACGGACAGCGATGAGCACGGCGAGGAGTCGCCAGGTCAGCGTCTGCGAAACGTGAGTGGATTTGGATTATGAGTACAGTGAGGGGGACCCAATTAATACCTTTCTTACAGCACAATGACAGCGGCGTGGACATGAGGAATCATCGCCTGCCCAAGCCACCGGCACCGCAGAATCAAGTGTACGAATTTGTGCGCAAGTTCAAGGACTTTATATCCAACAAAAAGTCACCAAAGGGCAGCCAACAGAAGCTGTACGAGAACACGACAACGGGAACGGCCTTCTATGTGGAGAGCAGCGGCAAGAAGCAGGAGGAGATCTACGAGAATACCGAGTACGCAGCCAAAACGCTAAGCAGCTCGGAGAAGACTCTGAATGGCAGCGGCGGTGGTGGTGGTAGTGGTGCTGGAGGGTTCCAGAGTCCGGCAGAGCAGCCGGCAGTGCTGCGGGCCAAGCAGAAGAACGGCAAGAGCCTGCGGTCCAGGCTGCGCAAGAGTCTCGTGGGTTCCACCTTCGACAGCAAGCAGCTGTCGGCACTGACAGCCACGCGGAGCACGTTCTACCTCGAGGACCCCCCCGAGGTGGGACCGGAACCGAATAGTGCCGGGGAGCTGGACTCGGGCTTCTCCGAGAAGGCCTCCTCCGGTGATATTCCAGTGCAGATGCCCAGCGCCGATGCACAGAAGTTCTCCACCGTTGCCCGCAAGGCCAAGAAAGAGGCCAAGGCCACGAGGCGTCGCACCACAATCGGACTGCGGCCGAACGATCCCCCGCCACCGCCTCCGCCAGCACCCCCGTTCCCTGGCCTCAAAGTGGATCATGGACAGGGGGGACAGGGTCAGCAGGGACAGACCACCTCGTGGTATGCCGAGTGCGGAGTCTTCAAGCAGACGAGTCATCTCAATGGAACCCCATCGCAGGCCACCGATGACCTGGCCACGCCCACACCAAGTGCCCACGGAGGAGGAGGCAGCTCCTGGTACGCCGAATCGGGTCTCTACCAAACGAGCGGCATATCTGTGGCCAGCTCCAGCGGCAGCTCGGGCGTCTCCACCGGCAACGAGGCAGGTCTGGGCGATGACCTCCAAACGGAGCCCCACAGCATGTTCTCCAACGAGCCACTCTATCAGATGTACAGCGCCGCCAAGCTGGAGGTGAGTCCGCTGGTCCTTCATGTCAGCAGAAGATCGTAAGTCGATCCTTGATCTCCTTTCAGTCAATCACTCGCGATCTGGAGGCGCACGAGAGCTCTGCAGATGGCTATGAGGAGATCGGTATGCATGCTCTGCGCAGCCCAAAGCCCCAACCGGAGCCCGTCCACGTGGAACAGCTGCCCAAGCAGCGGCCATCCGCTTTGCAGTTGGTCGGCCCAAAGAACGGACCATCTCGGACGCTCTGGAGCGAGATCCCAGAGGTTATACACTCCGGAATACTGCGTAAGTAGTGCATCCTTGATGCAGGATCTTCAAGATCTTCAGTTCCATTTTGAATATTCCAGCCACACTGAAAAGCCGGGAGCGCAGCCTCCAGGAGGCCAAATTCGAGATCATTACATCGGAGGCCAGTTACCTCAAGTCCCTGAGTCTCCTGCGGCGCCACTTCATGAACAACAGCACCTTTGTGGACAGCTCTGTGCTGAGTTCGCGGGATCGCAAGGCGCTCTTCTCCTACATTGTGCCCGTCCACGAGTGCTCCGAGCGGCTGCTGACGGAGCTGGAGTGCTGCTGGCAGGATAACATCATGCTGCACGGGCTGAGTCGCTGCATCTACGAGATTGCCGAGCGCCACTTCCACGTATACATTGCCTTCTGCGAGCATCAGGGCGAGATGGACAGGACACTGCGGCGGCTGAAGGAGGCCAAGAACGGCGTCTTTCAGCAGCACCTGGAGAAGCTGGAGGCGAGTCCCAGTTGCTGTGGCCTGAATCTGCTCTCGTTCCTCATGTTGCCCATGCAGCGGATCACCCGCCTGCCGCTGCTCATCGATGCGGTGTTCAGCAAGGAATCGCCCCACAACCAGGAGGAGTACGAGAGCTGGAAGCGCACGCTGGCCCTTGTCCAGAAGGTGGTGGCCCAGTGCAACGAAGCAGCCAATCGCTTGGAGCAAGCGTACGAGCTCAAGCGCATTTCGAAGCAGCTGGAGTTCCCCTCGAACATCCGTGCCCTGGCCATTGCTCCCGTGGGAGTGCCCCAGCAGGGGGCCAAGCCTCGCTTCCTGGTCAAGCGGGGGGAGCTCACACATCTCGTGTGGCGGGGCGACGATGCTAAGCTGACGTTCGGCAAGCGGTTCACCAAGTCCAGCATCTATGCCTTCCTCTTCTCCGATCTCCTGGTGCTCTGCAAGCGCCGCGGCGAGTCCAGCTTCAGTGTGTTCGACTATTGTCCCAGGAGCATGTTGACCATTGCTTCGGGCGAAACGCTGCCGCAGCTGCCAACCAAAGATATCAAGGATCAGGCCGGAAAAAACCTCATCCTGATGACGCTCCTCGAGAACTGCGACCGCAAGACAGTGGAGCTAGTGAGTCCCTAAAAGCCATTATTGTTTAGATTTCCGGTTCTTATTCACGTTAATCCTCTGCAGGTGCTCTCCTGCCCCTCGGTATCGGACCAGCAGCGTTGGCTGCAGGCCATGCGACCGCCAGAGTCGGAAACGCCCGGCGAGAAGCTGTACGAGTCCTGGGACTGTCCGCAGGTCGTGGCCAAGCATAGCTACGAGTCCGACGAGCCAGATGTCCTCAATCTAGAGCTGGGTGACGTTGTCAATGTAACACGCAAGCTGCCAGATGGTGAGGCTACACCTTTCATTGCCTAACGATCCTCCCCTCTAATCATCTGCTTCCTCTCCAGGCTGGTACCAGGGCGAGCGCATTCGCGATGGCGCTGTTGGCTGGTTCCCAGGCAGCTACACAGACGAGCTGAACTCGGCCCACGTCCGCTCCCGCAACCTGAAGCAGCGTCACCGCCTCCTCACCTTCACGGCCACCTACCTGGAGGCGCAGAAGGGCAAGTGAAGGGCCACTGTCTACTCCTCTCCTTCGCTATCGTGGCCATCTCCCACCGCTTGCCACCCGGCAAGTGGTCGAGTATTATTGTATGTAGTGCTTGCACGAAGCAATTCAATCCATTGCAAACATTGTAGTCCGCAACAAACTTAACGTGAATTACCATATAAATAACCGATAGGAAATGTGATAATTTAATTTAGATCGAGAAAAGCTACTACAGAAAATTAGAGCTTCGCTACAGATATTTCCCCACTATTCGATAAGCAATAGCCTCTAATTATATTTATGGATACCACTGTTTTTTTTTTTTTTTTTGTTAGTATCAGTTTATTAGATTTAAAGAAGGGCTGGTACATGCCTATGTGTTAACAGAAGCAACACAATAAGGAGGAAAATAAGATATGCCTGCACTCCTGCGGGACGAATATTTATGCGTATTCTCGGTAAATAAATAAAATACGAGACAAATTGTTGAATCACGTTTTTGAATCCCCAAAAAGTGAATGAATCTATGAACTTCACGGTTGGCAGGACTCTTCCGTTCACGGAGAGACATGCCACGCCGCGATCGCCCCCATGATTAAACCGATGCAAAATCGTGACAAAAAATGGATGTCCTTTCCCAGGATCGGAGGGACTGTCGATCCCGATAACGAAAAGACATTTTTGCCAAATTTAATGATGTATACATCATGATTTCGGCGAAAATCGTGAAAATATGGATGTTCTTTTTCTGGTGGCAGTCGATTGGCGGGACTCGCCCGATTAAACCAGTATTTTATTGCAGAGATATGGCGTTCAGGAAAAACCAGTATTTCTTGGGAAAGCTATATCTTCAGACATATCAGATAAATAGGCCTAGATCGGGGAAGGAACAACTCTCCCAGGATCGCGAGGATCCAGACTGTCGATCGGCATCAAAATCTCGACTACGAAAATGAAGCCGATTTTTTTGCAAATTTAATGATGTATACATCATGATTTTTTGCGAAAATCGTGAAAATATGGATGTTCTTTTTTCTGGTGGCAGTCGATTGGCAGGACTCGCCCGATCACGAAAAGACATGCCGCTCCCCGATCGGCTGCCGTATTGCAGAGATATGGCGTTCAGGAAAAACCAGTATTTTTATGATATGCAAATCCAAATCTTGGGAAGGATCTTCAGAAAAAAGGCCAGATCGGTGAAGGACCTTGTCTCCCAGGATCGTGGGGATCCAGACTGTCGATCGGCATCAAAATCTCGACTACGAAAATGAGGCCGATTTTTTGCAAATTTAATGATGTATACATCATGATTTTTTGCGAAAATCGTGAAAATATGGATATCCTTTTTTCTGGTGGCAGTCGATTGGCAGGACTCGCCCGATCACGAAAAGACATGCCACGCCCAGATCGGTCCATAAATAGTCGAGATATAGCCAAAGATAATATTAAAAAATCGGCCCGATCAGTGTGATGGCTTCCTGAGATCGAAAAAAAGTACCCGACTTAATGGATCCCTTATCAAGGATCCAGAATATTTTTACCAATCAAACATATCAGTATTTATTTATTTATTTTATTATTCGACAACGGAATTACAATAATCCTTAGCTAACTTATTTCTATCTTAAATAATAACAAAAAATTACAAAATCATACATGAAATATGAAAAAATCTATAATCAACCGTCTGATGGCTCCTTTCCCCTGGCAAAAGTCAAATCGCATCCCAGCTGGCAATGCATTGTGCTGGCGAAGAGCCCAACAGATGGGCTCATTATTGCCACAGTTGGTCCGGTGGAGATCAACCACAAAGGGTGCATGGGTCCTTAGGCTCCTTGCAGGCGTACTCAAGCCAATCCTTCTAAGCAGGTCATGGCAATCGATGTTACCCACTAAGAGCTTATAGATAAAGCTCTGAGCAGCAAGGGTCCTTCCATCCTAGAGGGAGGAGAGATGCACGAGGCGAAATCTGCGAACTTTCTGGATGCCAGGTTGGGCTACAGCTTCAAAACGCGTAAGTGAATCAGTATATAATTGTGGACATATTTTAAAATATATCTTCTTTCACAGACGACTTATGTACCCTTCGCTTTACCTCAAACCGAGTCGTATCCGATTTCCCTCCGCCAGACGGAGTCCTATCTAAGCATTAGCGAGGCGTATTCGAGACAGACCGAGTCCTATCCCACCCCTTGCAAGATCCGAACCTAACAAGCCATCCTCATCCTCATCCTTCGACCTGGCCATCGACAACAAGGGCCTTGACTATGGCAACCAAGGGAGGGGCTACGCGGGCTACTAGACTCTAGATAGATCTCGTTGTTGTTAGGTTTAGGGATATACACGCCTCATTTAGATAGTAAATATAAATGTTTTCCACTTGTTTATTTACTTGTACTAAGCTAAGTTTTGATGAATAAAACTATTGAAAAATCATCCTTGCTGTGTTTTGTATCGGTGAAACTAATTTGAAAGAACATTTTTTTGATTGGGGAAAAGGTCCTTTATCCTTGATAGTTACTCCATTAAATCAGGGTCATTTTGTCGATCACAGGAAGTCACACAAATAGCCGAGAAAATTAAATATGTATGGTTGGGGTTGTTGTAGTCCTTACCCAAGGATCAAGGAAATTTTTCAGATCACGGCGGGCCATGGCACCCTCCGATCAGGCCACATATAATAAAGAAAACCAAATATATATGTCTGGAGAAAATATCCTTGATCCTTGGTCCTTGCCTCAAATAACGAAGAAAACAACAAAAGTTTTTGCTGTTAATTGTTGTACAACAAATTTTTCTTGTTGTGCAACAACAAGCCTCAATTCGCAAGCGATTGGCAGGACTCTCCCGATCACGGAGAGACATGCCGCACCCCGATCGGCTGCCGTATTGCAGAGATATGGCGTTCAGGAAAAACCAGTATTTTAATGATATGCAAATCCATATCTTGGGAAAGCTATATCTCAGACAATTAGGGCCAGATCGGTGAAGGACCAAGTCTCCCAGGATCGTGGGGATCCAGACTGTCGATCGGCATCAAAATCTCGACTACGAAAATGAGGCCGATTTTTTGCAAATTTAATGATGGTTACATCATGATTCTGGTCAAAATCGTGCAATAATATATGTCTTTTTTTCTGATGCTAATCGGTTTTCAGAACCCTCCTGGTAAAGAAAAGGTATGCCACGCCCAGATCGGGGAGCAACCTATAGTAATACAACGCAGTTACGATTCTTGGTGAAATCAATAATTTTTTTTGGGTTTATAGCAAGCAACTTTGATGATGACATGGCGGCCAGCATTCTATAGGAGCCAGCTAATGCCAGCCCTTGCCAACTGAACCTCCCGGCAGCAAATGTGCCATTCAAACAAGAGAGATTTCTTTCCATTATAAATGTCTGTAATTTGTAGTTTTCAAGAATATATGTTCAGATGCATACATACATAGATTGGTTCATTGCTTGATTTCGTTTTGGTTAATTTCTGCGAATTGCATACTAAAATTAAATTACTTCAGTAGCTGCTTTTCGTTCCGCTCATATCCGTGGCATATTGTAGCAGTGTACAAATAAATCTTACGATTATGATATTGCTGTCATAAATTATTAAATCTAAATCAAACACTAAAGTACGGGGCGGGGGGCAGGGCATGCGATATGTTGTATTGGCGATCAATCGATCCGATAGCAGCGTGCTTTGTAGTGCTGCTAAGCCGAACAACGCACACGCAATCAGACCCGACCGCTACTAAATCTAAATCAAATAATTTACAATACTTCTTCATGTTCATGTGACCGACGACGAGTGGATGTGATAAATTTAAATGAATGTCCGTCCCCCGTCGAAGAGTGCGCGAGCAGGGGAGTCGACTGAATCGAGTGTGAGGGCTACGGCTAAGAGGCTATTGGCTATGGCTAAGCGCTAGATTCATACACGTCTACATAAATATATCACAAAATCAGTGAAATGAAAATTCGCTGGAGTATTTGCTTGTTTCGCTTTGGATGATGCATGAGATGAATGCAAATGAATGCAGTGATTGGCAATGCTGGGCACATCTCCTATCCTCTTTCTCTTCCTATCCTCTTCCTATTCCTATTCATATTCCTATCCTGTTCCTATCCTATCCTGTACTGTCCTTTCCTTTCGTCAGCAGTGGATCTGCGTCTGTCATCTGAAGCTGATGCCGCACTTTCGACTGATCTTGGGCGTGTGTATGTAGGCAATCGAGAGCAGAAGCGGCACATCGTTCTCGGAGAGCTGCAGTGGCGTGGTAATGTCACTCAATCGACATGGATCCGTCTCCAGCAGAAAGGCGGCCAACGTTTCCGACTGTAGATAGATTTCCTGCAGCTTCGACTCCAGAAACGACAGGCACTACAAATTAAATACAAAATCAATTTAAATAAAGATTAGGACAGAATCTGGTTAGGGATTTGTCTACCTCATAGGCGGGTATGCCGCCAGCGTGCATGGCCTGAACAGTTTCCAGCATGCTCGAAACCAGCTGCGACATGCCCACAGGCGAGCTCTGGCCTCCGGCATAGGGAAACTGTTGGGCCTGCGACGAGATCAGGCGCACATCCCACTTGTCCATGTCCGCCACTATGGCAATATTCTCAGCCGGCTGTGAGATGAGTGAGGCTGAGCGTGCAGCCAGCGCCAGGTCCTCGCGCAGATGCATTTCCCACTTATTTGGCGGTGCACAAGTCCCCTGCGGTGATGAGAACAAAACTCGGATTAGAATTGTTAGAATTTGTAACCTTCGAAGAGGTTTTCTCACCTGCAGCACCATGTCGGAGACATAGTGATCGCTGACGCTCAGCATCAGCGAGGGAATGAAACCCGCTCGCAGCTGATCGCCCGCCGGCTCATCGTCCTGCGGCAGTTCCTTGATGCCAGGTACGGGTAGTTTTAGCAGCTGCTGGGAAACATTCACGGCCGCACACTTCGCGGCCACCGAGGAGACGGAGCTGCGACCCGAGGGCACCCGCTTGGGCTGCTGTTTCCGCGTGAATCCCGTCTGCGTTGCCACCGCTGGCTGGGGCGGTTCTGGTGCGGATTTGAGAGTATCTATGGAGGCTGCAGAGTTGACCGGCTGCAAGGTTCTGCTACTCTGATTCTGATTCTGATTATAGCAATGCACCTCATCTGTCTCAAACTCCAGTTCGGTGGCATTGGATGGCGTCTGGTAGGTCGCCGAGGAGCTCATCATCCCACCGCTGCTGCAGACAATACATCGCTCGCTGCCCACAGCCGGCGTTGTGCTGGGATTGGAGTTGGGACTGGGTCCGATTGAGCTGCTGCTGGCCGCCAGCTCAGGATGCTGATGAAGTGTCACGCTGCTGTCGCTCGACTTGAGGGCAGCCTCACTCGCCTCCAGTTTGGTTGCCTTGTCCATTAGCAGATCGTAGTTGTTGGACAGCACCAGGTTCTTGCTCTTCATGTAGTTGGTAGCTATCTGGGGATACTGCTCAAAGTTGAACTTCATGCCCGAGTGCTTCTTGGCCATGCTGGCCACGTCGTGGGTGCGCTGATGCTGGGCACACAGCATGAGGGTGGCGGGGGGCTGCTTTGCGTCGTCGGTGAGATCTTCGTTGCTTTTCTTGAGATTGATCAGCGGCTCGTTGTCGCCCAGGACAAAGACCACACCATTGCCATTGTCCGCGGCGGTCTGCCTGCAGATGCCATGCTCCCGCTCAATCAGCTTGTGGCAGTGATCGAAGTGGATCTGCTCCTCCAGGCTGACGTTCTCCTTTATGGGCTCAATGCCCCACGTCATGCGATCGCTCTTCCCCATGCTATTCTGCGTGATGTGGGCCGACAAGGACAGATGCGAGGCGCGCCTCTCGTGGCTGAGGGGCTCAAAGTCGCCCGCGTCCAGGGCTCCCCTTTTTTCGATGGCATCTGGATTTCCCTCGACGGAATAACTGCTGCAGCGCCGCTCCAGCTTTCGGTTCATGATCTTAATGCCCTGCTGAAGCTTGGCCAGATCAAGGCTCAGACCATCCTTCACAACAGCCGCCATGGGCACCATGTTCCACAAGAAGTTCTTCTTGGCTGTGGCTGGTGGTGTTTCCGTGGCATCATCAAACTCGATAGCTTCGATGGCCCCATCATCGATGCTGCCGCCGCCTGTGCCGACAGATCCCGATCCCGATCCGTTTGACTCATCCTCCATGCACAGCTCCACATTGTCGGGCGTGGTGACCGTCAAACGTATCCGGCCATCCTTGCCGGTGCGAAAGTACTGCTGTGCCTGTCGGGCCAGCAGCGTCTTTTTGTCGATGCCCGTGTCCATCAAATAGTTGCCAATACGCAGCTCCTGCTGTACAAAATGAGAGTCGCGGAAGGCCAGGACAGTGGGTATCTCGTTCTTTTTCAGCGTCTGCATGCCGTCCTGATCTGCCTGATCTTCAAGCCCCAGATCCCTCTCATCCTCATCCTCGTCCCCGCAGCAGTCCAGGAGCACCTCCCCACCGTCATCCACATCGTCCGCAATGGCATTCAGATTCTGTTTGCAGGTGGCCACTCGGCTCAGACCGCCTGTTCGTCGCAGCTGCGAGGGTGGACTCTTGTGCCGCTCCTGGCTCTGATGATGGTTTTGGCTCTGGTTGACCAGATCGTTGATCAGCTGCTTGTTAAAGTCCTCCCGCTTGGCCGTGCGACGCACCTCGCTGCAGCGTATAAAGTACGTGAGGACATTGAGGAGCTTCTCCACCCACAGCTTCTCCGCTCCATAGATGATGGTGCGCACCAGCTTCGGGGGCATGCCAATGGCTCCATACAAGTCCCCCAGCTGCGCCCACAGGGCGTTGTACGGGTGCTTCTGGGCCACCTGCAGGAGCTTGGCCCTCTGTTCAATGGCTGCGGAGGCCGCAGAGGCATCCGATCGTCGTGAGCCCGAACTGTTGAAGGCTGAAACGGTGGCCACCCATCCCAGATGGTAGGTGAGAATCCCCGTCAACATTGTGCTGATGAAGCTGCAGGAACGGGAGGGATTAGTACATCCTCAGAAAGGGAATGGAGTGCTCTTACAAATTGGAATCCTTGGTATCGGCAAAGGACAGCAAATCACAGAGTTCCTTAATGAAACGTTCGGCCACAGTCTTGGAGTACTTGCTGCCGCTGGTGGTGATGCTCAGCCAGACAGGGGTCTTGATGCGTGGCGCCGTGAAGAGATCGTTGAACCACTGCTGTGTATCCTGCCAGGCCTGGAACATGATCTGTGGGAGGGGAGAGAGTGCTATTTAGATGCATTTCAATGGCTTTCAATGATGGTGATGGTTTACCTGCAAAAAGTTCTTGTGATTGATGTACGCATGCTCTGTGCTGGCCCTGAGACGACTCAGCATGGACTCCAGCAGGGCAATATGCTCGCTGCAGAAGAGCTCCATCTCCTCCTCGAAGGACTCGCTCATGGTGATGCACACGGCCAGTCCCAGCTTGGCCCGGCGCCTCAGATTGGCCTGGCGACGTCCCATCTCGGGATTGCTACGCGACTCGTTCGCACAGTAGCTGGCGCGCCTGTACTGCGGTGGAGCCATGCCACCGCCTTCGCTTCCACCGCCCCCGCCATTGCCCGATCCCTGGCTTGAGCTGCCGCCATTGGCCTGCGTATAGTTGTCGCTGAGGAAGCCGATAAAGTCGTTCCTGGAATGCTCGTTCTCGAAGGAGGTGCGCAGGTTGCGCGAGATTCGTCGCTGCAGGCAGCCGTCGCTGGCAAACTCCTTCAGATGCGGGGAGCTGACCGAGAAGGCCGAGTCCATGCTGAGCTTTCGCATGGCATCCGACTGGTCGGACATCACGCTGCCCAAGCTGCTGCGTGTGGAATACTGATACGACCACTGGTCACCGCTCGAATAGGGACCACCCGCACCACTCCCACTGCCGCTGGCCGAGTAGCCCGAATCCGTGGCGTTGCTGTACGTCGATGAGTACCGCGGGCCGCTCGAATCGCTCGAATGGACTGTCGACAGCGACTGCTGGTCCGGGGCAGGCACATCGAGGGGCGGCGTCAAGCTCATCTGGCGACCCACGCTCACGCTGAAGGGCATGGAGAAGGAGTTCATAGAGAGGCCATCCATGGAGCCGTGCTCGCTGCAAATGGAGCTGCGGGGCGTGGCCAGGCTGTTCATCGAGAGCGTCGAATAGGGCGAGTGGCCTGCTCCACCGATGCTGCTGCTGCTCGTGGGCGTCAGATACACCTGCGAGCACAGGATTCGCGCCGGTTCCGGCAGCCAGTGTACCTTGAGGGCGGTTCCACAGAAGGACATCGGCAGCGAGCCAAAGACCATCTCCCCCAGTGGCGTGATATCCGCTCCAGAGGGGCGATTGTGCTGGAAATGGATTCTCATTATGGTGGGGATTCTCTTGGTCGGAGCGTGTGTGACTCACCTTGTAGCCATACTCGGGGCACACATCGATAAAGTTGCTGCCATTGCTGCTGGAATGTGCCTTGGCCTGGATCTTGCCGTTCTGCAGCGATGTGTACTTTTCATTCTTCACGAATTTCCCAGTGGCTGACGAGGAGGCGGATGTTGAGGTCTCCTTATGCGTCACCTTTTGCAGGGCATTGGAATCGAAGAGCAGGCGACGAGTGTCATCCTCTTTATAGAGCAGCACACGCACTTGGCTGCCCTCGAAGGGGAATCGACTGCAATGGGGGAAAAAATAGTGATTTAATAGAGGCCCACAACATTTATATTCCCAAAGTTAGTCAAAATTGTCCAATCATGCTCATTCATAAAAAATCGGTTAACAATAGCTATACGCATGCCTCTAGCGGTATGTCTTTATAATCATGAGTCGCACTGACGGCTCTGATTACTTTTGCAAGGCAGCCCCACCTCAACAGCCACTATCGACATCTGTTGACCATCTTGAGAGTTTCACTCGAAGGTCCACCCCCATACACGCTTGGGTGTCGCAATGACGAGGTCTATTATAATGCGCACATCTTTTAATGTCTCTCTCTCTTTCTCGTGTACTCGCTCTCTCGCTCTCTCTCTCTCTCTCTTTCTCTATTTTTCTGTTGATTGTTCATTTCGATTAAATGGCAAATGCGAGACGATGCTCTATATATAGCGAGGCAACTATTTTGGCACGTGACACGTGGATTACTCATGCCCCAAAACGACACCCAAAGCGACTTCATTTGGACATGGCCACTGGCCTGCTCTGACAAATACATGCACATACCAGACATATAGAGCAATTCCTGTCCAGGAATTGGGGTAACTTGAAGAGAGGGAAGAAGTAGTACAAGAGAACAGATCACTTCCATATTCTGATATGCACCTGTGATATCCCCCGCAACTGTTCAGCAGCTGCTTCTCCTTCAACGGAATTTGAGCTGATTTATTTTTAGTGGGTTTATAAATGGCTTGTCTAAGTAGCGGTAAGGCGCCTCTGCCTCGGCCTCTCCAGAAATTAGCGCTATAATTAACAATTAGCTCAAAATGTCGATGATAGTTTCTTCGACACTGGAGGAGGGCGGAGAAGGAGAGGCAGAGGCAGAGGCAGAGGGGGAGGCAAAGGGGGCGGTGCTGGGAGTTTGGGGGCCCAACATGTTTTAGAGCTTCATAAATGTTTTATAGCCTCCCCAGCCGATAAGATGGTGGGGGCCAACGTTGGGCGTTGCTTTGACTGGAAGCCGGTACGGCACCACCGTACGCACCGAGAGAGATTACCCATGGAACGGTAAGGTGCGGTACGGTACGGAGCGGTATGGTATGGTATGGTATGGTATGGTATGGTATCGTATGGGTGGGACGGCGGTGTCCATTGGTGTCTGGCCGTGTCCGGCTGTGTCCGCAGCTGCTTTCTGTGTTGGTTTGAAGTCACGAGTGTGCACCACCGGACTGGATATAAATTCAAGACTAAAAGACCGCTAGACGGGTGTCGGGTCGGCCTGTTTCTTTGAGGATTGAGGCCAATTAGGCTCAAGCTAGACCGCTGGATGGCTTTCTGGCTGTCTGGCTGTCTGGCTGTCTGGGGTGGCTTACTTGTATTTGAAAGGCAGCGTAGGCATGCGGCAAGGAGTAATTCCAGTATCCCGTTACAGCTTCCAAGTACAATTGCTGTTGCAGTTGCAGGTGCAGGTGCAGATGCCGACTACCGGCAGACAGTTCAGTGTTCACGGGTTAAGTTCTGTTCTGTTCTGTTCTGTTTGGACGGACGGACCGACGCCTCGGTTGATATCTTTATAGCTGCGATGCTAGTCAACAAATGAAGTTCAAGGCGTTTCGCCACAGCAGCGACAGTGACGGTTGTCACTGGAATGGCATTGGCGAAGGCGACAACGTCTCGGAATCGGTAGTCGGATCGGGAATCGGGAATTCGTCAGAGGTCCCGTGCTGAAGCTTGTACGGTAGCGGGCAGAGAGAGACAGAGACTGATTACGGGGGGCACTCGCATATGCATTATAATAAAACCTGCCCTACTCTGTCCCGTACCTTGCCCCATGGCCCGCCCAATCGATATACATATGATATACCACCACTCGTATGTACACTCGCACACACAATAGAGATAGATAGATAGATAGATAGTACGAGCAACGATCCTAAACTAGGCGGCTGCTTTCGTCGTTTAACCGAGCGTTGGATGGATGGGGCATGGGGCATCCAATTTGGAGCGCGCTGCTGGCGCTGCTCACATGACTCGCTCGGTCACCGGCCGTCGGATCCGTCCAGCTGGGTGCGCACACGACTGAATCAGATTCGAGAGCCGAACCGAAAACAGAGTCAAAGTCGAACGAGCATCATGTGCTCCATCGTCGGCCGGCCATTTGTTGCTTGTCAAAGACGGATGTGTTAATATTTTGTTTAACAAAAAAAGGCACACAAAATACCAACAATACCAATGGAGGGAAAACAAAGAGAAAGGAACACAAATATTCGGCCAGAAAAGAAGACAGCGATGAATGACTGTTTGATGGATTCGTTGAGAGACAGACGTTGTGCCACAATTTAATAAGCACATTAGGTCGAAGGCCAAATACCCTTCTGCGCTTCTGCGCTTCTGAGCTTCCGCTGCTCTCGGAGCCAAGGCTCAGAGCAAAGTAAAAGCACCCTGGCTGCTAGTCGGTAGGGTATTCAAACTTGAATGGACTGCCAGCGGGAATGAATGCCAGGGAGGGGGGGGCGAAGCGGAGCCTGACCTGGCCAAGAGAAAAAGCCAAACAACACAAAAGAGATCTGCGCGAAAGCAATTATCGGACGTCCGCTAAGCAGAGACAAAAACAGAAACAGCAAAAGAGACAGAGACAGAGACAGAGGCCAGGCCAGGCAGGCACTGTTTATTCTATTCTTTCGTTGCTTTTATTTTCATTATTTTCTTTCGCTGGGGGCCACCGCCGCAGATGGGATGGGCCCCAAGGGGGATCAGCGGCATTCACTTGGATCACATGCTTTTTTCAGCTACGCAAGCAAAAACAAAGCAAAAACAAAAGCAAGCCAACAGCCAAACAAAATTAAGCAAATACATGCAGACATCAAGTGTACACATACACACATATGTGCATAAATACATGCATACATAATGAGTGAGAGCCAGTGTGTGTGTGGGTATGCTGCGGCCAACACTTGAAGCAAGGTGTTCTTGCCAAGGTGGAGTCATTCCCGCAGTGCCGAGTGGCCTACATTTCTTTTGCTTTTTTTGTACTACGCGGCTCGCGACCATCGTCCTTTTTAGAGAGTAGCCTTTGACAATGCCTCACCCTACCTAAAGACACCTTGCAGTTGAAGACACTCAGTTGCTCTCCTGTACTCTCACTATCAGTCTCTTTCTACGCTCTCTCTCTCCTTGTGGACTGTATTTTGATTGATTTGATCGCGTATATTTATAGAGTGGCAAGGGAGTGGGGTATCTGAGCAGGGCCAAGTGGCATTCGAGTGGGTGACAGTTGTTATCGGGCTTTACGTGGGATTATGCTCTGATTAGCCCTTGGATTTTCGATGCCTCAAGAGAGACGCGACGCCAATGATTGATATGGGAAAACTATAGCAAACCGGAACGGCAACGAAACCGTGGAACGCGAGAACCGATAAGCGAAATGTGTTTCAAACTTTTGCCCACACATCCATCAATAGTTAGAACATGTGGTATGGTACAGTCGAGCTTCTCTAAAGCGAATCACTGCAGATTGGAGTCTGCAAATTCGGCCTGCAGAAGCTTCCCTGTCTTTCTACACGTGTCTGCTACTAGTCGTCTGAAGAGGAGGGAGGGGGAGGAACCAACAATTATTCTAATCAAATCAACAACTGTTAATGACTTTACAGAGCGTGTCTGTCTCTGTTTTCTCCCTCTCTGTCCCTCTTTGTCTGTCTTCCTCTGTCTTTAGCTCAGTCTGTCTGTCTGTCTGTCTGTCTATCCGTCTGTCTGTGTGAGTGAGTGAAAGAGAGCGTGGCAAATAAAAGCACAGATTTCCAAAGCGACGACAACAAAGCACAGGCACAGTAAAGTAAAGCAAAGCAAAGCGAAAACCACAACAGCAGCAAAAGCAACAACCAGTTGCTCCATTCAACAAGTCACATGACCCAACCCAACCAACAACCACGATGGCGACGATGGCGACGTTTGGAGACTTTGGTGACGCTGGGAGACGTTGGCGGCGACAGCGACAGCGACGACAACGACAACGACAACGACAATGGAAATGTGCAAATGGGGGGAATAACAAGGGGCGCAGCAGCTGCCCAACAAATTGTCTATCATTATCAGCGGCCTATTATAAACAGTTATATATAGTAAACACATATACTATATATATGGTCTTATATTATATGTATACTCTCGTATATCCCTCAATTGTTGTCCAGTGTGCGAGCAACGACCTTCACCTTCACCCCTACTACCACCTGAGCAGGGAAGTCTGTGCAAATAATGAATGTCAAGTTCAAGGCAATTTGGCTAAATCCGCTTCCTCTGGCTCTGTGAATAGAGGGGAGTGGTGGGCAAGGCGACAGGTAATGGCCAGAGCAACATAAGATATTTATCAGCCATGCAAACAGACGGACGGACAAAGTACGAGTACGACTGCGGAGCACACACCAGAG
The DNA here is from genome assembly GCA_008121275.1 of Drosophila lowei. Classification (NCBI taxonomy): domain Eukaryota; kingdom Metazoa; phylum Arthropoda; class Insecta; order Diptera; family Drosophilidae; genus Drosophila; species Drosophila lowei. The sequence continues at coordinate 21,306,573 of CM017781.1, read as the reverse complement.
CCCCAGAGCCCAGTGCCCGTCTCCGTGTGTCGCTCACAATACTAATGAGCAAATGACGACAAAAATATCGAGTGATTTTCATTGTCACTTGAGACCAATGCAAACAGACCCCCAGACGACAACCACAACGACAACCACAACGACAACGACGATGACAACCGATCGAGGTCTGGAGGAGGGCGGCCCAATCAATCAATGAATGCCCCCTCCAGAGGCGGAGGCAGTGCCATGTGTGGGCGATCTGCGAGGCACTTGTGACACCTGGCAAACACACACACACACAGACAGACACACACAGCAGAATAGCAGATAGTGACTCAAGTGTTGGGAGCCCCTGAAAGCAATGTGAGATCACGGATCAACATCCATTGACTACGGAATCATCTTTAGTACACAGACGACGACATCTAGTCGATCTTTTTGTGTTTCACCTTAATCCAACAATGTATCATCATCCTCATCATCAGCAGTAGCAGCAGCAGCATACTCGAGTAGAGAACAGAGAAACTTCCGTCACTTTCAAGGAAATACTCATATATAGAAATTTTAATGAAAAGATTACGGGCTTGAGGGATCAATTAAAACTGTTTCCATTGAGCAAAGAGCAAAGCAAACCAAAGCCAAGAGCATTAAATGATTAATGAAACGAAGAGCGAGAGGGGAGAGAGAGAGAGAGCCCTTGAAGATAAAGCAGAATCCGAGTTCTTTGTTAGCTTTTTCATAATACATATACATACGTACATATAGACCTCGAGGTCCGAGACTGAAGTACTGAAGTACGGATCACAAATTGTTGACCCCTGAGACTGTGGGCTACTACTATCTGAACGATCTGTTCAATTTCTGATTCGGAAACTTGTAACCGGACACTACTCAACTGAAAATAATAATAAAAAAAAAAACAATAATAGTAATACTTCCAGTAGCATTTATTTACACAATTGTTTACTCAAATCTCATAATATTTCTAAGAATTTCAAGTGCTGGTTTTTCCTTTTCCGGCACAGCTCCGGATTCGTTGAGCATTTGGAGCTAAGACAAAGGCAAATACAATAGTTACCCGACTCGTACAAATAATTTAAATAGAGCTTATGAATGGCACAGAGAGCCATTTGGCCAGATATTCCAAATTGGCTTAGCAGTGGTAGGTGGGCAGGGGGGGCATGGCTTCTGTTAATAGATCTTTCGGCTTAAATTAGGGCTCCGACCGTGCCTTTTGTACTTGCGGGTACTTTCGGGCGCTTACTTTGTTTGTTTGCTCATTATCAGGCGGCGGCAGTAAAAAAAAATAAAGGTATGACTATTTTATTTTTATTTATTTTTGTCAACCTGATAATGAGTGACAACAACGATGCGGCAGCAGCAGCAGCAGACAAAGCAGCGCTAGCTAGCGTCTGCGAAGGAGGACGTGGTCTGGACATACCACGGAGATACCCATTGATCTGACCGTAGTTCTCTCTTAGCAGTTGAAAAATTCTTTCACTTTTAAGAACTATAGCAAACATAAATCATTGATTTTTAGAGGCCTCTGTTCACCCATTATATTCCCAGTACGACATAAATCTGCAGCAAATATATACCCAACTTGTACAGGGTACAAAACTGGATACGCGCCGACGTCGACGACTCACTCATATGACTTGGCAGACCACGCGACTTCACACATGAACCCAAGCCCCTATACAGCCCCGTACACCCGCACCATCACTCAATGTGTTGCCATTTAAATGTGCTGATTTCTGTTTACCCTCTCTCTCTGCTGCGCACCCATACTCGGAACACAACAACAGCAGATGGCTGGCTTCGTATGATTGTGTACGACGAGTGTGACTTCTCTTTATTCATGGATATAGAATCACATTCATATTCATAACTCAATGATGATGGCACGAGGCAGGGGATGAAACTATTTTTGGATACATTCATTTGGCCAGACAAGATGGCACCACATCACATATATATGTACATATGTACGATCGTTACGATCGTTACGATCCATGTAAGTTCGATGGATTCACACCTGTGCCGGGGGACCAAAACAAAAATAACTATCAGCCGTGACAATCCCCCACTCCACTCCACGCCACGCCACGCCACTCCACTCCACAGTGGAGAGCACCGTTTTGATTGATGTCTGATGTCTGGAGGGCAGTGTTTGGCCAAACAATTTGCGGGCACTTATCGAGCACTATTAATGAATTTCTAATTTACGACTCATTTGGCATGACACTAAGCCGGCGAAAAGGCTCTAAGTGGAATCATCCATAATGGTTCACTCCTAGGCGGCGGCATTCATTCAGTCATTCAATCGGTCGGTCAGTCGGTCAGTCGGTTGGTCAGTCAGTGCCAGTTGGACAGTTGATGAAAGAGATTGATATGTGATATGTGATTTGTGGAGCTATCAGTGCTTTGTTCGCTTTATTTAATCGCCAATCAGAGGGATGTGTTTATCTTTTATAGTGCTTCACACGTGCCTGAAGCTACTATCGGATTTTTTTGGGCGTTTCTTAGCCATATGTACATACTATGGGAATCTGTTGGCACAAAGTTTTCCACCCTTGGTGCTAATTTCCTTTCGAATATCGAATCATCCGAAACGAAAGCCAAGACAGCCGCTCGCTGGCCTGGCACACACCGCAGGCAGTTGGCGATTCGCGAAATCACAATTTGTATATAGAGGTAGAGGTGGAGGTGCTGTTCAGCTGTTTGCTCGATATAGTCTTTTTGCGTGAAATCCCCGAACTTATCGGGAATTAATACCAGCCCGCTAATAGCTGCTATATGGTATGTACATATACATACATTCATATATACTTTTGGACGGACCATACGATGTCTCCGTGTGTGGATGGATATCAGGGGAATGACTTGCGAATTGGGTTAAGGAATTTTCGAACGCGCCTTGCCTTCTTCTGAGGCACATGATGCCCCCGCCTCCGTCTGGTTTTGTTTTTTGGTGGTTTTTTTTTTTGCTACCCATATATCGAAAATTTAATAAAATTGTTGTATGGCTCTCTTGTCATGTGACCAACTGGCTAGCAAATGTCTAAACATGGTCACGATCTGGTGGTGCTGTTTTTCATATGATTCACGGCGACATTTGGTTGATTCACTTCAGGTGTCCAGACCTTGAAAACGTATGGAACGAATGGTGTGAGTACATCACCACAGTATCGTATAGAAATTTCCAGAATTTAATTTTGCTGGCTTTTCTTCTAGTGTGTATGTTTTCTCTCTCTATCTCTCTTATTCTTTTATTCTTAGACGGAAAGTATTTATAAACCACTTCTTTTGGCCACGAAACACACCGAACCAGCAAAAATATGAACGATAAGTGGGGGTTCAGGCGGTTTTTAGTCATCTGTCATGGAAAATTACCCCAGAGGGGGAGGGTGGTGCGGCAGCGACTGCTAAACAGTAACAGTAAATAATGCCAAGTGGAGTTAATTTTTATTAATAATCGTTTAGTGTGTGTGTAAGCGTTTATTTAGTTTACAGCGAGTCAAAAAACCTGACCTACTACAAAGATAGCGGCGCAAAGGGAGGATGGAAGAGAATGAGAGGGTGTGAGGTGTGGGAGTTGGTCGAGCCAGCTGTCAACACTACGGTTTACGGGGTTTTTTTTCTCCTGTTATTTTTATTTTAAAGTGTTCAAAGTGCAAAAACCCCGCGCTTAATTAGCAGAGCGAAAAAGCTTCTATCACGTGATGGCGCGCTCGAATGCTGCCTGGCACATAAAAGCATGGACAGGCGCGGCCATAAAAGTATATACACCCCGCGGGTATTGGTCAATAACCACTCGAATCGGACAATTTCACCATTACCCTATATATTTATATATATATATATATATATATATATATATATATATATGTATATAGTATATACAGATATATGGAGCTGTTGTTGCCCACTGGCACCCGCTGCCGTCGTGTTATCGGTCAGACCCATTAAACGGGGCGCTAATCAAGTCGATCGAAAGATTATGGCCGAAACAAAATTTAGGGGACAGCGTTTCGTATGCAAATGAAAATTGCAGTGCACCCACTCTGGTGCCCACCATTGTTAAATCCAGTTAGAGTTCCCAATCAGAGCAGCCCACCCACACACACGCTCTTCGTACCCATCCCGCGCGCACGAGTGTCAAAAATCAACATTGTAAAGGCAGCATAAATAATAATGAAATGAATTAACGGCAACCCGCAAGAGCCAACACAGCGAGAGCGAAAGGGATAGAGCAGTAGAAGCAGCGAGAGCGAAAGAGAAAGAGCAGCAAAAACAATGTGTATGACATAATAATCACGAGAGCAGGCCGCGAGCGCCGATTAGCAAGTCATGTGATTCGCTTTTATTTACATTTGCGCCTGACGTTGCCGCCGCCGCCATCCGCTACCGCTTCCCGCTCACCTATCAGCGTACGCCCACAGACCAGAGACCAAGCAGAGCGAGCAAGAGAGAATCAGGTTGAGAGTGAGACGGCGCGCACGAGGCGATAACGAAGAGAGAGAAGAATAAAACGAAGGGGGGCACAGTTGTTTGCGCGCGCAGCTCAATCGGGGGCGGGGGAATAGAACATTGCTATCAGTGTAGTTGCTGTTTTTGTTGCTGTTCCTGCCATGACTGCTACCCAATGCACTGCTGGGGGTGGCGTATAAGCTTAGGCTTGCAGAGGGGAGCCTTCCCTATGGATATACAGTAAAGTCGCAAGATATTGAACCAATTACGGGAATACCTTATTTTGTATTTTTTTTTCCATATATTGGACGTTGATATGCAACGACCACTTGTAAGAAGTGGCGGCCAACCCTTATCTCACTTAGAACGCGTTCACTGTATCGCTGTCTTTTCTATGAATATCATGCTGCAATGGCCTACGTGACGCTCTCTAATGCACAGCGAATATGTTTGTTGGGTTACCGGCCCCGTTTACGCTTTGCCAATTTGCGTACGAACAAAGAGAAGAGGAAGCAACTGAGTGCAGGTACAAGGAAGGGAGCAAGAGAGGAAAGTGTGAAACGCATCATGAGAACGCCTTTTTGTCAGAGTGTGCATGCATGTATGCGTGTGTGGATATTTGCAGCTGTCGTGTGATGACTGCGGCTGCACCTTTTGTTGTTCGCATTTATCGACGACGAACTAATACCGGGTGTTAGGTATGACACACAAACACACACACGCTCCTAAACTCATTTTGGCCTGTGTGTGCATGCAAAGGCGAGGAGGTACATAGATAGGCAGATAAACACTTACCTTAGATAATTTCGCGAAGTTTGTTTTGTAGCTTTTGCGGACGACGAACTATTGCCGCTGCCAGCAGAGACAGCGGCATGAGCGGAGGCGGGGGAGGCGTGAGTTGTACGTGACGCCGACGCTGCCGGTAATGATGTTGTTGTTTGGCTATTAATTAGCGCTGCTGCGGTTTGTTGGGACGCGAACGCGGACGCCGCGGTCAGCGCTGACGCCGCGTGCGTGGGTGCCGCTGCGGCCGCTACTGTTGCTGCTGCTGGTGCCGACGGAAAGAACAGTTTATTCAATAAGGCCATAATAACATACAGTGTGCGCAATCATTTAATAAACACATCTGGCCAATATCCTAACAACAATTTATTGTAAATCACTGTAAATCTTTTCACACAAAAAAAAACACACAGACACTGTTTCACTCTTTCCTTGGAATGTGTCGGGTGCCGTTAGTTTTTCCAACACGCGCGCGATAGAGACAGAGAGAGAGAGAGCAAGAGAAAATGATGCTTGGCTGCCACAATTAAACTTTCGCTTTGCACTTTTCTTTGCATCTGCATACATCTACATCTGTATGTGTATGTATGTCTTGCTGCTGCTGCTTCTTCTCTTTCTTTTGCCAAATGATCTCTTCCTGTAGTTGCCGAGTATTCACAGACACACACTTGGTTATTTATTTGATTGAATGAATATTGCTATTTTTGCTTTGCGTTGCTTTTGCCCTCATCCTGAGCGGCGGAAATCGCTGCTCTACAGGTCTTTACCGTTCCACGCCGAAAAGATGTGAGGCCCCAAACAACGTTGGCGTCCGCTTTAAAAAGTTTGCAAGAGGCGCGCGTCGGTGTCGTTGTCAGAGCGCGTATGTATAAGTGTGTGAGAGCGGAGACAGAGAGCCATTGCGATGTGTGTGTGAGAATAACAGTTGCTGCCGCTGGCGGGGGCTATTACTAAAACTAGTAAGATTTCCCTCCTGCTGACCGTCGTCTTGGCTTCTTTCCATCTTGCTGGAGCTGGAGCTGGAGCTTTGGCCAATACACAATTTTGTGTAGTTTTTTTTGTTCCTCCACTTCATCACACCCTCCTCCCCCTGCTGCAATTCACAGCTTTTTGTATTCGGTAGCTTAACACGAAACAAGGCATTGCTTTTTATCACTAATTGCAGCTGAACACCTTGTGGTTGATGTTGTCCATCAAATTAAGAACTGTCACATTTTATTAATAAGCTAAAATTTCGATAGTTTCACGCATACTATGAACATATAATTTATAAACATATGTTTATTTACAATCCCCAAAGCAACAACAACGCAATCAGTGTGACCGCGGATTTATCAATAAGACATATACGGTCTGACTCTCAGAAATATACCGAACCTACGTTACAAATTTCTAAATGTACCGTCAATATACTAGCAATATTACTAGCTAACTAAGATCCTCCGCTCTGAACCCATAATTTAAGAGGATTATTAAATCAATACAGGAATGGCTAAATTTAAGCTTTCATCTCTGTTGCACTGCCTATGAAATAAGGTTTAAGCAAAACCTGTCAACAAGAGAAGCCACTAACGGGCAATATACAGTGTAACCGCGGACTTAAAATAAAAAATACCGTAAATATACCGAATTATTTGTATGTTTTTCTTCTTCCTTTAGTAATGATTTGGTAATGATTTTACATGTAATTTTCATGGAATTACCAAAGGCGACACCTGAAGGGGAAATGTGTACGTTTCAAAAATATTTTGACGTTTTTTTTTTCATATAAGCCCCATGGAAGCGCCAGTGTGAAAAACCTCCGTTATCCGCTTTTTGACATACCTTATTTTCCGACATTTTTGAAAAAAACTAAGATTTTGATGGCAAACGATCAGAGATTCGATACTGAACACGAATTAGTACCCGATGTGGCCTGGGACATGGCTCTAACTGGCATTTCTACATGGTTTCTACATTGGTGTATTGGGCAAGAGGGTGAGTCCTTAACTTAAAATGTACTGCAAAATACTAGAAAAATACTATGAAAAGTTTGAACATTTGCAAGGTGTGTGAGCTAGACATGGTGGCAAGAATATCAGAAAATCTGATCAAAATAAACGGTCTGACCCTCAAAAATATACCAAAATATACCGTCCCATTTTCAAAACATACCGTAAATATACTTACGAATTATCCAAGTTCCATCATTATCTCGTTTTGTTCCATCATACATATTCAGCCCCATAATTTCATCCCAGTAATGTTTTGATATTCCGTTTTGAATAATGCTGGCTAATCGTTCCTAAAATTCCCTGAATAATGCTTTGCCCACATAATTTTATCCAATAATGAATGAATTTTCTACAAGATTGGCTAGTTTTTCGTCCTTGCTTTTATTACATTTTTTCTAAAACAAGGTTTAAACAAATAAAGTCAAAGCACGGCATGAAACGTAAGGGTGGATGGAATTTTACGTCATTGTTGCTGGTCAACAGTAGCTGCTATGAGTATGGACGTCTTTATACCCTATTTCATTTAGTTAACATTCAAATTCTGTTTTCCAAGCTGATTAAAAACATAACCAATGACTTTGTCACAGTTCGACATGATGTAGACCTATAGATGCCATATATATTTTTCCTGTATATATATTCTTGGTCTCTGTAAGAAAACCATATACGGCAAAATTTCGTTGAAATAGCTTTAAAACAGAGACTGACTAGTTTTCGCATTCATTAGAGCCTGGGATGACAAACATTTCCGCAATTCTATAATATCCTTTTCCCCAGGGTATGCAGAATGTTGCCCCATCCCGCGCCCATGTTGTGGGACATATTAAAAGTATGGAGTGAGACTCATTGTTGCTACCGATTCAGTACCCAATTCAGAGAGCGAAAAAGAGAGCTTTAACCGATTTGAAGAGAGCGAAGAGTAGTCCTAGCGCGTTCTATGGGCTCAGCTGGGAGTGTGCCCGTTGGCTTCTGTGCTACGGTCACACTATCCACGATCGGTCGGTAGTTCTGGTCACACTGTGAAGGGCGGGCGCGACCCTGTTAAAATTTAAATATTTATTTTGTGGTGCTGGACGTCAGTGTTCTTGCTGTTGCTAGAGTGCGGGCGGCCGTCACATACGGATTTTCAACGATTTTGGAGGCAACGATGGCGTCGGCCGTTGTCACTCATCCCAGAAGTAGACCGTGAAAGACATCAGCTTCGACGATCCCGAGGCGGATCAGGCTACAAGGTCGTCCCACTCGTAAAATCAAATTCAAATTGTTCGCGCCCAACCAAATGTTTAAATTCAACTTGGGGCATTTTTGGAGCTATTTTTAGATGGGTACACATGGGTATACACACTGCGATGGTCCAGTTGCTCGACTTCCCATGCCCACAGATAAGACATTGTACAACTGGGGCATGTATATATTCGTACAATGTATACAATACATTAACATGCAGATAAAATTCAATTTCACCATTCCATTCCGTGCAAGCAGCACACACAATACAACACAGTCATGAAGATTGAAAAAAAAGTGCATATTTAATTCGCAGCATTTGTTGTTATAATAATAAATTGAATTTCTGTTTCGTTTGCTTGGCGAACACATTCAGATATTTCATTATAATTAAAAGTAATTACTGATACAGGCTCCAGAACCAATTGGTGGATACACAAACGGGCCGGGCCGGGCAAGGCCTGGCTGGTAGGCTGGCATGCTGGCAGGCGATCATCATGTCATCAACGATCTCGAACAACAATTTCAATTTCCAAATACGATTTCAATATGCATTACTTGAGTAAAACTGGTTTCAGCTGTCGCTATCCTCTTCAAATTCAAGGCAACATTTGTGACTGTTCTGTTTTTCTGTTTCTATCGCTTAGAGTCTAATTAAGTAAGTGTTCAATTGATACTTTAATGGCTGGCTGTTCTGTTCTGGTCTCTGGTTCTTTTTCTGTTATGGTTCTTTCGACAGTTTGCTTTCATTTTCATGGTTATTGTTGGTTTTTCCCCCTCCGTTTTGTTTCCATTTCATCTCGTGTGTGGCGTGCTCCAGTCCAATTAAAGTCCATGGAAGGCTGCTAACATTTATTCGTCCTCCTTTACCCTCCCTCCAAACACACCTACTTGGCGGGCGAGGATCCAAACACGGGCTCCTCCCATTTGTGGTGCACCTCGGGAGTCAAGTTGCTTATCTGCACGTGCACGGCCTGGTGTTTCTCGTACTTTGGTGGAATGGCGCACAGACGGTATTTGACCTCATCCCCGGGCATCGGCACATATTCACCTTCGATGCTGGAATTTTTGTGAGCAGTGAGCGAAACGTTAAACGGTGGGCGAAGCGAAGGTTGAATGCATTATTAAACAACTTACTCGGAAACATGGCAAAAAACGTCCTCGCCACCGGCGGTGGGGATTATGAAGCCGTGTCCTTTGCTACGGCTAAAGGACTTTACCACGCCGGTCACTACTGGGTTCTCCAAGGCCCGAGCCGAGCTAAATTTATTCCATTTTTTTGGGTTTATGTTGTGTTTTTTTTGTGTGTGTTTTGTGCGCGCGCAAAAGCGACGGACAGGTCCAATGGATGGAGGGAGCAGTAGGAAGAGACAATTAAATCAATGCCAGAGAAAGGGAGATGGAGATGTAGATGGACTTACGTCGAGGCCGTGCGGGTGCGTCGCGTGATTATGGGACTCGGTAGCTGCAGCGAGGCATTCGGGCTGTTATTATGATGATGGAACACTGGCGGCTTGGCGGAAAGCATCTTCTCGGGTGTCTTTGGGTCAGCCATGATTCTCTTTCAAGCGGAAGTTCTTTCAAGTTCGGTTCTTTTCTTTCGGTTAGTAGAGCAGTGGCAGTGGCAGGAAAGCGGCTTTCGGGTATGTGTGTCTGTGTGTCACTGTATGGACGGCAGCCAAGTCTATTGAGTTCAAGGCCAAGGGCGCAGAGGGTTAATTGCGTTGTGGTATATTTCACTCCACAATGTCGCCTTACCAATCTCTTCTTTCTGGAAAAGCTCCCACTCACTCTATCGCTCTCTCTCTAATTAACACCTGTAAATGATTTACAATTGTAATCGGGAAACTTTCTTTGGCTTGCGCTTTGCTTTGGCGGCGGCGGCCACCAATACTGATGCAATTATTTGCCGCGAGGCGAAATGCCGGTTGGATGCGATGGAATTCTTACTTCAACTTGAAACTCACTGTAAGGGTTTCACTGTACGTGCCGTGACTTTATTCAGCTCGTTTATCTTGTACTTTTACCGATTTTAAACGCGGTTTTTTGATTTTTTCAACAAATCGCGGCGAAGGCGTCCAACAGTGTGACCGCTGACCGTCCGACCCTCAGAAATATGCCAAAATATACCGTCCCATTTTCAAAATATACCATAAATATACTGACGAATTCAAGTTCCATTATACACATTACTCGTTTTTGATGTTCCGTCAAATATTATAAGCTAGATAGAGCATTTAGCCATGCCCACATAATTGTATCCAATTAATTAACCTATTTTCCAATTGACTGGCTTATTAAATACTTGACTTTGATTGTTTTTGCCTCAATTTTGCCGCCAGAAAATAGTGAAAACATCGGTAAACATCGGCAAAAAGAATTTTATTTATTTTACATCGACGGGCAGTCTGCAACAGATGTGGACAATACTGGACATTCTGGACATTCGATAAGCTGTATATCGATTATATATATAAAATATTACCGCGGTATTTTGAATGTTTTAATTACTTTAAATACTGAACGACCAGCCATCGATACTTTTGACAGATAAAACATCGATAGTATTAGAAGGACTATCGCACATTGCTCTGCACTAGCTGTTGTCGAAGTTGAAAAGAATTTCTTAAAAACTAAAACACATTTAAAATATCAAATGCTTTGCGCCAATTCTTGATGAAATTGAAGATAATCAACGGTTATGAGTCACCAGGAAAGTGATGACAGTTGGGAGCAAGTGGCCGATACCGATGACGACGCCACCGCCGATGCCGAAGCCTATTCGGAGGAAAGTCAGGAGTCCCTTCAGCCCGTTGTACGACGCCAGAACTGGCAAAGATTTATCACACAGTATCCCGTACTAGCGATGGTTAACGGGTTGCCACTGGAAATGGATCAACTCGAAGTGCTTATGGATCCAGGACTGTCGGCATTGGCAGCCTTGGCGCCGTTGGAGCGTCGCGAGGCTGATGCTGAGGCTGATGCGCAGCAAGTGGCTGCACCAGACGATGCTGCAAACGATGTGGAGGTTCTTGAGGCAGAACTGAACGCCCTGGAGGAGGATGCGGAGCCACAGCCGCAACCTGCCAGTGCGCCGACCAACTCGCAAAGAGCCCCAGGACAGAGGGATATCATAAATCTAGAAACACCATCGCCGCCAAAGAAACGCAAGCGTCTATGCGCTGCAGACAAAAGCCTAAAGAAGACGCCCGAGCCGACAAAGGCTCCTGCGCCACCACAAGCAGACGAAGACGATGGTCTCACGTGTCCCATCTGCCTGGACTCGTGGGAGATGAGCGGAGAACATAGACTGGTATCTTTGCGCTGCGGTCATCTGTTTGGAGAAGCCTGCATCCGCCGCTGGTTGAACGAAAGCCAGAAACAGTCGTCCGTGAAGGTGTGCCCCAGTGCAAGTCGAAGGCCACCTACAGGGACATCCGCCACCTGTTTGCCAAGCGCATCCTAGTGGTGGACACCGAAATCAGGGATCAGCTGGAGGAGGAGCGCCGACGCAATCACATGCTGACCACAGAGCTGTCGGCCGTAAAACTGGCCCACTTCGTGACCACCGATAAGCTGTTGCAAACGACAAAGAAATACGAACAGCTGGTCGCTTTGACTGAAGGAACTGGCGGCCGTGGAGCCTTCTCCGTTCTGTCGGATGCTGCAAAGAAAAGGCCCATTCAGCAGCTGCCCATGCATCGCCTATACATGGAGAAAAACTTTGAGATTACCCGCGACCCCGGCTGCCGCGTGATGCACTTCTCCGGCAAACACTCGCTGCTGATGGCCAGCCAGAAGAGTGGCCAGAGCCTGTTCCCCGGCTACGGAGTGCGCTTTATCGACCCCTTAACCTTCCAGCCGCTGCACTTCCTTTACACCACGGCCATGATGGTGCGGAATATCGCATTCAGTGACTCGAAGCAGCTGCTGGCTGTGTCCAGTCGTGAGTCCAAGATCAAGCTGTTCGATGTACGCACCAAGCTGCAGTCGTGCATGGTCTCAGCAATGGATAAAACGCTCTGGGCCTGCGGTTTGGATCGCAACGAGCGGGATAACTTTCTGTATGGAGGCGATCTCCGTGGCGGGGCCTACATCTATGATCTGCGCTTTCCCGATAGCATTCTCGGCCAATACCAGGCCAATGGTGGGTGCATCTACAACATTATCTAATCCGAAAAACCTGAATTTTGTACCTTTTTATTTTTAGAGAACTTTAGCCCTGTGATACACATCGAGGCTGTGCCCCCGAACAAGACCTTTCCCAATGGGGGATTCCTCGTCTGCCAGCTTTCTGCGTTGTCCTTCTACGAGTATGTTACAGCCGGCGAGGTGGCCCAGCCCACGCGCCTCAATGTCGACGGACCGTTCCTCTCAATGCAGTACGACTATGTGCAGGACACTCTGCTCATTTCGGCCCGCAGCAATCCAAGCTCCCCAAACTCTCGGTTCATACTGGGGCAACTGGACAAGATCGACAACATCCCGGTGCTCCGGGTGAGAGTCACCATCTTTGGTCCCTCAGCCACGCCCATCATGACACGACCCACACAGCTGGGTGTCGAGGATAACACCCTGATCGTTGGCTACCTGCAGGAGAACAGGCAGCTGATGCTGCACGACGTCCGCCGGGAGGAGCGTGTCCAAACGATGCCCGTCAATGAGGTGATCTATGACTTTTGTCCAGTGAGCAACAGCAATGGCTCCTATCTGGCCGCCTTGACCGACAATAAGTGTCGCGTGTACAAGCTCAATAGCACGGTATAGAGAAGGATGGATAGATGGATGGATGGATAGAGAAGGGGTGGTTAGGTGGATAATTTTCTGTGAAAATGCCTCCTCCTTCAATAAATGTTTAATTTTTTTTGTATTTTTAGTTCTTAATTCTTTCGTTTATTAAAACATTTCTCAGAACATAAATCTAAATGTAATTCCATGTACTATTTCACGCATTTAGTCATTCTTTTGATTCTGGATTTCAATTGATTTTCCGGTTTACTTTTCTTTTCTTTATTTGCGAATGTGTGTGGCTTGTTGATGTTCGTATTTTTCTTGTATAAAATGTTTCTTTTTTATTCCATACGATTAATATACATATAAAGCTATAAAAAAATTGTGTTATGTTATTCGTACGAGTATTCATTATAGATATATGTAGACGTATATAGATATACATATATCCTCCCAAAAAGGTTGAAGAATGCATGAAACGATGAAAATGATGATGCTTTCTGAAGAACAGTCTCTCGAAAAGGAAAATGTTTACAACAGAATTCCCTCCTTAAATCGTTTTTTGTTTTGTTTTTTGTATCGAAAACTAAATCTAAATGAGATGGAAACCACATCACTTCCCTCCCATAGAGTCATTGGTTGTTGGTTTCCTTATAAAGTTGGTATCAAAAAAAGTGTTGTTCATCGTTGGTCATTTTGTTGTTGTTGTTGTTGTTGTCGGTTCTTTCTGGCATAAATATCGTATCGTATTGTATTGTATATTCGAACAGTAGTATAATGTTTTCTGTATTTCTAGAGTTAGTTCTTGAGTTGAAAGACGTGTAGATCTATACTTTTCAAGTATAATTTGAATATATTTTTTGTGTGGTTTGTGTTGTGTTGTGTTTTGTTGTGTTGTGTTGTGTCATGAGTGTGTGTGTGTGTAAGATTAGAGAATACGTGTAATCGTCTCGTATATGGTATAGTATTATATGGTTAGAGATATATAAGATACTTAAAGAACTTCGTAACTTAAATTGTAAGACAACTAAATATACAGTAGCGACAGAGAGAGGTAGAGAGATAGAGATAGAGGCAGAGACAGAGAGAGAGAGAGAAGAGAGTAGATGTATCTTTTATATAAACACTAGATTCACTTAAAGGCTAAACTAAATGCAAAACGTATAGAGCTCCTACACCTAACAGAAGATGGAAGGAGGAGAGGGAGAAGGTGTCTGCATTCATCAGGGATTCACATTCAGATTCAGATCAAAGCCGAGAATCCCCCTGAGAAAATGTAGACATCATCATTTACAAGAGTCTAAAAAATAAAAAAAAAAATTGGTTTGGGAGAAAGTGTGGGGATTGGGGGCGGGGGATCTGCTTTTGGTTTTTCTTAGTCGGCTCCTCCTTAATCGATGCGCGCATAGCGCGGCACTATGTCCTTGCTAATCCAGTAATTGCAATGCTCGTAATCCTCCTGCGGCTGTGCATCCTGCCCCACATTGATCACCCTTCGGCGTGGCTCGAACGACTGCACCGTGCCGTGGGATACATAATAGTAGAAGAGCTGCTGCATGGCCGACACATATCGACGCTGCTCCACGGTGTGGGGCTCATAGCGACCCAGAATGGCCTGCACATCGGCATCCACTGTCGCTAGCTGATCCTCGCCCTCGCCCTGGGTCACCACATAGAAGGGTACGCTCGGCTGGAGGCGGGCATTCGTCAGCAGCGGGCAAACGGTGCGTATGTCCGTGATGATGGATACCAGAGCGGCATAGTTCGTAGCATTGTAGCGTTCGATCACCTCATCGGTGAGGCCCAGGGCTCCGATTTGCGAATTGTTCAAGTACTCGCGCACCTCCTCCTTCGTCCAGTTGGCGTGCAGTTCGCGCAGCTTCTCGGTATGCGCCTCATGGGCGGTGGCTCCTACAACCAGCAGCGGCTGCTCGGTGGCCTGGTCGCGCTTCCACGACTCTGAGGGATGCTGGAACAGCACATCTCCATCCAGGACCAACCACTCGTGACGGCTGCCGCTGTTGATCTCCTGCGGCTGGGGCAGATCCTGGGGGAAGTGCAGCCAAGTGTCGGGTGTGGCGGCCCACAGTTTCTCGCTGGAGGCATCGCGCAGGCAACCCACATCGCTGCAATCCAGGGTGGCCATCAACTGCTGATTGAGCTTCTCCGCCTCTGCCAGGGGTTTGCCGGGGAATATGGCCGATCCGGAGGAGGACCAGGCGCGTGTGTACAGACCCTTGAGCTTGGGGGAGCTCACCAGCGCAGAGACCAGAGTGGCGCCCGCACGATGTCCCAAAAGAGTCACGGACTTGGGATCGCCTCCAAAATTAACGATATTCAATTGGATCCACCTGAGTACAGCAATAATATCCGTGAGAGCGTAGTTGCCAGAGGTCCTTGGATGCGCCTCCTTCGTGAGCGATTCCAAGGCGAGGAATCCAAAGATACCCAAGCGGAAATTCGGGCGCACAAAGATCACATCATGCGAGCGGGAATAGCGGGCCGAGGGACGCAGTATGCCAGGCGATGGCCCCGCCAGGGACTCGGCGCCAATGAGCACCACCACGGGCAGGGGATTCGTGTAGCGCACATGGGGCGTCACCACATCCAGGAAGAGGCAATCCTCATCACCCACAGTGGTGCCGTTGCCCAATCGCTGAGTGCACACGACGCTGCTGTTGTGCGTCTGCAGCGTGTCGTTCCAGCAGCCATCGATGCTGTCGATCAGCTGTGCGGATCTCCAGCGCAGTTCATCTACGGGCGCCTTGGCATAGGGTATGCCACGGAAGGCAAAGGCTCCATCTTCCTTGACCCCCTCCACGGGTCCGCAGCCTGTTACAGCGAGAATATAGCGACCCTCGCGTAGCGGGGGAGAGGTCAAAGTCTCGTGTGTCAGCACATATCCAATCACCGCAAGGAGCAGCACAAACAACAGAATTCCGAAGACAATCAAAGCATCGTCCACGCTGCATTTGTAGCCACGAAGGCGCTGCAACAGCGAAATAGGACGATCGCGTTCGTCCTCTTCGGCGGCGAGCTTCTGTTCTGCGGCCAGTTTCTCGTCCTTCAGTTCGCTTTTGATGTCATCCGTGCCATTGGCATTCTTGACGGGTGCACGATCCACCGTGTCCTGATCCTTGAGCGAATCATCCAGAGTCTCCATCGAGGCGAGGCCTGCTTTGCCGCCCAGCCCCATCTCCACATCGTCGCCGTTCTTTCGCTGCTTGGGGATCATATTCGCAATCGGAAGTTTAATGGCATTCAAGAGTCCTCGCTTTGGTGGCGGATCCACGGCTGCTGCATCCTCCGCTGCGGCAGCTTCAGCAGTGGCTTCTGTGCAAATGGAAATCTCAGGTTATTTCTGGTAAAAATAAACAGGAAAATCTATGACATACCCGACTTGGCATCCGCATCTCCATTTACGAGCGCCTTCTTCTCCTTTTCGGCTCCTGGTTTGCGCACAAAGAAGCTCCTGAGACGCTGTCCCAGGCCAGGACGCGGCTTGGGATCTGCTGCTGCTGCAGCGGCGGCATCTCCATTGACTGCCGTCGCCTCCTTGTCCTTGTCCTCTGCATCCTTTTCGAGCAGCTCGCCTTCGGCACCATCGCCCTCTGCCTTGGGTTTGTTTTTCATAAAGAAACCTGGCAGCTTGAGGCCACCGATGGGTATCTTCTTGGGCTTCACCTCGCGCTCTTCCTTGCTGATTTTCTTCTCCTCTGCTGCACCGCTGCCCTCCGTCGGCTGTGGCTTCTCCTTCTCCTCGGGAATGTCAATGATCTCATGTCCCTTCTCTTCATTCGTTTTTTCTCCCACGGGGGACTTCTTGCCCGCATTGGGGGTGGCCGGCTTCGATGACTGGGGACTGGGCGTCTTCTCGGTCTTCTTGGTGTCCAGCATCTTGTCCGTCTCCTTGGGCTCCTCCAGCGTCTCCTGCTGTGCGGCCGTTGTCTCTGTTGGTGGCGTTTCCTTCTCCTCGAGTTCTCCCATTATGTTTTTTGTTTTTAGATGATTCTTTGGCTCTCAAGATTCGTTTTAGAGAACTCTGCGAGAATTCTGCAACAAATGGAAGGGAGAGAATGTTTAATGCAAGTCCGTTTTGGCAGCAAACGATAATCCTTGGTGGCAGGACAAACCTTTGACTTAGTTGCTGCCACTAACTAGGCTAAACTGCGTTTCTTTTCGAAATGTTTTCTATTTTTAGAGATTTTGAGGGATCTACGATCTAAGATCTATCCCGGTCGCTGGCTAAAATGCTTCTAGCTGCCGCTGCCTGCTGCCAGCGTTCTTTATACCCTCCCTACCGATGCCGATCCCGATTCCCGAATCCTGATCCTTTCCATTTCCTTTTCCAATAATTTTCTCTACCTGGAAAGAGCACGTACCTTCTGCTCTCCTCTGCTCTGCTCAGCTCAGGTAGAATCCTGGAAAATTGCTCAAATTTCCATTGCAACATTCCCGTTTACCCGAGTTTTTTTGCTTTTTTCTTTTTTTGGGGCGGGAAGACCGCAAATTTATTGAGGCGACAGCTGCGCAGGACTATCACTCGGTTGCTGATCGTCTGATCCCTGTCCCATATCCTAGATCCTTTTATTTCTTTTATTTTTCTTTCTACTTTTGGTACGTGCGCCTCATCGCCTCATGCTGCCTTTCACACGTTGCACGTTCTACGAAAACGTTCTTTAATTAGCGAAAACCTATAAAATCAACGTCGCATCGGACCAAGGACATTTTGGTCATTAGAAAAGGTAACACCGCCGACGCCGCTTTTCGCAGCGGGCTCTAAGGATCAGCGGATCAGCGGATCAGTCATCGGTAGCAAAATCACGTCGCACAGCTCACAAAACGTAATGGCCAAAAGTCATGACAAATTTATGATAAAAATATACCGAAAACGTGGAAATTGTGACTTTTCTTTTTTAATGATTTGATCGTTAGAATTGCATTAGACTGCAGACGTAGACTCGGGGAGGATTATTTGGAATACATAAGGAGGCAGTACCGTAAAAAGCAAAGGCAAACGGTACCTTTTACAGGGAACAAGGAGTCCTTGAAGAGAAAAATCAATGCTGTTTCCCATATAAATCCTAGGAAGAGTTTAAGGAAGAGACGTAAAGCGGTAAATGATATTTGCCCAAGGAATCACTTATATTTCCACTAAAGAGTACAAATATAGCTTAATATATACATTAATTGGAGTTTTCAAAGATCCAGTGAACCTTTAAATAGGACTTATGTGTTTATTGCTGATTTGGTTTGATTAACGATCATTGATTTTCCATAATCTAAAACAATCTTTGAAGCAATCACCGACAAGATCGTTTCCAGGTCTCTTCAAGATCCCTTTCTCGTACCAACTCTTATGATTTCCCATAGATTCTGTGCTTCCATTGCCTCCATTTCCTCTTTAAAGTGACATTTAGCTGTGATTCTTTGATGTATTCCCTGTTTTCTAGAACTTTTTTCCCAGACAACCTCAGCAATCATTGGATAAGATGATCCTTCAAAAGGTAAAGGTACAATGCCTTTATAAACCATTGATCAATGATCTTCTACAACCAATACGCACACACAGATTTTCTTCAGTCAAATCCCTCATTAAAAGCTTATCAATCAAGGGTATGATCTCCGTTCTCTCTACCGTCAATGCAATGCCTATCAATGGATTTCATTTAATTTCCTAGAACACCATTCGCCCCACAAATGACACACTAAACTATAATCTCCCTTCAGTCACGTTGCTCCTCTTGGGGCCCCATCACTACAACTACACTCATTATTTCCCCGTTTTCCTCACGCATGAAAGCGACACAAAAGATATGGAAAACGTGGGGGGAATGCAATGGGGAAACATGGAGGGAAAAACGATGCCAGGTCCCGACCTTTGCTGGCTCTGCTGTCATGTAAATCAACCGAAATTCCATTAAAATTTGAACTTTAAGTTCAAAACGCATTGCGTGTAATAATCTGTTGGAATATTCTCTATGTATTCTTCGCTTTTTCCCGCCCTCTCTCTCTCTCTATCTCTGTGAAGAAAAGTGTGTGTGCTAACGTGGAAGGAAAATCGAAAGCAAACCTCGAGCAAGAATCGAGCATCGACATCGAGAATGGTCGGTTGTTGCGTATCGAAAGTGAAAAGAGTGTCACAGTGTGTAGTGTGTGTCATGAAAGAGTGCGAGAGAAACACACAGAAATCCAATTGAATCGGATTTCAAAGCATTAACGACCAAGGAGCATGGAATAGATAGACATGGAGCAGATAAGTGTTGTCTGGTTCTCCGATTCTCTAATTCCCTGGCCCCGAAGTGTAGACACAAGTCATGGGGCCACAAGTCGTACATACATATGTACATTTGTATGTCTATATAAGCCCCTCTCTCTCTCCCTTAGTTTCTGCTTCTCCTTTTCCTTCTGCGGTAAACAGAAATGCAGGTCAAAGTAATTACAGTTCTCGCTGGAAAATGGAGTAGGCTTCAAACATCTACGACTATCTTCTGGATGCCACTAGAACAGTGCGTCACAGCACTTTAGTACCACAAATAAAAGCTGTTTCCTTATCGCCAGTTGTGAAATCTCTCCTTTCGTGTCCCTAGAAATGAATGTATCGTTTCGCTTATGGGAAATTTGGGCAGCAAAACAACGGCTCTAAAAGTTCTGCCCTGGACTTTAAAGGGGAAAAACTACCAAAACATAAAGACAGATATAGAGGATTCAATGGAGAGATATGGAACTACCACTAAACCGGAAACCTCCATAAAGCTGTGCTCTAAAATATCTTTAATCGGGTTTTTGGGTTCAATTGAGTACTCTTTTCTAGGCGAAAGTTCTACAGATCCTTCAGTCCCAAGTGCTCATATTTATGTTTAGACTGTTTTCATGGGTCTTCTTTCATGTCTTATACTTTTGCAACGCACTGTCTTTGCCATACATCATTTAGAGTGTGATCCCAGCCTCATTGTCACTTTGACAATTGCAAAAAGAATGTATTAATAAACTAAAGAGAGAGAGGGGGAGAGAGAAAGATATCTTTTTCTATAGGTCCAGACATTCCATAAAGTGCAAAATATTTAGAGATAGCGACAAACGACAACGGCAACGATGTAGATCAACGTCTAATCATCCTTTTGTTAATTAGCTGAGAATGAGAATCGTTTGTGGCTGAGAATGAGAATCGTTTGTGGCCGAGAATGAAAATCGCTTGTGGTGCGTCCACCGGCGGGGGTCAAACAAACAAAACACAAATTTGGACGCGCCCGGAAGGGCAATGAAAAGCGGGGAAAAAGCGGTACAAAAGAAAAGCGAACCCTGTTGACACGCACTCCCCCATAACTCCTCCCCACCCCACATTCCCTCGCTCCCCGTGTCTCTCTCTTTCTATGTGGCATATGTGACCGACAAGCGACGCGAAGGGGTCTGGGCCTGGGCCTGGGCCGGGGTCTGGTGGCTGTAGCTGTAATTTGTCTTGGCTCGTAAATTAAATCAAATTCGAAACTTGCGTTTGACATGCAATTTCCCTTCCCTTCTTTGACTTCCATGTCCATGTCCTTCTCTTTCCCACTCTCTCTCTCTCCTCCCCACAGCTTTTCCAAAATTTAATATCTTTTTTGTTCGAGAAATTACCGTTAAAACATAAAAAATTGACCACAAAATGCGGCAGGGATACGCTTAAAGAGCATTTACAGTGGGCAACAGTGGTAGAAAAGTGGAACATACGAGTATGTACATATTACAAAATGACAGTACATGAAACCACTTTCTTGCAATCATTTTTGATATTTAATACTAAAATATTTCTTTAAAATCTCCTATTTGTAACACTATCGTTTTCATTTTTGTCCCACTGTGCCTGTGTCGAAGAGGATGTTGCACTAGCGCCGAACGATAATCCCCAATCTTGTTGACACCCACCGCCTAAAACCCCCCCGTAAACCCATGTACATACATGTGTATGTAGATCCCCGTAGCTTAGGCGCAACAAATACATAAATTCTCGTGGAATATCTCTCCCATATCTTGCGGACATGTCAGGAACCACTTTGAAATGCATAAAAATGCAATTGCTTTTGGCCATTTATTCTATTGTTTCACGAAGAGAGGGAGGGGAGGGGGAGAGGTGGAGGTTGAGGGGGAGTGTTCCAGGCGATAAGCCCCCCTGCTGTGAGTGAGAAAGCGACAACTGCTACACGAGTTTTCAGTGCTAACTGTCATTCAAGACGCAACCTGTGTGTGTGCGTGTGTGTGTGTCTATCCCTCCCTCTCCCACTCTCCAGCAAACTAATGGCAGCGAAGCATGAAACGAAAAGAGGGGGGCGGGTGGAGAACGGAAAATGGAAGAAGGAATGACAGAGTAGGGGGAGAAACAGGGGGGTAGGTAAACAGACCTGCGTCCTGTTATTATTATTTATTACTGTTCTTGTTTTGGCTCCTGCTGCCACTTTACTTTTTCTATTCGATCAATCGCCCTCACCTATCCTTCTCACACCCCCACACTCCCATACACAGATCACTCCTCATATGAGTCGCTCCCACTCACACTCCCACTCCCACACGTTCTCTCTCCTTTCTCTGCTTGTTTTGACTTGCGACCAAACCACCAAACCAGATGGCGCTTGCTGCCCTTCGTATGTGCGTGTGTGCCAGCATTAAGGTGTCGCATAGAGAGAGAGAGTGAGGGAGATGGCTGTACTGATTGATAGGTGAGTGTAGGCAGGAGCAGGAGCAGGAGAGAGAGGCACAATAAAAAACACTCACTTTTACACTACTATTATTATTATTATGCACATGTGCGTGTGTGGGTGCTTTTTATGCTCAATTAAACAGGATATTGGAACAACTGCTGGACACTCGTCGCGTCAGAGTCCCGGACATTAAGATTTCAATGATAACGAATAAACCAACGAACACTCATTTATAATTACAGACAAACGAGGAAATTTGTCTAGACAGCCGCTACCGCCACCGCCACTGCCACCGCAACAACAATAACAGCAATCAACGGAAAATGCAATTTCCAGGCTCCTACTCAGGTGGCTCCTGCTCCTACGCCCCCAAGTGCTGCTGCTCCACCAATCAGTGCTTTTGATTCAATATCCTCGGGCAATAACATAATTTTTCAATTTGCTCCACAAATATCCCTCCAGCAGAGCGGCAGAGCAGAGGGGAAATCCTCTCCCTAACGAAGTCAATTTGTCAGTCAGACGCCATCCAAAAGAGCGGCAGAGAGATGCTATGCAGATGGACTTTTGCTTGCAAGGTGAGGCTTTGCCGGAAAGCTCTCCCACGAGCTGCAATGCCTCACCTGCATGGATATATGTACCTTGGAACTCTGGAGCTCTGGAAACGATGCCCCCAAGGGCCAACTCTTGAAATTAACTTGAAAATATTTTGATCTAACAATTTATTATGCTTATTTCTTTCAAGTTTGTTAATTTCATGGCAATTTATATAGGGGGGGAGAACGATGGGGGAAGACGTAATTCCAATCAAAAGTGGGATGATTAATGAAGACCCCGGACACGTGTGCCACGGGGGAAGGGGCGCGAAGTTCACCCAAGCATAAGCTATGACGAGAAACACAGAAACTAGAAACCGCAAAACCCCAAAAGGTTTGCTGTGCACGTGCTCTCCTCTCTCTTTTTCTTCCTTTTTGATAGATGATAATCTCCAGAGGCCACAGAGGAGAGGGGAGCAGAGCAGGTAGAGAGCGGAAATTGGTAAACGAGTAAACACCAGTGTGTTCCACACACGCACACACACACATACACAATAAACCTCAAAGGATCTCCCCTCCCGAAGGCGCCAGGGCTCTCTTGTGGTCTTGTTAGAGGCGGAGAAGAACAAACAAGAGAGGGGAAATACCACTTCAAAAAAAGGAAATTTTTATGAATTTGTTATTACACTCGAGAGAGTGCAGAGGAACAACAACAACAAAAGCATGGGAACAGTGTGCAGAGGGAGAGAGAATAACCTTGAATTGCGTTTATCTCAGTTTTTGTATATGTATCCCGTTATCATAGCTTTCAAAGAGTATGCCTGATTCATGGAGACCAATGCAACAGAAAATGGAACAACTTTTCTGCGGCTATATAAAGTATATATATATACATATGTACATATACATATGTACATATACATATGTATGTCTATATTTTCGTTCAACAAACGAGTAGATCTGGCCAGGCGATGGCTTAGATAGTGGGATCTATAGACTGCAGATGTAACAAATCTGCACTTGGATCATATCCACTTTTTTGACATAGCACTCAAAATGTTCAAGTCATGGAACTTCCGATTTAGTATAATCATGTCCACTGATCTACCAAATATCATCATAGGGTAACCTTCAGTCGACTAAAGTAGTCCATGTTTTTTGTCCTTTCTTTGCTGTCATTCCCATTTTATTGCGCAGTTCCCTTTCCCTCTGTCCCGAGAAGGAGCGAGATAGATAAGCAAAGATTTCTTTCAAGATAAAAATGCCTGGAATTCTCGTGGAAGGCAATTGAAATTGTCAACAAATTATTTATGATGCTCCTTCTCTTATTCTACACCCCTCCCCTGGTGAACGTTCACCATCTAGGGTTCCACATGTAATCCTCTCATTAGTCAATTGTCAGCAGCTCTCGAGTGGAGGATATTCTCTCTTCCACTCATGATTGCTGATGGATTTACAGTTTAAAGATGAGGAAATTCTCAAACGTTTGACCGTGAACTACCATTGAAACCCCAAGAACTGTTGTTGTTTATCTTGGAAAAGGCGGGCGGAGGGAAAAAGTGTTGAAAATTTTGTTTGGATTGTCTTCAATTTTCTCCATTTTCTTTGCTATCTTTTCCCCTTAATTGTTGTTTACTTTTCGAGTGAAAGCCGTCAACACACACGCCCTAACGCCCCAAAACTCCGTCCATTACATAAGAAAATGTTTCCAATTGAATTGTAAAGCAAAAGAAAATGAGAAACTGTGGCACACTCATCATCATCGTGCCCCGTGCCCCATGCCCCATTCCCTGGCGGGCCGGGCGGCTTTTGTCTTTTGAAAACTTGGCAAAACAATGAAGGAAGTTAGGCATTGGATTGGGGGAGTGGAGTTGTTCCCTCAATAAATCTCTTTTCGAATGCAAATGTTGCGTCAGCTTGGAAATCTTCACTTTTCTTCATTTCTCACACTCCAACAGATGTCTTCTTCTTGAAATTTCCTTGGGTTTTCTTTGGTTTTGTTGATGTTTTCTTGGATTTATACTTCAACGATTCCCCGGAAGTCGTTTTCTTAGAGCAGATCCCCTTTTTTTTGGTAGAGCAGCAGCTGCGAAGGCAACTTTCTATTGGGGGATCTTTCATTTGTGATCTTTTCCTCTCGTTAATTGCCATCACCTATTCATTAATTATTGAATTATAGTTTCTTTATCCCCAATTTCATTCATTTCCTTTCTCATTTGTTTATGGAATCATCTCTCTCTCTTTAGGGATTTATTCTCCCGAGTCGCTCTATTTTTGGTTCCCCTCCGAAATGTTGATGGATTGAAAACTGTCTCTCTGAATGGCATTTGAGGATTAGCAGACACATTATTGTTTATGAAAATGTTCAAAAGGATTTGTCACGCCTTTGATTTATGTTAAATGTTAATGTTATTCTCTGGGAGAAAAGGATGGAAATGGAGTTGCAGATGGAGTTGAATCTGCTGTAAAATCATTTGACACGAGCCATTAGACCCCAAGAGCCACCATGACGATGACGATGATGATGATGGGTGTGTGTGTTCTGGGGGGATTATATTCCATAGAATCATGGAGAGGCGCCATTAATCTTATTAAGAGCTTAGAATCGAACCAAAGTAAGAAATCTTGTAGCCAGAGAAATAATGATTGCTCGGAATTATTTGGGTGGGGTGAATGTTTTCGATAGGCAATTAAGGGATTGTGGGGGATTAGAATGACTAGCTTTATATTTTAGGAAATCAATTCAACCGAATATTAAATCTTGCCTGCATAGTTTTACTAAATTTTACCTAAATGATTTTTAGAAGCCCTAAATTTTAATAAAACATTTGTGGGACCTTCGATTCCCTACAAACGAACGCCTAAATGATTTCCATTACTGTCACTTCCCTTCCTCATTTAATCCTCTCATTAGTCAATTACCATCAGCTCAAGAGTATGATATCCATCTTCGGCTCTCTTCGCAAAAATGTTGCTCAAAAATTGCCTTCAAAAGTTCCCATATGTTGAAAGGGTATTTTCTTGACGTCTAGTCTAGCATATTCCACGCATTTTTCTCTGAAACGTAACTAATATTTCCCTTAGTTTCCCATTCCTTTTCATTGTTCCCCTACTTGTATATTCCTTTTTTCTTCTGTTGTCCCTTTTACTCGCACACTCCTTAAATTTCTACCGCAATTGTTTGATTCTTACTTGTTGTTCAATTCCCGCAAACGGATATTTTTTCAGTTCTTGTTGTTTGTTGTTGCCGGTGCTTCGGCTGCTGTTGAGGAATAATCCGAAGATAGTCGATCCGAGTGAAACGTGTACGAAGTCCTTCCTGCAGGACGCTTTAAGGTGTGTATAACTGGCTTACACAGATTTGTTGTATTTTAATTTTAGTGGTTATCTCTTTCTTTTGATTTCTTTTTGCACTAGAATTTTCGTTTGTTTGCACTTTTTATTTTGATGAACGCAGAAAAAATAATTGTTTCCCTTTTTTGATATCTGGTTTCGATTTTGATTTTGTGTTTGTTTTTCGTTTGATTTGATTTGTCTGTTTCTGATTTTTGTTTTTATCGCAATTTTCTCTCTCTCTCCCTTCCAAAAGGAGCAAAGAATCGGAGGAAGAACCGCCGAGGACAGAGTCAAAGGAAAGAGCGTGCGAACGGTCGCGATTCAAACGGTAAAGTAAAGTAAAGTCGCGCTCTTGTGTTTTGTTTTGTGACGTCTGGTGTTGCTCAATTCGAATGTTGCTAGCGTCGGCAGGGTGTGTTTGCACAACGATGTGGCGTCCCGCAACATTCAGCGGAAATGTTGCGAAGCACTACCTCGTATTATACCCTGTTTGTCGTTTTCTAGCAACATTTTCTGAAGAAGCAACACCACAGAGAGAGCAAAATTTCTCGCTCTCGCTCTCTTTGCTTTCCGATTGTCACTCTCTGTTGCTGGAAGCGACTTGCATATATGCAGGCAGCAACATAGCCGGCATACAGCTGCGATCAAAATTATAGCCCAGAAAATTGAAATTGTGGTCTGTGCTTACTAACTTAATACTGATTTTGGCGTTATATTTCAACACTATCTTATAAAATGCAAAAGACTGAAGTTCATACTTTAGCATTAGACACACAACAAAAATGTATAATTAATTGTTTTTTTCGAATTGTGTATTTTTGAGTGCTATTATTTTGGTCACAGCTGTATTCATGTTTCGCTCTGGCATTCAAGGGTTGATTGTCGCTCCATTTCGTGCAGCTGGAAAGCAGCAGGCACTCTCGCTCTCTGTTTTCCCTCTCTTCTGATTGTGCATGCGAGAGAGAGGGCTATGTTTTGTTGTACAGTACATGCAAAATAGCGTCGCGTCTATTGCGTTTATGTTGTTTTTTTTTTTGTGAGAGTTTGGAACCGCTCAAAAAGGAATAAGGAGACAGAACGAGGAAGAAGGGAGTGGGGGAAGCGAAAACCGGCTATAGGTAGGGATAGCGATTTTACAGGGTATGGCTATCCGGGGGGGTTAGCAGCAGGACCTCTAAAATGGCAAGTGCTAAAGGATTTTGAAGCGCAGTATTTTCGGTTTCTTTTGTGGAAACATCTGTCAGATCGGATCGTCGAAATTCCGGGCGCTGATGCGTCATTACTTACAAACGCAACCCTTTTTCGGGGATAGTGGGGTAGGGGGGTGTTAGGGTTCACTACCCCTGAGAAAAACAACTTTTTGGAAACAAGACTATGATGATTTTTCACGTCAACTTAGAGAGAATAGAAATTTTGATGCGTAACAAATGCGATTTACTACAGATGTTCTATGAAAGATTCTCAAAATATACGAAAAATACCATATCTTCAAATTGTTATAACTCCCAAACTAAAGATCGGCGAAGCATAAGCTATATATCCAATAGTAGAACTCATTCAGACCTTTCTTTGGAGAAATATTCATAGCGATCTGTGGCAGCCAAGCACCTCCGTTTCTCGTACCATAAAATGATTAAAGCCATAAGCCCCATGACGACACGTGCTGGGAATGGATTAATAGTTCCTCTCCCACTTCTTCCCTTCCTCTCTTCTTTCCCCTCCCATCGTGTACCCACATGTCAACAACTTTCACGCCTCCTAAATATGTGGGTTCCCTACTCAAAACGTTTGGAGCTACTGAACCGTTTCATTAGATATTATGTTAGAGCAGCCGACATCTGCTACCGAAAAGGAAAAGGAAAAAAGGAACAAATGCTGGAAATAAAAGAGGGATAGAGTTACGTAGTAGCTGCCTTGATGCCTTGATGTATGCCTGTCACGTAGTATCACATAGGATCAGAGGATCGGATCGCCTTCGAATCATCATTGAGGAAACCCACAAAATGTGAGGGGAACATATGCAACTGTTTCTGTGTGTCTCTTTTTCTGGTTTCATGTGTGGGTTGTTGTGGCATATAATTAACAAGTTCTTCCTCTCTTTCTGTTTATTATTCTTTTTCTTGTTCTTGTTCTTGTTTTAATTTAAATTTGGTTCATCATTTGGCGTGGGCCCAGGAACAGGAAGCGAAATGGAAACCAGAAACGAAACCTTTAAGAAGGGAGACCACGACATGTGATGTGTAATTCAATCAAGCAATGATTCAGTTTCAATATGTGCTTCCACTTGAAGTAAACCCCCGGAAAAGGCCCGAAAAAGCCGCTTAATGTTTGAGCTCAATTATATGGCTTTTCTTTGTCGGGGGAGACACAGGACTGCTACTCCCTTTCGATTCGCCCCCACCCCCGCCCCATAAACGCCTCAAAGTCGACTACAAATGGTGGAACATGAAAGTTAAGCTTCTTTTTTGTTCCATTGCGAATTTTGTTTCGGACATAAAGACCAGACCTTTTTGTTTTTTTTCTTTGCTTTTTGGCGAAAAACTACCCACAGTTCGTGCAACACCACTTTCTGTGGTTGCAACCACAAAAGTTACTGTTTTATTTACTCAAACGGCCAGAAGAAGGAGAAGAAGGAGGAGGAGGAAGGAGGAAGGAAGAAAGGGCGAGGCAAGGTCTGAGGTCTGGGGTCCGTGGTCTGTGGTCTGGTGTGCAGGAGGATGCGGTGCCGTACATGTTGCAAACAACAGAACAAACAGCAAGTGCTGTAGGTGGTTTTGTGGCGCCCCTTAATGGAACGAACACCCACTCGCCTGACATGAAACGCTTTTAAGTGTTCTGTGGGATCTGGAGGTTAAACACCTTAAAGGAGACTACCAACCGTCCGTCCGTCTGTCTGTCTGTCTCGTGTTCTGATGAGTGGCTGAGAAGGAGTGGAGCAGTGGAGGAGTTTGGGTTTGGGGACTGCCAAAGGGTTTTCTCTCTTACGCGACAGAAGATACAAAACGTGAAAGAAAGTCGTGGGATTCATTTCTTTCGAGAGATCTCTCATTCTTTCGCCTAAGCCGACGATTACAAAACTCTCCAAGGGTCAAATGTTGTCGCTGCCCATCAAAACACATCTCATTGAAGGCCCAGAAGTTGCTGTGACAATCTCACGGATACAAGATGCAAGATACAAGAGGGAGACCCACAAAAGTGCATAAAAGATCATTGAAGAATGAAAATGAATCTGAAAAGATGCACAAAAAGATGCAGAGGGTGCTTGCTGCCTGCTGGCTGCTGCATCTGTGAGTCAAGTGAGTGGAAATAATCATCCCAGACAATAGAACGAAACAGGGGAAGGAGGGATATCTCTTTGAATGCATCCCAATCCACATCCACATCCACGTCCACGTCCACATCCACAGTTACAGCCACAGCTACTTCTTGCTGCATTTTGTGGCATTCAAAGTGTGAACTCAATTGCAGCAAAAGATTGGTGGAGAAAGGCGAATGGATGGGGGGCTCGGAAAGCAGGAGCTAAAGTTCAAGTCGTTGCACTTTTCTCAACAGTGTTGCACTCTCCCTCCAATGATTCAATGATTGGTGGAGACTGAGGCCTCAGCGCCACAGAGTCAAAAAATTGGCATTCAAATTGTAATGCAAATAATATCCCCCCAAGCGATGATCCACTGTGCTGCGATTCTGACATTGAAATGGGCTTCAATGCACAGAGATGGAGGCTACCACACCAGTCACCAGCCAGCAGCTAGCAGCACCAGCAGCAACAGCAGCAGCTGCCCCTCAATAAAAAGCGGTGCCCACAGTTCATGCCTCGTCGTGTGGGCCCCCTGTTTTCCATGTTTTTGGTGGGGGCACAGTCAGAGTCACAGTCAGAGACCTCCCTTTCCTCCTCTATTAATATCCGACTTCCTACAATTGGGTGAATGCTGCATAAATTGCATCTCAAAGGAAAAGACGGACGACTTTAATGCGTCATAATTGAGGCACAATACAGGGCAGGGCAGGGCAGGGGGTTGGGGCGATGGAGGGATGGATGTGGTTTTGTGGCATGATTTGATTAACCAAGAAAGAATGTATCTCAAGGTACAGACACCCACTTCTTCCACTCGTAGATACAATAGAGAGAAGCTTTGACTTACTGCCAAATTATTGATTTTCAGTCTACGATTGCAGCCTGCAGTAGTAAATGTAGCTGTATCTCCATCTGTGTGTATCTTTTGGGTCTTGTGTGTGTGTGTGTGTCTGTGTGGGCGTTTTTTTTCAAGGAAGCCCTTCAATGTTCTTTTTGCTTTATTTTTCCACAATTATCCGCTTAAAAGCCGCTCAAAGCGGGCCAAAGCAACACTGGGCAAAGTATCTTTAAGATGCAGTAGTGCTGCAAAAGTATCTATCAGATGTTGTAGTTCTTTTAAAGTATCTTCAAGTTACAGAAGTGCACAAAACGTCTATTTGTGACACTGTAATGCTTCAAAGAGAAATTCAGTAAAAACGTATCTTTCCCATTGGGTGTCCAGTAAAGAGTATCTTAAAAATTCAGTAGTGCAGGAAGAGCATCTTAAAAATGTATAAGTGAAAGAAGAGTAAGTTAAAATGAAGTAGTTGTGCAGATACAACATCTTTTCGATGCAGTGGTGCAGTAAAAAGTATCTTCAAGATACCCTAGTACTGTTAAGGCATCTTTAAGATGTGCAATAAAAGTTTCTATCGATATAATTAAGCGCTGTCGACAGGCAATCGAAAATAAATTTTCAATTAAACGCCCATCAACGATCCGACAGCTATGTAGCTGCAATTGTCTTATCCCACAGATACAGATACAAATAGAGATAGAGTGTGCCTCCTCCAGATGCAGTTGCAGCCTCTAATGAAGATGATGCGGCGCATTTTGTTGGCTGCACGAACACTGAGA
Organism: Drosophila lowei; assembly: GCA_008121275.1. Lineage (NCBI taxonomy): Eukaryota > Metazoa > Arthropoda > Insecta > Diptera > Drosophilidae > Drosophila > Drosophila lowei. The sequence goes on along the minus strand of CM017781.1, from coordinate 21,275,927 downwards.
CGAAATCAAGACAAAAGCCCAACAGATGGACAAATGACCAGCGGAGATACATAAAGTATCTGACGGATACGAGTCGGACAGCTGCTGTGGCCAAGAAAAAGGAGAAACCAATAAAGAGAAGAGAAGAGCCATAGGAAGCAGCTGAAAGGAGATAGGAGATGGAAGATGGGAGACCAAATAACAGTGCAGCGCGTGCCATTGAACTTTGTGGTCCAAAAAAAAAAAAAAATATAACAGAAAAGAGATACTTCATTGTGTCTTGAGTATCAAAAAGATACTTGTGAAATGCCGCATGAATAATTGAACTTTTGCCAATGAAATTCGAGTACTCGAGTGGACGGACTGACGCTTTCATTGTCCATGAAATACGTTTGCATCCCACAGATACATTGGCATCTCATCTCGATGATTTCTAAAAGGAATTCGCATACATTTGCAGAAAAATCAATTTTCAGCATCACAGATACCATTTTTTTTGTTTGTATAAAAAAGATACTTTTATATAGAAAAAGATACTTTTGTATCTCAAATATGCTTTTAATTTGGTTTGATATCTGAGCGCTTTAGAATGAGATTCTAGAAATAATAATTATGGTTTCTCTTGGCACTCAATAGATACTTTTTGCACGCAAAAGATACTTTTCGATTTGCTAGTTACTTTTGCATCCCACTGCTTTCCGCATAAAAATCAAAAGCCACCTTTAATCTCCAGTCGAAAAACCAATTTCCAATTTGACAGATACTTTTTGCATCTTGCAGATACGTTTTGTCATAAGAGAAAATCAATTCTTTGAATGCGACACCCGACGAGGCGACAGCAGCTGTCGCTGGGCAGGAAATTGATCTGCCTGCATGCGGCAGCAAAAACTTTGAAAGTATCTTATGGATGCAGAGATACAATCCCTGCCCCTCCATCCAATGAAAATCCACAGTCAATCCACGGCCAAGTCGTGCCACAGATGGAAATTGGGGCCACATCCATATTTCCGAGATAGATTTCAAAGGGATTAAGCCTTCTCGCTGTTTCCTTTTCTCTCTCTCTCTCTGTCTCTCTCTTTGTGGATTGTCTCTTGGTTGGTGGTCTCCACAGATCCACTGATCCTCTGATTCTTTAATTAAAGTTCTCCTTTTTGTGTTTTGTTCTGTGCCAAACGGCGCTGCGTGGGTGGCTGCCAGGCAGATTCTCCTCCGCTTTCTGGACTTCAGTTGGGTTTCCATTTCCATTCAGCTTCCATTAATTCGTATTTTGTTCTTCTTTTCATTAAATGATCTTTGGGCGGAAGGGAAAACCGTTGCGCCGGGCATTTAAATGTTAATTTTGTGCCTTCAAACACGTGCAACCCTCCGCCCAGCCCAGCCCCTCCCTGCCCCCCTCTGCCTTCCGACAAATCCAAAAAAGATACAAAGCTTCGTTCGACTCAAGTGTTGAATGTCATTAGCGCTCTGTCGCCTCGGGGTCGGTCGGTCTCTCGTTGGGGGAGTCGTCTCTCGATGGGAAAGCAAAGCCAACAACAACAACAACAACAACAACAAGAACAACAGCAATGGCAACAACAAAAAGTGTTGCACGAACGAGGGAGAGGTTGAAATGGATGGTGGATCCGTAAGTGGCCAACTTGATGACCGGAAACGACAGCGAAACAGTTACATTTGCCGACTGCAGAGTGGACACCGGACGGTGGGGGCCAACACCTGAGGCAAAAGGCCCAAAGAAGCAATAAAAAACAAAAAAAAAGCGAAGAAGTAAAAGAGTGACAGAGTGGCAGAGTGGTGGCAAAGTGGCAGGGCAAACCTCTTCTAGCTCTACGTCCACCCACACACTGCCACACGCCTGACACGCCGGCTGCCTCTGCCTCTGCCTCTGTCGATGGTGGCAGCTGCAGCTGCAGCAAAGCGCAGTGCAGCGCAGCGCGAAACGCTTTCAAGTTCATTGCAAAAATTGGCAATTCAAGCGCAAAGCAATGGAAAAATGGAAAAAGGGGGCCATGGCATCGCTGCAGATGCAACGTTTAAAAATAGCCAAACATGTCACCAGAGAGGCGACACAGGAGAGGAGAGGCGACGAGAGGCGAGTCGAGGCAGCAACGGACTGACACTGACAGCCAGCAACTGTGGCATCAAATGTGGCAATGAGGCAAGGCACAAAAGCCAGCCAGAGAGTTGGCTCTTGACAAAATCGAAAATCAAAAAGGGAAAGGGAAAGGGCACATAATCATCGTAGCCGCTGGAGATGGAGGCGAGTGCTGAACTGAACCATTGAAATACCCTGGAAAAAGCCATCTATAGATTTTTGGTAGCCAAAAAGATGCTTGATTTTTCCTGATACTTTTTATTGAACAATGGAGTAGTTTTTGCCAATTTCCATAGGCACTATTTACTGGGAAATTATTTTGTAATTTTCCATTAATTGCTGGAAACTTGTTTCCACTATTTCCTTCACCTGTTTTCCACATTCTGGGTATGACTTTTGGGTAGATTGGTGTTAGATACATTTCGCATTTTCATTGGGAGTATTTACGGGATACTTTGTATTTCTACAGATATTTCTTTGAAGAGAATTACAGGCAAAACGATATCACAACTACTGGTGACTTGTTCTCCACATTTCGATCATCATATTCACTATATTGCCATAGTTTCATTTCCTGTAGATTAATGAATAGTAATGGCTTGTAAGTCGTTGAATTTAAAAACAATTTGCACCATATCCTATTAATTGTGTAAGCCATAGCATTTTTCTTTCGAAAACTGAGATACTTTTTTATAAGATCTATAATCTCCTTGCATATTGCTCCTATACACTCCTAAATATCCCTCATGAGTCCTCTTTTTGAAAGGTGATTTATTTGTAGACGCTTTGGCTTTCGGTTCGCGAAGCTTTTCCTCCTCCTTCTCCTCCTCCACCGATCTGCTTTGATAGAGTGAGCGCCCACCAAAACGCCTGGAACTGGTGACAATTAGTGGACGATCGGAGGAGAAGGGGAGTGGAGGAGTGGAGGAGCCAGAGCGAAGCAGGGAATGAAAGCGACTCCAATCAGCAGAGGAGTATCTGCCCAGCTGAGGAGTAGGTGGAAGAAATAGGAGGAGTGGAGCACTGGAGGTGGATCTGCCAGAGGAGGAGGAAGACGTGGCGCATGCGCATGCGCAGAGAGGCGGGGTAGGCGTGGTAGGCGGGGCGTCGCTTGTCGTGTGCGTGATGCGCATGAGCGAAGCGTCATTGCGCCTTAAATGGGATCAGAGCAGAGCAGGCGGCGACGGCGGTGACGGCGGCGCACAACTTGCAACATAACTGACAAACGAGGGGCACACACAAAGAGACGTAAAGGAGAGAAAGAGAGGGGGGCCCGAGAGATAGCAATGTTTTGCTGTTGTTGTTGCAATTTTTGCAACATTTCTTATTGTTTTTGTTGTTGTCGCATTTGTCGGCTGTGCAACGATGCGTTGATTAAGGTTGCGGGGGTGGGGCGGTGATGCATCCACTCTCTATGGACTAAGGGGGGGGTCGAGGAGCAGAGGGGTCATTCCTCCTCCTGTTGTGCTGTTCTGTTTGCCATTTTTGGGCAACTGCAACATGGGGCAACTTTTGGGGTTGCCTCGCACATTCAACATTCAACGTGCAACATGCAACATTCAACATTCGACAGAGACAGAGCCATAACTCTTTTCGTCCAGAGGCCAGGCCCTCGATTCCCTTCGTTTTTCTTTTTTTGTTTCTTTTTTTTGCGTCTGTGTGGATTTCCTTTTGTGAATTATTGAAATTGTTTCTGCGATTGATCTCTGAACGGAGTTGCAGTTGCATGCTTGCAGCGTTGCAGCTTCTGTTTACTGCAGGGAGTCGGCGCAGGGTCAGGCCTCCTCTGACGCTGTCTGACGTCTGACATTTGCCGGCAATCAATCAATCAAAGAAATAGTCAAGAGATATCGTCAAGAGTCCGTCGTAGAGGGACTTCAGAGAGGCATATTTATGACAGTCACGAGAGGAAAGAAAGAGAGAGAACGCACCTTGGGGAAAGGGGAAAAGAGACAAAACCTTTGGTTTCTCATAGGGAAAACTTTTATAGGAGAATAGTGCAAAGAATATGTACAAATAGAGATAAAGATTGAAGTTTTTACTTACCTTTTGTTAATACTACTCAATATAGATCGATGGATAGATAGATACATAGCTAGAATCATATAAATACAGATAGATAAAGACATACAAAGATACGCAGATATCTAGATAGAAAGATACAAATATTTGTCACATAGATCGCTAGATATACTCTTAGAGATATGCATAGATGGATGGATAAATAATAATTAGAAATATAGATATCTCTCCATCACTCCCTCTTTTCATATAAATCTTTCAAGACCCCCTATCATGTCCACATGAAAAGACTCCAAAATAAACAAATAAACTAATAAAATACTCGCACAATTCCGCTCGAAAAGCCGTCAAATGCCTTAGATCTCTGGCCGCCGACTGCAGATCAGATTTCATTCCGCACCAGCCACAGTCACAGCCACAACCACAAAATGATGGTCCCCTGATCCGAACCAAAGTCAATGCCAAAACAGAATAAAAATATATTACAAGTGGAGGAGGAGGCGGAGGCGGAGGAGGGGGGAGGAGTCTTTATATCACAAAAACAAATGTCGGTCGGAATTTTGCGCCGACTAAAAATAACACATCAAAACGTTTCGGTTCCCGCAAGATTCCCTTCTTCCGAAAAAGTCCCCAGGGAATTCGAGGGATCCGCTGTAATGTCAGCAGAAAATGGGGACAAATGGGTAACGCAAAAAACAAGCGAGAACCGAGAATCGAGAGGATGAAAGGAAATCAAAATAAAGAAGAAATTGAGGCACAAACTGCAGCAATCAGAGTCACAAAACTGAGGCACAAACTGCTGCAATCAGAGCCACAAATAGTGGCAGTGGAGAGGGGGTGAAATCTGGAGAAAAAAGAGACGCGAGATCCCAAAAGAAATGGAATGACACTTAAGGCACCTCCCTCCTCCACTTGATTCCACACAAAACAAAAACAAAAAGACAGAAAAAAAACGCCAAGAGAAAGAGAAAAAAAATAAAGAGGTTGCCCCGCGAGCAGTGAAACAATGAGAATGGTGGCCCATTATGACAAATTTTCAAATGAAATGCTGTTTTAATGCTCGAAGGAATGGTATGCTGGTGCCCCAGGTCTGCACTTGAAAGCCGTCCTCCATCCAATCCACAATCAACGTCATCATTAGCACCCGAGAAACGTGGGATTCCCTTGCTCCATCTGCAGCAGCATTCACTCCACCTCCCATCTCCATGTCCTCCTCCTCCACGAGAGAGAGAGCTTCGATTGGAGCTCCAGTTCCCTTCACCTCCTTCTCGATGGTAGCCTCAACGTCCTCCTCCTTCCAGAGCAGAGCTTTGATTCCGAGCACTGGACCAACAATTATTTGAGACATTCTCTTCTGAGAGAAGTTTGACCTCAAAATTTGAGATATTCTGTAAACAGTAAAAACAGTAATTTACTAAAGAAAAGGACCATTAAAGATTGTTATGTATCAAAAAATATATCTGGAAAATCAGCAAATTTTCGATTAATAAAAAATGGATCATTAATTCTAAGAAAGCTGAGAAATTACAAGTAAAATCTATTGAAATTTCATAGGTTTCGGCTTAAAAGAATAATAAAAGGAAAGAAAATATAGATATGGGAATAGCAGATCCCAAATTGTATATATTTTTTTATAAATTCATATTTCAACTGATTTTCTTTATGGTTTTATAATTGAGAACTTTAAAGAACAATCTCCTCCCCTTCAAAAGATGGGTTTACAGACATTTCTATGGCATTCAAAGACCATTTATCATAATGGTGTAGAGTTTTTTGCATTTGGCAAACGGCAAACATTCGACCCTTAAATATGGCCATGGCTCTCGAGGGTTTTCTTCCCCCTAGAAACAATGCCATTATAGACACAAAAAACCATTAGAACCAACAAATTATAGACCAAAAAAAGTATTAACAACATCAGAATATTGCAGATAGATATATCCGGGGGATGTGGAGAGGGACAGGGAGAATATGGAGAAGAGTGGAGTGACTCTCTATCTATGGAGAGGTGATTCTCTATCTATGGAGAAAACTTGGGGGGTGGGGAGGTGGTAGAAGAGACGTAATTTTCGTAGGCAATAAATTTATTTACAATTCACGCACGACAGCACCACACGCTGCCCTGGGCTCCCTCCCTCTCTCTCCCACCAGTCTACTGCCATCTCTTTCCAATTTGCATATTCATGGAACTTGATATGGGGTCCACACCCCCACCCCTGTAGAGCCCATAGCCCCCCTCTTGTATGTAGGTATTCCCTCGTTTGGAAAATTTGAATTCAAATTTGAATTTTTATTCGTTTTGTTTTTTGCAAGCAGAAAGGAAGGGAAGTAGGAATCAAAAGAGAAGGAAAGAGGAGAATGAAGTGCAAAGAAAGCGTAGGAAAGAGGTGCAAAAAAAGAGCAGAGGGAAGAGAGAGCGAAAGAGGAAGGGGAATGAGAATGGGAAGACGTAACTGGAAACCAAAGAGAGTCAGAGATAGAGACAGAGACAGAGACAGAGGCAGAGCCAGAGCACGTGCTATGTTGCTCGTGTTACCTCGTAATGACGTCATTAGGTGGGAAGAGCTATACTGCCAGCAAAAACTGTAGCAGTCCCCCTTCCCACTCCTCTCTCTCTCTGTCTCTCTCTTTCCTCTTAAGCCCCACAACGATCATTAATCCGCGACCGAAACGATGCCGATCTTTGACATTTTTTATACATGGCCAACAATTTTCCCCCAAAAGCAATTTCTTCCTAATGGAAAACTACTCTTCTTTTCTCCCTCTCTCTCTTATTTTCGATCAGATTTGGGTCTAAAATAGAGGGGGGGAGGGGTGGTTGAAGTTATTGGCCAGGCCAATACTCGTAGATGCAAAGATTAGTTGCAGAGAAAAAAACATTGTTAATGGCTATTTTTTTTGTGAGGTAAAATAAATTTCATCCCAAAAGAGAAAGAGAGTGGCAGGGGGATGAGTGGGGGAAAGGGGAGTGGCAGGCAGACTTAGAAGAAGATCAAGAAAAGTCGTGAAAACAGTTTTTTGCGGGATAATTGCTGATCGGCGGAGGAGGAGGTTCTTTCTAGGAGGAGCGACAACCAGGCAGGAAAGAGTATGATAGAGCGGTGTGGCAGAGAGTGGGAGAATGATGGAGAGAGAAACAGAGACAGAGACAGAGAGAGGAAGAGGAAGAGGCGGAGGTTCGATGAAAAGTCGGAAATTGTTTGACCCACAATCTGAACTTTGGGAAATTGTATCTCGAATCTAGGCTAAATGCTTTTTTCGCAGGGGTTTCAAAGGTGGCTTTTGAATGCCGATCTCTTGCTGGAATACTCCGATTGAAAGGGTAACCGAATTTCGAATAGGAATGGTCTCACAAATAGTGGAAGAATGAACCTCCTCCTCCTCCTCCTCCTCCTTCTGTCTTTTCAAGTACGTATCACGTACTCGATGCATCCGATCCGATCGATGCATATTTCTGCAGAATGCAATTAAATTGCACATTTTCCACACAGAGGAAAACAGAGAGAACTGCGAGAACAATGAGCAATTTTCATAGATTTCCACGCTTGCCACTCTGGCCAGTCTGCCACTCTGCCACGCTGCCACTCTGTGGCACGTTTCCTACATAAACCATAAGCATCCAAAGCAGCAGCAGCACCAGCAGCACAAGTACTCGTGGAAGATGATGATGATGATGATGATGATGATGATGATGATGGTGGTGCTCTACAGCTGCTCCAGCTGCCTAACTCCTAACTCTTGCTCCTTCTTTGACTCTCCTTATCCCCCATCTACCTCCCCCGCCCCCACTGTTGACTCCTCCTCATTTTCCTCTTCTGAGTTGAGTTTTTTCACAGTTTTCTAAAGTAAGAAAAATTATCTTGAGACCAGAAAAGCAGCCAAACGGTAAACGCGATGACTGCCTGCTCCTCCACAGAAAGAGAGAGAAAGAAGGAGAGAGAGGGAAAGAGAGGGAGAACGCGAGTAACAAGTGCAACGTGGCACAATTTTCGAAAGCTCCGCTCCACTCACGATTTTCACCCCGAGGAGCCCCAGGCAAAAATCCAAGCCAAGCCGCGAGGCAAAACACACACAGATTTTGCATACCCTGCAAAATGGAATGGGTATGCCATTATTAATGGAACACTCTGTGACACTTTGGGGCAGAAGGCATAGAATTGTAGATCGATTTACCTATAGATAAAGATATGCTGTAAATATTTCCCTGGGATGATACCCAGGGGATCGATATAGTCGATTTAGATTTTCCCAGATCTCCATATTCATTTCAATCTATCTAGAAATCCCCATCGAACGGATGGGAGGGGATTTCAACAGAAATCTATGGAAATTTTCTAAGTTCCATCCACTGGATATCGTCCAAGTCCATACATCTGTAGCATCACCTGCGATAGCTTTTTGGTACCTTCTTCTACTTCTTTTCTCTTGTGCAACTTTTTAATGGAGGATTATCCTCAGGAAAAAAACAGTTGCAACAGTTGCATCCATCAACTGGGGAAGCAGGGGGTTCCAGGGAGGCGGGGCCTTAACTTGGTTTTCTTTTTGCAGTTCTCTGGTGTTGTTGTTGCTTTTTGTTTTTGTCAACATAAAAGTTTTCCCCCGAATGAAGCGCAGGGATCTCTGGCAAGAGAGGAGAAGCGAAAGGAGTGATGGCTGGGGGTTACGATGGAGTAGGATAAGGAGGAAGAGCAGCAGAGGAGGACCAGCAGCAGCAGCAGAGGAAATCACAGCAGGCGGCAGGCGGCAGGCGGCGGGCGCCGCAACAGTTCAATGAACTCCCGCGAAAAGCTGAAAAATGGTTCAGTTTTGTTCTCTTTTCTGTGTTGTGTTTTTCTTCTTTTTTTTGCGTCCCAGGTAATGATGATGTTGCCAACGCAACGCCAGGAAACCAGGGAACCAGGGACTCCAGGTCTCCTCCTCTCGTGTGAAAGGAAGGAAACGAGGCCAGAGACAGCACAGGGAAACAGAGACAGAGACAGAGACAGAGACAGAGACAGAGAGAGAGAGAGATGCAGAGACACAGACACAGACACCAAAGGAGGCCAAGAGAACAGAACAGAACTCAAAAGCCAAAGAACGAAAGCAGGAAACGTGGCACAATGGGAGGAACGGAACAGAACAGAGAACCACACGAGGGGATATGATATGGTATAGGTATAGGTATAGGTATAGGTATAGGACGTGTGATGGGATCCGATGGGAGGGGCATGCTACAAATGGGAGATTGGAATTGCAAAGAGGAGCAGCAGCCGCATCGGCTACAGGAAGAACTGTCTTAATCCCACAATCAAAAGAGTGGAGAGGCTACCTCCAGGCAGCAGCAGCAGCAGATAGATATACAGATCGATACAATAGAAACAGCAGCAGCAGAAAGATCGACCGTCCCGAAGGCCAGCGATGAGCAATTCTCAGTCACTGTTTATGGGCAAAACCAATGATTACTGAAGAAAGAAAGAAAGAAAGAACCCTTATCGAAGAATATGTGGAACAGAAGCTACATTTTAAATGGGTGAACCCCGTAAATCGAACAATAGCTGGAGAAAGAATCACTTTGAGATGGCAATGAAACTTTTATCGAAGAAAATTGTAAACAGAATTTAAAAATAGAGGGTAATTACTCACTGGATATAATCAGAAAGAGTACTAAAAAAATACAAAATAAAAAAAATACCAGAAATATACTGGGAGAAAATATTGTTTAAAAATAATTAAATATTCTAAAAACTATTGGAAAAATTCTCCAAAAATGCTGGACAAAAAATAATGGAAATACTTTAGATAAATACGCAAAAAATACAGAAAATTACTCAATAAACTACCACAAAATGGAAGAAAAGTACTCGAAAAAACTGAAAAAATATCAGAAAATACTAAAAAAAAAAAAAAAACAGGGAAACAAAAATTAGTAAAATTCTAGAAATATCTTGAGAATATACCTTAAATTAATAAAAAAATATATATATTCATACGAATATTCATATATTCATTTTGTGGAACGTAAAAACGACACTGAACCCAAGGACCCCAAATCCATCAGAAAAAGCCCATCGCTGAGCGCCCAATATCAATGACATAGTCACTAAGTATCTAAAAGAATTATCTTTGAATAGTAGTTCCTTGCGGCTTGTTCCCTGTTTTAAAAGGAAAATCAATGGAGTAGTTCCCCAAACCCAAAACCAAGTGTAAAAATTGCAGATGATTCCCCAATTCTAGAGTTCTGTGAAGATCTAAGGCGCATCTCTATTTGCTGTTCGGGGCATCTCTTCGCTCAACGCCTGCTCCAACTTCAACTGCAAGTCTGTCTCTTTCTCTTTCTCTGCTTGCCCCCAAGTGCATTGGCAATTGAGTTGATCGAGTGGACTGAACCCAATGTTGCATGTGGCAGAAATCAGTAGCAGAAGGAGAAGCTGAAGCTTCACAAACAGAGGCAAAGGCAGCTGCAGCTGCTGCCCGATCATCAGATAGAGATGCAGATGATTATGATGATTATAATGCATAATGATGATTATATTTGTTGCTTCGGCATCGGCTGTTCTTCTGCCTTTGTGCAACAAAATTTAATAAGTGCTAAAATAATCATCGCCTCTCCATTCGCATTATGCAAACTTGTTGCAAGTGCCAGCAATAAGGCAACAAGTCCATGAGTTGTGGGGATATGGGAAGAATCAACAAAGTGGAAAACCCCTTGGAATGTTGCCACAAAGAAATGGAGCACTCGAACAATTTGAGAGCTCATTACATTGTTTTTTTTTTTTTTTTTTTATAATACATAATAAATTAAATTACATTAAAATCTTAAAGAAGGTGTTTTTGCCCTTTGCCGAGGTGTTCTATTATGATTGAATGCAAAGACCTTACTCCATTTCCGTCTTGAATTCGGAATCGTTCTCAAAATGGGTCTCAAAACCGCTTTATTACGAGGGTACTCCTATATCATATATGTAGCTCTATAGTACCCTGACATAAAATCAATCTGCAAGAACGGTGTGATGTTCTGTTGCCTCGTATTCTTGCCTGATTGTTGCACGAAAGTCAATGAACTTTTGTTGCTGTTGTTTTTTCTGTTGTTTTTTTTTTTTTTTTTGCTGCTGTTGTTGTTGTGCAATGTGTGTAATTCAAAGCGAACAAAATTATAATGTTGAAGAAATTTGTGTGTTGCCAGCGCAAAAAAAAAAAAAAAAACGTTAAACGAGTGGAACGCTGGTGTAGTACCCGTTCCTGCCACCTCCCCACAAGAGCTGCCTCTCCCGCGAACACACAGGTTCTCTTCTACCCAGTGACCCCTCTACTATTTCCACTCCACTCCCTGTCACTCTGCCTTGTTCTACTCCTATTGCCCCCCTTCCTATCCCCTGTCCCACTGAACGTATAAAATAATTGTTTATGACACCGAGAATTTCTTGTTGTCGCCGCATTTTGTGGTTGCTGTGCGAGTAATTAAATAAAGTTATGTTCCAGAAAAAGAAAGACAGACAGAGAGAGAGAGAGGGAGAGAGAAGTCTATACTACCGCTTAAAAGTGGAAGAAGGGGTGTGAAGAAGAGATTGAGGAAGAGGTAGAGGAAGAGACGAGACTGAAAGCACAGCCAAAGCGGCGATTGAGTTGACAAACCAAACGCTGCAGCGTTTCCAGCGCGCGCTGGATGACACGCGAGCCTCTGGCAGTGCCCCCTGCCTCCGTCTCTGGGGGAAAACTGCCTGCCCGATGAAGGAGTGGGGAATCTTTGGCTCTATTAAAGAGGTAGGAGGGGGCTTTCCCCCCGCCCCGCACTAAAAGTGACAGAGGGGCCAACAAGCGACACGCGAGCGGTGTATAAGAAAATAAGTTCGCATTTATTGATTTCAATTTACATAGAAATACAGGTTAATCCTTTTGGGATGGAGAGAGGAAAATATATTTAATTTTGTTGTGATCGAAGTGCACATCTCGCGATTCGGTATACTCAAATGAAAAGGGGGTGTGCCCTTGAGATTAAACTACGTAACTAATTATATATGTTTTAATATTATGTACTGTCGGGGCTTCTTCTCATGGGTCACACGCTCCGGGTAACCGATGGAGAGGCTAGTTCTCGTTGTTCGAGTACCAGAGGCGCTCCTCATAAAAGCCAATCACCATTTGCGGGATCTTCAGGTGTGCAATCGACGACGGCACCATCTCGGCCTGAGCGACACCCTTGAACTGAACTAGGAATGTAAGGCGGCCATTGTTGTCGGAGGCCGCCAATATTTTTTCCGCCTCCTGGCCGCGATCAAAACCCGTGGTGGTCGATCCGTTCGAGTCGTTGCTATCCTGGTCAGGCTCTGTTCGTTTTGATTTTCCATTGGGCGCTGACGGCTCCTCCGATTTGCGCTTGCTGGCTGGCACACCGGTGCCAGTGGAGCTACGTCCCGTTTCCTTCACTTTGGCACTGCTGCTGGGACGTTCCTTTTTGCCCCCCGCTGCCTTCTCCTGCTCATCCTTGCGACTCAGTTCATACTGCTGGATAAGATAAGAGCAATCGAGATTGCTTTCCGGCTCCCAAGTGTTCTCTGTCTCGGCATAGCCCTTCCACTTTAGGTAGTATTCCACCTTTCCCTTTCGCACTCGACGATCAAGGATCTTCTCAACGGCATACTCCTCCTCCTCCGCCTCGGACATGGGGCCATCGGCGTTTTCGGGATTATCAGTCTTTTTGCTCATATTTTGTATGTTGTTCGAACACTTATGCTGGTTAAGTAAAAAAGAGAAGAAGAAGCAATTTGGTAAACTGTTTATTTGAATATTTTAGACAATTTAGACGACGGGTCGTTGAAAAATTGCAGAAAGCAATTGTTTCGAAATGCAAAATGACATTTACAGAGGAGAGAGCGAGGGGGGTTGCCACAACAATTGAGTGCAACATGCACTTGACATCATCTGGCGATCCAGCAATTGGATCGGAGACATAATTTGATTAGCGCTAGGGGAATGCTTATAGACAGCGTGAGTGCGTGTGCAAGTGATCCATAATCAGACGAATGAAGGATGTTCACACGACGGGCACGGCCCTTGAACCCTAAGAGACCATAGAGATCTGTGGTTAAGTGACATCGAAACAGACAAGGAACAGTGTTCTGGGAACCATAAAACCTAACAAATTCGTGCACCCTGCAGCAGTAAAGGTCCTTAAACCCGTATTAAACAACTAAAAAGTTCTTAAATCATTCCTAAACGGCCCCACATAATATATTGTATTATTATTAGGGTCTTCAACTACTTAAACTCTTAATTAATACCTTATAAAGTTAATCTTTAGCTTTTAAAGTACTCAAATGATACCAAAAAATACAATCAACGATGGTATACCATACTCAATGGATTGCTTGTATCAATTACTACAGACAACATTTCTCCTGGTATCTTTTCATTATCTCTAGACTTCAATCGGCCGTTCCCCCCACAAAACAAGCTTCGAGAAACTCCAGTAAAGAATAAATAAATCTATCTACAATTGAAATATCATCGAATCGAAAGAGGAGAAAGAGAACCGAAGAACCAAAGAACTAAAGAAGATCGAAACAAATTGGCTGAACATTAGAAACGCATAAAACTTCATTAAGCTCGTATTCTAGTTTCCTATCTGCCACCGATGGCCGCTGGGAGATGTTGCCTGTTGCATGTTGTTGCTGGTGCTGTTGCAGCCACAAATAACGAAGGAGAATAGTACGAGTGCAGTTTTTACAATTAACTGAGGAAGAAAGAAACAAGAGAGAGAGAGAGATATGGGGCAGCTAGATAGAAAGATGCAACAGCAATAACTACTATTCTTACGATGACGATGGTTTGGCCCCCAACCTGGACAGAGAGCAACAGTTTGCGCCGCTTGAGTGCATCCGTTGCAAGACCAGGGACGACCGACGGCTTTTATTATTATCATTGTTCTGCTGCTGCTGCTGCTGTTGGTGCTTCTTTCCATTGCAATGAAAGTAGAAACAGTCCAGAAAAAAACCGCTTAGAAGAGAATACTCGCATACCCTAGATGTACATATGTACAAAGAGATTTTCTTCTTTATAGCCAGAAACTTATGAAAAAATTAAGCCAATTATTCCAATTCAAAATGAAAGTAATTTCCCTTCTTCCCGCTAACGATTGATGCAAAGAATTATACCCCTTTCGAGCAGGGTATCATCCAACAGCTTAAATGAAATGCAATGATAGAGAGCCCCAGAGCCAACAGCAGCAGCAGAGCAGCAGCAGCAGCAGCAGCAGCATAAAAAACTAGAAGCAACAACAGGGAAAACAATAAAAATACAAGCAACAAATAAAAAGCAACAAAAAAGCAGAGATAGAATTGTACGTACAATGGATTCAGGTCTGGTTTTTAGAGTGTTTTACACTCGTCATCGCCCCCCACTTCACTACACTCCACTCCACGCCACTCCACTGCCTAACCCGATCTCCTCATCCCAAGACCCGTCCGACCCCCCTGGGGAGAGTGCACTTTTTTATTGTTGCACAGACAGTGGAGGGGCATGAAATTTGATTCTCGGAAGAGTTCATTTGTAGCTTACCAGGAATACTCGTACTCGTACGAAAACGAATGGAATGGAATGTTTGTTTGCTGCTCTCCTTCTCCTTCGGGCGGTGGTACTTGTAACTTAATTAAAACTGATTGCAGGTTGCACAGTGTTTGTCCAGGGTTGTCGCGGGTTGGCCAGGGCTGCCAGGCAACGTGACTGCGAAAACCTGCAAACAAATAACGGAAATATGGTTAAAACCATTTAGATTGCAATAACATCATGTTATGGGCGTGTCCCCCGGGAGGGTGGAGGCAATGCCAATGCATTGACAAGGCTGTAAATTCGATTTCACTGCCATTTTTCCTGTGTCTCTTCTTTGTTTTTATTACATCCTCGTTTCGCTTTGCAGTTCTTGTCGTTGACATTGCATCCCCGTGGGAGCTTGCAAGCGCGCCCGAAAATTGCCTAGACCTATCCATGTCCATGGGTGGGACAGGGACAACAGCACAGACAAACAATAACATACATACAACTGCTACAATGACAAACAAAACAACGGAATAACAAAGCGCCAAATGGTGGCTTTTGTTGTTTTCTCCGCTGCTGCTGCTGCAGAGGATAACTGCATTGATTTCTGACAGTTGACGTCGCAGTCGGTAGCATTCGCTTTTCGTGTCCATGCAAGCGTGAAGAAAGACGGAGAAGCCCTCTGCTGTGGGGTTGCGTCTCCTTTTCACCCCCACACACACACACACACACTTCACTCAATGAGCAGCTACTGATGATCAAGTTATATTAAATAGAAGGTAGAGCAGCAAGGTACAGGGAGTTTTCAGAGCAGGGCTGCCTCCACCTAATATTTACTATAACTTTTTACTGATGGTGCTCTTCTGTGGGTGAAGGGGCAGGGTAGGGAGTAGAAATAGCCAACAATTTCCCTCTTTGTGTCTCTTGCACTGGATAATTATGCAAATCATTGAAAAACATTGTTATCAACATATCAATTTACACATGAGTCAAATTGTCCATTTAGTAATTGTGGCTGCGCACGCACTTGCATCGAAGCCGATGGCATAAACAAAACTGATACACGAACCGATATGGGTTATTAATGAAGAGAAATAACACAACAGCCAAACAAAAATATAACAATTGCAAAAATGACATGATCAAAGCACATTGCACACGCGTTTTCTACCCCTTCAGCTTACACACACACACACACGCACAATGCACTCATGTGATTTACTTTCATTTACCGCTTTTCTTACAGTTGTTGTTCTTGTATGAAACGAAAGATTTTCGGTAAAACTATTGTTAGCCGCCACTGTAGGACAAATAAATCTCTAAGTACGTTGCGATGAACATTAACCGAAGTGCGAGTTTCATTTCACCCGTTTTCCAGAAAGTTGCCGGGCGTTTTTTCGTTTTGGCAGAAAATTGTTATAAACGTGCAGAATTTAGTGATTAACTTTCTTAACCGAACGATAAGAGGTCGAAATTATTAAGTTTTCACATTTGTTCATTTTATTTGTATTTTTAATTGAAATTTATCAATATACTCACAAAACACGTGAAAGGCGTTCGCGCAGCGCAGAAAAAGAAGAATGTGGGAAGAAAAAGAAACGAAGAGTTGAGCAAGAGCGGGATGGCACCAGTGCACTTGGCACATTCCCTCTTCTAGTCGCCATTTTGATCGGCAGAACTTTGTGATGCTAGTTTATTTTAAAATTGGTGTATAAAACGTATTCAACGCATTTGGAATAATCAATTAGTGTGATGTGTGGTCATTTGGCAAGTACATTATCTAATTGAACTCTAAGCCGCGCGCGCCCTTTCTCTTTTCGAAGCACACGTCCCGCGAAAAGATTACAAATGTAAATGGAAATGTAAGTGCGCCACTCGGCCCTTAACCTAATATTTGCCCGCCCTATTAGTACTGTGCTGGATTGTGATATTGAATAGTTTAAACAATTTAATTACAGGAGCTCGACAGGAGGAAAGAAGGAAACCAAAGAGAAGACAAAAACATAACCAATAAAAAAACATGCATACACATGTTTTTGCACATGCCAAAGCGGGATGGCATGATAGAACTGCTGTTTTTTTGCGCATTTTTCAACGCTGCAGCGCGTTGACAAAAACTGTGAATTTTGAACAGTTTATTTGAAAATTTGCAATGATACGGCTTGGTGGAAGAACAAATCTGGCCCTGACCGGTCGGCCACCCCTTGTTTTTCGCTGGAAAATTCGCCGACGACCGCAGTTGGCTTTGCATTTTACGTTTGAAAGGATTAAGAACGGGTTTGCAGCAACACCACCACCACCCTACGGGGCCCACAAAAGAGCTTAAGCGCGGGCCCTGGTCTCTGGTCAACGCCTGCTGCCTGCCTGCTGTGTGTGGCTTTGGCTCTGATTTACTCTCGGGGTGGCTTCCTTCCACTTCATGTAAATGGCCCAAACATTAAAGCAACACTTGAGTTTGCTGTGTGTGTATCTTGCTGCCCGTCAAAGTCATGCCACACGCAGTCCAGTAGGGGTAACCACCCTGAGCTGAGCTGGGAGTACTATGGGGTACGGTACGGTACTATATGCAAAATGCAAACAATGGACAACGCAACGCAGTAGTCACGTGCTGCCAACACCACCACCACCAACCAGCACCAGCTGCTGCTGCTGCTGCTCGGCCTCTTCCCGGGGACTCCTCCTAATAAGCGGCAAATAATTGGCAGACGAACTTGAGACTAGAGACTACCCCAACGGCAGGGACATGGCATGAGGTATGGGGCATGCGGCTGCCCGTGGCAACTGCAATTGCCACTAAAAATCGATATCCACCCTCCCACCCAGGCCAGGCCAGGCCTGCCTGTCTGCCCGCCTGCAGGTTGTCGATCCTGGAATGGAGTAATGTAATGTTTGTTTGCATTTCCAGTCCCCAGAGAGAGAGAGAGAGAGAGTGAGAGCGAATGAATGAGAGTCTGCTCTCAGTTGCAGTTTGCAATTGGAGTACAGGTAAGTCCTGAGAATATAGTGCCCCGCTCCCCCCGCCCTGAAACCACTGTTTTTTTTATCTTTTGTAGGTATGTTTTTGTAATGTGCAACCTCAACAACAATTAGAATTTCCGGCTGTAAACTCTGGGGCCCAGACCTCGGAGCAAGCGTTAGCCCAGAACCCCATGTCATTTTGACCAAATTTGAATGTCAAACGCAAACGGTGATACAGGGACGGATTTGGGCGAGAGAAATGGAGATACAGAGGTACTGCATCCGCTCCTGTTAATGACAGTTGCATTCTGTGGGCCTCTGTGGGCCCCTGGGTGCCTGGTGCTCAATGAACCATTCATTCATTCTGTGTGTTTCTGTCTGTGTTGCACTACGAACATGGGCAACAACAATTAATATGGCCAGCGATGCGAATCTAATAATGTCAGTACAATAGACCCGCTTCAACCAGTCGTTCGTCTTTCTGTATTTTATGTAAGCCCAGATCTGAACAAAAGCTTGACTTGGGCTGCGCTCTGGCAGCTGCCTCGTGTGATATGTTGCCTGTTCTAACGATACATCATTGTGATATATATGTATTCGTATAAGCCACGAGGTGTGTGTACCTTTAGGTGTGCCATAAATTAACACTAGATGTCCCAGTGGGCGGTTCTTTTGCCTCATAAATGCAGCAGTGCCAGCGAAAGGAGAAAACAATTAACCATTGCATGTAGGACGGACTCTCTCTAGCCCTCTCTGGGTCTCTCTGGTGGTCAGAGGGTGCGTGAGATCGTCAGTGGGTGATAATCACCGCATGGGCATTGGGTTACAAATGAGGCGATCGTTTATCTAAATGGGTTACATGATCATGAAATGCGTTTATTGCAGAGGAGAGGAGAGTGAAAACTAAAAAAATTTGGGTGTAAATGGAAGGGAAATTTCTAGAGGTAATATCTCAGCCCATTCAGATCCCATTTAAAGCATCTTTTGGTTAGATTTTCGCTCACATTTATCATCTGCGAAGCCTTCCTGCCACAACTCTCGCTCTTAAGTCCAATAAATCTTCAAAACAAATCTCTGGATAAGCTACAATAGCAGTTAAGTGTGGAAAAACATGCAAAAAATCAATGAACTTGATGTGCATTTCCCTTTGGAATCAAAATATACAAAAAATAATACAAATAAGGGAACATTTTTCTAATGGTGAGAAGATGTGCAATCCACAAAAACGAAACCCGAATCCCGGACTCCAGAGTAAATTGCTGCCTATTTCCCAGGCGATGATAATCGAAATGGTAGTAGCTAAGGGTTGATCCAAAAAGCTACCCTCCACAATGAGTAACATTAAAACTGCAATTGCACTAAAGGAGAAGCAACCCCCGGAATGAAGTAGAAGCAGAAAAACCCTTGGAACAATGACCCATCCCATTCCATTCGATCCCATACCCATCCTTCGCCGCCCTCCTTCGCCCCTTTTGTTGCCGTTTCTGCTGCTGCTTCTGCTTGATGGTGGCGCATTCTGGAATGACAAACAACAATAAAAATTCGATATCGAGGCGATCGATCAATAAGCAGTTACATACACACACACACACACACATACATACACTAGACGTCCCGCTCGCTCTCCATTGCGTGAAATTACAGACAAAGAGGCGACACATAATACCCGTAGAGAAGGAGACAGACAGATGGAGTGCGTCGTGCTCCCTAGATTTGGAGAGGTAGGAGTGCGAGAGCAGCAGCAGCTGCGCAGGCGCCACAGTTGTCGCTTGGATCAGACCAGGGTCCAGGGTTGTCATCCCATTCGGGAGTAGCTGTGGCAGCAGTAGCAGCAGCAGCCTCTGCATTTGGTGGTGGATTGAAATCAACCAAACCCCGAGTACAGTAGCGCACGCCATCAAATGGAGAGTTTATGCGGAGATAATGATTGTGTTTTGAGGAAGAAGATACCTTCCGAAATTCCAGAATGAAGAGTACTTAAAACATATCTAATCCATAAAGTTCAAGATAATTGCAGTATAGCTAGTACTCAAGGCTGAACTTAAAGGGAAAACCCTCAAATAATCACCAGAGTAAGCTTGAACTTCCCTTTATAGTTTCCCTGACCTGCAGAGTTCTGGTAATCTGCAAACGCATAAACATTAGAGCCTCACGCACAATATCTCGTCCTCATTGCATTTGAGTTTCAAACATTTGTCACTGTCTCAAATATGGCCTGTGTGATGGCTCTAACTGTGTTTTCCATCCTTAAAAGGGGTGACATGCGTCGTTTGTCCAATTTGTTGCGCAATCATGATGGCAGGCTGCACAACGCCTGCCACTGCCTGGACTACGTGCCCCAAAAAGACCATGAAAGTCCATGTCCAAGTTCCAGGTCTTTTACTGGTAATTGGTTTGTCATTATAGCTTAAACAGAGAGGGAGACGGAGAGACAGAGAAAGCCATGCAACGAGAGAGGACATTGAACCCTAACTTCAAGGAGTAAGATTTTGATTCGAAGAAACGGTTTTTCAGCTGCCGATCTTGACACGTACTACGCAACGGGAAGGGAGAACCTCAGGGGAAACCCTCCCTTTCTTTTACCTTTCACACCTTTCATTCCCGAACAATATTTTCTAGCTAATTTATGGCTTAGACCACAGCTAACGATAGGGAGTTCCTTTCTAGAGTTCCTTTCTGATTTCTGGCAGCTCTGTAATTATAAGGGGTACGCAGATCTAAAGGATCATTTCCGATACACATATTCCCATGATTTAAATGAAAGATTTATGTGAAAACTTTATCTCATTCAATGGGGGGGCCCTATAAACCATTTCCATGCCGAACAGTTGCATTTCTAATGCGATGAGGGTGCCTCCTTAAGCTTCTGTTCTCGTAGCCAATTACTAAGCGTCACCAGGGGGAGTTCGTAAGAGGGGGAATGATGGTTCATTCTATAGAACTGTCGACCCCACAAAAAGCACAAAATATTCAATGGATTCAATGATACTTTATCGCCAAACTTAATCTACACTTGAGGCAATGGGGGAATGGCCTCTCATGACATGTGGCAAGTGGCATGGGGAAGGAAAGGCAGGAATGGCTGATGTTGCACAGAATCCAACGATGAGGGCAACGATGTTTCAATCAGTGCGCAGCATTTTTATGAAATTTCTATTGGAATATGATGTAATTTAATATTGATTTCAGAAAGGGTTAAATCAATTGTTGGCTGCTTGTAATTGCAGTGTGATATACGGGAAGGAGGGGTTATAATGAATCCAATCAAGAAAACAGTCGAAGGAGCCTCCCTTTGAGGACCTCTCGGAGTATTCAGGATATACATACATATATCATCTATATGGCCTCTCTAGCATTCGAAGGGCATTCTGATTCGTTTACCCGCATTCCCTGAAATTGTGTTGTAGTGCTGTTGTAGAAATCTTAATCGAATTAACCACAGGGCCACAGAAATCTGTGTACACATTATTCATTTGATTTCCATTTGGTTGATTTGTTGCTATTGAAATGTAATTTTTCTTAATTAAAAGGAAAATATATGAAATCTGATGATGGGAAGTATCAGAAATATATTGATTATAAGGGGGAGTGGAGCTTTAGATGAAAGGTACCTACTTTGCAAAGCCATGAATCTTTGGCTGATTTCTGATCAAATTTAGCAATCGCATATTGTTATTTAATCCTTCTTTTCATCCACAGACAGATGTCTGCTGAGTTGATATCCCCCTCTGTCTGCTCTAAATGCCTTGTTCGCGGGATTATAGTTAGAGAAGGAACAGAGATAGAGAGAGAGGGGTGGATATATGGGAGTGGGAAGCTGGGAGCATGTGTGCTGATTTCTGCACTGTTGTGGGATTTAAAGCCGTATTAATTTTCAATAAGTGCAATGAGCTCTATGAATTGTTTGATAAATGGCACAGCGGGTTAATCCTGGGCGCATTGATGCGGATGGGAGTGTGGAATCGGGAGAAAAAAGGCTGAAGATCTCATCAAGCACGTGCTTGCCATGAAACTGCAACGTGACAAGGCATATTGAACCACAAATTTGTTAATCTATGAGTTTGAGGGAAAAGTGTAATGGTAGATTTATTAACTATGAATGGAATATACTCGTACCTTTACCGTAATCAACATTTTGGCTGCCGATCATTAGTCTAGATCCTCACGATCCTGGGAGAGTATGTTTCTCCAAATGAACATTCTTCATGCAATTTGCATCCCAATCGATCAAGGATATTTTTCCGATCATGAGAAGTCGCGGCACACCACACCCAACTCGGCCCATAAATAGCAGAGTAAACAAGATTTATATGACTGGAAAAAATATCCTTAATCCTTGATCCTTGATAAACACACTATAAAATCAGGGATTTTCTTCCAATTCCAAGCCCAGATTGGCCCACAAATAGCAAAATCAGTACAGAAAGCTAAATTAGTACACATTTGATCTTCGCGCCTCAGAGATGAGCTAGGATCGATACCATTACAACTTAAATAAAAGACATATCGAATATTGCAGGTTCCATTTATTGCCGCCATAAGTGGCGCCATTTATTTTCCGTACCAAAAGTAGGCAACACAATTTTTTAATTGAAATTGGCCTTAGCCAAGACAGCTACCGCGGAGTTCATCATCATATCATTATATTAATTATTAAATTAATAATTGATCTGATCTCTCCTGATCTTCAAATTAAAATTGCAACAACATTCAGCATGTGCTCCCAAATGGTCTCTCAGTATTACGGTGGCTCTTCGTCCTCCAGGCATCTCCTCGACAGTGAATTTTCTACAGTTTCTTGTGTTTGTAGTAGAGAGTGTGCCCATTAGCAGGCCTGTGATGACCCAAAGAAAGTTTGATTTTGAATGAGGAATTAGTCTCTTCTTTATTTTATTTCCTTATTCTGAGGGAATGAGTGATTATTCCAGGAAATCACTGCGTTTCCAAAGTGCATACTCGTAAAATCTATAGATGGAAAAAACGTTTTGGTGCCTCATTGATAAGAAAACACCCCCGGGAAAGCTGAGCTTTCTTCACTTACGGAAATACCTTTCCTTTATGGAATTTTAATTGCACAAACATCTTAGAAACTAATCTTAATGCCGTGTATGTCTCCACTCAACCTTTGTTGAACTTTAAACTTGAACCATAGACAGAGCTTATCAGAGAAATGACATACCAACTCCCATGGTACTTCCTATATAAGCACTCGGCTTGAGCTCAAGAAATCAATAGTTTCTCTGAAACCGTCCCAATGGTAAGTCAGGAATCCCTCGCATAACAACATTATATCATCACATTCCTTTCGCAATTATAGAATATCCTTAAAGGTTTGCTTTTTCTTGCCCTGCACTATGCTGCCCATGCAGATTGGGAAGGAAGTGGCGCCAGGCAAATCGATGACGAGACGGACACGGCTGCCGTAACCAATCCATTCTTTTGTGCCCAAGATCCTTTCCTGCCGGGATGTCCACTGGCACCTACAACAGTAACGACAACTCCTGAACCGACAACTCTGAAAACAACAACCGTGAAGACTACAACTGTAAAGACGACTCCTGAACCGACAACTCCGAAAACAACAACCGCGAAGACTACAACTGTAAAGACGACTTCTGAACCGACAACTCCGAAAACAACAACTGTTAAGACTACAACTGTAAAGACGACTCCTGAACCGACAACTCCGAAAACAACAACTGTGGAAACTACAACAGTAAAGACAACTCCTGAACCGACAACTCCGCAAACAACAACCGTGGAGACTACAACAGTAACGACGACTCCTGAACCGACAACTCCGAAAACAACAACCGTTAAGACTACAACTGTAAAGACGACTCCTGAACCGACAACTCCGAAAACAACAACCGCTAAGACTACAACTGTAAAGACGACTCCTGAACCGACAACTCCGAAAACGACAACTGTGGAGACTACAACAGTAAAGACGACTACACAGCCGACTACTCCGGTAACAACAGCTGTGCAGACTACAACCGTTAAGACGACTCCAGAACCGACAACTCCGAAAACAACAACCGTGGAGCCTACACCGGTAACGACAACTCCTGAACCGACAACTCCGAAAACAACAACCGTGGAGACTACACCAGTAACGACAACTCCTGAACCGACAACTCCGAAAACAACAACCGTTAAGACTACAACAGTGAAGACGACTCCTGAACCCACAACTCCGAAAACAACAACAGTAAAGACTACAACAGTGAAGACGACTGCAGAGCCGACAACTCCGAAAACGACCACCGTTAAGACTACAACAGTAAAGACAACTCCAGAGCCGACAACTCCGAAAACAACCACCGTTAAGACAACAACAGTAAAGACGACTCCAGAGCCGACAACTCCGAAAACGACAACCGTTAAGACTACAACAGTAACGACGACTCCTGAACCGACAAACTCCGAAAACGACGACTCCTGAACCGACAACTCCGAAAACGACAACCGTGGAGACTACAACAGTAACGACGACTCCTGAACCGACAACTCCGAAAACAACAACCGTGGAGACTACACCGGTAACGACAACTCCTGAACCGACAACTCCGCAAACAACAACCGTGGAGACTACAACAGTAACGACGACTCCTGAGCCGACAACTCCAACAACGACAACCGTGGAGACAACAACATTAACGACGACTCCTGAACCGACAACTCCGAAAACAACAACCGTGGAGACTACATCGGTAACGACAACTCCTGAACCGACAACTCCGGAAACAACAACCGTAGAGACTACAACAGTGAAGACGACTCCTGAACCCACAACTCCGAAAACAACAACAGTGAAGACTACAACAGTGAAGACGACTGCAGAGCCGACAACTCCGAAAACGACCACCGTTAAGACTACAACAGTAAAGACAACTCCAGAGCCGACAACTCCGAAAACAACCACCGTTAAGACAACAACAGTAAAGACTACTCCAGAGCCGACAACTCCGAAAACGACCACCGTTAAGACTACAACAGTAAAGACAACTCCTGAACCGACAACTCCGAAAACGACGACTCCTGAACCGACCACTCCAAAAACGACAACCGTGGAGACTACAACATTAACGACGACTCCTGAACCGACAACTCCGAAAACAACAACCGTAGAGACTACACCGGTAACGACAACTCCTGAACCGACAACTCCGCAAACAACAACCGTGGAGACTACAACAGTAACGTCAACTCCTGAGCCGACAACTCCGCAAACAACAACCGTGGAGACTACAACAGTAACGACGACTCCTGAGCCGACAACTCCAACAACGACAACCGTGGAGACAACAACATTAACGACGACTCCTGAACCGACAACTCCGAAAACAACAACCGTGGAGACTACATCGGTAACGACAACTCCTGAACCGACAACTCCGGAAACAACAACCGTAGAGACTACAACAGTGAAGACGACTCCTGAACCCACAACTCCGAAAACAACAACAGTGAAGACTACAACAGTGAAGACGACTGCAGAGCCGACAACTCCGAAAACGACCACCGTTAAGACTACAACAGTAAAGACAACTCCAGAGCCGACAACTCCGAAAACAACCACCGTTACGACAACAACAGTAAAGACTACTCCAGAGCCGACAACTCCGAAAACGACCACCGTTAAGACTACAACAGTAAAGACAACTCCTGAACCGACAACTCCGAAAACGACGACTCCTGAACCGTCCAAAACGACAACCGTGGAGACTACAACATTAACGACGACTCCTGAACCGACAACCTGAAAACAACAACCGTAGAGACTACACCGGTAACGACAACTCCTGAACCGACAACTCCGCAAACAACAACCGTGGAGACTACAACAGTAACGTCAACTCCTGAACCGACAACTCCGCAAACAACAACCGTGGAGACTACAACAGTAACGTCAACTCCTGAACCGACAACTCCGCAAACGACAACCGTGGAGACTACAACAGTAACGACGACTCCTGAGCCGACAACTCCAACAACGACAACCGTTGAGACAACAACATTAACGACGACTCCAGAACCGACAACGAAAAAACAACAATCGGTAACGACAACTCCTGAACCGACAACTCCGGAAACAACAACCGTAGAGACTACAACAGTGAAGACGACTCCTGAACCCACAACCTGAAAACAACAACAGTGAAGACTACAACAGTGAAGACGACTGCAGAGCCGACAACTCCGAAAACGACCACCGTTAAGACTACAACAGTAAAGACAACTCCAGAGCCGACAACTCCGAAAACAACCACCGTTAAGACAACAACAGTAAAGACTACTCCAGAGCCGACAACTCCGAAAACGACCACCGTTAAGACTACAACAGTAAAGACAACTCCTGAACCGACAACTCCGAAAACGACGACTCCTGAACCGACCACTCCAAAAACGACAACCGTGGAGACTACAACAGTAACGACAACTCCTGAACCGACAACTCCGCAAACAACAACCGTGGAGACTACAACAGTAACGTTAACTCCTGAGCCGACAACTCCGCAAACAACAACCGTGGAGACTACAACAGTAACGACGACTCCTGAGCCGACAACTCCAACAACGACAACCGTGGAGACAACAAAATTAACGACAACTCCTGAACCGACAACTCCGAAAACAACAACAGTAAAGACTACAACAGTGAAGACGACTGCAGAGCCGACAACTCCGAAAAGAACAACCTTTAAGACTACAACAGTGAAGACGACTCCTGAACCCACAACTCCGAAAACAACAACAGTGAAGACTACAACAGTGAAGACGACTGCAGAGCCGACAACTCCGAAAACGACCACCGTTAAGACTACAACAGTAAAGACAACTCCAGAGCCGACAACTCCGAAAACAACCACCGCTAAGACAACAACAGTAAAGACTACTCCAGAGCCGACAACTCCGAAAACGACAACCGTTAAGACTACAACATTAAAGACGACTCCTGAGCCCACAACTCCGAAAACAACAACCGTGAAGACTACAACAGAAAAGACGACTGCAGAGCCGACAACTCCGAAAACAACAACCGTTAAGACAACAACAGTAAAGACGACTCCAGAGCCGACAACTCCGAAAATGACAACCGTTAAGACTACAACAGTAAAGACGACTCCAGAGCCGACAACTCCGAAAACAACAACCGTTAAGACTACAACAGTAAAGACAACTGCTAAGCCGACAACTCCGAAATCAACTACAGTAAAGACTACAACAGTAAAGACAACTCCCAAGCCGACAACTCCGAAAACAACTACAGTGAAGACTACAACAGTAAAGACAACTCCCAAGCCGACAACTCCGAAAACAACTACAGTAAAGACTACAACAGTAAAGACAACTCCCAAGCCGACAACTCCGAAAACAACTACAGTAAAGACTACAACAGTAAAGACAACTCCCAAGCCGACAACAATTACAGTGAGGACTACAACAAAGAAGACAACTCCCAATCCGACAACTCCGAAAACGACTACAGTGAAGACTACAACAAAGAAGACAACTCCCAAGCCGACAACTCCGAAATCAACTACAGTGAGGACTACAACAAAGAAAACAACTACCGAGCCGACAACTCCGAAATCAACTACAATGAAAACCACAACAAAGAAGACAACTCCCAAGCCGACAACTCCGAAAACGACTACAGTGAAGACTACAACAAAGAAGACAACTCCCAAGCCGACAACTCCGAAATCAACTACAGTGAAGACTACAACAAAGAAGACAACTCCCAAGCCGACAACTCCGAAATCAACTACAGTGAAGACTACAACAGTAAAGACAACTCCCAAGCCGACAACTCCGAAATCAACTACAATGAAAACCACAACAGTTAGGACAACTCCCAAGCCGACAACTCCGAAGTCAACTTCAGTAAAGACTACAACAGTAAAGACAACTCCCAAGCCGACAACTCCGAAATCAACTACAATGAAAACCACAACAGTTAGGACAACTCCCAAGCCGACAACTGCGAAATCAACTACAGTGAAGACTACAACTGTAAAGACAACTCCCAAGCCGACAACTCCGAAATCAACTACAGTGAAGACTACAACAAAGAAGACAACTACCGAGCCGACAACTCCGAAATCAACTACAATGAAAACCACAACAAAGAAGACAACTCCCAAGCCGACAACTCCGAAATCAACTACAGTGAAGACTACAACTGTAAAGACAACTCCCAAGCCGACAACTCCGAAATCAACTACAGTGAAGACTACAACAGTAAAGACAACTCCCAAGCCGACAACTCCGAAATCAACTACAGTGAAGACTACAACAAAGAAGACAACTCCCAAGCCGACAACTCCGAAATCAACTACAGTGAAGACTACAACAAAGAAGACAACTCCCAAATCGACAACTCGGAAATCAACAACAGTAAAGACTACAACTGCAAAGACAACTCCCAAGCCGACAACTCCGAAATCAACTACAGTGAAGACTACAACAGTAAAGACAACTCCCAAGCCGACAACTCCGAAATCAACTACAATGAAAACTACAACAGTTAAGACAACTCCCAAGCCGACAACTCCGAAAACGACTACAGTGAAGACCACAACAAAGAAGACAACTCCCATGCCGACAACTCCGAAATCAACTACAGTGAAGACTACAACAGTAAAGACAACTCCCAAGCCGACAACTCCGAAATCAACTACAGTGAAGACTACAACAGTAAAGACAACTCCAAGCCGACAACCTGAAATCAACTACAATGAAAACTACAACAGTTAAGACAACTCCCAACCCGACAACTCCGAAAACGACTACAGTGAAGACCACAACAAAGAAGACAACTCCCAAGCCAACAACTCCGAAATCAACTACAGGGAAGACTACGACAAAGAAGACAACTCCCAAGCCAACAACTCCGAAAACGACTACAGTGAAGACTACAACAAAGAAGACAACTCCCAAATCGACAACTCGGAAATCAACAACAGTAAAGACTACAACTGCAAAGACAACTCCCAAGCCGACAACTCCGAAATCAACTACAGTGAAGAGTACAACAGTAAAGACAACTCCCAAGCCGACAACTCCGAAATCAACTACAATGAAAACTACAACAGTTAAGACAACTCCCAACCCGACAACTCCGAAAACGACTACAGTGAAGACCACAACAAAGAAGACAACTCCCAAGCCAACAACTCCGAAATCAACTACAGGGAAGACTACGACAAAGAAGACAACTCCCAAGCCAACAACTCCGAAAACGACTACAGTGAAGACTACAACAAAGAAGACAACTCCCAAGCCAACAACTCCGAAAACGACTACAGTGAAGACTACAACAAAGAAGACAACTCCCAAGCCAACAACTCCGAAATCAACTACGGGGAAGACTACAACAAAGAAGACAACTCCCAAATCGACAACTCGGAAATCAACAACAGTAAAGACTACAACTGTAAAGACAACTCCGAAAACAACAACCGAAGAAACAACGCCGACGACAACGTTACGACCAACCACGAGACCATCAACTTCTACTACTCCTAGGGGCCAACATGAGATCCATGAGCACCATCACGTTCATCATCATGAATCTAATGATCCTGGCTGGCCGCTCCTTCCGATGCCAACGCTTCCTCATCTGCCAGAACTTCCTCCTCTCCCAGCGCTTCCTGTTCCACCATTTGCGTTTCCTCTGCCTCTACCATTCCCTCTTCCGCCATTGCCATTGCCGCTATTGCCAGAGGTAAACTTAACCAATGTTTCATTGCCAGAGGCTTCATTACCAGAGGTTTCATTACCAGAAGTTTCATTACCCGCTTTTCCTTCTTTGCCACAATTGCCGAATCCCTTTGGTGGATTTCCAAGCTTTTTCTGGAGATCGAAGCCAAATGAAAACTAAGCGAAAGATATCTGTAATCTACATATGGATCTCTAAATTTGTATTCTGGATTTCTCTGTTCGAATCACGCTCTGACCTTTTTCCAAGAACAAACACAACACATTCATCATTTCCCACATTGCAATTTCGCAAAGTTCGTGCCGGGGGAAACTCAACTCAAAACTTTGGCTGATGCAATGCCCTGTAGAAATTACATCAGCGAATAAACAGAAACCCCAGGAAAAAACATCGGAACTTTCAACTCCAGAAGTCAACACCCCCTTGTGTTTGTTTGTTTGTTTGTTGTTTTCGCTAAGTTATAACATTATTTGTAGAGTTTTTTTAAGGGAATTGCACTAAAAACAGTGGACAGTGGCAGCGTCGGCAGTGCCAGAGGGGTTTCCAACGCTGAAACGGATCTGTTTATTATTATTAATTAATATTCTCATAGATTTGATTGACTTTTGTTCACTCATTAGGCAATCATCAATCATAGTTAATCAAATTTATGACGCTATTTGGTGTTAGAGTGGTTTATGACTTTGGAGAGGTTCTCGAAAGTTTAAAGAACTTTAAATTTCTAGAGATACGAGCCCTAAGCTTCAGTTTCCAGCTCTCCCCAGACGATGGCTGATAAATTATGAATGCCCTGGCACTGGGGCTCGTGACTCAAACAGGTGCAGAGGCAACTCTATAGACTGGAGACTAGACTGCAGTGGAGTGTGTAGGAGCCTCCTCCCCTGAACCGACATGGTCGTGAAATGTTTCCTACAAAAGCACTACACAAATGTTTAATTTATTCAAGACATTTCGTGTGACGACTGGAAGGCACTGCTGAACCGAAACAATAAATCCAAGTAAATGCATAAAAAATAAGTATAATTAAGGAAAAAAGCATTACCCAAAATGAAAGGTAACTGGTTCTGAACACGATATATATACCTGTATATTCTAGACATAAGTTAAGCCAACTTTCAATTCCGTTTCTGTTTAGAGGTTCGAGAAGCGGATATTGTGAGAAAGATACTATTACTATTGCTATTCTGTGATCATGTTATATGCATAAGCAAATGAGATAATCAGGGTGATTACTAGGGATTTTAATATTCAGATTCATGCTGGAACCACTAGACTAGACCCCTACAATTATCCACCAGCTGCTGCTGCTGCCTCTAAATGAACCTCAACCTCATCCCATGATAATGGTGATATAATAAAGAGAGGGAGATCTCTCAAGCATCGGGGCTCATTGTGCTCTAAAAAGATCATTGGATCTCGGATCATTGGTTCCATTGTGTGGATTTACTTGCGGAAATATCAACATCACAGACAGCTCAAGGAATTGGTTCGGTTCGGCTTGGCTCGGTTTGGGTTCCTACTAGATGTAAATGTCACAACGATCTGTAGAGATCTTTTGATCTGCTTAACATTTGAATGACTTTGGAAGTGAATGGAAGTTAAGTTCTTCCATCAATACAAAAACCCTCCACAAGGTTCTCTTTTTTAATATCACAAAATGTTTTATTCAGGTTTCGAGTCTTTAAGTTTAAGTACAAATTAGAGTTTTTATACATATAATTAGATTATATTAGATTTTTAGACAAAACTTAGGGACTACGAGTAGCAACAAAAAAAACGTTTAGAAAAGCCTTAGGGGCTACGAGTAGCAAAAAAAAAATACATGGCAAGCCTCCACTACACTCTACACCCTCTTTCTCTCTCTCTACTTCTCTCATCTGAGAAAAGTCAACAGAACGATGGAAATCAGACTCCAGCCTACAATATTAGAGGCTCCACTCGATCGAGGATCTATTTCTTCAGCGGGTAACTGCGCTAAGGCCACTAATTGCTGATCATCGAGCGTCGGCCGGTAGCTCCAGTCGATCTCATTCGTCTTGCAGATTTGGGCAAATACTCGCGCTGAAATCTTGGGCGTACGCGTGCGCTCCGGCGATGTAAAGTCCACATGATAGAGCCCGAACTTCTCCGTAAAGCCAGCCTTCCACTCGTAGCTGTCCATCAGGCTCCAGGCAATGTAGCCACTAATATTAACACCATCCTCGATAGCATTTAGAATGGCATCTAGATACGAATTGTAGTAGTCTACACGGGCATAGTCATCCAAGCCTCCACGATCGCTCACGCCATTCTCAGTGACAATAATTTCGGGTGCATTGTACTCGCGGTGAATCCACTTGAGCAGGTTGTACATGCCCTTGGGATACACCTAGAAAGATAAATAGAAATGGAAGCCACATGTTAGTAGAGTTCGTTGAACCACCTGTGCAAGAGCCAACCCCCCACTTGATTCCTTAGACCATAATTCAAACTGCAAATGGGATAAGTCACCCTCGAGCCTCAAGCCTCACTTCTCCCCCAGTTAATTACCTCATCCCCAGTCCCAGCTGCCACAAGGGGGTTCTCATCTCCAGAGAGAATAATCAATTTGCTCAACTAATCCGCAAAAAATTAGTTTTCTAGGTTTAGAGAAGTTTAACGACTGATAGATACTTACTAAGGCTTGGGTTTTATGGTTCTAAGAAGTATATAATCCTAATGAAACTTGGAATTTAGGTGGAAATAAGTATGATAAATGAATCTTTCAGTTTAGAGAGATGTAGCTTCATAATTGTAGTTTCATACAAATTGTAACTTGGATAGAATGACTATAAATAAATTGATCTATGAAACTTAAGAGCTTTATCTTTGAAAATGTGAATTGTTCTGGTCTTCCATTCGAATGAAAGTTCGAATTTAGGTAGAAATCCTTCTATCAGATTAGAGAACTATATCTTTGCCTAAAATACAGGCTCAAACTAACACATGAACATATTTATCTACATAGATTCGTTAAGGAATGCCTTCAGTAATGAACTAAAACTTACCTTTAGCCAAACAGAACCCGAACCGGGCCAATCGACACCCTCCTGGCTCTCCACCACGCCCATGTCATGAT
Source organism: Drosophila lowei (assembly GCA_008121275.1). Classification (NCBI taxonomy): domain Eukaryota; kingdom Metazoa; phylum Arthropoda; class Insecta; order Diptera; family Drosophilidae; genus Drosophila; species Drosophila lowei. Next base: position 21,243,539 of record CM017781.1, on the reverse strand, counting down.
TGAACGAAGGCACTGGGAACTTTCCTGTGTTATTGTGACCATTACTCGTGACGAGATTACTCGTGTAGGAATTAATGCCAAAGAAGTCGGCTGTACCGCGGATGCGACGGATTTCCTCCTGCGTGAACTCTGGCAGGCGTGAGCGGATACCGAAGCCCTGCTCTTTGCTGAGATTGCGGATGCGTTCGATCATCACTTTCGGATAGTTTCCATGCTTCGAGAAGATGGGGTGTCCGAACCAACCCACATAGAACTGCATGGCACGCTCGGAGGCCTCGCGATCCTCGGCGGAATCGGCATTCTTTGGCTCTGGCCACGAAGTGTCCAGTGTGATGCCAATGCGTCCCTTCTGCCGCTGCTGGAAGAGATCCCGGTACATGTGCACTACCTCCGCGTGGGCCTTGAGCAGATTGTGACCACAGAGGTAGGTGGGAATCCCCGGATAATTGTACGATGGTGCCATAAAGTCCACACCATAGCCGTGCTCACATACGTGCCAGGGCTCATTGATGGTGGTCCAAATCTTCACACGATCCCCATACATCTCCATCACCAGTCGGGCGTAGTCCTTGAACAGGGGAATGATCTCCGGATTGGTCCATCCACCCAGCTCCTGCAGCCGCTGCGGCAGCTCCCAGTGATAGATCGTCACCATGGGAGTGATGTTGTACCGCAGGAGTTCATCTATCAAATTGGAGTAGTACTTGATGCCGGCGGTGCTCACATGATTCATATATCCGCCAGGCATGATCCGTGGCCATGACAACGAGAAACGGTACGTCCCCACATGGAGTTCTTTGGCCATTTGGACATCGCGGCGCCACTGCAAAACAAGAGAGCAACGAAAAATGGTTAAAAATTTGGAAACCAGTTGGAAGGCAGAGAGACATTCCATCGTTGCGGCGGCCTCCGGCTCTCGGGGGGCTATGACTTTGGACATGGCTTCGGGCTAATTGTCGTCTGACTTTGGACATTGAGAACGATTCGGGGGCAGATACTTCTACTTCTAGATTGTAATGCGATCGTTGGGAAGGAAGGGGCGTTTGGCGTTGTATGGTTGTTAAAACATTTGATTCATTTATCAAGCCGCCTGACAACAATACTTGTACTCGTACTGGTATTCGTATGAATAACTAGATGGACAACCACCTGCCACTGACACTGCCACATGCTGCCACATTCAGGGGCTGCCTAGCACCTGTAGTTCGTAGTTGAGGCTGTCTCCAAGTCTGTCTATTGATTGGCATTAGGTGGCGAATTATGACACAATTAATGTACGAGTATACGTACATATACTCCAACACATGCTAATCGATAAATTATATCTAAATTATGGCAAATATTTCAATGCAAATTCCTTATAAATAGGTTCTTGGGGGAGGGAGAGAAAAGAGGAGCAGCTACAGAAGGATAGCAACTAAATTAGATATAGATTTAAACTAACTATAAAATATAGACATATAAGCACTTCATCTACTAGAAGATTAACCAAACATTTGAGAAAAATGTTTTCCATAGAAGGAAATCACCTAAAAGATCTATTTTCTCAGCATTTAACATTCCTTCAAGTTTAAAGAGGGCTACAAAATGTGCTCAGACTTTTCAACATCTTAAATGTTAACAAATAGGAGAAATCTTTCAGATCTTTCACCTGACTCTACAGACACAAAACCTTATCTTGAGACGTATTTTTATTCACATTATAAAAATCTTTATCTTGAAAATGGGTCAGTTGTTCAGCCATTGAAGCCTTTTTTGCATAGATAACAAACAGCTCTCAAAGGTCATACTACCGAAGAACAGATCTACTCACAGCAGGTTATTCCAGATCTAAATGCAAAGTATCCACAATAAATACATATACAAATAAAAAGATATTCCACTAATCTGAATTTGAATGGAATCTACGGCAGTACCCGTACCCGAGTTCCGTTTAGCATTTAGTCACCGGCACGCCCTTAAAGTCTGCCCTTTGGCAGTGTCAGATCATTAATTAATTAATAAATTATAAATAAATGAAGAGCGATTAATCATGGCGTTAAAGCCTAGGCGCTGAAAGCGACAGATGGTAGACAAGTTGATCATGTCACCTGTGGAGGCATGGCATCTACTACCCGTAGAAGTGGTTATCAAACAGGTGGTGCTGGCGGCACCAACCATGATCATTCATGATTTATAGAAGTCTCTGCTTGAAGATTTGTGGCCTGAACTATGCAAATTAGTTTGTAATTGGAGGCTACTATGAGTGCCGTGCCAGTGGTGGCATCGCATGTCCACACTTGTACGCATTACCCCAGTACCCCTGCTCTTACTCTTAATCGTATTTGCATTCGCGTATCAATATATTGTATGGCTGCTTAATATGCTTAATATTTATACTGTAATTGCTTCAAGTCATGCCATTAAACATAATTGCCTAATGATCTTGGCTTTAAAAGTTATTGGGGGCAGAGGCTAGAGATCGAAGAAGATCTCTGGTAGCCTTCTTAAACTTCAGTCAGAGAAGGATCTATTGAAGAGATAAATATCTAATAAATTGATATGTTCGTAGTCCAATTCTAAGAAGTAATCAAGTTTTAAGCTTCTGGATCTGTTAGTGATCATATTTCTGTTTGAAATAAATCTATCATAGATCTCTGATTACTGATCTTTCAATGGAGTCACTTTTGGACTTGTCTCTAAAGAGATCCTTTGACCTATTAAACTTCAAGGTTACGAATATTCCGTACCCTTAAATGAGAGAAGAGTCTCTTCTAAATCGTTCTGTTCATAGATTCCCGCGGAGCTTGAGAAACTCGCAAGTAATTATCCATAAATCCTAACATCGGAACCGACATCAAAGTGCATCGACTGCAATGTGATCATATATTTTCCACGCGATTACCTCAGCGGTTTGCACCGTCTGTGTGCCTGGCTGCTTGTTTACTCAAAAGATCTTGAACTCTTTGCATAACTTCCACTCAAATGGTGATTCCACTCGATTGGGGATCGGGTCTGCTGTCTGCTTACCTGATGATAGCTATCCGCAGTGATATCAGCATTCGAACCATCGGCTATCTTCTCGGGATGTGTGTGGGTGAGAAAGTCCCAGATGGATTCGCCCTTATCGTCCGCATTCCATCCTCCCTCGATCTGATACGAGGAAGAGCCAACGCCCCAGAGAAAGTCATTGGGGAAGCGTCGATTATTGCTCACTGGACTCCCCAGACACCTGCAGAAAAAAAAAACATATGCCAAAGTGTTAATCAATATTATATTGTTTATTTATCTTCTGCCCCTCGCGAATCTCCCGCTAATCAAATGACATTCAAAACGTTGACAAATATTACGACAATTTTTGTCAACTTTTTGAATTTTGTTTGAGTTTATACGTATGATCTAGTGTTATCTACAACAATTACTGATCGATCGATCTGATCAAGGTCTTCTCCAAATTAATCCAATTTCGGGGCTTTCTTTGGGCCAAGTTTTTGTGGAGTTTTGGCAGCTCAAGGCACTCCAAATGCTGTTTTTGTCGCTTGTTTCTTATTTCATGTCTGTTATTTCATGCGTTTCTATAGCTGTTTTTGTTGTTACTTTTCTCTGGTTTTACGTGCGCTTTGTGTCGTTTGCTTATTTCGTATTTATGTAAATTAAAGTCAACGTTTAACTGTATTTTTAAAACGATTTTGGTTATGAAGTCTTGTCAATTTAACTACTGTTTTTATTGTTTCTTAAAACGTTGCGCGTTTCTTGAGCTGCTTTTGTCGCTGGTATTTGTCTAATTTTTGAAGTGTTTCCTTTGCGACTTTTATCGCTTGTTTTCTTTTCGTTTTTCTCTGATTTTTTCCATAGTTTTCCACCATTTTATTGTACACTTACGAGGCAATTAACACAACTGCAGGCAAAAAAATTTTAAACATTTTTCTTATATCCTTAGACACGAAACTAGGTTTTTTTTTGTTATTGAACGAAAACTTTGGGCGTTTTAAGCGGCCTTAAACTTTTTCGTTGCGTTTCAAACTTTTCGCGCGTCTTGTGCGAGTTTTTTCGCGAGCGTTTTGAGCCCGATCACAAAACGTAAACGTTGGCAAATGAACGCTGGTCGCTTTAAGTCCTAGCGTTATAAAGCGTACGGCTGCGGAGCGGTTTCGAGGCGTCAGCAGCAACGGCAACGGCAGCGGCAGCGGCTGGCTGTCCGAACGGCGGCGTTAACGTCAGCGTGCGTACCAGTTATAGACGAGTTCTTACTCTCCCACTCTCCATCTTTCCCTCTTTCTATTCCTATCTCTTGGAGAAGCTTAGCAGGTGTTGGAATCAGGGTACATTTCGGGTGGGGTGAGGAATGCAAATGGACACAATTTCACACCTTCATATTCCTTGGGATCGTCACAAATAGTACCCATAGAACATCTACCTTAGATCTGTAATGATATTTTAAGTACTCAGTAATAAAGTACCCTACCTACTTCTATTATTATTATTTCTTCGATCTTCATTGATAACCAATTATGACACCGATATGCGTGAGGATGCAGCTGATATTTTATCGTTTAGAGCGCTCGTTTTCGAAGCCTTACCTTATCCGTTATTCACCTTGGTGTTGTTAAGATCTCTGCTTTGTTTTTTGGCTTTTACCGGTTAAGTACGAACTTATGACAGATGGAACTTTCTGCCGCGAGAAGAATTCCCCTTCTTATGACGCGCACCCATATAAGAGTCACGCATTGGGAATCATGTCTTGGCAAAAAGTATTCAAATTTGTAGCAATCAACCGCTGGATCATGATAAATTCCAATCCCAATACCAATTATGCCTAATGAACCATAAAATATGGCCACAAGGGGCACGTTTAAGCCGTAAACAAATCGAAAATCGCATCTATTTATAAGTAGAGGGCGGTACTATTCCACTGTTACGAGCACATACATATGTACTTTCTTTCAAGAGTCTTTTCAATTAAATTTCTACAATCGATGTCTGTTTAAATACAAGTGGAAGTACAAACAACAAGATACGCTAGGCGACTGTCTTTCCCAGAACAATGATAAGGAGAGAGTTCCTACAAGGGGGAAGCAAAGAAGCGATAGAAATCATATAGTATAATTAGATCGAAAATATCAGATAGCTAACTTTTAAGTTATAAACGTCAGTTACATGAAAAAACTTTGATTGGATCTGCCACCAGATCCGAAAGTCACCGATACCAAAAACTCGTTCGGATCTTGGGGAATGCCCTCGAAAAAATAGAACAATGACTGTTTTGCCTTACAATAACCATTTTTCATATCCGCAACCGTTTCATACGACCCGAAGCCCCGGATCCAGTTCAACGTTTATGATATTTTAAGCCAAATATGTGCTAAACGAAAGAACGCGGACTGAAATGATCCGATGCGAATGGAACTGAAAGTCGTATATACTATATACGCAATACGTTCCAGCGTTACGAGGGAGTGTCACTATACCAGGTGTTCAGGTGCTACTGCTGCTCCTAAGACGATCAGAACTGGACCGCACTGAAACAAATACATACAATTACCGAAGCAATTACCACATTTTACGATTAAAAATACAAATTTACAGGCGGAAATGCTTTGGAAAATAATTAAACTCTCCAAGACATACAGATAGTCAGACTCTGGTTCTCATAATATCTTTCACTTCATTTGCATGATTCATTTTTCGAGCAGAACCAAGTTTCGGTGTTTTCTAGCAGCGCGATGAAACGCATTTAACCGGTTTTGGATCATAATCATTAATTATTTTTTGTGTGGTTTGATTTTTGCATTTCTCGCTCACGTGGATTGGAGTGGGTCAATTGTGTGAATCACTGGCAGGCTTCCAGTGTAAAAATCCCCAAGAAGTTGTGGAGGCACTTTGCATACGCATCAACGCATCGCATCGCATCGCATCGCATCGCATCAGTCTGGAAACCGAAACCCGACCAAAAACCCAGGGGAAAATAAAAACCCCAGCAAGGAAACTGGTATTTGAAACATTATGACTATTTCCGTTCTTGATTTATTCGCTTTTGCGGTCGGAGGAATATTTGTAATTATTCCATAAGCTAGGGAGAATTGCACTTTTTGGTAATAAATTTGAATTTGGCGCCCTTTTTGTAGTTAGTTCAGTTATACTTTTTTTCGTTTTGATAAATTTTCCTGATCGTTTGCTTCTGTACAAAAAAAAACGGTAAAGTTTGTAACTTTTTTTTTAAATTTAAATTTGGTTTTACATATCAAGGTAGTTGCCACGTAGCAAAATGAAAGGCACAGTGGCGCTTGGTAAATTTTCCAAATGTTGCACAACCAACATCTTATATATTTCTGACAAAGGCTGAAATGTATGAAAGTACTATGTTTATTTTACATTTATGAAACTTGAACTCCTCTTGGGAGGGATTAATGAGCTTTTTCACCCAATGTCCCTACATTCCAAGGGATATTTCAGAATTGCTGGCAACATGGCGCGGATTGAGCATACCCTAGGCAAAAGGATATTTTAGAATTGCGGAAATGTTTGTCATCCCAGGCGATAATTAATGCAGAAACTAGTCAGTCTCTGTTTTAAAGCTATTTCAACGATATTTTTAGTCAAGTAGGAAATTGATTTATTAATCGGATTAAATTATGTGGGCACGGCTGAGAGATCTATCTTGCTAGTAATATTCGACGGAATATTAAAATCGAGGAATATGGTTTCCAATCCTTGACGGATGACGATTAACCCATTGTAAACCTTGTTATTTTGTTCGCCGCCGAATATGATGAAAATTGAATCATGTTAGCGCAGTTCAGGTGAAAAATATCGGGCGGTTTTTTTTAGTTCAGAGGAAAGATGGCATGGATCTACAAGAAGAATCTACAATCGTTAAAATTTTCCGCCATTTACCTCAAGTCGATGAACTGTTTAAACAGAGGGGGCTTAAGAGGGCTAAGTTCAACGCAATCATATGTGATTTAAGAAGAAGAAGAACATCAACAAATATTTGAGTGTTGGGTGCAACACGTGCGCCTCCTTTTCGACGATTTATTGAATAAAAAACAGCTAAAACAATGGAATTATTCACAGTAAATCGGTGAGTTATATAGCACACACAAAACACTATGATATTAACCCAAAAAACCGCAGATATACAGAGGATCTAAGGAGTCCCAAAGACAAGGAACAAAAGCCTTCAAATGAAGATGAAATTCTGCAAAAACTGCTCCAAAAGGCAGCCAAACGGAAGAGGAAACATGAGAAAACTGAGACCAGAAAGCAGGAGGAAGCGCCCCCAGAGGAGAAACCCCAAGTGGAGGACACAAAAGTAGACGAAGAAGAGCCGGCGGCAAAAGAAACTCGAAAAGAGGAAGCCACAGCAGAGGAGGATCCAACTAATTCACAAGACTTCCAAATACTTGGCGGCGATGACTCTGCCAAGCGCAAGAAAGTGACAGAGGTGCTGCCCCCCTGGCTGGCATATCCCACGATCATCGAAGGGGGCAGCCTCCTGCCAGACGACGACTTGGAGGCTGGCAAAGACGAAGCTTCCATCGAGAATCTAAGCTACCTGAAGGATCATACACGACAGGCCCTCAAGCAGATGAAGATCAAGCGCCTGTTCCCCGTGCAGCGGACCGTCATACCATGGATCCTGGAGGCACAGGGCCAGCCGGCGCCCCTGCGCCCACGGGATATTTGTGTGTCGGCTCCCACGGGCAGCGGCAAGACCCTGGCCTTTGCCATACCCATTGTCCAGCTGCTGAACAACCGAGTACGTTGCAAGGTGCGCGCCCTGGTGGTGCTCCCAGTGGCCGAACTGGCGCTGCAGGTCTTCAAGGTGATTCGTGCGCTGTGCAGCAAAACGGAGCTAGAGGTCTGCCTCCTTTCGAAGCAGCATCGCCTGGAGGACGAGCAGGAGAAGCTAGTGGAGGTCTACAAAGGACAGATCTACAGCAAAGCTGACATTGTGGTCACAACACCAGGTGGGGGATTCAGAGTCAATCTTTAGAGCATCTTTTATTGTTCATCTCTTGCTTTGCAGGTCGTCTGGTGGATCATCTGCATGCCACCAAGGGCTTCTGCCTGAAGAGCTTGAAGTTTCTGGTCATTGACGAGGCGGATCGCATCATGGATGCCTTCTTCCAGAACTGGCTCTACCATTTGGACAACCATGTGCGGGAGACCGCAAATCAGCTGCTGGCTGGCACACAGCCTCCACTTTGCCTAAAAGAGTTATATGCCACTTATGGGAAGGTGCCCCATAAGCTTTTATTCTCTGCAACGATGTCGCAGGATCCCGAGAAGCTGCAGAATCTGAGACTTTTTCAGCCCAAGCTCTTTACCACGGTGTTTGCCCTGCCCGTTCCCAGGAGTGACGAGCAGGCGGATGGGGATGCAGAGACCACTCCAAACACTGGACACTTTGCGGGCAAATACACCACTCCGGCGGAGCTGACAGAGCAATTCTGTGTGACGGAGCTGCGCATCAAGCCGCTGACACTGTTTGCTCTCGTGGAGAAGTACCAGTGGAAGCGATTCCTCTGCTTCACCAACAGCACGGACACGGCCAATCGATTGGCCTTTGTGATGGGCAAACTCTTCTCCACGGGCCCCACCAAAGTGGCCGAGTTATCTGGCAAACTGTCGGCCCTAGTGCGAACCAAAACCCTGACGGACTTTGCCAGAGGCCGCATCAACGGCCTGATCTGCTCCGATGCTTTGGCTCGTGGTATCGATGTGGCCGATGTGGATGTGGTGCTCTCCTACGAGACGCCGCGTCACATCAAAACGTACATCCATCGTGTGGGTCGTACGGCTCGTGCTGGAAGAAAAGGCACAGCCGTCACATTGCTCACGGAACAGGAACAGGCGCAGTTCAAGAAGATGCTCAACGAAGTGGGCAAGGCGCTGGGCGAGGAGATCACCGTTTCCGCAGACACTGAGGTCCGTCATGCGGATATCTACAAGCAGGCAATGGAGGAGCTGCGCAAGCGACAGGAGAAGGAAAAGACCTTGAAGATTGTCCAAAAGCGCCGCGTGGCCCAGCGAACAGTGCTCCACAAAACCCAAGAGGAAGCTGCCGCCAATCCCAGTCGCCCTCTGACTTTGATGCAAAAACTACAGCTGAAGGCAGGAGGAGCAGGACATGTTGCGGATGAACCCCACCAGAAGGAGAACAAATCCAAACCTAAAGCGCAAAAGGGAAAAGGAAAATCAAAGCCCAAAGAGACCAAGAAGCAACGTTTGGCCAAGCAGCGAAAGGCCATCGAGGAGTGAACTTAAGTTTAGAAATGATTGTGTATATAGGTCTCTATATTATACGTTATATATGTACTCGTATGTGCTCCTGTATGTGGGTTTTTTCAATTTGTTTGTTGTGTGCTTTAGGCGAGAGCAGTGTCTTATCTCTTTGGGGGCGCTAGTGATTCCCCCGAGGGTTCTTCACCGTGTTGTTTGTTGGCTTACCCTCACTTGAGGGCACAAACGACTTGCAAAAGGCTTTGTATTGTAATTTAGATGGGAATTTAGAGGATAATCTATGCATAGACCAGACTTCTATTACTAAAAGTGATGGTTGAAGGACGAAAGCCATAGATTGAAATGTTTTCCATCGATTCAACCATGTCTCGACATCAAGATATCCCTATAAAATAAAACTCAAACCACACTAATCCAAGGTATGGTATCCTGAGCTTGTGGACCTCTTAAAGATACTTTATTTACGGACAAATCCTTTAGATCTTCTCCTACAGTGAGTGTATCTCCATCTTCGACTAGCCATCAGTCCACGAATCTACTATTTAAGCAGCTTCCGAGTGCCAGAAGATCTCACAGTTTAGCGAAAGATCGAAAGAGCAGCAACATACGATGACGACAATCAAGTTTCTAGCAGCACTGCTGGCACTCTGTGCCATAGGTAATCATCAATCAATCTGTGCTTAAAGTGTGCTTGAAGATAACTTAATCGTAATCACTCTCTCCTTTGCAGCTCTCTCCGCTGAGGCCCTGAACATTGAGCCGCGCAGCAGTTGGGGAGCAGTGGCTGCCCGTTCGCCCGCCAGTATAAGAGGCGCCGTAGATTATGTGATCATACATCATTCGGACAATCCCAATGGCTGCACCACTTCGGATCAGTGCAAGCGAATGATCAAGGCCATACAGACGGACCACAAGGGCAGGCGAAACTTCAGCGACATTGGCTACAACTTCATTGTCGCCGGCGATGGGAAGGTGTACGAGGGACGAGGCTTTGGCCTGCAGGGTTCCCATGCCCCCAACTATAATCGCAACAGCATTGGCATTGTGTTTATTGGAAACTTTGAGAGCACCAAGCCATCCTCGCAGATGCTGCAGAATGCCAAGGATCTGATTACCAAGGCCAAGCAGGGGGGATACCTAAAGGACACCTACACGCTGCTGGGACATCGCCAGACCAAAGCCACCGCCTGCCCGGGCACGGCGCTCTTCAATGAGATCAAGACATGGCCCAACTGGAGGAGCATTTAAGAGGGGACTGTCATTAGTTCTTTATTAGTTTTTAGTTTTCTGTAAGAATACATTTTTTAAAAAGAGAAGCACTCGGATCTCCACCGATTCTATGGCTTTGGCTGCCAGCGCGGCCACTTGCGTAGTTCGTCCAGGAGCTGGCGCCCTGGGCAGGCAGTGGCCTTCGTCTGGCAGTGGCCGACGAGGGAATAATTGGGCAGAACCTGACGCCGCTGGACTGCGATTGTGAAGAGTGTACGGGCTGCCTGTAACATCTGTGGCGAGGGAAGGGCACCTACAGGAAGGAGAAGAAGGAGTTTCAGGGATTAGCGAGAGTCTCAATGGGAAGAATCGATTCCAACGTACGCTGGAAATTTCCAATGAAAGCCACGCCTATAGACTGGCTGTTGTAGTGCGGTGAATGCTCTCCGCGAATGCCAAAGCCCAGGCCCTCGTAGATGCGTCCATCGCCGCCAATCAGGAAATTGTAGCCAATATCCGGAACTTTCTCAGCAGATGCCCCGCTCGGATCTGCTGGAGAGCCGCCTGGCATTGCTGGGGCGTGTAGCAGGGCGCACTGGCCGTATGATGGATAATGATTAGGCGCACGGGCACCGCAAGACGTGGCAGGAGAGGGGACAATGGCTGCCGGCACCAGACTTGCCGAGGGACAATCTGAGCAAAGGCACAGCCAGCGAAGGAAAGCAGAAGAATGAGTGGGAGCTTCATGGCTGCTTCTTCATTGATTGATGGAAACGGGAATCGTTGCTCTATTTATACTCGTAGTAGTACCCCCCCAACAGATTCGATTTCCTTTTGTTGATTCAGCTGCTGCTTTCAATTGCTTGGCAGCTGCCTTCAGTGGTTTCAAAAAAATGCAGACGCCGAAGCCTTTGTCTTCATGTGGATTCCGCTTGCGTCATCGTCATCCCTTTCAGAGCCCATCTATAATCGAAAGGTTTTTGCATTACAAATCTGCCCTTGGGCGGTCGATCGGTGTGCAGTGGCCCAAACATGGCATCCAATCCCCCTAAAAGGGCAACTGCATTTGAAATTCAAATCCATCGAGCAATGCACTGTGCAGTGGGTGGTATATAAGCCACTTGGTTGAGGCACGAGTGGACAGTGACCAGCGATCGAGTGGCCCAGGCAGTTCCTCCATCTCACAAAACACACAATGAAGATCGTAAGTTGGAATAATATATCGAAAAGATCTATCCCTGATCTACCTCCATATCTATTCTCTTCCAGCAATTGCTATCCATTTTGGGGTATCTCCTGGTGGGATGTGCTGCTCTCTCCGAGGCCAGCTTTGTTCCTGCCACTACTCTGGGGGTCCCCGCTGCAGTGGCTCCGGCACTGGTGCCACCTCCCACCAGCTATCAGTTTGTGGCACGCAATTGGAATCGTTTCTATGTGCCAACAACCACTGGTGTGGCCACGTATCACCCACCAGCCACAACGTACTACAAGTACAGTGGTGGCTATCCGGCGTATCCAGCGTATCCTTCTGTCTATCCGTCGGCCTATCCCTCTGTGTATCCTGCTGCATATCCCTATGGCTATGGCTATTATCCCAACTATAATTATGGCCATGGCTACAAGAGTGTGTGGTGATCATCGAGGAAGCATTCATTCTATTTGTGATAATATTCGACACCAAATCAACGTATTATAATACAAATATATGAGTATAACCCATCTATTACACCCCATACGAGTGATGACTGTACTTTTGGCCAAGGGCCAGAAAGCCACAACCAAACCAAAGCCATCGTAGGCCTGCTCTTGACACCATTGTGGAATGTGGTTAACCATTTTGTACTTTTATTTTTTACGGGGGAAATCTATGAAATGGAAATGAGCTTTACCAGATTAAAAGAAGAATGGGCCTGGAGCAATCAATCGTGCGGGCTGGATCGAGAATCGAGAAGCTGGAAATGGTAGAGCATTCAGAGCAGCAACTCCCGCAGGACCAGCGGCCAGGAGACGTCCGGGAGCAGGCGGACCAAAGGCGGCATTGAACTGATTGAAGTAATCCAAACGCTGACTGCTAGAGACAGCCAAAGGAGCAGCACCCAAAGGAGCATTAACCAGAGGAGCAGCAGCACCAAATGGAGCCCCAGGAAAAGCAGCGGCTCCAAAGGGGACACCAACAAAGGAAGCGGCGCCACCAAAAGGACCACCAAACGGTCCATTTGTGTAGGCAGCAAAGGGAGCAGCAGCAGATCCAGGAAACACTCCAAACGGAGAGCCAGACGCTGCGGGAAACAGTGCAGGACCCACGGCTGGCATTGCTCCGGCACAGGCCACCATCAAACCCAGCGACAGAATCACCAACTGTGGAGGCAGAGAATCCTTTAAGTTCTAGCCGGGGGATTCCGAAGACAAAATCCCACTCACCATTTGCTGCATTTTGAGGGAGTTTTCTGCGATTTGCTTCTTCTGCGTCTGTGACCACGAACTGAATTATGTCTGGGATTCAATCGATCGCTCGGTTTTATAGTTGGCCAGAGCTTCAGACCGCGGAGGAGACCAGAGAGCTGGCTAATTGCCGCTCCAAATTGTCACACATTTGGCTACGAAAATGGGCCCAAAATTACATACATGCCCTGGCAAAGCGGTAACAAAATTTGCATACGATCTGATATGGCTATATGTGTTGTGTTACGACATTCGCATGTGGATTTGCACAGATATTGGGGTTTGTGGGTGAACAAAGATATGGTGTGAAAAGTGGGAGAATTTTCAGAAAGATGTGCAAAGAGATTTTTCATTCATTCCTGAATCAATCAGAATATTCTATAAATATGTTACTAAATAACTAGCTGACCCGGCAAAGCACTTGCCGCAGCACTGTGAACTATTCGGAATCATGAATTGAATGAGCGAATGGACTTCAGGAACAGGTTTGAACCTGGATCTGTGCCAATGAGCAATCCATTCAATGGTTCAGGTGGTGTCTCAATTATAGGTAGCTGTACTTTTCCCGATGAGTTATACCATCTGACTCATGTTTGAATTTGAGCGCATGGCAATGTGAACATTCCTTGTCCACAGCACTAATCAGCAATTTTGGATGAGCGGAATAGTCAATATCTGGAAGCGAAGAAAAGAAGCGGGTCAGACACAGACCTACTAAATAGACAAACAAAATTTCATAAAAATCGGTCTAACCGTTTGGAAGGAACAGAACCACAAATACCAGGACACGAGATTCTTTTATAAGAGATATGATGCCTTGAGCAGCGCTGGAACTATGTGGATGTTTTATTCTGATATCTTACAAATCATTCTCAAAGAAATGCCTGAGGGAATTCAATGATTTGTATCTTGAGATCTTCTATTTATTCCCACAGCAACGAAAAATGCGAAGGAACTTGAAAAGTACCAGGAACTCTTCCTCTTCCGTTTCTTCTAAGGGAATTATCGTAAATGGTTTCTACTCGTATGATCGTTTCTGATAGATGTTAACAAGAATCTTCCATCAATGTAAATGTTTAACGAAAAGAAATACATGTTCCCCTTCAATCCTGATAGCGCTTATCCGAATCATTGTCGCGTGCCATGCAACAGCGCCCCTCGTACGGGATACGCATGTTGCAAGCGTTGGCTTGGTGTCGTTTGGACCGCTTAATGGTCCCAGTCCTCTGACCAGTTTAATAGATACATTTAGACACAGTAGAGAGGTTGATAATAATAATAACTATTGTATTCGTATAATTGCATTACATATAAGTATGTATTAATATTAATATTAATTATGGTTTAGTATAATATGTACGATATAGCTGCTTAGGGGTTCCTGGGGGGAAGGACTTGCTTGATCGTTCAGTTTGTTGTCAGTTTGTTCGTTCAGTTACGTATAAATATGTGTATATATATGTATGTAGGATATCATATATTAAAAAAAACCCTTCTGATGTGCCAAATCGAGTGGACATCAAACTAATATTAGTCGTTAGTCAGTTATTTAACTAGACACTCAATCGAATCATACGATTTATACATATATGTACGAGTATGATGTGTAGGATCGTATTATTTCTATACCCTATATGCACTTTGGATAAACTTTATACGGGGGGAGGGGATAAGGGGGGTTAAAGGTTTAACGGTTTAACGGCTAGACATTTAGCATAGGCATTTGTTTAGTTGCTTTTCGTTAGTAAATCCATCGATTTATTGATGATTAAAGTGCCTCCTCTGAGTATTCTGCAATTTGTTCGCTTTTTTTGGTCGGAGGGGGGGGGGGGGCGGTTGTTCATGGGAGGAGTAACATTAACAAACGATTTCGTTTCTTATATACAATCTCTGGCTGGGCATGGGGCATGGGGCATTGGGAGTGAGCCTCAAAGCATAGTCCCTAGAGGGTAGGGAGAGACTCTAGCGAGATTACAATATTTTTGTATGGCAATTGGGAGTTTTTGACTAGATATATAGCATGTGTGTGTGTGTGTTGTGTGTGTTTGCGGATAGATATATCGTTACTGGCGATTTTCCTACTTCTCCCTCTACTCCTCCTCCTCCTCCTACCACAGCACATCGTAGTCGAGGACATGCTCCGAAGAGGCAATAATCATCACCTTTACAATATCATCCACGGCACGGGTTACCCTCCACTTTTTGGGATTCCTCAGCACTTGCAATGGCGTTGGCTTGCTTTTAGGCGGATCCTCCTTTGGCTCATGCTCATGCCAGGGACTCGTCGAAGTGGCTGTCGTCTTCATCTCCGGCAGGGAAGGCAGACCTCGGCGTAGCGCATTGAGGCGCTGCTCCTGGTAGTAATTGTTGAGATTCGTTAGGTAGCAAAAGTCCGAGTCATTGACCACATCGATCTCTGCATAATTGTGACCATCGATGCTGTCCCGCTCTGGCTCTCGCTCCCGCTCCTGCTCCTGCTCCTGCTCTACGCCAAGTCCCAGACCCAAGCCAGGTCCCATCTTCGGGGCCGTGGCCTGGGCAAAGAGTTGATCAAATCACATATTTTCATCGAATTTCGCAAAGTTCTCATTCTCGTTCCATTGGAACTTATTATTCGCAGTGGCTGCGGCCTCTCCATCATTGTCCTTCTGCTGGTCCTGATCGGGTGACTTGAAGAACTCATCATCCTCGAAGGGATCCTCTTGCTTTTTGGCAAATATATTAACAGATTCCGATTTCTTAATGAGCTCCTGCCGCTGTTGCAGCTTTGTGGTGCGCATATTTTGTTTTCTGGTCAAAGCAACAGATCCTCCAGCTGCTGCGGTGGCACCGCCTCCTCCTGCACTCGTCTGCTCCTTTTCAAAGTCAAACGAGGCCTTGGCAAAATCATCCTCAAAGGCGGCATCATCAAACTGCGAGATCTTGACATTATCATCGAACCGCAGCTTCTGGGTTATGGGTGGCGTTGAAGTCGCCGGTGGATCCATCTCAAAGTGCTCCCTCTTCTCGCCGCCCTTCTCCGAAAAGTCATTGGAGAAGCGAAACAGAGACTTGGAGCCGCCACTGGCCACGCTTCCACCCGAGATGGGGCCCGCGGGCGTAGAATTACAGCTGGAGGCCGTGCCAGCGGGCGCTGGCGGTGGGGAGCTCTGATTGAAGTCCGATTCGAAGCCATCGTCAAAGTTGAATTTGCCACCGCCACCGCCGACGCCTGCAGAGGACTCCCCGCCGCTGCCCAGCATGCCGCTGCTCATCATTCCGGCTGGCGTGCTGCTGGCATTCGATCGGGGCGTCGGTGTGGGCGTCTGCTCGTAGCTATCCACAAATCCATAGTCACTGTTGACCCCCGGCGGGGCTCCTGCACCTCCTCCGCCGCGAGAACGATTCTGCGTTGACTGCAGCTTCGACAGCGTGGGATGTCGCTCCATTTGACGGCGCTCGCTCTCTAGCATTCGCTGGTGCATCTCGTGGCGCCTGCGATTTAATCGCTCAAACTTATCCTCATCCGTGGGGGGCTCATCATCCGCATAATCCTCATCATCATCATCGTCGTCGTCGGCCACATCGTCATCGTCCACATCCACATCTTTGCGCTGCTGCATCTGCTTCTGCAGCTGCTGCTGATGGCTGCTCATATAATCGTAGTTATCCCGAATGCCACGCCCACTTCCGCCCACATAGCGAGGGGGTGGGGGATTCACAATAGAGGAGGAGCCAGAGCCAGGGCCAGGGCCGCCAACAGAGGCCAAGTCTTTGGCACTGCGTGCACGAGTTTTCTTGCGGAATCTAAAGGGAGAGAGAATCAGATGTTTTTAGGCGTTCTCTCTCTCTCTCTCTCTCTCTCTGTCTGTCTCGTTACCTTCTCTCTTTTTCCCCATCGGAAGGGGTCTGTCCCAAGGCCACGGCCCGACGACTCTCTGCCAGACGTCGCTCTGTCTCGGCTGCACTTGCAGGACGCTTCCAGGACTTTTGGCCAGGCAAAGCAGGTTCTGAGAAATGGAAATAAAACGAATTAATGATCCCCGATGAATGAAAGCTTTGGGAAAGGGACGTACCCTCGCCATCCCAGGGACTGGAGCCACTGCTCTTGCGCAGTCGCTGAGAACCGCCGCCACCTCCTCCTCCGCCGATAGGCAGCACCACTTCGGCTCCCAGCTGACTGGGACGCTGCAGACTCCTCACCGATGCACGCTCACGCTGCTGGAAGTCCTGCTCCGAATCCTGTTCGTAGTCAATGTCCCCGCTGATGCGCAGCTTCCCTGAGGTGGTGGTGGGTTTCCTCAGGGAACGCGTCTTCATTTGCTCCCGATCCCGTTCGCCCCTGTCGCGCTCTCGGTCCACGCCACCACGATACTCGTCGCGGCTGTCGAGACTTCCATAGACATCGTTGCCGCTGCCAAAGCTACGTCTGCGCCGCGTGGCGCTCTCAAAGGACTCCAGGCTCTCACGATCGAAGGACTTGCGATCCCTGTCCCTGTCCCGTTCCCTCTCCCTCTCGTACAGATAGTCCCCTCCTCCTCCGCCTCGACCACTCGATTTATAGGCCATGGGCGAGCGTCCACCGCGCTGCTCCTCGTACACGTTCTCGTAGTCAAAATCGTAGCTGGGACGCGCATAGTCTCTGTACTCGCGCTCCCTCTCACGTTCTCGATCGCGGTCCCGCTCTCGCTCCCCCCGATACTTGCTCCGCAGCTGCTGCTGCTGCTGCTGTCCACCCCGCTTGTCCGCGTACATGGGTGGCCCATAGCTGGAGCGCTCGTAGGCACTGCGCTCAAACGATCGGCCACTCGATCGCACTCCTTGTTCGATTTCCTGCGGCGACCAGGTGTGATGTGTGGGATGATGATACCAACTGGGGGAATCTATAAGGGCAGAGGAGCGGTAAAGGTTAAGAAGGATAAAGGAAGGATAAAAGCCTCACAGACGAAGACTCACCCAAATCAAAGTTATCCCTGCTGCGGGAGAGGCCATGCTTGAACTTCCTTTGCTGCAGCTGCTCTCTTTCCCGGCGAGCCATCAGCTCTGCATCGTAGCTGTGCCAAAGAAAAGGAAAAGGAGACTCCATCAGTAATCCGCAAAGAAAAAGCATCGATTGCCCCACACTCACTCGTAATCCTCATCGCAGGAGTTCATTCTTCTGGCATGTCTCATATAGTAACCATGACGATCCGTCTGCGGCTGTACCTGTGGATGTGGCATTTGCTGCCGTCTCTTCAGATACTCTGGTGTCTCGTCGTCCCAAGGACTCAGATCCCTCGACGAGGACGAAGTCTGATGGCGCTCCTTCTTGGCCCAACGGCGCTGCTGCTTCGACCAGCCATCATCGCGGGGATCCGAACTGCACGGCGACTCTGCGGTGTCCTGCTGCGAGGTATTGGAGGCAGGCGGTGGCGGCGGTGGCAGCGTGAGGCGTGCCTTGCCCTTGCCCGTGGCCTTGGGGAGTCAAAGGTGGCCCACGATTGTTTCTCTCTTTCGCGATCGCGATCGCGTTCGCGTTCGCTCATCATCTGCTTGGTGGCGGTGTCTATCAGCTGAGAGACGGCCGACAGATGCGATGGCACGGGCGAGGGCTGCAGTGCAGCTGGGGATTGCGATTTCTGCAGAGGAATTGGCGAGGTGCTGACATCGTTGAACTGCTGCTGCGAGGGCGTGTGCACGCCCAGACTCTGTGCTCCTCTGGAGGGTGCCGCCGAGGAGGTGGCCGGAGAGATGCGATCCCGCGAGTCCAGCGACAGATTGGAGATGGCTCGATGCATTAGCTCATCGATTTCGATGTCATCTTTCGCACTCCCACTGCCACTGCCGCCACCCGGGGGGGCCGTCAGCACAGACAGGAATTTGTGATCCTGCTTGGGACAGCGGAGAGGAAGCGGAACGGAGGATGATTCCTCCTCCAAAAGAGAAGCGGGAACCACTGCATCCAGCTGCTGTGTGGAGGTGGACAGCTTCTCGTACTGATCCTGTCCGCTCACCGGCTCCTCCCCATCCTTTTCGTTGCTGTCCATGCTGCTCTCTCCCCCCGCATCAGCATCCTCGTCCTCGTCATCATCGTCCACGGTCAGAGCAGAGGATGAGGGCTCTGCGGGGAAGCCGCGACTGTCCACAAGGCCGTGCCGATCCTGCGGATGCTGCTGCTCGGCGAGTGGTAGGTCCATGATCTGCCGCAGGTCCTGATCCTCGTTGAACTCGTCACTGAATTCGGGAAAGTCCTGCAGCAGATCCTTCTCCGGCGGCGCCTGTGGGGCCTGCGCCTGCGGCTGCGGCTTGTCGAAGAGATTCTCCACCAGAATGATGTCCCTGAGGGCCGCATAGCGATCCTTGGCCTGGGCTACCACTTCGGTGATTTTTGTGTCGATCTTTGGCAGCGGCGGCGGCGGAGCAGACGGTGGCGCAGTTCTCGTGCCAATGGAATCGATCAGCGGAATCTCCGTGTGCACCTCCAATCCCAGTCCCAGGGAGGACGCCTCTGGCGCCGCCTCCTGCTCGTCGACGGGAGGAGGCGTGAGATCCCCCATGAGATCCGTTTCCTGCTGCTGCTGTTGCAGCTCCTGGTCGATGATCTCGCGAAATACCGCATAGCGATCCGCCGAGGGCACAGCCACCGCTGCAGCCGCCGCCGGTATCGGAGCCTCGTTGAAATTCGCAAAGTTGGCCACAAAAATTGGCGCCTCCTCGGGCGGCGAGGGCCCTCGCGCCGTTGCTTCGTCCTCTCCAAAGGTGTCGTCAAAGGAGGCCACAAAGGATGTTTGCTGATCGAAGCTCACTTTGAACACCGCCGCAGAGGAGGAGGCTGTGGCGCTGGCGGCGACTGTGGCTGGTGGTGGGGCGACAGGAGCCGGAGCCGCGGGGGCAGCCAGGGATTGGCTGGTCTTCTCGCTGGACGACAAGTACTCCGATAGGTAGGACGTCAGCTGCACAAGGGTCATTGTGCTCAGTTTTGTGGCGGGAACATTCAGCTTCACGGCCAGATCATCCATTCCCAAAGTGAGCAACTGCGTCAGCGTGATGTCAGGAGCCAGAGCGGGGCCTGCCGAGCCCTCATGGGCTACTGCTTGCGCCAGGATCTCCGCCTTGTTCTCGTAAATGTCCTGTGGCCTACCCAGGGATTGCTGCCGCTGGGGACGCGCCCTGGCCGTGGATGATGATGCTGCCGATGATACCTGATTCGGAGGCGGCAGCAGTGGTGGTGGCGGTCCCAGCGGCATCATATAATCATCCTCCGTCTGATGGGGCTTCCTGGGGCGGCCGGGACCCGGAAAGCAGGCATCCGTGCGTCCCACGCGACGCGAGGGCAATGGAATCGGCGGCGCATCCGGCAGAGAGTGCGCGAGGGTGCGTCGCGTCGAAGAGGAACTGCTGTTCAGATACTCATACCGACCGGCAGTCGGTGGAGCGGGACTCGGCCGGATCACCAGATCGCTGAACTGTTTCTTGGGCGGCAGAGGCGGTGGCCCAGAACAAGGGGCCGAATCCGGACGAGGCGGTGGCTCCGGGGCAGCCTCCGTTTCGCTGAGGGAATCGCTTTCCTGCAGGCGCCGCATATTGACGCTGGAACCGATCTCCGAGGAGGAGGAGTCGCCGCGCTTGGAGAAGCCCCTCGCCTGGCCAAACAGATGCGGCATCTTCTTGTTGCTGATGCTGGAGATGACATCCAGGGTCCCCTCCTCCGCCACCACCCAGAGGATTGGGCAGCGAGGAGGCAGAGACAGTAGGACGATTCCTCACGGTGCTCATCTGCTGCTCCCCTTTCTCCGGAGGAAGCTGCACTTGAAGGGGGCCATTAAAAGCGTTGCTCCTGGCACCTTCGGGAACAACTGGGACTGCAGCGGCCACTGCCACGGGGGCAGGTGCATCGAACTCGAAGGCATCCAGCTTGGCAAAGAGATCACCCTCCTGGAAGGGATCCGGGTCGCTCTTCTTGCGCGTCGGCGAGAAGGGATCGGTGTCTCGAGGCAGCAGCACCGGATTCGCCGTATCCTGATGATCCTCCAGCGTCGTCGTTGCGTTGATGGACGATGGCAGCGGTTCTGTGGTATAATAGGTGGACCCACAGGTGGGGGGATAAGTGGGTATTGGCGGTGGTGGTGGATTAGTGAGGGGCGATCTTCTAAGCAAAAGTTTCAGCTTTGCGGACGAAAAGTCTTCGGCGCTGGCGGATAAAATGGGAAAAGATAGAGCGGACGTGGGAACGGGAGCAGGAGGAGGAGCAGGAACGGAGGTGGGATTGGTTGTGGGTATGGGTGCGGGAGCGGAAGCGGCGCTGGAGCTGGTTAGTAGCAGGTGGTGATGGTGGTGCTGCTGATGGCTGCTGCCCAAGCGGCCACTGGTGGCTGCAGCGGTGGTTAGTAGCGGATCGGAATTCCCTGCGGCGGTGCAAGTGCATTGATTAGAGTTATTCTGTGGCTGTGGCTGTGGCTGTGACTGTGACTGTGGCTGTGACTGTGGCTGTGCCTGTGACTGTTGCTGGTGCGGTGGATCGGTGGTGTTGGATGCTAGTGTTTGATGGTGGTGGTGGTGTTGGTTAGTACCTGCTGTGATGTTAGTAGCTGCTGTGGTGGTGGTCATGGTAGCGATGGTAGTGGTGCTGCTGGCACCACCCGCACCCGAACCCGTTTCCTCTTCCGTGGAAAAGAGACTGCCGGTGTCCAAACCCAAACCGACGGCACCCGCACCACTGAGCTCCTTGAGCAGCTTCTTGGGTGGATTCTTAAGCTCTTGGAAGAAGTATTTCTTATCGACATACGGCCGGGTGCGACCGGTGCCCAGCGGATCCAGATCCGTGAACGCATCTGCAGCAGTAGCATAATGGAATAACACAGAGAAAACGGATGGAATACAGACAGAGTCAGAGAGAATGCATCTCGAATGCAATGGGAGGCACAAGACTCCTCTTCCTCCCCGAATGGAAGAAGGCACAAAGTAAATTTCTACCAAAAACAAAAAGTGGTTTGGAAACTCAAAAGATCTAAGAAAACTCAGAACTCATTCGAAAGGGAAAGAAGTCACAGAGAAGGAAACTCTATTCTGCCTCTTCTGCTGTTCGGTTTAAGGTTAGTTTTGGAAGGACATAAGGATACTCGTATGAGCCACAGAAAGAGCTGCCTGTGCGACGATAGTGGAGATAAAAAGGGATCATTTATGATAGATCTATAAAATATATGTAATGTGTACAGGCTAAAAAGGGGAAAGAAGTACTTAAACCAAAGATTTCAATCATTTTTGAATGTTTTTGAATATGTCTAACTAGAGATTTCGATCAACTCTATATGGTTCGAGAATTGTACATCTTTGATCTATGAAATGTATCTTTGACAGAGAGAAAAGGCGACAGATCTAACCTCTAACCTGCTCTAAGAAGAACCTAAAGTTAAATCCGAATGATAGGTATTTGTATGATCTATGAGCAAGAGAAAAGCTGGCAGACGAACTGCAGCCCATAGATTAAGTTTCAGTTCAATTGATTTGACCCTAGAATTCTCTCCGATTGTGGCGTTCCCTTTTGTGGCGGCATGCCATCGCTTACGAGTACAGCATCTGCCCATTACAGCCACTCCCATCGTGCCTCACAGACAGCTCTTTCATCACTTTCAATGGGGATGACGACATACAAATCCTATAACAAAGCAGAGGAGAGACACTCTCCTCTCGCTCTCTCTCTCTTCTCTCTTTTGGGACTCACCCAGCGACATGATTGCTGGTTCCTCTGTTGTTGCTGTTCCCGTAATGCCCGCCAGTCCTCCCATATCCAGATCCGCCAGAGATGCAGATACCGTAGCCACTGCTGCAGCGGACATTTCCGTCAACTGTTGCGTGGGCGTGGCCGTGGACTCGCTGGCCGCCAGAGGAGCCATCGACAGGACAGCGGCCACCACATTGGTGGTGTCAAAGACATCGTTCTGCTGATCCAACTCGTGCAGCCAGCTGTCGTCGTCATTGTCCACGCCAGAGGCCTGACAGGCAACGCCCGGAGCTGGGGAGGAACTCACCCCGGGAGGAGGAGGCGAGAGGATGGCATCCAGAGCGGCAGCAGACTCGGGTGTCTTCTGGGGCTTGTGTCGGTTGCGGCCCGATTCAGGCGGCGGCGGCAAGATGCTGTACGATGGCACACAGATGAAGGAGTCGCCGAAGGGATCGTCCTCGCTTGCGGATTTGGCCAGGCTGCCAGGATGTCCGCCGCCGCCGCCTCCGCCTCCGCCACTGGAGGGATGGTGCATGCTCGGCTCGCTGGGCGTAATCCTCTCCATTTGGGTGATGCCACGCTGCAGGGAGGTCAACTCCTGTTCCAGATCCACCAGATCCGCCACAGATTCGGGAGAGATCTGCAAGAGCGAGGCAGATTAGTAGAGATCATGGACATATGGAGTGCTTACTTCTTTGGCTGCTGCTCCCGAAGTCTTGGCCACATCCAGATTGACGCCCAGTCGCGTGGTTCCATTCGAGTAGGCATCCTGACCGCAGAGGGAGCTCAGGGTGAGGGAGTGGCTGCCACTGGCGAGATCTGCATGACCTGCTGCTCCAGCTCTCAGAGCGGATAAGGAGGCCAGCTGGCTGGCGTGCTCATGCAGGGACTTGCCCTGGATCTGCTGGCGGGCCATCTCGATCTCCTTCTTCTTCAGCTCGAAGACAACCTGGAAGAGGTCGCGCATGGCCAGCACCACCTGGCTGGCCGCCTTGTCCGTCTTGATGCCAAAGAACCGATGCCCGCTGTCCGGCGAGCCAAAAATGTAGCCAAAGGCCCGCGAATCGGTCATGTCCTGGGCGATGAAGGATATCTTGTGCACCGGATGGTGATACAGCGAGTCGCCTGTTTTCTCGTCCCGCAGTCGCAGCCCGTCGATCGTCACATGGATGGTTATCCGTTGCTTGTGCTCCCCCGCCGCACGGATGGCCATCTTGAGGTCCTGCAACGCCTCCTGGCACATACGATCGCCCCGGGCCTCGCCCACCTCCAATATTCCAATGAGTTTGGCCTTGAATTGAACGCCATCGCCGAAAAATCGTCCCGGATCATTGCGATCTGGAAAATAGAATGCGCACAAGCGTATACATATATAAGTCACGTGTGTGTGTGTTATGCGATTTTGAATTTTGTTTGCTTTTTTTTGCGCTAACGTTTTGCGTAATTTGTTTCCTCTGCCGCGCTGCTGTGGCTGCTGCCGACGCCAAAAGTGCTAGCCAGAGAGAGATTCGAGGAGGCTGTCGACAGCTTGGAAACCAGGGATTTGACCATCTTTTCGGATCGAATCCTGAAGGAATCGCTGATCGCACACTAACACAGCCTCACAATCTCAGCCAGAATCTGCATGTTCATGTGATATTCCATGGCCCACACACACACACACAAAATCAAGAGCGGGATGAACGGAATAGGACGGGACGGACGGGTGCACACAATGATTTTTCGCGACTTTGTGTATGTTGTTGCCATACAATTAATTAAATTCAAAAAAAACAACAATATAAAAAAAAACAAGAGACAACAAATAATGACGACACACACACACAGAGGCAAACGAGAAGCACCCGCCGCTACCGAAAACGATCCGTGATCATGGAATGAATGAGAGCGATTGAGAGAGCGCTGCCCTGCCGCTGTTGTTGCTTTTGGACTTTTGCCGCAATTTGTTTAACAAATAAACAAACACAAATTTCACTCTATTATTTTGTGATTCTCATTCAGAATGATAAAAAAACACGACAGTCTCTCAATGTCACTCGGACGCTCTCTTTGTTGTTGTCTTGAGCATCGGCTACCACCTGCCAAGGTGCAGTCATAAAAGGTAAGGAAATCGCGCTCTGCTGAGCTGTCTATTTTGGTTTGGCACTCCATTGAGCGGCTATTTTAAGAGCGCACTCTTGCAATGACGCACCCTAAGTAGAACACACCTTGCACCTTCCGAGAACACTGACGGCGCAGCAGCTGCCAGGGGGACTAGGCACGTTCAAGCCGATTGATCATTCATGATCACATGCAACATTCTCACGTTGAATTTTTAAAAGTTATACACTCGGGACTACTCACATTTACAAGGACTCGTTTTCTTGCGCAGCGTCTGCATGGTGCTCACAAAAAGCAGATTGGCATTCGGAAGACGTCTAATGCTGATGATTGTGCCTGCTCCTTGCTAATAGGAGGGGTGAGGAATTTGAATTTTCTTCTTCCGTTCGTTACTTTCCTATCGAACGTAACTGTAAAGCTCTCGTTCTCTTTGTTTACACTTGTGTTAATCGTATCCTTTGCTCTCGCACGTTTTGTTGTTATTGTGCCTCTCGGCGGATACTACGCGCCGGCATTTAATCGTAGTACACACACACAAACACGTACAAACCTCCCTCCCACCTAGCCACCCACACAAACACCGAATGTGATTATTGATTTTTCAATTGTGTGGGTGTTTTCATTTTCAGTTTGCCTACTTTAAGGCGTCGCTAAAGTCCTGTAAAGCATACATAATGGTAGCATGATTTTTTAATTGGAGTTCTCCCCTCTAATTGGAAAATGTCCCTGTCTAGCCACAAAAATTCTCCAGAGAACAGAGACACCACGTCTTGAAACACTTTCGGATTTGCTGGTGAAAACCCCACTTTTTGAGATATTTCCACGAGGAACATTAAGCACACAGGCCCGGCTTACTAACTAATCATTTGCTTTAAAGAATTCGCTTAAAAGAAAATTTATTCACTCCTACGCCCTGGAAGCAGGAGCAAAGGGACACACAACACACACTAAAAACAAAATTCGACTGTAAGGATACCACCACTGGGTAAAGGTGGGCGGGTGGAGGGTGGATGTCTTAGGGTGATTTCTAACCCGATATCGATATCCAGCTATCGATGAGTTAGTATCGAATCGATATCTGACAAAAGCTGGCCGCCTCGTGTAAGCTATCGGCTTGTCACTTGACGAAAGCTGAAGTGAGTGAATGAGTGAGCGCGAATGAAATTATCGATGCAACCATCGATATATTGTGAAATTATCGATACATTATGAAATAATCGATAGTGGTGGCACTTTGTCGATAACCACTAAGTTAGACACGTGAGCCCAGAATCGAGCAGCATACCCTAGGAAAAAGGATATTATAGAATTCAGGAAGTGTTTGTCATCTAAGGCGCCAATATATGCAGTCTCTGTTTTAAAGCTATCACAACGAAATTTTTCAGTTTATTGTCTCTTTACAGAGACCAAAATTTGGTAACGGAATCAGTATATATACAGGAAACTAAACAAATGCATGAATCTGTATAAAAAATATCAATTTGAGAAAGGATCTCTATCAATTACGTTTTAAAACAGCTTGGAATGCAGTATCTTCATATATAATATACGAAATAGGGTACACAAATGCCCATACTCCGGTTGATAAGCAACAAGTCTTCAAATACCAGCAACATTGACGTGACAACATTGCGACTGTTTCTTTTGTTGATTTTCTTTAAACGGTCTAAAGGTGTTTTGTTTTAATCAAAATACAATAAATGGGAGTTCTTAAAAGTAGTTAGTCTTGAAGAAATTTAATTCATCAATCGGATAAATATATGTGGGCAGTTATGTGGGCAGGGCTAAGTGTTCTTTCTAGCTAGTAATATTCGATGGAAGATCAAAATCGAAGAATTCGTCGTATTTTTTGAATCGGTTATGGCCCGGTAGACAACAATGAGTCCCATTCCATACACAATGTTGCAGCAACATTAATTTGTAAACCGTGTTTTAGTCAAAATACTTGTAGAAAAAGTATTCGTAAACGGGATAAAATTAAATGGGCAAGGCTGACAGATCTATATAGCTTGAACTATTCGACGGAAGACATTTTTGGCAATACCCGGGCAAAATAGGGTTTTGTAAATTTTTTTTTATATTGATAAAACAATTTTTTTGATCGGAATATTTTGACGCTATATTTTGAAAATGAGACGGTATGTTCCGACATATTTCCGAGACTGTCAGACGGTATATTTTGTCAACAAATCCGCGGTCACACTGCAACCGTTTGTTTTCGTTTTCCTGGTTTTTTGTCAATTTCATCAATCTTTATATAGAAATCCAATAAATGCAATTATTTAAATTATGCAAATCAAGTAGGAAACTGATTCACCTATAGTATAAAATTAAGTGGGCATGGCTAAATGTTCTATATAGCTGGTAATATTCGACGGAACAAAGAATTGGTCGTTTTTTGAATCAAATTTGAGTTCGCCGCAGTTCGCCGCAGTTCGCCGCAGCTCGCCGCAGTTCGCCGCAGTAGCAGCAATGAGTCCATACGCAGTGTTGCGGCAACATTTACTTGAAAACCGTATTTTAGTCAAAATAAATTACGTAAAGGTAATTAAAAGAAACAATCTTGTAGAAAATGCATTTATCTATGGGATAAAGCATAGTGGGCATCTATATAGCTTGATATAGGCAATACCCGATTCGCCGCAGTTTCGCTATTGCAACAATGAGTCCCATTCCATACACAAACATGTTGCTAATTCCATGTTCTCATACCCTGGGGGAAATGGATGTTATAGAATTGAGGAAATATTTGTCATCCCAGGCTCTAATTAATGCAGAAACTAGTCGTCTCTGTTTTAAACGATATTTTGCAGCTCATCGTCTTTCTACAGAGACCAAGAATTGGTACAGGGCTCAGGATTTATATACAAGAAACTTATCAAATGCACGAATAGGCCAACAAAATGCAATCTAAGACAAGGTCTTTATTGATTACGTTTGAAAGCAGGTTGGAATATAGTATCTTCATAAAATATTAACGAAACAGGGTATACAAATGCCCACACTCTGGTTAACAATAATTGAGTCTGCAACACTGACGTCACAACTTTGCGACTGTTTTGTTTTTGAACATTTTTGCTTAAGCCTTGTTTTAGTCAAAATACAACACATGCAAGTACTGACAAATAGCTAATCTTGATCAAAATTGATTTATTAATCATATAAAATTACCTGGGCAAAACTGAGAGATCTATATAGCTAGTAATATTCGACAAAAGATCAAAAACGAGTATTTATTGGTAATAACCGGTTGACGACATTCCATACACAAATGTTGCTTATCCACTGTCTTTTTTTTTTAACTTTTTTGTTTAAGCCTTGTTTAAGTCAAAAAAAAGCAAGGACCAAAAACTAGCCAATCGCGTAGAAAATTTAATCATCAAGGGCCTAAAATTATGTGGGCATGGCTAAATGTTCTATCTAGCTAGTAATATTCCCCGGAATATCATAATCGAGGAATATATATAATAGAACTTGAATTCGTCAGTATATTTACGGTATATTTTCAAAATGAGACGGTATATTTTGGTATATTTCTGGGGGTCGCACGGCATATTTTAACGATAAATCCGCGGTCACACTGAGCTCCAATTGCCGCCCATTTTTTTCCCCAACGGTCGACCTCGCGGACAGGCGTGAATTTTCGGCGAATACAACCACAAAACAGAAGACACAAGTGCGTCTCTGCGCGCGTCGCTTACCTGCAGCGCAGTCTCAACAGCCGTGGAAACAAACAGCAAAAAGTTGATAAAGTACGAAAAAGCCGTGTGATTTAGGTGTCAAAAAGTTAGCTTACGAAGGAAACCAGTTGTGGGAAACATTAGAGATTTGTGACTAGTGTCAGAGCTACGAAAATTTCAGTTTCGATCAATCAGATTTGAGCCTTGAGCCACAACACGAATATTTTTTTAATTTTTTTGTTTCATATCCCCTGTAATCGGCGTCGCCGTTGCCGCTACCAGCACCAACCGCCTAGATCGTAATGCAAAATTGAGGGGAAGTTTAGTGGAAGAAACGTGAAAGAGAGCTGTGCAAAATTTGAGAGTTTTCGAGCGGTCCTGTGGCCCCATAGTTCGGTGTAAATAAAAGTGCTTATACATACACACAGCCCCGCAAATCGGTTGCTGGATTGTCGAAAGAAAGAGAAGAGAGGCAGAAGAAGAAGAAGAAGCAGAGCGAGGATTGAAGATGAATAAAACCTGTGCCCGTTGCCAGAAGGTGGTGTACCCCATCGAGGAGCTCAAGTGTCTGGATAAGGTGAGTTTTGTGTTTTGTTCAGTTATTTTCAGTTTTGCAAAGGAAAAATGCATATGTTTCCATTCCGTTTTTCAACTATTCCGATGCTGTTGCTCCTTTTGTTTTATGCCGCTGCTTCTTCGCACTTGTTTAGGTGCGGCGAGCGTTAGAGCGAGACGGCTATCTAGCACATGGCGAGCTGGATCTGATCTCTCTGTGCTCTCTCTCTCGCTCTCTACCCCCCATTGATCATGCGTGCCTTTTGCTCTGTTTTCGGTTTATTATCCTATGAATTCGTAAAAAAAGCTGTTGGTTTGCCTTTCGCTTCTTGGAAATAACGGCACAGCATTCGTATGCGTGTGTGCTACTGTCTGTGTGTGTGTGTGTGTGTGTGTGTGTGGGTGAAGCAACAAATTTATTCGCCAACTCAGGAAATTGAAATTTGCTGCTTCCGCTAGCAGAATTATGCTCTCCCTCTCTCTGGCGCCCTGTTTTGTGATCTTTCTGTTGCTTTTCTGCTTCTGCTGCTGCTTGGTCAAAAAAGAGCAACAAAAGCAAATCCGTTGACCGACCTTGAGCGCATATTTTTGAGCGAGTCTTGGGACCAGTTTTGTTTTTTCTTCTACTGCGTTCTCACTCACACTCAAACATGAGGGGGCTTGCTTTCTTTCCCGTCGTACTGCTTATTGGTTTATGCTTAATTCCAGTTTATTTTTATTGAACTGTTGTTTGTATTTCTCTTGAACCACCATCACCCCACCGGCCCACCGCCCCGACTCTTCTTCATTTCTCGCCCTTGCCTTGGCGGCTGTCGCTGTCCCATGTTTTGTTTAAATTTCGACTCTGCCGCTGATAACGGGAATACGAGACGCCGCAACCAGACACAAACATTTACAGAGCACAACCGCAGCGCCGTCTCCCCCTTTTTTCGAATCCATCATCAGATTCCAATTGGCATTCCGCCGCCTAGTTCTTGTTGCAATCAGGCGCTGGAACGTGTCAATCTCGAAACTAGCCCCCTCCCGCTCTAACATCCTAATTGTGGGAAAGACACATTTTGTAGAAGGTATGGCAGTCTCGATCTACAGGTTTGCTACTGCCTTACCTTTTACCTACATACCTTGAGTTTAACGCTACTCTCTGGCTAGATGCTGGATCTTTACAGCTGCTGCTTGCTCGCTCTCTCCTACCTACATATGTATGTATGTATGTACCTCTCCAGCAGATTCTTTTCTCCCTCCCCTTCCCCCACGCATCAGCTTCTAATTATAGACAATGGAGTAATAGAGAAGACGAAATGAAGTCAGTTATAAAATATTTATGCTATTCTGTCTCCGTCTGGTGCGTATGTACTTACGGGTGTGTGTGTGTGTTTTGGCTAATGGAAATGTTGAAACCTGTAAATACACAAAACAGCAGACAGGCCGACGGATGAGATAGTGGGGGAAAGATTGGAAGTAGGTGTAAGAGATAGTGGGAGTGGGAGTGGGAGGGGGATAGCTAGACGTGTTTACCTTTACATGAAATTGCATTAGTTTTCTTCTTCTTTTGCAAGACGTTGCGTGTCTTGTTAGGGTGTGTCATGTGCACCCTGATTGCAAAATAGTAATGTACATGAGTACTCGTATTTCATAATAATACGTAAAGAAAACGTTGAGCAATAGAAAAGAATAACAAAATGATTGTTTAGCGGGGAAGTGCAATCAAAGCTTAATTCTCATGTGACTTGCTTGCTGTGGGATACTTTTTAGCTTTGAATATTAGTCAGAAATCATTACCTCATGTGAGGCTGGTTTTTATTCAATAATAGTAGTAATAGTACATCATCTAAGGCTATAATTTCGAACTATTTTCATTTTTCAAGTGAATCACGCTACCTACTAAAAAAAAAAAAAAAAAAACGATATTCTCGTTATACTGTGGAATCACCCTAATGCTAGAGCTAGAAAGGGGAAGGGAGAGCGGTACTCTTTCCATTAGGATTTGCTTTGGTTCCTGTTTCCACTGCTATCTGCACGTGACACATCCTGATATAGAAATCGATACTCGTGACAGCAATAAACGGGCATTTTATACCAATTATCGTATCTCTGGTATCTCTGTCTTCTTTCTACACACACACACATACACACAGACTATGTGGCACGCGAATGCATTTGAAAGAAATGGCTTTTTGAAATGTCCCGTTAAAGTTTTGCGGCTCTGTGCCGCCGCATCGCTGCCGGCGCTTTGTTAATCGATTTTTGATACCGAAAAATTAAAAAATAAAATAAAATGAAAAGTAGAAAAAGAAGAACCAGAAGCAGAAGCAGTAAGAGAGAAGTCAACTTGTTCCGTTTGTAGCTGTCGCTGTGGCCTGTCGCTTCTGTTGCCAATTTCATTTATCTCTGAGTTTTATTTGTGTGTTCCTTCCTGTTCCTGTTCCTTTCCTCTTTTGTTCTTGTTGCTGATGTTGCGGCCTATACCCTATAATCGTAGGGGGTATTGGAAGGGAGAGAACCTGTAGTTATGAGAGCGATGAAGGAATGACATTTCCCACTCGAATTAAGGAGATTCCTCTTCGACATAGATTATAGGTTCGTTCATAAGATAGATTTCCCTAAATTAAAGGGTATCCTTATATAGATACTCGACTACTCATAGCACTCTTCTTTGTTGTTGCATTTGAGTTTTATTTTGCACGAAATTTGTGGAGTTGAGTTTGACTTTTGCTTTGGGCTGGCTGGCTTTGTTTGGGTTTCCAGCCACACTTCGATGGAGGATGAGTGGCGTAGGGCAGGGGGGAGCGCTGCTTATTTCATGCTCGCAAGGAAAGTAAATGACCTCTTTGTTGCTTTTGTTGCTGCTGTTGTCACGTTGTCATGGGCATCCGACGCGGGGTGGGAAGGGGGATCGGTTAAACTCGAGAGGCAGGGAGACAGAGAGAGAGAGAGAGAGAGACATATAGGAACGTGCCAGTTTTTTGGCCAGCTTTTTCTGGCCAATTTCGTTGAGCACGAGTCGTCGTAGTCATCGTTGGCGACAGGCGGCAGGCGGCGGCAGAGATGCAGAGAGCGACACAATGAGAGGCAGCGAAGCATCAAACATAAAAGCCGTCCGCCATTTGACTTGGTTTTCCACTTAACGAGAAGGGGGTCGCGGGTCGCTGGCCCCTGCTCCTAGCCCCTCTTCTGTCTGTCCATCCATCCGTCCGTCCTGTCATGGCACACATTTGGCCACCAAAATGGGCAGCACTAATGCTAGAGCAGGCAGGCACTACTATTGCTATTGCCCTCTTAGTGGTATTAATTTTTGCATCCTTTCGAGTGACAAATGACTACAGCAACAAACTTTGAAGCAAAAAGAGAGAGGAGGTAAAAGAGAGAGCTACTGTGAGGCAGGGGCCTCTCTAAAGGTATATTGCGGTACAAGGTGAAGCAGTGCCGCTCTCCTTGCGGGTATTATTCGCATTCACCAAAGTCTGCAAATAAGTGCCTCTCTCTCTAAGTCTTGCTCGCCTTCTGGTTAATATACCTTTCTGTGGACCATCTTCTGGGAGGAAGGAGAATAAGTAGAAGGCAGACGAAATGGAAGACTGACAATAACTTTATATGTATTTATTTATTTGCATACTCGTATATTTTCTCTTCACTCTTGACTGAGCGCAAGCAAGAAATGGAGAGACAGAAAGAGACAAGAAGAGGGAGAGAGCCTGAGCCTCTTCACCCCACTCACTCTGTTGAAGAGACAACTTCAAAACTAAAGTTCACTTTTGCATGACAATCAATTTTTCACTCTGTTGCTGTCGGGGGCATGGGCTTTGTACAGTCGAAAGGGGTAACGGGGATGGGAAAACTGACGTGAGGAATATGGGAGTGGAAAGAGAGAGGGTGCATCAAGTGAGGCATGAAAATAAAAGTGGTCAAGAAGCAACAGCAGCAGCGGCAGCAGAGACAGTGAAACGAGTGACAGATGGGAAGGAGAGAATCATGTTTTGACTTATCGCTGTCTTTGCATCTCCTTATCGTCATTTCCTTTGCTTTTCTGTTTCTCCCTCTTTGAGTAGAGAGGGTACTCCGTACTCCTCTCTCTGGGAGTACCCTCTTCATTGTCTTTTTTTGTGTGAGAACTTTTGTGGCCTGCGGGCCTCGACGATTATGCAATTGTCTGGGACGACCGCCGCTCCTTCCCTCTCTCTCGACTCACTTTCATTTCACTTTAATCTCCCTCTGCCCTCTCCCCTCTACACGCTCCCCGCTCCACTCACTTTCGTTGCAGTCTAATCTGCCGTTAGTTTTCTCTCTTTTCTGCTCCCATTTCCACTCATTGACATAATGTTCCAATTAGACTTCGGCTTTCATGAGCTTCTTGGCTTGCCAATTGGGAAGATGACAGCAAATCAAAGGCATAGTCAGAGCCAAAGCCAAAGCCAAAGAAAGAGAGTGAAAGAGACATCATTTGGTATGCTTCAAGATTTCGCTTTTTTTGTACCAAAAATAAAATCAGACAAAAAAATACTCAACTTTTGTTCAATTCTGAAAGTGGATTGTAAGTTGTTGTTGGGAAACTTTAAATAGAGCTTCTGGCTGTGGCTGTGCCTGAGGGGCTATATGCTTTCCCTCCAATTAAACGTTTCCTATTGTTGGTTTTTTGTTGTTGTTTTTTTTTTTGTATTGTATAATTAATTTTGATGCTTAAATTTTGACTAATGACCGAAAGAGGGAGACGAACACAATGATTGAAGAGCTCTCTTTGGGGTTAGCTGCTGTTTTTTTCTTCTACATCTTAGTCTTTTGTCTTCCTTTGCTCTCTCTGCCCCGTCTCTATCCCTCTCTGATGGCTTCCTGTCGCATCTTTAATTGTGTTTGTGTCCCCCCCCTGTCTTGTTTTGTCGTCGGGAATTACAATTCCATTTATGTTAATGCGTATTTTCTTGTAATTTGTTGTGCTTTCCTTCCACCCCATCTTTTGTCTCTTCTCAATCTCTCCACCTCTTCCTTTGTCACTTGTAATCACAAGAGTGGGAAGAATGGACGATCCAAGCGACAGCGACGCACTTGACTCTCTCTTGACCTCTTTCCAGATCAGAGAGCGCTCAATAGAGAGGGGAGTCGGAGCCGTAGCCGGAGCAGAGCCTCCTCAAAAAATTGCTTTGTTTAAATTCAATTGATCTTTATTAACTCTTCAGAGCGGGGGGAGGGAATAGGAGGGCGCTGGGGTTCTGGATCACTCAACGACTCGTGTAATGTCCGCAGAGGGGAAACAACTTGAACTCGTCCCGCTCACGCTCGCGCTCGCGCTCTCTTTTCTTTTTCGTTCTCTTTTTGCAGAGAGTATTGTGATTTTGAGTGGCAGCTGGCAGCCTGCAAGGCAGCGAAGGAAGTCAGAGATGCTGACGCCGTTTGATCGATCTGGAAGGGTATTTATAGTTTCGGTGCAGCAGCAATAGTTTCTTTCATGTTATTTTTATTGGAACCATTTGCATGGCATGACTTTTCGTCATCAGCCAATTGATCCCTGCATGGGGTTGCAGTGGGGTGGGACGGGAGATAGATGGTAGGGATATGCGTGTGGCTATGTTTAGCTCTTTTATTGCATCTGTCTTTTCTATGGATCGTGAGAGAGGGCAGGGAGCTGGAAGCAGTTTGAGAAGTTCAAGTGGTTGCTTGACTCTTGTACTGCTGCCTTGCACTTGAGGTTTCTTCACGCTATCCCCCCAGTCCCCCTCTCTCGATATCTGTCTCTCTCTCTTTTTTTTACTTCCTCCCCTCTTTCTTTTGCTCTAGTTGTCACTTAAATAGCGCTTCCTCTTACAGCGAAATCTCTTCTATTATTCAGTTTTGCTCTACATTTAACCTCAAGCCGCATTCGGTTGCTCTCTGTGCTCCACATACAAAAGTTTCGCTTGTTCTCATTGTGTGCTCCCTCTCCTCTTCACCCTCCCCTCTCTCTCTGCGCTCTGCGCTCTTTCTCCTTCTCTTTTTTAATTAATAATTAAATGGCAAGCTTTATTCCAATATTAAGTTCTCTGATTGGATAGGACAACTTTTAACCACTTTGCTAATCTTTTAGGCAAAAATCAAATAGATTCCTTAGAAAGGAGGTGGAAAAGAGGAGAAGGGACTGCTGATTGCAGTTCATTCGAATCTCTGTGTGTGTGTGCTTGTGTGCTTCCAGGGAAACATGTGACAATCCAATTCGAAGTTTGAACAGAGATAGAGTCGTCTGGTGGAGGGAGGGCAGGAGCAGTGTAGAGCGAGAGGGCGTGCAAATGTGTGAAGTTTTGACGTTTATAAATTAAACAAACAGAATGTAAAAACGTCGGCAGAATATAGAGATACAGAGAGAAGAGGAACACAGAAAAGCAGAGCCAGCGACCAGCGCCCAGCGGTATTTGGTATTGACTTTGCTAATTGAGTGAAGCGAAGAGCAAATGTGCGATGGTGTGTGGTGTGTGGTGCGGGTAGAGGGGCGAAGGCATGCCATGGGAAGAAGTGGGCGAGTGTGAGAGGGACGAGTGGGGCGAGTGGGCAAAGCAGGTTTCTGTATCCTCCAACAATAGTTTTGAAACACAAATCACTCTCCAATTAGCCTTATCCCCCATCTTAGACTCTTTGAGTGACTTCTTCTATAGAACTGTGAGAGGAACCGCATATGGTATTCGTTAGACTTCTGATCCGCCTTCACAGATGCTTCTCGCAGAGGAGTATGCATCCATCCATCCATCCATACATATATCAATATGCCTCTGCTCCGAATGAAACAAGTTGGTAATTCCCTATTTGAGTAGCGCTAGCGAGAAGAGCAAACAGACATCATTTGATTGCAAGTGCAGGAGGAAGGGGCACTGCGGCGGCTGCCATGGAGTCTGTGAGAGTACATTAGATGGAGCGGGGAGTGATTTCCTCTCATTCTGTCTCTGTCTCTGTCTCACTCCCCCCACGTGAAATCAAAACCCACTTGCATTTGGCAGCTGCTGCTGTCGCTTCTTCCTCTGCATACAGCACTGCTTCGTCCCATGAAACTGCTTCTTCCCATGAAACTGCTTCTACGACTGCTTGTTCCCCTTACACCCCTGCCCATATCCATTGCTTTCGCCTCTAAAATGGCTTCTTCGTCCGCTTCTGCTTTTACTCCTACTCCTACTCCCACTTTTGCCTACTAATGACGCTGACTGCGATATTTGGAAGTTGTAAATGATGAGGGTAGGCGGGGCACATATCACACATACACGCACACACACAAGACACACATACGCTTGATAGGGGAGCACAGCTGATGAGGCGGAAGTGAAAGCGACGAAGCAGAATTAAACTGCTTCTTCTCGCTCTTAAACTTAAGCTTTCATGCCAAAGCTCTCACACACCGCCATCGCCATCGCCACTGCTGCTGCCTGCTGCTCCTCTCTTTCTTTCTCGTCTTTTGTTTTTTGGCATAAAGTTCAAGTTTTTGGTCAATTTAACACGCTCTGAATGTGGATGCGAATGTGGATTTGGATCTGCGCCTTTCCACGCTCTGCTTACCACACGAATCTCTGCTGTCTGTATACGAGAGTATTTACCACAAATCTCTACTGACTGTCTATAAGGTCAAGGTGGGACACACATATGTACATAATATAAATGGAAATGGGAATGTTTTAAAATGCCAAATAAAGCGCAATTGTCATTTCACCGGAAGGTGGAATGAGTGTGCAGTAAACGGTAAAGTAGAGTTCAGTAAGCAGTTCACTGGTGACTCATGCAGTTGATCTCTGTATCTGTATCTTTCTGTCTCTCTTTCGCTTATTCACAGCTGATTGATATTCTTGTCTGTCTGTCAATGCCAGACGACTGACTATCCATCGGTCTCTGTCTCGCTTTCACAGCTGATTGATCTGTCGCTCTGTCTTATTTGCACCGCCTTATATGGTGGCCTCCACACACATGACATAATTGTCATTATCAACAACAATAGCAATAACAACTGTACTTTTGATGAGCGTTGAGCAAATGCCTGAAAATGGTTTTAATTGTTGTTTTTCCATGAGACGGTCTGACGTGACCAGAGACCCGACGCAGAAGCAGTCGCAGACCCAGACCCCGTTTTGCCGTTTAAAGCCCAAATTTGGTCAAAGTCTCTAATTGAATGTTTATCTAACATTTTGTTCGAATAAGTCTGTGAGTGTGCGCGAGTGCGAGTGTTTGCTTATGCAATTCCCTCGCTCTTGCGCTCTTCATGTTTTCCCATTTTCACACGCTGCTGGTAAATGCGGGAAACGGAAGGGAGGAGAGGTGCAGTAGTTTTTATCTCTTTGTAGATCTTTCCATTGATGGGGGATCCGATCCGATCCGATCCGTCCATTGAACATGTTTCAATTTCATTCAATTGAGTTTTTTTCGGGGGTTTTTCTTCGGGATAATTATCAAGTGAGATATAGAGAAAAAGGCACTAACTGTATGGTGGCGGAAGGGGGGTTGCGTCTTAGGAGGGTGTCATAAATTGAATTTTATAGCCAGACAAAGTTTTGGCTCGACTTGGGGCCCGCCTTTGTCTTTCGCGTTTGAGTTTGTGGAATGAAAACTGAAAACTGGAACTTTTGCATGTGGATTTGTGCAATTATTATGCACATAACAACACTCACACACAGACAACACCCAACATCCAACATTCATCTACATCTCCATAGACAGACTACAGACAGTCGCTCGTCATATGCATACAAGGCCTGGGCCTGATGTAGTTTTTGTTTTCAATCAAAAAAGGGGGAACAAAAAGTGACGCAATCCTATATGCGGACTGCGGACTGCGGACACACGACAGGCAGCGGAGAGATTAACTGCAATTGGAGACACGGGAAACACTCGAAATAATGAACAGAAATCAGTGAGGGGATTGCTTATATGGTGGTAGATAATAACTCCAGGGTCCCCCAGGCGAAATCGTTTTTGCTGTTGTGATAGCGCAAGACATTCCTCAGATCTGGGAAAGATACTCGTCGTATGATGTCAAAGAGTTCCGTTCCCACTCAACAACATAACTTATTTTTCTAAAGATATGAACTCATTCATAATTTATAGGAGCTCCCAAGTAAATCTCACTTTTTCTTTTTCTGAAGAATTTCTAAAGTTTATTTAGTAACGAGATAAAAGATAAAGCGATTCGAGAATGTGATATTATTTATTATATCATTTATGATGAAGGCTAGGATGGGTTGGGTGGGTATCCAAGGTACGAGTATGGCAAAAAAAAACATTCCTAGCATCTGAAGTCATTCCTCAAGATAAAGGTCTCTTCGTATTGTGTGCTGTGTGGTTCCCAAGTAAAAAATCTCCATGAAATGAAAACATATGTATCATGTTCTCTTTCAACCTCATTCCACAGTCCACATACACTCCACACTCTTCCCCTCGCTCTGTCGCTCTCATGTCACACCACTCTAGCGGTAAATGAGATCCAAACAAAAAGCAAAAATTGATTAGAATCGCATTGCTTTTTTATGGTTATTATTGTTCTCTCCCCACATATTTGCACGTACTCACGCGCATTCGAATCGAATCTGAGAGAATCTGAGAAAATAACCAAATAATTTGTTTATTAATTTCGTGTATTGTTTGTTGCAGTGGTGTGCGTTTATTGCTGAGAGATGGGTAGAGGTGGGGTGGGGGGGCGGGCGCCCACCAACAGAGCAGCGACTCGATTTGCTTAAGTTTCGTTTTTTTGTGCCTTATTTCTTTGGAACCTATTGCTTGATTAGAGCGGCAGAGGAAGAGGGAGATGCAGAGCGGATGATTCACTTTTCAGCAATGCTGCTGGGGTGTGTGTGTGTGTGTGTGGGAAAGAAGAGACCGTTTTTTTTTTGCGTGGAATTGTTGTTTTGTGTATTTTTTAGTCAATGGAAATGGCGACAACTTCGTTTGTGCTTTGCTTCTACTGTTTCTTCATGCTGCTCTCTTCCTGCTGTTCTCTTCCTACTGCTTTCTTTGAGTGGTAGCTGTTGCTGCTCTCTCTTTCTTCCTACTGATTTGATTGCCACTTTTTCTGCACTGCTTGTTCTTCCTACTGCTTTACCATATACAGCTTCTCTTCTGCCCACTGTTTTGACTGGCACTGCTCTTGTCTACTGTTTTGTCTATTGCCAGTAGTTGCCTCCCTCATTCCTCTACCTCTCCCTCTCCCGCTGCGCCTTGTATTGCTTTTTCTTCCTACTGCTGCTTTGACCATTACCATTGCTGCTATTTCTTTCTCTTCTCTTCTCTCTTTAACTGTGTCTTCTTGCTGTTTTCATTAGTCGCTCTATTGATGCCATGGCTACGCATAAAAAGAGAAAGAGGTAGAAAACAACAGGGAGAACGACTTTAAATCATGATTAATCTCGCATGTAAAGTTGTAGAGAAGAGCTTCCACTGCTTCCCTTCCCCCTTCGCCTGCTACTGCTTCCACTTCATTCGGTTGATGTGGTTCATAACGGTACCAGCTATACATAACAGCATTTTAAACGTTGTTCTTTACCCGCCCCCGTCCCTCACCACCTCTACAGCGCCATCGAACGTCAAAGTTTAATTTGTGCTTAAAGAAAAGTGGGAATTCGGACAATGGACCCATTCCTCTCCCTCTCCCTCTCCACCACTCCCAGTGAAGCGTCTCCCATCTTTAGTGTCCCGCTGAATGGCCATAGAATTCTTTTCTTTTCTTTTGTCTCTCTCTTGACCAAACAAAAACCAACGAAAACTCAAAAACAACAACAAAAGAACAACAACTAGTACGCCGAGAGTACCCAACAATGCGAATCCTGGACTTGCAGTTTGCTCTCGTGTCTCGTGTCGTGTTTGCCATTTTTCCATTTGAAATGTTTATTGTCTAAAAAGTTTGGACAATTCGCTTTAGGAATACCCTTTAAACTTGAGGGTATAACCGATTTGGGAGGAGCTATAAATGTTGCAGAATTAGGATGCGCTCTTGAAGGGCTGAACATTGATCATTGGGGGAGGAAAATCATCAGAATTATGATATTTAGTGGATTATGTATTTTTGGAAAAGTTGTTACTAAGCTAAAGAGTATTTTTCACTTGTCATTCTTCTCTTGTTCTTAGTCCCTTGAACAATCGAATGGGAAAACCATTCAGGAGACAAGACAAAAAATAGAGTAGCTTTCAGTTGCACTTCAAATGCCACAAAACGGCAAAAGGCAAAAGGATTTATTGCCTCACAAAAATAGTGTAAATGGTGTTGAAAGGGTTCTTGGAACCTGTAAAACAACAAAACGGAAAACAACAAAACATAAAACCCTTTAAGAAAATCACTCCTCAGAGTGAAAAATCTCTATTTAAAGGTGCAGATACTTCCTCCCATAGATCACCCTCACCCTCACCCCTTCTCCAGCGAAAGCTCTTCCGAAAGGTACTTCCTATACTATGCCTTTTTCTATGCCAAAACGTAGATCCCATTTATCACCAAAAGTTCATCGGCTTCCAACAACAACAACAAATGAAATCTTTGCTCCCATTTGGAGTTTTTTTTTTTTTTTTTTTGTGCTGGCTTGCTCCAGTTCCCTGTTTCCTATGCAAATTAAAGAAATCACTTTGACACTTGAAGAGTCTACGTTTTTTTATTTGGACTTTTATAAATAGGTTTTTTTCTTTGTTACCAATTTTTGTGGTTTTTTCTGTGGTTCCTTTTGTTCGTGTGCCTCTTGTTGTTGTTGTTGCTGTTGCTGCTCATTGCCCTCATTTGTCATTCGGTTTGCTTTTGGCCCCCTACCCCCCTACCCCCCTACCCCAACCCTAAACCTAACCCTCCCTCCCAAAGGTAGTAATCCGAGCGTCGTCAATCCACTTCACTCTTCCGGGCCCCCCTTTCGGGCCATTGTCTTTGACCATTCCGTCGTGGCTCATGCCAATTGTTTTTATCATCTGGCAAACAACGTCCGCCGTTGAAAGCGTGCAAATTCGAATGCAAATTTAACACCTCCTCGTCGTCGTGGCTGACAAAAAAAAAATACAACGAAAAAAACACAACAACAATAGCCCCAAAAGAAGCAACAATAACAATTGCAACAGCAATCCAACAACAGAAATACAACACCCAAAAGGGGACGGGTATCGAAGCATTTGATACCCCGTTTTGGGATAACGGGAAAAAGATGAAGGGAGGCAGGAAAACAGACTGTTTCATTTGAAGATTACTTCCTTGGGAGATTCTTCCTTCCTTGGGAGATTCATCCTTCCTGTGGAGCTTCTTCCTTCCTTCTTCCAAGGAGGGAGGACCTTGGAAGTTTCTTCTCTTCTTGGGAGATTGGGTAGATTCTTCCTTGAAGATATTCTCCCTTAGAAGACTCCTTCCTATCTTGCTTCATAGATTCATTTCTACGAGGATTCTTCTTTCTAAGGATTCTAAGTGAGCTGCTGCTTTCTTTGAAAGAAGAAGGTAGCCTTCTTCCGGCGATTCTTCCGTTAAGCATCATCCTTCCTCTCTTGGGAAATTCTTTCTTCCTTATTGTGTACTACCCAACCCCTGTAGATGCCATCGGAAATGATTCTTTCAGGAGACTTATCTTTCAGCAGATGCTTCCATTCCTCTGCTCTGTGCAGATCCAAATCTCTCATCAAAATCATCATACCCTTCTGCCAGTGAAACGAAAAACGGGGTATTCCAAGAGTAAAAAACACAAAAAACATTTAACTTGTGTGAAAATTGAGCCACAAATTGAAAATCAAGACGAGAAGCACAAAAATGTTGGGGCGCAAAAAGTGGGTTAAAGCGAGCATAGAAAATTGAATGCATCGGAGGGAGACGGAGAGACGGGGAGACAGGGGGAGGGATAGAGATGGAGATAATACCCTGTAACGACAAGAGGGTGTGCCGAGGGGGGGAGTGAGTGACCAACAGCCAAAACGATTACCTCACTGCACCCATGCACACACATACACACACACACACACACACACACCCCTACAAATGGAAACGATAATGTCATCCATCTGTATCTGTATCTGTATCTGTATCTGTGTGGGCCTGCGACTGTGACTGCATTTTGTTGCGTTGTGAAAGTGAAAATGAAATTGAAATTTTCATGTGGTCAAGCACCCAGCAGCAGAAGCACTAAAACGAGAGAGAAAGGGGCGACAATGCCATGGGGTATACCCTTTGGAAAGTGATCATTTTTATGGGATACAGTAGTCTTCGAAGCAAATGAATGTACCACATATAGGTGGATAGGTTCACCTTGTTTCTTTTGAGGTCTGTACGAATGATTAGCGAGTATATGGATGATACGATCGTTAAATATTCATTCATTCATTCTTTCAAAGATTCCTTTCCTTCTTTCTTCAGAGATGAATTCTTTGAGAGATTCTTTCTACGTAAATTGTTCCTTAAAGATATGTATTATTCCCTGCAGGAGATTGCTTCTCTGATAACTTTTCCGATTTATATAAAAAATTCTATGCTCGAACGGAGATTCCAGCTATGGAATTTCTACCTTCAAATATTCCCCCCATAAGGAGATTATTTTTATTTCTTTCTTTCGAGATTGTCCTCGTTGATTCCTTTGGCGATTGTTTCTTCAATACTTTTTCCTTTCGGAGATGCTTTGAGGATTCTTCTTATTCGAATTCTTTTGAAGATTCTTTCTTGGGAGGTTCCATCTGCGAGAGACACTCAAATATAAACAGAGCCGAGTTTTACGAATCGAAATGCTCGAGATATGAACTTTATAGCACTCTCTTTGGAAGGGTATGCCTTTCTCGCTCTCGCTCATTCTCTTGTGGAACTCCCAACGGTAGTTGCCTCATATTTAACCCCTGTGCGGTGGTGACCCCTGTTACGCATGCGCTGAGCCCATGAGCCGCTGAGGCTCTGAGCTGGAAAGCCATTTACCCAAATCTGAGCTTTAAATTCGAGCTGTGGAAAAGAAAAGAAAAATCTGATGATTTATTTGCCGGAGAGGAGGTCAAAAGATTGTTTCGCTTTCAGCTTTCTGTCTGTCTGTCCGTCTGTCTGTCGGCAGGCGGGGGGAGGGAGTCTTTTGCCTCTGGGTGTGGAATGTGGTATGTGGCGGCAAGCTTTTGCTTACTATCAAAATAACAATTAACTATCACATGGTTTTTTTGTGGTCTACACTTTTAATTGTGGCTTAAACTGGT
The DNA here is from genome assembly GCA_008121275.1 of Drosophila lowei. Classification (NCBI taxonomy): domain Eukaryota; kingdom Metazoa; phylum Arthropoda; class Insecta; order Diptera; family Drosophilidae; genus Drosophila; species Drosophila lowei. The sequence goes on along the minus strand of CM017781.1, from coordinate 21,200,546 downwards.
TTGCTGCTTTTTTTTGCGACAGCTTCCAGATGCAGACGCCAGACAGAGAGCCGCGCGTTGAAAGCCAATTAGGAAATATATATATATATATATATATTTTTTTTGGTTGGCATCTTTCTCTCTGTGGCTGCCACTGCCTCTCTCTCTGGCTAATCCGCAGACAAGTTAATCGTTTGTTGACCTCCCATCACCCCCCGTCCGCTCGCCATCAAGGATGGAGGAGTGGAAGTCCCGTCCCCCTTTTCCAATGCGGTTTTCGAGAGTGTTTTCTTTGGCAGAAATTTGCATAACGCGTTGCACAGGCAGCAGCAGTTGCCTGGCTGGAGTTGCTTCCTTCCTCCGCATGCCACATGCCACATGCCACATGCCACAAACTACATTCAGGCCAAGAACTCCATCAGAATTATACTCGACTACACTTGGTCTCTCTCTGTCTCCCTATCTCTCTCTCGCTCTTTGTGTGTGTGGCAGTAGTCGGGCTCTGTGGCAAGTTCTTTAGAGATTCATCTGCCAAGAAGTCACCACAAATCATGCAACATACGAGTGTATGCCATTCGACTGCTTATCTAAACAGTTATCTCAACGGAACGGTACTACTGGATGTACTGGCTACGAGTATGGGTACCACTGTCTCGGATATCATCCAGGAACAAGAACTACTGTCTCAGATATCAGATGTCTACCATGAAAAGTATTATCTGTTGCTGGATAGCCTTTTACTGGTTGCTTCACACCTTGATCTATGCTTTATCTATGATTTTTGGCTTTATCTAGGGGTTATACACATACAAATATCTTTGTATCTAAGGCTTCCGTTTATCTATTCTCTACTGAAGGTTACTGCCATAATTACGGGCTTATCTTTACTTTTATCTAGAACTTTACACTTATCTCAAGCCTTGATCGTAGCTGAACTTTATTTAAGGTTTATTTTCATGGATCTACGCTTTTACATCTCGATTTTTGCCACACTCTGCTCGAAGATGCTCCATCAAAGGTATTTCCTTGTGGATTTTGTGTGTTTATTGGGATTTTCGGGTCAGAGGGCGTTTGCAGAAGCTGTTGTTGGCCGAGTCTTTGGTTTCATTCTAGCCCTGATAATTTTTGATAATTATGCAATGGTTTGTTTCTCTGGGAAGCCCCCAGATGAAACTTTGGAGACTTTTCTGTATGGCTTTATCACTCTTTCTCTGGTTATTCTATTCTATTCTCCTCTCATTTCGTTATTGCCAATTAAATTTTCGGAAAAATATACCATTCGAGTGGAGTTTGTTCTTCTTGAGCTTCTTGCGCTTCTTGTGCTTCAGAGTTGGCTTTAAGTTTGCGCCAATTTGGGCTAACAAGCAGCAAACGGCAGAGACAGCGGAGGGCCAAAGCCGAAGCCAAAGCCAAAGCGAAAGACCAAGCAACAACAACAAATACTAATAATAATATTGCCTTGCATTCTCAACATTCTCAACAGTTTCTCTTCTGTTGTGCTATTCTTCTCTCTTTCATTTCATTTCTTCTTATATTTCTCCGTTTCTTTCTTTTCTTTCCAGACATGGCACAAAACGTGTTTCAGATGCACAGAATGCGGCATGACGCTCAATATGAAAACCTACAAGGGCTACAACAAGATGCCCTACTGCGAGGCGTAAGTACAGAGCACAAAAACAAACGAAAAAACGACCAGCCAATCCCCTAAAAAATAGCCCCGAACCCCCCTTCAAGCACAACCCCCAAATCAACTGTAAATACTGCCCCATCCAAGGGGGGGGTTTAAGGAGTGGAAGCACCACACCACACACCGTTGGGGCAATCACGTCCCCGAGTCCTCGAGTCCCCGAGGGTCTTCTTATCGCGCGGGAATGTGTCACAAGGCACGGGGGTAGGGGGTGGGGGGTGGGCTGGTCAACCTTGATTTACTGTACCTCCTTCATGCCTTTCTACCTTTTTTGTTTTGGTCGTACCCCCCATTCTCCTGCAATCTTCATTAGTGTCGTTTATCTAATCGCTAACGAGAGAGAGAGAGCGAGAGAGCGACGCAGTGGGAGCCATGGAGGCGGTGGGAGGGCTGGTGGGGAGCTATAGAGCTAGGTACATACATATCTCGACAGATAAGGTACCGACTGAATTCGCCGGAAAATTGCGAAGCCCAACTCTCCTTCCTCGCCATTCAAATGCAGCCGCACACCCCTAGGTGGGGGGGAAACAGGCAGGCGCCTCCTTCATTTAGCGGGGGTATAAAAGCAGACCCTTTCCCATTTTCCAAGGAAAGCGCAGCAGATGGTCACCCACAGTCAGGGAGGGAGAAGTGGGTGTGGGAGTGACGGTGATTGGAATGCGGAAATGCAGTTGTTGAGATTAGAAACTAGGGAGAGAGAGAGAGAGGGAGAGGGAGACACCGCTTCCCTGGAATTTGGAACGTGTGCCTCGACAAAAACGTTCCGACTGTTTCCGATTCCATTCAAATCTACTTTAGAGTGGGTTTTCTGGTTTATTTTGATTGATTGGAAGTGGAATTTAAAATGTAATCAGCTCTAAACCGAATCATCCATCGAATCAGCTTAGTACCTTCCGCTTTGTTGATCGAATTATTCGTTGCATGAACCGTTTAGGGTCGGTCTTGTGGGTCTACCATATTATATCTACCCCCTTCCTTTTCTTGTACGTTGCATTCTCTTCAATAGTAATCGGCTTTCATTGACTTTTAACGTTTTAATTCGACTTTTATGGGATATTCAATAGTCTAAAGATCTGTGCTATCTATGTTTCTTCTTTTATAAAGAATAAAGAACTAGTTCCCTCATTCGAAATATATAGAGAACTAGTTCTTGTGTGTGTTTCCCAGCTCTCAGTCGTTGAGCAGCAGGGGCTTTCCCGTGACACACAGAAGGCGGATTTTCCTGAAGGAGTGTTTCCTTTGCTTCCTCCTGGTGCGCCTCCTGGTGCTCCTGCTACTACTGCACTTTTCAAATCGCGATCCCCCCCCGTTGGGAATTTGTGCCACATGGGGAGTGTTCTTTCCACGCCATCCGTGCCCCCTGTTCCTCTGTCATGTTTATTGTTGCCACAGACACACAGCGACACACTCGCCTCACGTGCTGTCCTGGACACAGCGACGGGGGCAAGTGTTTTGCTTTGTATTCGGACAAAACTTTGACTCTGGATTCCTTTCCTTTCCTCTCGAATTTTTTTTGCTGCAGTGCGTGGCAGTGGCTGCTGCTGCTGCTGCATTTGTTGGCCTTGAGCCAAAGGCCTGAGAGGGGGGAATGAAGGCTAGAAATTGGTTGTATCCTCCTGGGAAAGGTCCTGCCACCGATCGCTGCTGCTCCTCCTCCTGCTGCTGCTGCTGCTGCTACTCTAATGCAGATTTATTGTGGATGCCACCGCTGCGGGAATAAAAATTCCATGCGGATTGAGTTATGCGTCCGTTAGCTCCATTGCGCAGTGTGTGCCCCCCCCCGCCCCACTCTGTGTGCCGTTCTCTGTTTGTGCAACATTTCAGTGATGTCATCGCCTGCTGCATAAATTCTGCAATGTGGAAAAGCGGCTGGCAGGCAGGCAGGCAGGAAAAGCTTGTGGCCGCTTTGGCGGTAACGCCCCATTTTCCGTTTGGCACTTTCACTGCATTTCCTCGAACCGCTTTGCACCTTCTATCAACCGAATGTTGTCTCTGGTGCATGCCCCACAGAAGCTCCTTCTTGTGCTCCCTCTCTCTCTCTCTCTCTCTCTCTCTCTCTCTGTCTGCCCCACAGAGCTGCTTCTTCGCTGCTCCCTGATTACGTGACGCCACGTACACACACGACTCCACCGTCTGTCCGTCTTTCTTCCTGTCTTTCTGTCTTCGACTTGCCTCTTTTTAACCTCTCTTCTATCCCTCTTCTGTCCCTCTTCTTCTTCCCTCGTTTTCTTATGGTGAGCTTTTCCTCGTATCTTTGGTCTAGATTTTCCCTGGACTTTTCCTGCGAACAGAACCTGCAGCCCAACTTGGAGTTGCATTTTGGTTTGCATTTTATAATTGCCTGAGAAGTTTCTTCTTCGGTTCTTCCCGCTTCTTAAAAGATTCCAATTTCCAGGCAAAGTTTTCATACTTTTCATACGTCTCATGGGGCATGGGGTCAAAGAGGGTCAAAGGGGTGGCCCGGTGGTGGTCCGTTCCCTTTGGGGATAACACGATGGCCATAAATTATGAAGTTCATTCGCAGGATACGAGTAAATGAGGGAAACATGCAATTAAACTTTGGGCCACACACACTCGTCTCTCGTCCCTCGTATCTTGCCCCTCGCACCTCGTATGGAGAGTGCCCCCAAAGAAGTGCCAGCAGACGCTACTGTGATTGGTAATTGGATTGAAGATGGATGGAAGACAGAGGACAGAAGACAGAGGACAGCAGGAAGATGGAATGGGAGGTGCCAGAAAAGTTATGGCCCCAAAGGAATAATAGAATGCAAAGGAAAAAGGAAGCGGGAAGAGGAAGCCGGAACAGGGATGGAGGAGGGAAAAGAGCTCAAAAATGTGTGAATATTTTTTTATTTTTTTTTTATAAATTTTGAGCGAAGTGGACTATGTTTTTCTACAGAAAGAAGATTAGATCCTACTGTGTGGCGACTTTTCGCCATTAGCTTTCCTTGGAAAATTCGAACAGAACCTTTCTCTAGAACCTTCCCCTAGAACCTGCCTCTAGAATCTTCCCCTAGAGCCTTCTTCTATAGCCTTTCTCTAGAATCTTCCTTCTTTCCCGTAAATCTCTGAAATACTGAAACTCTGAATCGTTTGTTAGACACAGATCTACCATCTCTTTAAGAGATCTACTATCTCTTTATCTACTAAGATAAAGATCTACAAGATTAGATCTACTACTTTAACTGGATTTACTTAGAGAAAGATCCTACGGACAGACAGTTTTCCTTAGTTTCTCCAAAATTTTACTCCAGAATCTACCGAAAACATCCTCTAGAATCGTACAAACATCCTCTAGAGTCGTCCCGTTTCCCACCACAATCGGGTTCTGTTTTTAGAAAAAGATCTTCGTTAAGATCTCTGAATCTCTGAATTAGAAATAAAAGTAATGCCAATCAATGAATATTTAAATTGCCATCAAATAAATCATAAATCTCTTGAGACTGAGTCAAAAAGACTACAGATTGGATCGTATTCCCTCCTAATTCCTAGTTAAACCATAAATATTTCAAAACTTAAGAAAATGCGAAAAAGGCCATCATATTCTTTGCATAGAAAAATCCTTAAAGAACTCACAAACCCCAAGGAAAGCTTCAGACATCTGTGACCATTCAGAAAACAAGAAAAAAAACAGGGACATTTCCCATTTTCCTGCAATTGCAAGGCAACTTTGAACTTTGGACATTAAACATCTTATGGATCCGAAATTTCGTTGTCGTTTTCCAACAAACTAAACTTTCTCTATGCCCCAGTTGCATCTTGAAGCCACAGTCCGAGTCTCGGAGTCGCAGAGTTTCAGAGTCTCGGGGGCTCGGAGTCTTGGAGTCTCGGAGTCTCGTCTCCCAAGCCTAAGCCTTTTGTCAGTGTTTTGTTTGTGTTGCCACTTGAAGAGGCGCACGGACGGGGCACATGGGCAGGAAAGGACATGCCCGGACATGCCAAGAATTGCACAGACACACAGACACACACTCGTAGATCTGGCATTCATTCGGTACAATATATTACATTACATTACCTTCGAAAGAGGAGGCAGGCTACGGCTACGGCTACGGCTGAGAGGCTACCTCCACATTTTAGTTGTGGAATTGAACTAGAAAATAACGAGTGATGGAGAGCATGGAGGATGGAGAGCGGAAGAGACACAGATGTTTACAATGTCCTCTTTTTCCGGGCTTTTCATTCGCATACACTGGGGGAAAGCCCATGCAAAAAAAAGGCAGGAATAAGAACATGAACTCTTTTTTCGAATGATGGGTGGGATCCTACATATATCATTGGCATTTATTTATTAACATAAAAACCCAGTGAACCATGGTCATGCCCCCCCACCCCACCCCCCATCATCATGATGCTAGCCTTACCCTTCCCCCTACCCCTTCCCCCTGTGCCACATTCCTTGTCTTCTCTTCTGTTCATTCATTTCATTTGTGTGTGTGTGTGTGTGTGTTTTTTTTTTGTTACTTTCGTTTTGAAATGCGGCTTAAAAGAGCCACCAAACAATGGTGTTACGGGGTCTATATATACATATATATGTATGGGGGATATGTGTATTATATAGGGTATTACCTATATATTCGCTTGATTACTTAAGCCTCTCCCTCTCTCTGTGTCTCTGTGGATGGGAAGACCTCTTTTCAATTACCCAAAAAACTGAAACCAAAACCAAAACCAAAACCGAAACAGAGACAGAGCTTTGTCTTTTGTTTAATTTTTTTTTTTTTTATGCAAAAATAAAACGAAATTTGTGGAGAGTCGTCGCTTCCGAAATATTGAAATGTGAGATATGAGATGTGGGAGTGGTCCGGTCCGACGGGTCGTGCCTCCCTTTTCTCTTTCTTTAAAAGCTTTAAACACGCCATGAGGAGGGGCTGCCCCCCTCCACGCTCTGCGGCTGTGAATACTCCAACTTTTGTATTCACTTTGATTGACTCTCCTGCAACGGATTATGAATACAGAATGAATACCCGAATACCCGAACACCCGACGACGATGATGAGGTTTTATGGATGCGTTGTTGATGGGCCAATGCCAAAAAAAACTTTTTGCGGGCAAAGTGCCACCACAAAACGAGGGGGAGGGCGGAGATAGTGGCATCCGCGGTGGGGGGCAAGTGGGGCATGGAGCACTGGATAATCGCATTGGGGAATGGACATGCATTTAATTTTCAATTTTGAACGCTTTTCGCGTAAATTATGTGTGAAATGATTTCTCTTTTAGTTATGCAATGAAATTCGTGAATGGGAATTAAGGGAATTATGGAAAGGGGAAACACGAGAGGAAGCTTCCGCAGCCAGGAGTTTTGTTCTCCCACAAATGTCGCGCGTCATGCAGCAGCTGCCCTCGGTCAGAGCAGCTTCGGCAAATGGCTCATTATCCACTAAATTGAAATTAATTGTAGCAGCATTCCCTCAACTTTCTTAGGCAGAAACGTGGAGTAATCAGGAGACCGTTCGTTCCCCTCCCTGGCGGTCAATTTCTTATCATTAGATGGAGCAGGAGGAGGGCTCCTGCTCCTCCCTCTCTGCTATAGTTTAGATGTTGATCCCTTGCACAAGAACAATGACAACAAAAGACTGTCATGGATGGATGGATGGATGGGGGGGCGTGGGGGAATGATAACTGGTGTGGTAACTGGACACCAATCGGCATTGCCAGCTCTCGGGATTGTGTTCCACATGCAACAACAAAAAAAAATAAACTAAAACTGAAAACTGAAAACTAGAAAACCAGAAAAAATATGTTGACATCCAATGAATGTCCAAACAGTTTTCATTCCCCACAAGAGGCGTAAATAAGGCGGGGCGTTGGGTCTGGGTTTCTGTTTGGATGGATGGATAGATGGATGTTGTTGATGGTGTGGTCTGCAGCAACAGCAACAGCAACCGCACCACATGATGTAGTCTGTCCAGCGCTTGCCTGATGGGGAGGCAGGAATCCAGGTCTGGTCTCTCCTTCAAGCATCAACAGCAATTTGCGTTGGGAAATCATTAACAGGCCAGGCGGTAGATGGAAATGGAAATACGACAGATTGCGAATAGATTGGACTACGCAATACCCTCGAGAGGATATATCTCTCTATTATATGCAACAGTTTTGGGCGAGGGAGCCGGACGTTGGCGCCCTAGTGCCCCCTAGTATAGATTGTATATATACTCCTAGGTTTAGTTAGTGTTTCTTCCAAGATAGAAGATGGAAAAGGGAAATAGTAGGCATTCTATGTAGGTATTCTTGGGGGAATTTTTTCTAACAGCGAGATTGGAAGAGAAAGCATTGAAGACAGGGAATTTCTTCTAAGAACAGAGGAAAATATATTTATGTACAGTATTCATGTCCTTAAATGAATGTCCGTTGAAAGGAGGTGATGGAGAATATACATATTACAGAACAAACAAAACAAAAACAAAACCGGTGTTGTTTCTGTTCCACATGTTTTTCTTCCTCTTGTTCCTTCTCTTTCGTTTCGTTTAGTTTCGTTTCGTTTCGTTTCTCTTGTGCTTTTTGTTGCTCTGTGTCCATTGTTTGTGTATTGTTTACAAATAAATTAAACTTCTTTTGATAATAAAAAAAAGGAAGAAAAGAAAAAACAACAGCAAAAGCTGCACATAATAAAAAAAGGAGAAGAAAAAAACAATTGCATCATACGCACACACACACACATGGACACGCCTCTGCTGTGTCTGTTGCATGCATGCATGTTGCACCACGATGTCCCTGCGTTGTTGCTGCTGGTTGATCTATTGGGAACGTGCTGAGACATCCGCTGCTCTGCTCTTGCTGCTGTCCGCCAATGTCGCCGGCGGGCGCTTAAGCATTGTTATGTCATCATTACCAGAGTTGCCACCAACAGTAGTAGCAGCAGCAGCAGCAGCAGCTGCAGAAATGTGTGCCACAAGCAGCAGCAACAACAACAAGAACAACAGTGTGTGACCGGACCGAATGTGCAACGGCAATGCGGCGGACGCTGCACTCTGCGGTGGCTACTGCGTTTGGCTTTGTACTTATTTATGCCCCTCCCATCCCCTCCACCCCACTCCACTTGCCATTCCATTCTCATACCATTCCCCTACCATCTACGGCACCCCTCACTATCTCTTTTTCTCTCTCTTTCTCTCTTTCGAGCGAACGATAAACCAAAGCTTACGGCTACAGCAATGCATTAGTGCTCTCCTTGTTGCTCTTCTTGGTATTAGAGGGTAGAGTAGAGGGTATTATGATTCTCGTAGATACCCTCCATGAACCCATTCTGGATTGGGATCAATAGCCAAATGGACAACTATATTTATGTAAAAATCAGAGGAAAAATAATACAAATTGCGTCTATGCATGTGCCAGGGTATCAAAGCTTCGACTATCCGAATCTTATATCTTGTTTTTGCTTCTAATAGAGCTGCATGCATCGTTGGTCTCTCTTTTGCTGCTCCCGGCTCCTCCCTTTACCACTGCTGCTGCGGCTTCCACTGCTGCTGCTGCTGTGCTGCTGCTGCTGTTGCTCACACGCTTTGGTCACATTAAACGGCCTTGTACTACAATCCACTATCTATCACTGGTCACCTTTTGTGGTACCATATGCGTACCGTACACGTACGCCAGTGGATGTGTGTGTATCTGTGTGTCTCAATGTAATGCCTACATTCCAATGCAATTTCAGCTTATTGTCTCGCCCCTGCCTTCCGCCGGTACACTTCTGTCATTCCCCTTCTCAGCTACCCCTCAGCTGTCCCCCTTCTACTTATCAGCAGCACTTGACGGCGCTTAGAGGGGCGCCAGCTGTGGCGGCGATTAGAAGAGGGAGAGAGAGAGAGAGAGAGACAGAGAACTTTGGTAAAATAGCCATAAATATTATATAAAGCCAATTGACTTGCATGCAATTACGTTTACAGTGCGGCCTAGCGGGGGCAGGTATGGGGTGGGGTATGGGGGTGTTCGTTCACACAGAAACAAACACTCTATAAAGGTTTATCAACCTTTCTGCTGGGGCTGTGTGTATGTGTGTGTGGCTATCGTTCTGTTCAGTTATCAGTTCCGTCGATTTTTTATTTATTTTTTGTCTCTGCAGCAATCGATCGATCGATCGATCGATTAGACCACTGATGGGTTAAAGTACTCTCTGCATTCGCGCGCACAGTGGGGCCCTCGAAAAGAACAAAACAAAAAAGGAGAAGAAAAAGGGTCGGGTCTCGTATGAGTGGATGAATGGCCTGTGCCTGCATGTTCGTGCATGTCGCTGCTTGCATGGGGTTTTTTGTGTGCGTGTGTGTGTGTGTGTGTGTGTTCGATGCCTGTGTGTTTGTCCATTATGATTACTTTTGTATAACACATGCGAAATGCTGCCCCGTGCCCTTTGCTGCGGCTGCCACTCTGCCACTCTGCTGCTCTCCTGCTCTGCTGCTCTGCCGCTGACAATAACAATAATTAAATTGATGTATTAGTCTGTGGGGCCAATGCTGTTGTATTCTGGCAGTGTGCGTGTGTGTATGGCACGCATAAAATATCACAGCTTTTGTGGTTGTACTTTTTCTCTTTATTCCATTTTTGTTCTCTCTTGTTTTCTCTCTCATCAATTTCGATTAAGATAACAGTAAAGTAAGTAAACAGTAAACACACAGTGTGCGCTAAAAGTTTATGAATTATGGTGCTATCTCTGTTTGTGTGTGTTAAATGATTGTAGCATACTTTTGGGAACACTAGAATGTCCATAATTTAGTTGCAATTGAAGTGGAAGTTAATGAGTATTCGATTTCCCCTATCCTTTGGGCCTCCCGTAAGGCTTACTCTTCTTATTGTTCGCTCTCTTAGCTTTGTTTAGCTTTTTTAAGCTTCTCTTCTGCCAGATGCGGCTTCGATCGCCTCTCTCGCTCTCTGCTGATCAAAAGAGAGCCACAAATGTAAGCCAGAGCTCACAAGGAGTGCTCTTCTCTTCTGCTTGCTCTCGCTCTTGCAGCTTTAACTTTAAGCTTATCTTCTCTCTCTTTATATCCCTTTTTACTGGCTCTCTTTGGCTGGAGTTTCAATTAGGGAATTGCTCAACAAAACACTTTCTTACGCCTGCTTCTCCCTCTATTCGAAAAAGCTTTTTCTAAGGAATAATATCTCCGCAGATCTTAGCTTACAGTAAAACCGTACAAATCAAACCTCAAAACTATTCTGCGGTTCTTGTTGTTGTATTTTTTGATAAATTCCAATTAGCCACAGAGGAATCTCTGGCATTGGGACCGTTATTCGCCAGCGGGTGAATGAAGTTCAGAATCAAGCCACACAAAAATTGTGGCTGTTGCTGTTTTAATTGATAAAAAAAGACAAAAAAAACTTCTCCGCTGTTGCAGCTGCTGCTGCTGCTGGGGGGAGCAGCGACTATGCGCAGCGAGAGGTCAGAGGTTTTCACACGAATAAAACAGAAATCAGAGACTAGGGAACGGAGACCAGATGGATGGTCTTAAGCCCTGGAGCAGCGGACGGCAGGCCCCCACTCCCATGGCTCTGAAATCCGAGTGAATCTCCAGCTGCATAGAAAATTTTTCAGCGCATTGGGATGATGGCCCGCGGGGCAGTATTCCGAACAAATTTTATCTGTGTGGCATGCCACAACAGCGGGCAACAACAGTAACAGCCCACATCCAAGCCCACTTTATCATTCTCCTCCTTCTTTCTGTCTCTTTTTCGGACGACAGGCATATACCCAAGGCCAAGGCAACGGCAATCGCTGATACGCCCGAACTGAAGCGCATTGCGGAGAACACGAAGATCCAATCGAATGTGAAATACCATGCGGACTTTGAGAAGGCCAAAGGCAAATTTACACAGGTACCTCCCCCACATCCAGAGTATGAGAGGTTTTAACTGTACTAATTGTTGCCCCCCCCATCTCCATACCCATACCCATTCCCATGAATCTCTGACAGGTGGCCGATGACCCGGAAACGCTGAGAATCAAACAGAACACGAAGCACATATCGAATGTGGCATATCATGGGGATCTGGAGAAGAAGGCAGCGATGGAAAGGCAACGCGGCTCGGCTGAGGTCTCCGATAGTAGCAGTAAGTACCGTTTCGTACTTTTCTCTCTTCCTTCCTTTCCTTCCTTCCATTATCTATCTATATATATCTCTCATTCACACCCTCCCAGTGAACCTGTATATGTATCTATCTACTAAATGCTTTATTCTTTGTGCCTGCTCGCTCGCTCACTCGTGTGCAATAATTGTTTGTTAGCTTAAGTTTTTCTCTTGGAATTAATTTATGTTTGGAATTCAATTGATTTAATGTGTTTATAATTGTCAATTGACGTCATCTGCATGCACAAGCAATCGCCAGTTTGCACTGAGACTTAACTAATGGTTGAATAGCAATATAATAGAGCGTTACAGTGGTTCAAAAGTGTTGAAAAAGGAACAGTGTTCCATTGTGTTCCATGAGAATCGGTAGAAAAGTGTCTTGAAATTATAGAATTATGTGAAATCCACGCTTTGTGATGTTTCCAGATCCATTGTGCACGAGTTTTACAACACTAATGTTATTTGCAGTGTTGCAAAATAATTAAATTTTTTGAAAGTTATTCCTGGTGTTCGATAAAAATTCATTGATTATTCAAAAAATTATGCCTTAAACCTACTCGTTTCCTTACTTTCCAACACTACTTTTGCACATCCACTGGCCAACACGGTACTTTCTCATTTGTTCACTTTCTAATGTGTAGTTTTCTCATCATTGCACCACTGTTCAACACTCATACTGCATGTGTGTGCATTTTGCAGCTATGCAATGTATCTATCATTTCCATCACAACTGTCACACTTTGTAATAAATATTAATTATAATTATGTTTTATTTTTTATATTTTTTTGTTGTGGACTTTATTGCATATCATTTGTTGTGCCCCCCTCCCTCCATCCATCCATCCACATCTACAACAACAACAAAAACAACAACAACAACAATAATCATCGAACAACCAACGACAACTGTCGCATAATTTGTGTGCTTTTCTGAACTACCGTTAACCCAACGACAACACACACACACACACGCACACGCTACACAACACTACACTGCATTATACAACACTAACAAACAATTGTGGAACTCTGTGTGGAACGTACATAAAAAACCATCTAAAACAACTAAAAAAAAAAAAAAACAAAAAACAAAAACAAAACCCATCGAAATCATAGATGAATCGGAATATTTCTCTGAGCAATTGGCAGCTGAACAATTCTCGCAATATGCACCCACAGCCACATCACCCATACCGCCAGCAGTAGCAGCAACAGTGCAACACCACCAGCAACAGTTGCAACAGCAGCAGCAACATCACTACCAGCAACAACAGCAGCTGCAACACCAACAGCAGCAGCAGCAGCAGCTGCAACACCAGCAACAGCAACAACACTTTCTACAACAGCAGCAGCAACAGACACTGCCACCGCCACCCATACAACATCAGCAATACAATACAGCGGCCATAACGCCCACATACCAACAGTTACAACAACAACAGCAACACCAACAACAGCTGCAACAACAACAACAACACTTGCAACAACACCAACAACAACAGGGCAACAATCAGAGGCAGCAACAACAGGCACAGGCACAAGCACAGGGACAGGGACAGGCGCAACAACAACAACACGATCCCTATGCACACTACCAGCAACCACAGGCACTGCGCCAACAGCAACACCAGCAACAGTTGCAACAGCAACAGCAACAGCAAGCCATTAAACAATCGTCACATCTGTATCCCACAGGACAATCGCATCAGCAGCAGCCCCAACAGCAACAGCCACAGCAGGTGAATCCCTACAATGAGATGCGCTCGGCCATACTCCAGAATTCGCATCATCCCAGTGGCAATGCTGCGGATCAGGCGGCACAAATGCATCCTCAGGTGCAGCAGCACCAGCAGCAGCAGCACAATCCCACTCCAGTGGCAGCAGTGGCTGCTGTGGTGCCACATCATAGCCACCTGAATAATAATCCCAGCAATGGCAGTGTCACCACCTATCATAGTTTCAACAGCAACAACAACGGATCCCAGCAGATGCTCCCACCGCAGATGCGTCGACCGGGGGCCAGCACTAGTGTCTACGATGGCAGCACCAATAGCAACAACGACATAGGTCAGCAGCAGCTGCCACAGCAACAGCAGCAGCAGCAGCAGATGAGGAGCAAGCACAGCGGAGCGGCAACTGGATCAGCCGGGGGATCGGGATCAACCATACAGCAGCTGTATGCCTCGCCCAACTATCAATCGGTGACGCCCTCGGAGAATGCCCTAAATGTGGTCAATGGACATGTGTCCAATCATCAGCAAAAGATGATCCCTGGAGGCAGCGGCAACATTGGAAAGATTGCCGACTATGATCCCCTGACCGATGGCCCACGGGTGGTGCAGGGCTCTGGGCGATCCAGTACCACTCTGGTCTACAGCTCCGATTCGCAGCAGCAGCAGCGAGGCGGTAAGTAAACGGCGACGGAGGCGGCGGAAGGCTAGCTGGTAGTTCAATAGTCCGCTTGATGTGTGAGCCCATCATCTCAGTCATTTGTGTCCTTGTCCCAGACAGACTCCTCTCAAAGAACATCCTTCAATTCACAACATTTGTGTATCTTTATCTGTAGGCAACAGTGTGTATCCCAAGAGGATTGGCTCTGTGACGGACATTGATCCTGCAAATGGGATCTATGGTTCCCTGAGTGGCGCCGAGCAGGCCCATGCCCAGAAGCATCAGCAGTACTACGCTCAGGTGCAGAAGATGCAGCAACAGGAGCAGCAGTTGCAGCTGCAGCAGCAACAAATACAGCAGCAGCAGATGCGCCAGCAGCCCTCGTACGATTCCTCGGTGCAGACGAATCAATCGCGCCAGAGCGCAGCTTCAAATTCTGTAAGTAGGAGAGAAGAGTGGAAGAGGGGAAGAGAAAAGAAATGTATCTAAAATGTATTATTTTGCAGCGTCTGTATAAGGCCATCTATGACTATGAGGCGCAGGACGTCGATGAAGTGAGCTTCCGCGAGGGTGACATCATCTACGAGGTGGAGTCCATCGACTCTGGTTGGATGACGGGTCGCGTGGAGCGGACGGGAAAGACCGGCATGCTGCCTGCCAACTATGTGGAGCATGCGGTTATATAATAGGGAATGTTCTACTACTGCTGCTGCCGCCAGCAGTTTGTGGTGATCCTCGTCTGCCTGCTCTACATCCTCCTTGTACTCGTGTTCTTTGTGAATGTGTTTCTCGCCGATCGGAATATGCACACCCATCTCATGATGAAGAATGCGGGACACCACGGACACGGAGGGCATGGAGGAGGAGGAGGAGCGGGTGCGGGTCCGCCTGTGGGAGGACATCACAACCCATACGACATGCATGGCTATCCACACTACAACAACTATCATCCGCAAATGGATCCCAAACAGCAGCAGCAGCAGCAGGAGCTGCTACGGAAGACACCGCCCAATCCGAACCAGCAGCAGCCCGAGCAGGACATTTACTCGTATTTCAATCACGTATTCAGGCGGCGACGTCGATGAGGAGGAGGCGAGACAGGAGTAGGAGGGACGCAGATCCTATCCAAAATTTGTACCACATTAAATTATTATTCCGATAAAATATGAATATATATAGATTATATATATAGCCAAAAGCAGATTGTGTAAAAAGTGAATTGGAAAACGGATCAGACCAGAACCATGAGAAAACAAGAGACAGAGACATGCAACAATAAAAGCAAGCCACAGCTTTGTTTCAGCTATGAATCGGGCGAGGGTGGATATATATATATATATATCTATCTAGATATGCATATTCCACACATTTGATCCGATTCCAATACAATGCGACATTTTTTTTTTAATTTTTTTCTAGCGAGCGACCAAGCCACGAGCCAACAGTTTGCATTTATCTACAGCAAATGAATCCCTTAAACGGAATCAAAAATCTATTAGATACAACAGATATTTATTGATCGATATATATACAGCTGATTAATCAGATAATTAGATATGGTATATGGCCAGCCCAATCAGCATATACAACAGATATCACCAGATATATCTACTATATAGATAGCTAAAATAATGCTTCGGTAAAGAAAGAAAAAACTACAAATTTCTAATAATTCTAATTTAATTAGAAATTCTCTAAACAAACAAAAAAGAAAATAATCAAATAATAATGTTTTTCCTGGGGCTTTCTAAAAGCTTCGTCTTTTGCTATATGCTATAGCCTGATCGTTCAGATTGCGCATATCGTTATCCCTACAATTTTTGTCAATTTATCCGAAAGAAAAAGGAAAGCAACGGATAAACCTGTTCTTGTTTTTCTTCGTGTTTTTTTTTTTAGTAATGGGATAAATGTATGTTTTGTTAAGTATATAAATATTGTTTATGTTTCTATATACTACACATTATATATATAAATATATATATAGTATGTACATGTATATGTATATTCCGATCTACGAGTATATGTTGTATTCTAGTGTTAGAAAAGTGTTGCGTTTCACATGAGATGAAGAATATTTGAAAAAGTGCCTTTAATTTGCTAAAAGATGTTTTTTTTAGATACAAACCAATTTACTAATAAATCAATTAAATATATATATACTATACCATAGCTTATACAGACCATAAATCTATATGCTACATAGCATCGATAATACGAATTTCCAATAACGAAACGAAACAACAATTCTTTATACGAAATACGAAATACAACAACTTTATCCATGTGATTTGAGAAGAGGAGCAATTGGAGTCACGCTACATATTTATACGATGCTGATATACAGATAAAGATACAGATATTTGTATCATTAACAAAACTCACAAACAACACACCACAACACACATGAATAGTAGCTATAGACAGCAACGCAACCTTAAAAACTAATAACAATTTCATACATACTACTCGTATATGCATTAATGAATGCTTCGAGAGAGAGAGAGAGAGAGAGAGAGGGAGAGTCGAAGTATCGCCTAACAATTAAATGAATTAATCTAATCGCAAAATGGAAATGGAAAGCGGAAAGCAGAAGCAGAAGCAGCGCCAAAGGCTTCCTTTTTATTGTTTGTGAATGTGTTACAAATCAAATAAAAATCTATACAAATAATTGAATATTTTGTGCTAATATTACAGATTATTAATACTTTAAAGCTATGGCTTCTGGGTAGCGAAACACTCTGTAAAAAAAAACCGATACATGCCCTTTTCAAATGCCCCAAAGGACAAAAAGCGGCAGCTTCTTCAGATAATGATAACCAACCGAGTGGTGCTGCTGTATAACCGAACAAGAAAGAAGGAAAATTGCAACAATCAGTGTTTTTATACCCGATACTCAAAATGAGTATTGGGGTATTGTTAGGTTGTTTTAGTATTATAACCCTACATTTGTATTTACCTTGCTGCTAGCTTATGATTATTAGTGTTAATCTACAATTGTATTTACTATGAACGTTGTACGAAATATCGTAAGTATCCGAATAAGTATCGATATGAATTATCGTCCGATAGTTATAGTTCTGCGAACTAGAACTATGCGAGAACTAGATCGGAAGAGAACTAGAGATCGGAGCTGGGTTCAATGGCCACTTTTGCTGTATCGACAAGACGGAGAGGTTGGAGAAAAATTAAGTAAAATAAAAGTTTAAAAAGTACAAAACATCCGTGGACTTTCTGCGCCAATAGGTATATTAGATTTGTGGTGAAAATGGATGTGTGTAACGTCCAGAAGGAACCGTTTCCGACCCCATAAAGTATATATATTCTTGATCAGCATCAATAGCCGAGTCGATTGAGCCCTGTCTGTCTGTCCGTCTGTCCGTCCGTCCGTCTGTCCGTCTGTCCGTCTGTCCGTCCCTATTAGCGCCTAGTGCTCAAACACTATAAGAGCTAGAGCAACGACATTTTGTATCCAGACTTCTGTAATATGTCACTGTTACAAGTGTATTTCAAAACTTCGCCCCGCCCACTTCCGCCCCCACAAAGGACGAAAATCTGTGGCATCCACAATTTTAAAGATACGACAAAATGAAAAACGCAGAATCGTAGAGAATGAATTTATCTTCTAGACTGCAGAATCTGAATCAGATCGTATCATTATTATAGCCAGAATGTAGAAAACAATTTCATTTTTTCTCGCCCTGTCTCTCTCTAACACACACGTATCATAGCCGGCTTTGCATAGCGCAAAACATTAGCGCCTAGATCTCAGAGACTATAAGAGCTAGAGCAACCAAATTTGGTATCCACACTCCTGAAATATCGGACCTTGACGAGTTTGTTTCAAAATTTCGCCACACCCCCTTCCGGCCCCGCAAAGGACGAAAATCTGGAGCATCCACAGATTTCAGAGACTATTAGACGTGACTGTCGAGCTCTCACTGCTACAAAACTATTTGTAATTTTTCACTGCAGAACTCACTGTTACAAGTGTATTTCCCCACCCCCTTCCGCAGCCATAAACAACGAAAATCTGTGGCAACCACAATTTTGAAGATAGGAGAAAATTAAAAAGGCACAATCATAGAGAATGGCCATATCTACCAGATTGCCGAATCTTGCCGAATCCGAATAAGATCGGATTATTATTATAGCCAAAAGTAACAAATCAATTTGCAGTGGCTACGCAGCGCCCGTCGACACGTTCTGACTGATTTTCTGTCTCTCTCGCACGCACTCTTTGTCGTTAAATGAACCCATACTGACTATGTATCGGGTATAAATGTAGAGTTGCGGTCACAGCAGCAACTCACAACGTTCCTCCTCGTTTTTTTTGGTTCCCAACATTTTCTTTCATTTTCCCATAAACAGAACTAAAGTTTTAAACAATCAAACTAAAGAAGTCATGTAGAGGCCTCCTCGTTTAAAGGCTATCGCTGGTGGGGGACTCAGGCAAGCCAGCCATCAGCTTTTGCGGTGCTCCAACATCTCCACCAGAAATGGTACCCTCATGGGCACCCATAATGGTCTCCAGAATGATGGTCTTGGAGTTCTGCATGGTTTCCTCAAATAATTTGGCATCTGCTATCTTTTCCTCGGTGATATAATCAAGTTTCTCCGTCAACATAGCGATCTTCTCTTGGGCGAGCTCCAATCTACACGAAAATGAAGTAAGGATTGGAAATAAAAATGATAGATGATGCACTGATACACATACTGATTCTTCAGATCCTCGGTCTTGGGTTCCGTGGAGATGTTCAGGCTGTTCAAGGTGCTAGCCGATTGATAGAGGGATTGGTTGTCGAAAGAGAACGACCCGATGGATCCGTTAAGAGAAGTGCGACTCAGCGAACTGGCATACTCGGCCATTCGCTGGGTGCGCTTCTTCTTATCGGACTGGACGTCCAGCTCCTTCTCCATTTCCCGGATCTTCGCCTCCATGCGGCTGAGGCGGGCCTTGAGCTTGGCATTCTGCTCCTGGATGCCCTCGTTCTTGGTACGCTCCACCGAGATACGCTCGTTGAGGCTCTTGGTGAGGAGCATTAGCTGATTCTTCTCCACCTCCAGGGCATCCAGAATGCCCACAAATTCTTCCTACCATCAAAGAAAGCGGTTTTAGATGGAATTAGCAGATAGAGAGAGAGAAAGTGACAGAGCGTGAGAGCTGGGATTACCTTGCGAAACTCGCGACATGAAAATAGGAATCCCCCGGATAATGCACGCAAATCCATCTCCAGCCTCTTCACCATATCCTGAAGACTCGTCAGTGCCACGTCCTTCTGTTTGAGTGTCGTTTCCAGCTCCAGATGCATGCCACTCAGTTCCTCCAGCTGTCGACGGGCATTGTCCCTCTCCTCCGTCATGCGTGTCAGATCTGCGCGCATGTCGTCCAGACGCGTCTCGTATTGGAAGCGCTGGCGGTCGAGTTTCTCGCCCATGGTGCTGATATTGATGCCATTGTAGTCGGTCTGCTCCTCCAGCTCCGAGGAGCGCATCTTGTACTTGACCACCTCCTCATTCAGCGTCTTGTTGCGCACCTTGAGGGCCAGGGTGCGGCTGCGCTGCTCCTCCAGCTGCGACTGCAACTCTATGATGTTCTTCTCCAACGCCTCCACCTTGGCCTGGTGCCGGATCTCGTTTTTGCGTACCCCAGGCGTGAAGCGGTCAAAGGTAGCACTACCGCATAGAGCGTCAACATTGAAACTTCTGGCGCTGGCGCTGCCGTTGACCGTGCGGGGCGTCCGCGAATAGCCAGACGAACTATCCAGCTCCAAGCCCACACGCATAGGCGCATATTCGGAGCGATCGGACACCCGTTCCTCGTAGTACTCCACACGGGCCCGCAGCTCCTGCACCTTCTGCTGCAGATTGAGGATCTGCTGGGCCCGGCCGCGCCAATTGGCCTGATTGAGATTATTGGCCAGAATGTTGATGTTACAGCTCTCGCCGATCTCGTGCTGGAGACACTTCTGGGCGAGTTTCAGTTGGTTCTGCAGCTCTGTGTTCTTGTTGCGCGACTCAAAGAGCTTCTGCTGAATGGCATTCAGCTTCGCCTGCAGTTCTTCCGCCGAGTTGCACTTCTTGAGCAACTCCTGGTGGTGATGGATCTTCTCCTCGTTGGCCTTGAGCTCCCGCTCCATCTTTCCGATCAGCTGATCCTTCTTCTCCACCCGATTCTTCATCTGCTCCAACTCGGCGCGCATCTGTCGATTCTTCTTGCTCAGCTCCAGTATCTTGGTGCCGGCTATCGAGGAGTTGCACCGTAGTTCGTCAATGGGCACGGAATTGAGGACATCGTTGAGCGAGTCGACGGATCTTTTCAGTGCCGTAATCTCCTTGTTCTTGTCATTGATAGCCTTGGTCAGCGACTGATTCTCGCTCTCGAACAGCTCTAGTTTTTTCTTCAATTTCTTTGATCCTTCCGTTTTGGGCGCTTTGGGCTTCACGGGCGTTGTGGCGACCACCACTGCGCAGTCCATTGCGCCACGCGGGCGACGCAGCTTGCCGGGTGGCTCCTGGGCCACCGTATCGGGCAGCGTGTCCATGGCGCAAAACTTATTATATAAAATATATAAACTTCGTTGGCAAACGCTTTAATAATTTGTGTTAGTATGTCTCTGTGTCTCTGGCGTGTTACGAATATTCTCAATTTTGTTGGCTAATTTTGTCGTTTCCTATGTTCACAAAGTACGTTCTCCTTAAAATGAAGTTTACGGAACTTTCATGGCAAACCAAATTTCACATTTAAATTCAAATTCAAACAGCACTCGCCGCCAGTTCCCAATGGTTCGCACGGAACCAGTTCACTAAGCAGATTACAGTTTCCAGCACAAGCCCAAACAGCTTATCGAAACTAGTGCTGTTGCTATTTTCGATTATCGCTTATTTAAAGTTCTCATCTTTATTGGATTGTTTATAAAAAAAGGTTTAAACAAAAAAGGTCAACAACAATTTCCACAACATTTTGATACATGTTAGCTACACGTTAACTACACATTTGCTACATATAATCTACATTTTAATGTAATTACCAAAAGCGACACCTGAAAAAAACCTCCGTTACTCGGCTCTTTTTGCTCTCTCCTAATCGGTTAAGCATCGGGTATGAATCGGTAGCAACAATGTATGGGCCAGACTCTGTGCCGAGAAAACGAGCAGCATGTCTCGCAGCATTCTGCATACCCTAGGAAAAAGGATATTATAGAATTGAGGAAATTTTTGTCATCCCAGGCTCTAGTTAATGCAGAAACTAGTCAGTCTCTGTTTAAAAGGTATTTCAACGATATTTTGAAGGTAGTGGTCTTCTTACAGAGACCAAGAATTGGTATCGGGATCAGGATATGTATTCAAGAAACTATTCAAATGCATGTGGAGGTCAAAAAATTCAATCAAAGACAAGGTCCTTATTAATTACGTTTTAAAACAGCTTGAAAAACAGTATCTTTATATAAAATTAACGAAATAGGGTACACAAATGCCATACTCCGGTTCTTCAAGTCTTCAAATACCATCAACATGGACGTGACAACATTGCGACTGTATTTTTGTTGAACTTTTTTGTTTAAACCTTGTTTTAGTCAAAATACAATAAAAGCAAGAACTAAAAACTAGCCAGGGTCTTAGTTTGCCAGAATTATTCAACGAAATATCAGAATTGAGCTATTGGAACGATTACACTCTTACGTTTTTTTGTTTGACCGTTTTCGCTAAAACCTTTTTTTTAGACAAAATCAAATAAAAGCAAGTATTTAAAATAAACCAGTCAAGTAGAAAATTGATTCATTAAGCGGATAAAATTGTGTGGGCAGGGCTGAGGGTACTAGCTAGCTAGTAATATTTCACGGAATATCAAAAACGAGGATTATTGATGGAACTTGGATAATTCGTCAGTATATTTACGGTAGATTTTGAAATTTGTGACGTACATTTCGGTACATTTCTGAGGGTCGGTATATTTTATCGATAAGTCGATAGCACTACATTTAACATCACTAATAGTGACGTGTAAAACACGAAAACAAGCAAAAATGGACGGATTTATGATGGTAAATGTTGAAATATAACAAATAATTGACTATTCCTAACAATGCCAGTGTGCTACAGGACATTATCAAGGGCATGTGCATCATGGACAACGACGGCAACCGCATTCTGGCCAAATACTACGACAAAAACATTCTGTCCACGTTGAAGGAGCAGAAGGCCTTTGAAAAGAATCTGTTCAACAAGACGCACCGCTCCAACACAGAGATCATTATGCTGGACGGCCTCACCTGTGTCTACAAGAGCAACGTGGATCTGTTCTTCTATGTGATGGGCAACGCCTACGAGAATGAGCTCATTCTGCTGTCGGTGCTCAATTGCTTGTACGACTCCATCAGCCTTATCCTGAAGAAGAATGTCGAGAAGCGCCTGGTGCTGGAGAACCTGGAGATCATAATGCTGGCCTTTGACGAGATCTGTGATGGGGGGTGAGTATAATGCATATAAAAGTAGCTCGTGCTCATGCGACCTATGGCTAATGTGTCTATATTTTAGAATCATCCTGGATGCGGATCCCTCGTCGGTGGTGAAACGCGTCGATCTGCGCAACGATGATATTCCCATTGCCGAACAGACCGTTGCTCAGGTAACTAGCACACTAAATGGTCTCTTTTGGTAGCCCCCAGACCCCTTCTATCTCTTAGTATCTCTATTAATTAGTCTGTAGGCTCTTAAAGCAGTAATCGATCAACCAAGAACTCTAATTTGCTCGCTATTTATAAGTAGTACGGATACAAGTCGACTATATTTTTAGTTTCTTTATGTTTCAACGTTCGTTGCAATTCCTCAAAGTCCCTAGATATTTCCTACCCTTGCGTTTGTATTTATGATCAAATAAATATTGTTTTAAATGTCTTGAACTTTTGCTCATTGACTCTGTGGAGTGAATTTTTGATTTCATTAGCTAATTGATCGACCAACCTCTGAATCTCTGTGTATCTGCCATTCTATATGTGTATGTGATATCTTTCAGGTACTACAATCGGCGCGCGAACAACTCAAATGGTCCATTCTGAAGTAAAGGGGCGCGCGGGAGGCGGAGACGGAGGCGGGACTTCCGCATCGTGTCTGTCGCAATACATTCGATACTTTCCCCCCCTCCAAAATTTTTTTCGCTTAGATGTAAAGATACTATAATACAGATTTATATATTTAACTACAGATTCGTGTGCATGTTTTTAATGGGATTCATCTAACCGAAATGTTGAAGGACTCCTGGCTGCGGACTGCGGGCTGCGTAGTTATTAGCTAACAAATCGCTGTATCATAGTAGACCATTAAAAGTAGAACTAACCAATGAGTTATCAAAGTTGTGACGGCTATAAATCACTTGTACTAGAAGGCGTTGGCTTTAATCATGCTCTCATGTAAGGGGGACTCCTCTTGGTACTCATCATTTGTTCAACATTACTTAAAGATTATCTGTAATACTATTCTGGCTGGGATCGAAAAGGGGCTATTATCCTCTGATTACATGCTTATCATTGGGCGCTTGAGAAGGCGCATTCTTTCTTGGCTTTATCTAAAGGTATCGCATGCAGTTAGCCAATGACACAACTGACCCAGTCGCAGTCCCGTGATCCCAGCCAGCATTATCAGCACTAGTATCTCTGAATGCAAATTGCAAATTGTGTTGTGTGGGATGTTGTAATGCCATCTATCATTGGCAGTCGCATTTATGGCACTCGTAAAGTAAATCTTGCAAACAAAGCCCAGAAGTACGTCATAAACACGTGACCAGACGATGCCGCCATATAACAATAAGTAATCCTGAGCGGTACATAGTGCTCTCCACCATCTTTACGATGTGTATGTTCGTGTTTGTGTGTGGGTGAGGCGATTATAAAGCGATTAAGTATTGATTATCTCGACATCTTTATAATGCCGAAACACAATCTTTTAATACAAGAAATTCTATTCCCAGCAACGTTTTCAAAAACTTTTTCAACAATTTTGTTTTTTGTCCAACTCATGATCCTCAGTGCAATGCAATTATTTATAGTAATTGCTGGCTTAGGTTCAGTAGCATGGATTAGTAGAAGTCACCTTTGCAACGTCTGCTTTTGCGTCTCAGAAATCGAACCAATCGAGAAATGTGTTAGTTCGGGGACGTACCCCAACGGGGGAGGAGCAGGAGGAGCCGCCATTATATCATCATTCGTTTCAGACTCCATTTCGCAACTCCTCAAAATATTTTTGATATCTATGATTCAGTGGTTTTTTTTGCCATCCAGCCAGCCAGCCTGAGCATGGCTATCATTCAACTTCAACCCGCTGCTCATCTATCATTCGTACCTCCATACCGCCGTACCACCCATGAACCACAGACGTGCTCCACCTTTACTCTGGCCCCGCCCCCATACCGCATGCATGTACAGCCCTCCCAATCGGCAGCCACTCTTTAATCAAATGATTGTCAGCATTTTAGCAGTGCAAAAAATAAAACCAGGAATGAACCAGGGTACCTCCAGAAGACCGAACCGAAACTTTTGATACCCTTGTGCAGCGATCGTTGAGAGGAGAGCAACCAACGATTATGAAAAATCGAACAGAACTATAATCTTATATACGAAACTTAAAACTCCTTCGTTCTGTGTGGATTATCTCTAGAAGGAAAAGAGTGTGCAAACATTGTTACTAATCCGACAATACCCACACTCTTTGAGAGTATAACAACCAATCCCAATATTAAGCTCGCACCCACTTGGGAGTTCGTTCAGGTTTATCTGCTCGTATTTTGTTGTTGAATTAGACAAACAACAGCGATGTGAAGAGCAGGAGCTATAGAGCTATAGAGCTATATCTATCAGGTGTGCACTGTACACATATACGTACTGTATGTGTTATGGTGATATCAGGGCCAGAGCCGTACGTGATGGATGGCCCAGATCACGTTTCAGTCAAGACGCCGAATGCGCCCAAATCGGGTGCTGACGTGGTTGTTGGAATTAGTTCATCCTAAAACTGAAACCCAAAATGGGGAGGGCCTGTCATGCTATGCCTATTCTTAAGAATCTAAAAGTACAGTCGGTACAGTCGCCTTCTCCTACTAATTTATACCCGATATCGGGTTCTCAAGTATGCGCCTAGTATTGTATTATCAACAGAAGATTACCTGGAAAGGAAAGAAATGTTCCACATGATTAGCGCCACCGATCGCTCCGCGCGATCCACATACGTTCCAATCGAATCACAATTTATGATCCCCTCCGAAATCAGATTTATATAAGGCCAAGAAATCGCCATGTGTTGGGGGAGGACTCTATTTGGCAGTCAGTTGTCGTTGTCGCCTCGAGCGATACGATAGATTTGTGTGTTGTTTTGCCTTGAAGTCTTCCGTTGGAGCCGTGAGGGGAAGTCGAAATTCCAGACGCAAATCAACAGAACACACCACCGACGACATCCGTCTGATCTATAATCCAATATCAATATCAAGTCGCGACTGATACTGGGAAATGAATGCACACTTGTTTTTCGGGTCTGTATATCTGTACATCAATTCTCGATTGGCGTGAGTTCTATGAATTCATTCATCTCTCTCTCTCTTTCTTTCTCATGTGGTATTTCTCGTAAACAAAATGGTTAACATTCCATTCCGAAAAATGTCAATCTAAGTAATTCTTCAGTATCGCTTGAGAGTACATATTGCTGCAAACTAATCGAATTATTGGGAAGTGTTGTGGTACAAAGTATCATGCTTTCTTTCACTGTTGCGCTTACGTATAGGTCGTGTATCCGAGTATCCGTTTATCGTGTGTGTGTGGGGGGCTCGATCCATAAAACCGCTTTACGACTCTCGATTTGTAGGAAAATTTTCGCTGGCAATTTCGCTGACATGAGACAGGGCCATGCCCAAATATCACAGTAGGTGACTCCTACGGTGTCTCCCTGCCAGACGGTTGGGCAAACAAACAAATAAATCTATAAAGTGGGTCTCTATAGAGAAGGAGGAGGAGAAATCAGAATCAGAATCATAATCAGAGAAATCAGAGAAATCATACTCGTGCGACTGTCCGATAAGTGGGTGGCTCGAACAGTTAACGACCTTGGGGCTGGCAGAAGGGGAGCAACTTATGAAACCCACCCCCCAGTGGCCGTAGGGTTCAATGTTTCAAGAACAAAGATGTCAATCGCCGGCCACGAACTCCCTTGAACCAGCCCCAGCCCAAGCACCGGCTGCAGCCTTTGGGTTTCCGTAGCAACTAACCTCTGGAGATCTCTAGTTACCGAGTGCCCTGCTGCCCTGATCTATCGACAAAACCCTTAAGCTGGAACACAATTTACGAGCCCCAGCCACAGGGAGTGGGTCAAATCCCCGGTGGTTATGAGCCATCAACATCATCGAAGGTTGATAAGAGTTCGAAGGGGCTTAAGTAGTGGCGCTGTTTTTGGATGAGCTGTTGGAGTTAGGGAATGGGGATGGGAATGGGGCATTGTATTTTAATTACATGTTCCCTCGAGTGTTTTGTTTGAAGTGCTTGATGGTGGGGGCGGGGGACCCACTTGTTGCGTGGTCGCTTGGTCGCAAAACAGTTGCCACAGCAGTATGCAAACATTGTACTGCGTTGCACAGCTTAGCTTTCCCGATCCTTGACTGGTTTGTCGAATGGAGTGGTGTTTGGGTTGTCAAGGGCTGTCCAGGTGGGAGGCCCTCAACAAAGGGTTAAATTCCATTTGACAGTGACACAAAGTTGTGTGAGAAATATGCACTTGATGGTCGTATGATGTACAGTGCATGCTACTCTTTCGCTTTTAAGAGCTTTCGGTTTTCTCTTAGCTGGCTCTCTCTTTCGCGTGTTTTTTTCGTGTGCGGCAGGGAGTGTGCGTGTCAGGGTTCTCATGGCGCTATCTTATCAATGATATTGTACATTCTTACTTTGAACACCCGTACAAGCAATTAACAAACGATTCGGACTGCCATCGGCTCCCACCTCCAACCGCCCACCGCCCTCTCTCTCTCTCTTTATCTCTCCCTCTGTCAGTATTATCGCTCGTACCGCTCTCGGCAGCGAACTGATATTTAAGAAATCGCTCCATTCGATTCGACTTTCAGTGCTGTGTGAACCATAAAACGGTGTTAGACGTGTTCGGAACACCTTTAAAAAAGAAAACAGAAAGGGAACCGCATCCCAGATCCCCCCAGAGTGACAAATGGATATTATTTTTGCAGTGACAAGAACTCAAGTGCTCGATAAACAATATTGCAGATCCGAAGAACTGCAATCAAGAACCAAAGGAATTCAAAGTATTTAACAAACACAACAACAACAAAACCAATAGTAACGCTAATCGTATCGTGCGTGTGTGCTGCAGAATCAACAAATCGTACAGAAATCGCACTACCGTCGTCGTTACCGCAGACACTGTCAGCGGAAACATAATCAATCGCACAATTGATACAACACTCAGAAACATGAAATTAAGGTTAGTATTTGTTAAGTTCTGTTCTGGGAACCCGATTCTTCCGCCATCCCGCCCTATCAGTGGAGACTTTCCGTGCCAGTTGCCGCAAATCAAAGTCAAAATCCCCAAGCCCCAAAGCCCAGTGGTGGGGCTACCAATCTGCATGATTAGCTAAACAGAAGAGAACCCAGTCAACCCACTAACTGAGCTCTTTCCATTCAAAACAAAAGCTTTCTGATTGTTCGTACTGCTATCAGCGAAAGGAGTACGTGATTAATGATATCGCGTCGATGTTAATATTGGATATTCCCCATTTCCCCCAAATTCTATATTTGGATTAATCATACTCTGCTTTTAGGAAGTCCCCAATCAGTCTGGCTGTCAGACTTTCTGCCAGTTAGATAGCGGAAATTAACTTTTTGGATGGAGGGGACACTGGGGAAGACCATCCATCAACACCGTTTGACCTTTTCAAAATCAATTTGGTGTCCAATATATGCCCATATGAATTTAATTCTATTAAAGGCATATTATCTCTGTGACTTGATGGCCTGCCAAAGGTCAGGGTTTATTGAGACTACACTGGGTGCATATGCTTTCGCTAACGAAGGCTCTTCCATTCACGATCCTTTCTCTGGCCGTCTCATATCTTTTTGGTGATGCAATTCCTTCTTTGTTGTACTCATAATTCCGTAATTGCTCGCCTCCCCAACTTAATTACTTACAGCTGGCGTGTAATCTCTGAATAAATTGTACTATTTTATGGCTATTTGCTTTGATTAGCTGCCCACGTTTCCACGTTTCCATTTGACACCTGTCACGACGACCAGTGTTTATTTGTTTTCCTTCACGGCGATGGAAATAGTTTTCTGTTGCCAGGCAAGCGAATGGGTATGAGGTCAACGGACCACCGATTGGGTTTCCTTCCTCTGGTTTGTCTTTTCTTTTTTCTGTAAACAGCCATAAATTCGCTATTGGCTACATTTATGAAGGCCCCCGTTAAAATCAAGTATGAAATTACAGTGAGTACCGTAAAGATAGCCACACCAACGCCCACCTAGAAATTCCCAATTTTTCCCTGATTCCAATGAAAGTGGGCGGTGGGCCATATTTATGATTCATCAGAAGGATCGACCTTTTTGGTGGATAGGTTATGGTTTATGCCCCAAAAAATACAACATACAAATGAAGGAAGGTTTCATCATGCATCGCAGAGCGGTGGAGCGAGAGAGTACTGGTGGGTTGGATGGGATGGTGCATTCAATGCCGAATGGCTTGATAACGCTTTGGGTCCCGTACCTCTGGAGTGGCGGGCGCCTTGATAAGCTCCAAATCCAGCCAGCGCCAGAGCCATTGGTCTTGAGTAAGTTTTGGCAATCGCCCAGTTAGAATTGCCCGTCATAAAGTTTGCAAACGCCCTGCCCAGACCCCCATTTTCCCAGCCATCCGCCAGCCACACCCCCCACCCCCCCAATGAATCGAATCGAATCGATTCCCTCCTGACTCAAATGGCGCTATATAAACCAGATACTCGTATAATAATGCCCTGGTGCCAAAGTGCGTCTGGCTTTTGGGGCTTGCAGAACGTTTCCACTCCACTGCCAATTACTGCAATTAGTGCCCCAAATTAAAAGTGGATATGGGCCATGTTTTTTTTTCGGGGCAATCTGGCTGTCTGGAATGCGAACACCGCACTATTGATACGAGTATCTTCATTCATGTTCAAGCCCCAATCGCCCCAATTAATCACGAGGTATGCTAGATGCTGAATTAACTTGATTCTTCTATTATTTCATCATCGAATCCATGGGATTTCTAGAAGAGACTTTGTTCAATATCCTTTCCGATATAATAATGCCTGAACACTGCTCGTGAACACTCGAACTTCAGTATATATATCTTCTGATCTGTACCCTTTTCCTAATTAAAGTTTGTAGTTCTGGTTCTTGGTGTTGGTGGAGGGGAGGTGGAGTTGGAGGAATACTCGTATTGGCAATTCGTGTTATAAAAAAAGCCGCC
Source organism: Drosophila lowei (assembly GCA_008121275.1). Classification (NCBI taxonomy): domain Eukaryota; kingdom Metazoa; phylum Arthropoda; class Insecta; order Diptera; family Drosophilidae; genus Drosophila; species Drosophila lowei. The sequence goes on along the minus strand of CM017781.1, from coordinate 21,170,975 downwards.
GCCAATGCGTCAGATTCGCTTTCAGACCGTCACTAAGCAGCAGCACCCACTCCGATTCGGGTCCATTGCGGTTTTATCTATTGCGTATTCTCCGTTGGTTGTAGCACCGCACCGCACCGCACCGCACCTCCGCACCACCCAGCAGTATCTGTGTCTACTCTGTATCGGCTCTGTGTGCTTTTAATTAAACATACATCAGGGCCAAGCGCATCGTTAGAGTCCGTAGTTGGGGGAATGGTATGGTGTGGTATGGTATGGCATGGCATGGCATGGTATGGGTCTCTGTGTGCCTCTTTCGGGGTGTATGCAAACATTTGCCATTCCTATATATAGATCTGTTCTTTTCCCGCTACCTAGCACTGATCGTGTTGACCGTGTCGCGTGTTTTCCTTAGAAGTCGCAAAACAAGTCGCTAAGTAAATTTGCCTTCTGTTTTTTTTGCAGACCTCTGCGATGGTTGCGCCAGCCGTCGGCTAAACAAACCGCCCAGAAGGAGGAGCTCCAAGTGGTACGCAATCACATGATCAAGGACATGCAGAAGCGATTCAGCGACTCCCCCGTGAAGATACTGCTGCTGGGTACTGCCGAGTCCGGCAAGACCACCATCTTCAAACAGATGAGAATACTGCATATCAATGGCTTTACGGATGAGTAAGTTTCTGCCTTGATTCGCACTTCCACCTAATGCTCAAGGATCTCTCTCTCTGTAGTGAGCGCCGCGATCGTATCCCTGAAATCTATCAGAACATCCACGACTCGATCCACCAGCTAGTGCTGCAGATGGGCCTCCTGGGCCTGGACTTTGGCAGCTGCACCAGCGAACGCAGTGCCGACTATATCCTGTCGCTGCCCGGAGGTGCTCCGGAGTACATGAATGAGGTGAGCAGGCGGCGTCTGTCTTAGGCAGCCTTAAGTGGGGTGCTTTGGGTGCTTTGGGGACTGTCAAAGTGCTAGTGCTGTATCTTATCCCTGCTCGCTGCACTTCAGAATGTTTTGTCGCAGTTGGTATCAAGCAAACGACTTTGACGTTGCCACAAGCATTAGACTTGTGTCAAATCTCCTCCTGCTCGCTGAACCGATTTTTCTGTTATCTCTCTCCATGTATCTGGCGGTGTGATTGATTACCATTACCATTACCAGCCATTACGTTGCGTTCTGGAATGTCTGAAAACTTTCCAAGCAAGTGTTTCTGGTGTTTGTCCAATCGAAAAATCGGACTTCCTCGAAACGACTTTTGATTTTACGTGTATAGTGGCTGTGTATAGCTGCTGTGTACAGCTGCAATTGTCCGGATGAATGGCCTTTGATCGTCGCCCGCCGGCTGAATCATCGTCGTAGTCCACTGTAAAGAGAGCGAGAGCCAGCGTCTATCTATCTTTTATTCTCTGGTCATTATATGGCTTATACGATACGAAACGATAAGATTAAGACAAGACTTTTTTGAGGGTAGTGGGTAGTGGGTGGGTGGGGCGTTTGTTAGAGGCCACATGCCAGTCATTCATGGTTTTATGCTTTACTCAATGACTAATACCAAATATGTATACTAAAGCAAATTGTTTATTTGCATTTTAGGAGTACTGTGATCACGTCATGACTCTGTGGAACGATGTCGGTATCCGTGCCTGCTACGATCGCTCGAATGAATTCCCCCTGCTGGACAGTGCCAAATAGTAAGTGATCTTCAGGGCCACAAATCCTTAAGGATTACGCCTTACTAAAGGTTTATTTTCTCTCCATCCTACAGCTTTCTCGACAACTTTGTGAGGATCAGCGATTGCGAGTATATACCCAGCACTGAGGACATCTTACACAGTCGGAAGATCACCACTGGCATCTCGCAAATCACCTTCCGGGTGCCCGTGCCCAAGAGCCTGGGCGGCGGCGAGCAGGAGTTCCGCATGTACGATGTGGGGGGACAGAGAGATCAGCGCAACAAATGGATCCAGGTGTTCGAGGGCATACAGGCAGTGCTGTTTCTCGTCTCGTGCAGCGAATTCGATCAGAATCTGCGCGAGGATCCCAACCAGAACCGCCTGGAGGAGGCCCTCAAGCTGTTCCGGCGCGTCTGGCAGAACCGTTTCCTCGCCTCCGCCGGCCTGATTGTGTTTATCAATAAGTACGACATCATGGAGCGGAAGATCAGGGCTGGAAAGCACATCGTCGACTATTTCCCAGAGTACGAGGAGTTCTGCAAGCGCCCGCAGCAGGATAATTGCTTTGATGAGTGCGACTGGACGAAGATGTTCATTAAGCAGAAGCTCGTGGATATCACCCAGGAGCCCTTCAAGCGTCATTCGCGCAACAACAGCGATCTGATCACCTCCGAGCGGGAGTGCTACTACCACTTCACCGTGGCCACTGACACGCGCTGCATCCGCGAGGTATTCAGCGATGTCCAGAAGATGATCCTCTCCGAGAATATGGCCGGATCCGGTCTATTCTAGAGCGGAACTCTCTCTACCGCTCTCTCTCTCTCAGAAAGGGGGCGGTGCTCCCTGTACCAACTGTGATCTTGCTTAAGTAGGAATGTAGAACCTTAGATCATACGAGTATGACTTGTAGTCATTATACGTTAATTGTATAATGTGCATATAGCAGAGACAGCTTTAATATGATTATTTTAAAGGAGTATAGTATTCCTAAGTAACCCCTATAAAACACACATTAAAAAACCAATGCTCTCATTATTCTTTCAACTAAATTACCTCTCAATATGTAAATTATATGTAAGAGTAATAAAATCAAACCCCCAACCTAGAATATCAAATGCAATGTGGTACTGTGTGGCATGTTGGATTTCAAGCTCACGACACTCCCTTGTTTCCATGGGTGCCGTCTGCCTTCGAAGAGAGAGGGCATCGGCAGAATGCTTTGGAAGTTTCGCCTTGCCACTGGACCCGTACCCTCGTTCATCGTCACGTTCAAGTAGGGATTTAGTCGAGTCAGCTCCTCCTCGATGCTGCCACTCCTCCCTCCAGCCCAATGAGAGGCAATGAGCAAAGATTGCTTAAGTCAGCAGTATTGTGGGAACAACGAGCAGAATCTATAGAGAATCTGTTCATGTTTCAGAGCAGATATTGTTTATGGTATGTTTTCTGTGATCAGCATAAATATGCCATCGGATGAGTGCTTTGTGTCCGTATGTGTCTGCATATGGGCATTTCCGCCAAAAAGTCCACCATGCCAAAAAACATTAAAAGCCAATAAAAAAGATTTCCATATACTTTTGTCCTGATGTTATTATCCAAATTTAATGAAAGTAAACTAATTTACCCAATTGACACATAATTTTATTAACTTTGATTAGAAAACCTATTAAAATAAGCAAAAGTTCACTCTTCAGTATTTTATTTTTGGTAATTTTATATTTTCCTTGACTTATTTCTACTATAAGAAAGATGATTCTTGAGAAAAGATTTTTTCACAATGCCTCTCTTACATATTGAACTATCTGGCAGAAAATTGGACTAATCTCGGCTTACGTAACGTTTCAGGCACATTATTTCTTATCTCCACAAAGGTACGCAGTACTTGTTTATCGATTGCTAGCGTCACATTTTAGTTCGGGACATCCCCAGATATATTTTGACTTTTTTCTGGTAGAAAACCACAACCAAAATAATTGAAAAAAAAGCGACATAGGGAGATCGAAAACGCATGAGCATAGAAATAGAGACGTTCGACTGTACAATCTAAGTAGTCTTATCAGTATTGAAGCTATTTCCATAAAATGTTGCTTATTCTTATTCGTTGAATCGGTCAGATCGGACCACCATATGAAAAATCCATCTGGAAGGGTATTAAACGCTTCGACCCCCAATGTTAAGATTTATTTCCTGCTGATAAAAAAAGAAACGAATCTGGAAAAAGAAGCTGACATTTTGCAAGGCAAGCATTTCCGGCGAGGATATGAATTTATTTGGAAGAATAGAACACAAATAAAAAATTTTAAATGTATACAAATGTGGTCTTAATCACAAACCTTAAAGAGTTTACGGATTTCGTAGTAGCTTTTATTACGATTGACATATTGAAGCTCCGAAAGTATGAGTGAAGCTGTAGAGTAGCATGTATGGAGCTCCTCATGACTCATCCGATCAAAAATGTTATGCCTATTTGCCAAAAAAAAATTCATTTCGCCATTTAGTAGATGAACTACCAAACAGTTCCACATATTTATAAAGAGAGTTGGCAAATCCATTTTCCAGCTAGCTCTTCCCAGTTGATGGAGCAAGACAGTTTTCATCATGTAGCTTGATAGATGGGGAAAATCGGTCACGTGAGCGTCGCGCAATCCCTTCATCAGGCGCAACACATTTTTGAAGTTATGCAAATCCTGCGTTACCTGGCGTTCCCAATGGGGGGCACATACCATAAAGGTTCGCTCATCGTCCCTTGAGCCCGGCTTGTGTTGCGGTACAGCGAACCATGGGAAATTACGAATTTTTTTTTTACGGCTGTTGTAAATGCATGGATTGCCGCACGGCCACTGGGCCCAAGTGAACTCGAATGCTGGCACAAAATCGAACGATATGGTCCGATTCTTCCCCTCAGCTTCAATGGTGTGGGCACATCCGTAGCCCTTACCCGTGTACATTACTTTATATACTTCTCCAGTCTTGCAACGAAGACTTAGTTTTGATTCGAACACCTTATCGAACGCATCGCGTAACCAATCTTGAAGATTCTTCCGATGTATGTAATTGTTGGCTACAATAGGATGATTCTTGTCGTTACACGTTGCACGCAAGAATACGAATCCCTTCTCGTCAGCCGTAGGGGTGATTAGGAATGGAAATTTCAGCTTCATATGCAGATCAAATTCATCAGGAGTCTGCAATTTCACCCTGTCCAAGTAGCTTCCTAAAAGTAAACGAGGATTGCTCATTCGGTAAGGGGTTTTCGCAGGTCCAATATCTTACCTGCAAGGCTAAGGCCATCAAAAGCCATGCGAAAATTGTCGTCAGCCAACTTAAGTTTATTAACAACATAATTTTGGATTTCTACAGCATCCTCAGTGTAGTTGGCGCGATCACTGTCGGAAATACGCAATTCATCCAAAATATGTTGCAATTCTGCTGCAAAGCTCATGATTCATCAACGTCGGAGACAGCACCCAACTGTTTGGAACGAGAACGATCTATCAGCTTGGTCGAACAAATCAGGAATAATATTCGTATGATATTCGCATTAATACTGGAAAAGCGACCACCGATAGTATTTCCTGAGCACGAGCGAATATAAAAATATTCTATCTTTCGTCGACGAACAGCAGGGCAGGCAATACAAATGGAGAAAGGAAGCAAGCGAGCAACTGCCAGCCGGCTAGAAAGCGAATCAATCTAGTCTAGGCAGTCGTATGAAAGCCGATCATATTTTAATTTTATTAATTGATAAGAAGATAAAAACATGATGTGCATTGTAGTTCTCCAGCTCCACAGCGCCCACAAATAATACATTCCTGCTTGCGATAGCAATACAAAATTTGAATTGTTCACCGATCTTATTTGTAAGCAAGCACAAAACAGTGTAACCCTAGAGCATGTGCATCTGGTCACACTCTGCCCCAAGCGAAATTTTTGACACTTTTTTTTAGTCGACCGCATATTTCGTCGATCTAAGTACTAGGCTTTAGGCAAAGGGGGTGGATCTACAAGAAGAATTTACATACAGTATCATTTTCCGTTTTTTAACTTAAGATGTTCACCTGTTTAAATAGAGGGGGGCTAAGTGAAAATGAGACGGTATATTTCGATATATTTCTGAGGGTCCGGCGGTATATTTTTGTCCACAAATCTGCGGGCACACTTTATTTACGGGGCTGGAAAATTTCGTGAAGTGAAAACGCAGAAAAAAAAGTACAATAAAAATTTATAATTTCGCAAAGAATTGTACATTAAACATCACAAAACCATGAACATGTAAGTGCAGAAGTATTTCCCAAGCTAGTTTTTCGTTTTTTACACGTTTTTTCGGACATGCGGCGGCACTCGGCGAAGCAGTCGAAAATCAATAAATTCAAAATGGCAGTAAATCATGAAAAAAATTACATAAAAAAAGAACCTTTACTTTTCTTTTCAAAATTTAGCTTTGAATTGTAAGGATCAAAATTTTTATTCATGATAAACCACGATCGTTCCAGGTATAACGGACAGGTTAATGCCTATGGAGGAGGGGCAGGTGCAATAGGCGGCATGCCCCCCAATCGCATGGGCGGCCCCGGCGGCGGAGCTGCTGGCGTTGGCATGTTCCAGCGCAACCGCTCTGCCCCGTATCCCGGCTTTGCCGGACCCAGCAATGGCGGGCCACGTCGCATGAACGGCACTGGACAAGGTCCACGCATGGATCACGGCTTCGGCGGCAACCAGAATAACCGCACCTCCACACACGGCGCACATCTGCCGAAGATAATCTGGTCCGAGGTAAATCTGACTCCGTTCCGCAAGAACTTCTACAAGCCGTGCGATACGGTTCTAGCCAGGACACAGGGGGAAACCGAGAGTTTCCTCACAAACAACGAGATCACTATCAAGGGGGATCAGGTGCCTACACCCAGTATTGACTTCGAGGAGGGCGGCTTCCCAGACTACGTGATGAACGAGATCCGTAAGCAGGGCTTCGCCAAGCCAACTGCCATCCAGGCCCAAGGTTGGCCAATCGCCTTGAGTGGACGCGATCTGGTGGGTGTGGCCCAGACTGGGTCAGGCAAGACCCTGGCCTACGTGCTGCCCGCTGTAGTGCACATCAACAACCAGCCGCGCCTGGAGCGTGGTGATGGACCCATTGCCTTGGTTCTGGCTCCCACTCGCGAGCTGGCCCAACAGATACAGCAGGTGGCCATTGAGTTCGGCAGCAACACCCATGTGCGCAACACATGCATCTTCGGTGGAGCCCCCAAGGGACAGCAGGCCAGGGACTTAGAGCGTGGCGTGGAGATCGTGATTGCCACACCGGGACGGCTCATCGACTTCCTCGAGCGGGGAACCACTACGCTGAAGCGATGCACCTACCTGGTGCTGGATGAGGCCGATCGCATGCTGGACATGGGATTCGAGCCTCAGATTAGGAAGATCATGCAGCAGATCCGTCCGGATCGTCAGGTGCTGATGTGGTCAGCCACCTGGCCCAAGGAAGTGCGCCAGCTGGCCGAGGAGTTCCTCACAAACTACATACAGGTCAACATCGGGTCGCTCACGCTGAGTGCCAACCACAACATATTGCAAATCGTTGATGTCTGCGACGAGAGCGAAAAGCTGGGGAAGCTGATCAAGCTTCTATCGGACATCTCGGCCGAAAACGAGACCAAGACCATCATCTTCGTGGAGACCAAGAAGCGAGTGGACGAGATCACTCGCAATATCTCGCGTCAGGGATGGCGTGCATGCGCCATTCACGGCGACAAGTCGCAGCAGGAGCGCGACTTTGTCTTGTCCAGCTTCCGTAATGGACGTCACTCGATCTTGGTCGCCACAGATGTGGCCGCTCGCGGACTGGGTGAGTAGACATATTTTGGTCGGCACTGAGCCACCTCTTGTTTCTCTCTCCATAACCAAGCAATTGTTGCCTGTGGATCGATCAAGCATCCCGTGGGGTTTCTTTCATTATTTTGTGATTCGTCGTCGACGCCTCCTGGTTCGTCCCAGAGCATCCGTCAGCGATGAATCGGCCAACACCGACCCAGCCTCTTGCTCTTCCTTCACGCTCTCAATCTGAATCTGAATCTGAATCTATTACTCCATCTCTTGTCTCTCACTTGTCCCGAAGTGAGGGAGCTTGACCTTTTTGCATTTATAGGTTAAGTTATTTTACGTTTATATGTTGCATGTTAAGTTATTCGACTCTCTTCCAGCTTCTGTTGGAATCCGAAGCATCCAAAGTCCAATAATCCCAGATTATTATTATTTAGCAGGGATGCGAGCTGGTCCAGACCAGGTTTATATTGTGCTCCGGCTCCAGCTCCAGCTCCGGCTGAGACGGAACCAAAATCTAATAACCGATCCGAAATAATCAGATCATTCGTTATTGCGATCATTTTTGTTTTTTGTTGAACGGTTGTACGGTCGAGCCGTCGCTTAGCATCCCGATTCGCCACCGATACACCTCAAAATCCGATTCCTCCTCCGATTTCAATCCCCTAGAAGACCTAGAAGACCCTTTGCGAATGTCAAAGGGTGTGTGAAGAACTGGTGTGGGCTCAAATAATGAGGGGAATGTGTTTGTTCTCCATGCATTGCTGGTTATATGATGTTTGATTACTACTTTTAGTTCGTTAGTTTGTTGCTCTCTCTCTCTCTTGCTCATAGTCTTTAGTTGTGTCTCGTCGAATCACGTTTTGAGTAACCCTAACATGTACTCGTAATGCAATTTATTGTCAGTCAAGGAGTCAGCGGCCAGCAAAATACTCTAAAACCAAACAAAACTCAAAACTCAAAACTCGAAACTATAGTGACTAATTCCAGTGCACCTTCAAATCTTAAATCAAAGAACAAAATAATCCCTTAATGCAAGGAAACAATCTTTAAACTCAGCCTAAAAAAATATTTATATATTAATATATTTTGTTGAATTTTTTTTTATTGTTGTTTAAGTTATTTAAATAATCAATAACGTTGAGTAATTGCAACATTTTGCTGCGGCCCACGAGTTTTTTGACTGATGCTAATTTTCCTTAGCTTATTTATGTACCATAAAGTATTCTATATTTATATTACGTCGCTCCTTACTCTATGTATAAAACCGAAATTTGTGTGTGAACAAAAATATCATCAGCACTTTACGAAATGGACTTCGATTTTTAAAAATGGCAAAAAGAAAATGAACAAAAACGAAAAGAAACAAAACTAAAAACAAAACGAAAGAAATGAAAAGTTTAAAGTTGAAAAAGTTGAAACATATACACAAAGAAGATAAAGTTAATGAGAAAAAAGCTATACATATATACAAGTTGAGGGTTGAGTTATTAAGTTTCTAGCAGATCGGAGATCGGCGACCCAGTCCAGATAGCCAGGACACGGATAGCCACAGAGATAGCCACAGGCACAGGCACAGGCACAGGCAGAGGCAGAGGGACAGGATCAACAGGGACACTCACTTGAGCGTAAGCCTATCTATCTCTCTAACCCAATCTAAACCCTAGGTCGCTGTCAGGGTAAGTACTAGGCTAATTTAGTGCTTCCTAACCATAGCTATACGATCCCCTTCCTTCACCCTTCACCCTTCAAACTTCAAACTTCACCCCCTCCCCCAAGAATCCATAAAAACCAATTCAGCCCCCACCCCGCACCCCTTGAATAATCATTCCCAGTGAAACTAATAAAATCCAGAGAGCACCCTCTATCTATCATAAGCTTATAACCATACCGTACCCAAGCCGTATGCCGTATGTGTGTTTTTATATTAACTATAATCATAATTTTTAATCAAGCCGTCTCTCTTGTATGCATTAAGCTTTAAGAAAAACATTTATATTACGATTTGTGTATTGAAAAGAAAGAACATAAGAAAAAACATATTTAAGAATGATGAGAAGACAAAGGTCGAGGTCCACATTTCTGCAGTATAGAAAAAACATATATCTGATTGCCAAAGATGTATAGTTATTAATATACGCTAATAGTATTGATGGCGAAATTTTTGTTCAAAGTACAAAACCAACTAAAAAAAAAAAAAAAAAACAAAAAAGAAAGAAAGATAAAACAGAAATACAAAACGACAAAATCCATTGACCGATTCGATAAAGTATGTATTTTAAGTTCAATTAACAAACACACTTACACACACACACACACACACCATGTACACTCGAACGGACACAACAAACAAACACACACACACAAATAGACTATAACACACACACACATGAATAAGTTTCCGTTTTTGTTAAATAGTTTTTTGAGTAAATATTGAGAAAGAATCCTATTTTCGCCCCCGCATATTGGAAAGATTCGATATTTTTAACATTTTCTTTCAAACTTCTTCAATTTTCAAATTCGAAATGAAAAATATAAATGAAATGAAATGAAAACAGACGTTGACGATGTCAAGTTCGTCATAAACTACGATTATCCTTCGAACTCTGAGGACTATGTGCACCGCATCGGGCGCACCGGAAGATCGAATAACACGGGCACAGCATACACCTTGTTCACGCACTCGAATGCCAACAAAGCCAATGATCTGATCCAAGTCCTCCGCGAGGCCAATCAGGTGAGTCTTCTGCATTGGAGTTGCATTCTTGTTGCATTTCCCCATTTCTTACACACTTTTCGTTCGATCTATGTGCAGGAGATCAATCCAAAGCTGCTGAGCATGTCCATGAGCGGAGGCTACAAGCGCGGAGGTGGAATGGGCAGCGGTTACCGCGGCGGCAATGGCTATCAAGGTCGCAATCAGCAGATGGGCGGAGGCTACAACGGCGGCAATAACTACCGGAACAACAACGCCAGTAGCGGCAACATGAATCGCAATGGTTTCAACGGCGGCGGTGGCGCCCCACGCTTCGATCAGAAGCCGCGCACATCGCCACCCAATCCGGGCGGCAATGGCGGCTATCGTCCCCAGGGCCACCAGGGATATCAGGGACAGCAGCAGCAACATCAGCAGCAGCAGCAGAACGGAGCTGCCTTCTCGCGCTTTAACCCCAATGCCGCTTGTTTCGAACCGAAGGTACAGAGCGGCCCAGGTGCACCGCAGCAAGCAAATCCACAACAGCAGCAGCTCAATGCACAGCAGCAACAGCCGCTGCTGCCCGACGCAGTTGCCCATGCAGCCATGGCAGCGGCTGCCAACTACGGCATCGACCAGAAGCGCTCCCGTTTCTCGCCGTATAACATGAACTTTTCCAATATGCCGCCGCCGCCAGTGAACCAGCAGCAGCATCCGCAGCAGCAGGCTCAGCAACCACATCAGCAGCAGCAGGCGGCGGTGGCTGCCGGAGCCGCAGGAGGTATGCCTCCCCAGGCGTATGGACAGTATTCCTCAATGTCCTCCAGCATGGCGACAGTTTCCCTCAACGGCGGACCGACAAGCATGCCCAACTCCTACCGCCCCCAGTATGCTGTGCCCACACAGGCGGCACCCTACATGATGGCTAACAGCGGCGACATCTACGCCTACCCTCCGCCCCCGTTGCCCGTACAAAACTAAATCACACAGACAAAGCCATTTCTAAAGAAGCTATCAAAATGTAGACCCGGCTCTGCTGTATTTAATTTAGCTTACAAACACACACATTACAAAAAACACCAAAACCCCACACATCCCTACACACAGAAAACCACACCTATTTGGAGGACGCACACTGACCAGAGATCCGAGATCCAGAGATTCTGGTCTAGAGCGACGACATTGATACGTTCTTCTGTGTAGATCTCCGCCCACGTCTTAGCTATATAATATGGTTTAAACTGGAATCAAACACGCTTTTAATTTGATAAATCTCATCGTTTTCCTTAACCCAATTAGTTGATAAGATTTTGGTTTAGTCAAATTTGTAGGGCATTCGAGTGCCGATCAGCAATATTGTTGGCATTTATATTTCCACGGCCCTGGGCGTATTTGATTTCAATATACAATTCTCGAATATTGTATGTACCATTCATTCGACGACACACCACTCACTGCAAACAAATGTTTGCAATGCTCTCCAAACAACCAAAACAATCAACATACAAATTCGGAAAGGTTCATACCCAAAATGAACTGGGTATAAACCGAAGACATGAACAATTTTCACACTCACGGACACACAACAAACAATGTCAATTTCTTAGAATCAAACGCGTATTATATCATCTTAAACCATATTATGTGACTAGTCTAATTAATTGCCTATCGGCGTACTTCAAACTAAATAACAAAATCAAATAAAACAACTAACAAACAGCCACAAAATGAAAGTTTAACAACCAATAATACAGAATGAAATTCCATTTTATGTGAGCCTTTGAACAAGAATTGATTGATACAACAGATATGAATAAAGGAATTAATTAGACATTCGAATGCGTTCTTCCTTTCTCCTTTCTCCGATCGATCCCACTGGCTACAAACTTTATACAAATGAAAGGTATGTCTGCTTTCCATTCTCTTTAAGGTTTAAACTTAATTGATTTGCTTTTATTTTTCATTTAAATATACATATACATACAATATATATATTCATATAAGAAAAACTATTATACATCAAAAATTATCATAATAATCAGTAGAACTAAATTATACAAATATTACAAGACAAGACAGCTTCATACGCTAATGGTTAATCATCTCCAACGAACGTTCCATCGCTGACACCATTTCGAGAATTGGACAGAAAAATATTTGATCGTTAAAAAATTACACCATGACAATTATGAATAACAAAATTTTTGTATGAGACTGTTTCATTTCAATATATAATTATTTACTCGTACTTTGTATGATTTGTGTTTGCTTTGTTCTCGGGGGCTTCCTCTCCCTTCTTTTGTGGCATTTGCATATATTGTATATCGCTTTATGACGCTATACTCGATTCCTAAATGTATTAACCCCTTGCGCTTTCTCCTACCCTCTCCTGTCCTTTAATAATCCTTTGGCTGCCTCGTGAATATTCATTTTTGTCTAGTTTTAATGCTTGTTGTATTTGTTGCTTCGCATAAGTTTAGTAGTTTTTTTCACAGTTGCCACTTGAAATAGGTTTTGGAGACCAAAAACTGACCTTTCTTGAACCGCTTTAAAGCCACAATACCTTTATCTTAATCAAGATTTCGGTTGCCGATCATTAGTCTGGATCCTCACGATCCTGGGAAGGTATCAATCCCCATCGATTAAGAATATTTTTGGGATTTCAGGAAGCCATGGACCGCCCAGATCTACAAAACAGGAAATGGTAGAGAAAACTTAATATGTATGCGGGGAAAGTAACATTGATCCTTGATAAGAACTCCGTCAAGGATATTCTTCCGATTACAGGAAGCCATGTCAGCCCAGGTCGGCCCACACATTGCAGAGAAAATTTCATATTTTTGACCAGGGAAGAAAATGTATCCTTTACAAGGACTCTATAAAATAAAGGATGTTCTCCCGATCACACGAAGCCATAGAATGCCTGCATCGGGCCACAAATAGCAAAAAAAGAAAATATAATTGTATTACTGAGTAAAGTATCCTTGATAAGGACTCCATCAAGGATACGAAAATTTTTCCGATTACAGGAAGCCATGGCACGCCCTGATCGGCCCACATATGTACATATAACGGGGAAAACAGGATATATGTACATGACTGTATGACTGGAGAAAATATGGTTGATCCTTGATCTTTGATAAGGACTTTGTCAAATCAAGGACATTTTTCCGATCACAGGAAGCCATCACACTGCCAGATCGGGCAACAAACAGCGGAGAGAACAATGAAACAAAACTGTCTTGTTGCTGGCAAATGTTCTACAACAACAAGAATAAGAGAAAACAGCTGTTGTACAACAACAACCCTCAACTCGCGACCGCTCAAACAGCCAAAAACGAGAATTTCAGATCTGGGATACCAGGCGAACAGAAATCAGCAGAAGCCTGCTGATTTTTGTAAACCCCAAAAGTATGCTACACTTTTTTCATTCGCTAAAGTTGCTTTCTGCTGATTTCTGTTCGCCTGGTATCAAGTTTTGAAATTCTTCATTTTCGCCCATTTGACGTCGGATTTAATTTTCATTTTTTCTTTGTCTATATCTCGACTATTTATGGACCGATCGGGGCGTGGCATGTCTTTTTGTGATCGGGAGAGTCCTGCCAAACGACTGGCACAAGAAAAAAGGACATCCATGTGTTCACGATTTTCGCAAAAAATCATGATGTATACATACATCATTAAATTTGACAAAAATCGGCCTCATTTTCGTAGTCGAGATTTTGATGCCGTTCGACAGTCTGGATCTTTACGATCCTGGAAAAGTAGGTCCTTCCCCGATCTGGCCCTATTTGTCTGAGATATAGCCTTCCGAAGATTTGGATTTGCATACCATTGAAATACTGGTTTTTTCTGTATGCTATATCTCTGCTATAAGGCAGCCGATCGGGGCGTGGAATGTCATTTCGTGACCGGGAGGTTCCTGCCAACCGATTGGCACCAGAAAAAAGGACATCCACTGCCTCACGATTTTCGCAAAAAATCATGATGGTTACATCATTAAATTTGTCAAAAATCGGCCTCATTTTCGTACTCGAGATTTTGATGCCGATCGACAGTCTGGATCCTTACGATCCTGGAAAAGTAGGTCCTTCGCCCATCTGAGCCTATTTGCCCGAGCTATGGCGGCCTTAACTATTTCATTGGAAAAAAATAAAATACTGGAATTTGTATCCCGACATACAGCGGTCGAACGGGGCTTGGCATGTCTTTTCGTGATCGGGAGCATCCTGCCAGGACATCCACTTTTCAACTACAGTTCCGCCCAAAAGTATGCCATGATGTCTGTAATCAGTAACAAACATACTTTACTAGCGCCATTCTCCGCCATTGGAGGGCCAATCTGGGCGTGCCATGACTTCTTGTGATCGGAAAAGTATACTTGATCGCTTGGGTTCGGACGGGACCTCAAGTTCTTTAAGTTTCTTAAGCTTAACAGCGATAGAGAACTCCCAAATGTATGCCTGATGGCTATTTTTTTTTTGGTTTTGCTTTTGGATTTCATAGAAATGCCATGAGGCATGTCACACCCCATCGTGACCAGCATCGAATTTGGGATCGATTGACTACTTTTTGACATCACAAAATAGGACATCAATGGTTTCCAGATTTTTGCAAAGCATCATCTTAAATTTGTTAAAAATCGACTTCACATTCGTATGTCGTTATGGCTGTATTGAGCGTTCTTGTGATCGGTGTAAATATTGGTATCGACTGACCGACATTATATCTATAAAACGTCGTTTTTATAATAGCTTTTGTCATTGTACAAAATCTTTATGTAATAATATCGAATTAAAAACTATGAATAGAAGCAAAAAAAAGGGACCATTTGGTGGAAAAGTGGGCCAGCGATCAAAAAGAGGACCAGTTTTGGTGGTTTGGGACTAATTGTGGCAACCGTGGTTTTAGTAATTAATACGCGTATAGTTTTGTCGTATATAGGGGGGCACAATCTACCCAGTTCGGGAGGGGTCTGAAACATCGAGTGCAGTTTTACAATTTCTTAATTGATTTTCTTCGAATTTTTTTTTGGCTTTTCGCATTTTTTTCTTGTAGTATTTTATAGTTTTGGTTAATTAGTTCTTCCTGTTCTTTGGCTGCGGTTTATCTAACTCTGATTCTGTTCAGAATGTGGTTTTATCCTTTGCTACGGTTGCGTTTGCGTTTGCTTGCTGTTTGTTACATATATAGATATCACGATAGTTCCTGCGAGAACTGGGTCTCCAGGGTGGGTCTAGTTCTAGTTGGATTTCTGCTGGGATTGCGTATCGGTGGTCCTGGGCTGCCATAGCCCGCGGCATACAGCTGCGGGCACGAGTCTTTTATGAGTTCCTGCGTCTCGCGCAGCTGCCGCTGCACTTGCGGCGCCAATCTCTGAACGCTAATGGCCGCCGGAAACTTGTATTCCGCAGCGGGTGCGGCCTGCTGGAAAGACATACAGAACAGACAGATCTATTAGGATCTATTGGGAGTTAAGTTCGTTTTGATCCTACCTGCACCCCGTGCATGATCTCGCCGTAGTAGCCACCCGGCGGCGGTGGCGGTGGCGGCTGCTGTTGCTGTTGCTGACTTTGGCTGTGTGGAGCGGTTTGTATTTCGTATGTTTCGGGGGCATTGAGGGAAGCCGATGTCGCCGCTCCCTGGGGGGGAGTGCTCGGTGCGCCGTAGTAGGCCAGCTGCAAAGGCGCTCGTCCTACTCCCACTCCCACCCCGCTGGCGCCGGCGCCATTAAGGAAACCCGTTGCACCCGGCTGCTGCATGAGTTGGGAGCCGGCTGTGATATACTGAACGGAAGGAGGGGCTGCGGATACGGGGCAGGAGCTGATCGGCGGCGAGGGCGCCGCTCCATACATCAGTCGCTTGGGACTGACGCTCTGCTGCATGACTCCGGCGGGAAGGGACAGCATATACTGCTGCTGTTGTTGGTACAGTTGCTGCTGTTGCTGTTGGAGTTGCTGCTGATGGATCTGTTGCTGCTGTTGGAGCTGCTGCTGCTGTTGGAGCTGGGCAAGCTGCGCTGCGGCTGCAGCAGTGGACGTATGGACAATGTTGGCATCCATCTGGGGCAGGAGGATAAGCTGCTGTTGCTGCTGCTGCTGTTGTTGCTGGTAGAGAACGGCGGCCTGCTGCTGGTGCTGCTGTTGTCGCCCCGCCAAAACATGCTGAGGTAGATACTCCGTCGCGGCCATCGTACCACATGCCGCTGAGGGCTGGAGTAGGAGCCCTGCGCTTCGCGGTGGTTGCTTCAGCGGCACCTGCACCTGTCGGATGGGCGTGGTCTGCAGCGAGCGGCTGGCGGAGGAGCAAATGGAGGCGGTGAGGCTGGCGGACTCCCAATGCTGGCGCAGGGCATTCAGACGTGCCTCCTCCAAGGCGACTTCCGTCTCGCTGGCCGAGTCGTAGTCGGGACCCTGCAGGGGTCATAGGTTACTAGAGTGTTTTGCCGGAATAATCTTCAGTACTCACCTCATCGATCTTTCTGTCCAGCATGCGGAAAAAGTTCTGTTGGCTTGAGGATATTTCCCTGGAAATGGGGAGAACATTGTTAGTGGGGCATTCAGAGGAGCTCCTTTCGTATAGGAATTGCTTACTGGCTCTGCAGCAACGATAGATTCTTGGCACGCAGCAGTGACACGGCCACATCCTCGTCAGAGTCCTGGATATCCTTATTGCTTTGCTCCTCGCTCTCCTCGTGCTTCTCGCGGTCGCGTTGCTGTGCCTTCTCGGCGTCCTCGATGTGGCCTTCGTCCTCATCCGTTTCAGCATCTGAATCGGCTGCGGAGAGACCAAGGACCAGAGAACATTATAGAAGATGAGTTGGCAATTCCGAGAGTGCCACAAAGTGGCAAAAGTTTAGCAATAAAGTGAACTTGCAACTGCTGTTCGCTCGGGTTGCGGCGCTGCTGCTCTTCCCGAGACCGGGTGACACATTGATAGCAGCACTTGGCGCTCTCCCAGGACAATGTGTGGCATACAAATTCGAGAAAGTTCCATTCATCTTTCATAACTTTCGGTCAAGACCTGCTTCTATGTACCTAATATTTCTTTGTGCCTCTTCTTTGAAGATGGCCATAAATTTAATTAAAAGGAGTTATGCATTTTAATGCAAATCCAACAAGGAGAATAGCGAAAGCCAAAGCCACAAAACGAAGGTTATTATGAATAATTAATCTAGGATCCAGTACGAAACGAACCGAAAGCGTAGCTAGCGCCTATGAGAAACGAGAAATTTGGGTCGTTTATGGCACAATGGCGCCTTTGTGTATGCTACACATTTTGGCTTGAACCCTTTTCCACACACACAGCCACAGACACAGGGACAGGGACAGACACACATGAAAAAAGAGAAAGAGAGAGAGAGAGAGAGCAGGACCCTTGAGGGCAGACCACACCCACCTTATCGTAGCGCCCATTGCAACAACAAGTTGCTTTTTTAGCAGTTAATTATACACAAACACACACACGCACACATACAACGAGAGAGAGAGAGAGAGAGAAAGCACAAACGAGAAACGAGAAAGAGAATAGAGTGGAGGAGGTAGGAGGTAGAAGGTAGGGGAAGTGGTGATAGGGAAGGAAGGTGAACACCGTTGAACGTGCTGGAAGTGGGGCATAGTCAAAAGTTTGGCCCATGTAGGTTAGATTTTTACATTTTTATAAACTTAAGAGCAAGCACACACACACACACACATACTTATGCACGTGGTGTGTGTGTCTATAGTATATATATAGACAATGGGGATTTTTAAATGGGGGTTTTAAAAATGTAGGCCTTTATTACTTGGCTGAATGCATGGGTCCCCTCTCAGGGAACAGCAGAGGTCTTCTCTTTCTCTGTTCTGCTGCTAGTGACATATTAATCAATGATGTCCTCATTGTGTGGAAACAGGTGGCTCGCACAGATACAAACAAGCACATACTCACAGAGAGACAGACACACACACACACAGGCATACATGTATGGCAAGATTGAAGGCAAATTGATGTCGTCATGCGTGTAAGCTTTTGTTATTGGAACTAAAGGGAAGGGAAGGTAACTCTGTAGCCTGCCGATCGACCTCGACACCTCTATATCCTCCCACCCGTTCCTCCCTCCTCCCTCCTTCTTTCATCCCCTTTCCCCCAACACTCACCATGTCCTCCTTTCTTGCCATTTGCTTTACTCTTCGATTTCCTGGGATACAAATGTATCTTGCTCTGCCCGCAGCCCATCTTCCGTCTGTGCCGCTTCTGCTTCTGCTTCTATCGCTGCTTCGGATGCTGCTGCTGCCTGTGAGTGTGTCTCTGCTACTGCGACTTTTGTTGTTGTCTTCAATTTGTGTGTTTCTTTATTTTATTATTAATTTGTTGCTCGACACGTTCTCCTCGCCGTGCCGTGCCGTGCCGCCGTGCCGTGCCGTGCCGTGCCGTGGCGTGTCTCGTGGGGTCGTGTGTGGGGCAGAGCCAGCGGGCGGTTGTCTCTCCAATCCGCAGTGCTCTCTCTGGCGGTTTCTCCACCTCACTGGGCTGTCTTCTCTCCTTGCGATTTATTCTCACTTTGCTCTTCCTCCTCCAGTGGGGGACTGTCTGCAAACTTCCTCCCACACGTTCTCAGGAGCTGTCTTCTCTCTAGCGCTGCCTCCTCTTGGGGTATCCGTATCCGCACGTTCTGTGTCTGTCTCCTCACTTGCTCGCACGTTTTCTGGCGGTGTGCTGCTCTCTTTCAAGCACCGCACTGTCTCTCTCAGGCAGAGACTCTTTTATTTACGTTTTCTATCAAAACGTTTCAGTGCCTCTTCTCTTCTTGTCTCGTCTCGTCTCGTCTATTCTTCTGTTTTATTCAATTTTCACTAATTTAACTATGTGTGTAAATTTAATTTATTTGATTTGTTGTTGAGATTGCTGCCGCCGCTGTTGTCAATTTCGAAAGATTCCATAAGAACAGCAGAAACAGCAACAGCAACAGCCGGAATTCTTAGTGGAACTCTGACACCCAGCCACCCATTTAGGCAACCACCCACCCCACCAAGCACCTCTCTCTCCGCTCCTCCACCTCTATCCAGTTCAAACCAAATAGAAATGATTTTCCTTATTTTTTCATTCTTTTTTTGATGGTGGTGGTGGTGGTGGTGGTGGTGGGGGTGGGGGATACAGCAACGGAAATTAACTTGGGACCTGCGTCCCTCTCTATAGATAGCACTCTGTCTGTCAACCACTTGTTCCTTGTTTCTTCTGCTGCGTGCGGCACAAATTCAATTTGCAGCAAAACTCGTAATTTGTTGTAAACAGGATATCAGAAAGGGTTTGGCATCAGCTTTTGCACCAGCCACCAGGCACCAGGGACCAGGGAGCAGGGAGCAGGGAACAGGGACCAGGCACCAGCGAATGCAGGGTATGCGAATCTGCTTTAGAGTACTTTTTGTTAAGATGAAAGAGGAGGCTGGTCCGCGCGCGTTTTCACCTCCTGCGTAGTTTGTGGCTTCTTTTGGCGATAATTTAAACAAATAATAACAATATTAAGCACAACAAATGGTGCAACAAAAACACTTGAACTACGAGTAGATTCAATTATTCTCTCGATGGCACAGCGGCACAGGGCAGAGGCAGTGGCAGCCACTGGTTCTCTCGCACTGGACTTATAATAGACACACAGACAAGCCCAAGGTGTATTTTGTGCAGGGTGAGGTGTGTCCACTCTTATTTGTGCTTAACCATATATGAGATTGCGGTGAGATCTGTCGCAAGTGAGGCTCCAAACCAGACCACACACAATGGATATCAAATAGAAGATAAAGCACGACACCTTCCAGCAAATATACCTTGCACACACACACACAGGCACCACACTTGCGCCAAACAAAAAAAGAGAGAGCACGCGCGTGTGTGTGTTCTTGGGAGAGCGAGCATAAGAGTGCTCTCTCTTTTTGCTGGCTACAGCCGCTGCCGCTGCTGCGTGCGAAATTGATTTTTCTATTTATAAAAAAAAATCAAAATATATCCGCTCGGGTTCGTACGCTTTTGTTGCTCGGCATTTTCATTCCTTTTTGATGGTTTTATTTCTGCTGCCAGCAAAACATAATTTATGTTTTATTTATGATTGTACGATGTCTTCAAGATTTCCATTCGCACTGCGGGCCTCACAGGGGGCCGCGTTTTTGTACGTTGAAACTTGTTTGATTTATCCCATCGGCCACTTGGGCCCATTTGGCCTCCGAAAAACAAAAAAAAACAAACACACACCACACGGCGACGTTTGAGACTTGCAGCATTTACCGCTAACGAATTAATTCACACCGATTTCTGCTTAGATCTATGAGCTAGGAACTTTGAATTTTTCTTCAGCTTCAGCTTGCTTTTGTTTCAGCGTATTTACACTCGATTTTCCTCCGGAAAAGTTGCCGAAAAGTTACTCGACGCGTTGCTTGTGTGTGGAATTTTGTATGCTGAAATTTATGCTGCTTGACACTCCTCTTTGTGTCACACACAGCACACAAGAGAGCGAGAGAGAGCAGCTTGACGGCATACCAACGCACACAGAAGCACAGAAGCATAGAAGCTTGTGCACTCGTGCTCTCTGCTCTGCTCTGCTCTGCTCTGCTCTGTCTGTAATGCAGGGGTGGGTTTTTGGGCGAAGCTTTTGCACAAGGGTTCATTATGCGTAAGCTTGCAGCACGCTTTTAGGGGGTGCAAATGAATGAATGATTGAATGATTAAATGAATAAATGAATGAATGCATGAATGAATAAAGCTTGCTAAAGCTAAAGCAACCCTTGGACATGAACTTGGATGAGAGCTTTGTGCTTTCATTTCATCTTTTCCCCAATGGTTGGCAACATTTTCGCGAAAGCTTATTCCAAAGCTCTCGGAAAGGTCAAAGGTTATGTAACTGGGGTGCTACACTCCACACAACTCTGTTAGGCTCTGGGAAATTGCAATGAACTTTACAGCTGGTGCGCAAGCTGAAGCTTTTCGAACTAAACGTCATAACAGGATAACTCCTGGAGGAATTCTAAATGGATACCGTCAAAAAATGTTTGAAATTCCGCATTTCAAAAATGGGGTCCCTGCTAGATTGGTCATTTCGCCCACTGTGCAGAGAGATACAAAAAAAACTCACTTTGTCATGTTAGGCCTCATTAATTTCCACAGACGCGAATGCTGAATGCTGACCATTCAGCTCCGCTCTACTTCCTCTGCCTAGAGGACCAGGACCATGACCAGGACCAGGACCACGACCACGACCACGACCCTTCATCAAGAACAACCCTCCGCAGTTTCGCCCCTCTGAATTATATTATACGAGAGTATACGAGAGACATGTAGATGCCATTATTTATTGCATAATAATGAAGTGAGAAACGTTACAAATCAAAACACTCGACAGCATCTAGATAAACTTTTGTCCGTTCCCAGTATTCTGCCGTTTGTCTTTTTATCATTATAATATATACTATATATTTTTGGGGCAGAAACGTTGGCATTTTTTCCGTGCATTTGTCAGCCGCAACGGAATTGAAACGTTTGCGCTTTTATTGCCACGGACGTGTGTCGTCCAAAGGGGCTGGCACAGGGCATGTGGACAGGGGATGGGGATGGGGATGGATGTCACACGAAATGGTGGGAAAAATATGAAATGTATATGGCAATAGTGGACAGGAAGCAATATACAACAAATGCGAAATGATATCTTTCCATTGATCTGATGGACTCTGGCAAAAAATGGGGTGGCAATAGACTCTGGACGGATGCTGGGGGATGGGAAGCCATTCTGAAGCTGAAATATACATATGTTGCTAGTAGCTTGAGCATATATGTACCTATTCCTATATAAGAAATATACGGCATAAAGGTTCTACCCACCTCAAATGCCCCCACAATCTGTGATCCAGTGCGAATTATGAGACTCCTGTCAAAGGATTGTCCCCTCGTTTAACTGTTGATGATGGCAACATATGTTTCTGTCACATTGTTTGGCTTTTTTTCGCCTGCTGCAACAATTTGGGGCAGCTTCCGATGAACCTGTTCCCATTTCCCATTGTCGCTGCTGGGGGAGGCCTATAAAGCATTTAGGCAAATTTTCGCACTCCTTTCCTTTTCGCCCGAAAAACAATTTACATAATTTTCAACGATTTTCCGTTGCTCCTTCCTGCTGCCTGATGTTTCTCCTTCCCGCTGCCGCTGAGTGATTGGCGCTGGCAAAGGAGTCCGGCCATCAGCCATGAATGACGTTTGATGCGGTGGCAACGTTTTGTTTAAATCTCGGCTGACGATTGTGACTATCATGAAAGTGGGCGTGTCCCCCAGCCACGTGACCGCACGCGTTGCGTTGAATTTAACACGGGACGGAAGGACCAAAGGACCAAACGACTACGAGTACAGGATGAGTCTTGGGTGCAATGCAAATGGGGTGCGGAATCGGGGACCAGGGACCGGGGACCGAGGACGGTGCTACAAAATATTTTTTAAACTTTTTTTTGCGAAGGACAACGACGAGTACGCCGTCGCCGTCGCCGTCGCCAAACCCAACGCCAACGGACGCGTGCAGCCAATAAGTCCTTCATCACTTCCGCTTCAGTTCAGTTCCGTGATTTTGCACAAATAATGTTTTGATTGCGTGGCAGCGTGACGTGTAATTATTATCGCCGCACACAATCGACAACAACAAAGACTAAGGCCCGGGTGTTGGCCAGGGATTGGGTGTTGCAGGAGGCAGGAGTCAGGGCTCGAGAGTGGCAAAGCAATTAAAATGATTTGCCAGATTCCCAGACAGATAGAAGATAGAAGATCCTCCTATGAGCTGGGAGAATAGCGATAATAGCGATGAGAGGGCAGTGGAGGCCTGAGAGCGACTAATCTATAGTACATTTAATTATATCTAATGGAAGCGATGACCGTTCATATAATGAATGTCTGACTTTCAGGCAATTAAACTGCTTTTCAGCAGGCATTAAATCAGAAGAAATTCATCAATGAATTTTTCTATAAAACGCTGCTCAATATTTGGATTGATATGCTGGATTGGAAATGCTCCCACTGTTTTGAGCTACTGAAGAGGTGCGTATTTTTAGCTCAAGCACGGAGAAAAGCAATGAAAGAAGTACAAAATAATCATCTTAGATATTTAAATCTAAACAAGATTGCCATATGCGACAATGAAAAACTTAAGGAGATGCATTTTTAATGGCTATTGTCTACAAGAATCAAAGGAGCTCGTCAATAATAACGGATTACTCACAAAACTCAACAACTCGTAAAGGCTGAACCTTATATGGGCGGTAGAAGGGTAGGAGGGCGTGGTCGGATCAGGATGAAATTTATCTGTCATTTTACATAAGTCATTACAAGCCACTGTACCCACTTTCAAGTCCCTAAATTAATTTTTTGGGAATTTATGTAAAAATATCGGCTGTATAGCCCAATGTGAATTGAAAGGTTTTGATGCTGCCTCTTTGAAACCCCCAGCAAATAGTCGTATATCATTTAAACCCAAAAAGATCATAAATTACTTGAATTAAGAAAAGGCTCCCACACAGGAGAGAACTTTCGGAGAAAAGTTCCTTAAGGACACGCACTCGACTGCGCGAAATCGCAAATTAAAAATGGCTGATAAAAAATTATGCAAATTGTGGCGGGGCTCCGCCCAGAAGCAATCCTTTACAGGAAAGCGGACAAAATTTCATTAAAAACAGCAGCCAGAGAAATCTTTTGATGAAAATTAAAAACTTTTCGCTGAAGGACAATTGACAGAAAAAAGATGACAGAACGAAAGAAAGGAAAGAAAATAAAGGAAAACCAAAGGGAAAGCCAAAGCGGCAGAGATTGTGAAATCATGAAACAAGGAATTAAAACAAGCAATAATAAAATATTATGACAGCGTGGAAATGAACGAAAAGCAGGCGTGGAAATATTTAAATTGCGCCAAGCAGCTTTCATATAATTTTAATGTCCCTTTTCCAGAGCCTCTTAAGGTCCAGCCAAGTGGAGTGCGACTGGGCGGCTGTTTTGCATAATTATATTCATTGAAAACTTATTTTCTTCAAGTTTTCCACAGCGGGAAAATATTAAAAAAAGAATATGGCCAAGAAGGAATCAGAGGGAAAAGAAATCTCAGAAGTCTGAGAGTGGAATTGAGTTACATTGAAAGGAGAAGGCGAGAAGAGAAACAGTTTTTGACATTTAATTGCTAGAGAAGTGCACAGGAGCACAGGCGAAGCGGGGGACCACGGAGGACCATGGAGAAGAGCTGCTGTGCTGCCCAAATGTCCGTCACTCCACTTGGAGAAACTTGTTTCAATGAAGCTGGACCTGAAGATGTTGCCACTGCCACTGCCACTGCCACTGCTGCATGAAAGAAGGAAAGAAAGAAGGAAAGAAGGAAGAGGAGGAGCCCCAGATGAGAGGAGAAGAGAAAAAAATGTAACATGATTTAATGACATGAATTATTTATGAGTTTCCTGTCAATCAAAAACCACGTCAAAGCATTTTGATGGCGATGTCAACGCGCCACTGAGCAAAACACACGACGATGCAGAGGCTAGGCTGAAGCTGAAGCTGCGGCTGAGGCTGAGACTGAGGCTCCTGGCTCTGGAGCGTAAAAAGTCAAAATAAAAATGCCAGCCGAAAAAATGAAAAATATATAAAAGCAAAGATGTTGTCCATATCCACATCCACATCCACATCCACATCCCAAGGTAGCGTAGCAACAGCTAAATACATAGTTGGTTAAAGGCTCCGCAGATGCAGAGCCTCCTTTCTAGTAGCTCTTCCTAGCCTCCTGCTATCCCCCTTGCAGGCAATCAATATATTTATAATGTACGAGTATCCAACAAATAGCTGCACAAATGATATGCTAATATCTAAGCTTTTTAATCAAGCCAAAAAAACCCGAGCGAATTTGCATTTTGTTTGCTTTCTTCTCTCCATTCTCTCCATTGTTTTCCCAGCGCCAAAGTGTGTTCCATTCTGTGCCGATCTGTTCTCCGAGCACTCGTATTGTTGCCCCTTCGAATGAAATCAATCATGTAATTTATGTTAGGATAATATGGCCAACCAACAGCAACAGCAGCAGCAACAGCAACGACAAGGGCAACGGCAACGGCAGCAGCAACGGCACAACCGGCAGACAAAACCAGACACCCCAAACTCCCCTTCGCCGAAATGGACTGTCAAGAAATAAATATTTAACAATAATTGATTTAAAAGTCGCATGCAAATGTCTCCACCTCCACCGCAGGACGAGGCCTGGCCTGTCTTTCCTTTGCCCGATTCCTTCCTGGTTCGTTTTTTAAGCCGCTTGGCACGTGGGTAAACCAACGGCTGTTTCCACCAGGAACCAGGAACCAGGGGGGAGTACGAGCACCGTCTTTTTTCAATTTCCTCAGGCCGCTAAGCAAACAGAGTGAGGGACCATGTCCTCGATCCTGAATCCTGGATCCAGGTCCCAGTCCTGGTTTCGGACTGTGCGCCTTTTAAGCGTGAAATTATATAAAATATCCTTTAAAAAGCTTTTGATTTCGCTTCCCTGTCCCGGACAGGGCGTAGTATATGCAAATGCCTTTTCATCTGCTTAGCGCAAAAAGTTGTTTTCTTATTTTCCAAGGCGACCCAAGTTGGTCCTCCCAGTCCTCCCAGTCCTCCCTGTTCCACCCTGTTCCTCCTCTGGCTCTCTGGTAAATCCTATTTGCATGCCTTTGTCTGAAGTTGACCTCGTCGACGGTGTCGTCTCTGACGGCTGCGTCAGGTGTTGCCTACAGGATACTAATGTCCTCCTGTTAACGCTCTTAATGGCACAGACAAGCAAGCTGCCTGCATAATGGAGTTCTCCTCCATCGCCATCCCCATCCCCATCCTCATCCCCACCCGCATCCCCATCCGCGTGCGCATCCGCATCTCCACCTGGAACTGTCTCCATCTGTCAGCTGCATTCATTCACCTGCTCTGGAGCTCTGGGGTCTTCCTCCCTGTCTAATGTTAATGACATCTCCTGGGCCAATGCATCAGACCATTTTGGGTAAGGCCTGGTGGGGACCTTAGAAAAACTAGCTCAACGGCTAGCTGAAGTGAAAGGATACCAGGAGGAAGCTTCAGTAGAAGGAACACTTGACAATAGACCTATAGCTACCCTATCTTGAGCTTAAATAGTGGGAAACTGCAGTGGGAAACTCCTGAAGTGTCTGAGAAACGATCTTCTTCGTGCCGGAGTCTTTAAAGAGCCTTCTAGATCCCTGAAGAACAAAACGATCCCCAAAAGACAAACCAAAAAACACATATACCCTAAGCACAGGTGGACAGCATCTACAGCATCTACAGCATCTACAAGCTGCCCCTTGCCGTACCCTTGCTCTCCATTTGGGTAACCGGGTAGACAACAAAATTAGCATTACTTCCGAGTGATCACAATCTGCGCATACTAATTGCTCTCGACTTCGACTTCGACTTTGCCTTCGACTTGGGGCTCTCTGGATTCATTCATTCATGGGGGCAATCATTGAAGGAAGGCCTCCTCGCCAAACTTGGCATTGCCTGAATGATTCTGCTGTGATTTTTTCCAGCCTGTCTAGACGCATCGTATAAGGCAACGGCGACGCAATGAGAGACTCCACTCGAGTGGAGACTCCACTGGATTCGACGCAACGCAACGCAACGCAATGCGATGCCATACGATGCAATGGACTGAAGGTGGAGCGGGTTCTCCTCTGGTCTCTGGTTGCGATTCACGGGAAAACGGGAACCCTTGGCTTTCTTTCTTACGAAACGGGCACAAAACACCAATCATCCACATCATTGTCAACACGCCGTCGTCTTCGTCTTCGTTGTCTTTGTCGTCAGTCCATAAACGGATCGGATGCTTCGTTTTGCCATTTAAGGATCGCAGCAGCTCTTTGGCCTGTCATAACTCTTGGTAGGCGTACGAGTACGAGTACGAGTAAGAGTACGAGCACCATGGATGCTTTTGCCCCACGATGCTGAATCTGAGCGCCAGCACGCATCGCATCGCAGCGCATCGGTGCACTATGCGATCAGCCCAACCATCTCATCCCATCCTATACGATCCTATACGATCCTCTTCTCTTCTCTTCTCATCTCATCTCATCTGTGGCAGCATTGCCAAACGTCCAAAAAAGGCGCAGACGCCGCAGCTTCATGACGCGCGCTGGGAATATCCAAGCATCGTCGTCATACTTTCGCTGCCAGTCCACTCTTTTGAGAGCGCAATCCAATGCAATCCATACTCGCATACGTATGCCTTTCCATACCGAACCACCGATCCACCAGCCAGCTGTCTGTCCGGACGCCGGACTCCGGACTCCGGAGCATTGAGCCACTGATCTCTCTCGAGCGTTCTCAAGCGTTCAAAGTGTCAAGCGTCAATTGCCGTTGAAGTTTATTGCCTTGGCAGCAATTAAAGCATTTTTTTTCGGCCTCTGGCTCGGGCTCTGGGCTCTACTCTTTGCTCCGATTCGGGGCTTGGCCCAATGTGACCAAAATCAATCCATTTTGATTTGATTTCTTGATTGGTTGTCAGGGGAATTGCCATGCAGAATTGAATTATCAAATTAGAAGCTGACTCTCGGCTGTGATATATACGACTATAATTGATATCCGGAGCGACAGGATATGAATCACAGCGATATACCTGCGACTTTCGGTTTTTCTTATAAGAATTTTAAATAAATTCGATTTTTAAAAGTGTTGTTTTGTGTTATAAACGATGATAAACCTTTCAATTCCTTTGAGAAGTGCAGTTGTAAATAATTAAATATATGATATCTTAAGAGAACATAGTCCTGTATACGTAGGCTGCTAGTTTTGCCGCTGTTTTTGGCTCTCGAAAGGAAGTATCTCTAAAACAAGTCTTCATCAGGCGCTTTAACGCTGGGAATACAAAAATTGTCAGAAGGTGTGAGGATATGTTTGCAAGTCAGAGGACCCCTTGATTCCATATTTTGTGGGGTCAAAAAATCTGTTGACTGAGGCGATGTGTGGGAGCTCGGATTGTCGTAGTAAAGTACAATCCGCATTTGGAGGTTGGTTTTTCTCAATTAACCAAAAACTTCCGTCCAAATTGTTTTGTTTACCACTCAGAATTTATCTTCTTAATTTTCTCTATTCAAAAAGGTGTTCCGTCTGGCTATAAAAATTATCCGATCTGATTCTGATTCTGCAGTCTGGAAGATATGGTCGTTCTTTATGATTCTGCATTTTTAGTTTGGTTTGGACAGACATGGCTCTATCGACTCGGCTATTGATGCTGATCAAGAATATATATACTTTATGGGGTCGGAACGCTTCCTTCTGGGCGTTAGAAACATCCATTTTCCGCACAAATCTAATATACCCCTATACTCTTTTTGATTATTGGGTATAAAAACAGGTGACCATTTGGTTTAAAAAAGTTTCTCGATTTGTGTGTCATTTGATTCGCTCTAAAACACGAATACCGTCAGATAAGATTGATATATCCATGATTCCTCACATGTTACGATGTTAAAAGCGTACTTTGGATGAACGTGGCTGTATTTGAACACCATTTCTCCGCATCTAGGACCAATCTTCAAATCACTTTTTCCACTCCTCTGAAACGAGTGTCAAATTATGAATGCTGTATCTTACGGCAAAAATTCTTCTTGATGGCCAACTGTCTTCATGCAATGTTGAATGTATCTTGGTCCCTCTAATGCCCAGAGATGCCTCTATCTCATGGTTTGTCCCGAACAGAATCCATTTTTTCTGGTACAGAAACCGTTTTTGGACGTTTCTTACGAAATTCGATCTGAAGCGAGGGACGTACACTACTGAATTCGTTTTACCAGTCTATCGACGTGGCAATGAATGGTGATTCGTCATTAAAAGTTGAACTAAGTTCATCGAATCTTGCTTGTGTTGAAAATCCACGTCGAAAATCGTAGAAAATTACGACATGGAAATGTGTTCATGTGTTAATTCCATTTTTCTCCAAAGATGAATTTTTCGTTTATCGTTAAATGGTGTAAAACGCGACCTCAGAAGAAAAAGTTCTAAGCAAAAATGGAAGCCAAGGCCCTCGTAGCTTAAGAGGACATTATTCTGTATACCAATTGAAGATTTTCAAAAGTTTCTTCAAAATCACAGAACTACGTGTATGAGTCAAATTGATTCCATTGTAGGGTTATTTTAGGAACCAGAAAATAATCACAGAAGAATCTACACATTGCAGAGTTTACAGCATGGAAAAGTTCGTAAAAATGATATTATACAAATTAGAAATTTACACTTTGTGTTGCAAAGTCGGGGCTTATTGCAATTTGGCTAAGTAAGTTTTTATTGCCACCGTTTGGGCTTCAGTTTTGGGACTTCCCCTGCCACCCATTGCAGCGTTCTGCCATATAACTCAAAGGGAAAAATTCATCACCGCAATATGCGCAGCAACGAAGCAAACGAAGGAAAAGGAAAAAGAAGTGGCAGTGGCAGTGGCAGGAAAATTGTCATAAAGGTGCAACTGACAGCCAGAGAGAAAGAGGAAGCGAGGATAGTAAATTTCAATTTATATGCAGAAAGAACAGTGAGTGAAGAGGCAGACACAGGACACAGGACACAGGACACACAGGACCCACACACACACACATTGCAGGGGGCAAGGAGCTCCAACGCAAAAAGTGTCAACGTTATATTTTCTCGAATTTTCCAAGATTTTTCGTGGCATTTTATTTCTCCTCCTTCCCAGTTTTGTTGGATTGCTGCGACGCAAGTGGAAAACGCAATTTCATTAGACAAATTGAAAAAAATAAGTGCAAGCGTACACAACAATACCAACACTCCCCTCTATGTGCGAGGGGCTCCTATATAAGCACATAGACACCACATACTACATATGTATACAGAGATATATGATGGTCCATGTATTCGAAAGGAGACTGACGCCATGTTGTGGCCAAAAGCAGAAGATTCGTTCGCTGGTCGCTCGCCATTCGTTGCGATTAGTGTTTGCCCACATTTTCCCTGACGCGCGCATACGTGTAGGAGCTGCTGCTGCTGCTGCTTCTTCATGGCAGGGATACACTTACATATGTATATGGAAGTGCCGTCCAACGGCGGAGCAGCCTTGTCCTTGTCCAACAGGATGCTGCGCGCGCGTTGAAAAGAGGCGGAGACTCTCTGCCCAACCAGCAGCACTTGAGGCAAGCGAGGCAAGCGACGCAAGCGACGCAAGCGAGGCGCCAAGCGGCATGACAAAAAAAGCAAGAAAAGATGCAACCGTTAGCTGCCTCTTCCTTATCAAACGATTCGGGCAGGCACTCGCACATTCGCATTCCCGGCTTCGCTTTCCCCCAAAAACGATGCGTCGTTGCTGATTGGAAGCTTCGGCGCTTGCCTCTCGTTTTTGGGGCGGAGCAAAAGCTCTCGACTCGACTCGACTCGACGCAGTGGCGCCGTCAAACGGGGGAGCATTTTCCGCTGAATGGGTGGCGGGTTTGTTTTTATTTCACTCTTACAATACATCCACCTCCCGAGCGGCTGCTATCATGCCCACGAAACCCTCCGTCACCTCTCGGGCAACTGGAATAATGTCCTCGGGTGGCAGGACAAACCCGAGCTCTCCTTTGTCCCTCAGTTCTATGGTGTAGGGAATGGTGATGTTCTTCACAGCATAGGCCCATTCCTTGCCAGATCCAGAGACTTCATCTGAGAAAGAACCGAAATATAATGGGGAAATACTAAAGGGATAAGAAATGGTAGCCCACATAAAGTTGTGGCACTAGAACCGTAGGTGAACTCTGTGCCATATCTTCTGTAGAGTGCATCCGAGAAGCCCTTGGCCACATGCATCATCTGGGGATAGTGCTCGGGGAATTCCGCATCGGTGTGGCCCCAGGGGGAGAGCACATACTGTCCGTAGGAGTGCAGGGATATATAGATCTTGATGGTTCCCTCTGGTATAGAGTTATTGATATACGCCGTCAGTTGGCTGATCTCTGGATCGGATTCGGCGGAGGGTCCGGCATAGATTTCTGAGCAGGGATCAGCACTAGCGCCAGTCACTAATGATTCACATAAAAGCTTTAGTTTCTAATGGATCGGTAAATGTATAGATGATACTGACACATCCAAAGAAAATCAAAGTTGCGATTCAGGTCGGTGCCAATACACTGCCCCGTTGGATCCGAGGGCATGCGAGACTTGCGCCAAAGTCGTTCCTACCGGCAATCGATCAGAGAGTTATTAATCGTAATTGATTGCCACTTAGAGTAGTTGGCGATAAGATTTGTGGCATAGTAAATGAATCGGCACGTATTTGATCTAATCGCAGCGCCGGATACGACTTCCACTCACCACTTCATGTGAGTAGACAAATCCATCCACATTCAGGACGGGTATGATGTACCAGTCAACAGTGTAGGCTATATCCCTGACCCCAGGATTGCGGGGCACCAGCAGCTCGTCGATGAAGTAGGTGATCGTCGCCGAGGTAATCCATTCGCGGGCATGAATATTTGATTCAATAAATACAGCTGGATTTCCCTCCTGATACGAGATCTTGATGCCACGAATGGGCCTGCCCTCGTAGGAGTCACCAATAGAGAAAGGTGTGACTATATCCGGATAACGCGACTCGATCAGATCCAGCCACGCATAGATCTCGTCCAGGGTGTGGTACTGTGTCCACTCGTGGAAGCCAGTGCGCTGCAAGGACCTTTGGGCATCGATGTGCCGCTGAACATTGTCGATCTTGAGGGTGTAGCTTAAGTTGTGCTTCAGCAGGAGACTCTCAAAGGTCTCCTCGTACTGGGGGGCCACCATAATGTCCGAGGATTCTCCCAAATGTCTCGCCTCCCGCCAGCTGCTGAGCTAGATGATGGATTGTCAGAGGGATTCCTTACAGTATGCATGTTTTTCCTTACCCTCAAGACTTTCTGCTGGGCATTGAGCAGGCTGAACTGCTGCCGATCATCGATCCTCACATTGTAGACCTTGTAGTTGTCGTAGCGCACTTGCTCTACAGCCGAAACGAGGCCAAAGAGGGCCAAACACAGGAGTCTTTTAACCAACATACCTCTCTATCTGAGAGTCAACTGTGCACTGGGCCCGAAACCGAGTAATTGCTGGCTGATTAGCCGCTTCTTATCGCTCTGGTGTGACTACCCATGGTGCTCATTGAATAGCTTGCCTCTGGATTCCGTTTTTATTTGGCTTTTATCAGCCATAGTCGTAAAAACTATTCAAAAGTTTAGGGAACGGGAAGACGACTTCAAGCGGACAGCTTGAAGATGTCTGGACCGAGGGAAAACCACAGCCATAGCTGGAGCTAGAGCTGGAGCTGGAGCTGGTACTCCGTCCGTACTTGTACTTAGGCTGTCTCTCAACTTTGCACATAAATTTTGTGCAACGCCAGCGCCCATTTCATTGTAGGTCATTGCATAATGAAGTTACCGCCCCGAGGCACATAAATTTCCCTCGAACTCGAGGAGATTTCTGTGGCTGTCTGCTGCTCTGCTTCTCTGCTGTGTCTTCTGTGTCTAGTGTCTAGTGTCTTCTGTTTGACTTTTGGCGGTGCGGTGTGCTTAGTGTGAACATTTTGCTTAGGCCTGTTTTATGCCCCCCTCTTTGACAGTCCTGACAGTGTCCTGTGGCGAGCGCTTAAAGGAGCTTTGTGCCTGGGCTTTGGTCATATTTTGCGCGGGTATTAGAGGAACATGCCTTGGTCGTTGTCACCGCATGAGGTGCGTCAATGTGTGCCTTATGGCCAGGACTTCGACTTCATTCTTTGGGGAGTGTGAGGTTTCTGTAAGTGTTCAGGGTTCTGGACATGAAAGGCGCATCAAAGTGGATTTCGCTCGCCATGAACACGGGGAATGACATGACTGTGGTGGTATTTCGCAAAAATGTTAATGTTCTGGTGAAATATCGGTGGAAAATGCAAAACTACCATACAAAAGCATTCCATCTCTTGGGGAAAAAGGTTTAACAGCCGCATTAAATCAGGGATTTACCACCACTTTACAAGCCAGTGAGCTTTGCTTACTTTACAGGTTGTTTTTAGAAGGTTTCATGGCTGTTTTATTGGTCAATAATTCTGCAAATTGAGTTACTTTACTTTGAGTGTACTTTCATTAGAAATCACATAGACTGAGAGTCTTTTGAGAAACTGAGACGTAAAGTGGCTTACATCTTAGATCTTCAGAGTAAATACTGTCATTCCAAAGATAACAAAACTCCCAAATTGTCGAACAAAAATTGGAAAAATGTTGAAATATTTCTTGGAATTCGGGATCACGTTCTTGGTCCTGCTTGGATTGTGGTGCACACTGCTGTACCCCACGGTGCAGCTGGACACCCAGTCGGACCACACGACTTTCGAAATGAAGATTGAAAATGTGAAGCAGGCCTTCGAGAAGGCCAGCCTTTATACGGGGCTTTGTTTGACGGTGCTGCGCTTCCTTCCCCGGACTTATAAGCTCGTAGTGACCGACAGGTACCCCTGGATCTACGCGGTGGCCTACATGTTGGACACTGTCTATTTCTATGGCCACAGTTACTACAGATTGATGATAGTGTTTCCATTGCCGTACCTGCTGCAATCGGAGTCCTTTCAAGAGACTCACAAATATATGGCACTGCTATTCACACTGCAGTATCTCTCCGCCGTCGGGGTGAACTCCATGCTGTGGTACATCCTCCACTGCCAGCACCGGCCTGGGCGGCGCTGGCGACTCTTCTGCTGAAGAAGACGACGTGAGGGAGATGCTCGGGAGAATGGCTTCAACAATTTGCAGCGGATTATTTGATTAGCCCGCTAATTGCCTGTTCGTCCTTCCGCACCATATAAATTTGTTCAGCACTTATTTCTTATCAGCCGCAATAAAGGACCCAAGCACAGGATTAAAGCTCTCCCTTTCCACTCTCCCACTCTCCCACTCTCCCATTCTCCCACTCCCAGTATATAATTCTCTCTCCACGGATTACACAGCCTGTGGCGAAAACTTCCGCGGAAACTTTCAACACCTTGTCGTGGGTCTCGGGGCGTGGAAATTGCGGTGAAAACTTTTTAACCAGCAAAGAAGGAACGAACCAGAAAGGAAACCACCAGAGCCAACACTTGTCCTGGCGCGTGCGATAAGCCAACGCCGCATTTTTAATTGCCAAAGTCCTTGAAAGCCTTGGAGCCGTGCGGAATCGAGGGAATCGCTTAAAGCAGCCCAGACTAGCCCAGCACAGCCCAGCGCAGGCCAGCCCAGCCCAAGGATGGCTGTCAGCAGTCTTTAAAGTGTCATAAATATCACCAGGCAAACATTTCCGGCCTCACAACTTTTTGTTAGACACTTTTAATTGTGTACTCGTATATGTAGCAGGTCCTGTGACAAAAAATAACGCTGCCATTACATAAATCTTGGCTCTTGAGACCGGGAGCACATGTCGTATGCTTAATATTTTCCACTCAACTCAACGGCTGGAAAAAATGTCAATGCCGGAAAGTGTTTAGCATTCGCTTTTTTCTTGCGCCGCCGTGGATTTAATTAGCCTCAAAATGTCTCGAGGAAAATGGCAACATGGCATGCCACATGGCCTCGCCGCCGCTGCCCAGTCGAGAGGGTCAGGATAAGCCAAGGAAGTCACCAAGTCAAGGAAGGAAGTTGCATGTTTGGCCTCAAGTTCAATTTGCTATTGCTTTCAGCAACATTTTTGGACAGGACAGCCAAAATGGAGAGGGCTGGAGAGCTGCCTATGGAAAGGGATAGGCTCCAGAGAAGAGAGTATTTGCGGAGGTTATTATAATCTAAAACTTACCCAAGATGATGCATGTTCTTGGGCCATTCCATCCTCCCTGCTGAACCGCTGAATCGCTGATTGTTATCATCATAATTACGAGTACGAGCAGTATCCCCTGCCTAGACCTGGTCTATTGTTAATTTGACTTCATTTCCAGGTGGAACATTCCACGAACAATTGCAGCAAAGTGGTTCGCTCTTCCATGCGTTCGACACGCCCCACTGGATCGGCAATTACTCGTAGAGCAGCAGCAGCAGCAGTAGCAGCAGGAGAAGGAGCAGGAGAAGGAGCAGGAGCAGGCAGGCATAATTAATGTGCCGGAGTTGAGGTGGAGGCCTTTCAATCTAATTGCCGAACGGGCACACGCACGTGTGATCCGATCCACTCCATTCGATCTTCAACAAGTGCCACTTGTGCACCTTGGGCGTGGCACATGCCAAACATTATTCCGTGTTCAGTAAGCGATTATTTTTTCAGTTGAGCATTTCTGCCATCGATTGTTTTCTCTTCGTGTGTTTGCTTTTTTGAAACGTCGTCGCTGGCAGCTATTTATTGTTAAATGAAGCGATTTGTTTGTTGTCGTTATGCGTCGGAGCGTTAAAACATTTTCGCTTTATTTTTTCTACTCTCGAAAAGTTGTTTTTGCACTGCCACAGAACGAACGTGGAACGGTGGCGATACGTACGGGGAGAGTACGGGCATGGGTACGGGTATAGCCTCAGGTTCAAGTGGTTGGGATTTTTTGGCACATCGTTTGGTGGATCAGGTGGCATGGCGTGTGGGGTGTGGTGTGTGGGGTGTGGGGTGGTTGCCTTCTAAACGCTGCTGTGGATGTGTGAATTGCAAACAAGCTGCGGCAGCTGTTGAACATCGAAGAAAGCAAGAGAAAGGGAACTGCGTTAGAGAAATGTACAAAAATGTGTTGGAATTTTTTTTCTGAAATTCCTATAAGAATTCATGAATTTCCCTCTATAATTAAAGAGTATGCAAGCGGGAAATGCAGGGAAATGTACCAATAATCTCATGAATGTTTCCCAGAAAAACATTAATCATACGGGCATAAGTCCGTTCTTGCCGCAATCCCACATCATTGACTTGATTCCACCTTGACATTCCTTTACCTCGAAAGCACAGAACCCACATCAACGATCTCAGACATGCTAACTAAGCCCTTCACCACTCGCATAGTCGCATACTCGCATACTCGCATACTCTTATAGGAGTATAGGAATACGTATGCATGTACGCAAATGCCACCGTGGGCGTTTGTCTCCGCCTAATCCGCTTTTAAAGTAAGTGAACAAAAGTGAAAAAAGTCCAAAAATAAAACCGAAAACCGGAAATCACAAGTCAAGTTGATGAACTGTCGCTCTGGCTTCGTTGTCCTCGTCTGAAATCGGGCAGACACACATCGTGGAGAGAGGAACACACAAAACACATGGATGGCACCTGCAAAAAAATGCAAAAAAAGGAGAAAAAAAAACTTTGCAGACACATTTACCAGGCAATCCCCAATCCATGGTCTGTCTCCACCTTTCGCTGTTAGAGATTTACGCATTTATTTTGCATTTTTTATACTATGCCCCACACAAAACATGCGCGCAGATTTAAGGAAATATCACATCACAGTAGAGAGACAGAAACCAAAAGGTTTCACAACGAGTTGAGTTGGTTAGAAACATTTTTCGGTTCGGTTGTCGATTTGCCTTGCGTTGACATGACAAAAGGCGCAGATCTGCATACATTTGCATGTCATTGGACGGCACGGGACGGCAGGGCAGGGCAGGGAAGGGGGGAAGGGCAGGGCAGGGCGGGCGAGTGGAACGCATCATCAGGCAAGGACACCGAAATCCCCTTAAGACATTGGGGATTGGTCCAAAACATGCCGTTTGCCCAAGTTAACAATATGTTAAGTTGCCTTAAGTCAGCCCCCAGCTACAGCTACAGCTTCAGTTCCCAGTACTCAGTACCCAGTTCCAGCTCCAGCTCCAGCTCCAGCTCCTGCCTCGGACTCAACGAGTTAATCGCTTAATGTCTCCCCAGCCTGTGCTTTTCAGTCATTTGTCAGCTGTCTGTTCGGGGCTGCTGCTGGAGTGGGGTTTTGGGTTGGATGGGAGCCCGGCCATAATTGCAATTTGTTTGAATTAACTGGTGAGATCTACGAGTAACACAATTGGCAGGCCAGGCCTCCAAAGAGCAATAGTCACCACACCACTTGAAAATCCCAAATTTATTGCCTTGCATATTGCTTTCGTTTGGTCAGCACTCGAGGCTAATGTCCTCTCACTATCGAGTGACCCCCGAAAAGGTACGAGTAATAAATATCAAAAGCACCCTAGAGGCAAATATTTACTTTAAAATTGAAACCCCCAACCCCAACACCCACACCCACACCCTTTCTCCCACTGTTTGTTCAAGTTGCGTAAGTGCGTGAAAGGGTTGCCACGAATGTGGGAAAAAAGAATCCTTTAATGGCCTCGCTTTTTGATGTTTCCTGAGCCGAACCGGGCAGAGCAGAGCCGTGGGTGTTGGCAGGCTTAGGCACAGGCACCCAGGCAATTGGCCAACTCCCCTTTATCAACGCACACACACACACACACACACATGCACACTTCCGACCATTCCTCGACTCGTTCGAGTATCTTAGCCTATGGCCTTATCGATAGATAAAAAAACGAACGTTGCATGCTTTGCTGAAATTCAATTTGAAGCTATTTTCAGAATTTTTATTGCTTACTAAATTGTTTTTATAGGCTCTTCTAACAACCAGCAAAAGAGCAGACCCCTCCCCTCTACCCCAGGGGGGGCCTGGCACTTTAATTTCTTTATTTCCACTGTCTGTTATTTTCTTTTCTGTTCGGTTCGGTTCTGTTCGGTTCGGTTCGGTCTGTTGTATCTGCCTGCCACGGCTCTGCTCTTCTTGTTGTGGCAATTGCCAGACCATAAAAATTAACAATTAACAGACCGCTGGAAATGAACAATCGCAAATCGCGGCTTACAAAATAGCCGTGGAAATGCCATGATATAGAACTGGTAGAAAAACAAAAAAATAGCGTGTCACAGTGGGGGAAAATGGAGCACAAATTGATAATATGAACTATGGAATACTCTGCCTGCAGAAGGAACCCCACTGACTGGAGATGGTGAATGGAGACTGATGCATGGAAATCGAAGGTTCGAATGTATGGAAATTGGGGACTTAAAAGATTAGAAAATGCCTGCCTCTGAGGATCATTGCTAGAGCTGCTAGGATGTCCACAGGTTGCTCTATTTTTCCAATGTCTTCATTGAGCTAATCAACCCTTTCACAGGGCTCTATGTAGAGCATAATTATGAGACGGAAGACTGGCAGCGTTGCCCGACTGTCGACCAGCGGACAGCACACCGACAAAAAGGGTTATGAATGTGAAATTGTCATGCAAGAATTAGCCATGTTCTATGTTCTGGCCACGTTACGAGTATTTCGTTACATTTTATATTTATTTTTTTCCATTTTCCATTTTCCCTTTGTCTTTTTTTGTTCTTATTTGCCTTTTCGTTGGTTTTGTGGGTAACCGTCACGTCAAGGGGTTTTTTATGGCTCCATTCGGAATGGAATGTCGGCAATTATTTCCGAAATGCTGGAAAAACATTGCTAAATGTTGTGCCTGACGCTCAGGAAACGTAAACATTTAGTGTAGTCGAGTCAGTGTAGGTGCTCCTGATTTTCCCTATCCCCATTCCCATTCCCATAGACACCCCCATTCCCATTCACTATTCCCTATACTGTAGACCCTCTCCACTCGGGTCTCACTCCTTCGTCTCATATGCATTCATAACTAACACGACGGAAAATGCATTTTAATGTGCGCAAAAATCCAATTTAAATTCAGAGCATTTTCCCTTCTCGCTTGCAGCTTCGCAGACGCAGCATGCAATCACAAAATTAGTTGACGACGAGATAAGAATTTTAGTGCTCACAAATAAAGAGACTCACACACATACTGGCAGACTGGTATACTGGTGGGGCCCAAGTATAAGTATAATGCGTATAAATCAACGAAATATATAGAAGTCTAAGGATGAGAAAGCAGCAAAAGCAGCAAAAGCAGCACCAGCAGCTGCAAACAAATTCCAAATAATTCCTGTGAGCGACGTGGAAAATTCATTTGACAAAATGCACAAAAAAGCAATTTCAAGCTGCAGACAAATTGAAAATATATGTAAGGAGCAGAGCAGGTGGGTGGGGCCGAGCGGCTAGTTGGGCGGTGGTTTGGGGCTGTGGATGGTTCGTAGGGGCGTGGTACTGCAGTGACAGTTGAGTAAATAAATATACATAGCCCAACACACACACACACAAGCATACAGAGGAGACCGAATCCTCGTCTATGTACGAAGATGCAGCCACCACCTAAAAGTATGCTACGAAAATAGTCGAAGCTGCTGCTGCGCTGCTTCTTCCGCTGCTGCTCCCACTGCGGCTGCCTCCGTATGTGAGTGGCGCCTACGAATGTGTGTCTGTAGATGTGTGTGTGTATGTATGTGGGTGTGTGTGTTGCGCTTTGCCATTCGCGCGTTGAAAATAGGAGGAGCTGAGAAAAACTTTCCATGCGCAGTTCAAAGTGCAAAAAAATAGATAAAAATTGGTGCAAAATATATGCGGAAAATGCCTTTAAAATAGTTTATAATTTAGCTTAAAACTGTTGAATTCTATGAATTAAATTCCTCAAAGAATAAATTATAACTTTTTAAGGATATCAGAGTTAAGAAAATTCTTATTTCAATTCATATCAAATGATTTGCAGCAAAGAGAAGGAAGAATGAGTCCGAAACTCCAGGAACGGAACCCTACATCATCTAGCCAGGGGAAAATCCTTGTATCTAACTAAGAAACCATCATCAATTTTAATTTTATAGGTTATTCTACAAAATCGGACGACTGTATCAATAGTTTTCAAAGAAAAGATGGCTTCTCTTCCTTTAATCTTTTAAATTTCGTTTGAAATACAAACGTTTTGTTTTTACAAACTAAAAACCAATGTACTTTTAGAGCATTTTGAACAGACCGCTTTCAATACGTGTCAACTTTTATCCAACATCGAATTTAAAGCAGTTTCATCCAATGTGAAGTTCGGCGAACCCTTTCTTTGTTTAGTCAACCTTTTTTCCATTTAATGCGGAAAAGGCGGATCGCTTTGCTTGTCATTTGGTTGGGTTTCCGCTTTCCTCCGCCTCCTCCTCTTTGGGGCACCCCATGGCATAATAGTCCTCGTCCTCGTAGAACATGTAGCCAAGTTTGGCTGTCGTTTGGCTAGCACTTCCCGCTGTGATATATATCTCCGACTATTAGCACAGCAGTCAGGCGGCTGTGGGCCAGCGGCAGCATTCGAAGGCCCAACAGGCCGTTTAGCGCCATCAAACAATTCCCGCTGGCTCAGCGGCATTCACGCGTGCGCAAACGGGTTCCACAGGAATCGAATCAGAGATGCCAGAGGAGCCTGAGGATCACGATCGGATGCCAGCTGAGAGGAGCGAGCACCCAACAACAATCAGTCGATTGTCACAGATATTTGTCATGTTTCTGCGGCTGAACTGAACTTTCCCTGCTGTTCTCGCTTGGCCCCGAACGAAGCGACGTTCCTTGGCTACAACGTTGTAAAAATGTCAATTGCGTTTTCTACCTTTTTCGTTTATTTTCTCGCATTTTTTTCCATTGGTTTTTCAGTGGGTTTCTGGTTTGTGCCAGTGGCCCCATGTTCATCGATCGGATTTCATGTAATTACATTGTTTTCTGATTCATAATTAATTTGATCTGTTCTTCGGGCTGCCCGGTTGCCCGGCTGCCCGGCTGCCCGGTTGCCCGGCGAGTATGCTGCTGGCCTCAACTTGCATTTTTCTGAGCACTCGAGCACTGATTTTTACATGAGCTGCGGGACGGAGGGCAGCGGGCAGCAGGCAGCAGGCAGCAAAGCATCTGTGGCAGACCCAATCGAACATTGATAGTTACTGAGTGATGATTTAATGAGGCAAACGTGGCATGTTGTGAATGAAATCAATTTTGTGAATGTGCAGAATGGCAAAAACAATGCCACCACATGATGAAAACATCTCCAAGGAGCATGGGCCCAGGAAACGCAGGAGCAGAGTATCTACATTGCTACGAGTATCGTATCGGAGCTGTGCTGTTGGGTGTTGTAATGAGAGACTTATGAATCAATGCAATGTTGATTGAGGCCCAGACTTGACTCTGCGGCAAGTGCAGCTGCCGATGCGTTTCCCTTATTAGCAGATCTCAATGGATATTACTACAAGCCCCTGAAAGCGCTCCAGTTATGGTTTGAAAAAATATTTTCTACTAATTAAAAGCACACCATGGAGTGCAGTGCCTCCCCAAGATGAAATGGAGGCCTCCATAATATATTCATAGTATTTTTGCAAATTTTTAGATTTCCATCTTAGATTCCAGCGCTAACGCACGACTTGTGATTGACAAATTAATGCGGATCACAAATCAACACCTCAACAAGTTTATCATATCAAAAAGGCGCAAACGGAGGAAGACCCTCAAAAGTGAAACCCTCTTTTTCAGAGGCAAAAGCCACAACCCCTGGAAAAACAAAAATTAATTAAAAACATCAACAGAACGCGTCGAGATTTACAAATGTCGTTCCTCCGGCGTTCCTCTGGCGTTCCTCTGGCTCCTGTTGGAATTAGTTGGGATGATTTCCATGCCCATGGATGCGGCTGGGAATGGGTTCTGGGTTCTGGGTTCTGGGTGCGGGCTTAACTCTTGTCTCTCTTGTGGGTGTCACACCTTGCCGCTGATGGCTTGATAAACGATGGCCCACAGCCCACAGCCCACAGCGCACAGCCCACAGCCGCAGCAACCGCAAAACGAAGCCATTCATTCATGGTTCACGAAACCGTGAACCAGGGCTCTAATCAGCAACCCTTTTGTGCAAGAGGGCGCCCTGAAATTGGGTTGGTTTGCCAGTTCTTTTTCTTTGATATGCAGATTCGGGGCGAGCATCACGACGATGATGATGTCATTCGGTGGCTGACAAAACGCTTGACTGATTACACTTGTATCTGTTTGTGTCCTGGGCTCAATATGCTGAAGGATTTTAAATTGTTGTGGACTCCCTTGATCCCTGACTGTCGACTGTCGCCTGTCGCCTGTCTCCTGTCGCCTGCCGCCTGCTCTCTGCCTGCCGCTTAGATTGTGTGATAAATTTGGTTTATTGAAAGGCGTCAGTGCGTGAAATGATGTGTGTCAATTGCATGAATGTGCCCTGCCCCTGCCCCGGCCCCTGCCCCTGCCTTGCCCCTCAAACCACTGCTCCTCCATCACGTCTGGGTTTCCCCGGGCTTTGTGTTGTGCGGAGTTGACAGCGATTATGCAAATCGTTTGAGCCGGAGATAAAACTGCATTAATTTCTGTGTGGTTTGCCTTTGTCCAGGTCTTAAGCTCTACCTCCATTCTCGTGGGATACTCGGGAACTTAAAGTTTTTCATTCTCATTCTTGGCCAAAAAAAGACAGAAAAAGAGGAAAACTATGTACATGAAAATTTGCATTGTTGCAAAATGCTTTCCTTTGGCTGCAAATTTTCAATTTATATGCTAAGCAAAACGTTCCCAAAAAGCGGCAAAGAGCACTTCTTCTTCTCTTTGCAGTTTTAATAAGCAATGGAGTGCATCCTCCATCCTCCATCCCCAATCTTAATTGCTCTTTAAATCACCCACATATGTGCCATTCATTACTGCTGTTAACAGCACTTAATTTATTGTTTTCATTTGTCGTGTGCCCCAGAAAATCAACCGCAAATTGCCCAACAAATTGTTCAAATTGTTTAAAACTGCATCGACTGTCGACTGTCGACG
Source organism: Drosophila lowei (assembly GCA_008121275.1). Lineage (NCBI taxonomy): Eukaryota > Metazoa > Arthropoda > Insecta > Diptera > Drosophilidae > Drosophila > Drosophila lowei. Next base: position 21,128,224 of record CM017781.1, on the reverse strand, counting down.
GTCGACGGTTGGCCTGTCGGCATGTCGACTCTCATCACATCATATATCTAAAGCACCACCTCAACGCCTCATTGCACACCCCGATCGACTGACCCTCCCTCCACTGACCACTGACTGCCCGAGGGGTGCATTCTAATGTGTGTCCACTGGCCAGTGACCATCGATACTCGCACTCCCCCCGATACGCAGGTCAATGCGACTCATTAAAATAATTGATACGCTTGTTCGAACAACGCCTTTACACCAATTTAATTGATAGCTGTCCGATGTCCCCTGTCCCTTGTCCCCTGCCCCCGGCCCCCTGTCCGGTGTCCCTTGTCCCCTGTCCCCTGTCCGTTCATTGAGCGTGTGTATGTGCGTGATTTAATTTTATTGGTCCCCCGTTTTGTCCCTCTTAATTAGTTAATAGATTTCGCCTTTCTCTTTTCCATTATGATTTTTCTGACGGGGGTTTCTGTAAAATTCCTTCGAGGGTTGGTTGTGGTTTATGGACGCTCGTAAAATGCTTGCCAAATGCTTGCCAAATTTGTTGACAAGTCAGCAATTAATTGCCAGATAAATGGGATAACAGAGAGTTGTCTTATGTCCGGGGATTGGCACTAACAAGTGTCGACTTATGGATGCACTTGCAGAAGGGAGATTTTCGATGTAAAGAACTATCCGTCAGTTCAGGCAAGTTCTTTCTACGAAGTATTTCAATGTAACAAGTACAACTAAAGGTAAAGAAAGTTTCTCAAACAAAACTCGTAGTATCTGCATCTCATAGATGCTACCATCGAACTGGTATATCGTTTATGTTTACTTCTCTAGATTTCTTATATTAAAATCGTGGTATCTTCCACATTGCTTCCATTGAAGTCGCATCTCTTCACATTTCTCAAGTTTCGTTATTTCCTTTAAATACAAAATGAAAGACTCATCCGTAATACCCTTTCGACTTGGGACTGGCTGGATAAATCTTTGATAATTTCTGCTCTCCAGTAAGTAATTTCAGTTTTATGTCGGCTCCACTGAGGCGGAGCCATAAAACTTTTTCCAGCTCTGCTTTTTAATCTCTGGCTCCTGCCGAGAGGAGAGTGCTTTGCTCAGTGCCTTTCCTCGCTTTTCCGCTTATCAGTTGCGTGTAATTGTCGTATAGAAATTAACAAGAGCTGAAACAAAATGGCGCTGGAAACGACAGCAAAGGAATCGCAGGGGGACGGCGGATTGGAGAGGCTGAGATGCTGCGATGCTGAGATGCGCTCAAGTGGCGAGATAAAAGAGCACTCGACTTGAGTTAATGACTTCCATGCGCCGTTGGGGGCGACTTAGGACGCCATCTTTATAACAATTGTCCTTTGCTTTCTGAGCACTTCTTGGCCCTTATCCTGCTTCCCTTTTTGGGGTCCTGGTCCTGCTGTCCATGTCGCCAAGTGAGCGTGGCAAATGTTTTAATGGCGAACGTCGCGACACTCGAGTGCAGTCCTGCCTGCTGCTCGACAAACCAGAGGCTAAGAGCCGAGAGCCGACAGCCATAAGGATATGTATGGGCTGAGGATAACGCAGGAGCAGACATCCTGCCGTGGAGCACCATTCGGGCTTTGATTTCGTTTGCTAATGAAATCACGTCCAGCTTCCATTCCGGCCACGCCCTGAATATATATTTGTGTTTGATATTTCCCCAAATATATTTCAATTTGAATTTTAATTGCATACAAATATGCTTTTGCCCGGTGTCCTTTCATCTCTCGTGTGCGGTGCACGACTGGCAGGACACCCATCAATCATGATCGATCAGCGGGGATTTGCCTGATGATGATTGTGCCCACAAATCCTCAGGCAGGCATGCGGCATGCTACATGCCGCATCCCGCATGATAAATGCCTTTTTAAATGCATTCTAATGCGGGACGGGTCCCCAAAAAGCGAGCTATGGAAAGGAGTGAGTCCTGTCCCGTCTCGTCTCGTCTGAAAGGCATATCAAATGGTCTGCCATGTGTCATGTGTCCTGCATATCCTGTAAGGGTCTCTGCGAGCACTCAACAGCAACTTGCAAATATTATTTGCATTTCCAACTTTTGTTGATGACATTTTTCATGAAAATTTTAATGTGTTTTTGTACTTTTTTTCCGCCTGCCGGGCCACGGTTTCTGCTTAGGATTTTCCATACCATACCTGGCATTCCCATTCACATTCACACCTTGGAATATTAATATATGCAGGGCCTGGCTTTTAACACACTCATGCCCCATCTAAAGAGCGGGGGGAAAAGGTGGCTGAGTGGTGGGAGGCGCCTCAAAACTTTTTCCATATGAGAATGCGTTTTGTAATGAAAGTTGTGCCGCTGCTGCTGTTGGAAACATTTTCAATATTCATGTGCCGCTGTGTGTGTGTGTGTGTGTGGGCGGGAGATGTAAATGTGGCTGTGAAACTTTTAACATTTGTATGAATATAATTTAGAATAAATTTCATAAAAATATTTGCCAGAACTGCGTCCAGTTTGAAGCGAAAAGGCCAGGAAAAAGAACCAAACCAAATACATTAAAATTCCATTAAAAAGGCGACACTCCACTCTTCACATGTGCGAGGAAGGATACGAGTGTATCCTGTGTGTGTGGTGGAAAGTCCTTGGCATTTACTCTTAAAATCCTAAGCAGTACTTCGCGTTCCCCGTCCTGGTGTCCTGGTGTCAGTCGCATTTGTGGTCGCTTCTCTTTTTGGTCCTTGTCACAATTATTGTATAAATTAACGTCACAAACAAATGTTACGAAAAGTCGCCAATGAAGTGGAATGATGCGCGTCCAACCCTCCCCGCCATGGTCTATGGGGGTCCCTCACCCTCTTAACCGCAAATGTGCCTAATTTTTCGTTGTTATCCTTTGTTAGTGCCATCCTTGGTCCTTGGTCCTTAGTCCTGTCTCTCGGTCTGTCTGTTTGTCTGGCTGTCCGGCCGTTCGACTGACTGGAAGTCTCCTAATAATGCGTAAAATTTAATGCACCATTCCGAAGGTTTTGCTCTCTCCTCAATCGCGACAAGTGATTCCCAGATTTACGACTTCTTTGGCCTGTTTTTCGGGGATGGGATGCGATGGATGCGATGGGATGGTGTCCTTTTTGTTGTGCTAATGTTTGGCGTTTTTATGGCTTGCAGCAAATTTGATTTATTGGCAGAACTTAAGCGTTGAGTTGTTCGCAAAGTTGTAAAAAGTTTTGCCATAGGATAGGAGAGGAGTGGAGTGGAGTGGAGTTCATCATATAATTGATGCGATTTGCGGTTCATAAAGTGCAATTGCCTGTAAAGTTGACAAAAGCAGAGAAAGACAAATGTTCTCACCCATATGGGTAGATATTTCTTTGCCCCTTCCTTGAGATTCCATCTATTTAACCAACCTCAAAGCTGGCCTCAAAAGATGATCTATTAACAGGAGTTCAATGTACATGTGCCTAAACTAGATCAGATCTCCCTTCTCCAAGTCGAAATGGAACAGTGCAAAATGCTGATACATTTCTGTACCTTTTCTCATTTCCCATGCCAGACACAGCCAAAGCCAGAGCCAGAGCCAGAGACGACTCTGACGACGACGAGTCGCCCTCATTAGGTGACCCAAAGTGTCCGAAAACTATGCAATTTACATGCACAGAAGCCCCTCCGCGATAGAACCCACGAAACCCAATAGACCATGGAAGATAACAGCGGAACAGAGGCCGCCAGACAGCAGACAACAGACACCAGAGACACCAGAGACACCACTAGACACCACTAGACACAGGCGACCAAAAACGAGTCCCAGGTAAGAAGAGGCAGGGCCAAATGGCGAGCGAATTATGTTGTACGAGTGTGGGGGGGTAAAGTCCGAGAGATCGTTGCGGGGCGATACATAAAATTTGAATGCGTTTTGCATACATTAACCCACTGTGGTGGCCATCGTCGTAGCCCCTAGGGGTGACCACTGGGCCCCCGTCCCCGCACACCCGTCTGAACCGCACGACTAGAGCGGTAACGGTCATCGTTGGACGGCGACCAGAAAATGTGTTTATTAAATTTTATGATTATTGGCCTGCAATTGAGCTGCTCGCCTTGGGAATGTGTCGCTGGTCGCTGGGTCCCAGTTTCAGTCCCAGTCCCACTCCCGGTCCCCCGGTCCCATTCCCCTGGTTCTGGACTGCGTTTCGATTGTGAAATTGAAATTTTATGCGCACAAGAGCCATTCCATCAAAGAATGGGATAGAAATGTCTAGAAATGGCCTGAAATTCTCACGCATAACTGGAGCATTTGGTGGCTGTATCTGTATCTGTATCTCTCTGTATCCCATTCGAGTCTTGGAGTCGGTTACCTACCATTTGTGTTGCTAATTCAATTTACGTTTCTGAAATGTTAATTAACTCAAAAAGTTCTCGTCTCCACCGTGCTGGAGGTTGGGGCTTCTCCTTTTGGCTGTTATTTTTGGGTGTTTTCTGTGCGGCTTACACATGTTCTGGTCTTGTTTTGTATCTGCCTAAAGTGCCACAAATTGAAAGTCATTAAGATTTTATGGGGGACATGCACGGGGGGCACGTTCTCACAGAGAGACACAGAGAGAGAGACTTTGACATACATCAATCAGTGGATGGATGGCTGGATGGCTGGATGGCTTGATGGTTGGCTATCTCTCATTACGAATGCACAAGTTGACTTTAAACAGATTGTGTTGGTCTAGTTCTTAAAGATCCAGCCGAAGAGACATCTGTAGCTCTGTGGGGCCTCGCCTCACCTACGTATTGGAAAACTAATTAGAGGCAAACTCAGTGACGGGGCGTGGTGCTGCTGGTGGTGGTGCTGCTGGTGGTGGGTACACATCGGTGGACAATTTCAACGTTCTTCAAATTGGCAACTAAGTAAACTTGAAGGCTGACTGCGGAGCAGGTCCGGTACGGTCCGGACCAGGTCTACACGCCCATTTTTCAAGGGGCAGAGGCAGGGGGGGGGACTTTGTTGTGGCTGCTTCGTTATGCAAATTTGTGTCAGAGAGAAAAAAGTAACCGACGACAAAACAAAAGACAGAAATGAAAATTTTGAGCTATATAGTAAATATAGCATATAGAAAATGCAAATTGTATATAAAGAAATGCCCGAAAAAGACAAATAACAGAACAAATTTAAGCGAACGTCGCGGATTTCTTCATCTTTGTTTTTTTCCCCGTCTTCTTCTCTCTTTTCGGAATGGAATAAATAATAAACGTAAACGAATTAAAAACGTTGCCCAAACGAACTGCGGTCCGTCCCCGATGCCGCATGGAACGGGGGATGGCAGGATGAAGGAGCTCAAGGAGATGTCCCTTCGATATCTCTTGGTAGTTCCTCTCGGATTGGGGCTGTGGCTGTAGCTGTGCTCCTCTGGTTTTTGTTTACTTAAACCAAGTTGATGCGGCTTTCAATTAGTTTTAATTGAAATTCCGATTTGCTCAACTAAAAGCAATTTGATTTTTGTCTTTAATTAAAGTTTTTCCAACCATTGAATGTAGGGAGATAGGGAAATTGTGATTAAGTTGATCGGAGAATGAAGTTTTGAGCGGATGAAGAAGTTAAAAAAAAAGCGATTAAGGAAGAAGTCCCATTGAACCTTTTCGAAGATGATTTTTGCGGAAATTATGAACAGTTCTTGAGAAGATACATTTTCATTTAAGAGGAAATATGCATGTCTATCTGTGGATGCTCTTCGAAAGGAACTTTAGAGGCCAGTTTTTCCTACAGGGTGGCCCGCAATAGCGTCCCTGCACAAAATCCAAATTTCGACTAGTTGATATTGAAAACTTTTAAGCGGTGAAAGAAAATATCATTATTTCTAACTCACCAAAATTGAAGGATTGTGCAATGAACTGAAGCTCGGTTCAAAGTAACAGAAAGAGCTGATATATCGCACAAAGGAGGGCAAAATATGATCATATCATAATCATAAGTTGCATGCGAAAAGCATGGTACATATCCCAGCTTATAAGAAATCAATTGAGAGGTATCAAAATAATTGTATTTTATCCGCTATATGAAAGACTCAATTTTCATGTTTTTCAAAACCATCTGCCTTCCGCTGGATGAACCGACCTCTATCCTTTCCGGATCGAGATCCATTTAGCTTCTGTATCTGCCGGGAATATTCAAACCCCTAGAAAACATAAGTTCGACTAATTTAACCGCCAATCGCAGAAAATTGGAGTCGAAATTTACGATGAGGTATACCGTGCCGCTTTCGTCTGTCTTCTAACGGGGAAAGATTGAAAATTACACATTTTTAACTTAAGAATATACTCTACAAAATATATTAAATACGTTTGAAAAGTTCGCACCGTTAGCCACCCTGTACAGTCAGAGTTAGTTAGAGGATCAAGAGGATCAGTAAAGGAAGTGCAGGCTTCAACACGAAGGATGATATATATTTTGTATGAGATCGTGAATGCAGCAGATCTCTGAGGGTTAGGACTAAGAGCATCCTTGGGTCTAATGTTCTTAAGCATCGAGTGAGAAACTGTGGCACTCTGCAGTCTTTGTGTATTTTTTCTATAAAAATACCACTTTCTTTTCAGTTTGATTAAGTAATTTCCAAGTTATTCGAAACCCTGGCCAGCAAACCAGTTGCCTGCCATATCTATCTATAGATGGGGATATTGGCGCCCATCCTTCAGCTGGCATTAAAAGAACATTTTATTCAATTGCGGCCAACCGAGGAAAACAAATAAAATGTATTTTTTTCTGTATTTTTTGGTCACTTTGCGGATAAAGCATAAAATAAAATGAAATGATGCGTTGAAAGCCGAGGCCCGCAGCTACTTTTCCTCAAAAAAAAAAAAAAAAAAAGCAGAACGGGGCGGGGTTCGGGCCATGTGTGTGGTTGGCCAAAGGATGGACACTACAGTGGTGCTTCGAGGGTGGTGGTGGGTGCTGCATCAGTGGGTGGGGGATGGGATAACGTTTTTGGTTCAATAGACAACGCACACACACACACACACACACTCGCAGGGGTCCTGGGTCCAGGGTGCAGGGTCCAGGGCCATTTGATGATTTTTGCGTCACCGTTGGTCAAAATCATTTCGAGCGCAAGCAACTGGAAACTGTATAAAAATAATGAAATGAAGGAAGGAGAGATGTTGGAAAAAGACAGAAAGACAGAAAGAGAGAGGGAGAGAGATGGAGAGAGAAAGGGAAAAAGACAGATAGGGATAGAGCAAGAGAGAGCGAAACGAAACGAAACCAACTTGAAATAAATGGTCAAAAGAAATAAACAGTCCCATAAAGAATAATCATTCAGAATTCTGCTGAATTATGCATGAGGCAGACGGTCCGTGGTCCGTGGTCCATGGTCCATCGTCCATCGTCCATAGTCCATGGTCCAGGAGCAGCATCACCAGCAGCAGAAGCAGCAGCAGCAGCATACTGGACGCCACTCCACAAGGAGGCAGCAGCCGCCCCATCAGCGGGGGGTGTGGCACTCACATATGCGAAAAACCTCCTACCATTCCACATCTTCCTCTCAGAAGCATCATTTTCCTCTTTATTATCTGTTTGTTTAGTTGGGTGTACGGGCAGCATGGGTGTGTGCTGGATTTTTATCAGCCTTCTAAGCAGTTAGCAGTTAGAACAGAATTCCACTTTCTATACCCTGGTATTTGTAGGAAAAAACAAGGTGTATTGTTCTCGTGGCAACGTATGCGACAGGCAAAATGAAGCATCTTCTTGTCATGGACAAAGCCTGGATGTGGGAGACATGTTGTGTGGCTTCTACAATTTACAAGTTATGAAACGGAGCTTAGCCTTCAACATATATGATGATATTATTAATTGATCCTCTAAAAATCATTTTGATCGCATGTTAAATAAGGAAAATATGAACTAAGAAAGCTGTAGAATGTAGAATGAATGGTGTTGTTCCTAGAAATCCCACGATTTCCACTAAAATTATAAAGAATTTCTTTAGATACTTTCCCAGTAAAGGGCAACTCTTAGTTTATGTCCCAACTGTAGCTGGCTTACTGTTTTTTTTGGGAGGTGGATAAAAGGAGTTTGGCGCTGGAGCTGGGGTATCTCTCCCGCGGAGCTGGACCTGGAGCCCCCTGACTGTTTGGTGGCGCTTGCCAAAAGTCAGCCAACATTCGCATAATTTTCGATAAAGCTTTTCGCCAAATGAAATTCAAGTGGTTACACATGTCCCAACCCAACCGCCGCCTCTGGCAGCGATTTTCTCTATTCGGTTGGTCATTTTTCTTGGACAACCCCCTCGCAATACTCACTCTACTTCTAAGTCTACTTCTGGCCTCATGCCTCAGTCATTCTCATTTCCACATTACGAGTACGAGTGCGAGTACGAGTACGAATGTGAGGGGTATATGCCGCATCTGATTATCTCTGTTTTCGGTTGTTTGTTTGCTTAGTTCCCTTGTTGTTTTCCTGATAATAAAAGGTAATGAAACCAATATAGAAACCTACATATGTACATATGTGGGTTATCTACCCAATCCCAATGAAAGGGAACCCATATTATAGCCCAAATACAAATGTTTCCCTATGAAACTGGGAAACTGGGATGCATTTCGCCTTGTAATTGCAAATAATTCGCATGTCTAGTCGTCGGGGCAGCGAAAACTTTCCTAACTCTAGGTGGGATCTTATACAATACCATCATACATAAATACGGCGGTGATTTGTCTGGATGCTTCATTTCGGTTCAACACCTATTTGGGCGCTCTATATAGACTGAAAAATGATCAGATAGATGGACCAGACCGCAACAAACGCTTATGCCTGCGGTCGAGTCGATTGCATCAGATGGGAATCGAAATCTTAATCGAAAATCAGTTGATCCCCACAAAAGTTCTATGTTCTCAACTTTTCCAGGCCTATAAACACGTTTTTTATAAATAATATAGTATAGTATAGTATAGTATAGTATAGAGTATAGAGCGAGGAACGACTATTATTAGAACATTGATAGAGGTTCAGGCAGGGGTTTAGCTAGTGACTGGAATCGTGCGATCGTGTGATCCATCGATCCATCGATCCATTGGATCGATCAACCCTCGGTCCACTCCATTGGGGGTAGCGATAGCGCAGTTCCATTTAAAATGCAAAAGAAAAACATACATTAATCTGTTATTGTTTACGTGAAATATACTCGTACTCGTACTCGTACTCTTATTCGTACTCGTATATGGAAAAACGTTTCTAAAATGCGTCAATGAACGCATTTTCTTCTTGGCCATTGCTGATAACAGCATTCTACATAATGAAGCATAGAAAGATAGATACACTTACATAACATCTAGTGTAGCGTCGAAGATCCAGACAGAGCTCTGTCTCCAGGGGGGACTTCAACTTTGATCTTGAAATGCATGTGCCCCGGTCCTGATAAGCACCCTAGTCGGTCCGATTAAAGCACATGACTCGTGATCAATTCCCGAATAGATGCTAGATGCCGTACTAAGCGAGTAATTTGAGATTCAGCAAAGGCTGGACACAGACACCAAGCGGTCATTGAATCATCGGAGAAACGTGAGAATAATTTGTGTTTATTTGGCAAATTTCGAGTGAATTCGCACCGTATCGAATGCGTATCTCCCGGTCGCCTTCCTGCATCAGCAGCAGCAGGTCTCCCCCTCCCTCCCAGCAATTTCCATCGTTGCGACGACTGATAAGTGTATCAGCTGACTGGTACACACATCTGTATCTGCATCTGCATCTGTATATGTATCTGTATATGTAAATATGATGATCGGAGGTTTAATTAGGCGCGGCTGTAACATGAACATTCATAATTCCACTGGCATTCAATCAATGCAGTCGTGAATAAACCCGAGTGATCCCCCGTCGATCGATCAAGTGTCTCAATTCTCAACAAAAAGCCAAATAAATAATCAAAAGATTAAATCCAAACATGGCGCAAAGTGATGATAGAAATTGCTGTGCCAATTTGAAGAAAGGTAAGCATATGATTTACTTAATTTATCCAAAGGTTTAATATTTTGCAAATTCCATTAGATGAAAGCTGCTGTCAAGTGGCGAAGAAAATGCCTGTAAAGACGTTCCCCGACAAGATCTACAAGTCCGTACAGCAGAAGGGTGTGGATGCCACGGGCATGACCTGCGAGTGTGGAGTGTTCGGTGCCATCGCCTGCGGGGATTATCCAACACAGGTGCGGACAAAACCATTCTTGAGATTTCTTGAGATATGGCAAGTGATCATTCGAAGATTCGAAGATGTTTTTCATAATCTATTACTGCATCAAAGTGCTCTTGAATTATCTTCAGACTATCACTGATTGCCGATGTTAATTATAGAATGATCGTAATACTCGTACTCGTAAGAGTTCAGATTATCAAGGAGATTACAGCAAGAGAAAGCAAACCATCGACGATCGACGATCTACGATCACCACCTTAGTTTTCGATTCCACACATGATCTATGGATCACTAAATATCACAATCTCCGCTGTCATATGCAGATCTCATGTTACAGAAATCGCCAGACGTCTGTCTGTATGCAAATCGCCTGCAAGTAGGTCAATAGTGAACCTCCTCCTACCCTCCTCCACCTACTCCCCATCCATTCTCTGATCCGCCCTGAAATCTGAGTTTCTAACGAGGCTATGGCCAACGCCTGGTGTCTGTAGATGACGTCAATGAAATCGCATCCACACGTTTTTGCGGTTTTAATCAGTTGTCGATTTCGATGTCGATGTCATCGTCATCATCGCTGTTGTTGTTGTTGTTGTTGTTTCTGTTGATGGTAAACAAATGGAAAATAACAGGAAAATACTAGAGCACTCCCAATCGGGAACCGGGATCACATTATCGGTTATACTCCCTCCCGATCATCATCGATCATCCATCGATCATCGATCGTTCAAATGTTTGCCAAATTCTCAATTCCGTATGCTTGGTGTATTTTTAGCTGGATATTGCCCAGATGATCTGTTTGGGATTGGTGGCCCTGCAGCATCGTGGCCAGGAGTCGGCGGGCATCGTCACGAGCCAGGGCAAGCTGACGAAGAACTTCACGGTACACAAGGGCATGGGCATGATCAATAATCTGTTCAACGACGAGGCGATCCGGAAGCTGAAGGGCAACCTGGGCATCGGCCACACCCGCTACTCCACCAGTGCCGCCTCGGAGGCGGTCAACTGTCAGCCCTTTGTGGTGCACACGGCCCACGGCGCCCTGGCCATTGCCCACAACGGGGAGCTCGTCAACTGCGAGTCCCTGCGCAGGGAGGTCCTTGAGCGGGGCGTTGGCTTGTCCACCCACAGCGACAGCGAGCTGATCGCCCAGTCCCTGTGCTGTGCCCCCGAGGATGTGTCCGAGCACGATGGCCCCAACTGGCCGGCACGCATCCGCCACTTCATGACCCTGGCCCCCCTCTCCTACTCCCTGGTGGTGATGCACAAGGACAAGATCTACGCGGTGCGCGACTCGTATGGCAATCGGCCGCTTTGCCTGGGCAAGATCGTGCCCGTGGATGCGGGACATGCGAATATCGAGGACAAGCTGGCGGAGGGCTGGGTGGTGTCGAGCGAGAGCTGTGGCTTTCTCTCCATCGGAGCGCGCTATGTGCGCGAGGTGGAGCCCGGCGAGATCATCGAGCTCTCGAGGAACGGCTACCGCACTGTGGACATCGTGGAGCGGCCCGACTACAAGCGCATGGCCTTCTGCATCTTCGAGTACGTGTACTTTGCCCGCAGCGACTCCATGTTCGAGGGCCAGATGGTCTACTCCGCCCGCCTGCAGTGCGGCCGCCAGTTGGCGCGCGAGGCACCGGTGGACGCGGACCTGGTCAGCTCTGTGCCCGAGTCGGGCACTGCGGCGGCCCATGGCTATTCCCGGGAGTCGGGTCTGCCCTTCGGCGAGGTGCTCTGCAAGAATCGCTACGTGGGACGCACCTTCATCCAGCCATCGAATCGGTTGCGGCAGCTCGGAGTCGCCAAGAAGTTCGGAGCCCTCGCCCAGAATGTGGAGGGGAAGCGCATAACACTCGTGGATGACTCCATTGTGAGGGGCAACACCATCGGACCCATCATCAAGCTGCTGCGCGATGCGGGGGCCACGGAGGTGCACATCCGCATCGCCAGTCCCCCGCTGCAGTATCCCTGCTACATGGGCATCAACATACCCACAAGGGAGGAGCTCATTGCCAACAAACTGAACGCCGATCAGCTGGCGGATCATGTGGGGGCCGACAGTCTGGCGTACCTCAGCGTTGAGGGTCTCGTGCGGGCCGTTCAGATGAACAAGACCCATGTGAACCCCATCAAGGCGGGCTACTGCACGGCCTGTCTCACGGGCGAGTATCCCGGCGGACTGCCCGAGGAGCTTAGCTGGTAGATGCGACGCGTAGCCTTAATCGTAGTTCTTAGCTCAAGTGTACATATAATAAATATATATTTTTTTTTAATTTCGGGTCTTCCCTCTACCACCCGCCTCCCGCCACCCGCCACCAAAGGACACACACATTCTAAATGCTAATGGCGACCCCGTCATCAACGTCTGATTATTTCCAAAAACTGTCTAATGCCATAACTTCAATTCATTTCAATTTATATTTCCAAGCTCTCTGTTTGCCATGGGGGAACGTCTCCCGGTCTCCCGTTCTCCCGGTCTCCCGGTTCCGGCCATAGCCAGGCTCTCCACGGATATAGCCCTCATATCATACAATATGGTAATCGTGTTTGCTTTTTTCGCCATGTCTCTCTTTCCGGGCTGGGGCTGGGGCTGGGGCTATGGCCCCGGCCCCCAGTCTTCTGTCTCTCTGGTTTCTCTATTGGGGCGTTGCAATGTCTAAAGCGGGGCGTTTAGGGCGTTTAATCCTGCGGAAGATGTCCTTGCGGTTATACGGGGGAGTTCCTCTTCCGCTCCTCCTCCCTCCCTGGTATATAAGACTTTTTCTTTCTGTGCTTTTTTTATGACTCGCCGGGTACTGGAGTCAACAATGTCATCATTATTCTTGAATATTGTGTTGTATTTTCGCAAACAATTTCGCTAAGCTGCGCGGAAGTATGGCGAAAGTATGGCAAGGGGCCAGAGATGAGGGGTGGCAGCATTAGAGGATGGCATAGCTCGGAAGTGTGGCATGGGGCAGCGTCGAGGACATAAGAGAAGAAAATAATATGCGACGTCATTGTAACTCGCTTGATTAATTCTTTGTGTAGGGTATCCATCGAAAAGGAGTGGTTATATGAGTCTTTTGGTATGAATTTCATCATGAAATGCTTATACGAAGAAATGATCGATGGGAGCTATTCATTTGGGAAGTAACTCTCTTGGAAGAAGGTGATGGAATATACAGGTATTCCTCTAAAGTATTCCACTTTCACCCGTACAAAAGTGGGATCTTCCTAAGAATAGTTCTTCCTTCTTTCAGCACTTGTTCTCACTACTTTCCCTCCACCAAGTAGCGCATCATCGGTGTCCCCTCAGCCCCAACCGCATGGAAATCTCTCCCATGACAACAGTCCCTCGTGGATCCCATTCCATGGCCCAATCCCGAAGTGGCTACATAAAAGAAACGACTTCTGGCAACATTGAAAACAGACGCTGGAACTTCTCTAACACACCATCACCGCCTGTCGCTTGCCGCCTGCCTCTTGCTACAAGGATATGAAAGAAGGACCAAGAAGGGTCCACGTCCACCCACCCACCCACACAACAGCTACAAAAAAAAACAAGAAATAATGCTTATATAAGGAACAGTTTGCTTATGTGCGCCGTCGATCACAAGCACAAGCACACAGCACACTGCCACTGCCACTGCCACAGCCACTGCCACAGCCACTGCCACAGACAGTGACAACTAAGCAGCGCGCCACTCCTCGCCCACCCCCAAATCCAGGGCTCCATTCCATTCGCTCGACTCTGCTCTCCTCTCCTTTGCTGCGCCGCAAAACATGCTTTAAATTTTTTAATAACGCCAGGCTACAAGAGCGCTGACGCCCACGTCCGGACCCCGGACCCCGGACTCCGTACTCCGGACTACGGACTACGGACCGGGGATCCGGCTTTCGTGCCCTGGCCCCGCCCTTGCCTATTGCCTCCTGCCTGCTGCCTGCTGCCTCCTGCCCTGTTCCGTCGTCATTTGCACAGAAGTTATGTAAATTAATGTTTACTTAAGTTCCCCATGTTATTCCTTCTTGGCATTTTTTTTTGTTTTTCGCCTTGCACTTTCCGAATGTTTCCTACTTCAAAAACAAAAGCAGACAGCGGCGGGTCCATGATGGCGGGCTCTATAGGTGGGTTCTGTCTGTCTCTGTCTCTGTCTCTGGTTCTGGTTCTGTGTTGAAGGTTACCGCCCGACAGCGCCAGCCCCCAAATGAGAGTAGAAAAAATTGCAATAAATTTGCGAGCCGCTTCTGCAATTTAATAAAAAGCATTCTGCAGGAGGGAGGGGGAGAGACGACAGACTAGGAGTAGAAATACGGAAGAAGATGGAGGTATCATCATCATCCGGAGTATCAAGATTATTATTGAGTCAAATGGCTGGGTAAATATATGAGCCAAAATGATGGCAATGGCATGCAAATGAAATGGCCAAAGATGATGGGGAGATGGAATGATTATGAAGCCATTATCCCGGGCACTTCATTGAAATTGTCGCCAAAGAAATTTAATTTAAACATCACACAGGAGAGACCCGGGGGCCGCCATCGAAGACGACACCCTTGACACTTGACACATGCAACAAGTGCGTCAGTGGCAGCCACACGAACAGACAAAAGGCAAACAAAGGGCTCAGACACCTTACACTTTTGCCATCTCCATGTCCTGCCACGTCCTTCTGCTTGACAGGCACGCAAAACGTGCCTGGCATGCAAGACATGCGATGCCCTGGCCCAAAGCGACAACGAATCAAATGTAATTTTCTGGCCAATAGAGCACTTTGTGTGTGGGCCCCACACCAGCCAGGACACAGGACCTGGCCTGCTCCTGGCAATGGATGAATATCCTTCTTCAGTTCATTAGCAAATCAAACTTCCGTCTTGTACTTCAAGACATTCCCAGGCAGCCAGTCAGGCAGTCAGGCAGTCATTCAGCAGCAAAAAGGGACATGGAATTTGCATTCCTTGGAACCCTCCGAGCCGACATATTCGTACAAGAAAACTTCTTGTTTGCTGGTAATTTGATTTAAGGGCTTTGGCTTGACCACAGAGAACCCGCAAGGAACACACCATTTAAGTGGTCAACAGGGACCTCAGCAGATTGGCTAATAATTCTCTAAAAGAACCCCAACCAAATCCGACTTTAAAGTGTGCTCTGAGCCAACATTTTCACAGCTAATTTTCCATTCCCAGAAAAGAAATCTAATCAACTGGTCCGTCCGTCCGTTTTGGTTTTGGTTAGCTTTGAAACAAAATTTGCATAATATTTTTAGACGGCAGCGAATAAAGTTTGAGGACTAGACGCCACAACATTTCCACAACGTTTCCACAACTTTGCGTTAATTTTCTAAATATTTTCTAAAATTTTCAAATTGCATTTGGAGCACTGAAACGAGGAGACGACGCTCTGACAATGATGCCGCAGGGCGATCCCAGGCAAAAGTTGCCGTGCTCCATGCCACTCAGAAATAATATCGGGAGAAAGGGAGAGAGAGACGAGACCCCCACCCCCCACCGTCTCTTAGGTGAATTTTATAATTTAAAATTATGAACTAAAAATAATTTAATTTTAGTGGTTTGCACGCAGGTCCCGGCTCGGTCCCGTCGCCGTCGCCAAACGAACTAGTGTTGGATGTTGGATGTTGAATGGGGTGGGTGTGGGTGTGGGGGGATTGCTGGGCAGGAAATTGAGTGTATTATATGTACTACACACATACATATATACTCGGATACGAGTAATGTTGGTTATTGTGCACTACAGCAAATACTACAACAACAATAACAACAAAAGCGCGTTGAGCTAATAAATATGCATGAAGTGTTGGACTGTGTTTTCGGTGTATGTGTGTGTGTGTTAGTGTGTGTGCACAAAAGAATGCAATTTCCCTCGTAGAAAAAAGGCTGGGGGCTGGGGGCGGGCTCTGGGGGCCGACTGCATTTGACATCGCGTGCTTTGGGGCGATTTTCCCGCTGCATTGGCCAATTCTGAAGAGGCAACAAAGATAATAACGATAATTAAAGCAAGCGGCAAACCAAATCTCTGATTTGAGTGACATGCAACAACCAAATCATTCACAGGGTGTGCGTCGTGCGGAGAGAGATACGAATGCGAGTGCGAGTGTGAGTGTGAGTGTGAGTACGGGTACTCGTAAAAGAATGAATCCGCCATTTTGGGGGCTGTAACACTTCCGGCCATCGTTGTCACAATGTGCGACAATGCATGATGAAAGCTGCACTCAGATTTGTCTGCACTCGAAGAAATTTGTGATCTATTCGGGAAGGGAGTCCGAAGGTCTTACAAAGGCATTCAAGAAACTGGGAATATATATATGGGTAAAATAAAACAAGTAAAAAAAAGCAGAAAAGAAGGAAACCCATTAGGAAATATGACACAATCTGGGGAATATGTTGTAAAAGATCTCTAAAAGAATTACATATCCCATCTAGTTGGACGAATATCAGAAGAAGAACGAATAGAAAGATCCTGGCCAATCCTGTTCGTAAATCTCTATCTCTAAATCTCTGCATAGCCGTTCAACACTTAAAGAAAAATAGGATCAGTGAGAAGTGCTTAAGTCCATCTAGATTTCTTGCCTATATATGTACCTTTTATCTCTCACTCAATCTCCATGGAATGTTATGTTTTCCAAGGGATTTTCTTGAACCAAAATGTCATAATTAATCCATTACAGCTAGTAGTTTTTGCCCTGTGCATGGGAGGGCCAATTGGTTGGATGGATGATGGGTTTTTGGCTGATTGTTCGCTTGGCATGTACATAAGTACTATTTTTTTCTGTTTTTTGTGTGTTCGTTGGGGCAGCACCTGGGCGGCGGCGACGACGACGACGACGACGACGCCGACGACTGCTGGCTGCATCTGTTGTGCTTCCCATTGCGTGTAAGTTCATTATGTGGCCAACATTTGTTGTTGCTGTTGTTCATTGTGCGCCCGATACAGCAACAACACTAGCAACAACTGCAACAACATCCGCAGTCGCAGTCGCAGTCCGCAGTCGCCGTCGCAGTCGCAGTTGTCTGGCAACCATTGCAAATTTCTACATGGCCGCTCAACTGAAAATTGTTTGTGCAGCTCTGTGTTTTTTTCTTCTTTTTCTTCTTTTTGTTTGTGTATATTTTTTACACATTTTTTATTCACATTGTTGGTGCTGTTGTTGCTGTTGTTGCTGTTGTTGCAAGGCAACAACCATTTCCCGTTGCTTGAGTTCGTTTGGCTTGCAGGCAGAGCAGATTATTTATTATTTTAATTAACTTATTTTAATCCAGAGAAGAACTGTAATCAATGCAAAGCAGCCCGAGGGCTTATCAAATGATATGCTTAATTTAATTACATCTCATTAAAAACTGTTAACTAATTGCAGAGGCGTGTAATGAGATTAATGCATTCATATGCGGTTTACAGGTCATTCAAATAATGGTAAAGCAATTTTAAACAGCTAAAAAAGGGTACAATAAACGGTATTGGGCATTTTTTGAGATATTTTGTATAAATATAACATAATTTTCGATTGTTCAATGATTAAAAAACCCCCTTCATCCCCTGTTTCCAAGGCATCTTCGGCGTCCGCCCCCGGACAGCCCTCGACGCAGACTAATTTCCGCGTGTGGCCAGAAGCTCCATGAAAGTGCTCCACAAGTGCAGCCGTCGATGCTTTTTATCGGGGCCAACAGCAAGCCCCTTCACGCATGTCCTTGGAGCTCCGTTCATTGGGGGTTTGTGCACCCACTAAGTGCTTGTGGAGGGCGCCCTCTGGCGGCTCTTATGATGTCGATTATAACCTCAAAAAACTCAAAGGTGAAATCCAAACAAGAACAAACATGCCAAAAAGTGCACAACACAGCAGAGCAGAGCAGAGCAGAGCAGAGCAGAGCAGAGGATAGCCATACCCAAAGCCGAGAGTCGCAGAGAAATCACGTAACTGTCAAATATCTCATCATATCTCATTCCGGGTTGATCGACTGTGGGAAAATTCAGGCGAGAGAGCTTTGAATTGTTTCTTTGGATTGTTGTTCGCGGCCAGAGATCTCAAATGTCTGATAGCGACGGCAGATTCACACATGTCGGGTAGATTATAATGGGAACTGTGGGGTGCTGTGGGGTACTGTGGGGACCTGTGAGGCCTTGTGGGTTTCGTTTCTCTGGTTGTGGGTGCGTTTTGGAGCAGGGTTTTCAGGTCTCTGTTTTTGGCAGTCGCTGTCACGTCGTGCAGTCGGGGGCTGCATTGCCGGAGTGACAGATTGTTGGATGGGAAATGAGATGAGTAATGGAATTGGGTGAATAATTCTTAGAAAATGAGACTCTTGCCTGGGAAGCGACCAAATCTACCCAGAAATGATACTCCGTTTCTCTCCAAGTGGAGTTTGCATGTGTGTCTCTCGGGTTTTTGGCACAAATCCCCAACATTTTAATTGGATTACTTTCCTTAACTGCCGCCCCCGGCATTCTGCCAGCTCGCCTACAACTCTATCTATTAGCGCACCGACTCCGACCGACCGACCGACCGACCGACGGCTCGGCTCCATTCCTGGCCATTTCGAATGGAATCCATGGCACGCTGCGCTGAGCACTGGCACTGGCTCTGGCACTGGATCTACTCCACTCGTAGATGGATATGCAGAGGAGCGTATCATAACCGGATCGCTGTTCGGTTCGGTTCGGAGCGGAGCGTGAACCCCAAAATGCAATGTGCAACAGCAGCAGCAGCAGCGGCGGCTAAGTTTACTGGAGCGTTCCACCAAGGGGAGGGACAGGGCCCTGGGATCAGCAGGCCAGGCCAGGCCAGGCCAGGCAGTATTATTAATGGACGAGTCCACGCTTAGAGGGACAGACAGACAGACAGACAGACAGACAGTCGTGGAGGGAGAGAGATCTCTTAACGCTGATAGCCACGGTCAAGTTCACGGCAGCGACTGCAGCAGAGGTCTGCCTCTCGCGACGGTCTCGACGGGCGTTTCATTAGCGTGTAACGTCGGCGGAATTGAAAATGTAACGGATCCCCCTGCAACGTAGGACAGCGGCGATAAGGATCTCCTTCTCCCCCTCCATCTCTCTCACTAAGTAGTTTATTGATATGCCACTGCCAAAGGACACGGCCGCAGAGTGTGTGCACCTGCCTGGGACTCCTTCAGCGCTCTTCTTTGGGCTCTTTGTTCTGCTCCTGTGTCCCTCTTCCCTCTTCCCGCTTCTGTGGCTCTCGTGTTCCGCTCCTGTTTCTGATCATAATTAAAAAACAAAAAACAGAAAACAAGAAAAAGAATTCATTGCCCTGGCTCCCATGATGCGGCAGTTCGCTGTGTGGCACAGACACAAGATCACCTTGAAAGTAAAAGTTGCTCAATGCATTTTTATGTTAATTCTGTTAATGTCTGCATTTCTTACTCTCTTTCTTTTCTTCCTGAACATGGCGCGCAAAAATGTATTAAATTAAAACAAACAAATAATGAATAATAAGCAGTGCCAGAGAGTGAAGTAATTTGCATAAGAAACGAGAGACCGACAGAGAGAGAGAGAGAGAGAGAGCGTACGATCCACAGCAGAGAGAGAGAAAACAGCTGGTCGGGTCGGTAAGATCATGTGGGTCTCTGGAGCTATGCTTTGATAATTTTTCAATGGCATGCAAAGTGGCCATTAAACCAGACACATGCTAATTAGATAAAGATTGTTGCGGCCTTACATTAACCCAATTTGGCTAGAACTAGGAACAAATCCAACAACTGAAAGAACTACGGCAAAAGAAAAACAATCTAAGAAGTTTTCCGATATTACTTTGCCTTTACCTTTACCTTTTCTCTGGTTTTAGCTCGATTTTCCAACATATTCTAACCATTTTTGATTGAAAACGTGTAATTTTCTTCTTAAAACACTTTTCAAAAATGTCGTTTTGGCGCTTATTTCAAACGAAAAGCCCCAGCACAGCAACAAAACCGCAAAAGCTTTAAAAATGCTGAAAATTCAAACGGGAAACGCGAAACGCGAGAGAGAGCGAGGGATAGAGCGAGCCAGCTGCTCTTCGATCTTCCAGTCACTGGAAGCATTCGCTCGCTCTATGGCCGTCTCTTTCGCGCACTTGTCCGTCCTGTGGGCGTTGCCGGTCGCTGAGCGCCGCCGCATACCAATGCGCAGACTCGACTCTCAGAGAGTGGGCGTTGCCAGTGGAGAGCGCAGACGCGCTGAGCAGGTGACTGGAAAGAAAGAGCTAGCGCTATGGCAGGGCCGTTCGCGAGAGTGGGACGGCAATAAACAAAATGGCTGCTATCATTAGCCGACGGCCGATAGATGGCGCCAGTTGGCCGGTTGCCGGCTTTTGTCGGGCGCTCGCTCGCTCTCTCCGCTCCGCTCTGCTCCGCTCCGGCATTCGTTCTCCTCTGGCATTCGTGAACCGTAAACTGTTTGGCGCGCTTCCTAAGCGATTTGGGTTAGCAGTGTCGGAAGCGTCCGCAGGACGACGCTTTCCCGCCGTCGGACTCCGGAGCTCCGTCTCCAAGAACCGCTACGGCTCCCGCTCCCGCTCCCGCACCCACTCCGGCCTTGTAGGCGCATTTCCGTTTGGTAATTTTTCACTCTCGAAGCACCACAACAATAGCAACAATAGCAACAAAAGCAACAACTAAACGGAACGATGGGCCGCCTTGACGATTTTCACGCTGACTGCGTTCCTTTTTGACCAATAAGTGCATTTATTTGGCAAAAGAAGGGTATTACCCATGCTGCCCCCTGCCCCCTGTCGCCTGTCCCCTGCCCCCTGTCCGCTCCAAGTCCCCTTTCGATGTTCTGTTTCTTGGTCTAGTTCTTCTTCTGATGGGGCTTGCTTGTGCTCAATAATTTTAACATTGTTGCCCGTAATGAAAGCTTTGCTCTTCATTTAAGGCTCGGAGAAAAAAGCGAGCACAGGGTCTGAGCGGGGTCTTGGTCTTGGTCTTGGTCCTGATGTCCTGCTGTACGGGCAGTGTCCTGCAATTGCTTATTGCATTTCTGACTCTGCGTGTAAGGTCCTTTTTTGTTCGCTGTCGGAGTTGGACTGTAAGACAGGCTTCCTGCAGGCTCGGATGAGGGATGAGGGATGAGGGGGAATGGACGCAGCAGTTTGCGTAATAAAATTTGCATAATTTTAAATGTGTGTGCGTGCGGCTGTGTGGGTGTGTGGGTGTCTGTCTCTCGGCTGTCTGTGCAAGTCTCGCATATCCTTTTCGGGCATCCTCCTTACGCATTGTCTACTGCTTTGTTGCACACACAAACACATAAACAAGGAGAGAGAGACACAAGCACACACACACACACACACTGCGAAATAAATGAGTATTTTCGGTGAAGTGCAGCAGCAGAGCAGTAAACCCCACATTCCCTCAGTCCCCCAGTCCCCTACTCTCCCCAGCAGGAAACGGATGCTTTAAGGATGCTCCCTTAACCCTTGTGGGCTCAATTGGTTAAATTAGCTTATTTCGGGGATTTCTTTCTCCGCAATTTACATGCCTTATGCATGCCTCCTTTTGCTGCTTTGTGCTTTAAGGAAAAGGGATTGTTCGCCAGAACTCTTACTTTTTTTTGGCAGTGTACACTGAACCAACATTCTCGGCTTACTGGGTTAAAGTGGGGCTCTTCATTAACCTTAGAAGCAGAAGCAGAAGCAGAAGCACAAGCAGAAGTAGAGTTTTGTTTTACTTTTGTAAAACCAAGCAACTATTTGCGTGTTTACGATAGAAACCAGAGCATTCACAGCGAAACCTAAGCCGCGTACCAGCGGGGGGTGGGGTGTTGTGGGGTGGGAGATGAAGAAAACGTTGAATGTCAAACAATAAATAATAAAAATGTACAACTTGAGTTGGCCAACACGCACTCTACCAACACACACTCGAACCAACAGGAAAAAAACGAAAAGAAAGAGTAAATGTCAATGGGCTTGTATGTATGTGTCCTGTGGTCCCTAATCCTGGCCGACGACTGCCGGCAAGCCACAAGCCACAAGCCACTTGTTATGCTCATTAAGCTTCGGTTATTAGGGCCATCAAAATGAATCAGGACAGAACTATAAAAGTCAACCCTTCCTTTCCCCCCCCCTCGCCGCCAATGAGCTGGAAAGAAAGTTTTCCCCATTCTTTGGCCCTGCTTTCTTTTTCTTTTCCGATTTTTTTCGTCGAGTTTTGGTTAAAGTTTTTGGTTATTTATACATGTATTTGTTTGCTGCTGCTGTTATTGTTATCAACATTAAATCAAATCACAAAGACAACAACAATTACAGCAACAAAACAGAAAAAACAGAAAAAAGCAGGCTCTACCTCGGACGCAGGCAGGAACAAAAAAATAACGAAAAACCGAATAGGAATAACAGAATTTCTATAATGGCCATGGGACACCAACAACAACAGCAACAATAAGGAGAGGGAGAGGGGAAAAGATTCGGAAAATACAGTCCTGTCGCGTAGAAGGCTTAGATACACTTTCAGATACATCTTTCCCATAGTAGCTATATGATATAGTCATCCAAATTGAAAACAACTTCACTAGAATTCGAAATTTGGTTGAATTATCTTTTGAAATAATAATAGTTTCTCCTGCAACAACCTGTTTTTCGTAATGATATAGTGATCCGAAACTTATGTATACATTTTGGATTTGTATATGAAACAGAAATTTCCAAAGTTTGTTTTGTTATTTCCGTAAGGGACTGTTATCCGTCGAGTTCCGTAGAATATTTGGATTGAAAAAACTGCCTTTTCTCGGCACTACAAAAACCCTTCCAATTAGATAATACCCTCCCTATTCAAGGGTATAGAAAAAAAGAGTATGGCCAGGAAAAAGGCAACAGAAAATTTACAATGTCGCCGGTTTCCGTTGCTTTTCCCATGGCTTGACGGTGAGGGGGCAGTGGTTCTCGCGTTGAGTGGGGGGTTTGCGTTGCTTTGGTTTTGTTGTGGCAATAAAATACATCATAACGGTATCATAAGCGAAGCGAACAAAGCGATACACACACACACACACACACACATACACTTTCACACAGATAAAGAACTCAGTGAGAAAGAGGCAGAGAGAGAGAAAGAGAAAAAAGGCATCGAAAATCTGTGGAAAAAAATCCATTTGCTGGGAACAAAACAGAAAAAAAAGAAGAAAAAAAATATTCAAATTTCGTTACGATGCGCAAAAACAACACAAAAAACTTGGGCAAAAACAAAGGCCAAAAAAGAAGCGAAACAACGAACGCAAGAGGGAGATAGCGAGAGAGAGAGAGAGAGAAGGAGAGGAGAAACTGAAACGGAGGCCCGCTATTATGACAGCAACAGCAACAACAACAACAGCAACAGAAACGACAATGGCGTCCACCGGAAATAGTCACACACACAAAATACACACACACACACACACACTCAAGTATAAATGAACATACGCATGCAAATACTTACACACACACACACATGGAAAGGGTTGCACATGCCGTTAGTTGGGTGTCCTTCCACTTTCCACTTTCCACCTTCCACATGTCCTGCTGCTGCCTCTGCCTCCGCCTCTGCCTCTGCCTCGGCCTTCTGTGTCCTGCGTGTGCGTGCTGCAACAAATAAAATATTAAAATTGGTTCAATGAATTTCAATAACAACAACAAACACGAAATCAAAACTAAATTTCGCTTTATTGATAACGAAATACAAGCACAAGGTAGCAGCACGTAAGGGCGGACCATCCAGGGGTGGGGCTGGGGCTGGGGCTGGGCCGGGCCGGGGGGATAGTCGGTTATGGATTGCGTGTGTGTGTGTCGTAAATGTGTATGTGGTTATGTATACGTATGCCCGGCACTTGAAATATGCGTTTCGAGTGGAAGACATGGACGGGGTAGCCATCAAATGGTAGGGGGCTAAAACGAACGCAAATCAAATGATAATTTCCAAAGGTTAAGGATTTAAGGCTTAAACAGTGCCCCTCGGTTCTGCCTGGGATCCGCTTGGGCCATTTGGGCCATTCATTAGGAATGTACTATCATGTACGTACAAAAATGCCACAGAATTGGCATCGTTTTCAATACCTTTAAGGTGGTCTGTTATCATTTCTCGATTTGAGTTACTTTAAGACCTGCCTGCTCTCATATTTCATTCTCGTATCGCCGACACTTTTCCTAACGACTCCCCCGTTGGCTGGCTGCCTCTGTGCTGCCGCCCTCTCTCTCTCGTGTGTGGCATATGAATATACATATGCAGATAGAAATCTGCACACATTTCAGCCTATCTATCTGTGCGTGTCTGTCTGTCCCGCAGTCCGTCTGTGTTTGCATGTGTCTCTGTCTGTCGGTCTGTCGGTCTGTCTGTCTGTCTGTCTGTCTGTCTGTCTGCTGCTGCTGCTGCTGTCTGAAAATGCCGTCAATCCTAACCCTTTTTGCCATGTCGTGGTCCTGCTCCTGCTGCCCCATCCTCATCTCCCTGGTGGCCTATCTATCGACTGATTTGCATGTTTTGTGATTCATTTTTTGTTGCCCGCTATTCCAGTAAAATACTCGTACAAAATCGATAAAAATGCGTTTCGAAATGCGAACAAAAAAACGTGATTTACAAGTGCCAGATTGATGGGACGACGCGACACCAGAAACAGAACCAGAAAGAAATCAAATACTCTAATCAATGTGCAGACAATTAATAGAAATTGCATATGTGGAAATGGGAAGTGGGAAATGGGAAATGGGTGGAAATAAAGATATCTGTCCTGCAAAAAATCTGCACATACAGATTATTCTCTACGTATTTGTATATCCTTCACACGTATAGGCTTTTTCTATTTGGCGACAATGTCCAAAGGATCCCCAACACACAAAATGGCAACATCCAGAGCCCAGACTCTGGAAGGTATTCCTGCCTGCTGTGCGGGAGAGACGGGGGGGTGCGGGCTCCCAGACGAACGTGCGTTGCCTCCTTGGGGGTTGAAAGGACATCCACACACACACATACATATGTACCTATGTATGCATATGTATGCACGCACACTGTGGCAGCGACAAATAACAAACAAATACAGTGGAGTCCTGGCGCAAAAAGGCAGCTCCCTGGCGCGTATTTGCATGGTGACTTTGCCCCATGCCCCATGCCCCCCACACTTTCTATTTAGTTTATTGTATGCGTGAATATTCAAATATTGCGTTGGCGTCTGTGTGTGTGTGTGCGTCTGTGTGTGTGCAAGTCCATGTGGGGGTTGCCACAGCAACAGGAAATCGAACGCATGCGTATAGCTCTCCCTCCTGGCCGCAGTTTTTCCTTTCTTTCTGGTTTGATACCCCCTCCCCCTTTCCCTTTCCCTCCCCACCGCCACTCCAATCTCTATGATGGGGCACGTTCTACGTGTACTTTCGGTCTACGGTGGAAACAAAAGCAACGCCGAAATAATAAATAATTGCTAGTTGGCATTGAGGTGCAAAGAGTGAGTGAGAGAGAGGGAGAGAAGTAGCCATCCCACCACCCATCGCCACTCTATCCAGCTCTCCCTCTCTCCCTCTCTCTCTCTCTGGGCTCTCCGCCGAACCTGAACCACCTTCCTCCCAATTTACTTTCCTTTTGATAATTTGCCTCTTCTTCTATTAGTTAATTAAAGCTTGTGGGTGACTACGAGACTACGAGACTACGAGGCGTATGCTTGATGTGGCTGGCTGCAAAATTTAAATTTGAGACTCTTATCGATTTATGGGCTGCCTTTAAAGCCATCGAACGAAGGACTGACTGTCGCCAGCTCCACTCGTGTGTGTTTTGTCATTTTGGGTGAATGTTGAATGGCGTGCCTGTCTGTCAGGATGTCTCCCTCAGAGAGAGGACCCACAGCCAGGGACGGAGAGGGGGAAGGGCTGGGGACCGATGTGAGGGCGTTGCAACCTGTCTACATAAATACTGTCTGCGATAAGGCCTTTGTTTTTGTCATAAATCTCATTTTATGATGAATTGATATGGCAGAGAGACACAGCAGGGAGAGAGGGAGAGAGAAGTGCAATAGGATAATAGGGAGAAAGGACATTCTGCTGATTTGTGGGCAGCTCAGATTGAAATAGCTTCAAATAATTGGAAAGGGTTAATAAATTTCCTTAATATTCTCGTCCATAATAATACTAGGGGGCAACCCTCGGCTCACTCGCTTCGGTCGCTCGCGTCTATATGAGCAAAATATCGGTCGACGACGACGACCCAAAAGACTTTTATGTAAAAGAGAGATTTATAGCGAATTTTCACCATCGTAGTGAAGTGAATCCTTTGGATCACCATAGCGAAGATTCGTATAACTTTGGGAAGTAGATTCCAAGCAAA
This sequence comes from Drosophila lowei, assembly GCA_008121275.1. Taxonomy (NCBI): domain Eukaryota; kingdom Metazoa; phylum Arthropoda; class Insecta; order Diptera; family Drosophilidae; genus Drosophila; species Drosophila lowei. The sequence goes on along the minus strand of CM017781.1, from coordinate 21,101,852 downwards.
GGGTATGTTTCCCGGCCTATTTAATAATACATCTATTAGGAATGCTGTCTAAATAGGTATATCTTATCTAAAAGGAAGTGTCTACCCATCTTTAGAGCACATTTCGTACCCTATAAGACTAAGGAATACTCTACATCTGTGGGAAATCTTTCGTATCCGATCCAAAACTGATCTATCCACTCTAAATGGTACAAATCACATGGAAAGGAGTTTGCGGGAGACCTTGTCTGCAGTGAAAGTAATGCCAGGGAGAGGCGGAGGCCCAGGATAATGTCTGCCTGTTTGTCTATCTGTCTATGCCGTCGCAGCCGCCGCCGACTGCCCCAAGGCGTCTATCTCTCTCGCTGTCTCTCCCCCTCTCTTTCAGACTCGTTGTATCTCTGGATGTGTGTGTGTGTGTGTGTGTGTGTGCATGCGTTTGCACCTCATTTGCATAAACGTTAGCTGTGGCAGCGGCAAACTTTTGCCCACATTGCACAAAAAGAAGGCGGGCAAGCAGTCCTGCCACCTCCTTCTGTTTCCCCTCTCACTCTTTCTCTCGTTCTCTCTTTCTCTTTTTCTGTCTGTGAGATGCGAGTCGAATCGCTGGAAGCTGTAGTTGAAGCGTGCCAGTGCTGCGGGAGTGGTACGGTGGAGCGAGTGAAAAATGCGCAAACTTGGTAACCAAGTTAGCGCGTTATTTTAACATTTTCCGCTTTGCTGCTGCTGTTGCTGCTGCTGCTGCGGCGGCTGTCGCCTTTTTCACGCTTTCTTTTCTCTCTCTCTCTCTCTCTCTCTCTCGCTTACTCTTCGCTGCAGCTTCTTTCAAGGACTTGTGGTACAAATCACAGTCAGTGGGAAATTATGATCGATGAGGTCCTTGTGAGCAGTAGTTCTGCCAAAGTTATGCGGCGGTTTGTCAGAAAATTTGTTAAGTTTTGCTGATTGCATTGGGGCTTTTTTTTTTGGAAGCGTGAAGCGTGAGGGAGGACATGAAGGAGAGTGTACATTACAGTGTTCCTTATGATGGTTTTATAGTGGATTGGAAATGCTTTCTCCTCTGTGGCTTACTGTTTTGGGCGACTGTAAGAGACCTCTTACATATCTTTGCGAAAATTATAGAAGATTTTCTATGGATTCATTACATAGGTAAGACCCTAAGGTGAAAATGCACTCAAATTGTGATATTTTCACTTAGATTTAAATATTTATGCCATTAATTAGCAGCCGAGGAGTGGAAATATCAAAATTGAAGTGTTTTCAAGTGCAATTTATAATTAAAAACTGATATATTTCATATATGAATTAAATATATTTCCTACAAATTTAATATCATATCTTTATTTTCAAGTGCTTCATATTAGATTAAATATTTTAATTATAAGTGCATTTTTATATAATTTTACTCTGTTTGCATTTAGAAACAGAATATTTTCCACAGTGTATGGATCTATCACATAGGTAAGTCTCCTTACCTTTCATCGCGCTTGTTATGGGTATTGAATCCTTAAGAATCCCTGCCTAATCAGGACCTTAAGCCCTTCTGCCTCTTTGTGCGCTTCTCAAAGCAATAAGCGACTCCGCCCTTAAGGAAAATCCTTCTACCTCTCCGTGCGCTTCTCATAAAACCCATATCCTTCGACTCCACTCCGACCCACTCGAGCATCAATTGCAAGACGAGCCTCTTTATACTCTATCGGCTTCTCATGCAAATGTCTAAGGTCAAGAGCAAGGCTGCAAGGCTCCTCCTCTCATCCCCATCCCCATCCGCATCTACCATCTCCATTCTCATTCAGTAAAATGCATAAAAACTTTCAGTATCACTGGGTCACATGCTCGTCTGCATCACTGATGAGCCACCGAGCCACCGAGCCCCAGTCCCAGTTCCAGTCCCAGTCCCGAGTGGGAGATGGAAGATGGGCGCTGGCAGACGAGCCTCCGTCTCCGTCAATGTTCCAATACGATGCGATACTTCCACTCCACTCCACTCCACTCTCCGTCTCGTATTAACAACAAATTATGGCATCCCGCTCATAAAATTGCACAATAAAGAAAGCCCCAAGAAATCGGCGACTGTGTGCGTAAAGAAAAAGTAACAAATGAGTTGAAAAAAGCAGAAACAGAAACAAAAATTTGCTGTAATAAAAACTTTTTCGTGATCTACCTCAACTCTCCTCTCGAGGCGGGAGGCGCGAGGATGAAGTTCTTCTGGGGGGAGCTCCCCCCAAAGATGATGTGAAATGGAAAGTGGTGGCAACTCTTCTTCTTTTTCCCCTGTGTGTGTGTGTGGCTGCGTGTGTGTGTGCTGTACAATACGTTGAGGGGCATAAAAAATCAGCTCTTGTGTAATAATCATAAATTAGTTTATGAGTCCCGCCGCTGCTGCTGCTGTTGCTGCTGCTGCTGTTGGAGCATCGTCATCGTTGTCGCGTGTCGCGTAACCTTGCCCTTCCTCACACACACACACACTAGCAGACACACAGAGGTTGTTGCAACACACACTCACACATACACTGTGGCAAATATCCCATTCATTCATATGTGTGTGTGTGTGCGGGAGGAGTTTGTCTCAGTGGAATTTGTCTTTTTACTTTTATTTTTATTTTTTGTGCACACTGTTGAGTTTTTACGGCTGCTGCATAAAAATGGAAATCCAAGCCCGAAACAGATAAACATATCCAGAAAGAAAGAGAGGGAGTGCGCGCTAGTGAGAGAGAGATGGCGAAATAAACAAATTTGAAATTCTGACAACGCGCCCCCGCCCCGCTCCCCCAAGCTCTCTGCATGTCGAAGTGGAAAATCTATTCGAAAACAAATTTTGAATTACAAATCGACATTGACGCCGATGCCGATGCCAATGCCGACGCCGGTATGACGTCATGTGCCGCAAGGATGCAGCCAAGGACAGTGCCCCCGCCGCAAGAGCGAGTGAGCGAGCGAGCGAGAGTTCGCACGAGTTTTGCATTTGAATGTGAGTTACGACCCGCTTCTTCCTTCTACATATACACACACATGCATATATATATGTATATAAATGTATCTGTGTTTGGGTGTGTGTGTTAGAGTCCTTCCTGGAGTGCTCTGTGTGTGAGAATCAGCTGATTTTTGTTTTGGTCGGGGGTTTCTTCAGGAGATCTATTTCCAGATAAGGCTCATAAAAATCTCCCCCACAAAGGCACTGCGCAGACGCCGCATCGGAATGGCTTTAAACCAAGGCCCCTTCCCCATCCCCCCATCCCCCCGCCAAACGGAAGTAGAAATAGAAATAGAAGAAGAGGCCAAAAGAAGCTGAACAAAATGGCCGTCTTGGCCATAAAGTAGCAAAACAAAAGGAACAGAGTGGAAAAGATAGAAGGGCGAAGGGCGAAGGGCGCAATGTCTTTTTGGCTGTCAAAAGCAGAGGCAGCAGAGGCACCAGAGGAGGCGACTCTTTTGGTTTTTCAAAGAAATATGACGCACATAACTGTTTTCAATTAGCCAGAGGTCCTTTGGGGCACGCTCCTCTCAATCTCTGGCACTGCTCCCCCGTCCCCCGTCTCCCGTCCTCCGCTCCCTCTCTTAAAGCTGTTTTCCAGCAGAGACTTTAATTTTTGTATACAAAAAAGCAAAACTTTTCCGACCATCGTCCTTTATATCCGACCTACACACACAACAAGGCACACACACACACACACACACACACACAGACAACGAGAAACAACACCCACTTTCATCATCCAGTATCCAGTGGGGGCTATGGCAGGGCTTCGTTAGCATTCCATGCAACGCTCGCATTGCAACACGCGTCTGGAATACAAATGAGGATCGCTTTCGTCCTCGTTCTCGCTCTCGTCCTCGTCCTCGTCATCATCAGCGTGGTGGCGGCAGCGGCAGCATTCGGCAGCCGGCAGTCGGCACTCGCCAGCATCCGCCATTGACAGCCACACAAACACAGAGATACACACATATGGCTGTGTGGCAGGACACAATGTGGGGCTTCGCTTATTTTTTAGTATTTGTTTTGGCTCGTGGCCGCCTCGTGTTTCGGCTTTTTTTTTGTGGGCAGAGGTTTTGCGGCATGACAGTGAGATTTCGATGTCCGGCTTTGCTGTGTGGGGGTGGGGGCGGAGGGGCTCCAATCGGAGGGAGGCTGGCAACTGGTTCGAGGAGCAGTGGTTCAGGCTTTCATGTGGGAATTGAATCTCTAAATATATAAGTTATGGGCTACAAAAGTACTTGGTAACATGAGCTTTAAACTAGGTTTTATATGGGCTTTCGCTGAGAACATTTGCGGGAGATCGTCTAGGATATACTCTCTAAAGATATACACCCTTATATGAAATGCAATTCTGAGATAAAGGCTACATTCGCCAGGCTAGTGCCACTATAACACCCTGTAGCACCCTCTTTCCTGCTGATTCCCTCTCTATTTGTAGAGTGCCACATCCTCTGCCCAATGGTCAGGCACAGAACAAAAAAAAAGCCAACTCAATGGACAGCTTGGTCAGAGCTTCCTATTCTTCTTCCTGCTGCTGCCGGCTCCCGGCTCTCGGCTCCCTGCCACATCCTACGAGTAGGATCTATACGTAACATATAGTAGTGCTTCCCTTGATTTGCAGTTTGACAAGCCTCCAGCTTCTGTTTGTCTTTCCCTCCCCCCCATCCCCCGTCCCCAAAAAGAGATGACCAAGGTGGTGGGCGGTTTTTGCATAGTTCCGAGTGCTTCTCGGTATTGGCCAGGTTTTCTGCTGTGGGCTAATGAGGCCTCATCGCTGACAGTTCTGCTTGATAAGCGTAAAACCGTAACGAATGCCTAACCGGCGGGAATGGCCTGGAGTGCGGACGGAAAGAGAGGGGTAATTAAACCGTCCTGGCGGCGGCGGCAGCGGCGGCAACAGTCGAAGCGTATTAATCATTTAATTTACTCCTTTTTCCACGGCATAGGGAAATTCCACAGCCTCGTGGGGAGCGCGGGGGGCAGCACTTGTCGGCGAGAGCATTAACACCGTTGTCCGTATACTCCATTCACGGTTCTGCGTTCCGTTCCGGGCAGACAATCCTCTCCACGTGTCCTTGCAACCCTTTCGTGTCTTTGGCGCATTTAATTCGTTCGGGCATGAAATTTCCGCGTGCGTAGCCCCCACTCGCAACCAAAAAAGGGGAGAAGAGAACTCCCCCCGCCCTCACACTCGACTTCTGTCTGTTGTTGCTTCATTAAAATAAATTTAAATAAACTACGCTGATTATGGCACACAAAACTTTTGTGCTGCCACAGCGGAACAGAACAGAATCGAGCACCGAGCACCGAGCCCCGAGAACCGAGAACCGAGTGGTGCTCCTTGGCGCACTCCTTGAAGCCCTTCAAGGTCGTGGTGCTGGTCGCGGAAAAAGTTGTTTAAATAATTTCAACATTTGTGCAGAATGATTTGACTTTCGAGTCAATTTATTAATTAGTATAATTTAAACATTTGCGCTCGCTCGGCCTGAACCCTGCCTGCCTCCCCTTCCTCGCTTCCTCCCCTTCCTCCCTTCCGCGCGAGGAGCGAAAGGAAAACGCCTAGAATGCGGCAATACAAAATCGATGACAAATTGCGGACACGTTACGCGTAGTTGAGCCCAAGACGAGTTGAGCTGCGCGTTCCGGGTTCGGGTTTGGGTTTGGGTGCGGGTACGGGTACGGGTACGGGTCCGGGGTTTGTGTTGGGCTTTGGCGTGACTGCTAAATACGCTGACAATGCTCACCCTCATCCTCATCCTCATCCACGGATACAACAAAAAGACAAAGGCAGCAACAACAGCACCAACAGCAGCAAACAGTGCCACCAGCCAAGCCACCACCCTGACACTGACACAAAGGCAAAGTCAGGCCGTGCAGAGCACCACAACACACCCAGCACCCAGCCCCCAGCACCCAGCACCCAGCGAGGATATATCAATGGGCAAATTAAAATAACAACCTAATCATCGTTTTAAGACCGCGAGAAAAAGGCGACACGAGTCTACAAGCACCGGGGGTTGCGTTGCTCGTCCCTTTGGGTGGGGGTGGGGGTTGGCTTGCACTGCATTGCTGCTAAATGAAACGCAAAGGCCTTTTTGTCAACGCTACAGAGAGAGAAAAGTTGTAGCCATTGTCATAGCCATAGGGAGTTCCCTTTGAAAAGAGCCTTTCTTCACTATCTTTAACGCAAGAGTTATATCCTTTTGTATCATCAATCCTGGCACATTCTTCGGCTATGAATTCTATCCATCCATCTGAATCCAAAGTCCACTAACATTCTTCAGCTGGGATAGGTTTCTTTTTCAAGCCGTTTTCTTCCCTTCGGAATCCTCAAAGGTCCGATATTTTCTCTCTGTGTATCACTCTCCCACCCCTTCCAAGCATCGCCGTTTCGAGCATCCCTTTTCCTTTTCAGTCATTTTTATGTTCCGGCGTTTGTTCCGCCTTCTGTTCCTGTTTCAGTTCCTGTTCTCGTCGCTGGGCGAAACAATTGCCCAAAAGTGTTGGAAGTCAAACGCAACCGACCCGCCACTAATGCGTCCGCTCCAGCCTCAGCCTCAGCCTCAGAGCCTCAGTGCTCGGTCTTGGCCTGCAGTTGAGCCAGGAGCAGTACGAGCAGCAGAAGGAGCAGCGGCAGCAGCATCAGAGACGTCGAATTGCTCCCTTGTGACAGGCCAATATAATGCGCCACGGGGAGATGGGTGATGGGTGAGGGCTAGAGCGAGGGCGAAGGCGAGGGCGAGGGCCAGGGCTCTCGCAGAGATGGGATAGATGGTACTGCTTGCTGGAGTGGAGTGGGGGGTGGTGTGGTGTGGTGTGGTGTGGCAGGCCAAGCGATTGCACAACAGATTGCCGCACTCATATCAAGTTGCAACCGTGCCACGGACTCGACTCGACTCGACTTGTCTCTCACTGATACGTATGATGGATCGCCTTAAATACCTTTAAATTAAAACGGCGCTCAAAGCGAAATGAGTTGTGGGAGTTGTGTGCTCGGGCCAATGCCCGCCGCAGGGGTGGCCCACACAGAGGGGGGCGCCCAGGGTTGGGGGTGTTAGTGTCTGAGTCTGGGTCTGGGTCTCGGTCTGCGTCTGTGGGTGTGGGTGTTGGTGGGTGGGTGTCAAAGGTAGAACTTATCCTCGTTTTAAATGCCATTTAATTGAACGCCGCATGAGGTCTTTTATCATTGCAAAAAAGTCTTCCCTTTTAAGCGGGATCCACTCGTAAAGTTCCCAGAGAACTAGTTCAAAAAAATGAGCCACTTCTAAGGAGAAATCTTGAGTGGAACATATATTATAGCCAAGCCACAGGAAGTGCGAAAGAAAATCAGTTTTTCATTCCATAAAACACCTACAATTAGGGTCACATATACCCTCTAATAATGCATATATTTTTACCTAACTAAATCGAAACACATTTCTAATTCTGTTATCAGGTAAGTCCACAATCATTTGTTGCCACCAGTTCTTTGTATTTTCAGAATGCGATTCGAACTAGTTCCAACAAATTTGACAGACAGCTCTCATGCGAGTATCGTAGACCAACTGCAACTCTATCGCTCATAAATATATCTCTGACGACTGGCCCTAAGCCTGTCAATGGTTCCGTCTGCAACTTTTTCCCTCTCTCTCTCTCTCTCGGGTCGATATTTTTTTGACACTAATCAGATTAGTATCGCCAACGCCAATGGCATTATGCATACGTATACGTATACGTATAATTCGTGTATTCCGCTCCGCTCCGCTTCTATTATATTCTTCTCTTGTTGCATCAAATTGCAAGCCACCCACACATGCCCATGCCCATGCCCCTGGACGTGGCAGAGACAGGGACAGGGACAGAGAGAGAAGCCACAACCCACAGCCAAACTTGACATGAATACTCTTTGTCGTAGTCGTCGTCGTCGTCGTACGAGTACCTCGGGCATGTAACGGACCTTGTAGTTTGGGCTTTGAATTCAAGTTTGTCTCTGGTTGAGGGTTCACTGCGATTGGGATTGGGATTGGGATTGGGTTTGGGATTGGGTATTGAATGACTGCTCTCTGACTGACTGTTTGACAGACACTGATGTTGATGAATATCAAGTGAATCCTTTTGTGACATCAGGCAAAAAGGCCTCCCGCTGGGTTTTGCTCTGGGGTCTGACTCTCTTCTTTCGTCTGTGTTCTGTTCTGTTTTCTGTATTCCGTATTCTGTATTCTGTGCTTCCTTTAAAGCCCTGAAAGCCAGCGAAAGTGACAGCGACGCCGAAAAGACATCTAGCAGGGAGACCCATAGACCATCGACCATCGACCATCTACCATCGACCATCGCGCTGGGACTTACTTAGCCCCAGTAAAAATGCTCAGATTGAAAAACGCAAAAGTTGAGATATGAACGGCCTGGGCCCAGATTGATTGCGACTGATAAAGTCCGAACCAGGCAGGCGCAAGTGTATGAAAAAAAAGGCAGGCGACACTCTGCCTCTGGCTCTGGCCCTGGCTCTGGCTCTGGTGCCAGCGAAGGGTGAGCGCCCAAAGGGGGCTTGAGGTTACCAACAGCGTAAAAAGATGCCAGATAAGACACAGAACAGAACAGGACAGGATGAGGATGAGGATGAGGATGAGAATGCGGACCAAAAGCTAGTCCCGTTCCCGAGTAATAGACAGGAGAATTATGAAAAGTGTTGGCGTAGAACAAATCGAATTAGACATTGCATGAAAGTTGATGTCATGCCAAATAGAGATGGGTATGGGTGTTGGTCGGCGCGAGAGTGTCAAGAGCTAAACGAAAGCGGAAGTAGAGGAAGGCTGTTCTCTGAGAGAGAGAGAGAGATAGATGTCGTGTCACGGGCTTCATGTTAGAGAGAATTAATCTGTTGTTCATCCTGCTTTCTCGTCTCACGCATCTCGTGTACTTTCTCTCACGCCCATCTCTAAAAGTAACAACCGAAATATACATATATAAAAAGGCCCGCCATTAACGAGGCAAGATTGGATGGTGATGGGGATGGGGATGGGCATGGTGATGGTGGAGGGGTGTGGGGTGTGGAACCGCCCAAAACTCTTCCCCCTCCCTGGGACCGAGCATCTCCGCCATTAGTGCGTGTGATTTCCATTTCATTTCGCTTCGTGACAGTTGGCAACTCCAACAGATTAAAGGCATTTCCCATCCAGCACGCAATTCGCTTGAATTATTGTTGTCAGCGCACCAGCACCAGCACCAGCGCCAGCGCCAGCAGCCAGGGGGCAGCATCATAGCCAGAGAGCCAGGACCAGGGACCAGGGACCAGCAGCAGCATCCAAAACGAGAGGCCAGGACCAAGCAAGGATGGCGTCGCGACATGCGTCGATGATACGCAAATGCAAACAAACAAGGAGGCAACAAGCAGACGGGGAACACAAAGCAGAGGACAACCCGACAACAGAGGCAACAGAGGCGGCAGGGGCGACAGAGGCGACAGACAATAATGCCATGCACATTGAGTGGCCACTCCGTGGGAGTGGGACGGGGTGCAGCAGCAGCAGCATAAGGCATATGCAAAAGCGGGAAACAACCAGTCAGAATCCTCTTGCCATCACCCCTCCCGCATCCCGCATCACGCATCCCCCATCCACCCATCATCATCCCATCATCCGAAAACCCTCTCTCGGGCTCTCGTGCTCTCGTGCTACCTATCTGTCACTACGCGAAATCAGCTGTGAAAATTTTGAAATTTTTCCACGAGGATTTTCGCGACTTTTTGCGTATTTTGCATCAATTTTTATCAGTTGTGAGGGCTAGGGGGAAGCGTGTGCCCTGTTGGGCGGGGGCAGAGATGGAAGGTTACTCTAGAGTGTCGAATGAGGGATACGGAGGGGTGCCCCACTGAAGGTGGCCTTAATGGCAGGACAACTGCGTAAGTGGCAAACGTCGCTGATGTTTGAAGCTTAACGAAGAAGATCTGTCTGTCGCCCTCTCACTCTCTGAAAAGAATATAAATAAAATATATATTTTCTAAATAAATCCGATACTTGCAGAGAACTCCGCTTAATGATATTATCTATCAATCCATCAAAGACTCTTCCACTCGAACGATCCTACTGATTTTCACTAATTTCAAAGTGCAAAAAACCTATCAGGAATGATCGAAATCCTACATCTCTACGAACAGCTCTAAATTATCTTCCACTCTCACTCCGGCTGCCATCGCTCATAACATTGCCGATTGTTTCATTTTCAATTGCAGTAATACAATAAAACTAATATCAACACTTGATTAACCCAAATGAGGGCAATCATTGCGCTCTAATGAACCAAACCGGGCAAAACGCACGCACCAGACGACCGCCGACCGCCGACCAACCAGCCAACCACCATCCAAAAATGCTGAAGGGATCCCACCACCCATTACCCATTCAGCGGCAGCAGCAACCACCCACTGGACCAGAAATATTTTGGGCAACGCCTTTCGCCTTTCGACGGTGGCGAGACCAAGTTAACCCCTTTCTGAAGGCCCAAAGTACATTTGCGTGTGAAAGTGCCGATATTTGTGCTGTGCTGTTGACTGCAATGAAAACTGAGGAATGGGAATGGAAATGGAACTGAGGCCGAGGCCGAGGCTGAGGCTGAGGCTCTGATGTCGCCACCAACCATCCTTTGGGCTCTGTGTGTGTGTGTTGTGTGTATCCTTGTACCTCGTTTGCCTTTAATCACGTGGAAAGGCGCGAAAAGCGGCGCTTAGTGTTTGCCAAAAGCTTTAGCGCGTGCGGCCCAGTAGAAGGGTTGCTCTGCCTCCTCTCCTGTGGCTGTTGCTCTCTCTTCGGGTTCTGGGTTCTGGGTTCTGGGCTCTGGGTGTGCTTATCATTAATCATTAATAATGAAAACGGCGGCGTTAAATCTTGTAGATGTTCCATACCAAATGCTGGTATTTGCCATTCATGGACCAGCAGCAAAGGGTTTCCTGTGACTCGCCGCTCTGTTTTTTGTGCCGAGCCGAGCCGAGCCGAGGGGGTTGCATTATGGAAGGGCAAAGGCTCTCTGAAGTACCTGTTAATGGGCACTCGAGGCAAGTGCTAGTGTGTGTGTACGAGTGTACGAGTGTACGAGTGAGTGTGTAATTTGACCCGGGGCTATAAGTTACGCAATTTTGTGTGTGCGGCGGCAGGCACTTCAAAAAAGCACAAATTGCACAACAGACTGTCGAATCGTCATTGTCAGCGGTATGTCAAAGTGAAGTGAAGGACCACCCCTTCCCCTTTCCCTCCGCTCCCCACACATACCACAAACCATCGTTTCTTTTTTGCTGTGCATTTCCAAATTGAAAATCCTGCGGGATTCCCAAACCTCCCCCCGTCCCCCCATCACCCCAGCCACTATACACATTTTGACGCACAAATGAGTCTTAATGTGTTTTTCACACCCAACCAACAACAACAAAAAGAGAGAAAAACGAACGTCCAATGTGAAAATTTTCACCAAATTTCATATCAAAAAGCTGGACGACAGAACCAAAACCAAAACCAGAATCCATGACCAGAACCAGAACCAGGATAGGCAGAGGACGTGGACAAGGATGATGCCATGGAGGCCATGAAGGACATGGAGGACATGGAGGCGTCGTAGCGGCAAATTCAATTTAGCATTTTTAAGTGCGTCCGCCTTTGATCAGCGACAATCGAATTTCGCTCAACACCCAAATAAAATGTGCGATGCGATGCGATGTGATGTGATGCTGAAGGAAGGCCTACCACTCGCTGCTGCTGCTGCTGCTGCTGCTGCTGCTGCTGCTGGTGCTGCTGCCGGCCAATGGAAAAAGTGGAGCTGATTACACTTGCCGTTTGATCAGCAGGCATCGAGCAACAGCTGGAGCCCCGTCCTGTGTTTCTGTGTGATTCTGTGGCCATTCATAAATATTCAATCGAAGGGTCCGCCTCTGCCATCATCATAATCAGAATTGGAATCCGGAATCAGAATCAGAATCCGTATCCGAAACGCTACTCAAACTTCTGTGACTATGCCCATAATTACGTAGGGCACTCCATATGCCGCTCCACTCCCATCCACTCCACTCCACTCCACTCCACAGTTCTCTAGGATGCAGGCTATGGCCAGGGATATTGAATCCATCAAGGGCTTTTGTCAACATGAGCCGCACAGAGAGACACGGCTCATTGGCCGCCTTTAGCCGCGGGCCAAGAATCTCGCACAGATGCTGCCTCTCTCGATGAGGCATGAGGCATGAGGCATGAGGCATCCACATTCACATAACCCAAAAGTGTTGGTAATTTTGTCAAACTACTGCGGCAATCGTCGCAAGATGCAGGCAATACTCGTACTCAATACAATTGCCACTCCATACTCCATACTCCACACTCCACACTCCACACTCCACTCCCATGCTCTGTGTGTGGCAATTACAAGAAGTGGCTCAGGCCTGGTCCTGGCTCTGATCCTGGAGACTCCCTGCCCTTCCCTGCCCGGAGGCTATCAAATAAATTTGTGCAAGTTTCTGTGTCCTGTGTCCTGTGTACCGTGTGCTCGAGTGGAACCCAGGAGCAGGAGCAGCAGTAGCCGTAGAAGGCTCATTATGCTCTAACCAGAGGGTATGATAACTATGACAATGAAGTGCAGATATGCCAGATGATAGAGAGAATCGTAATTAGATGGCTTCTGGGGGCTCTTGTAGAGAGCTCTAGTGTAATAGATACTGATGGAAGTCAACTTAGAATAAGGAGAACTAGTCCTTTAAACAATTCTCTATAATTGTGAGAATAATTTGAAGCTTTGCGAGGCAATAGATGGATACAGTTTGAAGGATGTGGAATGTACAGAAGACCCTTTGTGGACTGGATATATCCATGACAATAGTAGAATGTGGTATCTATAGGAGATCTTTAAATTACAGATACTTCTTTAATTCCAAGTAGATAAAACAGGGGCTCTTTCGCAATACGAAATAAAAGTCATAGTAAAGGACCAACAAAATTGCATTGCAAATATTTTATTGCTTTTCTTCAAAGCACCTATTCCACTCCTCAGAAAAAAACGAGTGTTTTAGAGGCAATTTCCAAACTATGCTGTATCTCACGACAAAAATTCTTCTTGATGGCCAAGAAAGTAATGTGCAATGTTGTGTGTATCTTGGTCCCTCTAATGCCCCTCTATCTCATGGTTTTTCAAAATATTTATATTATATTTTTTCTGGATCCTCACGAATTTCGATCTGAAGCGAAGAACGCTTCATTACACTACTGAATTCGTTTTACCAGTCCTTCGCAGTGGCAATGAATGGTGCTTCATCACCAAAAGTTGAATTGAGTTCATCGAAGCATTCCTGCTTGAAAATCCACGTCGAAACTCGTAGAAAATTACGACACGGAAATGTTCAACCATGGTATAAAACGCGACCTTAGAAGAAAGAGTCCTCAGCATGATTTGGCCAAGAAATGCCAAAAATTGTAAATGGAAGTGGCGACTTTGACCTGGTCATATTAAAAATAGCCAAGGCTACGAACATAGAGGGCAGCCCTCGTTATCCTTCAATGAAATGGGGAAGGCGAAACCCTTTCCGTAGCCCATAGTCTGCCTCCTTCCAAAGGGCATTTAACCTTCGGTTAAGTCCCCAGACAACCTCAAGTTTTCTTCTATTTTCCCAATAACTTTTTTGCGACAGATGTTCGCCTTGGACTATAATATTTTTTGGGCTATTTGCCTTCGTGGCCTTCGACGTGCATAATTATTTTGCAATTATTTATTAAGTACACGGAAATTGTGATCGATCACAGGCCAAAGAAAGGGAAAGTGTGTGCGGAGAAAGTTCCCGCTTTAGGGGGTGGTGACTGCCACATGTCAACGGTGGCGGCAGCGTCGGTGGCAGTGGCGGTGGCAGTGACAGTGGCGGACAACTTATGAATTTCTCATTAGTTGAGCGTTATATAGAGAGAGGGAGAGAGAGAGATTTTTCCGCATCCACCTACGCGGCGAAGAACGGACTACCAACGACCCCCAAAAAGTGTCGCTCCGGTCATGAGCTGATTTTAATGAAAATTCCAGCTGGAATAGTTTTCGATTGTGTGTGTTTGTGTGTGTGTGTGTGTGTGAGTCGGCACAAACAAATCTGAAATCTGGCAAGTCAGAGCGTATTAACTTCCGATTAACTCTGGCATCAGCTTCGACTTCGTGCGGGTACGGGTACGGTCAAGGGGATTGGGAATGGGGAATGGGAAAACCCTTTTTGGGGGATATCCTCCCTATCCCTCTGATGTGTTGGCAGCTTGTGAAATTGGCGAAATTCGATTGGGAAAATCGTTTAGTGGACTTTCTAATAACTGACACTGAGGGAAATCCTTTCGCTTAGCCACCCCTTTGGGCATGGCCTGGAATGGCATGTCCTCCTTTTGTCCTTCGTCTGTCACCGAACTATGCCGAGCATGCCTGTCACAATATCCTTTGGGCGACTGTCAGTTTTTTTCTACTCTTTCCTTCTTGTTCGCCGAAATTGAGTAGCATTCGCTGCCCTCACGCATGACACCCAGAATCCAGAATCCAGACGCAGGACACAGGAGGACCCAGGAGTACACGCAGGACAAAACAACGAAAAAAAGAATGTGGCAGAAACGGAGTACAGCGGAGAGGAGTAGAAGTGGTGGTGGAGGTGGAGGCGGAGGCAAAGGACATCGCAAACGGATTGCAGCCGCAGTCGTTAATCCTGCAAGTGGCACGCCTGAGCGCATTGCCAAAAGTGCACACAAGGCACTGCAGTGTCCTTACTGGCTGCTCTCCTGGCTGCCTGAATGCCGGCCTGCCTGCCTGCCCGCCTGCCTTTCTGCCTGCCTTTCTGCCTGCGTAAGGACCAAAGGCAGATGTCACAATCGAAATTGAATTAAAGCGCAAAGTAAGATTGATTGTCTGCAGTTCGGCGGGGTTATTGCGTGCCCCATGGCTCTTCCCCCGTGACTCTTTCTCTGCCTCTGACTTTGCCTCTGATTCCGATTCCGATTCCGAATCCATCCATTCATTCCCCGGCAAAAGGCTTTAAGATCCTTCCGCACATCCTTTTGTCTGGCTTCCTTCTTCTGATTAACATGCGCCAATTTAGGCAAATTGAATGGCCTTCCCCCCCACGCAAGTTTTCCATTTTCTTGGCTTTGTTTTCGAGCAAAACTTGTAAACTAAACAAAGTAAGTAGTGTGCCAGTACGAATACGAGTACGAGTACTGCTAGTGCGCGTATCGTAAATCGACAGGGAAATTTTCGGGCCTAATCAGCCGACCCTGGCTGGTCGGAGGCATAAATAGGCATTTGTAGGCCAAGAGAGAGAGAGAGAGAGAGAGAGACAGAGAGAACTGAGCACACAGAGAAAATCCCCTGGAGAAATTGAAATGCTTAAAAACAAATGAATGGTGTTTAGGGGGAAGCCGACTTTAGGGATACTCTTTGAAGGCCCTGAAAGTGTGGTTTAGAGGGGAGTGAACCCCGCTGCCAGTGGAATGTAAGAAAGGGCTTGTAGATATTCGATATCCCTTTAAATCTCTCTGTATTATAGATACTCTTGGTGCACCCAAAAGTATTAATGAAGACTACTGCATTCCCTGAGCTTCAGAGCCGGTGATATTGGTACTCTATGGACCCCTAGATATATACCAGAGTTTCTTCCATTATCATTTCACTTTCCCATGCAAATATACCCCACTAATATCCTCTGAGATATCCTATCAGAAGGGCGCCTAAATTAAACGTTGTCTGTGCCCATTTCTATCTCTCCGACTGTCTCTCTTTTTTGTCTGTCTGCCTGTCGATGGGTGTGTATGTGTGTGTTTTCCCGGCTCAGATGCTGCTGTAATTGCACTAATATATTTTTATTGCCTTCTGCCCACGCACCCGACACGCCCCAGTCTCAGTTTCAGTCCCAATCCTTAGTCCCTGGTTCCTGGTCCCAGGTCCCAGGTCCCTGGTCCCTGGTCCCTGGTCCAACGGAAGTAACTAAATCATCTTTGACGATTGCTACTCCTGCTACTGCCTTCGCCTCGTTCCTCGTGCCTCGTTCCTTGCTATTCTCTTAATAAACATAATTGTGCAAACGGAAACGACCATGAGATATCCTGGTCCTGGTCCTGGTCCTGGTTCTGGGTGCCCTCCTGCTTTTTGCATATTCATTTGGGAATTGGCTCTGTTGGGGGGGTTGGGCATGGAAGACCCATGTACACACCCCTTAGCCAACTTATGACAGGCCATAACCATTTAGCAGCCAGAGCACAATGAGCATAATGGTGTACAACAATTTCGAAACAATTGATTGCGCTACAAATGCCCGTTTATTAGTAGGTCCTGCTGCCACTGCTGCTGCTGGTTCACTCTCCTGATCCTTGGGCCCTGCCCGGCCGTGCCCTGCCCTGCCCTGCCTGGTGTTTGCTGGGCAATGGCGATGAGCAGCACTTCCGCCAGGTCGTGTGTCCGGCCACGTGGTAATCGAAATTAATGGCCAACTGATACAACCGAGTAGTAGTTGGCTTTGGTTAGGCAAACACTAAGGTTAGATTGTGGCTTCTGGCTATCTGGGGGGAGGGTGTGTGGTGCTGGCTGCAGGGTGCAGGGTGCTGGGTGCTGGGGGGAAAGATTTCTTGTTGTTTATGTGACGCTCTTATCGAGGTGATTTCTCAAAACAGGGGGCTGGGGGCTGGGGGCTCTCTATCAAATTGAAAGAAATTGTTTCCTCCTCGAGGTGCAGATTGCTGTCCTTGGTGAACGAACTGCAAAATCCTCCCGTTGCCGTTGCCGTTCCCGTTCCCCATTTCAGGTATCCTTCCTGCAGCCATCGATCGATCAATCAATGCGTACGTCAAGAAATGTCAAGAACAAATGCTGCTGCTGCTGCTGTTGCCACAGAATGATGCTTCTGCAGCGCTGGCAGAAGTTTTGAAAAGTTTGTTGTAGATCTTTTTGAGGCGCTGTTGCATTCATTGTTCTTTCTGCTGGCCAAGATCATCATCAGGCAGAACAGCAGTAGCAGACCCCAACAACCATTGATATAAGCTATTAAGATTGCACAGCTACAAGGGCTACGCTGTGTAGAGGGACTCTCGGGCATATCCTGCTCATTATAAGCCAACGGCCAGGCCAACACTTAGCGCCGGCTTCGACCTGGTCGTTGGCTTCGATTGCATCTCCTTTGGCCTTTTGGGATTCTTCTTCGTTTTGTTTTGTTTTTTTTGGTTTTGGTTTTCCCTCGGTTTTGGTGGACTTCTTCTGGGCCTCTGTGCACGCTTTTGCATGCCGCCTGCTGCTGCAATCGCGATTGGAGCTTTGGGGGCTTTTGTGGGGACCCCGTCGGCTTTAATTATGCCCGCGTGGTGTTAATGAGATCTTGCATGGGGCTCCTTCGGCCTGGGCCAGGGCCAGGCCCTGGGCCTCCTCCTTCTGACTCCTGACTCCTGACTAGTTGTTGTGGCTCAATCGCGGTGGTGTGCCTGTGTGCCTGCATTCTAAGTGGCGCAAAAGTTTGCGTGATTTAAAGGGCTTCATTAAGTTCGTGAATTCGACTAAATCACGCGCTCTACTCCCATGCGGCGGCGCATGTCTTGACACCCAGCGGTAGAGAGAGAGAGACAGAGCGAGAGTCACATAAAATCGAATTAGCGATGGTTTCGTGCCATAATAGATTCACGCTGATCACGATTGATCAGCAAAGTATCTTGAAATTGGTAGAGTTTAAGCCAGCTTGAGAGAGGGGAGGGTTTCATTTATCCAAAGGATTTCCAAAGGAGTTTCTTCCAAGGTCTATTATCTATTTGCAGGGCATATCAAGAACATTTATCTATAAGATACACAATATATATCATTGTCTTCATTGGTTTTCAGAATAGTCAAGACCTTGTAGTGCCTCTCCTCACGCTGCCATCCCCAGTATTGACACCAAAAGAGGCAAACCGAAGGGTAAGTGTAAGCATTATATGACCAAGATAAGTGTCTTGGCCTCCAGTTGCAGCTCCTGCAGTCCGTCTGCCACTGCCACTGGTATTGCCACAGACACTGCCACTGCCACTGCCACTGCCACCGCTCCACCTCCTACTGGCAGCCATGGTCGGAGATGTTACGCACTTCCGATCATGACCACAGCACGCAGCAGCATTCGAATTGCCTGATCAGACATTTTTCGCCATTTGACAGCTGACGATTTATGTGCCTGCCACAAAAGGGAGCCCAGAGAGATCTGTCCTCTCCTCCCGTCCTCCCGTTCTCCCTTCTCCTCTGCTGCTCCTCGTCGTGTGCTGACATCTTCTGTCGAAGCCAAAAGTTGAGGCCCTCTGAGGTTCTGAGGGTTCTGTCTGGACGAATATGACGACAGAGCGATAAGATCTACGACTGCTTGTTAAATGCAGCAGCAGCCTTAGTCTCTCTTTCTTTCAGTTTCAGTTGGACTTGTGTATTGTTTCATCAAAAGCGTTTACCGTTATGCTCATTAAATTTGCAACACAGCCCCAAAAGCACAGCCAAGTCTCCAGCTCCAGCTCCAGCTTCCCCCCATTGTTCTGTGGCCAGGTCCTGCCTGTCCTCCGCAATCAGAGAACCGAAACAGAAAAAGATTTTCGGTTAGTAGAACCCAAAAAAAAAAAAAACCAACAAAATAAAGGAAAAAAGTCAAGGAGAATAAGAATAAGGAACACAGAACCGACAGGAGGAAAAAAAGAAACCTTAAACAACGCTTCCGGCGTTCGGCGAAAAAATGTGAAGACCGAAATGAAATGCCAGCGCACTGGAAGTTGTGTCAATCAATAAGTTGCTGCGTTCCCTGGGATGCGTCCTGCATGTTAATGGCCAAAACACACACACACACACACACACACACACACACACACACAGAGAGAGAGAGAAGAAAGAGCTCTTGGCCATGGGCATCCTCCTCATAGCCAATCGATATATTTGAGAGAAAAAAGGAAAGTCCTTAGACGAGCAGTGGTGGGTGGGGATTCCCTCATGTGTAGGGGATATCCCTACCACTACATCGCAGCCATTCCTGAGTGTTGTCTGTTGATTTTATATGTGCATCGCCTGGAATTTGTAAATTTAAAATGCTTGAGATGCCAGCGAGAGGGAAACTATGCATGGAACGACGACTCAACTTTGACCTGTTTGCACATCCTGAAGGGAGACCAGGAGAGACAGAGAGAGACAGAGAGAGAAAGAGAGCTTAGCATATATCTATCTATCGGATCTTGTGTCTGCGATTTGCTGTGTTATCCGCTCCTGGCGATTACTTGTTTACCAGCATCAAACAACTTAACTACTTGGCGGCTTTGGGGGTCGTCCTTAATGCTCCTCCTGCTCCGTTGCCCTGCTCCTTTGCCCTGCTCCTTTGCCCTGCTCTAACTCTGGGGTCTGGGGTCTGCTAACTCTGCTCTATTGATTGCTATCGTTGCCTGGGCAAATCAACTGTTTATTTGTCAAATACGCATTACAGCTAAAAGCACCAGAGAGCCAGCAGCAACAACTACAACAATACTCCTGCTCGTACCAAACAACTAATAAAACACGGCTGAGATTTCCTTTGAGTCAACACAAAACACACACACACACACATACACGCTCGAAAAACGCTGACACTGCACATATGTACATGTGTGGGAAAAGTCTCCCTTTTCTTCCCTCCCTCTGGCCTTCAAGGACAAACGCCCCCCACATAAAGACGTTGACACTCTTGATATTTTAGGCGTTAAGAATGGTATAAAAAAAAACAACAACAACAGCAAGAAGGAAGACAACAACTGACCCCAAGGCCCACACACATCTTGACCATTGTTCGGGTCTGGCTCTTGCCTCTTGCCTCGTGCCTCATGCCCCTGCCTCCTGCCACATTGCTCTATAAACAATTTACACTGTCCTATCGATGTTGTCTGGGAGTGGGAGTGCGAGTGGGAGCCAATTCCTTTGGGTAGCGCATTTGTGCTGCACTTATGTCGGCCTAATGAAGATAACAGCATAATTTGGCCCAAAAGTTTCCTTTTTTTTCTTTCTGTTTCTTTTTTGTCTGCCGAAATCAAAGTTCGGGGAGCGCCATCGCCATGGTTGACTTCTTCGCTTGTGCTTGTGTGATTTGTCTTTTCGTAGGAATTGATAGCTGGAAGCTGTTAGGTGTTAAGTGGAGTGATATGGGGCAGTAACTGAGTAACGGGGGGGATAATTTGTGGGGCTTGTTATCGGTGGAAAGGGCAGCGGAAATCGAAGGCAATTGAAATTGTTATAGATAGGGGCTAAAAGGTGATGACCAGAGGGGAAGATGGAGTATCTGGGACCTGCCTTGGACTCATTCGAACGGTTTAAGAAGAGCTCTTCAGAACTTATGGAATTCGATTTCCCTCCTCCTTCTGCATTTAAAGTACAAGAAGCTTCTTTGACTCAGAATTTGCCCAAGTCCTAGACCGTCTAAGAGCTTTCAGATCAATCTTTAAGCATCATAGCATCTTCATGGTCCTCCACTACCTTCTAAGGACTCCATCTCCCTAATCAATGCTTCACCTATGACTAGTATCCGTGTGGCTCCTCCTCGTGTTGTTCCCATTGTTGTTCTACCTTTTGGCCAACACACACACACACTCTCGCACACACATATCTTGCTCTCCATCGCATAAGCAAATTTCTGCTGACAAAACACAAAACATTCCAGAAATCGAAGTAAAATGTTGCCACGAGAATTTCCCTTTTGTTCGTTCCACCTCCACCTCCCTCCCCCTCCCCCTGCCCCTCGCTCCCTTCCTCTGTGTTATTGTTGCTATTGCTGATGGCATCTTTGTTGCTGTTGTTTGAGCCAATTTACTGACAATTTCCAAGCACTCTCCGCATCTCTGCCATGGCTTCAATCTAAGCGAGAATTCCGAGCGTATATACGTACGTACGGTCTACGTGTAACAGCCTTGATGATGACGAGGACGAGCTTTGCCATACCATACCATGCCATACCATACCATACCATCCAGCAGTATCCCCACTCCTTTTTGGCCAACGCCTTTGTTAGCTGAAATTTAATGAAGTTGGTTTAATTGAAGTATGGTTCGGTTCGGTTCGGTCTGTCTCCCCCAGGTCCTGCCTCGCTCTCTCTGTCCTTTGTCCCACCTACCTCTTTGATTGTCTCTCTCTCTCTCTCTCTCTGTCTTTCTCTCTTACTCCCCCATCTGCTGTTGACTGTTTAATTTTACAAATTTGCTACGCAGACAACACAGCCAACAGCCAACAGCCAACATCCTACAACAACAACAACCAGTGTCAAGCATTTTTCTCTCTCTCTCTCTCTCTCTCTCTCTCTCTCTGCGTGTGTGTTTCTGTTGCTGTGTTGCATCCTCTTTTGCATCCATTTAGGGCATGTTGAATGGGTTGGGTTGGGCTGGGTTTTTGGGTTGGTTCTGGGCTTACCTGATGGACTCTCCTCAGAGCTCAGAGCTCAGAGCTCAGACGAAGGAGCTGCTGCTCTCCAGGCTTCCAGCTCTCCAGACGGAGGGTTTGTGTGTACAAGTGTCACAGTAACCATACGACACACACGCAAATATTTTCACGATTTCATTCTCTGTCATTTGCTGCATGCCACAGTGTGCTTCAAAAAAATTATTTTCTGCTTTACCCAGAGCTGATGGGGCCTCTACCTGCAGCGAAGGCAGACTCCAACTGCACTGAAAGAAAACACGAATTGCTCAACAATCAATCAGAGCCACAACAAAGCTGGAAATCAAGAGAAATGTGGCGTATCTTTGATGGGTTTCCTCTGACTTTTCTCTTAGTGTACTAGGGAGGGACGTAAAACCTTCAAGCATCCATCAGTTTCACTTAATATTGACGCCAAATATGCGCGCAATGCTGACAAAACGATACGAGAATGGTAGAAGGAGGAATCCTCAGGAAGCCCAGGCCTCACCATCATCATCATCATCATCATCGGCAGCAAAAGCCAGCAGCAGCCAGCAGCAGGCAGCAACCAGCAGCAGGCAGCAGCATCAGGCCTTTGCCTTTCATCGAGGCTCTTTTCGAAACATTTCGCTGTGACATTCATTAATTATTTTATATGGAATTCTACGCATTGCCACGTACACGCTGGCGACATGAAACATGTCTCTAGGTCTCCTCCCTCGTTCCTCCTCATCGCCAGGCTGCAACCTGCAACATAGACGGCCATTTAGCCATATCAATTAGAGGGGATGGGGGGCTACCAGAAACAAGCTTCACAGAGAACCCCATCACCATCATCAGCATCAGCATCGGCATCGGCACCGGCATCAGCATCCTCAACCTCAACAGCCCCACGTCCTCATTGATAACCAAAGAGAACGAACTCGTCGTCGTCGAAATTAACTTGGTCATCTTGCTGCACTTGAGAGTCTTGGAGCCGGGAATTGTCTGCGCCACTTCATCGGCGCAGTCGCAGTCGCAGTCCCAATCGTCCAGTCCCTGACTCTGGCTCCAGGTTTCGGTGCTCTGCTGCTCTGGTGCTCTGGTGCTCCGGTGTAGTGGCTGGGCAAACAGCTCAAACAACGACCAAGAATAACACGCAGAAGAAGAGCAAACGGCAGCCAGAAGTGTCTCATGTCTCGAGTCGCGGGGCCCCTCGTACCGTCCAGTCATTAAATAAGCACTTTCCGATGATGCTGGGGCGCATCTACAGGGATCGGGATCTCTGCTACTCGAAAGGGAGATCGGGAGCCGTACATTGAGTCATCATCAGCAATCAAAGCGCTCGCTCTCTCAAGTGGCCGGGCCTGGGCCCCGAAGAAGCCCCCGAGACAAAAGGCGTGTAACAAATATTAACAATGAAAATAATAATACTCGAATGGATTGGTGAATGAACCCAAGGATGGTACGAGTACGAGTACGAGTACGGCTATGGCTATGGCTATGGCTCCATGATCAGGCAGTTATCGTTGTTATTGGCGTCGATCGAAAGGACTGGCTAGGTAAACACGTGTTAATGAGTGGGCCACGGCGACTCTGAATGGTCTCTGGAATCGCGGTTGGGGGTCGGAGGATATGACTTTGTGGGTGGGCTTCTCCCTCTCTCTCTCTCTGTCTCTCTCTCTCTCTCTCTCTCTCGCTGTTGGTCTCTTGGCGGAAGTCTGGAACTGGCAAATTGATAAACGCCATTGGCAACAGTGTGGTATCCCCCTCCGAGTCCTCTTCAATGCTTGGCCAACGAAGCATGATGCTGTGTCCTCTCTCACAATGAGAGTGGCAGTGGAAGTGGGTTTTCGGCTTGGGTGTGGGTTTGGGTTAACCAGGGATGTAGGAAAGTAACCTTTTCTAGGTGCTGGAAATATATCATATTGATCTGGGAGCATGTTTAGAGCATCAAAGGTATAATTTCTCGACATTAAATACAAGAATATTCCATTCGGGATAGTTGCTTAAGAGGTTTATGGCAACTTCCCAGAAAGTTATCCATATTTCGGTCTCTTTCCTGATTGAATCATTGAGTCCATCCCTGGGACTGTTTTGTCGAAGCACCCGCCCACCCAAAAATGAAAGTCTTTCTACGTTGCCACAGTTATGAAACATGTCGCAAAAGATTCCAGCGCTCGAACAGGTAATTGGATTGACACTTTTGGGTTTTCTGATGTGGATGTGAAGGATAAGGATTGGGGGCAGCAGAGAGAGAGAGAGAGAGATGCTGACGCAAAGCCATCGCCAGTGACACAGCCCCAGCCCCAGCAATGGCGTCGTCCTCCTCGTCCTCCTCGTCGTTGTCGTTGCCGTCGTCGTTGTCTGGTGGAGAGTTGATGAGGCATTTGTCGCTTGTCGTTTGGTTGGTGGTTGCTTTTAGACTCTGGCAGCAGTCGATGATTGCGTTAGTTGTTGATGGAGCAGGAGGAGCAGGAGACTGACGAGGGGCTG
Organism: Drosophila lowei; assembly: GCA_008121275.1. Lineage (NCBI taxonomy): Eukaryota > Metazoa > Arthropoda > Insecta > Diptera > Drosophilidae > Drosophila > Drosophila lowei. The sequence goes on along the minus strand of CM017781.1, from coordinate 21,078,070 downwards.
CCTCAAAATTGAGCCTCGCGGGCATAGTCTACCCTCTCTCTATAAGAGCGCCCCCATCCCATCCACTTTCACCATAACTTTAGCTGATTGGCAGATACAGTGGGCGGAGGATGACGGCATGGAGTCGTCCTGGAGCCGGGGGTAACTCTCTTAGTTTGCTTCGCGTTTTGAAGTTTGGAATGGAAATAATTGTTGCACTGTTTTCTAATTTACCCAACGTCGCAACGTCAAAAGTTCCTCCCATCCTCCTCCACGTCCCAAGGATTTTGTTTGCTTAGAACACGCGACAGGCGACGGGCCACAGGCCACAGGGTGGCCCGAAGGGTGGACCGAGAGAAGGCCCGAAGGATGGGGCCCCAGGGTTCGGGGGGATTGATATTTGATGCCTTACCAAATCAAAGTGTTTGCTGCTTTCAAATATTTGGTGATTTATTTTTAATATGCCTTAAAAATATTTACTTAGCTTAAGTTTCGGCCACTTCCCCATGGATGGGCTGCAGCGGACTGTGGCAGTGTGGGTGGCGTGCGGACCGTGAATATATTTGCTGCGTGACAGCGCAAACATTGAAAGGATTTGCCAAAAAAAAAAAAAAAAGACAAAAGAAAAAATTGCCAAAATAAATGGCAATGAAGAAACGCAACAAAGTGAAACGAAGACTAGAGATGGGTCAAGCCAGAGAGTCCTTCGGAAAAAATGTCAGGAAATATGGGAACAAGTGATGGGAACTGCTTTTGCGATGGTCTGGGGAGCATCTCTTAAAGGTTCCAAAGAGGGACTTTTTCCATAGGGATCTAGGGTCTAGAAATTGTTTAAAAAAACTTGTTTAAAATTAATTAAAATAATCGATAGTCCTGTTTTTCGATAGCTGAAGGAATCACATGAATCAACACTCTTTGGACATCTCTTAGGGTTCAGGTAAAACGATTAAAGTATACAAAGAAAGGTATAGCCTTTATTGAGACAAATAAACACTCATTTTGGACACAAGTTCGCTCAATTAATCACACAAGTAAAAGAGCTACACCACGAATGTTCTCTCCACTTTCCCGATAGTTCCATGAATCACTCCATGAATCTTTGGCCATCTCCATTCGTGGGGGCACCCCCAAACAGGGAGGGGGTTAAGCTCCACAGCTCCTTCAATAGACACGACAATTTGTCCATTTCGCTGACGCGTCCCCTGCTGACGACACTTTTTTGCATTTGCCAATGCGATGAGTGTCCAAATTTATGGCGATAACTGTCGATAGTTGGCACATACTTATATGTGTGTCTGTGAATGTTGCTCAACAGGCAGGCAGGCAGGCAGGCAAACAGGCAGGCAGGCGTAGAAGTCTACAGCGGGGACAGCGGCCTGTGGCTGTGGCTGTGGCTGGGGCTGCAGCGCCCTGCTGCCCGCCGACTTACGTAAGCAGACAGCTCCAGCTTTAGCTTCAGCTTCAGCTCCGCAGCAGCAACAACTGCAATTCAATGTTGCTGTCAAGCCTTGTCTCCCCCCCTGCCTCAAGCGCCTCCTGGCCCTCTCCGCGGACCCACAGAGCTGGTCTCGCGGACAGCAGCCATTCAGATAAAACATCCAACCGAGCAGGCAGCCCGTGGGTTGGCTATACCCTTTGAGAGGGCATAACGATTATGATTAGATGAAGAATTTTCGACTCTAAAGTCTACAGCCTTTCCATTTCTATAGGAACCACAAACTCCTTCGCTAAAACCTTGCACAGAACACTATGTTACTTCTATGGGTTGAAAACGTAAAGATCGGTTCACTATATAATCAGTTTATAACTGGCGCTCAAAATGGATCCCTTAATAGAAAAAAAAGTGTACGATTTTAGGAATATTTGAGTGAAACTTTGAAAATTGTAGTTTTTATATGATTATCGATAACTCAACTAAAATGTATCGAAATTGGAACTCTATATCGTTCCCAAAAGAAGAGTTTGACCTTTCTTGTTGCCAAAGATAATCCGCCAAACCTTACGCATAGCAGATCCATATGTTTCTAGATAAATTTTGAGCAAAATCAATTCACTAGAACCGATAAGTCTCTAAGGGTATCCCAAGCATCGACTCTCAGAAGCCAGTTTTTCTTTCTTGTTGCAGTTGTTGCTCTTGTTGTTGTTGCTGTTGTTGTAAGTGCAGTTGCAGTTGCGAGAAATGAAGGTCAAATTGTTGTTGCTGCTGTGGCGGCTCCTACGGCAACGGGGCTATGTCGCCGTTTGACATTTCATATTATAAACTTGTACAAAAAAACAAAACAACAAAAATATAAAAAAATAAACCGTCTGATACTCGTTGTTGTCTAATGAGAAAATATTTTAAACGCTTTACACGCTTCCTTTGCAAATTTATCCGAACGCTAAACATTTGACTTTGAACGTGACATTGTTGCTGTTGTTGCTGTTTGCTTGAGGTTGCTGTTGCTGTTGCTTCCATCAAACAGTTGCTGTTTCTCTCAGCTGCAACAATTAAGCGATTTATATCGCTATGAACATTCCACAAAGCGAACAGCCCGAATGGTTTGGTTTTAGCCGGTTTTCCGAGCCAAAGAAAGTGCCGCAAAGTGCTTCATAGTTCCTTCAAAGTCCTCGTTTAAAAATGCATTTCTTGGACCACAAATGTCTGGCTACTAAGTCCATAAAAGGATTGGCCATTAGCGGGAATGAGTTTTTGGTTGTTTTATGGCTTCTTTGGCCCTCAAACCACTTGTGGCTCTCACAGCTTCTCTCAAGCTGTGTGAATTAGACAAGACATTTCTGTCTTGGGGCATCCGCCCCATCCCCGCTTCCCCGCTGCCCCGCTTACCCCCTTGCCACCTCGAGTGCCACTCAATCACCTACCGAATGGCTCGCATTGAGAGGTCAAATCTCTGGCTAATCAGCCTGCTGACCATAAATAAATCAAGGCTAAACCTACCCCCACCCTCCCGCAACACAGAGAACACCCCACACAGAAATATATGCCCCCGTTCTTTTGGAGAGGGCAGGAAAAATTACGTCTTTCATTAAGTTTTGGCCAGGCAAAAGGTCATTAATTATTTTGAACTTTTGCGTCGGCGGTCAACGGCAGTCAAGTGGTTGGGAGGAGGCCGCAGGAGATCAGGGGAGAGGGCACAAGGCTAAGGCACAGGCACAGGCTGTGCCTAATGAGCATGAGATACGGGATACGGGATGCGGATGCGGATACGGATACCCCTCTGATTATGGATTCGGCCTGAAACTAGGACTTGGATTCGGCTTCGTACTAGATTAATGTTAGTTTTGTCGGCTGTTTGGGGGTTTTGGGGGGCCGGAGGTCTTAATTACTGAACGCGCCCGTGCGATAAAACTTATCAATGCCTACGCCCACGCCTCCCACCACATAAAACAGAACAGAACAGAACAGAACAGAACAGAACAGAACAGAGCTCTCATTGATTTATAGCAGGTTATATATTATTGATATTATATATGTATACGTATATGTATCTCTCATGGGAGAGGCACCAGACCAAAAACCTGTTACCAGGCCTCCCTCCATCCCGTCCCGCCGTAGTAATTTCTCATGTTATTTATAGCTAATTAATATTACTTATAAATGCAATTCTATAATTTCGAATTTAGAATAAAAGCCGCAGCAAACAATTAACAAACGTGCGGGGGGTGGAGGGGCGGGGGGGTCGTATTTAAAACATGTTTCCAAGTCACGCTGCAAATATCGTAAAATATCTTCCTGTTTAATCACATAATAAATCATCTTTGCCTTGTTGTTGCTTTTTATTATTTTCAACGGCTTTGGGGGGATCTGTGTGAAAACAAGTTCTACATTCAATGGAAATTTAAATGCAATGTTTAAAATATAATCTACGGATTAGAGATCGCAGTGGAGTGCTACTTTGATAGGTATATAAATTAAAGTATACTTGAAATAATGTTCTTCTGATATTCTTTTTTATTTATTTATTTTATCTATTTTTTATATACACACACCCACTGCGAAGTGATCGTAAAAGCCATTCCATAGCCATTCCACAGCCAACTAAATCGCAATATCTCGATGCCATAATTAATTGATTGCAGCTCTCTAGATAGTTTTTCCCGTCTCTCGGAATGCATTCAATGGCCAAGCAGTTGACCCTGGGAAACACCATCCCCATCCCACCATCCCACTAACCCACCAATCCACCAATCCACCGACAGCCCACTCAATCAATCGAAAACCAAATCAAACACGCAGTTGGCTAATTAAACGAAAGCTTCCTCTGATCAAACATTGATTGTGCATTAAACTGCTGGCCAAACAGGCAAATATTCATTCATTCACTCATTCATTCATTCCACAAAACAATTGTGGACAAATTGTGGGTGAATTAGCGTCTCGGGCCCTGGGCCCTGGGCCCTGGGCACTGGGCCCTGGGCACAAACAAGTGCAAATATTTGCGAGGGCCCAACAATGACGACAATGAGCTTTGAGAGAAGAGGCATGGAATCAAAAATGTAACAGATTGCACGGGGCAACACCTACGACAGAAATATAAAATTCAACAAAAAGGAGGAAGGCAGAGAGTCAACGTCAACCCTCTGGGCATAACTTGAAGCGATGTGGCAGTGGCTGGGGCAGTGCCAGTGGCAGTGGCAGGAAGTAACTAATTTGAGCAACCCTTGTGGCAGCAGCACTGGCAGCAAACACACACCTCAATGGACCAAAAACAGAATCCAAGTCGAAAGCGTAAAACTAAACAGAAATTGAAGTTGACATGTGTATCCTTTTCATTAACTCGCGACGCCATCGCCATCGCCATCACCATCGCCATCGCCGACAGCCGCAGTCGACAGGCTGTGTGGTCCATACTTGTGGCCTGTCCAAATCTTCTTTTACAAGACGCATTTTTGAAACATATATGGAATTTTTGATGCCCTGTAGATGAAGAAAAGTCCTTGCTATGGGACTTTAAAGTAGGATAAAGGACGATTGTTGGTACTTTCATTCAAAGTATAAATAAAGATCGCAGATCGCTCATTGTTTGAGGAATACAATTCAAAGAATTGTGGATCTCACTTAAGTTTATATTCGTAGACTATCGCTTACAGGAAGATCACTACTCATTTACGTACAGAGGAAATCCCCTGCTAGCCTAGAGATGACAATAATTGTAACGAATGCATGGAGATATGTATTTTCATCCTCTGGCTATACTTTACAGAACGATCACTCGAAAGTATCTCCACACACAATATACTACCTTTTAGCTGCCACTTCCGGCATACCCTTCCTTCCTACACACCCCACCTCCTACCGCCTAGATGGAAAATCGCAAAAAACCGAACTGAACTGAAAATTCAAAATTGAGTTGTTCCGAGGGCGAGTTTTAGCCAGTTGTTTCTGAGGTCGAGAACTGGGAGAACCGAACCGGGAGCTGAGGCTGAAGCTGGAGCTGGAGCTGTAGCTGTCATTGAACGTCAGTTGGCAGCCCGAGCTGACAGCCAGCTTCCACCACTCCACTCCACTCCACTCCACATCCATCTCAACGCTTTCGTCCCTTCCACGCTTTAAAGTGTCCTGCGGGGGTGGCATGGCAGTGTGGGTGGGGGTATACGCAATATTTGCCATTTGACGACCGCAAATTTGATTGCATTTCATGGTTTAGTGGCGCGTAGGTACAACAAAACGTGAAGCAGCATTGGCAGCATCGGCAGCAGCGGTCTGTGGCAAGGCAACAACCACCGGGCAGGGCACCACATTTATTAAAACATAATTCAAAAATTTCGACAGCCCCGAGAGCAGCAACCACCGAAGGCAGCAGCAAAGGCAAAGGCAGAGGCAAAGGCAACCGCAACACCAATCAGGGAAAGAGCATTAGAGAGACAACAATAGTCGTACAATGCCACGTCGTTGTGATGTTTAAAAATTTGATTTAAACACTTTAAATTGGATTATCCTGTAGGCAAATTTACTTCTTCCGTTCCGTTCCGTTCAGTTCCTTTTCCCTTGCCACATTGACCGTCGTAATTGCAACATTTGTGTGTGTGGGTTTGTTGTGGGTGAGATGGGTGATGTGATGTCTGGTCGTTCGACGATTGGGGGTCTGGGGTTGGGGGTTGGGGTGTCCTGGTCTCAATAATGACAGTCCTCTTGTCTGGGGGCCTTTTTTGTGCCACACCAAAACATAACACAGCAGCAGTGGCAGTGGCAGCAGCAGCAGCAGCGGCAGCAGCAGCAGCAGCGGTATAGTGATGAAAAAAAGTAAGAGGAACGTGGGGCTAATAATGACACTTAGTATGCGGCATGCAACGTAACATCCGACCAGGCACGAGCCATCATCGTCCTCGCCATCGTCGCCATTCGCCGCATGCATTTAATTGCCAAAAAATAAAAACAACAACAACAATCGTCAGCCATCCTCCACTCGACAAAACCACAGAAAAGCGTGTACAATGTGCACATATACTCGTAGGGCGTCATTTTCCGAACGACAGCCACAAGAAGCAGGCCCTCCAACCAGAAGGAGCCCGAGCTCCCATGCCACCATTCCACCATGCCCCTTATGCCCCTTGTGCCCCTTATGCCTCATAAAGTAACGCTCAAGTCGACCCAAATGCATGTGACACGCCAAAACAAAACCTAAGCCGAAACTGAAACTGAAAATAAAACAGAAAAAAAAGAAGGGGTAGCAAAGGGAAGCGACTATATGGATACCCTTGGCGAACGAAGATATATAATATAGGGATTCAATGATCATATGACGATCCCGTGTTTCCCCTTTGAAGGGTCTGAAGATATCTCTCAATCTGAAGGAACAGAATGATGGATCGTCCAGGGGTAGCGTTTGGCTACTTTATAGTCCCTCCAACATTCAAATCAATATGCCCTCTCTGCAAAAAGGGTATTCCAATGGAAAATCTAAAGGAACAAGGACCCTGGCAACGCGAATCCTCCACACGAGTCAATGAGGCGTCAAAGTTGCTACGCGCTACGAAAGTTGTAAAATTTTACATGGACACAACCACAACCCCTCTACCCCCTGCCCCCTGCCCCCGTCAAGGAACACAGGTGCCTGCCACATACCCTACATACCCCCACACCACACACACACACACACACACACACACACACACACATGTGCGCTTAATTGCATGCGCCTTGAGGGGGTAGTGAAGGAGGAGGTGGTGGAGTAGGATTGGGGTTAGGTTTGCGGGCTTTTGAGGAGGAGGCAAGCGGCGAAACGTAAACCAAACGAAACTCATAAAAGCCAGCCGCAGAAATCAATAAAACCAAGGTGGCACCTGGCTCTAAGAGAGAGAGACAGGCAGTGGCAGTGGCAGTGGCAGTTCCAGTGCCAGGGAGGGGGAGCAGCAGTTTCCCCTGCCACCAGCGTTTAAACTTTAGAATGTTTTCCCAAACAAACACACGCATTATGGCCACATATCATCGAGATATCCGAGACGTGTGTGTGTGTGTGTGTGTGCTGTGTGCTCTCTCTCTCTCTATCTCTTTCTCTGTCTGTAGAAACCACAAATTGCAATTAACAATTGCCGCGATTTAATCGAGCAATCAAAAGCGTTTGTCATTTACCTGTCAATGGCAATTTTCAGTGATCCCAAAGTGAGTCTAATTATGCGAACAGATAGATGGATACCGAATCCCCAGCACAAAAATCACTTAAATGATTGGCGGACCACTTGGCGGGGCATTTTTTTGACAGTTTCTTGTCAGCCGAGATGCGAGATGCGAGATGCAGCTGCAGAGATAGAGATTGTCCGATGGAGATAGTACTCGTACTCGTACTCCTCTGTGTAGTCCGCAGAGAGAATGGTGAGAATGTGGTAGCCAAGAAGTAAGCCAAGTGGCAGTGGCAGTGGCACTGGCAGTGGTTGGCCAAGATGATTGAACACGTGCGCATTTGTAATTAAAAGTTGTAGAATTTCTATACCCGATTACTGGGCTACGCGGCAGTGGGGAGTGCGGAGTGCGGAGTGGGGAGCAGCAAATGTGAGGAATGTGGATACTGCAATCGGTGGAAGGGGCATGCACTCGGCGGAAGAAAGTATCTGTCTTTCGTTCTTGGGAATATTTCTTAGGTCATCTATGGTTCCAACTCATTTCACCCACCATTGACAGCCGTCTATACAATGCAACATAGGGTATTTAACCATCCATTTCAGGCTGAACAAAGTATTCTCTTTCCCTAAAAAAATTGATTTTCTATCTAGGTTTATGCTGCATTTACCCCTCACTGCAATGAAGTGAATATAATGCATACTGTACATATATCTCCACTAATAATAAGCATATTTTAGAAGTATTCCTAGAACATTCTGCCAAACACCACTCTCTCTCTCTCTCTGAGGAGCATCCCTCAATGGGTATCCCTTAGTTGATTCCATTATTACTCCCAGCTTTTCCTCCTCCACTCCCACACGCTGGAGACAACACAACAGAGACAGACAGCACCTGAAACTCCTTCCTTAAGCACGGGGGACTTTACGAATTTCATTTGCCATTAAAAAATCTCAGATGCTGCTAAGACTCTCAAGGATTTTCACTTTCATTCCACATAGTACGAGTGGAAGACAAAAGAGTTTTCATTTCGCGACCATTTGGCAGCATCAATAAACGCGATTTTTATGACTGCTCTCCCTGCTGCCTGATGCCTGCTGCCACAGAAAGGGAAAGCCGACGAGCATTGTTAATTTAACAGTTGCGTGACCAATGGCTGCCAGGACTCGCGAGGACATGCTCTCGTTTTCGTAATGAAGACATTTGTGGAGGGGCATGCACAACCCTTTTCCTTTCCATTCCTTTACTTGCCTTTCCTTTTCTTTGGCTCGAGACTTGACTTTGGGGTTAAATGAAGTCGAACGCGGCTTTTGGGCAATGAATTGGCGGCGTTTGTTTTTTGGGGGCTTAGTCGGCGGGAATGTCTTCGACGAGGCATAAATTGCCTGCCAGGAGGACTACGCAAGGACTAAGGCTAAGGCTAAGGCTCATTTGGCTGAGAGACCTTTCAAGTGCCATATTTCTTTTGGCAGTTAAACGGGGCTCCAGGCCCAGTTCCAGGCCCAGTCCCAGTCCCAGGCCAAGGCTCAGTGTCTCTTCGCTAGAGACTTCTGGCACACAATTGTTTTAATTTCGCTTATTGCGCTTTTCTGGCTTTAATATTTTAGGATTTGGTTACCAGTTTTCTGGCCACCATTTCCTTTACTGTCTGTGTGTGTGTCGAGGATGTTTGCGCTCGACATTTATTACGCATATCGTGCGTCCTCCGCTGCTGCTTCTGGGCGCTGCTCTATTAATGTTTAAGTGGCAGTGTGCGTCCCTTTAGGCTGGGAAAAAAAAACGCCCGCGTAGTGCTATGCCACACCATGAAGCACCATTGAAGTCGTCGTCCTTTGTTGCTGTTTTTGATTTGCCTGAAAGCCTCCTCTTCTCTTCGCTACTTCGCTACTCTTCTCGGCCAGAATCGGATTGGAGTCGTCGAGGCTCATATTTTGTACTGTGCTGCTGTGCGTCCCGGAATTCCCTTTTGCGTACGTGATCAAATCAACTTGAAAGGATAATATTTGTGCCGCCTTCTGTATTTCTGTATTTCTGTGTGTGGTGTGTGTGTGTGTGTGGCACTGGCAGTGGCAGAGGGCTCTCTGATTGAGCATCCCGAACAGAACAGAGAAAAAAAGGAAGCTTAAAGCTGCAATTTATTTACGAATTTATTCATATTCACACTTGCAAATGAGCGTGAAAGGGCTTGGGGGCACTTAAAGAACTGCATAGAAGGGGGGGACTCTGGCTGGTGCTGGCGGGACGGGAGAAACTTTAAATATACGAGTTTGTGTAGTTTCCAGTTTGTCAATGGGTATAGGCAAAAAAAACCCTGCGCCCGCAACCTGCTTGCCCTGTGGCCTGTCTCCTTCCTAGGGCACACATGTCACACTAATCCGCAAGGACAATATTGAAAAGTAATAACCCACAGAAACAACACACAGCGAGCCCGAACCCCAAAGCGAAGTGATGTGATGAGGGTGTCGGTGTCGTCGCAAAGGGTAAACCGCAAGTTGGAAAAACATTCGACTATCTTTTTGGCCTGAGAGCCAGAAGTAAGGAACCAGGCGCAGGAGCAGGATAGAGCGCGCATAACGACTTGAAATCCTTTTAATTCACGACAGGCGTAAGGATAAAAGACAGAGAGACAGAGAGACAGAGCCCAATGAATGAAACGAATGAGTCGGGAGTGGAAAAAATTGGGCATGAAATGGTTAGTACGCAAAAGGGGAAAACGTAGCGCAAAATAAGATCACGTAGTTGTCTGTGCGCTGCCACAAGAGGCAGGAGGCAGGAGTCGGAGGCAGAGGCAGAGATGTAGGCCCTGTGAATGGAGCAAGTGAAGCATGGAGCAGACAACGTTTGTGGAGTTTGCACAGTGTGTCTGCCCCGAAGGCAGCTGTAACGAGGCAGGAGCCACAGCCAGAGATCTGGCTACGATGCGGAGTACATCGGACTCGGAGTGTAAGTCAATTTTGACCGCGGGCTATTGCTTTAGCTGATGAGCCCAGGCGTCCATCCGTCCGTCCGTCCATCCGTCCGTCTGTCTGTCTGTCTGTCTATCCGTCAGGGGAGCACTGCAGTTGTATTGATTTCCCTCAGTTTTTTCCTCTCAGCTGAGAGAGATTCGGAGGGGGGTTCGCCATTGGGTGGTAGATTTAAACTTTAAGTTTTATGGGCATCCTTGGGAGAAAACGAACGGGGTTCGTTCGTTCTATGGGGCGCAGTTGATCATGATAAATCAATGCGTGCAAAACGCACACGTACGAGACCGAAGAGCGCATTGAGGATGGAGAAGGCTAACACACACACACACACACACTCATACCGCTACACTGCACTCACACACTCTAACACACACACACACACACTCGCATAGTAGAGCGTGCCGAAACGTGACGCAATTTACTGCCAGAACTTGACTTAAGTTCGGGGTCTAGAACGCCGTCCCCCAAACAGTACGAGTATCTTTCACCCTCAACTCTGTAGAGCACAACCCCACGAAGGATACGAATCGCTAGGACTTTCCTTCGTTCCGTTCCTTTTTTAAGAATAACAGTAACAGTTATTTTTTTAAGGTTTAGCTTAAGCTTTTGTGTAAATAAACGACCACAGTCGTGCCACCCATGCGCGCCCATCCACCACCGCCACAACCACCCGACAAAAATGAAAGAAACTCCAATGGCCAGAGCAGGGCAGGGCAGGGCCGGGCAGAGGGTTCGTTTCTTAGTCGTTTCGGGCAATTCATTCATTCAATTTACGCGACACCCCTTATTGAGCAAGTGATGAGGAAAGTCCTCCTTCGCCTCCTTTGGGTTTGGGTAATTTATATTGGCTACAGTGCGGCCTGCTCAGAGGAGAACCCATACCTCTACCTGACTCTGCTCAGAGATGTTTCCCCATAGAGGGTGCCCACTGTATTGTGCATAGAAGTGTGCTATATGGGTCGCCATATTATATATGTATGTATTTTAAAGTCGACTCAAGTGCGCTTTTGACTTGCAACTTTGCCGAGTGGCATTTAAAGACAGAGTCTCTGCCTCGACTTCGGCTACTGTTGCACGTGTTACGCGCCACAATTGCGGCCACGTGTGTTTTGATTTGCAGCGAGCGGCTTCTCTCACTAATGCCGCCTGATGGCATGGTGGAGGTGCACCCTCCAGGGCACATGATGCAGCATTAAATTGCCGCATTGTGTCTGCCAGGCGGGAGATTCCCTTCTTTTTTTTTTAGTCGGGCTAAGCAGCACAGACTGCTGCTGTGTGGGGCAGCATTTTTATTTGATTAGCTTAGCGCGCAAAAAAGAGTCCTGCGGCGACGTGTGGCCGATGGATTTGATGAACGGCTGCTGCCCATGGCCATGGCCATGGCCCATTCGCCATCCACTGAGCCGCCTTGTGGCACACACACACACACACACACTTGATTAGTTGCCTTGGCTTGGTGCTGCTGCTTTTTAAGCTTAGTGGCTGTCAAAATATTTCTCGTAATAAATTCTTCTGCTTTTTTGTTGGCCATTGAAGGGAAATTGAATTAAATTGCTGAAAGAGAAAACGCATATAAATTGTAGTTGGCTCTTGAGATTGTGATCGCTGAAGGAAAAGGTAGGCGAGAGTGGGGAAAAGCCAGGGAATGCTCACAGGAACATGGTATGCAGAGTACTCTTCTAACTCTGTCTCTTATATTAGTATACTCTTATACGTATGGGTGCCGCCTTTCTATGCGCTTCTCATGCTTTCCACTTAGGCTCTTAGCAAAGCGCTCTTCTATGCACATCTCATATTTGCCACCTAGCCTCCTCTTTTTCCACACTTCTTATTCCAGCTTTTCGTTGCTTCTGTTGTCACACTCACATCCAAAATCAATTGAAAGCAACTCAATCATCATGATCGTATTCAAATTATTTGCCCCCTGACTTCCATCAGCTCGAAATAATCATTTGCCCGAGAGATACAATTGCCCGTGTGGGTCAACGAACTGCAATGATTATTCAGAAACAGCAAGTCACACACTCACACACTCACTCACTGACTGACTGACTGACTGAGAAAACACCCACAACATTCAGAGTATTCAAATTGACCCAAAGTAAAACGTTGATTTTAAGCGCCATTTAATCAACGCTTGCAGCTTTTAAGCTTTGTTTTATTTTATAATTTGTCTTGAACAAAATTAGAATTTTAAATGATATTTCAAGAGTAGTTTGTGTGCGAGTGTGTGTGTTTTGCATATTCAGTGTGTGTGTGTGTGGATGTCAAGGCCCGAAGGCACGTCTGTGACGTCACTAGCATAATATCCAAAGCGGCAGAGGCAGAGGAAGAGGCAGAGGCAGAGGCACATGCACGTTAATTATACGCCATGTAGTACGTTGTACAGCCCGTCCCGTTCGCTCTCCTCTCTCTCTCTGCCTCTGTCTCCCTCTATCGTATTGCAAATTATTAATTTTGTGTCTGCTCGCTGTCTGGGTCAGTAGCAGCACAAGTAGCTTCAGATACGGATACGTACTACCAGTACTGCCAGTGCGGCTACCGCTCCGCTTCAGCATAATTTAACTACAACGCGGGAAATGAAATTGAAATTCAAATTTCAGTTGGGAGCGAAGCTCTACTCGTGCCGCGCGTTGTGTTGGAAAATGGATAAAAATTTAAATGCGCGCCACACACACACACACACACTGCCACACAGTGGGGCAGCAGAGAGCCCAAAGAGAGTGAGAGGCCGACTACTGGCCAGAGCCAGAGCCAGAGTCAGAGTCACTTAAACTATTCATTTATACAAATTAATTCAATTATGCGTATTACGTACGCGTTTGTAAAGCGCAGTCGCCAAAGCCCCCCCGCCACCCGCCACCCGCATTCTTCGACCGGGAGAGACAGCAGTGCCCCCGAGAGACAGTGCCAGTGGCAGTGGCAGTGGCAATGCCAGTAGTATTCCCTTTACAATTTCTGCTCGCGTACGAAATTTCACTTAAAGTTAATTGTTCAAGTTCAAGTTCAACGTAACATAATAATGCCACACGAGAGGCAGCAGCAGGCACACTGTTGCTGCAACTCGAGGAACGGAACAGCAGGCAGCGGCAGCAGGCAGCGGCAGCGGCAGCGGCAGCGGCAACGGAGCAAAATTATAATAAATTATTATTCCTTTTCGTTTGATTTTTATGCAGATTTTTTTAGGCTGTTTTACCCGGCACTTGTGCCGGCAGTTGCCGGCAGTCGTCGACAGTCGACTGTTGGCAGTAGTCTCTCCCGCGTTTGGCAGGAGACTTGTGGCATATGAATGGCTGTGAATATGTTCGGCTGTGAAGATGTCTTGTTTCGGCATTTGTCAATTGATTTTTAAGATGCTGATCGGTCGGTGTGTGATTCCATAAGTATTCCGATTTAATTTCCCCGCTCAGGAAGTTTTCTGTGTGTGTTTTTTCTGCTAAATTTGCAACTTCCTGTCAAGAAAGAGCACAGGAATAACCTGCCCAGGGAACTGCTTTGCTGCTGCTGCAGCAAGAAATTCCCGGAGGCAGGCTTTTGTCAGGCAATTTGAAAAGCGAAATGAAGTAGAGAAAGAACGACAGCGGACAGGAGCAAGCCTGCAACAACGTTGTAGGCCATTTGATTAACAAATGGCCAAACGCAAACGAAATTGATCGAAATTCGCCAAAGGAATACTCATACTCTGGTAGTACAAGAAGACAAACGTTGGTGGAGGGGAGAAACAAGGCTGCTAGGAGGCCTAGAAAAAGCCAAAGTAAATTATGGCAAACAAGTTTTGGCCGGCGGGCAACAATTTTGTCGCTGTGGCAGCCGCTGCCGCTGCTGCTGCTGGTGCTGGTGCTGCTGCTGCTCCGGGGATGGGCTGCTGGAACAACACTAAACATCCAGATAGAATCACTAGAGAACCTTGTCGCTGTCGTCCGTCGTCGTCGTAGTCGTCGTCGTCGTAGTTGCAGTCGCTGTGGCTCTCGTTGTTGTAGTTGTCGTAGTCGTTGTTGCAGTTGCAGTCGCCCAGACGATGGAGAAGAGATTGCAGCAATTAACGCTAATTAAATGCGCTTCAGTTTATGTTTCATGTGGCGATATTTCAGTTGTCTAGCGCGATAATTAAATCGCTTGGATCCATTTGCATAACAAATTTGCTCTCAGAGCAGTCTATGTCTCCTCTTTGGGGTGGCATGCCCATGCCCCCCGGGGGAGGGGCGGTGGCGGTGGCGTTCAGTGCCCGAATTCCATCCGAAAATGCAATTGCAACTAAAAATGAGTTCAAGTCCGCGTCTGTCTGCCGTTTGTTTGCCATTTGGTCACTGTTCCTGGTTACGGGATTCGGTTGCGGGTTTTGGGGCGTTGAGGGGGTCGGGAGTGGGTGAATATCGGGTACCGGGTACCGGGTTCCGGGTTCGAGCGGGCCTGGTGTTGGCTCAACAAATTTTCACTTTCACTTGGGCCGTCAGAGTTTTCCAGGCTAAAGGCGAAACTTTGTTGGCTGTTGGCGCAACATCCTTTGCATACGGAAACAGCCGCACGACACATTGTCCTCCATTCAACTCTTTGGCGTGCTCTCTCTCTCTCTCTCTCTCTGGCTATCTCTCTCTCTCTGGCTCTCTCTCTCTCTTTCTCTCTTGATGGCTGGGGACTGCCAACCTGACCGAAATTCCAAATGGCGTGCACGAGCGAGACGGCAGCTGCTGCTGTACGGTACGTTGTAGTACTACGATGATGACGTCGACGACGGGGTCCCGCTGAAACGTTGCTTGCATTTCAAAGATGGATTTTAATATTCTGCATGTGTGGAAAGGTCGCTGGCCGGTCTCGGGGCACGGACTCCTGCCACTGCCTCTCTCCTTCTGGCTTCTGGCTTCTGCCAGTTGGCATGGCTGTTATCCTTTTTCATCCCCCCCTGCCCCCTGCCCACTCCTCTCTGCTCTCCTTTTTGTACTCCCCTTTTTTTTCTACGTCACCTTGATTTTGTCTGTGGCAGTGACCATGAATATATGTATAGATATATATACACGATAGAGTCAGGCCATGTTTAGCCCACTTTGCATTGCCATCAAGTTGAATAAGACATGAATATCAAATTGTTTGAGCAGTCTACATACTTTCTTGGCCTGGCAACACATATTAAAGGTTTAGCCAACACTGGTGGGCGATGGTTGTCTGGCAAATGGGCAGGGAATTATAGAATAAGCACAAGCCACTGGAAACATCATAAAATTACTTAAAACTTGTATTTATATACTTCAGGGTCTTTTGCAGGCGCTTAACCAACACATATTCGATCTTTAGCCAACACTTCTGGTTAATTTTGGTATAGGAAATAGCTATAGACATGGTGTTCTATAGAAATCCACTCGGGATGAGGATAGGCCACATAAGTCCTTCTAAAGTTAATTGAAATTAAGAAATTTGAAGCGCCTATCACCACTTTTTAAAGCTTTACCCAAGAAATAGTTAAAGAATAAATTGTGAGCTCACAAAAACCCTCGAACGATAATCATAAACCAGCAGAAAGATCCTTAAATTACTTAAAATTACAATGGACACATTTTACAGTTATTTCTCAGTCGCTTTACAACACTGACCCACCTCCCGCTGCTTCAAATTTGTTGCTGCAACCATTTTGAATGCCTAAAAATATGAAGACAAAGCCACAAAACCGGACAAAACAGGACATGGCCACACAATAAGAATGAGACGAAGCGGAAAAAGCACAAAATTAAAGTTAAACGTTGTCCAGGATGCACGACTGGAGACACACTGGACAATAGGCGGGGAGGCCAGGCCAGGGCCATTGCTGGAGACAATGGAAGTTAATATATGGGAAGATATAATAACTTCCGGTAATTTCAATTTTGCGAGAGCGAGTACGGATAGAGACGGAGATGGAGACGGAGACTAAGATGGAGATGTCATGTCAGGCTTTGTTTGAGCCTTCCACAGTCCATATATCATTGAGTTTTTGCGAGGGAGGAGAGGGGGTGGAGGAGGGAGAAGAAGGATACTTAGCCAGCTACTTGCCTGACCATAAACTCCCAGATAAAGGAGACCCATCGACCGACCCATCGGCCCGTAGGCAAATGAAATGTGTAACGTTTTCCAAGTTTGAAAAGCGTGAAAAATTCGTAGTAGGACAGGGAGAAAAATAATATAAGTAAACTGCACATGTCAGAAAGTCAGAAAGGAGGGTCGGTCGGGGGTCGGGGGTCGGTGTCGGGGTTTGGGTTTCAGTTTTTTTGTGAGCCATGGGGCATGGGTTGGTGGCATGACGAACCCAGGTCGATGATGATTCGAGTGGAGGGCCTGTCAGTGGCAAAGTCAAGACTTGGCCAAGTCATTTTTTTTTCCTATTCGTGCGCGGCTCTGCTGCTCTGCGGCTCTGCGTTCGTTGTAGAGCTTCTCCTCCACGACACTAAGAAGCAATAAACCTAAAGGGAAATGTAATAAACGAGAAAATCTTGTACGTGACCAACCGCATCAGGCATCACAGGGTTGCCAGGCTCGGCTCCGGCTCCGGCTCCGGCACAGGGCTGCCAAGGGTTGGCACAAATGGACTTTTGCGAATGGAAACCAAAACAAAAAAAACAAAAACCAAGTGGGAGAGAGATCCCCGAAAGCGGAAGCATTTTAAAGCGTAACGCAGGAGAGGGAGGGGTCGCAACACCCAAAAAACGAAATTCAAAATAATACAAAAAAAAAAAGAAGTATTCCTAATCGATAACGTGTGTGTTTGTGTGTGGGTGTGTGTGTGTGTGTGGCAGAGGAACGTGTGGCCCACACAGCAGCAGCAGCAGCAGTGGCAGTGGCAGCGGCAGCGGAGCGAAGAAATCCCCACTACTTAGGCACAATTTGGATGGTTATGGCCCACCAGAGACCAGAATCGATTTCGGCGAAACGTTTGCCACTGCCACTGCCACACTGCCACAGCCACACTGCCTCTTCAAATTCTACGAATGAATTTTGTTCGTTTGGGCGTTAAGCAAACTTTTTTTTCGGTTTCCCTGCTGCTGCTGCCGCTGCTGTCCTGCACAGCATCGCTGATAAGACGATGCCCGAAAGCCCAAACCCAAACCCAAACCCAAACCGAAGTCCAAGTCCAAGTCCAACTTGAAGTCCAAGTGGAAGTCTTACGTGGAAATCAAAGCACAGAAAAAGAGCACAGGAGTCCGTCCTCTGGCTTCGCTGACCAGGTTTTGAGCCTTAACTGTGATTTCTTCTTAATGGCGTGACACTAGACAACAGTAGCGGTGGCATCTCCAGCAGTGGTATCTGCAGCGGCTGTAGCTGTAGCTGTAGCTGCAACAACTCGTTGCAACAAGGCTTAATTACTCACTGGGAAATCGTTCATCGCTGGAACACCCAGGCAGGCAGCAGGAGGATCACCCTCTACCTCTGCCTCCTCCGATCCCACCACCTCTCTGATGCTTGCACTGAGATTTGCATGTGGACGGTGCCCCCCCATGGGGCACTGCCATATCGTAACAGTAAAAGAAATCCATTCCACAGACATTATACAGCCATAAAAATTGTAGCCCTGGCTCTGTCTAAATTGTCATAAGGCGATTTGTACAATGGCTTTCATTAAATTGAAGCGCATTTTTAATAAAGCGTAAAAAAACCCCTCCCATCCCCCATCCCATGGAAAAACAAGAAAGAACTTTGCATAGGAAAATGGGGGGAAGAAATGGGAGAGAATAGCCAGCGAGAGGACTATCCGCCCGCCCTCCCCCTCCTGTGGAACATTGTGTTTAGCTCCCGCGACAATTTTAATTTAATGATGCGGACTTAGTCCTTGTAATGGCCAACGCCGGGCAGACGGGAGTCCTTCGATCCGCGTGTCCTTTGCGCTACGTTTGTTAAATTAACAGCCGCGTTTGTCATTTGCTGGGGAGGACAAAAAAAATCCAACTCCAACTGAAAAGTGGACCAGAAACCGAGCACAGGAATCGACGAGGCAAAATAAAAAAAATAAAAATACAAAAAAAAAAAGGAAGCAAATAAAAGCATATGGACCCCACTGTCGGGAACAACCGGGAAATTAATTTAAATGATTTTTATGATGTCATTGCGCAACTGAGACGACGATTCGCTGGCGCCCTCCCCCATCCTTCCCTTCCCCCCCACCCCCTGGTCAGGAGTCCCTCGCCGGAAAAGACCAAAAAACTGAAACAATTTTTATACAATTATTTTTTCACATTCTTTTTTTGTTTTTGTTTTTTTGTTTTGTGTTTAGTATAAAATCTACACAAAACAAACTCTTAACTGCCAGAGTTTGTTTGCCCTTTAGCTACTGATGTTTTTTTTGATGCTGCTGCTGCTGCCGATGCTGCTGCTGCTGCTGCTGCAGTAGCTACGAGCGGTAACGAAATTCACGGTAGGAGATAAAAATGTTGCAAATCGAAGCAACGATCAACAACCGGAGGTGATGAGCCGGCCAGGGGTACGGCCGGGCCGAAACGGTGCACCGAAACGAAGAACCGAAACCGAAGATCAAGAGGCAAAGGCAGAGGCAGAGGCCGAGGCATCCACAAGACTGCAGTTGAATCGCAAAGCAATTGGATGTGCTGCCTCCTGGAGGCACTGCAGGCACAAATCGAATCGAATGAAATTTGTATGCTCTTCTGGGTGGAGTTTTTTCGATGGCTTTCAATGGGCTTGAATTGAATTGAATTAAATGTGACTTATTACCATCCCAAAAAGCGTGTGTCAAAAAGTGGGTCTAAAGTTTTTCTAAAAACAAAACAAAACATAATTTAGACATTTTTTAGTAAAGTAGAAAACAGTTTTCAAAATAAAAGATTCCAAAAGGTTCTCCAGGTTGAAAGAAATATATCCCGAAATATGTCTTAAATTTATATCATTTAATATTTACCATTATCCGAATTTGGGACATTTTTAAAAAACTTTTTTATCCTGTATTTATCGTTAATTCTGTTTTTATCTGAGTCCATAATTAGTACAAATTTTTTAAATAATTAAAAAGATAAATACAAAAAATTTCGTTCATTTATAAATCTCTAAAAATAAAAGAAAGCTGCCAAAAATCGGAGACCGATATTTGCTTTAGCTACAACAAAGTAGAGAAAAACTTATTTCAAAATAAATCTAAATCCTACGTCTAGGTAGGTATCTGCACTCCGTTAATATCTATTCGTATTCCCATTTCTGTGACATTTCCCTGGCACTCTTTTGACCTATACAAACCCCAACGAAACGCCACATAGCCCCGCTGGAGAGGGTATTGCTCTTGAGAGGTCTGCCCGGCAAAGGCGAATGAAACTGAGACAAATGTGATAACCACGCAGCGATACGAGTACGAGGCATACTCATCGCACACCGCAGACAGCCTTCTGCCTCCAAAGACACGACGCCAACATTGATGACGACAACAACCTGGACAGGAGGAAGGCCCAGAAGGAGGAGGAGCAAAAGGATGGCCGGCAATGGGAGGGGAGGGGAGGGGAGGGGAGGGGGGGGGGGGAGGGGAGGGGAGGGGAGGGAGGCCAGTTGGTTGAGAAACTTCATGCACGGCACACAGAGAATTTATTGTCGATTTGGCGAGGTGTATCGACAACGCAACTGCTACTGGGCACACGGAGTGCACACAGAGAGCAATGCAGGCGCTGCCGCTACAGGCCTATCGGCCAGTGCAAATCTGCATCCGAAGCGAAACGGAAAGAGACAGAAGACAGAAGAGACGGAGGAGCCCCACTGAAAGAGAGGCAAGAAGAAGTCTCTTCTGCTGAGGTTTTAATTTGTACGCTGGTCCATGGGTCCATGAGTCCATGAGTCCATGGCTTCTGCGGCTGCTTCTGCGCACCGAAAGGATGTGGGGAGGTGATGAGATGAAGTGCAGCTCCACTTGGGGCCTCGGCCTCTGCATCGCGCGGGTTTCGGCCCCCGGCCCTGGCCCCGGCCCTGGCCTGGCCTTCCATGCGCACAAGTTTCGTGAT
Source organism: Drosophila lowei (assembly GCA_008121275.1). Classification (NCBI taxonomy): domain Eukaryota; kingdom Metazoa; phylum Arthropoda; class Insecta; order Diptera; family Drosophilidae; genus Drosophila; species Drosophila lowei. Next base: position 21,057,614 of record CM017781.1, on the reverse strand, counting down.
TTGCGCACTGATAAGCCAGCCGCATGCCGCATGCCGAATGCCGCATGAGCGCGGTGGCAAGTGACTCCACAGTTGAGGGGCTCCCGGCATGATAAAGCCTCCCGAAAAGTGTGGATTATTTCATTTTGCTACGTTTTGTAGCCGCCCGCTGATGGCTGGGGCATGCTGCAGCCTGCTGTTGCCTGCTGCAGCCTGCTGTAGCCTCTGAAGCCTCGCGCTTCTGCTGTTGTTTTGCGGGTAATGAATAAATTTGCGCAATTTGTTAAGTGAATTCCTTTGTAGCGCGATTTTTTACGAGTCCGTTCGGTCTCTCTGTGTGTCTGTGGCGCTTTGGATCTGCGGCAAGGAGAACGGTGCAAAGTGTGGAGAATTCTGCATAGAATGCAGCATAGCTAATGGGAGAGCAATTCTCAGGTGTCTTTCCAGGCATAGAAGAAAGAGACAGAAATTTTTGAAGGTCTAATCGAATCTATTAAATAATTTCCATTTTCCTTGAGTATTCCAAAACATGAATTTCAAGCATATTTTAAGCTATTATAAATAGTCTTCTCCCTTTTGAAAATCGTATTTATTTTCGATATTTACATCCTTTTATCAGATGCTCGTATGGCAAGACATTTATGGCACCTTCCTGGCTTCCTTACCCTATAAATCCCCTACTTCCCTACTCCCCGCTCTCCGCACAACTCACTCTGTGCACAAGACATAACAAGGCATTTAAATGCATTTCCTAATCACCGAACCTCACCTCACCGCACCGCACAGCACAGCACCGCACCGCAGCACACCATGCAGCAGACTTCACCTCGAGACTTACTCAAGACCTAACCCTTTTGCTGGCATTTCCCATAAAATCTCGACACTTCCGCTACCAACAAGAATACTACATACGAGCACTCGTACACACAGCAGAAGCAGAATATTCATGCAACAGCAGGGCAGGGCAGGGCAGAGCCAGGCAGGGTACGGGCAAGGGCAAGGGGCACGGCTTGCATCGAATGCTCTTCCTGCAACAATTTCCGCTTTGCTCTGGGTGCCGGCTGGCGCTCTCTCTCTCTCTCTCCGTTCCGTCGGTCTCTAAGTCTAACAAATTCAAATTAGAAAATCCCAACATAAATATCTATGCATTCAGTCCGTTCTCCGTTCTCCAATCTCTCCCTTCCTTCCTTCCGCATCGTATGGGTATGGGCATGGGTATGGGTATAGGTGGCTTGTAGTGCCCCGTGTTCAACAATAGATGTCGCTGGGCTGTGATTGCAGCAGGCCCCTGCCCTGTGTTGCATGTTGCAGGCATGTGTGAGTGTGTGAGTGTGTGAAGAAGGGTTGCAAAATGCACCCTCGTGCATGGCTGTGTATCTGTGTCTGATTTTTGCTGGAATTCAAAAGATTTACAAATACTTGTGCACTCCTTTGGCAGTTGCACTTAAGCAGGGATCCTTACTCATCTCAGGCAGCGGCAGCCTCCTTAAGTGCAACCCCCGGGGCGGTGTGGCACCACTCTCGGTTCTCCCTCTCCCTCTCTCTGTCTCTTTATCTGAACCGCTGAACCAATAAAAATGTACATCCAAAGTCGGGTGGGGGGTTCTTTAAAGCAAAGATACTTGTCGTCAGCAGAAAATTGTTCACCTCTTCACTGCCTTCGAACAGACACTCCACAATCGCTCGCTCACTCACTCGCTCCTTGGGTTATCCTTTTCGGTGCGGAGCGGGGCTCTGGTTTTCGCTTGATTTTCTTTTTTTTTCTCTCTCTTTTTTTACAGCACCCCAGCGTCTTGTCAGACCGAAATGTTTCTTCTGTTGTGTTCTCCACTGTATTTGTCTTTGCGTTGCGTTGCGTTGGCTTGGGTTGGGGTTTTTTGTGTTTTATATATTTTTCTTTGGTTTTTACATTGCTCGATTTTTGTTTATTTCGCTGACGAGGCAAAAGCGGAGAAACGCCACGAAATTGTCAATACAGGGGCCACACGACAGGGAAGGGTAGAGTGGCGTCGAGAAAGAGGCGAGGTAGAGGCGTATACTACGAACAAATCTGCAAAGGAAGTCGAATCTTTAGATACTCTGGCAGATATATAACACTTGTATGATATTTCATTCGATTTTGATCTAATTTGTATTGAGTCATCGGAAAACGCTTTAAAGTTCTCTCTCCACAGGATGGGCGGAGTTTCTTGGGAATGAAAAACATTTTCCAGGGAACACATATACAAAACAAAGATGAGATTTTGATCAAAATATATACAGCACGCAAAAGAGAATCTTCAGAAGTCTGTTTTAGTAAATACATATATAAAGCAGGAATACCGATCCGGAAATCAATCAGCAAAGAGTCTGAACAGAAGGGTCTTTCATAGAAACGTAGATCAACTTTTAGGCATTCCAAGTCCTGCATTATCCTTCTCAGCATTCCATAAATCAGATCAAGATCGTAATATCCCCCATCATAGAGTATAAAAACCGGCGGGCAAAGGACGCACACCCACATTACGAGGCACTGTGGATATTTTATGAGTGGAGCTGCTGCTGCTGCTGCTCCTGAAAACCTTCTCCTCATCGACTCGAAGGGTTAACAATGGCGCTGGAACGTCCAGCATCGCATCCTCCACCTCAGTTGCTGCCGCTTCTGCTGTCATATGCAAAAAGCAAGAGAGAGGCGGGTGGGAGGCGGGGAGAGGGGGGGAGCGACAACAAGGACAGCCGGGAGCAACACTTTTGATAACATTTTATTACAACGTACTCGTAGGTGTGATTTTTATGGTTTTTGCTATGCTCAACGGATTTTTCTTCTTTTTCTTTTTTTTTTTGTCCTTTTACAGCTTCTGGTTATTGTTGCTGTTGTCTATGGCTGATTGCATTGGGGGTGTGGTGTGGTGTGGTGCGGTGTGGTGTGGGGGTTAAGGGTTAAGGGATAGCTGCTCGGGTTAAAGGACAATCGCTGTGATAAGAATCAGTTCAGTGGTTGAGTGAAATTTAAGGGACTTTCCGATGGGAAATCGAAAGGGGTTTGGTTTGGGGTTTCCCAGAAACATTCATTCTCAAAGATTTCCGCAAAGATTTCCCCCCCCACCACCAACAATTATCCAACATTTCCCATTGCATTATTTAATCGTTGAGTCGTAAAACCGTTAGTTTCTTTTGGCTAATTGGACAAACAATCGGATAATAAATCAATGGACTCAACCAACTCCCATGTCAACGGAGTTGATTTTCTCGTGCCCACCTCCCATGTAATTGGCCAATGTTTTATACTGTTTGCCATTAAACAATCGCCTTTTTTTTGCCTTGCATTTTATGATTAATATTTATATCATTATATCAATATGAAATATTTTACGGCTTTCCACCCGACAACGAAACAAAGGCACCACTGAAACTGAAACAGAAACAGAAACTGAAATTGAAACTGAATTATTCATGTGCCTAACGAGTAGCGAATAAAAACCGAATCAAATTATAAGAAACACAGGCTCGAACAACAACTAATTATTCATTATTTTGTACGAGATTTGCACATTAAAAAGAAAAAATATTGTGCGCTTGACCAAATGTGGGCCCCAGCATCGGTATCGGCAGCGGCATCGGCAGCGGCATCGGCATCGGCAGCGGCATCGGCATTGGCAGCGGCATCGGTGGTCTGCTGTCTGTCTGTCGTATGTGTCTGCCTCTGTCTGGTCTCTGGTTTAGTGGGTCAAGAAATCCAGTTTATTAACATTCAAATTAATACATACAAATGACGTCTCTGCCGCCCGATGGTGCATAATAATTAGCCGACACTGGCGCTAATGCTGCCCCTACAGCCAATGCGTTTGGACCAAGGACCAAAATGAAAACAAAATATATACTACGAGTATATTAAAAAAAAAGAAGAAGAAAACCCACCGAGTACGAGAACAGGAGCATTAGCATAAAATTAGAATTTGTAATTGCGGCGGCGCAACAGGCGGCTGCCGTTCTGCTCTGCCCAGCCCAGCCCTGCCCTGCCCAGCCGTGCCCCTTGTGGCATGCGCCGTGCGCTCCTTGCCGCTTAATTAAAATGCAACCTCTGCTAGACGAGCGGCCGACCGACCAACAAACAAGGAAGCGCCTGCGCAAAAGGACAACGCGCGCCCCAGCTTTTGAATTATTCAAATGGCAATGCGCATTGCCTTTTTGGCGTGTCGACTCTTTGATTATGCGCATAATTTTTGGTGAGAGTCGCCTCGTTCTTCTCCGCCTGATGATGCTCTGTTATGACAACGTGAGCCGCGAGGCGTGAGCCTGAGCCTGAGCCGGAGCCCGAGCCGCAGGGACAATAATTAAGTCATGCCAATTTGTGGCAGAGTACAATTTTATGCCAATTTGGCAGCAGGTTGCTGTGCATATCAAAATATCAGCAACATCATATGTTTCGAGCATCACTTAAGGGATTATGGGTTAATTATTGTCCATTGAATATGGTAAATGATCGATATAAGGCATCAAAACTTTCAATTTCATTAAAAATATTCCAAATTCCTGTGTATTAGTATTTTTTGTATCTAAAACAACAATTCCAAGACCTCCGACCTCCTCCGACCTCCCCCTGTGGCTGCAAACCAACAAATCGAATCATCTCCCAATGCTGGTGGGTTACTGGCTTCTGTTGCTGCCACTGATTCGATTTCCATGCAATTTTTGAATGAAAGTGCGGGAAATGTCATCCATAAACTATGCCGCCAGGTAAAAGGGTAACCAGCAATACCCAATACCCAATACCCAACCCCCAAGCCCCAAGCCCCAATCCACTCTCCAGCAACGTCTCTCTGCATTGAAATGGAACTAAGCTCGAGCGCTTGTCGCACACGGCAGCAACAGCGGCAGCGGCAGCGGCGGTACATTTGCATGTGTAAAGTCATAAATAACGAGACAACATAACACTTAAAGCACAAACACCCAGACAAACATATAGTATGGTACAGGCATACATATGTGTATGTATAGAGACCCTTTGGGTTGTGGTACATACCGCCTTCGGATGGGATGGCAGAGAGCACTCCAGTATTCTCGCTATCGAGATGCGATATATGACAGCGGTCTCCCCGAAAATGCATGAGCTACGACGAGGACGAGGACGAGAACGAGAAGGAGAACGAGGACAAGGACCAGGAGACTTTGTTTGGGAAAACGGGCTTCTCCGGGTGTTCCTGGCCCGAGCTTATCAACTGCAAAATAAAAAGAATTTATTTCTGTTAGGAACTTTGCTCGCGGGTTATGCAAAAATTTGCAAAAGGGTGAATAGATAGGAAACTGGAAAGCAAAGAACAGGGGGCCAGGGGCAGGGCAGGGCAGCACAATGGGGGTTTTGGGGGCAGGGCAGGGCAGCAGGCAGCAGCATAAATAAAAATAAGTAACGAGCTCCACACAAATTGATAAAACAGTGAAAGAAAATTGCCGCACAGCCACAGCACAGAATCATAAAAGGGAATGAGCCTGCGATGGGATGGGATGGGGATTTCGATGGCGGTGTCCATATAGAAAAAGGAACAAAATATTGAACAAAAGCGTACGGGCACAAAAATGTTTGAAATTGAATTTGATAAGAATAGGGAAAACAAAAACAGGTTATCGTTCAAAACGGAATGGAATTGTTGAAAAACCACGATGAATAAATGGCAGGAGGACATGTCCAGGTCCAGGTCCAGGTCCAGGGAAATAAATGGGAATATACTCGTATATTTGTACATATGTATGTATGTATGTACAGGAGAGCGAAAAGATAATGAATGTGAATGGGAAATAACGAAAGTGTATGAAAAATAATATATGTATATTCGAATAGATAAAAGTCTGGGACAGTTTAAAGTTCTGATTGAAGCTCTAAAGATGAATCATTTGGGAATTCTGTATATCATTTATCTCATTTAGCAATCCTTAAATAATCGAAAATATTAAAACAGGTATGGAACCAAGGAACCCATCCATATACCACGGAATATCTACAGATAACACACCCATTATCCTGGAATTATGGCTGATTGGAAATTTACTATGGTGCTCCCTTAACTCTTTTGCCGAAACCTCAAAATCTTACTTAGAAAATACTCTTACTACCATACCTTTAACCGAATTAAGATTGTAATAGTTACAGATCCCTAAAACCTCAGAAATCTCCTTCCGACAAGTACAGTATGTAACAAAACACCAAAATTACAACTTACATTCAAAATACTCTCCCTGAAGAACCCCTGCCATATGTTTAGAGAGAGGTGGTCCATAGGTTAAGCCTTTTTTGCATACGGCGACACAGTAGCAAAAGCCACAGTGAAAATTTTGCAACCGAAGGCCCCTCCAGGCGAAATAATGAAAAATTTCAAATAGAATTTGGGAAAAATTCTACAATGAAAATTCGCTACAATGGCTCCTTCCAGTGTTCCACTGTTCGATTGGGTTCGACCGAGGAGGGAAATAAATTAAATTTTCTAAACGACTGTGCAACAGCACCCAAAGGCGGGAACCCCGAAACGAAGGAACGAAAGAAGGATTGAAGGAAGGACGGACCGTCACAGGTTCACAATGGGATTTGCATACGCGAAAAATACGGTGTACGGGTACGGTGCCATGTCGAGGAAAATTTCTTTTCACTTTTCTTTGCTTATTTTTAGCATCCTAAGATCCTTCGTTTGTTTGTTCGTTTGCGCTGCACTGTGTCTCGAATTACGCAATAATAGCGGAGAAAGGATTACACGAGGACGGGAACGAGAACGGGAACGGGAAGCAAATGGGTTTTGCATAAATTAAAAATTAGCAAGGAACAGCAGCACCCCAAAGTGCACCCTCCGTACGGGACGGGTCTGTACCTCTCGTACCCCTCGTACCTCTCTATCCCTCAACACCAGTCAAAGGTGACGCATTTATGCATAAATTAGGGATCAATACCGCGAACTCCCTCCCTCCCTCCCCACCCTCTTTCTTGAAGAAAAATTTGCATTACAAAAGCCACCGAGAGAGCCGGTAGACCTTTGCCAAAAGTAGGAAAAATAGAAAAAAGGTTTGCGAAAAAGACGCGAGTTTTCTTCGACATAGTAATAATAGGTCATCCATTAGAGAGGGGCCCTGCCCTGCCCTGCCCTGCCCTGCCCCCATGCCCTGCCACCGGGGAAAGGAGCAAATTTTCGCCCGGCTGTTGACGTTCGGTGGCAAAACACAAGAGCAACCCCTAAGACGATGGCTCTGCTCTGTCCACAGATTAGCGCTGAACCCGGGCGCGACCCCGAGGCGACCCCGAGATACAACGACGACGACGGCGACGACGACGATCTTCTTCCGATCTCAATCTCGATTCTGGCTTCAGGCTTCAGGGCGGCTCTGGTTCTCGTTGGGTTGTCTTTGATGTCACTTTTTTGTTATTTATTTGAGGCGGCATTTGATTTGCATGAGAATGAAGAAAATTGATATTTGGTCTCCTGTGCCTGTGTGTCTTCTTCGGGGCAGGACGCACGTGTTGCCGCTGCCTCACGAAAAGGGGTGCACACACGGATAAGGGTTGCTCTTCGCGATCACCACACATTGTGAAAATTATGCAGATGAAGGAACCTTTTTTTTTTGCGCAACGCCAGGCGGAAGAAGATGAGTATTCAAATGGGTTGAGGCATCTTCTTGCCCCGACGCATCGGCTGAAGAAGTGGTAGGGTTGGTTCCTCCTCGAACGAAGGTAATTTGCCTATGTGAGGCACACAGAAGATAGGGCAAGTCGGCATCTAATGGGATGACATCTGTGTGTGCGCCACAGCCAGCCAGCCAGCCAGCCAGCCAAAGGGTGTGCCTTGCTTTTTGCATACTATTTAATTTTCCCAGGCCATCGTTCCTGCGAAGGAAGAAAGGAAGGGGTTACGTCCGAGCCGAAGAAGAGATTTTTCTTTCCCATGGAAATTCTACTGCTGCTGATGCTCGCATCCTAAGCACAAAAGACAATATTGATCGTCTATTGAAGATGCAATCAACTATGTAAAATGCCTAAACCCTTTTTGCATGCCAAAAAAAACACCTAAATTCAAATTAATGTGAAATTTGAATGTGCGAAATCCAAACGCAGGAGAGAGGATCTTCCCTTCGGGAAGGGCTGTCTCAAATTGACAGATACTTTCGCAAAGATGAGATCGCTTTGTTGGTGATCATTGCTGATCACAGCAGATTTTTGTAACAGCTTTTTGGGTTTAGGGTTCCCTTTGCCATAGAGGGATGCCTTAAAATTAAGGATAGTTCCGCCAAGACGATCATAATTTTGATTATTTTTGGCAGAATGGATTTCTGTAACGTACTTTTGCAGGGTTTAGGTCTTTCATCGATGGATACTTTCGCGAAAGATCATAGAAGGATTTCTGTAACGAAATTTTGTAGGTTTTTCGAGTAGAAATCTTTCCAAAAGAGGTTGAAGATTATCTTATTATTGGTGATCTATAGAGGAGTTTTCTGGCTGCTTTTGGTAGAAGAAATCATCCATTGAAAGGTGCAGGGTACAGTGAAGGTATAATTTCTCGAAAAGATCTTAACAAGAGTTTATCCCATCCCGCTTTCGGTTGGCAGATCATTGCAGGAGAGCTTTGGCAAAGTGGATTCTTATCCAGCGTTTTCTGGGTTTTCTCACGCTCAAAATCAAAGCTAAGTCCGGGAATCCGGGAATCCGTGGAAGGGTTGGGAGCAGCAGGCAACCAAGCAAGCAAGCAAGCAAGCAGCAACCCCTTGTAGCAGTCGGAGACGCCCCCGCCTGCCAAGTTAAACAACGGAACACAAAGGCAAATAATAATTTAAAAGGTTCTGTTGACGTTTCGAACTGTTGTTGACTTTTCGCCGCGCGCGAACAAAACAGCAACAACAGACACAACACCACACACACACACAGAGACGGAGAGACAGAGAGAGAAATCAAACAGAGCAACGAGGAATCCACAATCCAAAACTCAAACTGCAAGTGGTTCTGGCTCTGAGGATGAACCACCAAAAAAAGGGCAAACAATGGCAACAACAGCAGCAGCAGCAGCAGCAGCAACAGCAAGTGGCAGGCATTGATGCTACTCCTCCCCCACTCCCACTTCCACTTCCACTCCAAAATCTGATTTCAACCTACCCAACACCCACCCCCACCTCCACCCCCACCCCCAACCCCAGCCCCTTCATTATGATTATTTGCGGTAGAATTTTGTGGGCGCTCTTAGACGTACATGACGTACTCCTAATGATTTGATACGGGAAAAAGGATTAAAATTAAGCGCAAACTTTGGCAAGTTCTCTGGCCCTTTCGTTGATTAACTTTTCATTTGATTTATGAAGGCAAATAAACAGCACACAGCGGTGAAGCGCTGGTAATGCTTTCGTGTATTGCTGCTAGGGTCATGAACCCTACCACCAGGCAGCAGAGAGCTGCTCACAACTGACTCACGAGATCCGATCCCCCTCCATCGCCATTGCCATCCACAAAGACACAGAGCCACAGAGAGTCACATAGTCGGGCCGCCTGATCCAAGTGCTTAGCGCGTTAAAAGTCGCGTAGTAATTTAACGACGACGACGTGTTGTTGGCACACGCAGATGGCTATCTTCCAGATACAGATACGGCGGAGCGCGGCACAGAGAACAGCCACAGATCCGCTCTTCTCGCTCTTCTCGCTCTCCTCGTTGGCTCTCCGCAAAAGCAATGTGCGGGTGTTGCTTTGATGGCCCCTTACAACAATTAGTAGTAGGCCCATTGAGATGTGACTACACTGGAGAGAAAAGTTGACCAACTTGGACAAGTTTGAAGGACTTTAAGGGATAGACTGACATAGTAGATGGATGGATGATTTGTTCGATTTCAAACACCTTTAGATTTTGTTTTCTTTGTAGGATCTGTGAAGGCTCTAGAAGCAAAGGAAACCGCAGTTTCGTAATCAAAACACTGTACCGAATCTGTTCGAAACCTTTCGATTGTTCCAAAGTAAAGGGTATCCTATAGTCTACCTTCATTTGAGTGTACTGTTTGCTAAATTGAGGGCATTGCCTTTATGTCAGGAACCAAACGCATGATCGTTCCCTGTCTTTCAGTCTGTCTGCCTCTGCCTATGCCTTTTTGGTGGGTGTCTCTCTTGTACGCACCCAGAAAGGTGTAAATCATGATCATGTCAATCAGTGGATCGACCAATCCTTATAGTGCACACCTCTACGGCAAACAAAAAAATTCACTTTTCATTCATTAAAAAAAGAGCAGAAAAAGAATGAAAAACTGTTGCAATTGTCGCGCCTACTTAAAGGCGCTGCCAGACGGAGATGAGACGGAGACCGAGTCGGAGTCGGAGTCGGAGACGGAGACAGAGATCGTTTTGGAGCAAAACAAAGCCAAAGGCTTAATGATATCCGCTGGCAAAAGGCTCGTCGGAGCCTCGCGGGTCATCGTCATCGTCATCGTCGTGGGCTGCCAGCCAAAGACAGACGACTCCTCTCCTGCTCTGCTGCTGATGCCTTAAATCTCTTCTTGGTTTTCTGTTCTGTTTTTTGCTGCTGTTGTTGTTGCTGTTGTTTTTTGTGAATGAATGCCGCAGACACAGAAGAAGTTGTAATGATCATGATGATGCTGGTGGTGCTGCGATCCATTCATGAAGCTCGCCCTGGATTCGAATTCGGGCTTTGGATTTCTGGGTGTCTTGTGTGTGGCTGTGGCTGTGGCTGTGGCTATGGCTCTGGCCCTGGCTGTGGCTCTGGCTGTAATCAGTCCACGCAATAAAAAATGTTTGCAAGCCCCTGGCTTTTGATTCTTTTTATTGGCTGGTGGGTCTATGCTTTGTACTCGCATTGTGTTGGCTGTGACTCTGGCTCTGTGGCTCTGTGGCTCTGTGCTTTGAAGTTTCTCGCTTTTGACAGCTTTCGAGGTGTGTTTTGCCAAGATCTCGTCGATGTTGTGGCTGGCTTTTCCTGCGTGGCGGCTGACTGGCTTGGCAGTCAGTCGTCAGTCCGTCACTCAGAGGCTGTCGATGTCTGCGTCTGCGGCGGAGCCCAGCCCCGAAAGCTGTCAATTAAATTAATTATTATTTCTGCGTTTAATGCAAAACTGTTGCATGCCAAATGCTGCTTGCTGCCTGCTGCCGGCTGCTTGCAGCTTGCTGCAGCCAACCCAAAGGTCGCTGTCGCTGTTGCTGTTGCTGTCGACGTCGCTATTTCTAAGCCAACACCTAGGCCCAGTTTTTCCTCATTTTTGTCTCTTGTTTTTTTTTTATAGAATTTTTATTTCGGCTGGGTACGTCAAAAGTATGTCAAGCATTTCGGGCCCGCTTAATTCCCACTTTTTTTCGTTTATTTTCTTCTTTTTTTTTTTTGTTTTAATTAATTGCCAAACCGCTGACATGTGGATGGTTCCACTAGAGCAAAGGCACAGGCAAAGCCATTGAGGGGTTGCCTGATAACGAGACAGCAGGGAAAAACTTTAGTCAGAGATTAGACGAATGGGAAATGCTCTAAAAGAGAGGAAGGCAATAGAATGAAGATTGATAAAGCTTTTATATACAAATTCTAGCTGAAAAATTATGGATTTTCAAGGAAAATAGGACTGAAATATTTAAAAATATTACTGAAATTTTCTAAGAAAATAGAACCAAAGTTGTTCAGATAGTTCATGCTCTAAAGCCGGTATAAGAATATACCAATATGTATTTTAAGACAGGTATTATACAGCAACTGTTATCCATGGATAAACTAGACTTTTATAAATTATACCTAAGCAGAAATAAAATTAAAAGTTGGAAATTATAGTAGAAGATTAATAAGAGAAGGCAAGAAACACAAGAGATATTTAGAAACATTTACTTAAAATATATTTGACACCTTTCTCAGCTAATTTCCTTGATCCAACTTCCAGCCAAAGTTAGTATGCCCCAAGCCGTTGCACTTCCCTTTTTCGTACGCGTAACAAGGCAGAACAGCTACAGCTACAGTCGTACCTATGTAAGTCGTACACCCAAGCATATAGTGACACATTTTCCGCCCCTGTAGGCGCGATATGCGCATAATTAATGAGCCTTTTATGGTTTATTGAACCGCAAAAGGCACCAGAACAGGCGGTGGCACAGGCACAGGCACACCACACACCACACACAACGTGCAACACACGGAACTGTCATGGGGCTAGGAAGTTGAAAGTTACCTCCGTTTTGATAAGACGGAGCCACCATACCATCAGCCATCAGACCATCAGGCCATCAGTCGCCGCCGCATCAGCAGCGGGTTGCGCTTGGCTAACTCTGACTCTGACAAGCGACTCGCCGACTCCTCGACTCCTCGACTCCCCGACTCCTCGACTCCCCGACTAGCACTTGACTTGTAAATTTATGTGGCCGTCTTTATTGTTATTACATTTTGTGGTTTTGTGGGACAGAGCAAACATCGGAACAGCGAAAGGTGAACCCATGGCGAGCGGCTTGTGGAGTTCTGGACAGTTAGGAGCTATCATTTGCCATTAGTTCGGGCCAAGCGACGATAGACAAAGCCACGCTAATTGCTGTAACGATACGAGATTTAGCCATCAGGGGGAGATCCCTCTTCCCGCTCAACTTCTCCCATCAGGATTGAGATTTCAATGGGGGGAACTCTTCTATTCGGTCCTTCCTTCCTGCTCCTCCCCACCTCCCTCTGAAGCCATTAAAATTAATAATTTGCCACAGTCACAGAGTGGAAATTATGTTATCGGAATACTTTTTATCATCCATCTGAATTGAGCTTAATGACTGAGCGAGAGACGGGCGGGGCGGGGGTGGTGGTGGTGCTCTCTGCTCAGTGAATTTTGAATTTTAATTTCAAGTGTTGCCAGAAATTAATTTCCAACAGAGCCACAACCCTTAACCCTTGACTCCCTTTCCTAGATGGCAGCGTAGTCGATTGCTCCTGTTGTTGCTCATCATCGTGTCATTTTATTTCATTTTATTTTTCCATAAATAAACTGAGTTGATTGTCGTCTGGGTTCCGTACCGCTCTCTGTCTCTGTCTGTTCCTCTATGGGAGTACCGCCCTTTCTGTGACTACCCTTAACCCTTTGCTGCCCCCAGAGTGCTTTTAAGTTGATGTCGTTGCGTTGATAAAACTGCAGACGCAACTCAAACATGAGCCAAAGGCTGGGGTTCCTGGGGTTCCTGGAGTTCTGGAGTTTGGGTTCTGGTTTCTGGTTCCTGGTTTTCCTGCAGGATCCCTTCCTGCCCCCTGTTTTTGGTGCGGTTACGCTTCGTATCTTTCAAATTGTTGCCAGTTGCTGTTGTTGGGGGCTGCTGCTGCTGATTGTTGACTGTGTGTGCCTGTAGAGGGGAGGGGGTTCTGTTGAAGGCGTGGCATTCCACATGTGTGCTTAACAGACCGTTTGCCATTTTTGCATATATCCATACCGCACACAGGCCATATAGCAACGCACTGATTATATGGCATCCCCACATGGACACACACTTATATAAATTTAATTGACTGTGGACATGTGGTGCGGTGTGGTGCGGTGTGGTGCGGTGCGGTGCGGTGCGGCGGGGTGGGGTTACACTCTCCATCTCTTTATTGGGGGCTGGTGCTTTCAGGGGCTGTGATTCTTGAGGTTTCTGTGTGGTTAAGTTTAAATACTCGACAGCCATCAACAGCGCATAAAACATTTAACAAATGTCTGCCGGCATGTGTGTGTGTGTGTGTGTGTGAGTGAGCGTTTGAATTAGTGTAGTGCTGTGTGAGTGCGTGTGTGGGGGGCATTCGACTGGGCACAAATTATCATTGCATACCCCAAGGCGCCATCTTAGAAGGGGTACGGACTATGGAAATATCTTTAAGATGCTGAAAGACTAAAAGGATAAAAAGCAACGTTTTAGCCCATAAACTCTTCAGTAAAATCCATTCAAATATAATGTTTCCATCGGTCTTAGATAACCGGTAATACGATACGACACAAAAACGAGTGCTAAGTAGCAAGTCGCACCGGAGTCTGTCTTGGTGATTCCCTTGAACATCTCAGACATATATCTGTGGTAATTTTCATACTTATTCAATTTATAAATGTAATGGAGCATTAGGTATATCCCGGCAGCCACATCAAAGCCCTCGACCGACCCAAAGGGGGTGTGGGATCAGTGCTGCTGCTGCTACCCACTGCTTCCCCAGCCTTCTGTCCAAGATTGGGATTGGAGTCCAAGACTCCAACTCTCTGACTTACGCACGTACGCAGTGCTCACTCATCTTTACAAGTTCTCGACTATCTTTTTTTGTACCCCTCTTTTTTTTCGGCCTTTCAGCGACAGGAAAAGGCACATGGACATGGACATGGACTGTCGGCGGTGGCTGTTGACGTCAGTTGCCGGGCAGAAAAATCTTCTTCTCGGGCAACACGTAAAAATTAAAACACCAACGCGTATTCCTCCGTATTCTGTATTGTTGGTTGTTGTTGTATTTTATGAATCCCTAGCCATACCCATCCATCTGTGGCATTCAACAATTTCACATTGTGCATTGCATTTTGCTTATAATCTTTTGCTGCTGCTCATGCCTCTTTCTCTGAGACGAATTGTATTGAGTGGCACTAAATATGTTGAGAAATGAGATAGAGAGAGGGAATAATGCCATGGCCATATAGCCTCCACCTCCGTCTCTGCCTCCACCTCCACCTCCGCCTCCTCCGCCAATGATGGAATGGGTTGTACCTTCAACGCCAACGTCGCGTCGCTTGGTTCCAAAGTCAACGTTCCTTCTGTGGCAGCACGCACGTTTTTCATTCAAACGTATGACATGGACGGGACTCTGTGGCTGCCGCTTCTCTTTTTCTTTTTCTTTAATTTTTTTTCTTTTTTGTTAAACGTATCAGTGCTCATCGTTGACAACGCACGAATGAATGGAGGCAGAAGCAGAGGCAGAGGCACAGACATGGAGTAGAGAGGGTCTGCTGCTGCTGCTGCTGCTGTTGCTGCTGCTGCTGCTGTACAGCCGCAAAGCGAACCGTTGATCACGTTTGGCGCAGGCTTCCGGTTAAGCCCAAGCACCAGGCACCAGTCACCAGCCACCAGGCAGCAGCAACCAGTCATAGGAGTCATGGAGGAGCTATGTATATAGCTGTTCTGTCTCTCTGTTACGGAGCGCGGACCTTATCACTATGGTCATACGACAACCGACGACGACGCCCGCGCACGTTGATGGATCGCAACGCACGCGCGTCGTCGTCTCTTCCCCAAGTGTAAGAAATTAAAACGTTCCCAACTTGGACTTTGTTTGGCTGCGACACTGGCAATGGGCACTGGGCCCTGGGCACTGCCAGTGCCAGGGATTGGGAACGGGAATGGGAATGGGACTGGGTTTCGGTTTGGGATTGCGACGGAGAGTACGTGTTTGGCAACCCGGCGATCCTCAATTTATTTATTGTATTTTTTTCCTACCTATTTCTTTGCGTTTGCTGTTGCTGTTGCTGTTGCTGGGGGGAAGTGAGCGGACGCAGTACTCGCGGGGGGAAGTCATAAATTATGTAAGTCTTCAATTGTTGCTCAGAGATTGCTTTTGGTTTTTGGTCTTCGTTTATGGCCGTGCAGTAACTGCACGCCTCTGGCCATACGATAGAGTTGTCAACTGTTCTTAATAGATATAACAGAAAGACAGGGTTGTCTGATTGAACAGAAGGCCAAAGGGATGTGTCAGTTGAATTGTGGCCACAACAGCACTTCCATCCCACTCTCCACAGATTAAGGCACATGGCCAGGGCTGTGCCACTCCCCAGAGTTGTACCACTCTCCACAGATAGCCCACTAGCAGGGTTATCGTTATCCCTCCGTCTCCCTCTGCACAGATCGTAAGCACCAGGGATTAGGCACAAAGCTCCAGGGTTGTCAACTCCAAACAGGGTTACCAACTGCACACTTTTGAATCTACTTTTGAAAGAAGGACAAGCCTTATCAGCAAATGCCTCAAACGAAACACAACCCACAAAACTCTCCGCACAACACTCCGATAAGACCCCGAAAGCGAAAAAAGCCGCGCAAACAACATTTAACAACTTAGACAAAAGAAATCAGAGCAGAGCGCTACAACTGATGGCTGGGTGGGTGCGAGGGGTGCGGGGGGTGTGGGGAGTGCGGCGGGGGGCTACTGTCAAACAACTTAAAGTCTCATTTATCATGTTCTCTGTATGTGTATGTGTGTGTGTGAAAACTTTAAGGGGGGAAAATTTATGCACAAGCCAAAAAATAAATACAAAAAAAAACACTTGGGTGAAAATAATTTTTGCATAATTTTTCTCTTTTTTTGTGTGTGGGGCGGGGCTGGGGGTTGTGAGGCGACCGCACATACATGACCTACAGCAAGTTTTTGGCTACCAAAAAATGCGTGCAACAAGTGGCAGAAGCACACAGACACACAGACACAGAGAGTCATAAAAATGAACAGCAGACAGCAACAACAGCAAGAACAACGACAATGAGAAAAGCGATGAGGAATCCATAAGTCAATTTCCAAAAATTATGCAAAATTATTTAAATTGCACTGAAGGCTGAAGGCCGAAGCCGAAACCGAAGCCAAGAAATCAACAGGAGGGAGAAATGTTTTCCCAGAGAGAAAAAGAGAATCAGAGAGAGACAGAGACAGAGAGAGAGAGGGAGAGAGTAGGAGAGTGTGAGTTTGCTCTCATTTTTGGCAAGCAAAGCGCATGCAAATGCCAAACGGAAATGGCAAACAAACCATAATGTGACGACAGCAGCAGTCGACGGCGTTAGGAGAGAGACGTCAGCCCATCCAGCCACTTCCGCTGTCGCCGCTGTCGACGTCATTTTCCTACCAGAAACACGAGCGAAACGGCTGTCTTTTGGTAAACGAAGGACTAGATACCCTTGGATGGGCATCCATACTATGAAAGCTACAGGATACTGTAGTCCGAATCGGTTTAAAAGTGGTCTATTGGGTAAATATCAAATGAAAGTATTATTTTAAACGTTTTATTCCGCTTTTGTAGACGTAGAATGTTATAGATTGAAATACTCTCAAAAACAATACAGTTTTTCTTGCAAAGTCGTGCAATTATTCCCATAATAGCCCAATGGTAATCATGTGATGAGGTATACGATCTTTTAATGAAGGACCTGAAGAAAATGCAAGCCTAATATCTTCATAATAAGAGCCTTAGTTCCATTGAATTAGAGAGGTCTCTATCGATACGTCTACTCTTCACAGAGTCAGAATCTTCCCATTTTCTTTGTAGCCCATTCCTTCCAAAGTGAATAATACCCTCTTCCAGGGTATTCGCAAGTTCTGTCTCTCTTCAAAATTCCTGTTGCTGCCGATTGCCGGCTGCTGGCTGCCGGCTGCCGGCTGCCGTTACTGAATGAGCAGACAAAATCGTATGCAAATCAGTAAGCGGAGAGGCAAAAGTTCAGCGTACGCTTAACTTTTCACCAGCCACGCCCCCCAGTCAGCCATCAGCCATCAGCCCCATGGCCTCCCCATGCCCCTACCCCGTGGTCTAAGCGCCCGCGCAGCAGCGCGCATGAGCGCCGACATTGTCTGGCTCATTTGCGCCAATTTTTTAACATAAAATACTCGTACAACAAAAGCAGCAACAGCAACAACAGCAGCAGCAAAAATGCGAGTGCAA
Organism: Drosophila lowei; assembly: GCA_008121275.1. NCBI lineage: Eukaryota > Metazoa > Arthropoda > Insecta > Diptera > Drosophilidae > Drosophila > Drosophila lowei. The sequence goes on along the minus strand of CM017781.1, from coordinate 21,040,052 downwards.
AAGAGAGAAAAAAGTCAGTTAATGCCCCCGTGTCCCCCCATGCCCCCGTGTCCCCCTTGCCCCATCGACTCGTGCCACATTTACATTTTCTTCTTTTTTTTCTGAACTTATTTTCGCATTTTGTTGGTTTGCTGTCGTTTTTCTGTGAGTTTTTTTTTTTTTTTTTTCTTTACATCGATTTTGCATAATTTTTCAAGGTCGTCAGTTGACGGCAGCGGCGGCAGCAGCAGCAGCAGCAGCAGCGGGTGTTGCATACATTAGCATTTGGCCAACTGGCGACTGCTGCAAGGCGCCCACCCAGCGGAAAAGAGATAGATGCGAGTCCCACAGAGGGAGACAGAGAAAGAGAGACATTTGTGCAAGCAACTCCAGGGACAGGGACGGGACGTGGGGACGTGGGGACTCTGCTTTTGGTTGAAGGAAAAGTTGCTGCCACAGTTTTGCATAGCTGGGTGGCATATTCGAAGCGTCACATTCGATATGGTTGTTGGCCTTTGTGGGGGTTTTTGGGAGAGCAGAGATGGTCCATTTTGGTGGCAAGTTTTTTGGGAAATTGAAACCTTTTTTGAGCGGGAAATAGTTGCCACAGAAGTCGTTCGAATACGGTGAGAGTATCATAATCAAATGAGACTTGGAATCAAGTTTTTGAATCCGGTTTAAGGCATGTTGCTATTTGGCAAGATATTTCTTCCAATTTAATAGAAAATCCATGAAAATACGAGTTTGAATATGCAATAAAAGGTTCTTAGTCTCCAAGAAGACTTTCAGCCAAGAACTTCTCGAAAATAGAAACGATTGAAACTAATTTATTTATTCTATCAATGCAGAAGTCCGCCCAGAAAACATCTCACTCTACTAGGATACAAATATGATCAAATATATTAGGAAAATGCATTAATTCTATGAATATTTGTGTGATTTATTTGAAGATGAACATCATTGAGCCGGGAATAAATTCTAGAATAAAGTCAAAGCCCTAGTACGTACATTATGAAGTATTCTTAAATCGTATTCCTTTAGGAGAAAATTTCTACCCAATTTGTAGTGTCTTTGAAGCCCTCCATCTACTTCAATTTTCCCTTTAGACACACTCAAAATTTACTTTTAGTTAGTCCGAGTCCCATTCTCCTTCTCAGTCATGGCTATGTCTTCTAGATCAACCTTGAACCTGCGGTGTGTGGCACTTAGCGGTGCCACCACCTTTTACCTTTTACCGCGCGCTTGTAACCGACGACTTTTGCTGGCAGCTGCTCTCCCGCTGCCTCTCTGATAAGAAAGGGAGTAGGAGCAGGAGCAGGAGCAGGAGCAGGAGCACCACTGCACTGCACTGCAGTGGAAGATGGGGGAAAAAGTCGCATACTTTCTCGCTCGACGATCCAACGAAGCGTTAATGAATTATAGCCGCGAATGCGAGCTGTTGACTACCATGACATGGCGCAAAAGGCACAGACACAGGCACAGGCAAAAGATACAAGTATACAAAAAGGTAGAAAGAGGCAAAAAAAAAAAGCGGCCCAAGGGCTGCAGTAAAACACCTTGCCCGAGCGACCGGTGGAACGATACGATACTATACGATGCACCGGGGTCCTGGCCACATGATCGTTGTCGATCGTTTTCTGCCCAGGACAACAACTAATTACCGTGCCATGGAACAATTTTTATGGCATTTATGCGCTCAGTTGAACGCTGCCTCGATCGTTGAACGCTGCTCCTTTCGGTCGGGTTTTCCTTCCAGACACAGACAGACACCTTTTGTGTCCCATGGCTCTGTGGCTCTGTGGCTCTGTGGCACCACAGGTACACAAATTATTGTGTTAGGGGCCCACTACCACCACTGCCACCACTGCCACTGCCAGCAGCAGTCTGCAGTCCACAAGGTGCGTCTCAAGAGGATCCCCTCTGTCTCCTCCTTGACCACTGCTCGCTCTCTCTCTCTCTTTCTCTGAGGCACTCGTTTAGGCCCCTTTCGGCTATCAGTTTCAGTTTCAGTTGTTTCCTTTTCTTTCTTTTTTGGGTTCTGTGTTGTTTCTTGCTGATAATCATCTTGCTGGTAGTCCATTGTCTCTGTCTCTGCGGTTTTTGGCCAATTATTAGCACTTGAGGTACGAGAAATCTCGCCAAATTGAGTGGCGCATTGTCTTCGGTTTCTCCTACAATTAATAACATTTTGTCAAATCAGTAGAGAGAATGGAGCGCTTCGCTGATTTATGTATATATATATATATAATATAATACATAAATCTGATTAAAAATAAGAACCAGTTCGATACGCTCCAGTTTTCTTTTGGCTGCTTGGCACTGCAATTCAAGGCCTGCCACAAGCTTCGGCGAAAGATATCGCGCCGCCACAGAAATAGAAACAGCCAACAGAAAACAGAAAACAGCAACAGAAATTAGCCAACACGCACTTGGGCGATTTATCAATTTCAGGTCGCATACCATGGAAAATGGTGACATTTAACAAGGTTCTAAACATATTTCGCTTTTGGCCTAATCGTAAACACCAATAGCACACAACAACAACAACAGCAACAACAACATCTATCGACAGCAAGGAGAACCAGAACAACTTCAATGCGCACCTGGCGATCAAAGTGGTTTTGCGAAATGCAGGCAGCAGCCGCCACACACAACACAAGACCCACAAATCATAACACACAGAGACAACACAGTACACAGAACAGAGAACACACAAATTATTCGAAAGATATTTAGATACAATAAATGTATTTCAATTGTGTGGGAATATCCCCCACAGAATCCCACAGATGGGGGCTGCCAACGAGTACACATAAGGAAAGATGAGTGTCGACTGCTCTGCGCCATCTACAACGATAGAATATTCTGTTTCCGAAAAACAGAACTACTGGGGAGTCTCTCTTTAATATATATTTTACTGGCGCGATCGAGGCGAGTGAGCCGCGGGTTGACGCACGAGCGAAACGAGTGCTCAGGGGGCTTGTCCCCTAGTATTTTGTTAAGTCTTTGTTAAGTGATCATTGAAATCATATTCCCCTTTCCATGATCGATGGACTTTATTGATCAGCAATGTTTCTCGAACGTTTTCTATAGAAAGTACAGCGATCACAGAATCTATTGATCCATTCGTATTCGTTAAAGAGTTTGTAACACCTAAAAGGAAATGTTTCCAAAACAGGAAGTATCATGGATCCCAGGGACTTTTCGAGGTTATCAGAGAGTAAGACAATCACAACACAAAAGCCCTGAGGCACCATAAACCTTTACAATGGGATAGTTTTCACAGCCAAAATGTTGATCTTATTCAAAATTCAGTGCAACCAAAGTCGAACTGTTTATATCATTCAACAAACTACAAAAATCTCAGCAATAGGATAACCGTCGGTCCAAAATTACGATCAGAAATCTTGTAACAAAACCGATTAGCATTTCGTGCTTTCAGAAATTAGTCTATAACCTTCGTATTTCCTCCAGATCGTATCCGTAGATCCATTTACCCTTTCGACAATTGAAGTACAACCGAAAAACTGTGAAATCTTTAGTGAAGCATTGCGAGTAAAGCACCCCCTCTCTCTCTCTGGGGGTCGCCACAGAAATTCCAATGAAAATTGAAAGGAGGTTCGGTTACGGGAGACTGGAAATTGTCGTGTTAGACTTTCAGGCATTTCGACGTGCAGCGCCAAAGATTTCATGCTATTTATGAAGAGCAAATAAGAGAGAGAGACGACACCGACCAGAGACCAGAGACCACAACAGACCATCAACCATCGAGCAGAACCAAAGAGGAGGCTGACGGACGGAGGGAGGCATGCCTCAGGCCAGGGCGTGCAAACAGTAATAAAAACATGACGACAGCAGCAACAGCAGCCAACAATTTAAACAGAGGTCCGAGAGAGAGAGAGAGAGGTAGAGTGTAGAGAGTGTAAGCCAGAGTCAAACGTGGCCAAGAGCTGCGACGACGACGACGACGACAACGACGTAAAAGGTCAACAATTACTTGGTATGTCCGTCTGCCTTTCGGTCTCTGTCCGTCTCTCTGTCCTCTCTGCGTTCGTTGACGAATTGTTTGGTCTGTCTAAACTTTGGCTACCAAAGAGTCTAGTCCTAACCAGACTCGAAGATGCAGCCAGCAGCCCACAGCCAGCAACAGCATCAGCAAGCAACAACAACCAGCAACAACGATGAGGAGGATGACAAACATGGCCCAAACAATTGTCAATGCTCTCGACTCGACTCGACGAGCGTTTAGAGCAAATTGTGGGCCATGTTGTAAGTCGGTTGATGTCGGGTCCAAGAGAGTTGCAGCGTACGGCATACGGCATACGGCATACGGCATACGGCACGCACATGTAAACATCAATAAATCAATTAGGCAAGCATTGGCAATACATATACGAGTACGAGTACGAGTACGAGATAGATGGAAGCCTCCCAGTGAATGGACCAGAGACCATAGACAACCAGAGACGACTCGAGGAATTCAACGCCAACAAAAGTGTGACAATATTTCCATGAAATTGTTCATTAACCGCTTGGCACACATTGCACTTGCCACATGACACATGCGGGGCACATGCATTCTCCCCCTTTCTGTAATTCTGGCAACTCGAATGCAACGCACTAATTGTCTTGGCCAATACCTTGGCCTTCCTTGCCAGCGCCATCCCATCCCCCATCCTCCATCCTCTCTCTCTGTCTCCCTGCATTTCTTCGGAAGCTGCTGGACTCACGTTTGCCCGACAATTCAGCGGAAGTTCTTTCCTCTCGATCGGGTCTTGTATGGCAGAAGGTGTGAAGATTAGTACGCCCCAAATGACAGAAAGCAAACCACCTCTGGCTGGAGATGGATGGATGGGCCTGCTAATGGATCAGAATTCAGGGAATTCTGTACCCCTCGCGAGTGGAGAATGTTGGGGTTTGAGAAGGGCTTTTGAGCAGAATACAAATGTCACAAACCCATGGATGGATATTTCTAGACAAACTGGCGGTAGAGCGAGAATCTAATAAAGAGAAAGACAGTTAAAGGCATCTTTTATCCTTTCAAAAATAGTAATCCCCTCTTCTCCTTTCACTAGTAAAACCCATCACCCCGCTTTCGCCTGCGAAAACCCCCGCAGCCCGCACAAATCAAAGCCCTGTGTAATGTCAGAAGCCAAAACTTTTGTTAGACATACAGAAAACTCGGAACATTTTCAACCAATCAAGCGGTGCAAAATCAGACAGCAACACCGCCAACAGCAACACCAACACAAAAACCAACACCAACAACATGTGTTGCACATTCTGTGTAGTGTACTGTGGAGTGTACTCCAATACGTAGTATTCCCAGATGCCCCAAGCCGGGGCATGGGTCCGGGGCCGGGGCCGGGGCCGGGGCACCGCGCTGACATGGTGGTAACGCGGTTTTGGTTTTGCTTTTGCGGTCCGCGGTCTTGTAATGCGTATTCAATGTTCCCCCAGACAGGAAGACAGACTGACGGACAGACAGAATGACAGACAAAGAGACAGACAGACAGACAGACAGGCCTGCTGACGGCAGTGGCCCTGTAGTCGAGTCCTCCATTCTGACCCCCAGACGATGTGGCAGGACACACGCGTTGCTGCCTCTGCTGTTGCTGTTGCTGCTGTTGTAACCGTAGAATTTTCCACATTATGCGACGTGTGGCCCATGGCCCATGTTGCCTTTTGATTGAGTTTTGCCAGCGAGGCCTGGCCATGGCTTTTCCATGCCACTTTTACGCTTTTCTCTTTCTTTTTTGCGTCAACTTTGAAGCGTGTTAAAATGTTTGATTTTGTCCGAATGTCATTTACAGATGTTTCTCGGGGAAAGTATTCCTCGTGCAACATGGCGTCTGACATGATGGATGCTTGTTGCGAGAAAGAATACGAGCTCCATAGAGAGGTGAACGAGAGGTTCCCCCCCGCGAACCCATGGCCCTCTCATGGCTAATTATGGCCCCAAAGCCTTGCCTCATACCCCGCACACATTCCCCGATAGAAGTGGCTCTAATCCACAGACCATAAACTGCAGAAACCTTTGTGTTTTGCAAGGGTTTTGGTTCTGTTTTGAATGTTGCATTTGAAGTATCTGCTGGTGGCTGGCTGAATGCTGCGCTAATGTTGCAGCCACGACGAGGCACGGCACTCCTCCTTCCGATGTTGGTTCCATCGTTTCGTTAATTTACGACAATCCCCTGTCCCATGGATTACGGGCCCCTGGAAAATGCATCCATGAGGCTGGCTGGCTGGCTGGCTGGCTGGCTGGCTGGCTGGCTGGCTGGATGGCTGGCGGGTTTTCCATGTGCCGCTCGTGTGAAATGAGAGTGCCACCTGATGTTCGGTGGTCGATAACGATTTATGACACCCGAAACAAAACTGACAGACGACAGGCTGCTGTTCCTTTTGCCTCCTTTGCTGCTGTGGCTGCTCCTTCTGTCAGAGTGTCATTCCATTCGAATCGGTTTTGGCTTTGACATTTTCCAGCCTCACAAGAGGGGCAAGGGCAGTGGCAGTGGCAGTGTCAGTGGCAGTGGCAGTGGCAGAGCCTTGGCTTAGATGTTTATCGTCGTGCAACAACATGTCCAGGGGTTACCACGAGAACGGAAGTCTCGGACGGCTTAGAAGGGGATGTACATCGTAGTATCCTTTCTCTCTCTCCGGTTTCCCCTCTAAGCAGGGCAGGTGTCTCTCTCCTCCTGTCAGCGACGTCTGTGAAGTCAACTTATAAATTAATCTAATTTACGCCTTAGGCAAGTTTTCTCCCTCTTTCTCTCTCCCTCTCTCTCGGAGTGGCTGTGGCCCGGCCCGGCGGGGCATTCCTCAACTAAATCTTGGACGCAAACGGAAAATTCTGGTGTCTCTCTGTTTTCGAAAACGAGTTTGACCCGTTCCACGGGTGCTTTTTCAGTATTCCACACAATTTGTGATTTGTGCGCAAAAAACCTGAACACATAAATAGAAAAATAGAAAAATAGAAAAACTGAGACTCAAACGCGGGTTATTTCCAAGGGAAAATACTTAACCGTTGTGGAAAAGCTTAATTAAAACACATAAATTATGAAGAGAACATGTTAGGCTGACATTTTCTTTTTGGGTATACTCGTATACTCCTATATAGTATTATTTTTTTCTCTTCATATTTTTTCATATTTTTTTAACATTTTTCTGCAATTTTCTTTTATGTCTCAATTTCTCTAACAGCAGGTGCAAAAAAGCTAGCTTCGAAAAAGAAACCCTTGCCCCCGACAACCCTTTCGCCCCAGCCACCACCCCCCTACCCCCCCTTTTGGAAGTACTATAATTAACAGCTGTTGGGCAGCTCCGAAGGGGGTGGGGCGGGAGGTTAAAGGGTAAGGGAATGGGAATGGCAGACGGACTGCAGCGTAAAATTATGCAAATTTCTTTGTTGTTTTTCGGGGCTCGCCGTTTGCGTGTCAATAAACAATTTTTGACCTACATAATTATTCCAAATATGCCGTGCCACGTACAAAAAAAAACAACAACAAAATCTCTAAGCAGAAAGGAAGCCACAGCAAGTGGCACAATTATTTAAATTATGAAGGTCCCTCTAGTCTTCGTCCTCGTCCTGGTCCTCGTCCTCGTCCTGCCGCAGACGTTCGCTCGACGCGTGTTGCCTGCCCCCAAAAGAATATGCAAATCAAGTTAGTTCCGGCCACAGCTTCTAATGCAACCGATCGAGACGGGGATAATCCTACAGGAAATTTGCATAATTATTGGCCTTCTTCGATCGATTCTCTGTGGTTCTGTGTCTGTGTCTGGCACCCAAGGGCATTCCATCCATCGATCCATCGGTGGCGGCGGCGGCGTCTAATGATCCGTTTGATCGGCAGCACAAATCCTGGTACTGCTGCTCCAAGGGCTACGGCTAACAAAATTTATGGTCTGCCCTTTTTTCTCTCCTGCATTTCTTCGGTTCTTTTCACGGCCTGCACTTGCTGGCCGACTTTCTTTCTACCTTTCTCCCCCCCAGCTGGACACTTTTTCTTTGGGTCCAAATTGTCAATAAATTTTAGTTTCGGTGTTGTATTCTTTTCTAGTTTTCTCTCTTTGGGGTCACAGCTTCCCAAGAGCGAGCGGCCGTCGCCTTCGTTTTATTGTAATCACAGAAGAGATTCCCGATCCCCGATCCCCCCAAGATTTGTTGTAATGAGTCGCTGTTGCTGTCGCTGTCGCAGTTAGAGTTTTTTCTCAAACTCAAAAACCCAAATCGAAAACCCAAAACCCCGATTCCCATTTCCAATTTCCATTTCCATTCCCATTCCCATTTCGGTTGTCCCTTCGATAAAGTCTTCATTGATTTGTGACCTTTAATAATAGCGTTTAGGCGGAGATACCAATGACCTTTTTCCAGGCTCCGGCACTCGGCACTCGGCTCTCCGAACATCTAAGGGATGCTGCCGCCTGCCGTCTTGGAGTCCCGGAATTTTAATTATGTATTTGGAACATTTTTAAAAGTTGATTTTAGATTTTAAACACCACTTGGATGAGAGAATTCTTGGCTCTGGGCTCTGAACTGTGGACTGTGGGGGGGACACAGGTGAGGGGATCGATTCGTTTGTTGTAACTCGGAAATGAGTCGCATTTTGCAATTAGTTGAGTCACCTGTGAATCATCCATTCAACACTCACACCACCGACCGCCACAGTGAGTGCAAAAATCTCAGCTATCAATCGACATTTTGATAAATGAGCTTTCGGCCGTTGCCGCTACCGCTGCCCCAGTGATGCGTTGTCTAAGAAGCAAATAACAAAAGTTCCCCCCCCCCAGTGTCGGTCGACGTCGAATTGGCCGCCAGCTATGGGCCAAGCAAATACAAGATATTTGTGGCTTAAACATACTGAAAAGTGGAAGATGGAATGCTCTATCTGGAATAGATGTTAGCTTTGGGAAACGTGTGGAAATTCTTGATGAGAAAACTAGAAATGTTCCCCACATAAATGGAAATCTTAAAGCAGCAAATATTACTCTTTGAAGTCCCATAGGAATCCATTCAAAATGGATGCAAGTACACTCTAAAGAAATACCAAAGGATACCTATTGTAAGCCTTATAAACGTTGACAAGAGGTGTCATCTCTGACCGAAAACTTTTTGCGATTAAGTAGAAATTTCAAGTAAAAATTTAAGGAATATTTGCACAAATTCTCTCATGAAAAGGCTCACCAATCGGACTTTTTCTAAGGTGTAGAATAGGTAGAAATATTTAAAAAAAAAGCTTGTACTACAAAAATGCAGATAATGTTCAATAGGGCTGCCTATTTAAATGTTTAGAAATTTTTAAAAATGTTAGAAGTGCCTGATTAGTATTTCTGGACAGCTCTAAAGAAATTGATAATATCTGGGAGTTATTTGAATGTTGGTAAAAGGTTAAAAAAAGGTTAAGATCATTGGCCTGAAACTTTATAAACAATTGTCATGCGATTGCCATACTCGTATATATAAATATTTCGAAAAGTGTTGGATAATGCAAAAGGTTAAGGAAGATATATCGACCTATGAGATATTTACTATCTATCGAGAAAACTGCAGCAATATTACTGCAAAAGTATTGAATATCTAAGGCTCACTACTCCAACATCTTTTATTCTGCAGAATCTTCCTCCCAAAATTCTTATAGACTCCCTCCCTTAGAGTATCCATCATCATACAAGCATTTTGTTAGATCGAAAGTGCGCTGTCTGTTTTTTTCGGATCTTGTAGTTAATGATAGACCGCACTGCAAAGAGGATGGGGAAGGTGCCTGCCTGCCTGCCTCTGCCTCTGCTTGTTTGCTAATCAGAGATCACATAGCTCTTGGTCTAAACAGTTAGCAGTTAGCAGCGTAGTGGGGTTCGCTTTAACGCTTTGAGTACCGTAAAGTATTTGTCCAAGTTTTTTCGTAAACTACAAGACTCTTTTCACTCGGCGTTTTGACGTCATCCTCTCTGCCACGACGAGTGTGGCATATGGGTATCGGGCAACGTGTGCGAAATCGAATGCCGGACCCGACTACGACTATGACTACGACTACGGTCTACGACTTTTAGTCCGTTGTCAAGCACAAAAAACAAAACTTTCGATCGAATTTTATGTATTTATTTCAACAATACCTATACGACGACGCAGAAATACAAAAATCGAAGAAAAACAAAAACAAAAGCCAGAGCCAGAGCTTAAACGGCGGCAGTGGCAGTGGCGGCGGTGGCGGCGGTGGCGGTGGCGGCGGCGGCGGCCCAGACGATGGCCAGAGGCGCAACGCATCTGAAAACTGGAAACCTGAAATGTCTCAACACTTGGACCCCCACCGAACATCTCGATCCAACGACCGACGGACCGATCCGATCCGATCCCACCGATCGCCCCAACCACCACCACCGACGATCGAAGCGTGCAGTCCACATACACGCACACACACACACACAGAGAGAGAGAGAGAGAGAGGGAGAAAGAGAAATACTGAACAACAGATACAGATACAGAGACGTATGTATCTCGGGGCGCGTTTCTAGCCGCACAGCAAAGTAAAGGTCTACCGGTGGACATAAATTTAGCTGTAATGCGACAGGTGTATTTTTTATCTATGGACCGGGCATAAAACGATCCGATCCACACAACTGGAGAAACAGCCCGATCCAGCGATCGACTGCCGCTGCTGCTGCGCATGTGCAACGCATTTGAAACTTTTGTTTTGAAATGAAATAAAAGTTTCGTGCGGCTCCGACTGCCGTTTGTTGTCTAAACAATTTCAATGCTATGTCTGAAATAAATTCTTGATAGGAAAAACGGCAAATGACAAGTTTTTGACAGGCGCCGCCGCCACTGCCACTGCCTCCGACAGACGGCAGTCGACAGTCGAGTGGTTCAGACTGTGCTTCGGTTCGTGTTGTGGGTATCGGCTATTGGGGGTATTGGGGGTCGAGTGGATGAGTGAATGAGTGGATGATTGGTGGTGCCGATGGCTTTGGCCACCACTCCACGCGCTCATCGGAAACCACTTTAAGCTGCAGTTTTGTATATTTTTAATCATTCTTTATTCTTTATTTACAATAGATGCTGATTAGAGTCACTTTAAATTGGCTTCCGTGATGGCTCACACAGATATTAGCCAAGTTACTGGTTTTTGGCCTAGAGTGCGGCGGGGCAGTCGCCAGTCGCCAGTCGGCAGTCGATCATTGATCGATCGTTGATCGTTGGCCAAGGATGAAACATGAGTGATAAATGCAACAAAATGATGAATGCGTTGGAAAAAGATAGAGCGAGACATTGCCCTAGGATGAGTTTTTAGAGATCTATGTAGGAAAATATGGAAATTATGGAAACAATGGAAGGTTTTCCAGGTTTGAATTCATTCTTAAAATCTTAAAATTATATTAAAATTCAAGTAAAATGTATTGACAAAAATTAGAAATATTCAAATGAAAACTATCACATTCTTAGAAGTCCAAGAATGTTCTTTTCTCCCATCAAACATCCCGTAAAATATATAAAAATGTTCGAAATTCACCTACTAGAAACCAAAAAGAGGTCTTTAAACGCTTCAAAGAAGTGCTAAATGATTTGGCTCAACAGCAATGTTTATTCTGCTCTCATCCTCAACTATTCCTTAAATTTAAGTAGGCTTTCAATCCATTAAACTCTTTTGCGGATCACAATCAAGCGTATCCCTTAAGTTTGAATACAAAAACATTCCCATTGTCACAGAACTAAAACTCTTTCCGGGAGTACACCCACAGCACGGCACAGCACGGCACACCCGTAACCACCCAACGCCCCTTTAGGGCACACACTTAGGTCCACTCCCAATATCCCAATACATATCTGAACATATGCGTTCGCCGCACAGACAATAATTAGCCATGGCAACAGCAAAAAATTGAAAGAATTATGAACAGAAAAGAAAAAAAACTGAAAATAGAGGAGAGTAACGCCCTGGCGGCTCTACTTAGCCCTTAAATCGCACTCTCTCTCGCCCACAGTAGCAGCAGCGACAGCAGCGACAGAGTAACAGTCACGTCAGGCGACATATGTCCAATCTGTGGCAACCACCACCACCACCACATACTATTCGGACTCGGACCACATATGGGTTCCTTATTTCGGGCAAAAACCGAAAACCGAAAAGTAAACATACTACTACTTCCTCTCCTTCCCAATCCTCGTGTGTGAGTGGGTCTCATATTTGCGATTTTTATTTGCAATCAATCATAAAATAAACTGCCTGTCTCTGTGTTCCATGTCCTGTGTGTGTGTGTGTGTTGTGTTGTGTGTGTCCTGTATTTTGGGGGAACAAAAGGGGCGCGTTGGAAAATGCGACTAAGGCGTGGAAGTGCGGATTACCGCAGCCTCGCAGCATGTGATCGATCGTCCGTCCAGGGAAGGAGCAGGGACGGGGGAAGGGGAGTGGGAATGGGAATGGGAATGTTGGAGTGGGATTTGAAACTTCGGGCGTCGGGACGGGGGAATCACACACAGCTCTAGACGCCGCCTGCGACACGTTTTCCTGCCTTCTGCCTTGCCACAGGAAGTGTGGGTTGTCAGCATCATTGTGCTACACTCGGATCCCCCCCTCCCTCCTCCCCCCTCCCCGCTCTTCATCGCTCACTCTCTTTGACAATATCATGCAAATGCGGCTTAATTAACTTGTTGCACGTCGCCTCAGTAGCAACAGTAGCAGCAGCGGTAGCGGTGGCAGCGGCAGGAGAAGGAAAACAACGACAACACGCATGCGCACTCAGCTGTGCCCCTGTGCTCCCCTGTGCCACCGAAAATTCACAGAGCTGCTGTCTTCTGCCACCTCCAATTCCGATTCCAAGCAGAGTGCTGCTGCTGCTGCTGCTGCCCCCTTGCCACCTCCGATTGCCGGCAGAACAGAGAGAGCGCAGCGAACACGACCGCCAAATCAGCGCCAAATTGAAGCGGGCCTCACAAGGTGCCACTGGGGCCAACAATCCAAGCCCCCCCTCCGCCCGTGCCGCCCTGCCACAGCATCCAACAACACACATCCTTCGCCAGAGATCCCAGAGTCTAATTTCCGAAACTGTTGCCTCATTTACATTTGGCGCCAGAGTCGCCTCCACTCCAATCCACCATTCCCAATCCCAATCCCTTTGGCCCCGCCTGGACATCAGGGCTTCGTTCGTTCGTTCCTTCGTTCATTCGTTTGCCTCTTTTTTAATTAATTCGATATCACAACAATTTTTTGTGTGTCGGCTACCGGTCTTTACTTCTTTTTGTGGCATGCCATTTGCATTTGGACAGGCGGACAGGCGGACATCGATACGAATTTCGGGACATACGAAAAATTTCATTCAGAAATAATTTTTATGTCCAAATGTTGTGCCTCCGTTCCATTCCGAGCCGACTGCTGCTGCTGTTTTGGCCTTATCCTTTTGAACTTCATTTGCATAAACGGCATGAAATAAAATCAACAGTTGCAGAAGCAAACAGACAGCGACAGACAGACGGACAGACGGAGAGACGGGGACATTCAGACAGGTAGCCAAAATAAATAAAATAAAATACAATAAAATAAAATTCGGGTATCGCTGTGGCAAAGATAAAACGATTGAAAGGCAAATAACAGGCTCAGATTGCAAAGAGTTGGCCAAGAGTTTGAGCAGTGGCTGAAGCAGGAAGAAGCTATAGGGGGGGATATATGTACGAGGAGGAGCTAGACCCACTCTCACATCATATAATAATTTCCAAAACAAACTTCAGAGTCTAGTTTTAGAAGAAGGAACAAAGATCTACTCATTTGTTGCCCAAATCTAAGTAAAAACCCTACCCAGACTTGCATCCTTCCACCAACTGTTCAGCTTAAACCCTCTCCTTAGCCACAAAAACCCTCTCCCAGCTTAGCAATTAAGAGATCTTTCAGCCACGGAGCCACTCTCCGTCCAGCTTCCCTTTCCCAGCATGTGGTTGGCTAATTTTGCAGTCTTAACACTTTTTGTTGTGGTACTGCCCAGCCATAATCCCGGCAATTTTGCTACCAAAACACCAGGAATTAACATTAACACTTAGACACCTCAAACGAGCGAACCGACTCCTAGGTAGAGGAGGCCCAGCAGAGCCCACGATGCCAGGGCTCTCTATGGGACTCAATGATCAATCAGCCGCTTGTCAGGCGACAGGGCACGGGATAGGACATGGACATGGACATTCACCGCAGGAGGGCGTGCAAAAGACAAGATCACGCCTCTTTAAACGCATTACCTCGCGCAAGAAAACGAAGACGGAATCCTCGTAAGCAGGCAATGGAACGGACTCTGTGTGAGACACAGACACAGACTCAGGGCCAATGCCAATTAAGCGGGCATGACCGAAGACCTGAAGACCTGAAGACCCAAAGACCACAAACGGAACGAGCTAATGTGTCAATTATGTGGTTTACAGTGGGGGTGGGGGGAGGCAGGGAGTTTCACTTTAGCAGTAGCCCAACGAACCCAAAGAACCCCGAAGAATCATTCACTCATTCAATGAGTGAATAAGACAAATGAGTTCATAATATGGGAAACAATATTTGAAACACACACAAGAAAAACTATAAATTTACAAAGATTTCTCGCTGTGTAGCCTCCTATCCAGCTCTTAAATCTGAGAGTTTTCAGATTGTCTGTCTGTCTTTCCGTCTGTCTGGGGGAAACAGGTTCTCTTCAGGTGGTTCCAAAAAATCATCAACGATTTCCAAGAATACAATTTTCTCATGATTCACTTTTAAATTTAGAGATCTCTCTTGTGGAGGGTTTTTTCTGTCTCTTAATTGAAATAGATTGGAATTGAACAACAACAAAAAACAAAAAAAAAAAAGAAGAGTTTCAGACAGACATTTCTTCTATGACCCGTGCCAAAGGGAAGTTCCTATTAAATCACCCAAAAAAACGAAAGAAATTGAAGAAAAAAACAGTGTGCAGCAAAATCAGCGCAAGTGTACGAATGTATCTGTAAGATACGAGTACATCGTAGCAGCAGCAAAGGCGGCACGCTAATTTTGCTCGCGTGTTTCCTCAAGTGGCAGCCACTATGCCACTTGCCGGGCAGCAATCGCATAAATACATTTAACAGGGAGTGAGACAGAGACAGAGACAGAGAGAGAGAGAGAGAGAGAACCCTTTCCCTCCCCCTCTCTCACCGGCCCATTTCCTCTGCCAATTCTCTAAACTTTTCCTCAGACTTTTCAAGCAATTTCCCGCTGAGCTTTGTTTGCTCATTGGGCGCATCCGTTTGCCGGTAGTTTGTCCCACTCGGGAATCGGGGGCTGACTGCAGCAGGCCCCCACCATCTCATTGTTGTGTCAATTGTCGTGGTTGTTGCTGCTGTTGCTGCTGCTGCTATTTGTCATTTGGCGTGCAAATCTCAGACATTGCACTTTATCAAGTCATAGTCAAAGATCGAGAAGACCCACAGAGAAACACAGAGAGAAGAGAGCAGAGAGCAGAGGAGATTCTCCCCCCCTACCTGAAAACTGGGTCACTCTGCACTTAAGCGAATCGTGCGTTCTTCATTCTATCTGTGGCATTGGCAGGCCCTCCTCCTCCGCCTCCTCCCCGTCGCTTCACAAGATCTAGGAGAAGCCCCCCCATCCAAGTCCATTCTCTGGCTAATAATAGAGCCACAGCCACAGCTACAGCCACAGCTCTGCAGAGCCATCGCACAGCACAGTAGCCGCAACAACAAATCACAAAATCGTTTAACAATAATTTTCCATAAGACCAAGGACCGATACGATCCGATCCGACTATGCTGGCTCCTGCTCTACCGATACGATGGGCCAAAGAGGGAAAATTATAGCGCGATCACTTAACTCACGATCGCCGATCGGCGGGCGATCTCTGGCTGTGGCTGTGCCTGTGTCTGTGCTGTGATGTGCTGTGGCTATGCCCCCGAAGATTAACCAGCTACTGGCAACGGAAGTGGACCCCAGACGCACGAATCCAGAAGCTCTCTTTCTATCTATATATCTTTGGGTCTCTTTCTGGCTGGCGAAATAATTTTTATTGAATAATTTTTCATTATTTTTCGTTTGAATTGAGAGGCGCGCAGACACAGGGCCCACAATCGAGTGCACATCCAGCGACCAGTGTTGGCCCTCGTTTTGGCCATCTCCTGCTGCTGCTGCTGCTGCCTGTTACACTGCTGCTGCTTCTGCTTCTGTTGCTGCCCCGTCAAAAACAATAAAGTCCAAAACGAGCGAACAATGTAAATGGCAAGTCATGATTTTGCTGTTATGCGCTGTTAAAAGGGGGCGCTCGCCGTTCGACACGATCAAGAACCCAAAGAACCAAAAGAAAACCCAAAAAAGTGTAGGAAGGATTGAGGATGGAGGATGGAGGATGGACGCTGTTGCTGTTGCTGTTGCTTTTGCTGTGGATGCTACCGAACGCCAACGCCAATGCAAACGATGGCCAAGACGACGACATGACCCAAAACAATGCACAAAAAACCCAAAAAACAAAACAAAACAAAAAGACAACCAACAAAACAAAATACTTTACTCATACTTTATGCCCAAAATGCTCTCCAGATCTCCTGGTCTTCTTCCATGGTCGTCTTCCATGATCTTCTTCCATGGGTCTTCCATGGTTTTTTTTGACCAGAGATCAATGCAATTGTTTGCCCCTTTTTAGTCAAGTTGTGCGCGCACTTCATAAGCAAATACAACAAATCCAAACACAACATTCAGAGAGCCACAGCCACATCCCAGAAGAAGGCCAAGACCAAGACCAAGAAGAAAAAAAAGGGCCAAAAGAGCAAACAATGGAAATAACCATGGTTGAGTGCGGTTCTTGGCTCTTGGTTCTTGGTTCTTGGGTTTTCTGGGAGGGTCAAGGGAAAGGAGTCAAGCCAGGAAGGTAGTTTGGCACTTTGATTGGAACTACCGAAAAATTGAAAGAGCGAAGGAGTTAATTTTGTGCCAACCGAAGTCGACAGTACCCTAGAATTATAATGAAACTGGGTTACGAGACCCAGTGAAAGGAGAGCAGGTTTTTCGTGTGGCAGAGGGAAACAATTCTCATGATTTCTAGGGATTTTCTAATTCGAGACCTTTGCTGTATGGGAAATACTTGTATCTGCAAGTAGTATACATTTTCTAGCTGTTCAAAGTCTAACCCAATCGAAACTCAATCTCTGATTGAAATAAAATAGAAAGTGAGCGAGAAAAAAAAAACGAAATTTTCGGATCCAACACAGGGAAAATAGCGATACCGAACCCCACCGAATCGATTCGGTTGCCTGTTCATTAAAGGCTCTTAATATAGATATAATATAATATAATATAAATATAATATAATGCTCCTGGCTATGATATATCAAATAATACTCGTTCGAAATACTTTCAATCTTCACAGCTTCATCGAAACTCAATATATTTGAATGGGAAATAGTGATGATGAATGTCAAAAATGAAACATAATTACTTACTGTATTCAAAGATTCCAAATAGATTGCACCAAAGAAGACGGATATTCTTTTTCTTTTCAAAAATAAACCTAAAAATAAATGAAAAAGAAAAAAACAATCAGTTACAACAGGAAATCAAAAGGTACCTCCAAAGTTTCATTAATGAAAAAGAAACCCCAGACTTCAACCACAAAATCCTTCGCCAAGACATTTCCCTCGTTTTGGCCAAAAGCCGTTTAAGCCTGTTAAACGTAACTCACTCGCAATTTGACATACTGACGTGTTTATAAAGTTAACAGAAAAAAAACCAAGAAAAAAGAAAGAAAGCAGAGGAAGACGCAGAAACCAGACGCAAAGACAAAACTCTTTCTGACCTTGAAGCTGAAGCTGAAGCTCTTTCTGAAACTAAAAACTGAAGCTGAAGCTGATGCTGATGCTGGGGATGTGTCTTGAGGCATTTTATCATCATTTCGAGACGAAGATTCATTCTTAAACGTGCACACAGCGACAACAGCAAGACAACAGCAACTGCAACAATGAAATGCGGCGACAAAAAGCATCCAGCATCCAGCAGCCAGCATCCCCCAACCCGAACCCCAACATGCTCCATCCCTATATCTGCTGTATATATGTACGTATATCCCTATCCCTATATCGTCATACCCGCTAGCGGTACCGTTTTGTGCGCATGCGTTGCGAATGGCGGACGCGGCTCAAAGCGAATGCCGCCACAGGCCACAGGACAGGACAGGAGGAAGGCAGAAGGCAGAAGGCTACTAAAATTTACGCGTGTGCTAAACACGAGACTTCCACGAACCCGAAAAACAAAAAAACACACAGAAAAACAGAAAAACACAAAAACAGAAGAGAGCCCTTTTTGTCTGGGGCTTTTATGTGGTGGCATGGTGGCATGGTGGCAGTGGCATGGCGTGGCCAAAGGCAAAGTTGTCGTCTGCCTTTCTTATTGTTTCTAAAATAAAAAAAACAAAAAAACGTACAACGAAATTCCTTAAAAAATAACATTTCATTGCTTGAAGGATTTCTATTGTTCGACTCGTCAAAAGTTGCGTTGCGGTTCATTTCGTTTCAACGAAAACGAAACGAAAACGAAATTCTTTTCACTCTCAAGAGTCGAAACTCAATTTGATCTTCCAACTATTTTCCAAAACAAACAAAAGCTGCAACCTCTAGAGAGTCTACAGATTGGTGGTGGCTCATTAAAATCTGACCAAAACGACCTCAGGCCCAAAGAGATTCCTCAGGTCCATGGCTTGGCTGCTTCGTGGTGGGTTTATGGCCTGCGATCGATTACAACCAAACGAACGAAGGTCGATCTCCCAGTCGCGTCGCTCATTAGATGCCCCGCAAATAAAATGCGGTATAAAAACATCAACCAAATTGGCTTTCGAGACAGTTGCGTGTGAAGAAAACACACGAGAAAACCAGAGCCAAGAGCTTTTCTATCGGAGAGCGGCGCGGCGCGGCGGTGGAGAGCGGCCAAGTGTTAGCACGTTCTATGGCCCACAGCATCTTGACCCAAACAACTGGCGCCGCTAACTGGAAAAAACACGAGCTTTTACAGCCCGAAAAAGAAAAACTACTGATGGCTCGAAAACACTATAAATCATGGCTTGAACCGAACACGGAAAAAAAGCCCCGAATCCAAACCCCAAATCGAAGTGCGCTGAAGATTTCACGAATACAAAAGCCATCCAAAAGCATTCAGCAGCAACAGCAGCAGCAACGGCAGCAACGGCAGCAGCAGCAGCAACAGCAGCAGCAACGGCAGCAGCAGCAGCAGCGGCGGCAGAAGAAGATGAAACCCCGATCGGTATTAACGCCCCAAGCGTAAGGTACTAAAACCTAACAGAAATGTATACAAAAGAGTACAGTGAACTATGGATAAAGTGTACTACCCCTGTTAGCGGGGAAAGAAATGCTCGTATTTCTAATATTTTCCTTAAGCAATCCTTGCTGCCATGTCGAGGAGGGGATACTTTTTCGTTCAAATACAGTTTCTGTAGTTGAAATGCAACCTTTTTTTCTTGGTGTAGGACGTTTGCTCTTCATTTCTCTTATTATTCCCTTGAATCTAATATATTTCTCTCACTTCTTCATACGTAATAGTGGAGCACTCTTACATGTCTAGACCCATTTTTTAAGAAAAACAATATTCATATTCCTTGTTCTCAAAACAAAACTGCTTCTCAAGTCCATTTCTCCTTAGTAATCCTCCGCTGTTCCATCAGTATCTCCAACATTTCCATGCCTCTGAAAAGAGTAAGCTCTTACTTAAGTAAAAGACATATTCCGCACTATCAGATGCCCACTGTACCCTGCCTCACTGTATGGCTCTGTCTGGCTGTGTGTGTGCGTTTATAAATCTTCTTTTAATTTGTGACAAGATCAACAAGTTCAAAGTTGTTTCAATCAATTGACCTAGCGGCTCCCAGGGGCAACAAAAATATTGTAACAGATCAGCCAAAAACAAACGCAAGAAATGCTCACAGAAATAGAGGGAAGACTCTCGACTCGACTCTCGACTCGAGTCGAGGCATCGCGAGTATCAAATTCCAGCGAAATTTACGCAATGCCTGAAATCGGCGAATGTTGCACGTGCAGCCAGCCAGTCGGTTGGTCGGTCACATGCCACAGAGATCTCGTTGCAGTGGCAGCAGAAGCAGGCTTGACCTGCATTTTACGAGTATGTTGTGGTGGAGATTTGTTGTGGGCTTATTATTCAATTAAATGCGATACACACAGAGAATGCGCGCAGCAGTGCGATTGCAGTGAAAGGCCATTGCGTATACGCCGCGTGTGTCGTGTGTCGTGCGGCGAGTCGTGTGTGCGTCATGTGTGTGTGTGTGTGTGTGTGTGTGTGTGTGTGTCGACCTGTCCTCAGATCCAAAAACAGACCCATTAACCCAGTTTTTTTCCTCTTTTTTTCTGCGATGCTGCTGCTGCTGCTGCCCCGCTGCTGCTGCTGCTGCCCCGCTGCTGCTGCTGCTGGTGCTGCTGCTGCCTTTGTGTTTGTCTCAATTTAAAGTTCAATTTCATTGGCCCTGGCTCTTGCCGCTCGCGAAATTGATGTGACAACTTGTGTAGAAGAAACGTGTGGGTCAATGAGCTCAATAATAAGTGTGTGTGTGTGTGTGTGTGTGCAGCTCTACACAGATAGAGATATCAGATGATATGAGCAGATACCATGCATATATGGTGTGTACTATATAATACGTACATACTTCAACAGAGGGAAAACTACACGTGTGTTACCTTCAGGATTCATGTGATTTATGGGCTAGCCTTCGCTGTGGCCTCATTAATCACTCAACTTTTACTGCAAGAACTCTGCTGCCACACGCTATAGGGGGTGTTGTTGCAACACCACCCAAAACCCCAAACCCAAAACCCCAGACCCCAATCCCACTTTGCAGCTTCAAAATGGCGCCCAAAAGCATACAACAGGAAATGTTTTTTGGGGGGCTCTCCCCAGCCATAAAGTTTAATGCATAAAATATTGAATTTTTGCAGACGGATTAACCTTGACTTTCACTTTAGCTTCGCTTCTGTGTGGCTGCCACTAGCACTGCCACTGCCACTGCTGCTTGCCACTGTTGCTGCACTGCGTCCTGTCAAAGGATATAACTTTGAGTGGCGCGACAGCTCTTGCAATACAAATGTAGCCACTGTCTCCGGGAGTGGAGCAGCCAGCCAACCGCCAGACCAGAACCAGACCGAGACTCAGACTTCCAGGACATTTGTATGCGACACACAGAGAGCGGGAGAAAGAGAGACAGAGAGACACTGCGAAGGAGCGAGAGAGAGAGAGAGAGAGAGAGAGAGAGAGGTAGACATTCACACAACCACATGTGGCTCTGTGGCTGTGTGGCTCTAACTGGCTCTCCTTTTTTGCTCCTTTTTGGCTCCTTTTTTGTATGCCGCGCAACGCTTCAAATATTCGTCCTTGGCGGCGAAATTGTTTCTCCTCCCCCTCGCCCCTCGCCCCACGCTCTCGCTCTCTCTCGTTTTTTTTTGTTGCTACTTTTTTTTTTTTTTTTTGAATAATTCATATTGCCACACACAAAGCCAGGAGCAGGAGCAGGAGCAGCAGCAGGACATTCAAAACACACACGCGAGGCGATGCAATCTGAATGCCAAACAAGGAGCCGTTGGAGAAGGTGTGTCTACACGTGTGGGGGGCGGTGGCAAATCTCTGCATATACTCGTACTCCACATTGTACATCGGTTTTGTGTGGGTGGATGAGGACTGTGGCTCCCACATGTTGCGTCTCGGATGTCAAATTGAGACGCAATTAAAAATACTGAAGAGCGAGGGGCAGAGAGTGACATGGGGAACTGCATTCCGCGTCTACTCGTAAAATAGTTGCGTGAGGTCTCCTCCAAAACTTATCAATAGACAGCACTGGATGGGGAGGGCTATGGGTCATAGAAGGTGTGTTTGGGGTCGCAGGACAGGAGGCATTTCCGGTTGCTATTTGCTATTTGGTATGCAGGATGCGTTCGCCACACACACACACACACACACAGACACTAGACAGTGTCGACAGGGAGAGCGGGAGAGCGGCGCACAGGCAAACGACCTCGTTACAAAACTAGAGCGAGAGCGAGAGGGAGAGCGCCCCACTTTGGTTGGACTGCACTTTTATCTCCCTCTCCCTAACCCTACCACTCCATCTCCCTCTTTATCCCTCTTTCTTTCTCTCTTACTGAATATTTTCACACTTTCTGTAGAGGGTATTCCTAGGTGCAGGAAAAGGGTATATTGGAGTCGGCCAAACTTTGTGCGTGTTTTTTAAAGAAGGAAGTTCTTCCGATCTTATATTCTATATTTAGTACATGCCGATCTGCATCGCCCTGTAATAGCAATAGCTCTCTATTACATAAAGAGTTTATGTGCGAGAAGGAGCGAGTGAGCCAGGGGTTGACACACGAGCGAAGAGCGTGCCCAGGAGCCTGCCCAGTAGCATATGCATATATTCGATTAATATACTGTATAAACAACTTGTTTGTGCATACTTTTCTGTTCTATTTCATTCATTCAAATCGCGAAAATAAGTTTTTAAATATTGTAGACTTCTGGGAAATTCTCTGCTCATTATAATGCCCCTCTTTAGATATTTTCCCTTTAGACAGGGTACCCTTAGGGTCGACTAGAGCCTCGCCCCTTGATGCCCCGTGTGTAGGGCCGACCCTCGGCAGTGTCTCTCGTCCTGTCTGCTTGTTTGTTATCCTGTAGCCTGGTCTGGTCGGGTCGGGTCTGGTGTGTAGGTGTTGCGTGTTTGCGCATTTGAGCATATGATTAAACTACATTTCAGCTATGCTCTCGAGCACCCTTCCCTGTGCTCTTTGTCCCTGCGATTGTGCATCGGGGAAAAAAGGGGTTAACGACACTTGCCACAGCGGAGGATGCAACGGCGACGGCGACGGCGGCTGCGGCGGATGATGATGCAAGCGACAGGCAGCCCGTGAGAGAGACACCTGCATTCGGGTGCCTACGAGAGATATGTATCTGAAGGGTTACACGCGGAGACGGAGACGGAGACAGGTCAAAGGACACAGCAACAACAAAGAGCTGTAGCTGAAGCTGAAATGTCGCCTCGGAGTTTTGTTTGGAATTGAAATTCTCACGCAGTCAAGTAGGAAAGAATGTTTTCTGCAATACCGTTTCATAATTGCAATAAAAGGTAGTACCCCCTTTTAATACCGTTAAAGGATTGTGGAAAAACAGTTAGGAAAAATGTCATGATGGATGTCGCCATCCATGGGAAAAATCATCATGAAATGTGGAATGATACTCATGTGAATCCAACGCCCTCGTAACTGTTGCTGAAAGGATCCCTTACGAAATACCTGATGTATGAATCGATGGGAAATCTCTCCGAGGATTACCTCATCTTTCAAGTGTAGTTTTGTGACGCACATTCCACCACACTAATGAAATACCCAAAAGCTCTCCAACTCCTCTCCGACTCCTCTGCCCAAAGACACATACAACTGGTGTATCAAATGTTACCCGTTTAAAAGATATAGTATATAGTATATGCCACATAGAGAGCTCTTTGGGCCCATCCCTGCTACGATATCATGGTCGTTTGCTGCTTGGTAATTTATGACATTTTTGTGCGTCTTTTGTGTCGCGCGCGTTGTATTAAAAAAAAAACCCCAGCCCCAAAACCAAAACCAAAAGCCAAATGTCTAAGAGTTTGAGCCACATTTGCCCGGATTTTCACTGCTGGTCTGCAGGGAGCGGAGTGGAGGGCGAGACGAAAGAAATCGAAGACGAACCAAAAAAATTTAAAACGCACGCAACAACAACAACAGCAACAGCAACAAAATCTATCTAAAACCAAAGCTGAAGATCATTTTGGTTCGATTTGGGTTTTCGGTTTTCGGTTTTCAGTTTTCAGTTTGGTTTTGTTGGGCCCTGCTAAGGGAACGCAGAGGAAAATAATAATAATAATAAAAATAATGATAAGGTTGACCTGTTGTTAAAAGGCATTGAATGCCCTTTGGGTAATAATTTATTAGCGCTAAGATTTGGGGTCTTCTCCGCTCTCGTGGAGTAGAAGAAACCAAAACTTGTTTTAACTTATTGGATGGCCTGGCTCTTCCCCTGTCTCTCCCCTGTCGAGAGACTAGTGATATCTTAGAGTGTTTTGTGGGTTAGACCTTCAGGTGAAAGCTGAAGCTGAGGCTGTAGAGCTGTGTAGATGTGGAGCTGTGGACTGATATATAGCCTGCTTACAGGTTGCCCAATCCAATCAGTGGGGAGTGTGGGAGCAAACGAGCAAACGTGGAAATGTGGATCGTGTGACAAAGTTAAGGCATTGATTACCCCGTAGATCGATGCGATCAAAAGATCAATCGATAGATCGTTGTGCCCCACGCTGCCCGGACGCCTTGTCTTACAAATCTCCATGATTATATGCAATTAGACGAAAGCGTTTAAATTGCAAACAAATAGAAAACACACACACACACAAAAAAAACAAAAAACAAAACAAAAACAAAACAGGCAAAAACAGACACAAGAGCTCATAAAAAAATGAGTTGTTATAAGGCATGGAAACTGCTGGCTAATTGCAGGTGCAAAATACAGGCAATAGACAACAACAACAACAACAGCAGCAGCAGCAGCCGCAAAGTCGAAACGTTCCGAGCGTTTGGTCACCGTCTAAGTGGAATTAAGTACGTGACATAAACGGTAATTGGATCTATTAGAGAGGTTGTTTACTGGGCTTTCAGTGGGATGGAATTTTAAGTGTTTATACGACCCAAGGGAGGGGCTAGGCCTCCCAGCGATCCTCCAAAGATATACATAGACATCTTTTTGATATCAAAAACTATCATTCCAGGTGTGACAATGATTTTCTGCATTAAAATACGCCTCAAAGGATTTTCCCTCCAAGAAAAAGTGTCATAAAGAAGGGGTGACTTCCAGCAGGAAGAACACAGCTTTTCAATCACTAAAATCATAATTAATGCCCGACAATTAATTAATAAAAGCTCAACAAATTATGGCCACAAAAGTCAGACATTAATTAAACAATAAACAAGAAAAAGAACAATCAGTAATTAATATATAAAAAATTACACGAAAAAAAAAGTGCAAAAAATTCAAATAAATACGTACGTAAAAACAAAAATCCTCAAAAAATCGTGACAGTTAATTTGTCAATCAAACAGTGAGATAAAACATTAAGGCAGCACCCCCCGCAAGAAACAAAAAACAAATCCATGATAATTATTCACTTGCTACGAGAAATCATTCATTAAACCACAAAATCACACACACACACACACACACAGAGAAAAATACAATTTTTAAAACAAACAAACAAGCAGCAAACATGTGTAGACGGGCACAAAAATATCAAAAAGTATAAAATATACAAGAGACGCGCGCCAAAAATGCTGCGTGTATCGCTTAAATAATTAATATTTTAACACTTGGCACAATATTTTAATTTTTCAAAAAAACACACACACACACACACACACACACACACGAACACACCAATCGAGACACAATCCAAACACAAAATACAAGCAAATACATGAGCAAACAAACGGCTGCATTGTGTTTTACATTTATTATAATAAATTAACACAAATAAGGCATAATTGCTCTGTGAATTGGATTAGCCAGAGAGCAGACAGAGCAGTCAGAGCAGACCGGGCAGAGAGCCTCTCGGAGACACCACCACCACCACCACCACCACCACGGAGACTCTTAGAGACCTCGAGAGTCAGTCGAAACACGGTCTGAAAACTGATTGAAATGCTAAACTGTCGAACAAGTTGTTGAATGGAAATTATAGAGGGTAGACACAAATGAACAAGAAGATTGGTGTGTTCCTTATGCAAGAAAGTAATGTTTAATGACGATATTGTATAGTTATTCTAACCACTATTCAGAATTTGCACATTCGGCAAATCATCTTCACTGTTGAGTTGTACTTGGAATTAATAAAAGATACTTAGATTGAAAACATATTGAAAGATCTCACCATTCTTTAAAGATCGATCTACTCCAATCTCCCAAAATAATGCCAAAGGAGACTGTGACTGTGGTTCCAACATTCATTCACCGCCATCTAGTGATTGAGTATGACTTACAGATGGTATGGGTTCTATATCTAAGCAAGCTGCATCCTTATGATGGATCTATGATCATCCTCCACTTAGACATTGTTAGGGTATTCCCAATTCGATATCTTCTAGCCACCGCCCACTATCATCTCGCAGCCCATCTGTAAAGACTCTTTTAACTAGATTTCAACTACACCTCTATTTTCAATCATATGCATATTTTTGTATGCCCAAACGGAAATGAGCTTCATTACCAAAACAAACAGAGAGAGAGAGAGGCAGAAAGAGACGCACAGCTGTAGCTGTTGCTGTAGCAAGACAGAGAGGGAGAGGGAGAGGGAGAGGCAGAGGCAGAGGCAGGGGCAGAGGGAGGCTACGTCCAAGAGACTCCTCAACAGATGACGGACCTGCCTGCCTGCCTGACGCTCGACGCTGCTGACTCTAGACGACTGACGACTGACTAATGTGTGGATCGGATCGGATCGGATCGTAGAACGGATCGTCCGGTGGTATGGTGGGGCTCTCTGTAGGTAGAAATGGAAATGGAAATTGAAATTGAAATTGAATACCTGTTTGCCCGTTTAATTATTTCGTTTGCGCATTTTCGTTTGTTTTTTTTCGTTTTGTGAGTGATTGTCATTAATTAATTTTCTGTATACTCGTCCGAGGTAGATCTGCCTCTCTCAATTGTGTGCGTGATTTGGCCAAGCCTAAACGGATTTGGAGTTTCATTCATAAATCGAACGGAGAGGAACAAACCAGCATCGTCGGCATCGGCATCGGTATCGGCCATGGCAATGGCAAATTGAATTGTTTTTTAAGTGCAATTGGAGGAGGCATTCCTCTGGCACACAAACCATTAAGACGAGCACGCGCCGAGCCCAAGCCTAAACGCGAGGATTGAGGGGCTGCAGAGCCAGCGGCAGAGAGGCAGAGAGGCACTGAGTCTGGAGTCTTGTGGCAGACATCCCAATGATTGCGCAAATTGCACCTACACACAGAGAGCCACAAAAAGTGCGTGGTACTTGAAGATACATACATATGTACATATATTCGTATGTAGGTCTCAACGTATAGTCCCTACCGAGAGACAACGCAGCCAAAGCAATCCCAAACATTCATCACAGATCAGCGAAGGAGCGAAGCAAAGGCATTAAACTGGGTACGAGACCAAGACGAATGCTCCAAAAGAGAACCCAGTCAGAGCCACAGAAAGACAGACTGGCAGGCAGGCCAACAGGCAGGCAGGCAGGCCAACAGGCAGGCAGGAGGATGTGAGGACGACAAAAGACAGTCAATTTTTCTGCACCAAACACAAGAAAATTAGTTACCCAACTGTAGGCCCCAGCGCTGAGCCCTGCCTTGCCTTTGGCATAAATCACTTGACAGGAAGCGTTGCAAGCCTTGTTGCGCCCCCACAACACAACGCACAACTTCTCTTCGGAAAGGAAACTTCTCTATGTGGATGGCCATTAAAAGACATTTGTTTGTTTGTTTGTTTGTTTGTTTGTCCGTTTTGGCTTTTTGCATTCCACGAGGAATGAACGATGAAGCGCTGCAGCAGCAGCAGCAGCAACAGCAACCGCAGCAGCCATTGCAAATTGAAATCGAAATCAGTTGCTAAAGGAGTAGACAGAGCAGCCGGAGAGCTCGTCATCTTCATCATACGCATCCACATCGTACAACATCCACATCCATGTGACTGGAGGCCATGGGGCCGACTGCGTAAGTGCCCTGGTTGACCACAAGACCACAGCGCTCTCTGTGTTTTTTTGCTTTTTGTCCACTCCTAAAGGGTAGAAGCTGGACGAAGGACATCGGTTGGCAGTCCCTGGCCCCAAGAGACTCTCAGAGAGAGAATGCCGCAGAAATAATTATTTCTTTTTGCCATATTTGTGCAGTCCCAGTTTGTGGCAGGGGCATCATGGAGGCACCATGGAGTTCAAGAAGTGTGTAGGAGTCCTATGTGAGGACGAAAAGCCTCGGTTATGTTGGGGAAAACTCTCACTTTTATAAAGAAAACCTCTCGCTATTTCAAGGCCAATGAAATGATTGATAGTTCCTATTATAGTGCCCATCATTATGATATAATAATCGTGTACAAAATATTAAACAATGAATGAGAAAAAAATGGGTGTATTTAAAAGTGCTCCAACTTTTTTTTTAGAAAGGTCAGGGCACAATTATTAGAGAAATATAATTGTAATTATTTTCTATTTTTAAATTGAGGGAAATAACAATCAGAGAAACAGACACTCCTCGAATATATAGACATCTGTATATAGTATAAAGCCAAGACCGAAGGTAATTCCCATTTATAGTCCCATTTATATTAACGAGAATAAGGGGCTTTTCTAGATCATCGTTTCAGATATTCCGATGCGATCGAGGGAAAATCTATAAAGAAGTACAGCCAGATCTATCGTCAGGTTTTTCCAGTCAATTAGTTGCTTGATTAATTATCACAACATTTAGCACTCGCCGGGGACCCATGTGATATCCAAACCGCAGTATATTCCCATTCCGATCAGGCGCTATATACGATTATATATACATATGCTGTTGTTTTTTTTTCTCTCTTTTTTTTATGACAGCTACAAGATGTGATATCATTAAATAGTGTTTCAAATCGATTAAGTGCTGAGTGGCAGGGGGAGGGAACACAAGGTGCGCTGCGCACGCGCCCCCTCGTTCTTCACTCGAGCAATTCATTTTCAATTTTGATGGATACCCCCACGCTCCACAGCTCCACGCTCCATCCAAATCTCAATCATGGGGGAGTGCATCATTTGATGTGTGGCTGTAATCAATCAAAGCCGAAATGCGGCTGTTGTGTTGTGACTCCGAAATGCTGCAGCTGAAACAAATATGCCACTAATTACAGTTGCAGTCACCAGTTCCCCAGTTCCCAATCTCAGATTTGCGGTTAAGAATGCCTGCCACAACAGAAAACAGACAACGGACGGATCGGCTCGGATCGGATCGGAGGGGATCCGTCGTGCATTATGTGCATTATGCAACCCAACCCTATGTGCAACGGCTATCCTCCATTGTTTGTGCCGTGACTCGCCGCAGCAGCAGCAACAACAGCAGCAGCGTCTCGTCTCGTCTCTCTCTGTGAATCGCCTTTTTATACACAATTACATTATTTATCGTTTAATTAACTCAACCCGCAATTATTTCAATTAAAAATGCTGCTCAGCCGTCGCTGAGTAATGCACACAACACACACACACACACACACACACACACAGATATAGATACTTTTGCTATTGCAGTTTGTTGCAGCAACCTGTAGGGTTCCGCGACTGCAACTGCAAACGGGGCGTGTGCCGCCTGCTTGGCCGCCTGGCCGCCTGGCCACTGACTCAGCCTCTCGTTTCGTCAGCCGCCTCGAAGCGCTGACACTACGATCCGATCTCGTATCTGCTTATACTCGTAGTTTTCCCACAACAAATTTGATCAGCCATAAAAACAGCGCCAGGCAATCAACCTTTCAAATGGCATAGAAATTTGTTTGTTTTATCTTAAAAATAGACGCAGCTGGTATGCTCTACAGGAGGGAGTACTACTCTTGAATGAGGATAGAGTTTTGGCTAGCCTTTTATGAAGAATTCGCCCACAATTATCACATCAAATTCCCCTTACAAACTTCTGGTATCTTTGATTGGAATCAAATATTTTACATTGGAATAGGTCCCTTAAATTTCCATGAAAAATGTCCTACATAAGTACTATTTATTCACATTTTAAATTAAAAAATGATATAGTCTGTAAGGGAAATATTTACTTTAGAGCTACTTATCCTTGATCGGTTGTTACCCAAAATGTTCGAAAGATTCGCCTGTAAAGAATACCTGAGAAATTCTCTTATCAATGCTTTTTTTTAGGTCCATCTTTTAGTGAAAAACTGTGCTCTGAAACCGAGATATATCTGTACAAATTGTAACCCAAAAATGACTCCAGACAATTGGTTCTACAAATGATAAAACTATAATCAAAAACATACCAAAACTTGGTACTCGAACTTCCATCTTAAAAGATCTAATAGCTAACTAAATCCCCTTTACCAATGTGATCTCTACTAAAGGCTGAAACAAGCGCCAAATTAAAGCCAACAAAGATCAATGGGAGAAGACCTACCGCCATCGATCGGTCAGTTCCCATCGGATAAACAAGATAAGCGAGAACGAGGCTAATCAAAAAGAGCCCGACACTTGTTACCACAAGAGGGAGAGACACAGATTTGTTTCTATTTCGAGAGCCTTATCGAGCGACAGTCTGTGTCTGTAATTAAGCCGCGACTACGACTGCGACTCTCCACCGATCGAAACTCCCTCTCTTGGCCACTATTTTACATGTGGGCTAAGATGGAAATTTATGAGCAGCTACCCCGAAGTTTTTGGAGAGTCGCTTGGCGGTTGGTCATGGCGTTGATTAGCTCCCCCCAAAAAGAAAAAGAAAAAACAACGTTTGGTCAGGGGGCAGGCAGCACAAGTGACACAGCATGGCGCAGACGCAGTTGTCGCTGCTCCGTTGGGTCTCTCGTCTCCGCCGGAGATGGAGATGGGAATGGGAATGGGCCTGCGGGTCTGGGTCTGGGGATTTGGGGGCAGGAGGAGGAGATGGCTGCTTGGCTGCTTGGCTGCTCTGCTGCCTTTGTGTCCAAAAAACGAAAGAAGAAAAAAAAACCATTTGCCGCCATTTGGCTTGGGGTTTCAGCTTTTCGTTTGTAAAATTTATGTCTCATCGAGTTGACAACCTAAAGAATGGGGCTACCAACAACGACAACGTCAATGGGGCAAACGGCAACGGCAACGGCGGGGCGGCCCCAGAAGAAATCTATTCAATAAAAAAGGCGTACCGCTAAATTCGAAAGTTACATTTTTGGAAATTGGAAGATTGGAAGAGCGGAGCTGTCAGGTTTCTTTCTCATTAAACTTTGGGGCTCATCTTCTGCTCATTTTTGTTTTTTTTTTTTTATTTAATTTAATACATTTTTGGGCATTTTACGAGCCAAAAAAATATACTAGAAACTGTATCTTATAGATACTCAAAACTTTAAATGAACTAGAAGTCAAGTTCGTTCTTGTTTTTTTTTTTTTTGGCGCGCCTCGAAAATGTTGCATAAATTTGCAATTCATTAAACAAATTTTTGCTTAATTTTTTGGTTTCGTTCGGCAATCGCATAATTTATGCTACGACAAGTTCTACATTTTATTTACGTGATTGTGAATTGTGGTTAAGCATTTAATGGGTTCATTGATTGGCCAGCTTTTGCCTTACACGTGGGTCCACGTCCCCTCCCAAAGGGAGAGCCAAGTCCAAGAGATTCATCAAACAGATGTATCCAATAGATCCTTATTTCACCCTTCTGGAAGGATGCACAGACGCCAGCCCTCTCTTCTGCTCTTCTGCTTCGAAGAAGGGTTCTCTTCATAAAACAAAGTGCTTAATAAATTTGCTTAGCTAATTTTCTTAAATGCAATAAATTTCAATGAAAATGTACTAAAAACAAATCAATGTAAAGAATGAGCAGAAATCGTAGATTGCTTCTTTAGAGATACCCTGTAAAGGGCAGAAGATGCACGGAATATCATCCCAGGATGCGTTTACTCTTCCTCTTGTTGTGGAAAACAGCTGATGTCTCTGTCAGACTGCCATCAAGCAAAGATTCACTGTATTCCAATGGAAAAGGACAAGACAGGTTGCTCTAGAAAGGAATCTTATTGATTTCTGGATTCTTAAAGTTGTATGCCACTAAAGATGCCCCAAAATCTGTGCACATCAATCGCACGCTTACTTCTATGAAACATCTGTTATACAATAAAGCAACCACCAGAGTCAAGTGCTTCCTCTGGCCTTTTTCCAGGGCACTGTGCCCGTCGAGACCCTGTATTTCGTCTGGTCATTTCTCACTTGTTTTATATATTTTGTTGTTTTGCGAACAACATGTGTAGCAATAAAAGCACTGACCAAACAGAAAACCAAACCAAAGCCCAAAAATACTACAGCCACAGCCAATAAAAAGGCAAACACTCCGTCCGGCAACGGGAGGGGAGAGGCAACAGCGAGAGGAGCCACAGAACAAGAGCAAACATCAAACACGATTTGTTCAAATGTACGCAATTATTTATCGGCAGATCCGGAGGAGACCGACCCCGTAACAAACTATTGAGAGCGGCTGCTTCTCCCTCAGCACTTGAGATGAGTCCAGACCGCGTTGAGTCGACGAGAGACAGAGAGAGAGAGAGAGAGAGAGAGTGAGTGCCACAAGAAGGAAGCCAGAGGAGATTTATGCACTTGGCCACAGGACCCTTTTGTCTGTTGGGGGCAGGAGACGACTGGGAGACTGGAGGCTGCTGTTGCAATTGAGTAGTAAAAAATAATTTCGCTTTATATGAGATTTATGTGGCTTGTTTGCACATTTGATGTACCCCACCAGGCCGACACCTCGCGCAGGAGGAAGTCCAAAAGGAAGATTGTGGCCCCCACCCCAGCAGAAAGCCTCTTCAGATCTCTCTGGTGCCCTTCATGGGGCATATAAATTGCACTCAAAAAGTGGCATCAATCGTGGCATTGCCACGCCCTACTTTCTATTTCTAAACGATTTGGGTTTTCTTTTTCTTTTATTTTAAATCAACAAACTTTCACCCAAAAAACTGTCATTGATTTTCAAAACAGAGCTCATTTTCGTATCATTAAGAGGAGGAGGAGGGGAAGTAGGAGGAGACCCCCTAAGAGCACCTTCAGAGCACCTTCAGAGCATTTGCCGCCGCCTCTGGAATTAGTATCCAACTAATGGGAGCCATAAAATAACGAAACGAACCCAACTATTTCGTGCAATTGCACAAATTGGACTCATAATAAAACTAGTAAAAATTGAGGCAAAACAATGGCCAAATGGAAACAAATAAAAAATAAAAAACAAAACAAAAACAGAAAACACTTTTAAGTAGCTATAAAAGTGGAAGAAAATGGAATGAAAAAAAGCAGACTAAATGCAAATGGGAAAATTATTTAATGTGAAAATTTCGAGGAGGGGGTACTTATGCTATAAAGTAGAACCTAATAGCTTCCTAATTAATGCAAAAAAAAAAACCAACCACAATAAATAGGAAATAGCAAATAGGGTTCCTTAAGCAATCATAGGACTTTGAATCATTGCTCGATTGCTCGATTGCTCAATTGGTTTTACAATTTCCTGTATTTTCCCAAAGATTTTCCTTCTAATATTTGGAAATATAGCCCCAAGCGTTTCAGACCCTCATAACCAGGCAGTCATTTAATCGACTTTAAAATGTTCATAAAACACACAGCACACATCCACAATCACAGAGGAGACTACTCGTATCTTTTGGGTTGAAATAAAATTTGAGTTTTTATGTCGTCGTTGACCTTCGTCTAATAAGAGGAACAACAACAACAATGGTTAGCAGCAGCACCCCAAAAAACAAGAAAAAAAAATAAACTTAAACTTTGGGACTAATGAAAGAAAACAAATTTATAGGCATCATAATTATGCGAAATTTCAACGGACCACAGCAGCGCGTTATCGAAACCCCACAAACGAGAGTTACTATGATAAAACTTTGAGTTTATTTTTATTCAATCTTGTTATACTCTATGCGAGAGGAGTATTATGATTCCATGGAGATGTTTGTGATGAAGAAGCGGAAGGATTTTTGGGATATAGGAGTGGATAATGGTAGGTTATTTCCATCTTTTAAGCTCTTACCCATGGGAAAGGATTACACCACTTTACTACTTACTTACTTTACTTTTAATAAGCTTTTTCCTCCATGACTAGTCCTCCCTTAATGTTTTTCAATCGCTATCGATCCAAATCTGATCAGGATATCCCTAGAAATCCCTATCTTACGATTCGCAGCCTTCCGTTCATGTTTTTTCAATCGGTTTTTGGCTAATAGTAAGTTATGAAGTCGATAGAGAGAGACACACACAATACTCTGGCCATAGATGATTGCCGTTTGGGCCAATCAATTTCTGGTTAATAAATTTGGCGCAAAATTGTCAACGGGCCACCAGAGACACACAGAGATACACGGAGTGGAGT
Source organism: Drosophila lowei (assembly GCA_008121275.1). Lineage (NCBI taxonomy): Eukaryota > Metazoa > Arthropoda > Insecta > Diptera > Drosophilidae > Drosophila > Drosophila lowei. The sequence goes on along the minus strand of CM017781.1, from coordinate 21,005,985 downwards.
GGAGCGGAGACACACGGTTAGGAGCGGAGGAGCCACAGCCCCAGTCCCGGCCACAGCCACAGCAACAGCCACAGCCACAAGAAACAAGGTATTTATGACAGTGTTTTTGCTGCTTTTGTTGTAGTGAAATTATTGTTGTCTCTGCCGCTGCATTGGAGTTGTTTTTGGGCTTTGGGTTTTAGCCGTTTAGCTTTTTTTTTTCGTTGTTGTTGTGAGGCGTTTCGGATTTTTGTGGGTTTTTTTTCCTGTATTTTTCGCGGAGTTTTTGAGTATATTTCGAAAACGGCACGTGCGCCTGTGTCAGGTTTTTTACGAGCGGCTAATTTTGTGGCCTGTGGTCGGTCTTTGGTTTTGGGTCTTTAACAGAGAGAGAGAGCAAGACAGAGACGTCTCCAATGATCTGTGGTTTATTTTTCATTCTGTTGAAAATTAAGCGAATCTCTGATTAAAAGGATGATCCAAAGTCACAAATCGATAATGCTAGGAATACAACAGAAAGCCATAAAGGTGTGTTTATGCTAAAAGTATCTGATGGATTGATTGGTCCGAGGCAATGATTGAGTTGTCTCTAGGCCATTGACAAAGCGATACTAGAGGGGCGTGATGTCTACACAAAAGAACGAAAATGGAATACCCTATGGAGAAGGTTTAAAGCTGTCTATAAAAGCTGTCTATAGTATGATTCCAAGAGATAATTATTCCAAAAATGTCTAGTATTTAGAGATAGTTTATACATTTATACTACCTCCCTCCCATAGCTATTATACCCCGGATAGACCCTTCAAAAATCATAGATATGTATACCCAAAAACACTCCCTCTCTCGTATTTCATTTCAAATTGCTAATGTCCAATAATCTGATAGATTGATTTGTCTACACCATGAATTAACTCGTTTTGTGGTCAAAGATGATGATGATGATGATGATTTACAAGCTGACAGAATGCCAAAACCCAAAGACAGGCCCACAGTCCACTTAGCAAATCCTTCCTTTATCTTTATGGCGTCTTCTGCAGAGCTTCAACTTTGGTTTCATTCATGCCAACTGGTAGCCAAATTGCCATCCACTGAGGATACTCATAAAATTGGCCAACGATCGGTCCATTAGGCCAGAGATGCCCGCGACTCTCCTGCAGCGATGTGCCACCTCTTCAGGGCTCCTCCGCTCCTTCCATTCATTCGTTGTGTAATTGTCAACTGGCACGATCAGGCAGCAGCATCAACAGCTCATCAGGCTTCCAGCTTCCCAACTCCAACTCCAACTCCAGCTCCAGCTCCAGCTCCTGCTGCGGCTGCTGCTGCCTCTGACAACTCAATAAACCCACAGATACAGGCACACACACACTCACACCTGCAAAATACAGGTGATGATGCCTTGGACTTACACCTGACCACAGGAAAAAAAAAGATCAGCCACTGCCAGGGTCAGTGTTTCCACCTCCTTCACCTCCTCCTCATCTCTTCGGCCAACAGCAGCAGCAGCAGCAGCCAGTTTGATTTCATTTCATTTCGTTTGCTGTGTGGCTGTTTTGCATGCTTATTGCCAGTTTTGATTGCAGGCGCTACACAGCCAACGCCACATCCCAGTCGCAGTCCCAGTCGCAGTGCCAGAGCCAGTGCCAGTGCCAGAGCCTGCTGCTGCTCCCACTTCCACTTCCAATCGCAGCTCCCAGTCTCAGTGGCAGCCACAAGCTCGCTCCCAGGGAAGGCTGTTAAGAAGGCGTTAAATGCATGATTTGTGGCCACAGTTGGTTAATGGTAATGAAGCTGATGGTCAGTAAGCCAAACAGGCGACGACCGACGACCGGCGACAGACAAACGGCCTACCAACCGACTCGCATACGTACCAGTGTACTGCATTCGACTTTTGTTTTTGTTTTTGTTTTTGGTTTTTGCTCCTCTCTTGATTTCATTTTTTTTTTTTTTCAGCTTTTTTCACTTTTTGATTTCAATTAAGCAGCTTTGTGTGTGAATTGCTGAAATGTTTATAGCCTTTGCTGTGCGGGGGTATTGGTGGGGCATTGAGAGTGGCTCCCAGAATCGATACGGTTTCAGAGTAGTTTAAATGAGTTTTTGGTGGAGGTTTTATAGTGCTACTGAATTCCACTGAATGTCATCTTTCCTGCGAGTGAATATTGAGAACAATGTTTGAAGGATACTTACAGATTAATTTCTTTCATTTTTAGTGCATTTTTCGGGCTTATATTTTCGGAAATATATATACATATGTGGAACATAATCAATTTATTAAGCTCTTTGGAAGATTTTTCAAAAAATACTATCGATGGAAAATTTAAGAATCCTGTGAGTATCGATGGAATATCATATCGTTTATCATTTCTGTGTAGATTCTTTTTGTTCCTCATGAACTAACCTTTCTTGAAGGTTTTGCGTATGGATACAACTGCTTAAAATTGTTCGAATTCTATGAATATTCATCAGAACTGCACTGATTTCTATTCAAAATTCATCAGAGTTCTATGCAGACTGTTCTATACATTATATTTTATACAAAAGAACCGTTCCTTAGGGGTACTTGGGATTCATTTTATTTCTAAAAAATCAACACGGGGCACATCTATATTTTTTTTAAATCCATTCTTAGGAAGTCTTCTAAGACCACTGAATTTTCTATGAATTTTGTTCAATATCTGCCATCGTGTACAAAAACCGTTTCTTTAAGAGTCCGAAGCGGTCGATTATCCTCTACATTGGTGTGCCGTTTCCTTATTTTAGAATCAGATTATATATGGATCATATAGAATGCAGTTGGCATAGCTTTTCCCATGAATAGCTTTTATAAATTTGTTTGATAAGTAAAAACCCCAGCCAAAGATTCACCTCTGGGTCTGGGTTTTTTTTAAACGTATTCCAACGTTCCAACTCTTCAGTGAACGATTTATCATGGCTCATGCATTAACGAGTAAATTTGTTTTGTTTTCTTTTAAGGTCTGATTGTCTGGAGGAAGGAATCCATCTAGATCCGGCCATGACGTCACCCGCCAGCCACCAATTGGCTGCAGTTGTTGTTGTTGTTGTCAAAGCCTCTGGTCAGAGAGCCCAAGACTAAAGTCGCATTGAAACGCCCAGGGCGCCATAATCATAGACGACTACGACTACGACAGCGTCAGCGTCAGCGACGACGTACATAGACGCAGCGCATTTTGTAGGTCAAGTCTGGCCAGGCAGGCTTACGTTATGGTCGCTCTTTGGGGGCTCTTTGGAGCTCTTTTTGTGTGTAGGTGTCAGTGGCGCTGCATAAAAGTTTTCGCAGCCGTCAACCGGCGTGGCGTGGCGTGGCGTGGCGCGACTCGCTTTGTTGCTTGTTGCTGTTGCTGTTGCTTTTGCTTTTGGCCAACCTTGTGCAACTTTTCAGACAGGCAAAAGAAACTACAAGCTCAACGAGACTGCAAAAATTTAACTGCAGTCGACGCGGCGGTGGCGGCGGCGGCGGCGGCTGCGGCTGCGGCGCGACAACTACATACAACAATTGCATTGGGCCGCGGCTACGGCTACGGCTACGGCTACGGCTGGAGGTCTAGGCCTGGGTCTGGCCAACACAAATGGCCAACTTAGCTGCCAATGCGACTCTCGGCATCATAAAATTTAATTTCCTGCACTTTAAGCTGGCCCAAATATGCCCTCGCCCTCCCTCCCCCGTCCATCAGGCCATTGCGTCGGCAGCCCGTTTTAATTGCGCTTTCATTAACGCGACTTTGATTTATGGCTACCGCGTTGCCAAAGGTTGGTTTTTTTTTTTTTTAGTTTTTTATTTCAGTTTTCAGTTCTCTTCGGCTCCAACGATTTCTTTTGCAAATATTTAAACATTTAATATTTTTTTTTTTTTTTTGCTTCTGTTTGTATTGATTTTCAACGGTGGTGGTGGTGGTGGTGGTGGTGCTGCTGCTGAGAGAGCTTTTTGTTTAATACTTTTTCGGTAGTCAAATTGCTTTGAAAGCCAACAAAAACTATCTATCGGTCCATTCGAATGCGTTTACAAAACATCAAATACTTCTTCGACCTCTCAAAAGTTACAGCTGAATCAATGGATATTTTTGGATCCATGATCCATCTGTCAGCTCTGTTTTTTGACTTATTATTTTTTTTTTAAGTCTAGACAACCTGACGACAATACTGATCGTCGCTGAGAGGTCTATTCGGTTTTTATTTGGTTGCTTTTTTTTGGCGATAGATTTGCATCTAATCAAAATTAGCTGAAGAAATAGAAGGAAAATTAGCTGAAGAAATATCATAGCTTATAGGTGGGGGGGGGAGCACCCTTTTCTGGATCCATTAGCTATAGCTTTTGCACAAAATCTATCCACAATTCAACACCAAACCGAAAGGCATATCTTTTCCGATTCCAAAACAGTAAAACACTCGCAAATCCCATCTATTTAGGTAACATTATAAGTCTCCAATCCAAGAAAACCACTTATTTTCCTTAGGAATACCTTCATTTATTCACTTAAAATTCTGCAACATTTTTCTCCTTCTCTTTTCTCTGAACAGCTGTGGAGGTCAGGCAGCAGCAGTGCATGGGGCAGCAGATGTAAACACTAGGAAACGTTCAAGCGGCGCCTACAAGCCCCACCTACCGCCCACCGCCCTAAGCAGCCACTGCGGCGGCGTCATCGTCATTCGCGTTGCATTGCAAATGCAAAAAATGCAGGGAAGAAGAAGGAAGGAGAAAAAAATTAGAAATGCAAATGTATCTGGAGGTTCGATGCAGCCATAGCCACAGCTTTGATGAGTCGGAGTCGGAGTTGGAGTCGGAGTCGTCGCCGTTGTTTGTCTTTTGATGATGCGCATGCGCAGCGCGAGTGGAAAAACGTGCGGCCACGGAAAACGCGAAGACTGAAGCGGAGACAGCGCTGCCGTGGCATTGGCATCGGCATCAGCATCGACATCCACATCGACATCGACATCGACATCGACATCTCTCCTCCTGCGTTTGCGCGCATTAAGGCAGCAAGCACGTGCGCGCATGCGCAGCAAATAACTCGGAACGGAGGGAGCCTCGTACTGGGCCTGAGCCTGGACCTGGATCTGGACTTGAACTTAGACTCGAGGCAGGAGATGGAGCTGCAGCTAAAGCCTGGCCTGGCCTGGCCTGGCCTGGACTCCATGCCGACATGCCCCACTACTTTGTTTATTAATTCTTTTGCGCATTTTTTCGCGCTTCACTTGCGGGTATATTCTGTATTCTGTTTGTGCTCGGTTTTTGTCCGTCGGCAAAAAGATTATTGCCGGTTTTCATTAAGAGATTTATGGCAGCAACGGCAGCAGCAGGCAGCATCAGCTGGTGCTGCTGCTGCTGCTGGTAGACGCAGTGGCAGTGGCTGCTCTCCATGCACTTGACCGTTGCATGCCGCTGGCATTCGTTCACGGTCTTTTTTTTGCAGCGTACTCGTATAAAATTCAAATTTTGAAATTGTATGCTGCACCTGAGTCACACTGAGAGGAATGCATTTGAATTTGGAGATGAATCGATGGCTATTTGTGGTTCTCTGAAGAGGGTCTGCACTGAAGGATAACCAAATAAATAAAAACCATAGTTTAGGCATCTTCTGGACAAGTAAATTTGGTATGTTTGAGGTGCAAAGAAAGGCCTGGTAACCCCTCTCTAAGTGATGCCATTCGAACAGGCATTTTCGGACAGGCAATAAATGTTTTATACAGTTTTGAGTACAGCCTTTGGGAATCCCCTTAAACAGTCGTGTCATACCATTCCCTAGTATTTTCTCTCAGTGCATTTTGCCCACTATTTGCTTTGAGATAGCTATCTTGAGCGCTGGGCGACCTTGTTGTCGGTTTTTGGTCGGACAGACGCTTGGCAAAATGTCAAGCGACGACGACGACGACGACGACGACGACGACAACGATGCCTGCGACTGTCTGCACAAAAATTGTGTGTGAGAAAAACACAATTTGTTGTTGTTGTTGGTATCGAAACCTGGGGCCAGGGTGGCCCACAGTTCTCCACACTAACTATTTCTCTGTGCCCCAGCACCAGCCCCACCCCACACCCATAGCTGACTGCCTGCCTGCCTGCCTGCCTGCTGCCTGCCTGCCTGCCTGCCTGCCCGCCTGCCTGCCTTTTTATTTATACGTTAAAAATGTGTGCAAACAACAGCGAAAAAAAAGAGGCAGCGCAAAGTGGTTGGCTTTGACACTGCGCCGCTTGATCGCGGCGGCGGTGTCGGCGGCGGTCTCGGACTCAGACTCCGACTTGGAATCGAACTCAGGCTTGGACCTGTCTCTCTTTCTCCCGCTCTGGGCCGCCTTTTGGTTGCCAATTTGCTTGCCAAAGAGTCTCCCTAGCAGCAGTGGCAGCATTGGCAGCATTGGCAGCAGTGGCAGCAGCAGCTTATAAAGCCATTAATAATTCGCGCATTTTCAACAGCTAAAACCCGAGACTGCACACGAGACGTAAATGGAGAGCCACCCGGAGAGGAGACAATGTCATGGTTCAGACATCAATTGCGTTTGCTTATTAGAGGAGATGTTTGTTTGTTGCCTGTTCGCTTCAGAGCCGATTGTCGCGCTGTCGATTCTGTGTCTGTGGCTGTGTCTGTGGGTCTATGGATGGGTTATTGCCAGCGAGGGTAGGCGATGGAGTACTGGAAAGCAGGTGAATGATTTGGATTACAAAATCACTGCAACACCAATACAAAGCTCTGAGTATAAGAAACGAACGAAATTCTATCATTTTTATAAAGATAATTTCACTGAAATTAAAGAAAGATCTAATGTTATTACTTTTCATAGAAAATGTGTCTGAAAAACTAATGTAGATCCTAAAGATATCAATTTAGGCACTACTCAACTACTTTCCATTGAAATTTCACTTTAAAGTAGTTGTAAATCTTTCAAGCAAGTATAGTCCCATTAATATAGGAAAATTCCTATACTTTTGCTCATAAAATGTTTATGTTCTAGTGCTACGAAAGGGCAAATAGTATGAATTTAGTCTAATCTATAAATTTCATAATATTTAATCATTTCATTATCGAACGAAAGGTGTTAATGTATTCGTTTTCCAAGAATAATATCTCTATGTACTCCCAAATATAATGGTATAGAATGGATAGGAAAACCATTCGGCAATCAAGAACTACCGCAATTTCTAGGACTATAACATTCTTAAGGCTCTTTTTTGTATTCAAGCCTTAATGTAATCCTTTCTCTACTTTCAAAACTCTTGGCTCCCTCTCTCTCTCAATCCACAACAGAACGATGATCTGCCATATATGATCTACCATATATGGGATGCCCGCATTATTTGTGTCTAGGTGTCGTATCTGCTGATCAGCTCTCGGTAAGTGCCTGTGTCGAAGTCGAAGGTGTCGTAGCGGCAACCCCCGCACCACGAGACACTTTGCACCACCCGCAACCACCGCACCACTCTCACTCTTTCTCCCTCTCCCTCGCCCGTGTGTCTCTTCCCAATTTGTGGCTCACTTGCATTTTCCACACATCGCTTGTGGGAGGAGGCATACAGGTACAGATACAGATACAGATACAGATACTCCGAACACTCGTACACTCGATCACTTTTTTTTGTGGGTTGTTAAAAAAGATTTCCAACGCTTTTGACTTCGAGAGACTGGCTGCGTTAAAAGGTCATACATTTTGTAATTAGTGTAGGGTTTTATAATGATTTTGCTCTCGGAACGAAATACAAAACTTAAAGATACAAATATACTTATACGGGGAATCGTAAGTATATAAATTTGTATACTTCCTATCGGGTGGGGGTGGAGGCGGAGGCGGAGGCGTTGTCGGGGTCTATCTTTTGTTTTTTCTCCTTTCGGAACTGTCGCACACGAACGCACACGGTCGCCAGAACAGAACAGAAAACAGAACAGAAAACAGAACAGAAATAAGAGCAGCAGTGAGCGGCGGTAAAAAGAAAATGAAAATTCCCAAAGGAAGCATAGATAATGAGCACAGGGTCCGGGCCCCCGTCCCCGTCCGACATCCCCATCCCCATCCTCATGCCCGACACTCCACTCCGAATGAATGGCAGTGAAAAAGTCGCCCAGCCGAAGCCAAACGCCAAAGCAAAGGCCTCCTCCAGCTGAAGAGACAGGTGCGGACTTGTACGTTTTAGGGTTGATTTGATTATGGGGCTTCGAAAATATCTCCCGGAGAAGATTGTATTCCTTGCAGTAGAAAAATGATTTAGATATCCTTTCGATGCCTTAGCTGGGGATCGACATTATTTTTCTACCCAAGATGTGAAGAATAGATAGCTTTGGAATACATTTTTTTGTAACGTGTTCAAGGGTTCCATCGATTTACGGAACTCCCAAAGAAGAATGTACTGATTCCTCATAGGCAGACGCCTACTTTTTGCTACTACGCTCCCGCTAAATGGTCAATCTTCACATATAGAATCCCTCTACGCACTGATTATGCTATCATCCCTACCATCCTCGTATTCCTCTCCGAATTCAAATCACAGAACACCTTCACTTTCCCCAGTCCGCTCCTGATGGAGGGCTGGCTGGTCAGCGGCGAGTCAGTCACCCAGTTCTCGTCAGGGGCCAGAGTTTTGGGTGACGTTCGTCTACTCGTAGTGTCAGCCATTTTGCCAGAGAGGTGGCACAGAGGCACCGGCACCACAATGGCCATATGCCCCGACCCGCCCCCGTCCCCGTCCCCGTCCCCGTCCCGGCCATTGTGCCACCGCCGACTGCGTCTCCGACTCCGTTACCATTACTCTGTCGCTGTCGCTGTGTCGCTGTGTCTCTGCCTCGGATTCAGCTTCTGCTTCTGCTTTCAGCTTCTGCCTCCAGCTTTTGTTTTTAGCCATTGTTGCCACTGCCACTGCTGCTGCTGCTGCTGCTGCTGCTGCTGATGCCACCGCTGCTGTTGCTGCTTTTGCAACATTTGAATGATTCTCGTTGGTCGTGTCAGTCCCACGGGTAATTATTGACACGGTTGTATGCACGCAGCCCAAAAAGCACACCCGAGCAACAACAAAAGCAGGCGGCACGGTGGCACGGCGGCAGTGCGGCGGTGCGACGGCGTGTTGCTTTGCCACGCGAAAAAAAAAAAAAAAAATACAACTCCACTCGAAAATAATAATGAAAATGTCGGTATTTTATGCCTCGAGGAGGGGTTTCTCTCTATAGAGTTAATAGATGATATAGGAGGGTGGGTAGGGGAGGGCATCGGAGGGTGTGCTGTGGTATAGGGGGTGTTTCCACTGTCGCACTTGGCACGCACACGGGGCCACGATTAAAACCAATGAAAACTACAATTTGCCCTCGTATATTAGTAGTAATATTATATGTGGAATGTGCTTTTTAAACAGTAAAGGTAGGTGCTCTATCTATAATGTGAGGTAATTAAACTTTCGAGGAAAATAAAGACCAGGCCTATGGGGATGTAAAGGGGAAATGTGTGGGTTAATCATTGGCATGCTATGGAGAAAGTTATTCCCTTTAATTCCCCTAAAAATATAAATATTTTAGTTGAATTTTATTCAACCAACAAGCCCCACTAAACCACCGATTCAGATGTAAGGAATTTCACTAGTTACCAGGGGAATATTTTCAGAAAATTATATGAAAACTAGAACGCTCCTTTGTACAGCACTCATTTTTAATATCTTTCCTTTGCGGATGGGACTTCTCAGGTCAATTAAAGCCCTTAGACCCCATTAAAGCTATGATTCATCATCAGTAAGGAGTTTCTCTGATTTCCTATGGACAATCCCTGAAGCATTCAACAAAAATTATAATCATCCTACGATTCCGCCCTAGAGAACTTTTCTAATGAACACACAACATAATAGATGGAACACCTAGCACCCATTAAATACCCCAAAAATAACATTCAAATACTTATATTTCAGTTAGCATTAGCCCAAAATTAATCAGTGACTAATTAACCCCCAAATACTAGACAATCCCCTCGAAAATTCCCCATAAATTCTCATAAAATTAAAGAGTATTTCCAGCGTGGAAATAAAAAACCTTTTCTTTCGCGCGTTTTCTATCTATAAAACAAAAAAAAAACTTTATATAGCCCGAGGGGCAGGTTTTATCTATTGTAGGTGGGTGTGTGCATATGCGTTTCATGAGTGTATGTCCCATATGTGTGTGCGAGTGTTTCAACAACCCCAAAAATGGCAGGTGGCAATAGATAAACGTATGGAATAGTAGGAGGCTCTTGTGGGCAGGCGGCCATGTTGTTTCCCCATTAAATTTCCCATTTCGCTGTCTTTTTTTTTTTTTTTTTTTGTTGTTTTTGTCTGTCTTTTTTCGTTTGTTAGAAAATAATTAAGAGAGCAAAGAGAGGGAAGGAGAGAGAATATAATTATATACACGATATTTAATGGATATATAGGGGCATGTATATCTTCCATAGATATTGTTCAAGTGCATGCAGCCGCATCGCGTGGGCGTTTGGTATATACATATGTATGTATGTACATATGAATTTTCATTTATTTTTCATGTAATTTCATTCCGTTTGTTGTTTATTTGAAACATTATAAACCACGCGCCAAGGGTTCAGACATTCGGACAACATTCGTTGCCGTCGCATAAATACAAATCATTGCACCTTGCGCTTCTGTATAAAATATATGTATTATATATTGTACATATTATTATTGGTATTATTTGTTGTTCGGTTTCGCTCGATTGTTGTTTATATACTTAAGCCTAAAACTGGCTTTCAATTACGCGAATTTATTTCGAATTGTCGAGGGGGAGAGAGAAGGAGGAGGAGGATATACATATGATATATATATTTACAGAGGCTGATGCAATTTTTATGCAGAATTACTAACCAATATTATTGCGAGTGCCTGGATGTACGAAATTGTTAATCAACATCAAAATGAAATATGCATTTAAATTATGAATTAAATGTTAAAAGCGTGCGGCACATTAGAAGCCAATGATGGAGACAATGCGACGCCTCTCGCATGCCACGGGGGCAATGTGCAGACGACAAAATGTGCGACCGTTTTAATGGTATTTTATGATTTTGTTTTCAGTTTCTTTGGTCCACATATAATGCTGATAGCATTACGGAGGAGAAGTCAAGATTAACAGTGAAATTTCAGATCATGGATTTAAAATATCTTTCAAAATAATACAAGTAAATACTAAGAACTTTGAAGACGTCAGATGATCATTAAAAGTGCTAAATTCTTGGGAATGATACAATCGAAACCCTAATCCTAACACCCAATAAAATATATATTAAAATACCTGTCAATATATACATCAAAAGAGGACAAACGTCACACAAAATACATTCGAAATAATAAAAAAAATCTTTTAAGGTAACTTTAAAATGAAAAGTTATCTAAGGTATCAGTAAAGTCTACTAAGTCTCAGAATCATTCAAATTTAACCCCGAAATCAATGCCCATTGATAATTATCCCCAAAAAATGAAAACACCAGTGACCGTGTAAATCACTGAAATTGTCACATTTTACGAGTACTTATGGCCACGCCAATTGACGTCAATCTTTTGTGATGATCCATCACAGAGCTTCCTACAGACCGGAGTCGCATCACTTAAGGCCTTATAAAAATGTAATTTCACCAACTGGCACGCTTTTTTATTGGCCCAACGATCTCTGAACAAAACCGATTCCCGATTTCCGATGTCCGTGAGGAGGGGCGTTCCTTTAGTTAATTGCCAATTGCATTCGCACTGACGGTAGGGGGGCAGTCTCACATTATAATATCCGCCACTTAATTGTTTAATGGCTTTTCGAACACTTTAGGCAAACAAAAGGAAATTAATAATACGCGCAATTAACGCATATTCCATTGATATATAAACGCCCTATCGCGGAATCCTGAATCGCGAATCGTAAACGTAAACGTAATATCTGCAAATGAAGGTGACTGTTAAAGTCCCTGTTAAGCGACTCGTAAACTGTTAACCAAATGTCAAAACTCAATTGCTAATTAAATCATAATAAAAGGATGTGGTTGTTTTTTTTTTTCGAATAATATTCTTTTTTATTTTTAAGAGTTTTTTTTGTTGTGGTTTCTTTTTTCATTTTTTCTTCTTGGTTTTCTTGGTTTTTGTGGGGGTGGAATGTGCACCGCTTTTTCTTTTTCTTTTTGTTTTTGTTGACTTGGTGCTTCTTCCGTTCGGTATAGCATATATATCTATCTGTACGATATATAATTTATAATTTAATATACAATTGAGGGCATGGCTTAAATCTTAGATATTCGGTTTTCTCTTCACAAAAATAGTTTTCAACATACCATTAAAAAAAAAAAAAAACAAATTAAGTTTCTAAAAAGTTACACCCAAAATAAGTAAAGGAAATTTTGCTTAAGGTTAAGAACAAAATTATGCATTAATTTTGTGGCATATATGTATGTATGTTCTATAAAAAAAAATGTAGTTTTCTTTTTATTTTTTACACATTTATTCGTTTATTTGTTGCTGCTCTTGAAATATTTTCCATGTGTGTTTATTTTTCATTCGTTTAGCATTTAGGTTTCTTTTGTTTTTCTTTTTGGAATGTACATCAATTTATTATATATTACAATTTATATATTTAGCATTGTTTCATAGTCGATTATTCGATTATTCGGTTATTTAGTTTTTAAGATTTAGCTATATTTCTGGGTTTCTGGTTTCTTGCTTATAGAGAGAGAGTACTGTACTAAGTAACTAAAATTCACGTTAAAAATTACCGCCTAGAAATTACTCGTACAATTTGTATATTTTATAAATGTTTGTTGTATTTATTTCATATGGTTTTCAAAGTTTTTTTGTTTATTAAAAAAAAAATTCTACAATTGCATTTAAAGCTAAGAAATATGACTTAACTGTAAGTTGTTTTCCATTTTATTTACAGATGGTTGTTTTTTTTTAATTTTTTGGGGATTCTTCGATTCGATTCGATTCATCGTTCGTTCTGTTTCGCCGCGCGTTAAATTCTACGTTTTTTTATTCGATTATAAAGTTGGTTGTTGTTGTGGTTTTTGTTTTGTTTTTAGAGTACAATCTACTGGCTATATATATATAATATATATAAACACGGGGCTTGCTTTTAAGAACCTTAAACCCTAGCTAGAACATTCGATCGTGTTTCGTGTTGTGTTGTGTTTCTTGTATCTTTAAACCGCGCCACAGTATATAGTAAAAAAAAAAAGTATCTGTGGACTGTGTTTGGATTTACCTTTTGTTGCTTTTGGAGAGCAGCTGAGGAATTTGCTTTTTTTCTTTTTGGTTTTTTAACACTCGAGTCGCACTTTTAACTAGTTTTGTTTTTTCCTTCCATTCCATTCGTCCGTCATTTAGTTTTTAATTTTTAGTTTTAGTTTATTTAAATTTTAAAACAACATCACTTGGTTTCACGTTTGATTTGAATTGCGTGTAGTTTCATTACATATATGTATGTATGAAAAAATTTAGTTAATTTGATTTAATTCAAGTTTTTTAAACTTTAAAAAAAAAATTGTTTGTGGATGGCAGCTCCTTCTCTCCTCAAAAATGAATCCCTGCTTCCTGCTTCCTGCTTTCTGCTTTCTGCTCCTCCTTTTAGCTGAAGTTTTAACACAGATTAATGCACTGGTAAAAAAAAAAAATTGAGAATTCTTCCCCTAGATCCGTCTTCCTTCCTTCTACTATATGTATTCTATATATATTTCCCGATTTCTATAGCTGATTCCTACGGCTGCGGCTCTCGCTTGAAATGCGGCCACCCGTTCGACACCGAATCCTAGGAGGACTCGTAGCCAAACCAGGCGGCCGACGAATGCTATTCCCCACCAGCGCCGCCCGCACCGCCAAAGCTATTGAAGTGACGCACTGCACCGGGCGCTGCGGCGGCCCCAAACTGGAGGCTCAGCTCGAAGAGGCGCCGTGCGTGCAGCTGCTGCTGCTGCTGCTGGTGGTGGTGGTGCTGCTGGTGATGGTGGTGCTGGTAGTGGTGGTGCTGATGCAGCGCCGCCGCCGAATGGGCATTCAGATTGAGATGCCCCCCTAGGACACTCGAGGCGGAGCCTGGCGATGCCGCACTCGGCGGCTGCAGCGGTAGACCACTATTGCTGCCGGCTCCGGGAGAGAGCTGGGAACTGCTGCCCCCCGAGGAGGCGACGCCTGCGGCCGCCTGTTGCAAGTGCTGGGCATGGGTATGCTGCAGCTGGTCGCTCGTATGGAACAGATGCGGATGGTGGGCGGGATTCAGGTGCGGATGCTGGTGCGGATGGGGATGGTGCGGATGCTGGTAACGCATGGGATCCATGTACATGGCGGCTGCTGCAGCGGCTGCTATGCTGGAGGCCTGTTGTTGCTGTTGCTGCTGCTGTTGTTGCTGCTGCTGCTGTTGTTGGTGGTGTTTCACCTGCTCCTCCGTGTTGTTGTTGTTGTTATTATTATTATTGTTGTTGGTGGTGCTGTTGTTGTTATTGTTGCTAGTCTGATTGCCAGCGGAGGAGCTGCCCAGCGGACTCTGCGGCGACATTACCTGGCTGGTCATCGTTGCCGATGATCCAACACTCGACGACGGTGTATTCGGTGTATGCTGCTGCTGATGTTGCAACACTTGCTGCTGTTGCTGCTGCTGCTGCTGTTGTTGCTGCTGCTGCTGTTGCTGCTGCTGTTGCTGCTGTTGCTGTTGTTGTTGTTGCTGTTGGCTAAGACTATTGAGGGATGCAGGAGTGGACGCAGCTGCAGCTGAGTTCGACTCCTGGATTTCTGATTGCTAGTGAGCCGCCAACTGATGAGCGGCTACCGACGCCGATTGCATATTCTGGGGACTGAGCATCGGGGGGCTGTGCGAGTGCGAATGGGTGCCCATGGGGCTGCCGTGCATATCGTGATGTGGGTGGTAGCCCCCATGGTGCATGTGCCCCGGCGGCATTCCATCCATCATATCCCCACCGAGGGTATTGGGTGGCGTCATGCGCTTCTCCTTTTGCCGGCGATTGCAGAACCACACACGGACCACCTCCTTCTCCAGCTGCAGCGAGTCCGCCAGCGAGGAGATCTCCTGTGCCGATGGCTTCGGCTGCTTGTGGAAATGCTGCTCGAGGGCACCTTTCACGCTCACCTCGATGCTGGTGCGTTTCTTGCGCTTCCGCCCCTGGGCGGCGATCTTGTCAATGGATGTGGGCGATCCCGTTGTGGAGTCTGCCTCCTCCAGCCACTTCTGCAGCAGCGGCTTCAGCTTGCACATGTTCTTGAAGCTCAGCTGCAGCGCCTCGAAGCGGCAGATGGTCGTCTGGGAGAAGACATTCCCGTAGAGGGTGCCCAGTGCCAGGCCCACGTCCGCCTGTGTGAACCCGAGCTTGATCCTTCGCTGCTTGAACTGCTTTGCGAATGCCTCCAAATCATCGGATGTGGGGGTGTCCTCCTCGCCACCGCTGATGGCATCCCGATCGCCGCCGCCCATGTGATGTGCATGGATATGCAGCTGTGGGGACTCCCCCCTCAGTGCATGATGCAGTGGCGCCACACTCTGGTGGTGCGCGGCCGCCGCCGCATGTGCCGGATGGTGCAACATCCCATTCATTGCATGGTGGTACTGCAACGGGGAGCCGCCAGTCGGGGCGTAATGGCCGGCATGTGGGGCATGCCAGGCGGCATGGGGCGAGGGCGAGGCCATGCCCTGCTGGATGCGTGTCTGCTGCGACAGATGCTGGGACATCTCCTGCTTGACAGTGTCCGCTGCCGAGGCCACAGCTGCGGCGGCGGGATGGTGGTGCGTATGGTGTGTGGGCAACGACCACGGATCGGGATGCAAGGCGCTCCATGAGCCCAGACCGGAACCGGGACCCAGTCCACCCAATCCTCCGCCACCGCCGTTTCCCTGACCATTGGGCGACGGCGAGGAGGGCAGCTGGTGATGGGCACTGGCTGCCGCTGCGGCTGCTGCATGATGATGATGATGGTGTTGCATGTACTTCATCTCGCCGGCATCGGCGGCCGAACGGGGCGAAGATGTGTGATAGCCACCGCCTCCGCCGCCGCCGCCGAGGGCCATGTCAAGATCACCGCTGGGCGGCGTCATATACGATGTTGCGGCCATCCCCACCGCTCTGGGGCTGTTCAGGCCCTCCACGCTGGCGGGGTAGGGCTCCAAGTTGGGGCTCAGTTTAACGACTTTGTACACCGATCGATCGAAAGGAAGACCAGTGTCCCTATGCTCATTCCACTCGAACCGTGAGGCAACCGTCTTGAAGTCTTTTACGGGGTACGTGGCAGGCGCAAAAATATTCCAATTGGCGACGAGGGGCGACGATGGCACCGACGGCGACGGCGACACTGGGCGATGGTGTGGCACCTCCAGTGGCAGTGGCAGCGGCGGCGACAGCGGCGACTCCTCTCCTCTCCAGCAGCGTCTGGCGCTCAACAAGTCTTCAATTTTCGCGGCCCTCGAAAATTCCGACGGCAACGTCAGCGGCAACGTCAACGCGGCGAATGGATCGATGATGGATCGTAAATCTTTGAATATTTTTAATTCAAAATTTATTTACTTGATAGGATCTTTGGGATCTTTTTATTATTTATTTTATTTTTGTTGTTGTTGTTGTTGTGGTTGGGGTTGTGGTTGTAATATATTAATAGCACTTTTTAAACACTTGGCACTTTTCGTGGGCCAATAAAAAATAGTATTCGGTTTGCGGGGAAATTCGCTTTTTCAGATCATAGCAAGGCTCTGGGACGATGTTGCTGATGAGTGCTGAATGCTATTGCTATTGCTATTGCTGGTTGCTGGTTGGTCTCAAGTCACAGATAAAAAAGTACTCTGATTGTCAGATTCCGATGATGTTCCCGTTTCCGATTCCGATTTGAGATTCTTTTGCTTTTGCTTTTGGCTGAGAGATTTGATTGAGAAATTTCAAAACACAGACATGACACACAGAATCGGACAAGAGAGACCAGGGAAAATTCACGTGCAGACTCGTAGAGCTATCGAAGTGAACTAACCGTCATGTCTCGCGCGGCAGCGCTACGTTGAGCGCGGCTCTCGACAAGATACAAAGATACACGCACACTCTCGCAGAGGCACGGACACAGACACGGACACTCTCGCACACAGGGGAACATTTGTGAGATACAGCGCTACGTTGAGCAGTTCGGCCCTCGACAAGACGTTGCCACACAGACACACCGATGCACAGACGACACATATATACTCACTCTCTCACACACAGGGAAACACTCCCCGTACGAGCGTACGAGCGTACGAGCGTACGAACCAGTTTTCAACCCAGCATGTTCGAGGCATTCAGTGTGTGCGGGTTAAGAAGAGCACAGCTAACAGAGCAGCCAAAGCATTAGAGAGAGATGGCCTGCACACGACTGGAAGAGCAACTCTTGCGCTCTATTGGATTCCACATATTCCAGTTTCCAGCGTTACGCCCACAAACGAAACGAGAGACGAAACGTAACGAAACGAAACGAAGCGAACGACAGAGCGGACGAGCGAGCATTCTCTCGTGTGCGGTGTGTGGTGTGTGTGCATTCCCATGCAAAAGTGACATTTTTAATTGCCAAAGCGGCAAAAGGTGGCTGCCAGAGCGAGAGAACACGAAACGAACATCGGACATCGAACACAACATCGTTTCCAGGGCTCCCCACACGGACAGGGCGCGCAGCACAGAGCTCTCGATAGTCCGATAGGAGAGCTTTTTTGTGGGGAGCACGGAAGGATACGCGACGACGCCTCCTTTCCATAAGGAGAAGGAGCTTTGTTCAGTTCCCGGCTGCTGTTCTTTGGATAAAGAGACAACTTTTGGTTTCGTTTGTGGCTCTTTTTTTGCTGTGTGGTAGAAAGAACAGAACAGAACAGGCTGTCTGTAAAATAGTTTTTTGGAAATTCTAAGCAAAAGATATAACATTTTGCCATTCAAAATCATTCAAAGAAACAACATTTTGCATGGAAATTTCATTCAGAAATAACAGAAATGGAAATTCAATGCCAAAGCCAGACATCTTCATCATCAGAGGTGGACTTCTTTTCTATTGTTTTCTCCATAGAAAGCCCACATTGTCTTTCAAACAAAATACACAAATAGTATCTGTATCTTTCTCTGGCTCCTTTTGTGTGTGTGCTGGTGTGTGTGTGTGTGTGTGTCGAGTGTTTTGATTGTTGCATTAGTTTACAGTTAAAGTATAACCGATGGTTATTGATTTGCTTTATCTGTCGAAGTTTTTTCATTGATTCCACGGGGCATTTCTGCCAAATTGACGCAGAAATTAACATAGCAAAAGGGTGTATCGGGTGTATCGGAACACTCTCGTAGCAACAGATACAGATACATTGTCTCCAGTCTTCAGTGTGCAGTTTTTTTTTTTTTGATTTAGTGGAGCGTTACGCAAACAAAAGAGAAGCAGAATCAAACGGAAAACATATCAAAAAGTTTATAGTAGGTTCCAAAAGGGAACAATGATTGAATGAAGGTTGAGAACAATATAAAAAAAAAGGATTAAATATACCAAGAAAAGATAGTTGGATACATTAAACCACGCCAAGTATTGATAGATACATAGATACATATTATATACAGACGGATAAAGATAGAATGTAAGGGATAGGGATAAACTAGTACGCAAATAAACTCTCTCAACTCTCTTTCTTAAGTTATATTTTTCTTTTACTGACTAAGAATGTCTTTAAAATAATAAAAAATCGTTTTCTTTGAAGTCGTTTAACTATATTTTTACAGATATACCTAAGAAATGTATCAGATATTATTAAGCAAACCTTTCCTCAATAGGAGATTCTTTCTGGAACTGATTTAAGGAAGATAAATGCTATTTACATATATCCTTCAAGCCCACACCAAAGTTGAGGTCTCATCTAAGTCTATCCCATAAACACTGAAAACTGCCATCTTTTTCACACCCCTTCTCTAAATGTACACCCTCTCCACCACCCATTCATGCCACATTTATATGCCGCACTCATAGACAACACTCATTTTTGGGGCAGGTCAAGAGCTCAATCAAAAATAATTATGCAAACTAAGGTCATTCCGAACGAGACAGGGAGAGAGAGACGAACAGCCACAAGTTCAACATTATATTTAGCATGAAATTTGTTCAGGCATTTTTTTCCACATCTCCATATCCTTTCGGCCATGCCACACACACACACATAACACTTGGGCATAATTAATAAGCCAACACAACACAACCCAGGGCAGCGCAGCGCAACGCATCGCATATATTTTCAGCCTCATTCCCATTCCCTCCCAAGTCACAGACAGACAGAGAGCCAGCCAAAGAGTCACTGGGCATCATCATTGTTCATCAGTTTGTTGTCCTTAGACACTACAAAATTTACATGATAATTAGGTGGCGCGGCGGCGCTAACCAACAGAGAAAAAAAACGCATTTAAATTTCAAATGTCGAAGGAGAAAAAATCCTGTTTTTCCCGCACTCCGATGAAGAGTAGAATGCGGCGGTGTGGTGTGGCATATGCTAAATGCGCACGCGCCGTTTTTTTTTTTTTTTTTTTTCTTTTTTCTTTCAGGAAAGGACTTGTTGCATAATTATGCGCCGCATGCGAGTAAAAAAAAACAACAAAAAATGGATAAAAAACCTAAGCGCTGCGTTTATGAATGGATTGGAAGAGGAGATCTCTTGCGGCCACGGCCACGGGCAACGGCAACGCCGCTGTTGATTTTTGGATGATAATGAGGCTCGGCTCTCCGATTAGCATTTTGCCTGCATTTTTATACAGTCTTCTCTTTCGTTCACACTCCACCACTGTGCTCCTCTCTTTTGGTCTCGCACTTCACTCAATACCCCGCCGCACTTGTTTATAATTATTAGCATAATTTTCTTCTTATTTGCGCATTAATTTGTTGAGGAAACTTTTTTGGGGCGTCTGTTTTCGGTAATTAAAGTGCCATAATTTGCCCGAAAAAAGACATATAAACGGGGTCTGGTTTTGATCGCTTTGTTTATCGCACAATACAATTAATGCACAAATGCTATATAAATATATTTGTATCTGCGTATCTGTATCTCTATATATGTAGCTGTCTGGGCTGGAATGAGGGTGTTCCAGCGACTAATTTGTGGCAAATGCAAACCAATTTTATTTGTTTAAGTGAATTTTAATGCATCGCAACACAAATTTTATTGAAAAAACACTTTATTTTATTTAAATTACTGAAAGGTTTCATATTTTCATCAATTCAAAGCAAACGAAGCCTGATATGCAATGACAACCTACCGTAACTTGGTTTTGGCTTATCAGATTTTAATGAAACTGGTTATTTGTGGAGATCTTTATGAGATAAGTGAAATTATTCATGTTTGGTTCATCAATTTCTTATAAATACTCTACATTTCGTTTGGTCAGTGATTATATTTAGATAAATAGTCATTTAGTAAAGATTTCTTTGATTTCTCTTCATTTTACAGCAAATAGAAGCAAAAGAAGCCCCAAATAAAATGACAACCTATCGTAACTTGGGTTTGGATCAGCAGATATTGATGAAACTGGTTGTATGGGTAGATCTTAAAGGGATATGGATAATTACTCAAGTTTAAGATATATTGGTTTGATAATTTCCAGGAAATACTAATATATATTTCGTTCGGAGAGGGATTTGACTGCAATAATTGTCTCAATAAACATTTTCTACTATCACATTTTATACAAGAGTCGTTTCTCAGGTTTCGTCTGGTATACAGCATATGTTTCAAAAAGTAACGACAAAAATATGACAAGAAATATCCATTACGCCAAAAGGTTATCCTAAGAAGTAACCAAAACAAAATCGATTTAGCATTTCACATGCAATTAATCCCTTCTTCGGGGTCTTCTGTGAGTGTCTTACCTACATCATCTGCCTGGCAAAAGTTCATGCAAATAATCCTTACATCATCTTCATTCTTACCCCTTCCCCGAAGACCTATCTGCTGCCGCTGCCCCTTCCCAACAGACCAATCTGCCTCTGCCCCGTTGCCGCCACCCTACTCGCTCGTATCTCTGGCTCATTTGCAAACAAACGTTTCATTAAAAAGACACACACATCATCCTACCGTCATCCTCAGTTCTCGTCCTGCAATCCATTTGCCTACCGAACTTCTTCGTCTTGTTGTTCCTTCGTCGCGTCGCGTCGGTCAACTCTTTTTACCATATGCCCAAAAACCAAATCCCAAATCAGTTTTTTGCGCGCCAAAAAAAAAAAGGAAGAAGCCCCGAAGAAGACAACCCCTTGAGGCGCAACCCTTTATCCTTTGATTCTTTCTTCTGTGTATGTTTTTTGCTCTTCTCCTTTTGCGGCAAGGTCAACTATCATCAAAATATCTAGATGCTCACGTAGGCAAATTGCATATAGTCAAATGGAATGGAATCCCTCGAATCTCACGGAGAGATGCATGCAATCCATTTATCATTTTTGCAATTTCAATTTTCGCAATTTTGCATGCAACGGCCGTTAAAAAAAAAGCAGACTTTTCTCTCTCTGTCTCCCTCTCTGTTGCTTGTCCTTTGAATCCTTTCACTTTCGCTACCTACGGGGAGAGGAACCCATCATTGAGTTTTGCCAAATTCCAGCACACATCCTGCCACATCCTTTGCCGCTTCCTTTCTGTCATATGCAAATTAGTTTGAGGCCCAAAAAAATAGAAATAGAATTCTGTGTCCCGCCAAAAATAAAATTGTAGAACGGTGCACAAAATGGCAATTGTTGTCCGTATCGCAGGAGGAGGAGGAGGAGGGTTAACCGTTAACGGGAACGGGTGTCGTGTCCCGCTTTTCGGTTTAAATGCATTTTCTGGTGCGCCTCATTGGCTTTCGGCATTCGACGTTCGACGTTCGCCTCTCGCCTTTCGGGCGGCCTGTCAATGAGACCCCGCGTGTGTAAAGGGCAAATATGCAAATTAGTTGGCATTTTTTTTCCCCCTTTTTTATTTTTTATTTATTAACTAATTTATCTCTGCGGCGCTGTGACACGTCCCATAGGCAGAGAGCCACAGAGCCACAGAGCCAGAGAGCAGCAGACCATCAGCCCATCGGCCCCGTCAGGGTCGTGAATTATTGGCGAATGCCAGCCATAGAGGAGGTTTCGACAACAACAACAAAATAAAAGCATTGCAACACCTGGACACAATTTTTTTGTAGCATGTATGTATGTATGTATGGATATTTTTTGCTGACTTGTGGGGTAAGCGAGCGGCTCTTTCGACGGCCTCCATTAAGCAGTTAAGTAGGTGACGGCAGGAGGGGGGGTTTCCGAAGGGATTTTCATATTTAAAACAGACCAAAAGTGATAATACGGTTGGAAGTGTGGCGACTCAATTGAGAAGAGATTGTAGTAGAAGTCTTTTCGGAAGAATCACATTTTTATAGGACTTTTACATACTAGTATAGCTCTGAAAAAAGAGTCTTAAAAATCGAAAAAATAACTCCGTTGAAGCCCGTTATTGTATATTACGCTATAAAAATATCTAAAGAATTTTTAACAATAAACATTACACTGAAAGATTCACTTCAAACCTTTAAATAGTAGTACATAATAAAAAAAGTGTTAAAAAAGATGGAAAGCAAAAGGTTATAATGTATCATTCCTCAAAAACCCTTCATGAAAGCCCTTAATTAATCAAAGAAATGATTCCCCTGAAAGCACTTTAAGTTCCTTCTTAAACTCCTTCCCAATCCCTGAAAAATATATTATTTCGCTGAAAGATCATTCAATTAAGTATTTTCTTTCTACTGAAAACTTCTTCTTTTGAAGCACTTGATAGCATCCATACAAACCCTGCAGTAATCCAGAATCATTCCTCTGAAAGAACCTTCCCTTCCAGGACTTTAAGCACATTTAGTTCCACATCTTTTAAAGACCTTCCAGAGTCCATCTTATTGATCATAGGTTGAGTAAAATCACTTTTTTCTAAACATTTGAAAGCCCTATCATTCGAAAGATGATCCAATAACCGAAAAGACATAACCGCTTTTAAAGACACACCAATAATATATTTAATTACAGCCTGTCCCAATCATAAAACCCAAATCCAAACCACAAAATATACCATTTACCATCTGCATTTGCTTAACTCACTTTCATCAGATCTCGGAGTTTTCCTGCCTTTTTCTTTTGGGAAGGAGGGAAATAGAAAAATAAATAATTCATTAAGGCATTAAATCTCCATAAAGTTCACTTTTGTACGGGTGTGTCTCTGGCGTGGCTCTCACTTTCAATCGCATTTCAAATGCATCCCAAAAACCAAATCCGATTCCAAAATCAGAGAGAAATATCGCCTGAAAAATTATAAACTCTGTTCACACCCACTAAAGTGGCGACAGGAAACCCAAACGAGAACTCCAGAACCCCAGAACTCCAGAACTCCCGAACAAAAGGGGAAGTAAGAAACATACATACATATGTCAATAAAAATCTCTCAATGTTTTTCAAAGTCCATTTGCATAATGCAGTCAAAAGGGCAACGCGTTCGCGTTTGGATTCGGTCTCGGGCCCGGGCCCGGGCTCTTCCTGTGCCCCAGAGCCGGAGGCCCAGGTGAGGCCTTGGCGACCCAAGGAAAACTTCAAACAGAACAGAACTTTGCAAACTATGGCACTATATAGTACTCCTCTCACTCACTCGTACACGCATGTTGTTTGTTGTTTCCTTTGAAAAAAATAAAATAAAAAGTAAAGGAAAAAAACGTATGCGTCAAACGATATCCATCGCGGGTCGTGGCCTTTCGCCGGCGTCCGAGGGGTGCATATCATTAGCGACACACAAAACACACACAAAACACACACACACACACAGAAAAACAGTGGCACACATTTTCCCCGACGACTGACACTTTTTTTCCAGCTCTCCACTCCGCTCTTCCGCTCTCCTGTGACATCCGACACATCAAAGGCCAATCAACTCTTCTCCCAATTGTGTTTTCCGTCGTGTGCCGTTCCGTTCCTCTCTGGTATTTCAATGGGAGTTTGGGTTTCGAGTTTCGTATAGGAAGCGGAAGTGGAAGCCCATTTAACCCTTGCCATAGCCTCGACACAAACCATCCTAGTGGAGGTCGCTTGGGGTGGATTTCTGTTCGCCACAAGCGTCGTGGTGTGTTTCCTTGACCTTGCCATAAAAAAATCTTGCTTTCAAAGGTGAAAAAATAGCTCCAAAATATTGCAAACAAATTCGCAAAGGGCGAAAAATTACCAGCGGAAAAAACCGAATTTTCGCCTTCGATCCGCATTTTCTTCTACGAACAAACTTTTCTTCACAAAATTGTATATCTATTGCTTACAAAATGGCCTTCTATGCCAGCACAAATTTGTATCGTTCCTTATTTATCAACATTTCCGAATATTTTCCTCAATATTTCCACAGATCTTTCTATAACCCAATTCCCAATCCTCCATCAGTTTCCGCACCATCTTCTACCGCAAACCGGTAAATCTTTTTGTACTCGTATATATTTTTGAACAAACAAATTTTAATTGAAACATAAACGCCATTTTGATGATTTCATAAAACGCACGCGCCAAGCGATTCGGATATTTATTTACCGTAAAAAAAGCAACAAGCAGCCACGAAAATTGTTGGCCGAAATTGCAAAGAAATTGCAAATGGCCCATAAGGCATAAATGAAATTTTTATAATCGAAACGAAACGGTGAAAAGCTGCGCATGCGCCGAATATTTTTTGCTGCTGCGACTGCTGCTGATATTATTATAAATGTTATGGTTATTGTTATTAACTTTTGGACGAACAGAAGAAGATGTGACTGCAGGAGAAGCAGCAAGAGGAAAAGCAGTGACTGAAGGAGGAGCACTGCAGGAGGGACCATCAGAAGATGTGGCTGGAGGGGCGGAAGATGTGACTGGAGGGGCGGAAGATGTTGCTGCAGAGGGGGAGAAGAGCAGCAGAAGATGTGACTACAGAAGGAACCACAGGAGAAGTCCCTCCAAAAGCAGCTTCATCTAAAGAACTGAAGAACTTTTGCCGCATCTTAAAGGGAGTATTCCAGAGTGCACTTTTCTTTTTTGATCTTGCAACCGGCCGCATCCTTAATTTTTGATGGGGGTGGTGTGTGTGTGGCACGTGTGTGATGTGCATCTGGCAGCACCGAAAACCCCCCGCCTTAGGCTACCCTGCACACAAAAGACTCAAGCAACAAACGCGTTTTGATTCGGGGAAACCGCTTTGAAAGTGCGCGATGCTTTACACCTGATAACCAGACGACCGACCGAAAACCATCCGTCCATCCATCCGTCCATCCGTCCATCCATCCATTGAGGGACTGCTGCCGCCACAGGACTGTGATGTAATCAGACTCCTATATACACCCCGATCTGCCCCGATCTACACCGCTGACACCCCCCTCCGACGATTTGTTGTACGTGATATTGTTAAAAGCTTTTAATTGAAGTCATCTTCTTCTGTTGCTGCTGCTGCTGTTGCTGTTGTTGCTGCTGCTGCTGCTGCTGTTGTTGCTGCTGTTGCTGCTGTTGCAAAAACAGGTAGCTGCTGGAGTTGTGTCTTCTGCTGCTTCGATGTCGAGCATTTTTATGATTAAACTAATTTTTCTTTTACCGCATAGCAGGTGATGGGGGTTATTCCACCCCCCCCACCCCTCCGCCGCCGCCCTCTCTCTGTGCGGCTCTACCTCGCTCCCTGCCACCCTCCCTCCCGTTCATTCCTGTGCGTCGTCCCTCTAGCCAAAGTTATTTTAATAAACTGCGCGACGTGATGGGAATTCTGAAATGCGATCAGTTTCAATTTTATTATTGCCCGTCGCTCGGCTGGCTGTGGCTTCTGTTGCTGTTGCTGTTGCTGTTGCCTTTGCTTCTGCTTTTTAGATTATGTGTATTGCCAGGCAGTCGGGCAGGCAGTCAGGCAGGCAGCACTTGTAAGTGTTGTTAGAAGGCAGCCCCCAAAAGAGGAGTGCCCCGGACACGGTGCTGCTGACCAGAGACAGATCCCCGGACCCGCACCCCGCACCCCGGACCCCAACACCAGCCCCAACCCCCACCTCAACCACAACAACGTGTAGGCTCATTTAACAGTAGCCCGCAAACGTTTGTCGCTCTTTGTATAATAATTTAAAAAATGCGGCATTAAAGAATATATTTTTATGATAAGATATAATGACGCAGGCGCTTGTTTCTTGGGTTTAACCAAAGAATACATTCGGAATACATATGGAGAATTTTTCAAATATTCGGTGATAATAAAATAATGGGCTTTTAACCCCATAATGAAATGCTACGATAGGATAATATGGGGTCTAATAAGCTAGAGGATAGATATGGTTAGATAGATGAATGAGAGATCAATTTTCAAATATTTGTCAAAAAAATGTTGTTAAAATTTGTTTTTTATTTTGGCAATACAGGATCAAAATTATTAGAATAAAATATCTGAATGAATCTCGTATTATGGTCATATTTCTTCAATTCTGTTCAAAATTCAAACCCTTTTCTATAATAAGCCCAAGATTCTAAGATTTATGGAATGATCAATTGTCATTTTTTGAACTTCAGTGAATACTATTTTCTACCAAAAATCAGTAAATGGCAGTCCAGATCCATTTTCCCCCATTCCCCCAGAAGTTTCAAGGTTCCATTGCAATCCCCGAACAATTCCTGCCACAAATATCAATGAAAAATGCAGTGAGACCTTCATTTATTCCACTTGCTTATCGCATGCATCGCTGCAACCCATTTTGGAGGCCAGTCCTCGTCCGTCTTTCGGTGAGGGGGTGGGGAGGGGTGGGAGCTTCCTCCACTTATAAGTTAATTTACAAAAGGCAGTAGGAGGAGTACCAGGTAGTACTCGTACCTACCAGATGCGTATGCGTAATGCATATAATTTGCAAAGGAAAATAAAACCAAACCAAAGCCAAAACCAAAAGAGACCCAAGACCGAAGACCGAAGACCGAAGACCCAAGAAACCGAGGGCTTCGAGGCATTCAAATAAAATAAAGTTGTGAAGTAGCGCATGGGAGATAAATAACAGACACTTGACTGAACTTGGGGGCACATGGGGGCATGTGGCATTCATTGGTGGTTCTATTGATTAAAATCAACAAAAACCACGAACAAAATATACTGCAATTTATACATCTCCATGTAGCATGCAACATATGTATGTAAGTATGTATGTATGCATGTATGCGAGAGTGCCACAAGGTAGAGAGATGCTGATACAGAGGACATAACTATGTGCCAGACCATTTCATTTTTCAACAATTGGCCAAAACTACGCCTCAATATACAACCCCGAAACGAAAGCGGAGGGGCGTGTGCTGCCACAAAAGTAATGAGCAGTTGGCCACGCGCGGCTCCAAGGGGGCAGATGGGGGAAAAGAGGACCTCTACCCCGAGGGCCAACAGCAGAGCAGGCAGAGGCAGAGTTTCTGCCTCTACCAAGAAGTTCTCCGCCAGAGTTGGATACAGCCTGGGCCTGGGCCTGGGCCTGGGCCTGCACTCGAGCCTATAATTATAATTGAAATAAATTGATTTATTTGCTCGAATATCGAATGCTGGCACTCGCGTACTCTCGTACTCGACTCTTCCGACTCTTCCGACTCTCGGCTCCGACTCTATGCCAAAACGCATAAAACCATAAAGAAAAATGGCAACAATACAATTCCATGGCTCTCGTTCGTTCTCCTCTCCTCTCTACGCTTTCCTCTCTGTTGTTGTTGTTGTATATAGCGCATGCTTAATTGTTGTTATTGCCTTTTGGTTTTGAGCAAAAAAAAAAAGAAGAAAAAACCGTGTGTGTGTGTATGCCCCTGGCCAAAAGCTGTGCGGTTGTGGTCCCGTCCCAGGCCCCTGCGATGACGATGACGACGTCGATAAGGTCATGAGCAAGTGTCATTGCAGCGCATAAATTATGGGGCGGCGCGTCGGGGGTAAGGATTGCACGATAAATAAATCGTTCGTGTACAGGTTGTCTATAATGAAAAATACTGACAAAATATTAGAGGGCGGGAAATGCCTAAGAGAGCGAGAATTCCGACTAAAGCTAAGGATAGAGTAAATTACACAATTAATCTGTTAATACTCTATGAGTACAGTTTACAATCATAATACTCGCTATGCGGAACTAGGAACATAATTTGCTAGAAAAAAAATTAAATTTAAAATTAATTAAATAAAAATCTTTTTTGGAGTGGAAAAAGGAAAAAGCTGTAGCTCTCAGTATTCAAATAGCTATTTTCAAATATAAAAAAATTAAAGCAACACACACATTCCACAAAATACAATCCCTAGCCCCACAGATGCTCATGCCCTTTAACCTTCCGCTGACATTCTGCCGCCCTTCGGAAAAGTCAAACGCAAATCTCCAACAAATCTCGAAAAGACTGTACTGCACCTGCTATCCAGTCGCTGCCGTGTTATGCCCACAGAAACACACTTGTTTTTGTCAACGACAGTAGCTTCGGCAGCCCCCGACTTTGGAAATAGTTGTTCCCAATGCCTGACAGAGGGTACGGGCAGATACAGATACAAAGATACAGATATAAAGATACTGTACTACCTGCTACGACGATGCCTGGTGTCCGCTTGTCCGCTTGTCCGCGCGAACCTGTCTCACATTTCAAAATACATAATTAAGTATGCACAGCGAGTTTTGTTAGATAAAAATCTTAAAAACCCTTAAAAAGCTTTAAGCGCCTAAGACACACAGGGAAAAAGCCTCTACAGAGAGAGAGGGAGAGGGAGAGAGGGAGAGGTAGATAGGTACAATACTTGATGGATAACTTGATGAGTATCTGAGGAGAGGGGCCCCTGTATAAAGCACAGACCAGGGCACAGATACATAAAAAAACACAGAAATAGAAACAGAAAATAGTCAAAGAACAACAACAAAAACAATCTCACGTATTGGATGTATGATACGAAAACACTTTGGCGACAATCATGGGAACACAGTGTTTTTTTTTTTGATTTTTTTTTGTCGATTGTGAATTGGTTTTCTGTGGGGGGGAGACCATTAAAATGACCAAACCCCAAAAGAAGAGGTCACAAACGAGCGATGATAACGAGCGAAAGCTAAAAAGGCAGTTAAGACGACGGACAACGGACGACGGACGACGGGCACCTGATCGGTGGGATATTTAGACGATTTTTGTAACAGAAAACAGAGCTTTCACATGTCTGTGTGTCGCCAAAGAAAACCAAGAGACCCAAGAGCCAAAAAAACAAAACTGAAACTGAATCGAAAAAGTGTTTGACCAATCAAGCGACAGAAATCGATAAAGTTTCCCAATGCCAGAGCCAGAGCCAGCGCCGGGCAGACAGAAAAGACAGAAGAAACTTAATTAAAAGGTCTCTCCTCTGTTAATGTTGTTAATTTGAAAATATTGTCCAAGGAAACGGCCTGAAACAGAAGAGATACAGATACACTCTATAAACAAGACAAAAGACTGTCCCGTAGAAGAAACGTAGACTATAAAAAACAGGCAGCCTCCACCAACATCAGCTAATTTTTATGGCCCCCGCATTTTGTGCGTCGTCTGCGTTGACAGACATCTCGGCGGGATCGGAATGGAGATCCGAATGGGGTATCCAAAGAGGAGTGCGGGATGGGAAGTGCGGAGTGCTGCTGCTGTTGTTGTTGTGGATCCCCGCCAGGTGCTGGCGGTGCTGGTGGAGTGGCCGCTAATCAAGACCCACAAAATGCAGTTGAACAAGTTCGTTGCTCAATTCACTTTTTTTTGGGGGCTCTGCTGCTCAGCTCAGCTGCTCCAAATATTTTTGTGTGTGGCACTAAATATTTGTATTTGTTGGTATTTTTGTTCGATTCACAGACAAAACCTTTATTCAATAACAAGTTCGTTGCCTAAGTCTTTTGTTTTATTTCATGAAAAAGAATTCATTAAACATTCAAATGGAGTTTATGAAGTTCAAAGGGTAGCCCAAAGATATAGACATTATCTGATCTGCGGCAGATCCACCAATAAATATCTGTGGCAGTCAAAGAAATACCCATATTGCAGGCAGAAGTTGGAGAAAAGGAAGGAAATTCACTTTAAAGGATATCAAATAGTTCCCATAAAAATACCTAAAAATGCACTCCTTCTCCTACGATATTTCCTTCCCCTGCTCTTCCACAGGTATTTTCCCCATCGCGGGGAAACTCCCTCCTTCGCATACAAATGAAACGAACGCCCATTGGCCTTTAACTTTTTTCCTCTCTTTTTTTGGGTGAAAAACACACACAGAAAAATTTCACTGAATTTTCAAAGGCGACGGACAATTGATTTCCTCAATCAAAACGAAGGCATTGAAAATGTACCTCCTCTAATAAAACTAATAATAATAATGAGGTGCATAGATCGGGGAGGGGCAGCCACAATGCAGATGCAGCAGGTGGGGGTTTGGGGCTGCGTGGCCTCCGTTTCATTTATTTTTTTGTACACAATATATATATATATATATGTATATAATTTTTGTTGGTACGCCCGAATGGCGTTGCACGCACACACATACATATACTGCCACACATTGTGGCGCACACACACGCACCGCCAATGTAGCAATGTAACTTCAACCTTCAATTGTTGTTGGCGATTGTCACGAAACGGTATTCGTGCGGCGGCCATCGGAGTTCACTGACAGCCGCCTCCCAAGAGTCCGGCGGGTGTGTGTGGGGGGTGGAGGGAGGGGGGGACTAGTGGGAGCCCATGTCTCTACCATGTGTGTGCAGGTGTGTGCATGTGTGTGTGTGGGCTTTTGGTGCTTTTCACATACAGCGAAGATTCGAAAGTGCAGTCAGGGCTGGTAAGATGGTTAGAAAAGGCCTAAAGCAATCGATTTTGCTTAGAATATCATTATTTTGTACTTATTTTGTTGTTACTTTTTGATTTAATATTTAATATTCAATATTAAAATTCAAATCAGACAATTGTTGGCATAAAATAGCTTCAAAAAGTCTAAAAAAAATTCTTGAAATTCTATAAAGTCCAAAAAAGATAATCTGACTTTGATTTAATATTTAATATTCAATATTAAAATTCAAATCAGACAATTGTTGGCATAAAATAGCTTCAAAAAGTCTACAAAAAATTCTATAAAGTCCAAAAAAAGATAATCCGACTATAAATTGATCAAAACTTAAACAATTTGCCTCTAAAATATCACTTAAAGAACGAATGATAAGTAGATTTATTCTTACTTCAAGAAATGATGAATATTTTTCAGTATAGTATTCTTTAGTATACCATGGACTGTCTAGAAATATTTATAATTAATTTAGCTTTAATTCTTTAGTCCTTCTTGGTGGGTTTTCACTGTATAGCCTATACACATTGTATTGTATAATAATGTTGCTATCCATTTCGCTTTGTTTTATTGCCGCTCTTTTGCCGCATTCGTGGCAGCCACAAGGCACAACCACACAACCGCAACTGCTGCCAGAGAGCCACAATAATCAGAGCCAACTACTCCTCACCCATTGGCGGCCATATGTACATACATACACACATACATACGAGCATTAACATGACCAAGAGCCACAGTACAGTACAGTACAGTACAGTAGAGTACAGTAGAGTACAGTTTGCACCTGCAGCTACGACAAAACATTCAACGAAATATCATTAATGCTTTAAAAGTTTAACGACAGAAAGAGAGAGACAGAAAGAGAGAGAGTGAGTGAGAGATCCCATCCATTTGCACGTGATTCACAATCGAACATGAAAAAAATATGGCTTTTGCTTTTGCTTGGTCTTTGTTTTTTGTTTTTGGGAAGGGAATTAGAGAATTAGAGAATTAGAAAATCGAATCACGATCGAAAGCCATCGAAAAGAGAAGAGAACCACAACAATCCACCAAAACAATCCAACGAATGATCCATAGACGAGAGAGATCGCTAGAGAGAGACCCGAGAAGTGGGTGGAATATGGTAAAAATTTCCTAGCTTTCGGGACAGCGCTAATTGTTTGTGTCAATAACAATAATAGTAATAATACTTTATTTTTGTTTGGCAATTTGTGGGCATCAGCCGCGATACACAAACATTTCTGATCTCCAATCACTTTAGACTTTGAAAATACTTTGGATTCTCCTTAATTTGTTTCACATTTCGCATAAAATCTTTCAAATATAGTAATCAAGCGGTGGAAAAGCATAGGAAAATCTAGGAAAAATCTGAGAGTTTAATTGGTTGAAATCATGCAAGCAAACATTGTGGGAAAACTCATCAGAGGAGGAGGAGGTGGTGGCATCAGACATGCAATTATTAAGTATATATACGATACGATATAGGGGGTACTGGTATGGGTGAGTGTGTGTGTGTGTGTGTGTGTGTGTGTGTGGTGGGGGGGAGGAGGGATCTATCCAACGCTCACACAATAAATTCATTAGTTATTGTTTAATTGCTGCATATAACGAAGGCAATTTCAAGTGCTGTGCTGCTCAATGGGCATAAGATATGGTATGATGTGAGAGGGGATTATGGAAAGGGAAGGGGAATTATGGCATTAGTCGTAGAAAGAAATCAAGAAACATATTGCTGAGGAGAACTAAAGAAAACAACCAAGTGCAGAGATTGAAGGCACTTTTCGAACCGCACAAAAAGAACTTAAATTTAGAGACACTTTTCCTGGGACAAAAAGGCATTGGATCCCCCCATTTTGTCCTTTTATTTCGAGCGGCAAGGGAAGAATTATGGAATCAGTTGTATAAAGACTTCATAGGTCGAAATAAAAGATCTTTAGATAGAGTTTTTCATGTCTTTCTTTTGCTAAAATCCTCATTGGATCTGAAATTAGAACATGGAATTAAAGGTATCTAAAATATCATACAAAATATATGATAAATAGAGCTGTTTGAACAAATTTTCAACTATAAAAAAGTATAGCTTTTAGAGGCAGTTTTTCTTGAATAAAATGAAGCCATTTTCCGCTTAGTTCAGGCGTATATAAAATGGAAATTAAAGAAGAAATCATACAATCTATAAAAGATAAAACCCCATTAGATCTCTGATATTTTCAGTAGGAGGCAGGAGAATTTTAGATCTAAAGACTCTAAAAAGTACAACTTTTGGGGATACTTGTTCTTCTAGTTTGTCCCCCCACACACACCTTTGTATAATTGATTCATGACTTCCTTTCGATCTGTTCCCTATGATGTTTTACCTTCATTCACCGCACTGTAGCACAGCACAGCACAGCCCAGCCATTCATTAAAGAACCGAGCATGTTGCCATTTTACGATCATCATCAAAGCAAAAGTCGAGAAGAGAAGAGTAGAGAAGAGTAGTGTAGAGTAGAGGCTACCTCTAAAAGGGGATCTTTAACGATCAGCCATCAAGCGCAACAACATTTGACGCTGATTTGTTGATTAGGCAGCAGATGAAGAGATCTTAAAGGAAGATCTCAAAAGATAGCGAACCCCATTTCTACATATACATAGATATAAAGTTGGTATAATTCCCGTCTCCTAAAAGTGCTAATTCCTTTGGATAATGTGCGAAAAAGTGTGCAAACATTGTTGGCTGGCAAATTAAATGAATTTTATTTTCAATTTTTAGACCCACCTTCCGTTTAATATTCATGAGTGCCCCACGAATGAAGAATTCTTTCAAAATTCTCTTCTTTTATGGGCTTCTCTTTCTTCTCTTTTTTCTGTGTGTGTGTGTGTGTGTGTGTGTGTGTGTTGGAAAAGGGCGTCACTCCGCTTAGAAGTCAATTAAAAAGCGGAAGAGAGTTCGGTACCACTAGAAGGAGTACGAGATCTGGTGTCCACGCCCTTGACAGACATTCCTCTGGCATAAATCAGAGCTCCACTCTGCTGCAGCTCCACTCTCTGCCCCAACTCTGTTGCTCCACTAATAACAGCAATTGTTGTCAATTTGCCACAAAAGCAGGCGCGAAAAATGCAGACATAATTCGGTGTCGTTGTCGTTGTCGTTGCTGTTGTTGTTCCAACGAACACACCCTGACAATTGACTGAATTTAAATTGTTTATAAAAATAGAATTTGTCCCAAAACACGCGCTCAAACACACACACACACACACCAACACACACTTGAATGCAGCTTTACACTGGCGCTGCCATGGCTGCTTTTTTTTCTCTTAGGAGAGCCGCCTGCCCTGCACTTTGGGGTTCTGTCTGCAAAGAAAAAATACTCGTAATATTAACAATTTCGAGCACATACTCTGCAAGAAATCAAGGCGGCAAAAACTGTTCCACACACGCACCACCAGCAGCAAAAAAATAAAATTATCTGCAAGAGTTTTTGAATTTATTTATGTCGGCAATTATTTTATTTATATTGTCATGGCTTTCAGTGTCGCCGAGTCTCAGAGTCGCGCTTTTGCATTGTCCATTTCGTCTGATTTCGTAGTCAAAATATGTATTTGCAACGCGTTATGATATGTGCTACTCGTTTTGCTGCCACTGCCACTGTCACTGCCTCTTCTGCTGCTGCTGCTGCTGCTGCTGCTGCTGCTACTGCGGCTACTGGTTTTCGTGGTTACGTGGTGACACAGCGCACAGACCAGAGGCGGATTCATGCCACTGAAGGTGGAAGGAGGCACGTAGATCTCATTGGAGGAGTACGAGAATCAGGGATTGGAATGATTTTGGTTGTAGGAGAA
The DNA here is from genome assembly GCA_008121275.1 of Drosophila lowei. Lineage (NCBI taxonomy): Eukaryota > Metazoa > Arthropoda > Insecta > Diptera > Drosophilidae > Drosophila > Drosophila lowei. The sequence goes on along the minus strand of CM017781.1, from coordinate 20,971,441 downwards.
CTACAGGGACTCTACAGAAGCAAGCAGATATTAGAGGAGACTTTCCTTAAGAGTTGATTGATCTTAGGGACTTTTTTGGGGCGTGAAATTGTTCCTTCTTCACTTACCCACAAAAATCTCTTCATTTAAAGTGTTAGCTGTGGGAAAATGATGACCAAACGCTGAGTTACATTTGAGATTTGGCTAAATATGAACATTCTAAAGGAAGATCCAAATACTGTCTTCCTGGGAGTCCTTCCCCTCAATCTACTTCCATTTCTTCTTACTTTCTAAATGCCTTCCATTCCTACGAATACCCCTCTATATCCCAGACATTCTGCTCTCTCTTCCTATCAGTAGCTCTTTATGAAATTACAGCGTCTTCAAGGTTTTATATAGGCCCAACATCTCTTCTGGCACACAGACGCCTCCACAGAGACGACACCGGCAGCAAGAAACCTACAGACAACAGACAACATCAGCAGCGACGCGACAACCTCGTCGCAAACTGTCACCAAATAATGCGAGGCAACACCACAAGCAGCACAGCACATACGCCACACACCACCCGGAGGCCCAGGCACCGCCTCCGCTTTGACCAGCGTCTCGATTCCTTGGGTTCATAAACCACAAGCCACAAACCACAAGCCGCAAACAGTAGCCCCCCCAATACCAGTACCAGTACCAATACCAATCCCAATCTGAGGCACGGAGACCCAGACCCAGACCCAGTCGGAGTCGAAGTCGCAGTCGCAGTCGCAATCGTCCGTCAATCCGTCAGGCACAAAATAACATTTTTGAAACGCACCAGCACACAAAAATCGCATTTCAAATTCAAAACGCGATTTTTCTGCCGAGGTTAAACTATTTTATCATTGTCACAAACGGAATTTTTTCACCAAACGGATCGAAGCGGAGTGGAGCGGATCGTTTCGAACGCCTCCAAGACCCCCCCCTCCCCACCTCCCTCTACCCTTCTGCCACGCCCATCAACCTCTTCGCTGGCCACTCTGCAGCCCACCAACCTCTTCTTTGTCCAATCTGCAGTGTCCCCCCTTTTTTGGCAGTGCGTGCGAAAAGGCAGCAACAACAGGAAGGGGCAGGGGGAAGGGGCAGCAGCAGGAACGGTGGATCGTTGATTGTAGTACGTTTTAGGGCGTTTTCTGGCCACGGTTTTTCTTTCTTGCATAGGTATACCCTTTAAAGAGAAGTACAATGACTATAACTAGGAGAAATTGAATGATTTTCAAGCCCACACCAAGTCGAAGAACGAGTCGAACGAGTGCCAAGCAGAAACATGGAATCGACCGATGGCCACTGCTGCATGACATTCACGATGTCTTTTATTGGAAGATGGTTAACGATTCCTTTAGATTCGAAAATATCTAAATGAAAATTCTACTATTTTTCCAGGAATATTCTTTGTGTTTTACGATAATCCAAGAAACACTTAACATATGTATGATAAGATATATCAAATTTAGCAAACAATTCATATATATCCGTCTTTAAGTGTATCTCAAGCTTCGGCTATCGGTTGGCCTTCCTTCGTGGCCTCCTCATGAGTTTTGCGTATGCAGCGAAAACGGAGACGCACTCTGGCAGCCACCACAGTAGGGGCGGGGGGACTGGGGGCTGGGAGTCATGGTTTATATCTCTTCATTTGCCCCAACCGTCCAGTTATTTATTGTATTTTATGTTGTTGCTGTTTAATTGAAGGCCAAGAGCTGCCGCATTGCTGCATGCATGGCAAACATGTCCTGGTTGCTGGCTGTTGCTGCTGCCACTGCCACTGCCACTGCTGTTGTCGCCCCACGATGGCCACTGGCCACCAGACATGCCCTTATTTGAGCCGATGCCAGCCAATACGTCCAGTGCATAAATTATACACAGGCATATATATATATTGTATATATATATATCGTAAGAAAAAGCAAAATAAACAAATTTTGCACTAAATACTCGTGTTATTTTGTACACACTGAAACTTCAGGAAATTGAGACGATTTTGAGATCTGAAGGATCCATAAATGTAGCATTTATTCAGTAAAAAAAAAAAAGGAAAAACATTCCACATTCCATTTTGTACATCATAAATAAAGATCTTCATAAATAAATAAAAATATAAAATAAATAAATAAAAATAAATAAATAAAATAAAAAATAAAATAAATAAATAAAATATAAAAACAAATAAATAAAAATCGCATTATTTGAGCTACTTTTTGAAGGAGATCTTTGGGACTTTTTCTTCAAAAAATACTACATTTCTCAAAGTAAAACTCTACAAATACTAAACTTCTTAGGTTTTAACAAAGGATGGTTTTCTTTAGCAGAAATCCAGATACATTCCACATTTTCTGCCTCATAAATAAACAAATCTCAAGATCGCATCGAATTTTGGAATATTTGTTCCACCATTTCCGCTACCCTTAACCTTCGGTTAACCAAATCGAGTCTTGAGTTTTCCATAAAAACCGTTTTGTTAAATGCAAAAATCAATCCACCGAACAGCCAAGGGCATACAACCATCGCATCCCTTGGATAACTTGATTTTCATTTTGGTATTGGATATTGTTTTTGTTTACCTTACAGATTTAGCCACCCACCCAATTGGATCGGATAGATACCGATACAGATACAGATACAGATACAATCTTTATTCCTGCATATGCCGCCAGCAACTTGCGAAACTCTTTTGGGTACTCGAAATCGGAATCGGAATCGGAATCGATTAGAATATCTGTAGCAATTGTATTTGACATCCATAAAACATGCGATCGATTGGCCTCTTTAGGCCGCACGGATCTCCCCGCAGATGATGCAAATTTTTGTTCGGTTTCGGTTCGGTTCGGTTCAGTTCGTAGATCAATTATAAATGCAACAGTCAACGCTGATAAACATAACTCTCGAAACGAGAAAGCCAGGGGTCTGCTGCTGCTGCTGCTGCCTGGCGGTGCCAAATACAGTAGAGATCCCCAAAGAGAGACACCCCGAAAGGTGTCTGGAGTGGGGGGAATATGATAACAATCTTGGGGTCTGGTCTGGTGTGGTGTGGCAGCAGCAGCAGTTTATATAAGCATTCAGCATCCGTAGAACGCAACGCAACGGAACGCAGCCAGCGATCGAGACAGTGACAGACATCGATCAATGCGAGAGGCGACCAGGCGACATTAACGCTGCATAAATTGTCATAAATTACACGTCAGAGACGACTCCCAGAGACGCGACTCTCGCGACAGATAGAAACCGAAAACTCCCCATCCATGGATACGGATTGTATTGTATTTCGTGTGGGTATCGATTGTAACAAAAAGATATGCGCACTGTTTTCTGTCTGTTGTTTTGTAAAACCCCGAAAACGAAAAAAAACGAAAAAGAAAACCGTCAGCATTTAAACCAAAAATAGTTTCTTTCAGAGATCCCCAGTGCGTACGTATCCCACAGATACACAGAGACACAGATACGCATCATCGTTTGGCTAAATGTTTACCCAACATGGCAGACAGATCCCCTGGCAGATCTTTATGCTAAAAATCGCGATTAAATGCGTGACGGAAAACAGTCTTTGATTGACAAGAGGCTCAGAGAAGTGAAACATGGACTTGTGGGAGTTCTATTGTAAAGAAGAGAAGAGACAAGAAAAGGTTCTTCGAAGATACCCGTGGTGGTGGGTTAGCCATAGTTTAATGAACCTCAAAGATACTTCCCTTGGAAATACATATCTGTATTTTATTTACATTTCCTAAACATTTGAATGCCAATGCAAATGTTAAATAAAATCAAAATCAAAACTCAAACAAACACAAACACAAACAAAAGCATACAAAAAACTCCAGGCACAAAAGTCGTGATACAAACAAATTTCATTAATGTACAACAGGCGGCGGCAACAAGTTGCAGCCACAGTCACAGCCACAGCCACGTTGCAGAGAGTCCTCCATCCTCCATCCTCCATCCTCAATCCTCAATCCACAGAGTCCCAGACGATTCCATTCATAAAACGAAGCGCACTCTCTTCAAGAAAAGACAGACAACAAAACACTAAGCGCATTGCATGATTTTGCATAATTTTATGCAAATTTTCCAACAGACGAGAGTGCGCAGGCGCAACCACCACCACCACCACAGCCACGAGATACAAAGATACATTTTGGGGCGTGGCCATGTCTGCTGTGCATCTACTATACGCCTCGAACGACATGATATATGCCACATGATGTGTGTGCAACCACGACAACGATTCGGATGCGATGCGGCAAACAGTAGCAATTGCTTTTGTTGTACAAGGACACGATCACATCATCGAAGGCAGCAGCAGGATCCTAAGGAATCCAAGGGCTGTGGCGGATGTGTGTGCTATATGGATGTCCATCCACACACACAATTTATGCAAAGTGCAAAACGTGGCCCACAATTTCTTTTGTCTTCCTTCCTTTACTTTTTTTTTTATAAATAATTTAAGGCTTAAACAAAAAACAAAAAACAAAAAATGAAGAAACGAAACAGAACAGAAATCGAACGAAAAATATAGATGACAATGAAAATGTTGAGGGGGGGGGGTTGGAGAGAGCGAATTTATGTGGCATACAAAATATGGTTTAGGGGGCAAGAGTTCTTTGGAAAAGGAAGCCAGAATAAACCCTCAAAGATCCTTAAAATATACAAAATAAAAGTACAGTGGACAGTACTTTTAATAAAGCTTTAAAAAGAAAGAAATATATCTAAAAAACGGAAATACATTTTCAAGGAGAGAGAAATATATCTAAAAAAAATAAACAAGTACTTTATCTAGAAAGAAATATCAATATATCACAAATAGTAGATCCATAAAAATGTTATGTACATTAAGGCTTTCGTTTATAAGTGCTACGCGTCATTCAGCAGCTCCCCTCGGTCGTTTGGCTTTCCATTTCACTTTCTATGAATTATATTCTATATTTCAATATTTTCAACTAAGAAATTCCTCTACCAAAATGACTCTTTCTCTGCCATTGAACCCCACTGTAACACAGTGGATCCTCTCTCTCCCTGAAAAGCAGATCCCTCGTTGTCTGTTGTTCCTGTGAAATGCAGTAGAGGTGCCTCTTCCTCTTGTGGCTTCTTGTTGCTTGTGTGGAGCCACTGCCCGTCAGCCCCGAACGTCAATGTTGAGGCAACGGACGGACGAGGACGAGGACGAGTTGGAGCTGAAGTTGAAGTTGAAGTTCTGGAGGCCTGGGCCTCTAATCAGATTCAGATGTCGTCGAAAAATGCGCGACGCGCTGGCCATTTTAGCCTCCGTTCGCGTAACACAGAAGTTGGGCTGAGATCTCAGTGTGGTGGCATGCCACAAGCAGTGGGAGGGGGCAGCAGCCACAAGAGCAGCTGAAGCTGAAACAGAAGAATGACGAAGTCATAGCCGAGATGCGTCAATTTTAGATTCAACAAAAATGATTGCAATGCATGTTGCAAGGTCCAGAAGGCAACCAGTTTCTCTGCGACAGACAGACAGAACGACAGACAGACAGAAAGTCGAGGAGGCAGCCAGCCCAGCCAGCCATCCAGTCGTCTGTCTGTCAGAAGGCAACTTGTGAAATGCCAATTTATTCGTTAGCAAATATTGCATCTGATAGAACAACAGAAACGGGAGGGAGGATCCCTCGAAGCCTCGGATTCTGATTTCGATTTCGAGTGGCATTGGCAGTGGCAGTGGCAGTGGCAACAACATATGCAACAGACATGACTCTCTGTTGCTGCTGCTGCTGCAAGGATCGGCGGGGTCTCCTGCTACTGCTACTCCTGCTACTGAATCATGTGTAAAAATCTTAAGTGCAAACAATTGTACGCGTTTATCGTGTCTCTGGGGCGACGACCACCATTGAAGCTTCCATCCTCGGAATCTCAACGGAGGAGACTCTCCACCACAGAACCCCAAAAGATCAGAGAGAGAGAGAGAGAGAGGCAGAGGGGACAGAGGAAGACTCTGACTGCCCCAAGAGTTGCGGTCTGCCAGGAAGAGATTCCGTTTAATTAAGCTTCGATTTTTGTTCTTTTTTTTTTTTTTTTTGCTGTGGAAATTGGTTTAAGCGAATTTTTGGAAAGCCCTTAAGGTAGGCCCTCGCCTCGATTGCTGGCTGGCCAAAAATATCCATCAAATTGATCAATGCTCATAAATCATCCATATGATGTTATAAAAGTTTTTGGCTTTGACTTTTGGCTGGAAATTGGCGGCAGGGGCAGCCAGGGCCTGAACCTGGACCTGGGCCTGGGCCTGTGCCTCGGCTTGGGCTTGGGCTTGGGCTCTTTGAAAATTAGTTTTGGTTTTGCCTTTTGCGTCCGTTATGCGCGACGCACGCTGGACGCTGACCCAATAATTATGCCCCATACCTTAAGAGATCCCTAGCCCCCTCCGTCTAACCATCGGAGCAGCCAGCGAACATCCATCCTCCCAAGAAATTGAGAGTGAAACGCGAGGCGCAGACATTCTATAAGATACATTTTTGTTGCTGAAGAGAGAGAGAGAGAGAGAGAAAGAGACATTGGAACCCGCGGGCGAGTTAACAAACATTTTTGCTTATCAGTTTTACCAGATAGATAGAGCCTACAGCTTTTCCATGCTATTAAGAATACTCTATGGAATGGCAGAAGAGTGGTACAGGGACTATTCGAACGGATTGGACACTCGATGGGATGGTTTCCTAGGGGATAGAAGATAGATTCGTTTCGTTTATCCTTTTTGGAGTCGTATCTCCTAGAAAAATATCCTGATAGTCCACTTCTTTATCTCGAAACATGTCCTCTAATGAAAGAAAATAATGTTAGCCGATACCACCAAGAAGTTTTTCAATTCCATTTCTATTAGAAAAATTCTGAAATTAAAGATTATTTCATTCAAGAAACGGTACGAAAATATATCATAGATAGATTTCCTTCTACTTAAGATCGAATACTACAGGCATTTCTGGAAACTGGATTTCTTTTGGTGATAGTTCACACAATTTCCTTTAAATATTGTATGGAATTAGTGAATATTTGATCATATACGACATCTTTAAGTACATCATACGAATAGATATAAAGTTTTCTATATTTTTGGGGTTTAGTTTCTGAAATATGTCCTAAAAGCTGTGTTGTTTACCCCTAAATTTACCAATTTCAATTCAGAAAAACTAAGTAATATTTCATCATTCACGATACCCTACAAATAACCCACACAAACAGATATTTCCCTTCGTTCAATACCCCGATTTGCCTGCATTTATAGAGTATCAGAACTCTTAAGTATCACCCCACTTAATATTTCTCTCTTTTAACTAATGTACAAAATGATTGGATGAATTATAATTTTGTGATTGTTATTTTGTGGCATAGCACGCGACACACCAGAGAGAGAGAGAGAGAAAGAGAGGCAGGGACATGGAAGAGTCGATCGGTGGGCCGGCGGGCAAATGTCACACCAAAACAACCGCCAGAGAGGGAGAGGGGGCCAGAGATTCATGCGTTTCATTTTCGTCTAGACATCTTCTAAAGGGGCTTTGGGGCCTGGGCCTGGGCTTGGGCATGGGCCTGGGCCTGGGCTTTGGCTTTCGGATTGACCGGGCTCTAATCAATTTTAAATGTGTTTTTGCGTGTCAATCGCTTGTTTGCGTGTGCGACTTTTATTGATATGCTTTTTGGGGTCTCTGGGTCTCTTTGGTATTTGGTATTTGGTTTTTGATGGTTGCCAAGGCATTTTGTTGGCTAATAATTATTCCCCAGACTATTGCCTTGAAGTCACTCTAATGTCTCCCCTCCCTGCTTCCCTGCCTCCCTGCCGTCCCTCTGATAGTTTCTCGATTGTTTCTCTTCGAGTGAAATTCATTTGATTTATTGCACAAATTATGGAGACAGAAACAGAGACACAGCAGCAGCAGCAGCAGAGCCTGTACTATGGACTATTGGCCATTATGCAAGACGAACGAACAGCCAGCGACAAATCAGCGACAAAACAGCAGCGGCAGCAGCAGTCTCAATCGCAGCAACAGTCGCAGTCAAACATGGAGGGAAGACCGAAGCATTAGATACCCTTTTAAGTGCATGAAACCTATAGGAACTCTATGATATAGTGATCCGATTTGAATGAACTTTTGCTGAATTCAAGAGGAATATATTTTATTTCAATTCTTTGTTTGGAAAGGATATGCTATTGCCCATAATTTCATAAATTCTTTGCTCGGATTTAACAAAAAATTATGTATACTAGGCAGATTTCCTTGAAACTACTTTTCTTCGATTTTGATGGTTCCTTCCTATGGGATCTGTATGAAATACAGATATAATTTTGTCTAAAGTCTAAACTCTTAAGTTTCAAGCAATTATCTTTAGAAATAAAAATAAGTTCTTCCCACAGAAACCTTCTACCAACTTAAAATGGATCCAATCTTGAAAGTTCCGCCTGCAGTTTAGACAAAAGTATTACCTGTACCTGTACCTGTACCTGTATTGCCTATCTATCTACCTATCATACAGGTATTGCTGCTCTAAGACATCCCTTTCCAGCCCCTCCAATCATAGTCAGAATACCCGCCCAGTTATAGGGTATCAAAAGTCTGTTTTACACTTGTCTCTGGCGCATTTTTACAAATTTGGCACGCTTGACCATAAAAATGGGTATTCGCATAAAAAAGTGTGAAACTGCAAATGGCGTCGCCTTCGATAGACGACGACGACGACGACAACGACGAGCAGCGGCTCTCCATCTGCGGCTCTCCATCTTCGAGCGAGTTCTTGACTCGTTTTGGTATCACCATCGATTAGCATAGTTTCAGATACAAATACAAATACAAATACAAATACATATCTATATCTATGACAACTGCATTAGGACACACGCCATATAGTAGATGCGACACCATGGCGAAGAGAAAGGCAGTGGCGCGCGCAATGGCAACAGAGACATTGAGGATAGGGGATGGGATGCAGAGCCAGAGGCAAGGAGGCAAGTAGGCAAGGAGGCAAGGAGGCGTGGCTGAGTCGCACGCGCTGCAACGGAAGTCCAACTCATTTGGCCAGAAAGCGCAGTGGATAGCGGAAGGGATTTCTCTTTTTAAAAGCATCCTGGACACACGTCCGTGTGTGCGTCCCCAGGACAACCCAGGCAGCGACAACGACAACGACAACGACAACTTCATTGATATATTGTTTTGCGTTTGTTTTCCTCGATTTTTTTTTATAGATTTCCTGTGCGCCTTTTGGCTGGCCTTTTGTTTGCCAGCCAACAAATCCCCACACACAAAAAACATCCCATAAAATGTAATAAATTTTCTTGAATATTACACGAGTGTTTTCCCCCCGGGAAGGGGGCTACATTTTATGGACTACCATCTTTTATTTGGGAGGGGAGGGGGGGAATATAAGAAGCATTTTTTCCATAATTAAAAACTCGTTCGATCAATAAAAATAAACCCTCCACGGAAATATTCCATGTTTTCCAAACACACAAAAAATAAATAAAAACAAAATACAAACAAAAAGAGAACCCCACGCAGCGCCATCTCGAATAAAAATCCATAAAAATCTATAAAAATCCATTGATTGTTTAATTTCGTTCATAGTTTTCTTTTGGGATTTTATGGGGCCACAAAAACTCTTCTTCTTGGTCTTCAATGACAATAAACCATCGATGGAAACGGAGTAAAGTGGATGACTCGATGACTGTTGAAAGTTTGATGAAGTGAAGATCGTTTCGCCCGATACGATATGATTATTCCTTATAGAGAGACGAGAGAGACAGGGGAGAGAGGGAGAGCACAGGGGAGTGATTGGCTATTAAATACCAATTTGTAGGCAATCGTCAAGTCGTAATAGGATTTAATCCCAGAGAGCCCTCCCCATCATATGATTCGTTCCATGAATATATGATTTTATTTTATGATGATTTTCATGGACAAAACTTTCGTTGAGGGGAAAAGATATAAAGATGGAGAAAGGCGCGTAATTGGTATGACTATTTTTAATTTATAGACCTTTAAGCGTCATACAGCAGCACCCATCGGTCGGTAGAGCATCGATTTGGTGCCACTTGATGGTGCTTCAAAATTCCAAAAAAGCAAACAGAGAGTGAGAAATTATATATTCCTTAGGGGTTTCCGCTGATCATCTTCAACGCCTAACTGTTTTCACACGTCTTCCACAGTCCCTTAAGTACGTGACTGGAACTCCTTCTTTCCAGTCACGCGCATCCTTAACACTTGTTCGTTCTCTCTGTTCCAACAGGAACAGGTAATTTCCACACGCTTTCCAGGGAAAACGGAAGTCCACAACTGTGGCCACAACATGGATAATGGATAATGGATAATCGAATGGAATCCCTCCTGTTAATAAACATCTCCACACGTATTCCAAAGGCAGGAAAAACCAAGAAAATCTTCATCCTAATTGAGTTATGAGCCAAAACAAGACACTAGCCCACAGGACCATAACGATCGATTACGATCAAGTGCCCAAAACTCAACAGCAACAACAATAATTGTTTACAGTGTTTTTTCCAGGGAAACTCTCTCTCTCGAGAGAGAATTGCACGTGCAGCCAGGCAGCCGTCAGGTAATTTCCATGGAAAACTGTCTGGCGAGGCGACGAGGAGTGAAAGTGTGACACCAGCAGGGAGATGCTTATCCTGCGACCCTACCCTGCGAACGTTGTGGTCCTTGCAACGGGATTGATATTGAGGCACCTGTACAGGTGGCGCCTAACGGTGCTTCGAGTCATAATATTCGTTCTTTATGTGTGGGAATTTTGGGGAACAAAAAAGACAAGTCGGAAATTAATTTTCAAAACAGATATTTTGGAATTGATTAAAAATCGCTTTTGGGCTATGGATATCGATAATTATCGATGAGAGAATAAAAATGTATGTAGTTATCGATTAAAACGATAATTTTTTAAATAGTAATTCGAAGATATACAAATAAATAAATATAAATGATAATAAAATAATTATTTATCGGCTAAAGATCGATTGTTTCTGTTGGGATTTGAATGAAATGAATGCCAAATAGGTACAAAACGTCTTAAAAAGTAACTTTTTATTTATAATTCCAATAAACTAAAACCAATAAGATATATTTATCGATTTAGTATAGTGAGAAATAAGAAATATTCAAAGAAAATGAAGATATTGATATTTTCTAGCATCATTTTAGTGAAGATTACAATGGAATCCCCCTAAAAGTCAGATTTATTCAACGATGTTTCCTTATTTTACGCATATTTTCACAGATATCAGATATTCTACTCGACTATTAGTAATTTCTTGATAGTTCTCATGCAAGTCTCTGTATTTCCGAGATGTATATCCCTCTCAATAGGGAAAACCTGATAGTATTCCAGCAGCATTGCTGATCTACATATTAAACACCTCCAGGGGAACCCCCTCTAGAGAGCAATCCACAGAGCAACTTCTCCTCAATATGTAATTGAAAAGCTGCGGCTTTCCCAACTGCATTTCATTACACTCTCGCACTCGGAGGAAAGCTAGAGGAGAAAAAATCTCAGTTTCAGCAAATGAACTTTTGGCATTTTTTTTTCAAGAAGGGTTGCAAGAAGCAGGGGCAGCAGTGGCAGGAGTGGCAGGAGTGCCAGTCGATGCTGCAGATAGAAATGCGAGTGCGACTCAATTATGAGGAATGGTTTTTGGGTTTTGGGATTCTCTAAGCCCGAAACACTGGCCGCAAACATTCGCATCAATTATGCATACGACAATGGGGGTCGGGGGATGCAGCAGCAGCAACAGCAGCAGCAACAGCATCAGCAGAAGCAGCAAGGACTCTGGATCCTTGGACCCTTGTCGTTGAAAGACCATGGCCCTGGCACCACAGTTTACCGCATGGCAAATTCGACGAATTTCCTGCGGTTTTCACAAGCATTTCACTTGCCTGCAACTTTGATTGCAACGAGCAGAGGATTCCGGAGTCCGACAGGGACAGGAACAGGGACTGGGACAGGGACAGGGTCAGCAGGGAGGATGTGCTCTTAACCACAAAACAGCATTGGTCTTTGGTCAAATTCAATTTATTGTAAATGCTGTGCAAAAAGGATTTGTTTCTGGGACTGCAGCTGCTGTACCGACTGCTGTACCGAACCGAACGTCTCGTTAAACATGGCACATCCGCATGTCAAAAATGTCGCACAAAAATCAAACAGAAACACAAGTCCACAAAATGGAGGAGGGTCAGACGGTGGCAGGAACCCGTCAACGGCAACGGCCCTCGGTTCCAGACCCCAAAGATCGCGAGGGGCAACAGAACAGCAGAACAGAACACACAACAGAAAACCGAACCGAACCCCCAGTCGCGGTCCCAGTCGCAGTCTCAGTCCCAGTCCCAGGTTCCAGTTCCATCCAAAACTCAGGAACGAAACCCCTGACAGAAACCCCGAACCGAACAAAAATCGAATAAGAAATTAGCAATTCCGATGCGATTTTATATATTGTTCATTCTCATTGTTGCTTTTGCTGCTGTGGCGGTGCGCTGTCGCTTTTGACGATCAGACGATCGCGTTTTTATTTTTATTTCATTTTCTATTTTCCCCCTCCCCCCCCACCCCCTGCGGTGCCCTACCGTGTGTTTCCCCTTTCTTTAAGTTATTCCAGAATTGTAGTTTTAGGAGGAAGGCAATCGATCGACAAACGGATTGGATTCCCTGCCACCGAACACCCGGCATGCAAATGACAGCCGCCACAAACCATCGACAAGGAGAGTCCCCGGCAATGTCTAATGTCTGACTAACACTCGAACACACTTAACCAGAGGTTAACTCACAGTTAAAGACCCACTTATCCATCCGTCCGCCCTGAATGTTGGCCATCAATAATACTCCACCCGAACTCCCGTACTTTCGCGGGGTAATATTTCAGTCATGCAAAAGTTTGCGTGCCTGGCATTTCGTATACGATATATGGATGGGGCTTGTCATTAAGAGACGGAAAAATTGTTATACTTATTTTAATTTGGTTTTGTTTATGGTCTCTTATGGAATATGGTGGAGAGTCAAGTGCGAGGGAGGGAGGGCGCCTTCATTATCTACTGACTTAAGGAATTTACTCATCAATTTATTTTAAAAAAACCCAAAAGGGATATGTTTGAAGTTAATTCTTTATTTATTATAGTGCATGCTTATTTTAAGGGAATATTAAAAGCACTTTCATGATATTTAAAGAACAAATTCATAAAAATAATTATACATTTTAAGAAATGTATAAAATTTGTTTAAATGTGTCCGATAAATCAGATAAAATAATGATTGCATTTAATAAATTAAATCAGATAAAAGACTTATTTCATTCAATAAATTCAAATAAAAATGCATTCGATTTGCCATTAAAATTATTTCAAAATCAAATGAGGAGTACAAAAATGTTTTTTTCGTACATTTTTCCAACATTCTGTGATATTTTCCATCATTTTCCTGTTGGCGCCACATAAATAACTCATAAAAAAAAAAACCAATGCCCGCACAATTACGATTTCCACAATTTCTGTCTTTAAAATATTTTTTACGATCCCTGGGGCACCGTTACCCAGCGACCTTCAACCTCCGACCCTTCCGTATCACTTTTTCCATTCTCGCAAGTCAATAAATTAATCAATTTTCTTGGGAAAAACTGCAGCCAGCTCTCACACCTACGAAACGCACACCTACTGGAAAACCAGTAGGTTCGAGTACGAGATCTGTGTAAAATGATTTGTTTGACATCGAGACACAGTGGGACACACACTTTTCCTTTCCTTTCCTTTCCGTTCCTTTCCGTTTCTTTCCTTCCCCCGAGAGCCTTCGCAGAAAAGGCAGGGCTCGGACTGGGACTCGGGTCGGACTTTGCTGTGTGTTGAGTATCTGTGCAAATGATCGGGAAATTGCTTGGACAAAATCCTCATCGTCTCAAAGGGACAGGGGTCTCGCAGCCTCGTGTCGCCTCTCCAAGGGGCAGGGTGTGGGTATCGCCTGTGTGGCCCCTCGAGTGGTGGCATCATTAACCTTTTCCCAAAAGATTCAAATGTCAAACGTCATGGCCACTTATTGATTGTTGTTGACTGTTGACTCAATGCCTCTGCCGCCTCTGTGATCTTATTAGAACAGAAGGGGCCCAAGAAGGGGGTATGCCACACAGGACAGGACAGGGCCAGGGCCAGGGACAGGGACAAAAGGGGACACAATTATCACCCCCGCGCATCGAGCATCAGAGACAGAGGCCACGGCATAAAGCAAAACGTCATCGCACGACAGTCGCACAGTCATTGTCCACTCTTCATTACGGACAGGGGGACAGGGGCACAGGGGCACACAGGGATAGAGGGATGGAGGGGCAGGGAATGCGTTAATGAATAGGCAAAAACAAAATACAAAAGGATGCAACATGTAATTTCTTCTTGTTCCCTTCCGATTGGATCGTATCGTTTAGAGCGGGATTAATGATAAATATTGGAAATCGGATGGAAGCAAAAGGGAAACCATGGGGGAAATCCATGGGGAAAATGTAATTAAATGACACGTTTCCATGAAATTGGATTCAGGGAAGGGGCTGGGCTGGGCTGGGCTTTGATTGAAAGCAGATTTCGATTGACTAATGCTTGAATGGTGGAAATTCCAAGTCAGGCTCTTAATTTTTCTAAGAAATTCAAAGGAGTTTATCGGGGAAATCATAGACGATTTAGATTCATTATTTACACAGCTATAGCATCTTCATAATTGTGACAGAAATTAATTTAAAGAGAAGACAACATCCTGAAGTCTCAAGAAATTAAAATTTGAAAAACGTAAAAATGTTCATTAATTTTTACAGAACGAGGGGGGACGCGGCTCTACTTTTATGCCCGATACTCAGACAGTATATAAGTACATATATATATATGTATGTGAGCTTATGATTTATGTATTTATACAATATATTTTATACGTTGCTTGGTATCGCTGTTCGCAAAAGGGAGAGGGTTTTTTTTCTATATATTAGACTCTGTTTTTCATTTTTCTTTACATCTGTCTCTCTCTCTCTTTCATTTCTTACATCTCGCCAGAGGGCGCACACTGCACGACGAAGAGTGTGTGTGTGAAAGAGAGGAAATGAGCCACTGCAATTTCATTTGTTCCTTCTGGCTATAATACTCGTATTGATCCGATCTGATCCAGATCCGGCAATCTGCTATAAATTGTCATTTTCTATAATTCTGCGTTGTTGGTTTTCTCATATCTTCGTGATTTTCGTCCCTTGTGGGGGCGTGGCAAAATTTTGCAACAATTTTGATTCAGTATGATACAAAATTCGGTTGCTCTAGCTCTTATAGTCTCTGAGAACTAGGTGTCAAATATATATACAATATACTTTATGGGATCGAAAACGCTTCCACTTGCTCCACAAATCTAACATACCCCTATACTCTTTGAGTTTCGTAATGTAAGATAATTTATTATTATTTTTTAACTGTAATCTAGCTGTAAATAAATGAATAAATAAATAAATACTTAATCAAGCCACTGCCTTGAATTGCTTGCTTTGCCGTTACCTACAAACAGCTGCTTACAAGCAGTTTGACGCAGCTTAGTTGAAAAACTGCTTGGTTTTCATGCTGCCACTTCGTTGAAAAAGCAACATATAAAGAGGGCTGCCACATCACTGAATAAACATCGCAATTCAAATTCAAATTCGAAATGTCCAAAGAGGGAGGCACAGACCAAGCTCTAAGCTAAGAACATCGAAAAAGGGCTGCCACATCACCAAATAAACATCGCAATTAAAATTCAAAACTTCCAAGGAAAGGAGCCTTGAGATGAAGCTTTAAGCTAAGAAAAAGCTTGAGAATTCCATTCCTTTGCGCTGCCCAGGGAGTCCTATTTGATTGAGAGAGATATATAAATAGAAATCTCACACTAAAAGACAGACAGTACACAATCAGTCCTTGAATAATTTATACATCCAAAAAATCGGGAGTGGCAAATAGAGGAAAAACCAAAATAGAAAATAAACATTTGGGGTCCCAAAAAAAAAAAAACACACCTATTATTCATTCGATAAACAAATCAGAGACACAAATCGCAGATATATCGCATAGACAAAACCCCCGCTTAATGGCGCATTGCAACAGGACGCAGGGACCCCATCTTTAACGACTCCACTGCCCTGACTCCTCCTCCACACCGGCAACAGTTTTTTTAACAATGCCGCATACCCATTTCCATAGCAACTGAAGGGAAATTCCGCCGTTGTTGTTTATTTTGGATACAAATTCAAGCAAACGTCGGTCCCAAAACAATACAAATTTCAAAATAATCATCAAATTACCAAGCCAAAAGAAAAACAAAAACAATAAACCCGTGAAAAATGCGTCATTTTGGGGCCATATTTTTGTACACTTGATTCCGGCAGATCTCTGATCCGAGAGAGAGAGATACTTTTCGTAAATTTATTAACACACAAAAAAACGCACAAAAAGTCGTGAAGTGATGCCAACGATACCGAAACGCGACTACAAGCCAAATGGCGGTGGCAGTGGCTACCGGCCAGGTGTCGATCGCCTGGGTGGTGGCGGTGGCGGTGGCGTCGGCGGTGGCAAGAGTTCGGGCATGGATTTCCTCATCCGCACCGAGGTCACAGAGATGCAGCTCAAGTGGCAGGACAATCCCTGCCCGGCTCCGCCCTGCAAGCAAGCGTTCTGGTGGTCCAGTCAGCCGAAACCCATCAAAATCAAAGGTTGTCCCAAGTAAGTAGATGCCACACATCCCACCTCCGCATCCACCTCCAAATCCATTTCGGGGACACATCGGAGAGGGATGCGCTCCCCCTAGCTGTTGGGGTCAATGGAATCCAGAGAAAGACTAGAAGCCGAAAGTCATAAACTGCGTAAATAAATTATTAAACGCTTTCGCGGGGTATGAGCTGGTCAACACAATGGACGCACGGACGGACGGACACGCAATGAATCGAGACATTCGTGTGCCACAAAAGGTGGTAACAATAGAAGTGGCACGAAGGATGATTACGGGGCAGATTACGGGGGGAACGGCACGTTTTTTACGAACTGTGCAGCTCTCGTTGGGTGCTTAAAAACTACAGAAATTGACGCACAATCATAAAATATACCAAAAATATACCAAAAAAGATAATGACAGAAGTCACCCATCGCGTGGGTCTTGGGTCGGATTAAGGTCAAATTAAGGAATACGGCAGGATTTTCTGAAGAAGTCTGATAAAAGAACAAAAGACAATTTTAGGAGGTTTTAAGAGGAATATTCTAAGGAAATCGATTACACCATTTAGATAGATGTTACCCCTTAAGATTGTATATAACCCATGGAGAAAAAGTATATGTATATCATTCCAGGCCCCTTAAAGAAGAATATATTCTTCTAGGTATTCTGAAGTCCAGGAAAATGACAGGAAAACCCTTAAGCTATTGTATAGAATCCATAGGGATCCAAGTGAACCATTTTCAAACCCACAAATGACAGATAAATCTTTCAATTATCGACTAATATCCACTCTCAACCTTTAAGACACATTAGAGAAGAAAATCTGAAAAGTCTCATGTATTAGCGTTCGATAAAACCATCAAAGAATTGAATATCTATCCGCTTCTATCCTTAAAACCTCCTCAATATATTGTGTATTTCCTATATGAAAATTTATAAATGAAAGGAAACCCCCAGAGATATTGTCCAATTCCTAACCACAAAAACAAATACAGGGAGGGAAAATGTACACCTTAAACGTTGTATGCTCAAACCTTAAAAGAAAAGGTGGAAATCCTCAAGAAATCGATGGTATTCCCTATCGTAAGACCCCAAACAGTAGGAAAAACCCTCTAATATTTGTACAAGAAGGATTTCTATCCCCCAAAAATGGATCAAGGAAGCCGAAAGCAATGCCAGATGTTCCCCGATTCTAGAACCCACTTGAATTATAGATCCTCCATCTTCATTACTGGCCTTTTCCTGGTAGACCGCTTTCTTATCGAAGAACATCCTTCTGTATCTCGGAATTGCCCCTTCAATTGCCGCGAAATCCACTTAATTATGCTTCAAGTGACTCTTTAATTTCCCGCCTTATCGTTTATCGCGATTGACCTTGGCCATTGACATTAGTGCGCCCCAAAAGGAGGAGGAAAGTGGGAGGAAAGAAGGAGGATTTCCTGGTAAGAAAACCACCCAGCCCAGCCACATTCTTAATTCAATGTCACATTCAGTGGAAATGCGTGGAGTCATCTGCAACTCAAAGGAGGTGCCACTGCCACCCATCGGAAGGAGGAGCAGAAGGTGCCACAGGAAATGGTGCGACACTTGCGGATAACGAAATTCAAGGTCCTATAATGGAGGAAAAGGAGACCCAAACACATGACGCGACGATTCTTATGCAAAAATTCTTGGGATTCGGTGGCCGGTTAACAGTTTTCGCATTATTATTGCAACACCATCAAAAAAAGCCCCAACACCACACCGCACCGCACCGCACTCGGGGGCACACTCTGCTGACCAGAGGGGCATTGGAATGGGATGGGCATGCCACACACGAAACTTTATCGTGTCCCCAGGCCGAGGCGTCAGTCCCAAGGTTCGGACCATCGCGAGGTCCTTTGGTCATTTGGCTTTCGCCACTCGAATCGTGCGGTACAACGCGTGTGGCACTCTCCGCAGAGGCGGGCGGAATAAATACTAGAAAATAGAACGAAACAAAGGCAAAATATTGATTAACTTGTTCCGGCGTGTGGAAAGGTGTGCTGTGTGGTGTGTCGGGCCCCAAGGGCCATAAGCCATTGGCTATAAATGGACGTTGCGGTGACCAGCAGCGCCCGTTCCTAAGCGGAAGGGAGCGGCAGGGGCAGCAGTGCAGCAGTGAAGCAGTGAAGCAGCGCAGCAGGCACAACGACCGGTAAACACACACAATTGTTGAACGATGCCAGAGACAGAGACGACCAGCAGCAGCAACCCCAAGAATCAGCACGAAGATCACTTTCCCAAGCCACAGCAGCAGCAGCAGAACTTTTCCTTCTCCAGCAGCTATCCCTATGCACCAGGACGCACCTCCAACTCCAATTCCAACTCCAACACGAACAATTCCTACAACGTGCAACGCTATCAGAGTCCCTACAATTTCCAGCACGTGGTGACGAACGCCTTCTCCGTGCTGCACCCTCATCCCTCGGAGGATCTTGCTCTCAATCCGCGACCACAGCAGGCCATAGTGCGTCCCACACGGCGACAGGAGGTACCGCTCGAACCGGAACCATCCGTGGATCATGTAGATCCCCCTCGATCCTTCTTCTCGAGGAGCAACCAGGAGGTGCGCAGCTTTGCGGATGAGCTGAGCCACAAGCTGCGTTTCCTGGCGCCGGAGGAGAACTACGGTGGTGGCATCAGCGGCATCGGCGGCATCACCGGCGCCTGGATGGCCGCCCGTCACTCGGGCGAAATGTCACAGCGTCCGCGCTTCGAGACGACTGTGCCCACCGGCATCTTTCTGCCGCCGCCCCACGAAGTGCAGATGCTCCCAGCATCGATGCTGCGGCGTCATGTGTATGCCTACTCCTCGTATCCCATGATCCTGCAGAGCTACTACTCGAAGGACCCTCTCAAATCGCCCAATCCCGGGGAAAAGGAGCCCAAGGCGGTGACTGCCACACGACTAAATGGCTTTCGTGCCACCGCTGCCGTTGCAGCAGCCACTGCGGCAGTGGCAGTGGCAGCAGCTCCAGTGGCAGCGGCTGCAGTGTCAGCAGCCCCCAAGGCCCCCTCCACCGATCCAACGCAATCCCTGGCCGGTGGTCTTCACATAACGAAGGCCCAGTTCCAGCAGCAACTGCAGCAGCGTCGCGGCACAAGCGACAAAAGGTAATAAAAGAGCAGTGGAAATGTAGAGGCACACGGGCCGCGACGTCAGGATATTCGGTTTCCACCCCTGAAGCAGAGAGAAACCCCCAAAGGCGGGGGTTTCCTTGCTGTATTGGCATTGGCGGTCATCCAATGGCAGTAAAGTGGGCCGTACGAATATTACCATAAATTCAAATGAGAAGCGGACTCTGGGGGAGCTCCCTCCTTCGACCTCCTTCCTTGGATTCCTTCAATCGATTTCGTGGGTTTAGCATTTCAATTAGAAAATGTTTTTGTTTTTCAATTCATTTGGTCAACATTTGATTAATTTATTAGGTTAGAAAATGAGGGAAAACTTCTGGGGAAAATGAAGTAGAAACTATTGGAAAATGGGACGAAAGCCTTGCATAAAAGAAGAACAAGCAAAGAGAAGGACACTCGTATGTTTTTCGTGTCGTATGGCAGTCCCTTAAATAATTTAAATCTAGATTTCGTAAACAACGACAAAAAAAAGGGCAAAGCAACCACAAAAAATAGTGCCACAAATTGGGGGGAAAATGAGTTCAATTGCCACACCAGCACAGCACCCAAATGTGTGGCAGGAAGGACATGGGACCGACCCGACCCAACCCAGACCCCTGGCTCCTGGCGCCGGTTGTTGTGTGTCTCTGTGTCTCTGGTAAATGGTGCAGCCACAAAAATGGGTCCCACTTTCGTATGATGTTTAATATGTGAAATATATCACTCAACAATGCAAAGGAGAAGGTTATGCAGGAAGTTGATTAAGTAAATATCATTTGTATGGCCACTTTAGAGGAGGACTTTGAATGATAAATTGTAGCAGGAATATGGAATACAATACGGAAGATAATGGGCAGAATACAGAGGGGTTACTGTAAGCAAAATATGTAGAAACAAATAAATATACTGGCAGTAACAGACAGAGGTGTAAGGTGTACCCTTTCGCTTATGGGACATTTGTGCAACGAGGAAAGAGGAAAAGTGGAACAAAAGTAAATACCAGGCAGATTATAGAATAAAAAAGGGTTTACAGCCAGCAAACAATCGAAAAACAGAAGGTATCCTTTCGTTTATGGGAACTTAGTTAAGCGAATCTTCGCCATTTGCATCTTTCGATAAATGTGCATTAAAATAAAAGCCAAAATACAGAAAACAGGTCCAAAAACAGGGCTAATCCCTCAAGTTACACTCACAAAACATAGAAACCACTCTTTTATACCACATTTCTGTACATTTTGTCCCCCAACAACTGTACAACTCTAGAGAAAACCCTCCTGTTATTTAGAGCCAAAGTTATAGGAACAT
This sequence comes from Drosophila lowei, assembly GCA_008121275.1. NCBI lineage: Eukaryota > Metazoa > Arthropoda > Insecta > Diptera > Drosophilidae > Drosophila > Drosophila lowei. The sequence goes on along the minus strand of CM017781.1, from coordinate 20,950,324 downwards.
GAGGCCAGGCCGCAGCCAGACCAGACCAGACCAGACATTCGCCCGCGACGTTCAATGTCTGACTTCCGGCCAAAAAGTGGCTACAAAAATTTGCATAGGTCACGAGTTCACGATCCAAGTTCTTCCACACGTCTGACACAAGGAATGTTTGGCGAAGGAATAGTACATAGAAATTAGCAAGTCATAAATTACTCACCAGGGCGGCGAAAAAGGAGTTTTAAAGCTTTAAAACTCGAGGGAACTCCAGTAATGGTCTTTCGTTTGACCCAAAAGTGTAGTGAACTTCGGTTGGGGGCTTCGAAATTGATTCGAATCGGAGATGACTTGACAAGCAGCCAGCTGGTGGGCGTTGGGGTGTTGGGGCGTTGAGAAATGCACAAATTTGATGATTATCGCACGCCCGCGTTGGAGGCGGTGCATCAGATTTGGGGGCTCTAGAATAAAGAGAGAGGAGCGCAAGGGAGCGTTGAACTGGGTCGAGGTTCTCCTTTAATTGATGGAATACGAATACTCACCTTTTCTCTCGCCTCCTCCACAGACCCATTGTGCCGCCACCAGAGCCCTACAAGAACGTCATGTACGACCGTCGTGTCATAAAAGGCAGCAACTTTGGCAACGCCTCCATGGTGGTAAGTGGTATGCTGCTGTCCATCGGGCAGGCAGGCAGGCAGACAGGCACACAGGCAGTCCTCCGCCAGCCGTGACCCGGGAATGATCCACTTTCTTGTGTTGTGTGTGTTTTTCAGACGGATGTGGATCCCTTCGACAAGGCCGCGGAAATTAAGCGACGCAATATGCTACGAAAGCGCTCGATCCAATGCAGAAACCAGAGGAATGTCCTCGGCACACCACCGCCGGTAAAGGGCCGCAAACACGAGACTATTCAGACGGAGAAGTATTTGGAGAAACTGGGACAACGTCCACCCGAATTCACGGTGGACACGCAAACGGATCTGTTTTTGGAGAAGCCGCCAACGCCGCCATTCATCGCCGCGAAGGTGGGCATCGATGTGGGCACCGAAATCGGCGATGGCGAGCTCTTCCACTTCGATGCCGAGGCCCAGCCCATCATTGATGTCCTGGTGGATGCCTGCATCGAGCAGAGCATGCTGGAGGTCGCACACGAGATGGAATTGGACAGTTTGCGCCGCAAGCAGGAGGAGTACGCCAATCAGAGATCCATTCAGAGATCATTTTTATACAGTTATTTCGTTCTCTTGCAGATTCCTCGCCCAACGTGAGGTGGAGCTTGCCGAACTGCGGCGCCTGGAGGCTGAGGAGATGCGTCTGCGTGCGGAGAAGGAGCGCCGCCTGCGGCAGGATGCCATTGCTAAGGAACTCGACGCCGAGATGCAGAAGAGCGTGACGGCAGCCAAGCTCTTGCAGGGCCACATTGCCAGTCTGGTGCCCGAGGTCCTGGAGAACATCGAGCCGGCCAGCGATGCCGCGAAGAAGGAGCAGCTCATGAAGAGCATCTGTCCTTGGCTCTCGGCGGAGGTGGCCGAGGAGGTGGGCCACATTGTGGACTCACGCGAGATCCTCACGGCCATCATACAGGAGATCATCAAGCAGCGGGCGGAGGTGTATGCCGGCTATCGCGATGACTTGTCCGAGGCCACCACACGCACGCCGGATGTTTGCGAGGAAGAGGGTTGCCTGGTCGACGAGATGGAGGCGTGTCCGTGCGAGACCGGAACCGAGGAAGAGTGTCCCACACCGCCGCCGGAGCCCCCGCATTTGTGAGCACATCGCAAAATGCTGTAAAATGATTTTTTTTGGTTAGATTTAGTTAAGATTTTAAGTTGGACAAAAAGCGGCCCCTCCCACACACACACACACACAAAACAAAAAGACACACATCCATACATAAATACAATACCCAAAAAAACCGCTATGATGGACATGATGGAACATGCACCCGCCGCTTTGCGGTTGTGTCTAGCGGTTGTGCTGCCTCTGGTATCGCGGCAGCCGGCTGCCAAACACAATTGCAGTGCAGCGGTGGAATTTCAAATTGTAACAAATATTGTTAAAGGTTTTTATGTTATTGAAAATTCAACGAAATAAAGCTCAAGAAACCACAAGAAACCATTTTCACGCGCGAATCGAATTTACCGGAATTTATGGTTGGGAAAAACTCGATAGTGCTATCGATACTATCGGTGGTTGAAAAATGAGCCGATCGAGTTGAAAAATTGAACATTTTGCTTTTGTACACATATTTCATTGCATTGATGCATTTCGTATAAAATGAAAATGGAGACGAATTTTAAGCGCAAAATTATTTAGTTAATCAAAAAATTATGGCTCTAGTGAAGTGACTTGTAGAAGTATCATTACTATCGATGGTTTCCACCATTACGATGTATCGATAGTTAACTTTCGCCGAGCTGCCAACTGTCTTGTGCAGCCGCAGGCTGTCATGCCCGTGGCGTTACATTTGTTTTTTTCCTTATTTATGAATCACCAGAACGAAATTCATAGTTTTCCAGTCGATAGCACCGAAGCCCGGATCTTGGGACATGCTCTCTTTTTTGTCAGGGATTTATGCTTACGTTTTATACCGTCCGAGCAGCATTCCGCATACCCTATGGAAAAGGATATTATAAAATTGAGGAAATGTTTTTCATCCCTGCATTGCATTGGCAGATGGCAGAAACTAGTCAGTCTATGTATTAAAGCTGTCTCAACGAAATTTTTCTGTTTATTGTCATCTTACAGAGACCAAGAATAGGTATCGGCATGGAGATTTATTTACAGGAAACTAATCAAATCATGAATGGGTAAAACACATTTCAATAAAAGAAAAAATCATAAGTAGTGTTTTAAATAACATGGTAAACAGAATTGTGTTATTAACTAAGGGCCAACAGGGTCTACAAATGTCGATAACACCGGTTGGCTGCAACAAGTGTTCAAATGACGTAACATTCCATGCTCACTTACGTTTCATTTCATGCACACTTACGTTTAGACTTTGACTTTTTTTGCACGGTCACACTGCTTTCGAGGAACGGAACTGCCAACTGTCTTGTGCAGCCACAGGTTGGCATGCCTGTGACGTCACTTTCACATTTGTTTTTCCCTAATTTATGAATCACCAAAAAACGAAATTCTCAGTTTTCATTAGTTAACGGCTGCAAAGTAGCTGCCCAAATCACAATGTTCTCCAGCGGACCCAACTACAACAAGCTGAAGACCAACCTGCGGTTGGCCCTCAATCGCTTGAAGCTCCTGGAGAAGAAGAAGGCGGAGCTGACGCAAAAGTCCAGGAAGGAGATAGCCGATTATCTGGCCACCGGGAAAACGGAGCGTGCCCGCATCCGAGTGGAACATATAATACGGTAGGACACGCGATAAATGGTAGCCCTCCACCACTACAGACATTTAAACCTCTGTCCCACAGTGAGGATTACCTGGTGGAGGCGATGGAAATGGTGGAAATGTACTGCGACCTGTTGCTCGCTCGCTTCGGTCTCATCACCCAAATGAAGGAACTGGACTCGGGCATAGCCGAGCCGGTGGCCAGCCTTGTGTGGGTGTGCCCCCGTCTGCAGAGCGACATTGCGGAGCTGAAGATCATCTCAGACATCTTCATCACGAAGTACGGACCGCAGTTTGCGGAGCACAACCGCACCGCCACCGGGGATCACTGTGTGTCCGAGAAGCTGATGCACAAGCTCACCCTTCAGGCACCGCCCAAGCTGCTGGTGGAAAAGTATCTGCTTGCCATTGCCAAGAACTACAACATCGAGTACGAGCCGGATCCGCAGGTGATGCAGGAGGAACAGAAGCCGGAACAGCACCATCTGATCGATCTGTCCGATCGCAATAATCTCAGTGGTGGTGGTCTGCCTCCGCCACAGATGGGTTTCATTGGGTATCCGGCTGTGCCGCCGCTTCCCAATATGCCGGAGCCACCCACAAGCAAACCCTTCAATTATCCGCCATTTGGTGGCGGCGGCGGCGGTGGCGGTGGGGGAGGCGCTGGTGCTTGTGCAGGAGGCCCACAGCCGCCTCCACCGTTTGCCTACAACATACCGCCCAATCAGCCACCGCCGTCGCAGCCATCGATGCCATCCGTGGTGCCTGGCAAATGCTCGGAGGAGAAGGATCTGAATACCAATTTCATAAATGTAATTAGAACTTTTTGTATATTTCCTCACACTTTTTCGCATGTCTTTGCATGATTTTATGGGTTATTGCAGCGGGAAACTAACAATACGGATGATTCGGGCAGCCCAGATGAGAATATTCTGGTAGGTTTTTCCTGTAGTTTGCTGTTGCCTCTTTAATCTACTAACATTGATCGTGCTTATCGTTCTTTCATCACTTAACTGGTTGTATCTTCTCCTCCGCCCTTGTATCTCTATCTCTCTCTATGTGACGTCAATGCGTGTAAGTCTAATCATCCCACAAAATGATTCATAGTCTGCCTGCATGTCTGCTACCATTCCCACCGTTTTTGTTGATTTTGTTTACGATTTTTATTTGCTTTTTGATTTCCTGTTTTTTGCTTGACAGCGCCCCAAACCCAACAATGATCCGCCGCCACGTTATACCTCCATTAATCCCGTCAACCTGCAGGTCAGGCCCAAAAACTAGGGATACTCAATCCCCAGCTAAAACCTCCCTTTGTTCCTTTCGTTTACAGAATGCCAACAAACCGAAACCACAACCGCGCTCAAAGCTGCCACCTGGTGGACCTCCGGGGTCCACACTTCCGAGTGCCCCGCCTGCCTTGGACCTTCCATCGCTGCCCAATGTACCCATGGATTTGCCAGACATTCCGCCAGGACCTTCAGGCGGCAAGAAGGAGGATGAAGATGAGATCGATTTCGATGAGTTGTCGCGTCGCTTCGAAAATCTCAAGAAGCGCAAATGAATTTGTTATATCGTATATTCTCGATCCTGTATTCTGTTTAACATAAATAATCACGTATATATGTCCAATTTAGAACACTTCTTCATTCTCCACGACCTCTTTCAGTTCGAGGAGTTCCAGCAGACCCTTGCCCTTGGTTTCGTTACGCACCAGTTCGTCAATCACGCGATATTGTCCAGGATCGATCAGCAGCGTCAAATGGAGCGTTGATTCCTCCCATTCCTCGTGCTCCACGGCGTTGGCCAGCTTCACCACAGATTCCTTGAGCTTGCCGCCGCCTTCTTTGCCCGCAAAGCTGACACGCAGCTTCATGCGTGAACGCTCGATGGGCAGATGCTCGCGCAGCATTTTGATGGCCTCCAGGGTGTTCTGCTTGGTGTTTTTGTTCATCTTCACCGAAAAGTGGGCATCCTTGAGTGACTTTTCAATGATCGAGGCCGAGTAGGGGCGACGCGTCTCGGGATTTACGCAGAGAGCGGCTACACTGTTGACGATGCTGTTCAGCTGCGTGTCGAGCACGCTTTGGCGCTCCTTCTCCGATACCTGAAGCTCGCCTTTGCTCAGGATTTCCTTGCAGATTTCTGTTTCATCTGTCTTGTTGAAGGCTTTCTGCAGTTCATCCTTCTTGGCCGCCTGCCCTTTGGACACATTCGTGAAAACTGTGTGGGTTTGCAGGACCTCATCGATGTCCTTTTCGCTGCGATGCCAATTGGAAGAAGAGTTTTGTAAAGCAACACGGGCGAAATTTAGCCACTACTCACCTGTTGCTACGCCAGGACAAGACCTTGTTCTTGTAGCAGGCAATCTCGAAACGCTTGCCGCCCTTTTTTAGTCTCACAATGGCCACATTTGTGAGGCGAATTTGATTTGTGGGTGTGAAAATTTTTGACATGATGAAATTATAATGAAATGTTTGAGATTAGCGATGAGAGTTTGCTGAAATCCAAGATTAATGGATATTTTCGATACTTTTGAATGGAAGTTTTCCTCATCTATTAACTTAAATACACGATTTATCTTTGCAGAGATATAAAATCACCCGAAAAACGTAATTTCTATAGTGGAATTTCGGTAATTTATCTCTGAAACGCACATTTTTAGCTAACGATTTGTCTCAGACATAGCTATCGGTTTGGTATATCGCTGGCTTCACATCTCTACTGTATTCTGTTTTTGTTGGGCTCTCTTCCTCTTCCATCCAATCTGCAAGAGCGCGCTGTCCGTTAACTACAAACGGCCCTTAAATCGCGATATCAATTACCAAAAAATCGCGTTCAACAAAGTGCAGCTTATCAAGCTGATAATGGCCAATAAAATGATATCAAACGCTCAAACGCGAGCTTCAGTGCTTAAATCAGTGAATATTAGTGCAACTCCAATGCCTCAAATATTTAGTGGTCCCAATAAAATGGCTACATGCGAAAGAGTGGTACCACTAAACATTAGACGAAAACGGCGAAAAGACAGACATCGATAAACGAGTGTAGCAAAACGCAACGCTGAAAAATGTTTGTAAACAGCTGCGAAACTCCGCCACGCCGCCAGGGGGCGCGCCAACTGCGCGTAGGCATTGCCAGAAACATTAAATTGAAATGCTGCCCTGTGCAACGCCATATTTGATTCGGCTGCTTGCATTATAATACAAGAAATTAAAAAATTTTCAAGGGAAAACGCTGGCCCAGGCTTGCCAATCACTTGTCCCACTTGTGTGTGAAAACGTTTCGTGAAAATGATTTAACACAGATAAAGTGATTCGCGGTCTTAGAATCACCAGTGGATTCCAGCAAGGCAAAACGAACGTATTCTCATCAACCCAGCAGAAGGTGAGTGTTTGTGTTTGCTTGTGTATGTGTGTGAAACGCATGAAAAATGGTCTGAAGAAATGTCCCAGAAATTGTATAATAAACGTGGAATAAACGTTCCGCTTGCTAGCTGCTCAATGCGGTCTATTATCCTGCACCATTGATGTGGGGAAAAAGAGTTTTTTTTTGTGTGCGCTTGTCATGTGTTTGTGTGTGTGTGGAAGGCCATTTTGTAGATGAGACCATCATTAAAAAATTGTGTCTACTCTCCGCTCTTTGTACTCTCTCACAGTACACCACCACAGACCCCACACAAAATGGAGCAGTATCTAGTGCCGATAGAGGAGCCCGTCTACTCGGATTTGCAGGTGGTGCAAGTGCCCCAAGAGGAGGTTGGGGTGAGTATTTCGAGTGCAGTCAGCAGCAATCTTCGTGGAACTATAAACTGGAATGCCATTTACATATATCGCAGTCTCTGGTGCTCCAGGATGACCAGCAATTGGTGTTCAACGACCAGCAGCAGGTGGTGTACCAAACCACGGCGCCGGCCCAATATCAGCAGCCCCAACAGGCCACAGCTCCGGCCCACTATATCATCGGTGGGGACGATCTCGCGGTGCAGCAGCAGCAGCAACAGCAACAGCACCAGCAGCAGCAAGTCGTGATGCATCATCAGCAGCACCAAGTGCAGCAAGTGCATTACCAACAGCAGGACGCACAACAACAGCAGCAACAGATCCATTTGGAGCAGCAACAGCCGCAGCAATATGTGCAACATCAGCAGCAACAGCCCGCCATTCAGCATACCCAGCAGATCTATTACACCTCAGAGCAGGTCCTACAGCCCAATACTATTGTGCAACATGCATCCATGCAGCAATTGCAACAGCAACAGAAGAAACAGCAACAGCAGGTCCTCCAGCAACAGCAGCAGCAATATCATGCACCCGCCTACCAACAGCAGACGGCACAATTGGTACAAACGAGTCCCCAGCAGCAGCAACAACTGCTGCAGAGTCCTCAGCAGCAACAGCATCAGCAGACGCAGCAGCAGGCCCAGACATTGCATCTTCAGACATCGCCCGCTCAGCAGCAGCAACAACAGCAGCCGCAGGTCGTCTACCGCATGACTACCACACAGCAGCAACAACGGCCGCTTACGGTAAGAATCAAGACAACAAATGAATAGAAATTGCAGTTTAATTAATGTTTTTAGGAATGTGTATGTGTGTGTGTGATTTAGTATTCAATTTAACAATTCTTCTCATTTGATATTTGATCCAGAACAACATGCATGTGATTGTCCAGCAGCAGCCGGTGCTTATCCAGGCGCAACAGCACCAGGAGCTCATAATGCGCCAGGCCACGGCCATTCATCCGTACAACAATCGCGTGGTTTATGCCACATCTCCGCAACAGCAGCATGTCCTCCAGCAGCACGTGCAACAGCAGCAACAACAACAGCAGCAGCAGCAACAAATGCAGCTCCAGGCCACAGCACAGACGGCACATCTCGTCCAGACGCGTGTGGTGCCACAGCAGACACAAAACGTAGTCTACCAGCAGTTGCAAGTGCAGAAGGTGCCCCAGCAGCAACAGACGCAACAACAGCAGCAAGTGGTGCACACACAGCAGCCACAACTGGTGGCCACAACTCCCGGAGGAGGAACCCTCGTGCGAGCCGCCTTTCGCGGCAAATCCGCAAGGGGAGGAGCTGTTGTCGCGCGAACAATGATTGCCACAAGTGGAGGGGCACGACCCACGCTCAGTCCCACGACAATTGTGCGTCACGTGCGGCCCAGAGGAGCCGCAGGCACAGTCCAAGGCGGGATTGTAAGGAATATGCGTCCGCCGGGAGTTCGCCCAACGCGAGCCCAGCTAGTGGTGCAAACCAGCTCCCCGGAGGGCAGCCAGACAATGCAGATCGTGACCCAGACACAGATGACGAAACATATAACCATTAGCGCGAATCTCGGCCAGCCGACGATCCCAGGGCAGCAGGTCTCGCAGCGGCAATTGTATCCGCAGCATCCACAGCAGCATCAGCAGCAGCAGCACCAACAGATGCTGATGATGCGACAGTCGTCGGTGCGATATCGGGCTCCCGTCTCCCTTACTTCGGCTGTGGCGGCGCCCGTCCCAACCGCTGTGACAGCCACACCCGCTGCAGCAACCACGACCAGCATGGGGATAGATATGGAGGAGCGTATCCAAGCGGCGGTGTTGAAGAAGGAGCAGCAGAAGCCACCCCCAAATCAGATGCCCATACAGCTGGCGCAGGGCACTAGCCTGACGACCTACTATCCAGGCAACACCACTCCCCAGGCCACCACGGAAGAGGAGCAACAGCAGCAGCAGCAACAGCAACAGTTGCAACAACAGCAGCAGCATCAACAACAACAACATTTGCAACAGCAACAAATGCAACAGCAGCAGCAGCAGGTCCAGGCGGTGCGTACTGCGAGTGGAGCCAGCATGTCGCTGGCGGAGTTTAAGAAGCGCCAGACGATGACAGTATCACCGGCACCCACACCCGTGCCGACCAGTGGAGGCCTGACGCCCTTGAGGCCCGTGACTCCGGGAACTATGGTGCGAGCCGCACCGAAACTGTTGGCCACACAGTCGCCCACTGGAGGAGTTGTGCCGATTGGGACACGCATTATGCAGCCGCAAAGAGCCATAGCGCCACCTCTACAGGCGGCGTCAGCAGCCGCACCGGCACCCCCACCACCGGCACCGGCGGCAATAGCACCACCATCTGCCTCTGTGGTGGACCCTGGCGACTCGCAATCCTCCTCGCAGTCGGGATCATCCGTGCAGCAGACGTCGCACAACAACTACGAGATTCACTCGCAACATGTGCTCAACAATCGGGCGGGTCAGGCGATACCCGAGAAGGATCGGAACAGTGCCAAGATGCTAGTGATACTCGCATCGGGAGAACAGCGACTGATCACCTTCACCCTACCCCGGGAGTCGTGCACTGTGCAGGATCTGCTGGAGCAGGTCTCTGTGCCGTTCGACAACACCACAACGATCCAGTGCGTCGAGCATCGGGGTGCCAATGTGGATTTTGTAGTTACTGTGGGCTTTTCCGTCAACGAATCAGCCAGTGAACTGATATCCAGAGCAGAGGAAAGTCTCCAAATGAATCGACAACAGGAAAATGCTGCCGCCAGTGGGGCACCAACGCAGCCTGCGCCCACGACCACGACACCGTCGCCGGCGTACACGCAGGCCAATGCAGCGGCGGAGCAGGCCAAGAGAGAGGCCGCCAGTGCAGCGGCACCGAACGGTGGAACCACCAACGGCACAGCCACGGGCGCAGGTGTCGTGTCGGTGGCCAACGAAGGACGAAAGCTGATCGACGGCTACTATGCGGTGTGCAAACAGTGCGGCTTCACGGGCATGGACCATGCCAAATGCGAGCGCTGCAAGCGCGTCTTCCTGGAGCCCCCCAAGCGCCAGTCATACCTCACCAAGTCGAATGCCACCTCCTCGCCGGCATCATCCACCTCCAGCGAGCCGGCCACGCCCACGGAGAAGCGGGAGCTGGCAGCAGCCGCACGTTACGGCAAACAGCTGAGTGGCGTGTCCTTTCCAACGGGAGCCAGAGGCCGCGGTGGCATGGCTGCTATGCGGGGACGAGCCCGTGGAGGCAGGCGAGCGCCTGAGGCGGATCCTGTGGTGCTGCTGAGCAGTGAGGATGAGGCGGACGGCGATGATACCACTGTCGATGGCAGTGCTAGTGTAAGTGTCACTCGGTCTTGTCTCGCATTTCCCTCAAATAACGCTCATCTTCCGTATTTTCTTTCCTCTTTTTGCAGCAGCCATCCCAACACTCGAGCAACTACAACAATTTATTGAATGGAAAAGCTCCTCTGGCCGCCGTGGCGTTTGCCTGCGAGACCATGCTGCCAGAGGTAGACGAAGAACCGCTGTACAGAGGTATGACCCTAATATATAAAGTGTTATAAGCAAATAATTAGCATTGGCAGCGCATTTTCCGCTGCCTCGCATTCATATGGGTACATGCAGAGCAATGTTTGTTGTTGTTTGTGTCTGTGACACTTCACAGTTTGTGTAGTGTGTGTGTGCTGTGTCGAAATTTTCGTGCTGGCAATGCCATCGCACTATTTTTAGTTGTGAGATGTACCGTTAGGGGGCGCTGCGCGGAGCGACACGCCATTTTATGTGTCGGGTGCGAGAAAAAGAGTGGGAGAAGAAGAAGAAGAAGCGAATGCGTGAAAACATCGTTTTCCACAATTCTATTGCATTTTTTGTGAAATTGGTGGAAAAGTGTGGGTCATTTTAAATAGATTATACTTAAAAATAAGTCATTTATTAACAAGCTGCACTTTGCGCTATCCGTGCAACCATGAATGACGAAGGTAATGGGCGAAAACGTGTGCGCAGTGAGAAAAGAAGATAAAAAATGTGACTATACGATGGATGTTGTACGTGTATCAGCAGCACATGTAAAAAAAAGCAATAAATTAATTCTTAAATTACCATTTTTTTCTGCAGATTTTGTGCGTGGCGATGTCATGGACTTGTCGGATGTACCAAAAAGTGAACAATTCTCCACAGCGATCACCTGCAGCTGTGTGCGTCTGATCCCCTATCGTTTCGATACAATTGAGCCGGTATGAGCCTTGAACCCCTCACCCTGCCGCGATGCATGCAATGTGTGTTCATATTTTCGTTGTTTTCCAGGTCACCTTCACCTCGAAGGGCATTCGAATAAATGGCATATTGGAGGACATGGACGAGAAGTTCACCCTAAACATTTACAAGCATGAGGTGATAAAAGTCATTGCACATTTCGGTAGCTCTGACCAGCCCCAGACACTCCTAACGCTCTATTTGCTCAAGACATGCGCACTGTATGTGAAAACGCAGCTCTGTCTGCCCGATGATCAACCAAGTGAACGTAAGTTTGGGACTCTAAACCCTTCCCTGACTGGAATTCGTTTCTTACAGATATATACCGATTCCTTCTCCCCGCAGAGACTGGCTTCAAATCGCAAACCTCGTTCCACACACGACGCCTCGTTTTGCTGTTCGATAGCATCCCCGTCGCCACTCGTGAGACCATCAAGACGATGTTCAGCTGCGTGGACGAAATCTCAGCCATAGATGCCGCCGATATATTCGAACGCATTGCCGACTCCGATCGCAAGGCATTGGACAAGTCCACACAGCCGTCGGTGCGGCAGCTGCGTGCCGACGAGCAGCGAAATCTGCTTATGTATCCGCCCAAAGGTACGGGCAGTCTGTCCGTCGGCATGGAGGACTTTGTGTGCCTGAGAAAGGAGTCCTACGTAAACGACATAATTATTGACTTTTACCTGCTGTGGCTCCGCAACACACTGATACCGGTGGCAACACGCGAACGTACGCACATTTTTAGTACGTTCTTTTATAAGCGACTGACGACGCTGACACGTCCCACCGACATGCGGCAGACAGCGGCCCAGAAGCGGCATGCCAGGGTCCAAAAGTGGACCAAAGTGGTGGACATATTCGACAAGGACTTTATCATTGTGCCGATCAACGAGCAGTCGCATTGGTTCCTCGCCATCATCTGTTTCCCGAACCTCAAGGGTCCCGTCACCTACGACACCAATCAGCCCGTGGAGCCGCAGCACCTGAAGCGTGCGCGCGGCAAGAAGGTTTCTCTGCAGATTGGCAACACCACCATCACACCGCTGACGAAGAGGGGCGAGGGTGGAGCCCTGCCAGCGGCACTCAACTCGGAGATTTGCCGCCTAGGCGACGACGGGGAGAGTGAGCGAGACGAGGCCGAAGGCGATGACAGCGACATGGCCTCCGAGGACAGTTACAACTCGAATTCTGCAAAGGAAACAACTGCCACCGGCAAGGAACAAGCAGCAGCGGCAGCCACACCCACATCCACACCCACGCCTCAGGTTAGCAGCGGCCCAGCAAGGAGCAGCGGTGCGGAAGAGGTGCCGGCGGTAAAGCAGCCCCTGATCCTCATCTTTGACTCGTTGGCTGGGGCATCGCGCAGTCGCGTGGTGGCCACGCTGCGGGATTACCTCACCTGCGAGTACAGAATAAAGAAGCCGGATGCGCAGGCGCACGTCTTCAACAAGGATAACATGCCCGGACACTGCGTCAAAGTGCCGCAGCAGAACAACTTCACCGACTGCGGCCTCTATCTGCTGCAGTACGTGGAGCAGTTCTTTGCTGAACCCATCAGAGACTACAGACTGCCCATCAAGCAGCTGACGAACTGGTTCGACTTCCTCACCGTCACCAAGAAGCGCGAGGACATTGCCAATCTCATCCAGAAGCTGATGGACGAGAACAACTCCCAGCAGCGCCTGATCCTGCCGGTCATCGAATTTCCCACCCTCAATGGGCAGCTGGTGGAGTATCCCGAGGAGGCTGAGAGTGCAGAGTTTGAGGAGGAGGAGGGTCACGAGGACGATGAGCTCAATAGCGAAAGTGTAAGTAACAGAAATGATCCGCAGATATGAGAAAATGTATCTAATCTTTCATTATTCTGCCCCTCCATTAGTATGAGGAAAACAATGCTGTCGCTGAAATGGAAGTGGATCCCGTGGGCGATGATCTGCCTGTGGGCAAAACCACCACCGCAGTGGTCGTTAGCACCACCGCAACGACCGTGAATAGTGGAGCGGCGACGGTGACTTCGAAGACCAAGCGGTTCGTGCTGAAGCGTTCGCTGCAGAACGGCCTGGGGACCACTATGACAAGCAATGGGTCTGTAATGCTGCCACAGCTGGTGAGCACAACGACGGCGAGTGGCGCGCTTGGCGGGGCAGGGACACATCTGGGGCAACGTGCCAATAGCGGCAGCCTTAAGATACGCAAGATCGAGCCTTAGCATCGGGAGGACGCAGAACAACGCATCGACATGCCGCCCGCCCCCCCGCGCATGCTGCGGCTGATGTTGCCACATCTGCAGCAGCAGCAGCACCACCACCACCTGTAAATAAAATTTAACATCATATAACTATTGTAATTCTCTTCAGTTTTATCAGCATAATTTTTTTTTCACACCAACATTACTGTCGCCACTAAATGAAAGTAAGATGCATAAATCGTTAAATAAATAAAAATTCGTATGTATAAAATACACCCAGAAACAGCTGTCTGTCGTTTGTCCGTTGATTTATTTGTTCGTCAGAGGCAGCAGACAGCAGGCAGGGGAGGCTTTCTAATGCATCCACCGATACGCGTCGCACCCACCGCATCCGCACCCCCACCCGCACCCGCACCGCCCTTGTCCAAACCAGTTTCGCGGCGGCGGCATGCCATGTAGCCTAGAACCGTCATGTAGTTGGTGGGGGGGAATATACATGACGGATACATGGTGAGACTCCCCGAGGCAGGGCGGTGGATCTGATTAAATGAGTGATAAATGTGGCCTATAGCCGATCCTCGGCAATGGGTGGAGCTTTATCTACAATCCAACATCCATTGCTCATTCTTGTTGCTGGAGTTTTTTTGATTAATGTGTAATTGAGGGCCCTTTACCGCGCCCCGCGATACTTACCATGTAGCTACTCTAGAATACATGGCAGGCTACATGGCACGCATACACACGCAAACGCATGCCGACACGAACGTGCATCCACACACATACAGGCATACGGATGATACATGATGCCATGTAGCTGAACAGGCTGAAAAGTAAGGTTATATTCACAGCTGGTTGTGATGGAGGAGGGATGGCAAGAGGGTGAAATTTGGGGTGAAGAGGAAGCAAAGAAGTGAGTGAGGGCGAACGGAATGGCAAACGAAAAGGAAATTGGAGATAAGCGTATCGATGTATCGATTAGAGATGATTGTATGGGAAGAAGTAGAAGTGTTGAGTGCAGGAATGGCGCGGTTCAACTGTCTGGAGATTAATTATTTAAATTGTTCAAAACTAAAAAAACAAACTACTTTCAACAAAATTTTGCTAAAATTACTCAAATGCATGTATAATAATCCATAGAGAGCCTGTATAATTATGCTGGAATATCTTGATTTTCACATGACTTGTCAATTTAATGATAATTCAAAACAATTTTATGTTTATAAACGCTTAAAAGCATGAAAAATAATACATTTTACTATATACTTTGTATAAATGATGTTTATTTTTGATTTATTCCGTTCATAAACGCGTCGGCCATCTCTATGCAAACGATATATGCTATCGATCAGCACTCGATAAGTTTACAACTCTACGCCGCGTTTGCTGCTTCGTAGTGTCCACGAAAATTGTAGCAGCGAAGGAAAGCGCAAAAGAGGAAAATAGAAAATATTTGCGCCGCCTTTGGCCTACTGCAAATCGAATCAACGGGATTGAAAAATGTTAGCAAAACTACTTTACTCTTCCAGTGCGTGTGTGTGTGCGATGTGTGTGCAGGTGCAGCTGTTGTTTGGCAAATAATTAATAATTTAATGCAGATGGAGCACTTCTCTTAGCCTGTGTGTGCCTGCGAGTGTGTGTGTTTGAAAAAAGAAATTGGTGGAATTCGGCAGAGGGAACAGAGAGAGAGAGAGGAGCGCCTGCGATTGGGCGTCTCTAAAGTTAAATGACATTTTCGCACGTAACCTGCAGCGTTTGTGAAAAATATATATACATGTATTAATAAAAATAAATACACACTGGCCAGCATGCAAAACGCAGAAAAAGGCGCACCAGGCGCCGTCGTCGTCAGCCCCCGCGCGCATGCTCCGGAAAACGAATCGAAGCTAGGAAATCCCTGCTCGTGGCAAAACCTCCGAGAGCTTCGTGAAATTAACGGGGTTTAAAAACTGCGTGCAGCCATGTAAATTACATATTAATTAAAATAAAAAGAGTGCAGGCAGGAGGAACAGCAGGCGGAATAGTGACGATAGGAAGAGAGACGGCATACAAACGTGAAAAAGTGAGCGGCGCGGCTATTCGAGTTCAGCACATTCGCCATCCTACTCTGGCCTACGCAATCGTCGCTTGTTGGCTGTCTGTTTTGATTTTCTCTTCTTGAAAATAAGCGCGCGAAAGGGGTGCTCGTGTACTTTCTTTTGACCTACCACCCGCCCGCTCTACCATATTTCGCGAGTGTGTGCGTGTAGGCGCGTGTGTGTGGGTGTATCGCAATGCATGATAAGTGATAAAGCCAGATGTTTGTGCATATATCTTGTAACTGTAACAGCCGCAGCAGCAGCAGCAGCAGGCGCCGCAGCAAACAACGGCGCACGCACACACATGTTGCACACATTTATGTGTATGAATACCCTGTGCAGAGATAGTATGATGTGTTTGTAAATATGTTTGTAACATCATCAAAGCAGAAGAAAGAAAATATCTCTGACGCTGTATAGTAAATATTTATTTATTCTTGATTAGTATTCAAAGTCTAGTGGATGTATCTAGTACAAAAATCGATGACCATAAACTATAGCTTCTATAACAGACTTGGCTCTGCAAGGGTATCAACTCTTCGGCACCCGAAGTTGTGTTTCCCTTTTCGTTACTTTTGCTCCTTTGTTGCAACCTGAAACTAATTTATTAACGCATCGATACGTTTGCTCTTCTTCGTTTTATCCATTCCCGGTAAATAAATCCATAGCCTGCCCGAATCGAGTAACCAAAGAGCTTCATATCGGAGGCCCTCGAGGGATTTATTTTAGTTATTTAAACATCTCCTGCAGCGAAGCAACGTTTCTAATAAGCAAGCATATATAAATGGTTTCTACTTTCATCGGCCTATTGGGTGAGTCCTACAGATGATGCATACCTACATATATGGATTGGAACACATTTCAATATCTCTCATTCTTCTGTAGACATTCAATCATGGTGGGAGATACCGTGTATTTCGCATTTCTGTTCATTGTTTAGTTCCGCCTTCGAATTACCCGATATAGACATCGAGGTAAGTGCTTGGATATATCCGTCTTGGCTTTAATACGAGATTTAAACGTACGTATGTATACAGGACCTCGAATCGGCGCTGCTCTCCGATGGTACCAGCGATGAGGATCAGGTTGCCCTAGTGCCCGAACTGATTGTGCGCCTCCTCAAGGGCTGCGATGCGCTCCAATCGGTAGCCAAGGAGATCACACACAGCAACTATCAAATGTTCTTGCGCCGCCTGTTGCGCCAACAGTGTCGTCTGCATCAAACAGAGAATCCCTTCGACACGGACATTGACTTTCAATCGCTGCCACCGCGCAAGCGCCTCCACATTCTGCACGATCTGTGCCACTTTCGCCTGGAATCGGCCGATGTGCAGGTCATACTCAGCAATCTAGAGGCGGACAGCCTGCGCGTAGAGCCACTCGGCCACGACGCCAAAAATTCCGGATATTGGTATTTCTACGGAACCCGTCTATATCGCGAGGACAAGGCCGTTGGTGGGGCCGCTGCAGCAGCCGCAGCATCTGCTGGCGGTGCAGGCAACAACTGCAATACCGTGTGGCAGGTCATCTGCTTCACCGAGGAGGACTGGCAGAACTTGGCGGCCAAATTCAAGACCTCTAAGAATGCCAAAGAGCGTGATCTCTTCCAAATACTCAACAAGAACTTTCTGCCCAAGCTGCCGCAGCTATTCCGCGAGCGTGAACGTCTAAGGAGGAGAAAGTGAGTGCCAAATTCCAGATAAATCCTAAAGCAATTGATGCTAAATCTTGTATTTTTTATCCAGACTCCTGCAAGTGCGAAACTCCAGTCGCATTCGCAGCATCGCTGAACTGAAGGCTCGCCAGGAGGAGGAACGTCAGGAGCGGGAGCGCGAGAACGAGAGGGAACGCCAGCGAAACGAGCGCGAGCAGCTCTACAGAGAGCGCCAGAACGCACACTGGGTGGCACCGCCGTCCCAGAACCAGAACCAGCGCACACGCAGACGGTTAGAACGCCCAGTATTATAAAGAAAACAGAACAGAAGAACCTGGAGGACACGCACCAGAAACAGAAAACATCCAATACATTACTCTCTCATCTTTGATTTCGTTAATTCGTTAATTGATCGTTGAGTTGCCTTTGATTTTCATTTTGTGAAGAAAATTATACGTTTTGCAATCAGAATTCATTCAAAATCCATCTACATCTACGCGCTAGCCATCGGAAGACGACCCCGCAGCGGATGCCCAGAGCAAGGATCAGCACTTAATTTGATTTTTGCCCATCATTTAGTTTTGTGTATGGGAGAATTAATTGGAATTCCATTTCAAAATACACTCTGTAAGCATGCTTTTTGATCTAATTATGATTTAAGTTAAGTTTTAGACCCATTTTCAAACACCCATTGCGCCATAACACCATAATCCATAATCATAAGAGCAAAAAATAATCACAGAATCGATATTTGAGAGCCAAACTATTTCCAAACAGCTACTAAATTGTGTTTTTTCCCTTTTTTTCCCCCTGCCACATATAGATCTCAATCAACATCGACGGCCAGCGGTATTTCCACATACGCAAGCTCCTTCCGACGTACCACAACCACTAATTCGAGCGAATTTCTGTGTCACAGGGAAACCTTTTGCCTATCGCCAGAAAGTGAAGAAGACACCGACTCCGAGGAGGACGAAGACGACAGCAAGACCAACGACGCGGAACAGTCTTCGTCGCCCACAGAACAGCAAGAGCAAGAGAACCCCTTAATAGCTGCATCAGCAGCAACAAGAGTAGCACCAGACACAGATTTTCGTACGCCTCAAACACCGCCGCCATCAGAATCGCAAACGCCAGCGGAATCAAAGAGCAAGAGCCATCATCATCACCATCATCACCATCATCATCATCACCACAAAAAGAAAAAGTCGGGGAAGAAGCAGAAGAAGCGCTCGCGAGAGCACCGTCACCATCGGAGGCGTCACAAGCATGCCTCAGAGGGAGAGGCAGACCAAGAAGACGACAACAACAACCAGCAGCAGCAGCAACAGCAGCAGCAACAGCAGCAGCAGCAGAGCGAGAACAGCAGCAGCAGCAATAGTGTGTCGCATAAGCGACGTCGTCGTCAGCAGCAACAGCAGCAACAACAGCAGCTGGAACAGCGTACAGACGCTTCAGAAGAGCGACCGCATGCCCCATCTCTGAGTCCCGAGGACAAGGAGAACTTTTGTCGGCAGCTCCAGCTTCTGGATTCGAATTCGGCGGCCATTGCAGTGGCCACAAACATTGCAGACCTGAGCATACCCTCGCCAGTGGCACATGAGAGCGACGCGGAGCAGCAGGAGGCGCAACAGCAGCAGCAGCAGCAACCAGCAGAGTCCCCAGCTCGACCACGACAGTCGACGGCCGCCGCAAAGCGCGCGCAACGGCAAATGGCGCCGGCGGCGAATGTAAAGCTGCCAGGCCGGCAAACCAACAATTCGCTCAGTTCGCTGACGGGCAATATTTTCATACCAGGCAGCGGTGGCACACAACAACAGCAGCAGCAGCAATCGCAGCAGCCCCAACATCAGCAATCGCAGCAGCCACAACATCAGCAATCGCAGAGCAGCAGCAGCAACAGCAACAGCAGTGGGTCCGGGGCCTCGGGATCTGCCAGCACTGTGCGCTCGAAGAAGCAAAAGGCCGTGCTGAATAGCTCGACGGACAAAGAGGCGACGACGGGCAACAAGAGCAAGAAGTCAATACCATCATCGGCCTCATCATCGTCCAGCAAGGCGGAGCGGCACAGCGGTGCCTTCTCAGACAAGAGTGGCGATGAGTAAGTGATGAGCCCCAGGCAGGGGAGTGGAGTGAAGTGGAGTCCCCACCATACGCCCCACACACAAAGATCCTACTAATTTTAGAGCCTAAGCATATCATTTTATCCAAGCTTAATGCAGTTACTAAATGCTAGAAATGGGGATTATGTAGAGGGTCTCTGGCCCCCTCCATAATACTGCTTTTATTATCTTTGTTTCATTTTGGTTTTGGATTGTACAATTCTTAAGTATTTAGTATTCATTTAGTTATTTAGTTCCATTGGCAGCACATTCACATACGCTCACACGTGAATGGAAATTTTCGGTTGTAAAAGTTGTAAAGTTGTATACACATTCGCATATAACATCCTACGTTCACGTGTGACTGGCAATTCATTCACCGCTCATTCACGTGCTGTATCCATTCGCTTATGGGAATGTTCGGCTAATGGAACATTGGCTCTAAAACCATTTGCATGTTGTACTTTTTTTTTTTTTTTTGAACTCTTCATCATATAATAAAATACTCACCCATCAAATTGTATATAATGTGATCTCAATTGATTAACATATATTTATCATTCGTTTGTTGTAAACTTTTGTACCTACCTCAACCACTGAACCACCACCAACAACAACAACAACAACATTCCGACTGTTCATCACAAAACCAACAACCAACAAACAAAAAAAAATGTACGATAAATGTAGCCATGTAAATAGTAGCAAACGTAGCACCACCACCAAAACCACCATCACAGCCACCACCTACAACAACAGCAACAACAATAATAATAATAGCAGCAGCCTTAACAACAACAATCATAAGCAGCAGCACCACCACAATCATAATGGAAAGAATAACCACTCAATGGCGGCTGGAGGAGGAGTAGGAGTAGGAGTAGGAGTAGGAGGAGCATCGTATGGATCCCATAATAACCACCACCAGAATAACAACCACACAAACACAACCTCCTCTGTTATATCCCACTACCAGTATCCGTACCATCATAATACAACCACTAATCATAGTAATAAACATAAATCCAAGACGCACCACCACAACCACCACCACAACCACAACCACTCCCTAACAACACATCCTCCATTCTCAATCACAAACCACACCACAACAAAATCAAACAACAATTCAACAACGTACAACTCCTCCAATCATGCGAATATTCTTAGCTTCACCGAAACGGAGGAAGTGCTACAAATTGGAATGCATAAGGTGCTCGTCTATGTCAAGAACCATCGGGATGCGTGGCCATTTATGGATCCCGTGGAGGAGGACATAGCCCCGCGATATTACTCGATTATTAGGAGGTGACTAAACATTGGATATATATACTTTTGGGTCCCCTTTTAATGCCTCTTTTGCAGACCTATGGATCTCTTGAAAATGGAGGATAAACTGGACAGCGGAGAATATCACAAATTTGGGGAATTTCGTAATGATTTTCGCCTGATTGTCAACAATTGTCGGCTGTACAATGGTCACAATAATGGTAGATCCCATCCCTCCATAATATATACATTTTTCATTGCTAATTGTGATACTCCTTTTTAGAATACACGGAAATGGTGAACAATCTGCAGGATGCCTTTGAGAAGGCCACCAAAAAGTACTTTGATAATCTCTCGGACGATGAGGATGATGATCCGAATTTGAGCTATCCAGCTGCCGATTCCAAAATGAATGTCTTCCGCGAAAAGTACTTTAGCAAGAAGGCCAAGGAGGAGGAGGGCAAGGATGCGGCTGGGAATGCTTCACGTCTGGATACCAGCGCCGAGGAGGAGGAGCCGCCGAGTGCAATCGAAGAACCATTGGCGGAGGCATCAGCGGTGGCAGCGGCCACCGCACAGAGGGGCCCAAAAGCGCAAGCGCAAGGAGAAGGATAAGCGGCGCAAAAAGAAGACCAAAACCAAGCCGGATCGCAGCGGAGGAGGACATCCGGAGGAGATGGACACGGACGAAGAGGAGTTTGAGCCCGAAAGAGAACCAACGCCGCCACCATCGCCGCCCCCTCCAGCACCACCTCCAGCCACCACCAAAAAGAGCAAAGCTGGCAAAGTAATCAAAGAAAAGGAGAAGGAGAAGGACAAAGAAAAGGAAAAAGAAAATGAGAAAGAGAAAGAAAAGGAAAAAGAGAAGGAGAAAGATACTCCGGCTGCCGTCAAACGCGGTCGAAAGGGCAAAAGCGAAAAGGCCACAGCAAAGGCGAGCTGCGGCAAAACACAGCAAAAGACCAAAAAGGGAGGCAAAAAGTCTGCGCCCGAAACGGAGTCGGACCTGAGCGATCCTCGCGAGGACGAAAACTCCAGCGATGACGGGCAGTTGGCTTTGGCCAAGGCCAAGTCCCTGTTGAAGCCCTCCGCTCGCACGATAGCGGCCCAAAAGAAGAAGTCCGTGCCGGCCGAATCGAAGGTAAAGACACCGACGCCCGTGAAGCGTCAGGTGAAGGGTAAAAAGGTCGGCAGAAAGGCGGTCAAGGCGGAAGAAGAGACGACGGATGTGGAGGACAGCGATCATTCGGATGTGGACGCTAAGAAGCAACTCCTGCCACCCACTGCAGCCGCAGCTGTTGCAGAGTCCGCCGCAGAGTTGGAGGAGGATGAAGATGATGACGACGACGACGATGACGCCGATGAGGATGAGGATGGATCACGATCGCGTAGTATGTCACCCTTCAAGGTTGATCTTCACAAGAAATACTCGAAAAGTGCACTTAACGATGATCTCTCCGAGCTGCTGACGACGGTGAAAAAGGTACCCACCGCAGAGACAACAAAACTCAGTGCGAAGCACGAGGACGAGAACGAGGAGGAGGAGGACCAGGAGCAGGACCAGAACCAGGACCAGGGGAAAGCCCGGCGCGGATCCCTAAGCAGCAGTCGTTCCAGCTCCACAGAACGTCGTCCCTCGCCAGTGGCCACCAAGAGAGGGAAGAAGGCAGCGGGAGAGAGCTCCACTCCAACCAAAAAGGAGAAGGAAAAGGAGAAAAAGATCAAGGAGAAGGACAAGGAAAAGGATAAAGATAAAGATAAGGGACGAAGTGGGAAACACAAGAAGGCAAGCAAAGAAGAGTCGGCTGCTGCTGCTGCTGCCGCTGCAGAGCAGGCGGAACTGGAGATGCTCCTCCCTTTTATGGACAAGTACGATGTGATCAAGTATCGACGCAGTCGCGCAGCTCAAAGTGGTTCCTCCGCCTCCAATTCGATTGCTCCCTCCGAGGACTCCAAATCGGCCAGCACCAAGGGGAGTCGCGAGAGCAAGAAGTCCGCCTCCAAGCGAGACAAGTCACCAGAGCCGCCAGTGGAGCACAAGCGTGGAAGAAAAAGCAAAGAACAGAAGCGTTCGAAGGACGCCGAAAAGCTGGAGAAAACCGAGAAAACAGAGAAAACAGAAAAACCCTCGTCGAAGCCTGTTAAGGTCGAGGCTGAGAAGCATCCGGAAAAGTCAAAGAAAGCGGAGATACCAAAAACCACATTGGAGAAACCCCCCAAAGAGAAGTCCCCAGCTCCTGCAAAAGCCTCCACAGCTTCTGTGAAGCCTTCAAACTCCAAAGCGTCGTCTTCAAAGGCGCCGCCTCCAAAGGCTGCAGCTTCAAAAGCATCCCCTCCCAAAGCGACAGCCACGACGATCAAACCTGAGGCAACAAAGGAACCTCTTGTCTCCAGCACTGCTTCCGCTTCCGCTTCTGCTGTTGCTTCAGCTTCTGCCACTGCTGCTGCTCCAAGTTCTAAAGTGAAGGAAACGACAGCCAAAGCAGCGGCCAAGAAGCGTGCGGCCAAGGAAATGCCGCCACCGCCAAAGCCTGTAGAGAAATCAGGAGAGAAAGGAGCCAATAAGAAGGGTGCCAACAAGAAGGGAGCCCAGAAGGGTGCCAGACCGACGACAAACAGCACCACGAACCTCGAAGCCCTCGATGTGGAGACAGAACAGACCCTCAAGGACATCAATCGATGGCTGGAGCACACGCCTCGCTTCACCGAGTTCAGTTCTGCCAGTAATTCCCCCAACTCGCGATACAATCTCCTGGACGACTTTGACTCCGCTCTGGGTGGCAGCAAACTGGAGGCAGCGGACTTTCGGCGACCGGTGGCCCTAGCAGCTCCGAAAGTGGAACTAGTGCCCACCAAATTGTCGGAAGCGTTGAACGAACTGGTGGCCGATGGACCGCCAAAGGAGGGACCCAAATCCGAGTCGGAATCGGCAGCCCCCACGGCCAGCAGCGTGAGCAGCAGCTGTGGGACACCCCCGCACTCGATGCACTCGAGCAACTCCATTGGCAGCACCTCAGCGACGGCTGCCTCCAGTTCCAATTGCTCGAACACCTCGATGCCTACGCCCATGCCGGTGGCAGTGACGCCTACACCGACGACGGCCACTCCACCGCCAGTACTGCCCATTCCGAAGCCTAAGGAGCCTTCGACCACGCAACTGCTGTTGAACCCTCCACCGCCGCCACACGTGAAGCAACAGCTGGCCAAGGAGGCCAAGAGGAAGAGCCTGAAGGAGAAGCAGGCGGCCTCGGCACAGGCGCAGCAGGTTAAGGCTAAGGGTAATGTAATGCGGACGATTGAACGCCTGCAGCCGGGCAAGGCGAAGGGTAATCTCATCCAGAATGTGGCTGCAGGGAAGACAGAGGAGAGCGCAGACACTACACTCAATCAGGTGGCCACCAAGGTCAAGGAACTGAAGAATGCCCTCATCACAGAGACCACCGATGGGGCACCGAAACTGAGTCTGGGAACTGTAATCAAAACTCAAGATTTTACGCTGGGCAAGACGTTCGATGAGCTGGCGGGTGCGGGGGCGGGGGCTGTCAAGAAGCCAACGGATGAGGATGACAGCAGCCCCACCGAGGAGAGCAAATCGGATGAGTCGTCGGGGAGCCCAAAGACCACCAGCAAGGATCTGGCGCCCAAGCCCTTTGAGGCTCGCCTAGAGCTGAGCAAACATGGGAAGGGATCCTCAGAGGCATCCTCTAAGGCGGCGGAGGCGGCTGGGCAGAAGGAGAAGCCGAATCTGAGCGCCTGGTTCAAGGCCTTTGGCGCTCCAATGGTCAGCAAAAAGTCCGACGAAGAGGAGAAGCAGCAGACGCAAGGATTGGTTGGAGATCTGCCTGGGGAATCCAGCAAAGTGGCGCCACCAGAACACTCGCCCGCGGGGGATAACTTCTCGCTGCCCACGGTGATGCGTCAGCGGAAGCCCAGCACCGGGAGCACCAACTCCGAGAGGAGTTCCTTTAGCCAGGATCCCGACTCGCCGCGGATAGCCATCGATGAGCGCTACGGAGCGTATGCTGCGGGATCCTACACCTCGCCGATAGGCGCCTCCCCGATCGGGGCCTCTCCGATTATGGTGTCGCCAAAGCCCAATGATGACATGGGAAAGCCGGCGTCGCCTTATCCCCTGAATGGAGCGATCAAGGTGGGCTTCTACCAGGACACCACCACCAAGAGCAGTCCCGACAAGAGCTGCAGTCCGCGGGAGATGAACTCCCCATATCCGCAGTACTCGCAGCACATCTACTCGTCCGCCTCGTCACCGAATGTGTCGACTCCGGATCTGAGCGGGACGTCGCCGTATGGCGGGGGGAATAGCTATAACCCCTCTGGATCGGAGGCCTCCAAGACCCCGGCGTACTCGTCCACCTCTCCGCTGCCGATCTATGACCAGTACAAGCAGCCGCGCTCCCAGGAATCAGACTACAATTCGTCAATGAGTCCGAGTACCCCCAATCCCCACTCGCCCTACCAGCAGCCCCAGAGTTCGCCCTACACGACGCCCCAGCAGACGCACCCATCGCCGTATCACGGCCAATCGCCGTACCACCAGCAGCAGCACTCACCATATCATCCGCAGGCGGGACAACAGCAGCAGGGGGGCTCCCAATCCTCGCACAGTCCGGCGGCGCACCAGCAGGCGCACAGTCCGATGCAAGGCAGCGTGGGATCGCCCGCCTCCTCGGCAGCCACTCAACCGCCAACGCCGCTGGCCCAATCCCCAGCAGAGCAGCAGCATTCGCCGTATCAGCAGCCCGTGCTATCGCCCTACCAGCAGCAGCAACAGCAACAGGTGGTGCAACCTCCTGTGATTGGTGCTGCACCTGCGGTACAGCCAACGACAAGTGCAGCGGCACCAACAGGTGAGTGTTTGAAAGGAGTCTTTTACGGTAAAGTGGATTAATATTTTACTTTTCTTCATTCAGCTTTGGGAAACAATGCCTATGGCTCCACCCTCGATGGCTACCAGCAGCAGCAACGATCGCTGTATAATCCAGCAACATTGATCAACCCCCTGCCCACTGCTGCGGCAGCTGTGTCCGCGGCGGCTTCCATAACGAAACCGAATAATGAATGGAGTTTGAATCGGAGTCTGTTGCCTCCGAGTATTACAAACAACGTGAATCAGCAGGCAACGCAACAGCAACCACAACTGCAGGGAGCGACACAGCATCAGCAGCAACAATTGCAGACGACCTCGCAACAGCAAGTCCTGGGGCACCAACATCAAATGAAACCCAAATATCCAACCTACGCGCAATATCAATCTACCAATGCGGCAGCCAGTGCTGCAGCAGCAGCCGATGCAGTGGACACGCAACAACAGCAGCAGCAACAACAGCAGCCGCAACAACAGCAGAAGATTGTGCCCCCAACTTATGGCAGCGATATGGCAACATTTATGCAACAAATTCAGCAGCCGCCAAAGACGGAGACGCTGATCAATCCGCTAAAGAGACCCGGGGAGGAGATGGGAATGGATTTTAGTGGAAATGCACCAAATAAAATGCCGAAAATAGATGACGCTGCGTCACAGCAGCAGCAACAATCGCCGGCACAAATGCAACAGCAACAACAGACGCCGCCACAGATGCAGCAGCAGCAGCAAACGCCGCCACAGATGCAGCAGCAGACTCCAGCACAAATGCAACAGCCGTCGCCAGCACAGATGCAGCAGCAACAGCAGACGCCGCCACAGATGCAGCAGCAGCAAACGCCGCCACAGATGCAACAGCAGGTCCAGAACCACACGCAATCTCTCCTGGCCAAGCAGCAGCAAATGTTTAATAGTTTCCTGGGCACCATGACATTTGGCAAACCATTGGGCAACATTGCGCCGGACAAGGCCTTTGAGATGTACAATCGAGCGGCAGCCATGGGATTCCCCAAGGATTTTGGCAAGGACAACAGTTGCCAACTGCAGCAACAACAGCAGCAGCAACAAGCAACGCAACAGGCGAGCGGGAACAAGCAGCAGACCAATCAGCAACAAACGCAGCAGCCACATTTGACGCAGCTGCAAACGCCGCATAATCAAAGCTACCAGCAACAACAGCAGCAGCAGCAGGCTCAAAAGTTGCCACTGCAACAGCAGCAGCAGCAGCACAACTACCAGCAGCAGCAGCAATCCCAATTGAATCACAATTACCCGTCACAGCACCAGCAGCAGGCGTCGGCCGATAAACCACCAGTCACACAGGCCGCTGGGGCAGCCGTCAGCGATGCGAGCAACATGATGCACCTCCCCTCGACCGCGCACCAGCATCATCTTAGCCAGACGCACCATTTGGCGGCGTACAACAAGCCCACGCCGCCGCCACCGCAGACCTACAACAATCCCCTGATGCACAGCCTCCCAGAGTCGATGCTGGGCTATCCTGGAAACTACTTTGACAAGGCGATGCCGCCGGCGGCTCACATGTTCAGTGCCTCGAGTGCGGCGGCCACAGCGTACGGTAATCCCGCACAGCAGTTGCCAGGCAACTATGTGCCCGGCAGCAACAATCCCGCGCAGCAGCAGCAACAGCAGCATCAGGCTCCTGTGGCAGCGGCACCCGCGGAGGTCAAGGCACCGGCAAAGCGTGGCAGGAAGAAGAAGGCAGCCACCATTGCTGCGGAGGCAGCGGCTGCGGCAGCCAAACAGCAGCAGCAGCAACAGGTGCAACAGCAACAAGTGCAGCAGCAGCAACAGGCGGCTGTCGCACAGCAGCAAGCGCAACAACAGGCGGCGCAGCAACACCAGCAGACAATGGCGCAATACAACATGCCACAGGCGACATCAGCAGCCGCCTCGTCGGCAACCAACAGCCAGCTGCAAGCGCACGCGCAGGTGCTGCACCAGGGATTCCAGCTCTATGCAGGACTCAAATCAGGAGGCGTTTCCTCGCCGGCAGCCAGCGCAGCGGCCACTCCCACAACCGGAGGAGCGAATGGAAGCAATCAAACGGCGGCAGATGCTGCGGCGATTTCCCTCAAGACTTCCACAGGCGGCATAGTGCCGGGCAGTGCCTTCAACTTTGCGCCCACACCGGGAGCCCTCGGCCTCTACGGCGACCAGTCGGCGGCTGCGGCTGCCAGCAGCTACTTGGATCAATTCCGAGATGCCCCCAATCCGTACTACATGCCACCGGCACCAGCGCACAGCGGCGCGGGAGCGAATGCGGCAGGGAATGGAGCGGACAAAACGCAGAATCCACTGAACACGGCAGCCGGGTCGTATCCCTTCCTGGCCGCCGCACATCCATCCACACGAGCGGCAGCCGCAGCATATCCCTTCGCGGATCCAAATTCTCAGCTGTATCAACAGTATCTGCGGCGAGATGACTTCCACACGCGAATGATCTTCAACCAGAGCCTGCTCGGGGACCAGCGGCGGCGGCAGCGGCTGCCGGCTATGGCCAACCGCCTCCACCGCCGTCCGCCTACCGATCCGCGACGCTGGGCATGCCCAAGCCGTATGACATAAACAGGCAGTCATGGTTTTAGCAGTACGCCAGTGCCGCCAACGTGGATCTCCAAGGGGACGACATAACGGGGGCGGCAACTGGATCAGCAACAGCGGCAGCAACGGCCACAGGAGCTGCCACATCAGCGGCGGCAGGAGCCACACAGCTATGAGATTGCGAAGAGATTTGACAGCATAGTAGAACGGTTTCAAACAGGCAGAGATTTCATTGTGTGGTGCGAAAGAAGTCTGGGGCGTGATTGTTTCTAAATGATATTGTTTGATATTTAAGACTCGAATTCCACTGCCCAAAATGATCCCCACTCCCTTGTCCACATCCTTTGTGCAATTTTTCCTTTAGTTTTGACTGCAGTTGCGCCCTGGACCGAATCGAACCGAATCCTTGGCGAACCACGCCCCCCAATTAGCCAGTTAGTTGGTCTTTAGTTAGTATTTAGTACTCGTCCTAAGCCTTTTCTTTATGACAATTAACTCGTACTAGGCTTAGCTCTAATTAGGCCTCTAATTTTATTGTATTGAACTTAATTTGTTTTAACTGCTTAACAAACAAACAAACAAAATGATGAGAGCGATGGAAGAACCAAACGAAGGAGGAGGATAGAAATTCAAAGAATACCCCGACTATAATTAGTTTTTAGTTTATTTCCACAGAATTTACGATTAAACGTGTAAATTATGAATATTATTATTGATTACGTACTGTACTACTATTACAATGACAATTATCGAGGCAGGAGAAGGATGATCGTGCAGCGGGCAATTTGTTGAAATATTTATTAATCGTAAAACTAAGAAAACACAAAAAAAAGAACCGCAGAAGCAGCAGCAGCAGCAGGCACACAACAGAACAACTATCTACCGTAAAGGACACATAATTTTAGTTTGTAGAAAGCCAAGCAAAAAATGTATAAACTTTTGTTAAATATGCTAAGTAAGCCGTACACCCTAAAGCCCCCACAAATAAACCAATTCAAAACAGAGCTCCTCCCATCTAAAATCTTGTGCAACATTCCGCCACAAAAAAGGAAAACCCTCAGCACTTATCCACCCAACCACCCAAAAGAAAAGCAACACCCAATACTCTCGACCATTTTTGCTGTACATAAAAACAGGTAAAAACTCTTCTCGTTTTTACCACATCTCAAAATTGTAGCTTTAAACGGTGTAAAAACAAACATTGATTCGAAATTAGATGAAAATTTAATGGAAAATTAATGAAATATTGAAAAGTGTCTTAGTCGCTATTAAAAATTATTACGAAAACCGAGAGGAAATTCACAAGAAAAGTGAGAGAACATGAAACCGAGAGAGCCCTTAATTATATAAATATAAAATATATATAGAACCCCCCTCCCCGTAATCGATTAAGTTGTTAAAGCTTTCGTTTTTCAAAGTTAAATTTTAAATTTTCATTATGGATAAAAACAAATAGTTTATAGAAGAACAACAAATCGAAGATTATTGAGAAGAGAAGAAGAAGAAGGAGAAGCAAAAGCGGTACCTAGAGCATAAAAGAGCAGAAACAAACATATTTAAAGAACCACATGCTAAACAAATATTATATTAATAATGAATAAATATATACATAAATTATATATATATATATTATATATTATATGCCGTACGTGCTGCATTGTGTGGCACAGTAAAATGCGAGTACATAAATCTATATGTATAAACAAAAAAATACACAGCAAACACACAACAAAAAATAAATTACAATAAAGAATTCTATTGCATATTGTACGATGAAAAGGCGAAGAAACTTTTTAGAGACAAGTGAAGGCAATAATTTCGCTGATTTACGGAATAGTAATTGTTATGCAATCTGTAGCTCAATGCACGGCACGCGTTCATTTGCATACAATTGTCGGGGAGTTCGGAGTCCGGCGATTGCCCTTCACCAGCTCTCCCTCTGGCTTTTTTTTTTTAGTTCCCAGACACAGATTGCAGACAGACAACTGCTGCCAGCTGTGCTGCAAGTGTATCCCCAAGTATTTATTATACGATATACATCTATCATCTGGTCAGGTCTTCTAGAACGAAGCACGATCTTGAAAACGAAACGTGTGGCTAATGCTTGGTGCCATTTACTAGAGGTCGGTATCCGAGTGCTTTCGAATCGCTGAAAGCAATTGATCAGCCTTAATTATCATCTGCTACTTAAGTACTTGCCTTGGCTTTCGCTTGATATTCATTTAGAGATATTTAAAGAATCTCTGGCATGGAGGGGACTTGGTGAAGGCAAAAATACCTTGCTGACAGAAAGATACCTTGATGACGTGTCCCAGAGCATGTTCCAGGGTTAAGGAAAAACACCCCAATTATATTGTACTAAACATGGTGCTAATTAAATATAAAAATTATAAAACCAAAAACGCTGTGCGTGACTAACACTCGCCTGAGGACTGGTTCTGTTCAGAACCTCTTCTTCGTTTAAGATTGGGTTTTCCAGCAATTAATGGGGCCACTATTACATTGGCTTTTCAGCACCTATGCGATCGTATTAGTAGCAATCTATATTAAAGATAGTCTTTGAGTCATGGCTCCAAGTGATTAATGACCTGACATTTGGCTGGCTGGTGGTACGCGAGTGAACGAATTTTCCATCCGGTTCTGACTGCCAGCGATTGAAGTTTTTTATTTATAACAATTATTGTGCATGTTAATTGGTTTATTCACCAGCAGCAAGATCAAATCGAAGGAAGGAGCTTTAAAAAATAAAATATATGGAAATTAAAGCAAACACAGCGCCCCCAAAAAAACCGGCACAAACATTTAAATTTAAATTTTAAATACGCATAATAAATTCTTGAAAAAATTTCAATTTAAAATCCGCTAATTAAATGCCGGCAGTTGCGTAACGATTGTTATATTTTGAGAAATTCTTTCAATGTTATTGACATGCAATCGAATTTGATTGGGAATTTCGGTATTACTTGTATTCTAATTGCTTAAATATAGGCGTGGCATTTAGCCTATCATTTTGTATACCCGTACTCTACGGAGTAACTAGTCACGCAGCGATTTTCACCTGCTGTTCAGTGGCATGTGGCAGTGGCAGTGGCAGTGGCAGCATTCTAAAATAGCCTCCGGCTGTAGATTTATGTGTGGCAGTATTGCATAATTTACGAGCTCATTGCAAAAAAAGGCTAAATACAAATAAAACAACAACGAATAATAGTAATACATAATAATCATGAACAACAAAAAAACGAACAAAATTAAAACAATATTGTGCGTCGTCGTTACGTTGCTGACCAAAAAGGTCATACAATTTATGCAGTTTAACTCGTAATTGTTGCTATGGCGTTAAGCCATGCTACTACGAGTACTCGTATATATACTATATACGTAGTAGAAGTTCTCCTAGTTCTATAGTTTTTGCCACAAATATTGTTGCACACCACTACCAACACCACCACCACAACCGCCACAACCACCACTACCACCACCAGCACTCCAATGGGTGGGAATATTACTTTTAATTGGGTATATCAGCTGGCTGCAGGTGCTTGCTAGAATGGAAATTTCAATGATTATAATGCGATGGTTGGCTATAAAAATCTTGTATCGATAATTCCGCTTCACCGAATGATTCTTTAGCTGGCAGAATCAGTGGCTATAACTAGAAATCCAGCAATAGCCAGCAATAGCAATAGAAATCAACAGGATATTTAATAGTAAGTCCACACCTTTTAAAGTGCCAATAGATACAATAATACAATACAGATAATACAATTATCAAATTCGGAATTTTAAAGAATTGTCAAAGGACTATTTTAGAACATTGATATTGATTTTTCTAAAAATAATATATGTATATATTTGTATGCTAAGTATGCGTTTTTATATGGAGGCATGCATAGGATTTTTTGGTCAATGTTTCTTTGAGGAACAATTTCTCCTGGTAAGTTCCAGACCCGAGTAGACACCATACAATCGCGACAAAAATTGGAAATAATTGGGTTTGCTGGTTTCTTATTTATATAAATTTAATAGATTTTAATCCCGCTGGGAATAACAACAAACTCCCCCCTAATAATGCGATTATAAGGCAATCAAATTTTCGCCTCTTCAGGAGTGCATTGTGCAATCGCCATGCCGAGTGGGGTTCTTATGGGTGGCAATGTGTGTAATTATTGTATTACATTGGTGTAATGGGCACGCTAAAATTGACTTTTATTGATTTCGTGTGTAGTTAGCGGCGGTTGTAAATCAAGGAGAATGTGCAAATAACATGCAATCATACATACATCAGATTAGTCAGCCAGTCAGGCAGTCAGGCAGTCAGCATTTGCTTATCCCAGACAGAGAGCATACATGTACTGCCTTTTACTTTCTAAATTTAAATTACAAGCCTTGCACTGGCTGACTGCCTCTGCCTCTGCCACTGGCACTGGCCACTGGCGCTGGCACTGCCTCGTGAATCCGCCTCGCGGTGCAGTTGGGATAATTTACAAGAATTTCTTTAGTCAGTAACTTGACTTAGACTTCCGTTTGTGAATCAGAAGAGAAAGAAGTTATCTGGCCAATTAATGCAAACAAATCAAATTAAATCGAGCTTAAAAATAGCGCTCCCTTGGACCTGCCGCTGCGTTCATTGAACCTTTGTGTGTGTGTGTTTTTTCTCTTTCTTTTTTAACGAATTTTGCGGCCTTAGTTGTCAATATACACACAATATTATATGTTGGGTTTTGTGGTTGGGTTGCCATTAAGACAATGGCTTTTATGGCGGGTGCGGTTTGAACTTGGCCTTTGATTGAGCGATTATACAATATAGTAGATCTGATCCGATCTGTAGTGTATTGTAGATCTGTGCATAGCGCCCTGTCATCTGCAAGCTCTATTAGATAATCCCCTCTTAAGAGCAAGATCTTTGATTAATGGATCATTAGAAGAGGATTATGTATCAGCTCAGTTTTTTGTTGTGCTGTAAATTTACATTATCGTAAACGTCGCACATTATTTTCATATTTAAGAGCAAAGCGCCTCTCGTTTCCGACATATTCAAAAGACTTAAGCAACGAACTCCACTTCCTGCACAAAAGCCTCAAAAGTTCAATGGAATTTTTCGTCGCACACGCGTTGCAAAAGTAAAGTGAAAAATTTAAATTTAGAATGCAATGGCATTTGATGAAATATTGCATTACATAAATGAGAGCTCAACCCCCACACAAAAACACACACACACAAGATCTCGATTCTCATGACACTCGCCTCTAATTAGCCGCCGCCACTTTTCACCCTCGTTAAGCATTGAAAGTATCTTAACTCAAACGCTAAACATCATCCAGCCTGTGAGCCAGCCAGCCAGCCAGCCAGCTGGCCTAATGAAATTGTTACTAGTTGTTATGGCCAGCTGCTGCTGATCGACTGAATCGCAATTTATGTTAATGCTAAACACTGGAACTAACACCCAGCCAGATATTAGAACCCACAGCCTCTGGGCCTCTGACAAAACACACACAAACCATAAACAGACCTTAGAAAGTACTCGACCTTCGTTCGGGGTCTAAGCCTAGCAATTGCCTTAGAATTGAGGCACAGTTTTGATGACAATTTCCATAAGCACATCCATGAACGGTAGCTTATCAATGGTCTTCAGAAAACTGGACGTTAAGTGGGGCATATTAAGCGATTTATGCTAAATAGTCTGTAGAAACTGGTTTGCGCGAGAGAAACCCAAAGAAAAAATTTGTCAATTCATTCGCTTGACGCCCAAAAAAACCATTGTGAAAATATATAGAACGTTTCCTAGGAAATAGACCTGCACAGAATTATGCAAATCATACAGAGACGCCGAGCCATTGGTGATACGTATCATCTCTTGTGGTTGAACCACCGCAGCATTTCCTATTTGCTGATTGACAATTCAAAAAGAACACATCTAGGATGCTGATGAAATAAAAATCCCCATGGAATTTAGAAAACAGTGCATGTTTCTCTGCAGAAAGTAGTCCCATGGATTAACAGGGAGATTGGGGGAATGAACAAAAGGCAATGGGAATGTTTTATAGTCCCAAGTGTCAGTTAGAACACATTTGGAATGTTGATCAAAGAAAAATCACCGAGGAACTTGGAAAATAAGCTAGGTTTTATCGAACCAGAAATATATTGGGAGACATATTTGAAGAATATTAAGCTACAGAAACGTTTCGTACATTCATCTTTAGATATTGCCTTCTTGATTGCATTTTAAAAACAATTTCCTGTACCTGTATTCCCTTGAATACCATTCCATTAGCGCACACAACCAACTTATCTCTGAGTACATCCATCTAAAATTCTTTTGCAAATGATTCCCCTTGCATTCCCATTATATTGTACTTTTAGGATACTTCTCCATAATTCGTAAATAAAGAAATTCCCCAAAGACAAGCCCAAGCACCAGAGCAATCTGTGACATCTTCTCATCTCATTTCAACCGCAGCATTTCCGATTCTGAAAATAACACAAAACACAACACACTAAGAATGCTGATCAAACGAAAAATCCCCATGTAAGTGGGAAAAATAACCGCCTTTTTGTTACCTTTTTTTTTTTTTGAAAGTATCTCTCAGCTGACACTCCGGCCATGACTCAGTTAGCGACTGATCGTAGGCAGCAGCCACAACTCTCACACGGTCTTGACGCACATGTGCGTTGGGGAAGACCCAACTAACTTGATTTTGTGGCACAAACAGACGTTAATCTGCGAGGTGACTCCTTTGGCTTTAATTGCATGCCACGCCACGCCACACTGGCACTGGCACTGGCACTACCACTACCAGCAACGTGCAGCATTTGTGCGGGACGGGACTTTACCTCTTTAAACAGAATTTTGTGTGATTTACATTTTGGCTGAAAGTTTGCTTCGATTTCACAGTTGATCAAAAACAGAGACAGGCACTTGAAAAATGAAAAGCATGAGTGGAAGGCCTTCCGCTCTGTGTTTTTGTGACCCACCCACCACCAGCTGTGGACCTGTGGACGTGTGTGACCTGTCAATGGCAGACGTCTATTGATTTTCCCACAAAAACCCTCTGGCTATTGGCTAATCGGGTCAAGTGCTTCCAGAGGAGAGAAAAACATTATGAAGTGACTAAAGTGACTAAAAGGGTCCGTCATTCGCACCATTTAATAGGCTTATTAAATAATATATGTATATCTCTGAATCTTTAGCAGATATTTCAGTGCATTCTTCGACTTTGGGCTTTAATTTTAACTTTCTTTGTAAAGTTAGTTGGCCCCTCCGGGTGCAAGGTGCAATAAACTGGTTTCGTTTGCTTTGTTGGAATTTAACGACAATGTGATAATAATGATAATATACTCATACTCCTCGTACTCGTGCATATTTCTGGGCAGATATATATTTTTGATTATTTTTGGGGGCTCGTTCGAAGCCCCACAACCGTTGCTGTTGGCTGTTTGCTGTGGCTGTTGGCTGCTGCTGTTGCTGGTGATTAAGCTGGTGTTTATTTTGGGGCCTCCAGCGGGCCAGCGAGCGAACACGCCTCGGAAATGTTTTGGAACACATTCACAAATAAGTAAGGCAAAGTCGTAAACTCAACGATAAGCTAAATATAAAATTGTGATTGGACTGCCGGAACGGACAGGAGAGTCCTGTGCAGAGGCTACCCAAAACCCCCCACCAAAACGGGGAACTTCCATGCATCATCATCATCATCATCATCAACAGGAGATTGAGATTCTAAGCAACATTTGCACGATCCATTTAAGTTAATTTGTAGTCGAGACATTCCTCCCCTCCAGAGAATCTATCTAATTATAGCTAATTATTTTCGATAATTATTTGGTTGAAACCCCCATATGACAACGCTTTTCCGTTGAATAGTTATAGTTCACACGAATTCCCAGCTCGATTAACATCCATTTAATGAGCAATCTCTCGGTCTTTTGGCCCCGAAACCATGTCAACAGGCTGTGGTCCTTGCCTGGCCAACAAAATCCCCCTCTAGAAATCTTGACGCTGGTCTTTTTTGGTTGTTTTGTTTTGTTTTATGTTTTGTTTGTCGCACGTGACGCAAAATCAAGAGAAAAAGAAAAACAAACAAAATGTGTGATAAAAAACCATAAACAGAAAACAAAACAAAATGCGAATGAGGCGCGAGGCGCTCGTCGCGGCTATTTTGCATATTCAAATGAACAATTTTTATTGCTAAATGCGAGAGATACGAGATGTACGGAGAGATACAGATACAGATACAGATGCAGATACCAGCTATAGCCGGCGTCATCTTTGGCCCCCAGGTGAATCAGCCATAAACGAGTTCGATATGGCTTAGAAAGCGCCAGCCGCTGGTGAGGGGGGCAGCGACGGGGGCGGTAGAGACGACGCGTCGTCCAGTCTCTAAGTGGCACGTGATTGATACATCAGCGTGTTGTGTGGTGTGGAGTGGAGTCCCCCTCGATCGCACTCTGACAGCTCATCCACATGGACACTCCGCTCCGATTGTGGCTCCGATTGGGGCATTTGGGAAAGCAAAACCTCAATATTATACAATAATTAGCAACAAAAACGATTGCCATTGGTAATTAATGCACATAATTGCCCGTAGATTGGTGTAGTTGCAGTAGAATGGAAAAAAAATTAAAAATTGAGAATTTTTGAAATGGATTCGTAATTGTATTATTAATTGCACTTAATTGAATTATGAATAATATTTAATTTGATTCATAGGAAGTGGAGTCCCTGCAACAGATTCACTATATTCTCGGAAGTTTTTGCAAGGGCACACGACGAGGGCTGGGAAATCATTGGAGCTGCAGCTGGAGCTGGAGCTGGTCCGAGGCAAGGCTGCAAGATTATGGGAAATGCGAGAAGGGGAAAAAGTAAACGATATAGTATCCCCCCACGTAGTCCGGGAAGGTTGGGAAAAGTTCTGGTCTGGGGGCAGGAGAGTCTGGGGTGAATCTATTGATGTGTTCTATCTCTCGGAATTAAGTAAAAATCTTCATCTTTCATTACACATATAAATCAGCATAGAAAGTCCCCATCTTCTCTCAAAAATATTTCTGCATATCCGTCTATATTTCTATGTTTCTTTTCATAAAAACTATTTCTCAATCTGCTCTCGAGAACCTATAATATTCACACGATTTCTTTCCTTCTACCTATCTACATATCATTCACCCCTCCAACATCTGTGTGACATCTCTTTCTACAATTCTTGCTATATCTATCCACATATCAGCCCATCTATGTATCCACACTTTTATCTAACTTTTGATTCTATTTCTCTACGACAAACAGCTCTGTGGCTTTCTCAATTCTCAGACGAATCCAATGGCCAACAGGAACTGCTTTCGCCGACACGTTTTTGGCATTTCATGCTGACAATTATGATCGATGGAACGGATACAAAAACAAACAAAACTGTACTTCGGTGTTCCCTCTACGACTATGCCTCCCCCCTCCCTCACCAAAATGGACTACGTGACTGAATCAAACATAAATATTATCTCTTTTTATTGGAACAAAGCCCTCTATCTGTTTGTGTGTGGCACAGTAAAAACCCAATGAAGTCCGCCAAAGGTTTTGGCCGCCTGTGAAATTTTAATTATAGAATCTAATTTGTTTGAACGCTCTTTTATCTTTTATCGTTTTTTGTGTGTGTGTGTGTGTTTTTTTTATTTGATGATTGATCATTAGGTCTAAGAAAAACCGGAAAAAAAGTTATCCGTCTTATGTAACAAAAGTAAAAATTGCAAAAGCTAAAAAGCATCGACCTTCAGTCTCGAGCCAAATTCAAACTCAACTCAAATTCTCAAAGGAGCCATTTCGAAAATGTATTGTTCAAACAATTAAACATTGGATATACTACAAACAAAAAAGGGGGAGAGATAGATACTCGGATAGGTCGGGCGGGGGGCGGAGATCGGAGATCGCTTATATAGTTTGCTTCACTTATTATGGTTTGATCATGAGACTTCAATACAACAAACAAACTGCTTGACCAAACTCCAGGTATAGAGGGGGAATCTCGCCTAGAAACGGTGGCTAGTCAACCGTTAAAGGTTCACGGTCAAGGACAAGGAAATCCCAGTGAATGGTCGGGTATCTGTATCTGTACCTGCCTACGTGTCTAGAATGCCATGAATCACGATTCTCCGACTCCAACTCCAACTTCAACTCCAACTCCAACTTTTATGACTTCTGGAACCTTGGGCGTGTGTGTACTCTCGGATCTGTTTGCATGCACAATTAAATTTAAATATTTAATAAAAAAAAATACCAAATAAGAGACTTTAACAGCAACAATTATAGAGGCTGTGCCTCTGGCCCGGCCCAGGCCCAGGCCCAGGCACACAAAGAACAATCGTAGAAAACTACTAAAGTCGGAAGAAAAGCCCGCCCAAGGCGTGAAGGCATTCGAACGTGTGAGATATTAAGATACTCGTATATTTGTATATTTTATTTTGCATGTTTTAGCAAAAGCCTTAAGCTCAAACTAAAGTTTTGATTGGCTTCCTAAAAAGAGTGCATGAAAATCGGAAGTAAATGTTTAGCTTAAATGTGAATGGATGAATGGGGGCAATGCCAATGTGGGAACCTAAACCTGAACATTTGCCAATGAGTAATGTGGGAAATGTGTAATAGCATGGATTGAAAACCCATTTGGGCTTTAAGGGGGGAAATGTTTTAGGGAGGCTGAAGGCTTAAAGCTGCTTCATCCATGCCAATTCATTTCTGGAGCCATCCTTCGAGAGAAAACAACCCTGAAATTTTGTTCACTTAGATTTCAATAGTTATGCCATTAATTGGCCACCGAGAGTGGAAATATGTGTGAATGTGTTGCACTTATATTTCACTAATTATATTTTTTATATTTAAAGTAGATATTTTGTATATATTTAAATTAAGTATATTATATTTATTTTAAAGTGTTTTATATTTAAACTAAATATGCGTTGAATTCAGTTATATTTAAATAAAAGTTAATTCCATTTAATTTAAATATAAATAACAAATACATATTTATGACAGTTTAAAATTGGTCTGCCATTCCACAGAAGTTTTTAATGGTAGTTGCCATATCTTTTGTACTTTGATATACGTACAGTTTTCATATTTTGTTCTGCTTTAATTTATAGATAATTTTCCTGCTTATGCAACATCCATCGCACTGAATCATAGCATCCAATCATGTGTACAATTCAATTTGTATAATGAATCTATCAGCGCGATGATTATGTTTTTTATGCCTTCTCCTCGCAGCTGGATAAACTATTAAATTTAATAACTTAATGCCGCTGCGTGATCGTCGCATGATGTGTGTGAGTGTGTTGGCTCATTATCGGCTCGTTAGCACAATCATTTGCTTCGATCTACTAATTTGATCGGTTTGCATTAACATTAGACATTAGACATTAGTTGGAGTTAGTTAGTTAGTCGCAGCTCTCGATGCACCTCGATGCAGGCTGCAAGGATGACCAGATTGTTGCAAGTACAAGTGCACATATTCGCATGTACATATGTAGATCAATGGCAAACCGAGTTTGGTTAAGCCGCTGCCACTGCCACTGAAAATGTCATTCAGTCTCCGTCTCCGTCTCCGGGCCAAGACCAATTTGAGAAGCGGTCGGCTAGCCTTGCCAGGGGGAGCAGCGTTATCAGCCAGCTTACAGGAATATGTAATAGTACTCATACCCCACCTCTGTCTAGTGTGTTCTGTTTTTCGATCTGTCAGCTGCAAATATGCCTGCCTGCCTGCCTGCCTGCCTGCCTGCCTGCCTGCCTGCCATATGCAAATTCCATTCGCCAGATGTTTTGACACGGCACGGCACTCACTTATTTTATCACATTATATAGATCGATCTAGTTATAGAATTGTTATGGCATCCAGAGGTTAGTTTAATGTGCTACACTTACACACACGTCCACACACTTACGCATGCAAATTAGCTGCTAAATGTTGTGCTTTTAAAAAATTAATTGAAATGGCATGCGAGTGAGCCGCCTACTCAGCCGCACAAACATTGAGGCCCACTTCCTGTTTACTTCTACCATAACTTTGTTTTTCTGTTGACTTTCACTCTGTTCTGTCCCTAAATGATCCGCGTTTGTATCCGCCCCAGATGCCTAGAACTCGTTGACTCATTCAGGATCTGGTGACATTTTCATTGGCAAGTGTTGAGTGTACTCATATGGCATAAACCTCAGACTTTTCCTTAGTTTCTTGTAGCAGGATCTAGTGATAATTTCATTTAGAACTTTCTGCTGTGCCCCTTAATGATCCGCGTTTGCATCCGCCCCAGATGTGGTCGAAAAGTTGTCTAGAACTGATACATTTTCATCACGACTTACTTTAGACTTTTCCTTGGTTTCTTGTAGGAGGATCTAGTGA
Source organism: Drosophila lowei (assembly GCA_008121275.1). Taxonomy (NCBI): domain Eukaryota; kingdom Metazoa; phylum Arthropoda; class Insecta; order Diptera; family Drosophilidae; genus Drosophila; species Drosophila lowei. The sequence goes on along the minus strand of CM017781.1, from coordinate 20,909,860 downwards.
TAATTTTATTGAGAACTTTCGAAGGTACCGCAGCGGCTTGTTTCTTTCTTCTGTGTGCTGTGTTCCTAAATGATTTGCGATTGTATCCGCACCCGGCATGTGGTCTAGAACATGATCGATCCGCATTTGTATCCGCTCCAGATGTGATCTAGAAATCGTTGAGCCATTGAGGATTTTTCATTGACAACTATTGACTGTACCCATTGGGCATTTATTAAAGATTTTATTTTGCTTTATTTTGGTATTTCTAAAGGTCAATTCTGTATCTAAGACAGGATTTTTATTAATTTCTTGTTGTATTTGAAAAATTCATGAGTTAATGGTTGAATATCTGCATACCCTTCCAGCGTATACTCAACATTTTGCTTCCTTTCGTAGAGGTGTTTCTAAAGTCGCGGTCGAAAACTGTACTTCTCCAGCATTTTGCTTCTGTTATCCTTGCTTTGGTTTGGTTCAGTTTCTTTTGGTATTTCCCCCCCACAATCATTCAGAATATTTCGCTTTCGTTTCTTCTGGTATTCCGATTCGTTTAGGCTTTTCTAATGACGCTTGAGACAATTCCAAATGTTTTGGTTATTTCAACGGGTGGACTGACGCGCGCACGCGCTAATGGTTTAACCCCGCTCCGGCAGCAGCAGCAGCAGCAGCAGCAGCAGCAGTTTAGGCACCAACACCACTATACGTTCTAGCCTGTTGCCGCACTTGAACTTGGTCGAGTCAGGCCCCGCGATTCTCGACCCACTGCCAAATGCTCGAACCTGGTGAGAGGAAACCCCACGGCACGACAGCAGCAGAGTTGGCAGCAGCAGCAACAACAACAGCAGCAGCAGCAACCACAAGAGCAATAAACCAGATACAGCTGTGGCTGTGACTGTGACTGTGACGTCACAGCCGCTTCATGCGAAAACCAGTCATCGGATTCGACGTCGTTTCTGTCCCCATCTCTCGTCGGGGGCCCTCGTCTTTGCCGTTCGGCGATTCGGTTGCCGGACTCTGGGGGTATTTAAGCACTGGCAACACGACCTGGAGCATGCATTGATTCGCTATCATCCGCTCTAAAGACTTGTGCCCAGCCTCAAGTAGTTTGCTGACTCTGTTTGTTGTAATACAATTAGCTGAAAGGATATCCCAACCCAAAACAAGAACCGTCATATCAGTTTCGAAGTCGCGAAAGGATCCCGAAATATACCGACAAATATCCGCCGTGAATCGAGAGTTCTTGTTCATTCAGCTCAATTCTAGACGCAAACAGTTCAGTTCCAGGAGCATTTTCCCAGCCAACTTTTTTTCCAACTCCTCGCGCCAATAAGCAGTGAAAGTGTCAATACATTTCGAGTGCTTATTGTCAAATCAAATACGAGAAACAAAAAGCCAACAAGCAAATAGTATTCTAAGTGTTTTAGCCAACACTTTGCATAAATTTTTGTTATCCTCACTAATCACAAAACCCAACACAAAACAAAATGATGGCCGTTGCAGCAGCCCAAAAGAATCGCGAGATGTTCGCCATCAAGAAATCTTACAGTATTGAGGTGAGTCCCAGTCCCAGTCCCAGTCCCCCAAAAGAAAATCCAGAAAAACATACAGATACCAAAATAGAGAAACGTTGGTGGTCTACGTGACTAGTTAAAGGTTTATTTCGAAAAACCTGTCGACTGTGTGTCCGCCCATAACAAGGCGTTTTTTTCTTTTTTTTTTTTTTGCAAAATCCCAGTTGTTGCCCAAAGTTGGCCAATTCATTCACACCTCTAAGAACGGCGGCCTAAATCGAAGCGGCAGCCTCCCTGCCAATCACGTAAACCGTCAACGAGTCGCCCAAGACGGCCTCTGATTAACCGAAGTTATTATTTAACAAATAAGTGAAAGTGGTTGCCCTGCCCCTGCACTTACCCACGGAGCCACACACAAGACAGAGCCACCGCGACAGAGGCACCTCATTGTTGACTCCAACTTGGAGTCTGTCTGTCTGTCTGCCTGTCTGTCCCCTGTTTATGTTTATGTTGCGGCAACAGTCCCAACAAAACCGACAAAAAACAAAATATGAAATCAATAAAAATGATTCAATGGAAGGCACATCTTTCATCAGCCAAACCGATGGCGATGGCCCGAAAGAGGCCAATAAACAAGTGAAAACTGCAACTGGTGGAAACCTTTCCACAGCTGCATTTTTCGATTCCATTCACAGATAGAATCGTATTGGAGATTTTGTATATCTTTCCGCCATATATCATTTGTCTTTGGCACCTGCCATCCGTGGAGCTCTGAGCGAGCTCTAAAGCCGTGTGACATCGCATTAAATTAACATCACAATCAATAGGGTTTCATGAATAGAGTGGTCCCTCAGATAATAGCCAAAAGAAAAGATCTGAAGACGCTTTCACGCCACAGACACACTTTTTATATAAGAGCCGCCCCAATTGCGCAATGGCAGCACGGGCAGAGCCAAACACACACACACACACACCAACACGCACACACACACACAGCAAAGGTCAAGGCAATCATCCAATTTCCGTTGCATATCCTGTCTGTCTCTCGTCGTTTTGCGAAGTGTCACTAAAATGTATTTCCCTTTCCATCTTTCCATCTTTCAGAATGGGTATCCATCGCGCCGTCGCAGCCTGGTGGACGATGCCCGCTTCGAGACTCTGGTGGTCAAGCAGACCAAACAGACCGTCCTGGAGGAGGCGCGCAACAAGGCAAATGGTAAGCCCTCGAGAATCATTAGCAACAAGTGTGGGGAAAACACTTAACAAGTGCGGGATATCACACTCTTAAAGTGGCCCAAATTTCAGTTTAAATTCACTTTTCCTTGAGTTTGTTTTTGTAGTTCTTTATTTTATTTCCCCATATTTTATTTTATTTTATTTTTTATTATTTTTAAAGACGCTTCTCTGGAGGAATGCATTCAGCAGGCCCAGGAGCACATCCCAGCCGAGCAGAATGTGGAGCTGCAGGACGAGCAGCCCCATCTCGAGAACCTCGAGTTGCCCATGGACAACGACTACGTTCCAGGTGCTTATTCCTTCATTTAATTCCCACCCACTTACTTTTCCCCATTATCCCTTTATGATTTTATTGATTTTTGATTTTAATTTTATGGTTTTCGTTTTTTCGTTTTGATTTCGTTTTTAGTTGAAGATTTTGAGATTGAGAGCGCTGAGACGGAGCAGTCGCAGGAACCTGCGGGCCAGGCGCCCAAGAACGGTAAGTCCCCGACCCCGCCATTCCCTCCCCCTACCCCCCCTAAGTAGTACTTAACTTCTGAGGAGCTTGTGAAAAGCGTGCGACATTGATTTAAGTGCTTAATATGATAAAGTACTAGAGAAAAGAGAGAAGAAAGAGCAAAGCACTCAGCACTCAACCGAACAATTGCGGGGGCCATGCCGTTGAGACAGCAGTGGAGTGGAGTGGAAATGTCGCATTTCCCTTTTTCATTTGTTACGCTCGACTTGATGGAAATATGAAATGCGTGCGCCTGGCAACCCTGCCTGCCACCGCCATCCCCATCCCGCCAACCCGCCCACACACTGGCCCTAGTCCTAGCCCGCCCACGTAGCCCGATTATCGTTTACGTGACCTTAAGCCGCTTGCCGCTTGCCTCATGATTGCATCTTTTCGGTTCTTTTTCCCTCCTTTCAGATTACGGTCTTACCGAGGAGGAGATTTTATTGGCCAATTCCGCCTCCGAGTCCCCCGAGGCTGAGGCAGCCATGCAGAGCGCCGCATTGGTGGTGCGCCTCAAGGAGGGCATCTCCTCGCTGGGCCGCATCCTGAAGGCCATCGAGACCTTCCACGGCACCGTCCAGCATGTGGAGTCGCGTCAGTCCCGCGTCGAGGGCGTCGATCATGATGTGCTCATCAAGCTGGACATGACTCGCGGCAATCTGCTGCAGTTGATCCGCTCGCTGCGCCAGTCGGGCTCCTTCAGCAGCATGAATCTGCTGGCCGAGAACAACATCAGCGTGAAGGCGCCCTGGTTCCCCAAGCACGCCTCCGAGCTGGACGACTGCAACCATCTGATGACCAAGTACGAGCCCGATCTCGACATGAACCATCCCGGATTCGCCGACAAGGTGTACCGCCAGCGCCGCAAGGAGATTGCCGAGATTGCCTTCGCCTACAAGTACGGAGATCCGATCCCATACATCGCCTACACCGATGTGGAGGTCAAGACCTGGCGCTCGGTCTTCAAGACCGTCCAGGATCTGGCCCCCAAGCATGCCTGTGCCGAGTACCGTGCCGCCTTCCAGATGCTCCAAGACGAGCAGATCTTCGTCGACCACCGTCTGCCCCAGCTCCAGGAGATGTCCGACTTCCTCCGCAAGAACACTGGCTTCTCTCTGCGTCCGGCCGCCGGTCTCCTGACCGCTCGCGACTTCCTCGCCTCCCTGGCCTTCCGCATCTTCCAGAGCACCCAGTACGTGCGCCACGTCAACTCGCCCTACCACACCCCCGAGCCGTAAGTGTCGCCCGTCACCCCGTCACCCCGTAACATCAAAGCATCAAAGGGGAAAAAGCTCTTTGTTCGCCCCTAATTGCATTTTGTTGGCACTGAATGGGCGGTGGGTTTCCTGCTTCCTGCTTCCTGCTGGCGGCTACCAACTTTTCTCTTGTTCGAGAGAAGCAAATTGGCTTCAGCGGGAAGCAGCACCAGCAGCAGCAGCAGCAGGATACCCATCTTCTCATTTAGCCCGGCTAATTGCTTTATGTGCTGCGCATATATTTTTCACACATTTTCTAACCATTATTTCTCGCTCTTCCCTTTCCTCACTGCAGGGACTCCATCCACGAGCTGTTGGGACACATGCCGCTGCTGGCCGATCCCAGCTTTGCCCAGTTCTCGCAGGAGATTGGCCTGGCCTCCCTGGGTGCCTCTGATGAAGAAATCGAGAAGCTGTCCACGGTAAGTTTCTACTTAATTCAATTGCCCCAGCCCAATAGCCAACCGGTTAATGGCATCCGATGGATGGATGGCCTTATGGCAACAGTGGCACTGCCGCTTTTTCATTGTTTAGTCATTAACTAACTTGTGTGCTAACCCTGCCTCTCTCCCTGTTTCTCTGATTGCAGGTCTACTGGTTCACTGTTGAGTTCGGTCTCTGCAAGGAACACGGTCAGATCAAGGCCTACGGTGCTGGTCTGTTGAGCTCCTATGGCGAGCTGTTGCACGCCATCAGCGACAAGTGCGAGCATCGCGCCTTCGAGCCAGCCTCCACGGCTGTGCAGCCGTACCAGGACCAGGAGTACCAGCCCATCTACTATGTGGCCGAGAGCTTCGAGGATGCCAAGGACAAGTTCCGTCGCTGGGTCAGCACAATGTCCCGCCCCTTCGAGGTGCGCTTCAACCCACACACCGAGCGCGTCGAGGTATTGGACTCTGTGGACAAACTGGAGACCCTGGTCCACCAGATGAACACGGAGATCTTGCACCTGACCAATGCCATCCACAAGCTGAAGCGTCCCTTCTAGAGTGGTGGTTTCTCTGTCCAAATCTGCACCCCCCCCACAGCCCCACAGCCCCCCACTCACATACATACAGGTGCAACGGTCTCATCTTATACAAATTAATTTTAAATTGACATACCGCACAATCCCTCTCCCTCGTTAGCCTGAAACCTGAAACCCCACAACAATTCAGGGCATCGCATATATATTTTTTTTTTTATGTTTTGTTTGTTTTATTTTATTTTATTGTCATTTGAAGTTCTGTTTGTCTCTTCCAAGAAAAGCATATTTATTTTTTTGATCACCCAGAAAACCCTGTACCTTCCCCCATAATCCACACCCCCTGTATCACCACAACTATTATTGGACCAAAAAATCGTTAGACTTTTAAGTGATGTGAAAACAAAGCCAAGCAAAGCGAATTTCAGTGAAGTGAAAGCAAAGTTCAGATCTATCACACGGAAAAGCGCTTATATACTCAGACACACACACACAATTGTTTTTTTTTTTTTGTATTATATTATACCTTTTTTCACTCTCTCTCTAAATATTTACCTAGACTATATATATACACACGATATAGTATTCCCGGTATTCGAAAGCAGCAACATTTCATTTTTACAGAGAGAATATCTTAAAGAAATCTTAACAATAGAACAGTATGGAAAACAGCAAAAGAAACAGGAAAATGTTTAGAAGAACAAAAGAAAACGGAAAACAGAATAGAATTTCTTACATTGTACAATAACTGTAAACGACAATATCACTATTGTGTACTATTATTATTATTATCTATTATTATGCTTATGACTATTACGTATTGTATTGTAGGTATGTAGAGTTTAAATTCTATTATTTTATTTAAGTTTTGTGTATTAATAAAATATAAAATGCAATTGAAAAATAATTACTCTTTGGTTTTATCATTTTTTATCCTTTGGTTTCTAGATTTTGATGCTTTGGTTTCTAGATTGAATTTTGGTTTTCAGAAAATATCAAACTCTAAAGTCTGATTCTGTTTAGGGAACATTTTATGACATGAAAGGGGAATATTTTTTTGAAATTTGAAGAGATTGACTTTACAACAAGAAGATTATACATTTTTAGATCATTAACGAAAAGAAAACGAGTAGAAACATATGAATTTTATGGATGAGAATGTAGAAGAAATATAGGAATTGAAGTAACATTTAAAGAAAGAAAGGAAAGTTAGAAGGGAGAATTATTTGGATAGTGAAAGCAAACCTTGAGAAAATGAACAAATATTTACTGAAAGAAAGGGAACTGGATAGGAAATGGAGTAGTAATTGAATAAAAAAAAAGGTACATCAAGATGATGAAGAAAGGAAACTTTCAGAAAATAAAACTTAAAACTTAACCAAATATTAAACCAAACAAAAATTACTTACAAATCAAATGAATAATCAAAAACCCTTGGACCAATATATACATACTAAAAATTAAAAACTAGTTTAATCGAAACTTTTCGAGTAGATTCAGCATTGGAATCAAATATATTACACACTCGTATATGAAATTGAAATTTATGTAGCGTGTAGCATTTTATTGTTATTGTTCATTGTAGTTGCAATTTGATCGAAAGCCAAACAAGTGTTAACATTTCTGCAAGCAATTAACCAAACTATAACTATTCATATTCGCATATATCAGAATATATATAAATATACATATACTATATACGCAATCGTAGTGGCAAAGCAGTTGGTCCCCCAAATAGGCGTACACGATGGAGCTCTATAAGAAAGAAAACGACAATTACAATTGGAGAATACAAAAGATTGTTAATAGTTATTGTTGAACGTGCAGATTGGAATTATTATAGCCATATATCAATATACACCTATGTAATCGCTATTCTATACAATTTTTTTCTGCATCAATAAAGTTGAAACCGTTTAAACTTGACTCTGCACATAGTTTGGCATACCGCAAAAGGAACGTGGAATGTACATCGGATCTTGCCAAGGTAAGCATTGTGCTGCTGAACCTCTGCAATGGTATCTCCCAGAACACCATCTACGGCATCGTGGCCTCGCTGCCTATAAAGTACACGGTCGCCGTGGTCCTTGGCTCGAACTAATGATCGCCTTTTTCGACTCGAAGAGGACATTTTCCATCTATTATTTTATCCGCAGATCTTCAAGGAGGCCTTGCCCCAGCTCTTCAACATCTTTCTGGCGATCTTTCTGACCCTGTTGGTCTTCCCGGCCAACCACGGATGGCCTTTCTATCATCTCCAAGGACTACATCACCGTTTTCCTGTGGCTCTGCGCCTAGTGTTCATTACCCTGTTCATGTGCAACTATATACCGCCAGATGTGCCCAGGACCCTCGAAGTGTACTTCCTTAATAAGTGGGTGTATTGGGTCATTGTCGTCCTTATATCGAACCATTATTATAGCCAAAAGGAACAAATGAAATTGCAATGGCTACGACAGCGATCATGCGCTTATTCATTCTCCCTCTCTCACACACGCACTCTTCACCGTGCAGTGTGCGCCTACTGGCGGAGAGGAACCATACTGACTGAGTATCGGGTGTAAACGTAGAGTCGCGGCCCTAGCTGCGACTCACAATGTTACTGCTCGTTTTTTATGGGTAGACAGAGAGGGAGATCCTGTGGCCATGATTAGCCATGAATCGGAATGGGGCCTTTGATGGAATTGTTGTATTCTATTCTCAACTTCTCAACTTATGCCAATTTATTTTAATTAGCCAGCTTTAATGCTTAATTAGCGCTTAATTACACACGAGCAATCTGTAATTAGTGGCACAGAACTTTACTTTTCTTTTGAGTTTTTTTTTTTTTTAGTTTTTTGGACTTGAAGATTAGAATATTTAAATGTATATATTTTTGAGTAGATTATCAAAAGCGACAGCTGCTTGACAACATGACCTACCTCAGCCTATTTTAATTTAGAAAGAACACGATAAATAAAAATATCGTAACACCTGAGCGAATTTATCATATGCCAATTACAATACGAGAGCGAGTATGAGTACTCGTATATTTGTGATATAATAATTGGCTGCTGTGTGAATCGAATATGAATGTGCTAATAGTTTGCGGGTAGAACAGCAGCTGGAGACGGAGACAGAGACAGAACCATGGACTCGGACTTGGCAACAATTAGCGGCAGCTGATCGGATGTAGGCGATATCGAATGGACTCGTGGGAACGCCCACGTTGCGGCTCAATTAAAATGAAATTAATATGAAATCAGAACGATAAGGGTTGATGAATCGAAACTTGAATGCCCTCGCAGGTGCGCTGCGCTGCGCTGATCACTAAGATGATTTAAACTGATGCACTTATTCGAGTAAATTATAATCGTAAGTATACTAATCCTGGCTGTCGTTTGATGAACTGAAACACGTGGAATTTTTATGGGAGGAAGTATTTATGTGAGTGTTTTTTGTAAGGGTTTTTCTGATGCGATTGAATGGGTAGGAAATCAACTAAACAGAACTAAAATAGATTTTTTTAAGTCATGTTCTATAGTTCCTCAGGGGTAATCCTATATCATTCACAAGCTTCATGGATCAATGGCTATACCCTGCCTGACACTTGCTATAGTTAATGACATCTGCTGATATATCTCCATTATGGCATTTATTTTATAAGAAAATGAAATAAATGGGCTGCCAGCGAAGTTCAGCTTGGATCTAAGGTTAGTTGGGAGGCATTTATCAACTTTAGTTGGCTTTTGTTGGATTGGGGCTGCAGTGACTGATTTGGGTCAGACTTCAAAGGCTGGTTGGCTACGCCACCAGGGCTACTTTGTACTGTATTTGATGGGTGTAAACATTTGCACTTGATTCAATTGCAAAGCAACTCGACTTGCGAGTCGCTGGAATGGCGTGGCGTGGCGTGGCGTGGAGTGGAGTGGATTACGTGCCGTTTGGTAAGTCCGGCTGCCAGGCACTCGAATACTCGTACGTTCATAAAGTTCTTTGGTCGTTTTGGTCTTCTGTCAAGGTCACTGAGCAAATGGGTTAGGGTTGCAGGAAACGCTCTGGGACAGAGTCAGCGTCGGGCAGAGGTTTGTTGAACTGGCGACGACGCTGCTGGCTTCTGGCTTCTGGCTAATTGCCGGAAGCCCAATGCACTTTGCAATTAAACACTTTTCATTAATTGTTGAAGTTTTTTACACCTGCCAAGAAGAAAATAAAGACAAGAATCAAGCAGCCAGCAGTAGCAGCAGCAGCAGAAGCAGAAACACGTTTCATTTACAGCCAGATTTGGCTAATTAAAGCCGCATAAAACCGAAAACCGAAAAGAAAAAAAAAACCCAAAATAAAAGCCAAGGTTAGCTGCGCGTTGGCTTTGACAGTAGCCAAAGGAATTAACTAGAACATGTCTACGGCGCCAGATTTGTGTGTGGTATTTGGCTTTGGCTAATCGAAAATCAAAGTCAATGACTTACAGCGTGCATGGCCAAACTCTGCTTTGGGTTTTGGTTTTGGCTTTGGCTTTGGGTTTTGGCATTCTGGCAGCCATTTTTTCGTGCCAATTAGTTGCAATTCAAACTTGAGTCTTGAACTTTTCAAAAGACACTAACATACTTAGCTGGCACTCGATGCTGGAACTGGTAGCAGCTACTGCCACAGCTACTGGCAACAGCTATCGGTAATCGTAATCTGAATGCCACTGGGAAACTGGAGGTGTGAATATCTTGCAGCCAAACCGTTAGCCAGCTCACTGCACACTATTCTGTGTGGCTCTGGTCCGAAGGCGCACCTGTTGGCCAATTCTAATTTAAATGATCGCTTCGCGCATTAATAATTGCAATAGATCTCGGTCTAATTAGAGTACGAACAGGTTTCCCTCCCCCCTTTCCCTTTCCCCAGATGGGGGAAGGTGTTGGGGTGTGTGTTTACCCAGGGGTTGTCTGCAGCTCATTTGCATGAGAGCAACAACAGCTGGTCTCATGAATATGGAAGAAATGCTTAGCATATGAATGGCATGGTGGGCGTGAGACTATATTTAGATTTAAATTAATCCTCATAATCGAATAGAGGCAGTCCCCAAAATAAGAGCACTTCTGACCCCCCAATTTCAATCAATGAAGATCCTCAACACCGTTTAGACAAATGAAGGTCTAAACCCTACAATTGACCTTCAATGGAGGCGAATAGCATGCAAAGCTCCTTCCAGAACACTTAATGTCGTACGATCCATAATTAAAAGTTATTACAGCACCAATTGGCCAGACAATTACGCCACCAGTACCAGCACCAGCACCAGCCCAGCTGCACTAAACAGACTGCTAAACAGTTCAAACAACTCGACTCGGAATTCGAGACATGGAAACGACACCTGGCCCAGATAAGTGCCAGCAGCCAGCAGACCAGTGCCAGCTAAGGGCCAGCTTTAGCTTCAGCTATAGCTTGATAGATAGACCACTTTCGATCATAAATTAAAATTAGAATTTTAAATGCAAGGCTAATTAAAAATAATGAAAATACTTGGGCGAAAACCTGTGAGATTTCATGCCCCGAGCTGTTGCCGTGGCCGTCATTTTGCTGTTAGACAATTGCAAGAAAATTGTGCATATAATTTCCCATTAGCAGAGTCGCCGCAAGCCGGCCAGCCGGCAAGCCATCGGGTCTGCCCGATGACGTTGTTATCGCTGCCAGGTGGCTTGACTTGACTTCGCCTGTCCACCAGGGCGTATGAGCGATAATGATTGAACAGTGCCTGCCGCGCGTGCAACAGCGGCCCGGTCCGGCACGGCACGCGATTCATTCGATTTAGAGTCAATTTGGTATGGATTTTGCGCATCATTATTCCATTCATGGGTATGTGGAGCGTCTGCCAATGTCAATATTTCGGTTTTAGTTGGTCAAATACGAGTACATCGGGAAACAGAGTCGGAGACAAAAAGAGAGCTGACGCAATGTCAACAGAGTCCACTGTGAGATGATTTCGCTGTTTGTCAGCGCTGTAGGTACATCCATGTGATGATTGGAGGAGGAGAGCCTAGAGCCAAAAGTTTTAAGTAGATTTACACGCTTCACTGGCCCACTTGTTGACTCTGGCTAATTAAAAGTAAGTCGTGCACACGCGCCTTCGTGCCGGAAGTTTTCCCAGAGTTGGGGAAAGAGAGACAAAGGTCGGTCCGTCACTTGGACCGAGAATCACATTTCTGGGAATCTGTTGACCTGGCCAAGATTTTATTGTAATTTTTGTGTGCGTTAGTTGTAAGTAGCTTCTTACGCCAAGAAACTATGCGAATTGTTTACGTAGTGAGTTAGTGAGTGTCATTTTGTACGGAATACTGGAATGCGTAACATCTTATCTTATTATAAAATAAATCCTTTACGCCACACAATTTTCGATTAATTTAGTTTATTTAATTAGTTAGATTTCCTCTCGCGATATCGCAACCGTCCGGGAATAATAATAACAATTTGTCAATAATTTCTTGATTAATTTACTCTGAGTGTAACGGAAATCCATTTGAATTGAGCTTTACCAGTGCTGGGAGGCGCCACTGTGCCGCCTCGCTTGTATCTTACATAACATCTACATACACGTGCGTAAAATAGCTTTTCATGTGCTTTCACTGAGAGCGCTTTCTATCGCGCAGCTTTTTCTTTGAACCGACTGCAATGAAAGTCTACAATTTCCGTTAAACTCAAAATTAATAAATTTTTTCTGTTTTATACCCGGAAGTGGAAGTGTGCAACACCCAGAAGGAAGCGTTTCCGACCCCATAAGGTATATACATATATTCTTGACCAGCCGAGTCAATATTGCTATAACTGTCTGTCTGTCTGTCTGTCTGTCTCAGAGACTATAAGAGCTAGAGCAACCAAATTGTATATACAGAATCCTGGGATATCACACTGTTACAAGTGTATTTCTAAATTTTGTCCCGCCCCTTTTCGAAAACGCAGAATCATAGAAAATGACCAAGCCTACTAGATTGACGAATCTGGTTAGATCGGATCATTATTACATAAAGAATAAACAAATTAATTTGCAGTGGCTTCGCTTCCCCTTCCACGCGCTTACTCATACTCTATCTCTCTCCCACACACACTACCACGTTCTGTGTGCGCCATCTGGCGGAGGATAGCGAGATATAACGGTGTACGAAATGAAAAAGAGAGAGACAGACGTAGTGCAGAGAAAACAGCGGAAAAATGGAAACAGATAAAGTATTCAAAAATTCGTATCAATTAGGTGATTAGGTGGGAAAAGGATAAATAAAGTGCTAGTATTATCGTTAGAACAGAACTAATAGTCGTGGTTGTTCTCTTGTGAACCCCCCTCTCCGCGTTGGTCAACAAATCAATTCGTCCTTTTTTGGAACAGCGACACCAAAGGACAGAGAAAGAGAGAGAGAGAGAGCAGTCTCGGGTTCCGAGACTAATTCCGGCGCTTACGTAGAAGTGCGTATAAAATATATTGTGTAGGGTATATAAATCATAAGCTCACATATAAACTGACTGAGTATCGGGTATAAAGTGAGAGGTGCGGCCCTTGCCGCGACTCACAAAGTTCCCGCTCGTCACACCCATTTTCCCGAAGAAAAACCCTATTGCTTTAGAAAAAAATTGTACATTTATTTACATTTAGAATCCCACTCCACGGCTGTCAGTCTTTTGGCAAGTTGCTGTCGCTCTTCCCCCGGCTGTAGGGTCGGGCGCCGCCGAGCATGCGTTCTAGGAGACTCTGCTTGGACTTGCGCTTGGAGGCGAGCACCTCCTTGCACAGCTCGTTGAAGACCTCGGCCACCTGATCGACATGATCGGCGGCAGAGACCTCGCTGAACTTGCACTCAAAGTCTTTGGCCAAGATCTCGCCCTCGTCGCGACTCACTTGCCGCAGGTGCACCATGTCCACCTTATTGGCGCACAGCTGGACGGGTGTGTCGGACTGGAGATCGGACTTAGCACGGCGTATATAGTTGAAGCTCTTGCGATCGGTGATGGAGTAGACAAGGAGCAGACCATCTGCCCATTGGACCAGCTCCGCGGCATTGGGAAACTCATCATCGGCCTGGAAAATGGCGGAAAGTGGATGGAGTGAGTGGACTGAGGGGGAATCCCTTAATTAGAAGACAAAACTCACCTTGGGACATGTGTCGAGTATCTCGAAGAGCACCGGCTCACCGTCCACCATGGCCTCGTGCTTGTACCGATTCTCAGTCTGATGATCGTACTCGCCTATGTAGCGCTTCGTTAGGAAGCGCACGATTAAAGCTGCAATCAAATATAATAACCAAAACCATTTACGTAACATGAATTTAATTTGGAGTTCTTTATCATTCAGGCAGATCAGGTGTAAACCAGGGGAACGCCCTCCTGTCTCCCGTGTCCTCGCTCCCGAGCAACCCTCGCGCCCTGGATTTGGGTCAGTACTTAAGCGAGCGTGAAGTAGAGCTACCAAATGGATTGCAGGGGACAACTGCAGGTGGAAATTGCGCCTTGTGGGGTTAATAAACCCGCCTCGGCTACCCCACTTCAGAGCGGCGACAAAACAACAACAAAGCGCTGAGCCCTAATGTTGCGTGTCTCGTGGCAACAAAGGCTGGACGTGAAGTCCCTCCTCGTCGTGCGAGTAGGCCTGCTTTGGAGGGGAGGGTGTTTGCCCCGTGCCGGGTGCCGGGTGCCTGGTCTTTGGTCATTTCCTATGAAAGTGCTTTGAACTCGGAACTCGAGCGCCTGGGAACCGAAACCTCAGGCGCCACTTCCAGAAAGGACGACGCTGACGGTGTAGGACGTGTGTGTGTGTGTGTGTGTGTGTGTGTGTGTGTGTGTGTGTGTGTGTGTGTGTGTGTGTAAGTGTGTGTGTTTTGACGCCGGCACGGGGGTTGCCTTGGTTGCCTCGCGACTTTTTAACGACATTTTCATCATTTATTTTCCCAACACCGCATACACATTCGGCCAACGACTGTTTTAATTTATGCTTTCCGAATTTTCTTTTTTATTTTCCACGAGGTCAACGTTTAAATTTTTCGACACACGACGCAGAAATGGCAATGGTTGTGGCTCTGCTCTGCTCTGGTCTGTCTTTGGCGTCTTCTGCGAGAGTATGCCCGCTGGGCACTGATCGTGTTTATGCGTGCACGGGGAATTTTTCGGGGCAATGGGCGTGCGGCGTGTGGGCGTTTTAATTGCCTCCCCCGACAAAGACTACCCATACATACTTCCATATACATTAAATATTTGTGAGATTGTGGCAGAATGACATTAAAATATGTGGCTATAAATTTATTAAGCATATATGCATTTGTCGCTATACTCGTCTACTGCTTGGAACTTTTGGGGTAATTTGATTTGTTCAAAGGTGTGTTCTCACGGGCACAAAGAGTGCGGAAGGGGACACATTAATATGGGGAAATCACATAAGGAAGAGTGGGTTTGGTGGGTAATTTTATGGCTCTAAAAGAGTAGTCTCTAAATCGACTTTCAGTCAAAGTTTTCATTGTGAAATAGGGGCCCAGCACTTCAGAGTGTCAGCCTCGTCCATAACCCAGGCAGACGCGGGCCGCGTAGCTCATTCATCTGTCATCTATGCCCCGCCCTGGCATCAACTTGCTGCATGCCACGCTGTCTCGTTTTCTGCCTTTTCCTTTTGCTTTTCCACATTATATTTATTAGTGAAGCATATTTTCTAGTCATATTTCATGCGGCTCCACTGTCCACGATCTGCTGCTGCTGCTGCTGCCAGTCTCTTTCTTTTTTTTTGCACTCGTTCTCCCCCCTCGAATGGACATATCGCACGCAGGTGTAACCCGAAGTTGACAGCCGGATTGCATGGCGGGGAATAAATTTACCCCCGGGATCAATGGGGCCTAACAAAATGTTACAAATTAAAATTATTTCGGTGCTTTTCGGATGGGGGCCGGAAGGAGGCGAATGGCCATACGTGACGGCTGACAGGGAACATCAATTTAACGCTAAGTCGCCCGCATCGAAGAAATATGCAACTATGCAACGTTGCCCCCCTCGTTGCCAATGATCCATGCCCCGAGCATCACTCCGATCTGATCTGTTCGATGTGCTCATGGGGCCATCATAAATTAGGGCATGGCCTGGTCAGAGCCACTGGCAGGGCCAAAGGCGCAGCGCTTGTCAAATCAAACGGTGGAAAAGCGATTAAAGCGGCAGGCAATGCCAAAGTGCCAGCCAGATACATTTGTAGTGGCATCCACAAACACACACACACACACACACACAGGGGGACAGAGAGACAGCACAGATATGTCTGTGAGTGTCTGCATTTGCATGTGTATGTGTGCTGCCACTTTATAAACAAAACAAACAAAAGTCTAAATATACACGATTCGGCGATTGCTCAACTAATTTGCTGTTGTTGCTCGGCATCCATGCCGCAAGTATCTATCGGATATGTCTGCTCTGTTGCTCCAATTATTGCTGAAGTACTTGCTACTGAATCTTACCGCTCTTGCCAACACTGGGTGCCCCAATCACGGCTATCTTCAACTCCGTCAGCGTCGACTTCTTACGGCGAATGCCACGCGTCGTCATCTTTCACTGCTTCCCTGAGCTCTTCCTCTTAGATGTGTATTCTTTTGGTGATCTCTCAGGTGTATCTCGTATCTGTATCCGTTTTGGCTATGGTTCTGGGTATCTTCTCCGTTTTAAGTAGACTATTTTAATGGCTATTTCATTTCAATGTCAAAACAAGCGCATAAAATGCGTTTAAAATTACAGCAGAGGTGTGCTACCTCTTCTCGCATCCGTCAGATACTTTCATTTGGTTTTTTTCGTTCTTTTGCTTTCACCCTGACACGGTATTGGAAAATTAATGAGTCTTTTCTTCAGGTTATTTTCGAAATAATTTCTTGAATTTTTGTCTTATGTTTTTGGGCATTTTCATTATGGATACAGGAATCTGTTTGTGAATCTGAATCTGAATGTGAATCTGAATCGGAATCTGAAACGCGCACTGCACTTTGCCATGTGTTGTGGTACGTTGCCACCGAAAATTCATTTATTTATTTATTTTAACCATCAATTTTTGCGTATTTTTTTCGGCCCCCAGCAGTCGGGACGGTCCGCCAGTGATCCGCATCTGATCTGATGGAGTGTGTCTTTCCTTTTCGCTGTCTGCCTTTCCTTTCTCACTGTCTGATTTTCCACCGATCCACCGATCCACATGCGATTTGTGCGGCCAATGAATTTCTACTGAAAGGCCGAATTTGTGCTACGCCGGAGTGACGATCCATCCGTACGCTATGCTGCTGCCTCTCTGCGCTACGGTGTCTTCTGCTTTTCGCGATCGAGAGCGAGCGCCTAACCAAAAATAGCACCCACGGAGAGACCACTGCCTCAGGAGGAGTCCCAAGAGCAGCAACAGCAGCAGTCCCAAGAGCAACGCAACGAATCATCCATTCCCATTCCCATTCCCATTCCCATTCCCATACCCATTCCCATGCCAATGCCCAGCCACGTGCCCAGCAATGGGTTAAAGTTAAAGTTCCATTGGGGCATTAGGCTAATCGGCGGCATCTGAAATAGACATTTAGAGAGCATCATCAATATCAGCTCGCTCAATATACTCGTGGCTATTGCCTGCAGTGAGCCAAATGCATCGGTGTATGCCTGTCGCCTTAAATTAAACTTAATTAAAGCAGCTGTGGGACAGCAACTGTTTCTGGATATACGTGTACATGCCTCACTCCTCCTGCCTTGGGCTAGAGCTCTCGAAACCCCTTCGAAGAGGCAGCTGTTTTGTGGTAGCTGCACCTGCTCTTGGATTAGCACTATTAAGAGTTTTCCATTGGACAGCCAAGTCATACTCCATGACAATTAAAATCTTTCCCATGAAACTAATATTCGTATTTAGTTATTTTCCCGCCCCTATCCTCCCCTATCCTCCCCTGTCCTTCCCTCGTGCAAACATTAAATTACAGACCTTTTAGTTATGCATATTAGGTCAATATTTTCGAGTTCATTAGGGAAATTGTATATTGCATCAATCATATGCAATGTGCATACGACAATAGCCAGACGAAACAGAAAACAGAGCCACCCTCCACAGCAGTTGCACGTGTGTCGTGTCTATCCCTATTGTCTCCCACTGGGGACATAGCACCGTGGGGGTGTATAATGTGTCTGTGCAAGTGTGTCCTGGTCTGTGTCTGTGCCTAAGGGTTGAAAATTTCCAGACGGTAGCAAGTAAAAGCACTAGAGCCACGACACTTCGACTAAGAGATACCTCGCTATTTGGGTAATATTCAAAGAGTGCCCTTATCATAAGTGGCAAATGAATAAGTGCTGTTGAAATGACATATCTTTCCATCATGGTTCTATTTTCAGAAGACAGAAATCTGTAAGAGTCTTAAGATAGCCATGATTTTTGATGAATGGGTAGATGTGTACATATAATTACATTAAATCGTGTTAAAAGGCAGATATGGAGAGGAAAGCTTCTCCTCTTTCGGTTTCTCAAGATGCTAGAATGATCAAATTTCCAGGAAGATTATGGCTATATCTGAGAGATAAATGGAAGCAAAAAGAAACACATTCATATTTCAATTAAATATTTGTTTCTAAACAGTAAAACATTGAAATAAAATATATAAGAAAGTTTTTATAATACGGCGCATATCGAATCTAAATACAAAAAATTTAAAATATATCTCTCTTTTACATAAAAAGCTTTGGGTGGCCGTCGTCCAATACTATACTCATTTCGGCGCGAGTGAGCGGGGGTAGTAAAAAAATAAATAAATAAATATATTTGATCAAAAATGTTTACATTTTAAGGTCAAAATGTAAGAGAAAAAACTTCCATTTTAATATTTCCACTCTCGGGGCAAATAGAATGACATGAATATTAAAATCTTAGTGTAACTATTCGGGGTTCAGGGCATATTTTTTCTGGTCTCTGGCTGTTACATACTCTCGCACGTATCCAACATACCCTTGTGGACCACAAATACCTTGTAAATAAAACAGACACACACGGAAAACGCCTGAAAGGCCGCTTTCCGGAAAATCTTGGCAAATACTACCAGACTACCAGACCACCAGAGAGTGGCTGCTCAAAAAACCATAGCATAAGTAATACGCGACCATTTTGTGCCGGCCGCTAAAAGTATTCCATGATACACCGAAATGCTGCTGAAATTATACTATAGCCGGCTGGCCTGGCTGGCTGGCCCGGCAGTCGCTTCCGTGGATTTCAGCGTGGCGCGCGTTCTGCCTTCGTCATTCGTTTCTAGTTTTCTTTCGACCGGCGACGTGTTTGGACGTGTCCGTGCGCCTTAGTACGAAACTTAAATCTTCGTGATTCGTTCGGAGTGGAAGTCACCCACGCCGAAGCAGCGTCTCTTTTGGCTTCTTGCTGCCGCCAAAAAAATAAATAAAATAAAAACCAAAATCGTTTTTATTTGAAGCAGCCGCGCGACGCGCGCTTTCGGTGTGTGTTCCCTCTGCCACTTTACATACATATGTATTTGTATATTGTTTTTTTGTGTGTGTTTTCCCTATAGTTTTTCGATTCGAAAACTTATTTTCGTAGTCTTTAATTCTAGAAATTTGCCCACTGCTGCTGCTGCTGCTGTTGTTAGTTTTTCTTTTGCCCCATCAGCCAGTGTTGAATTTGAAATATTTTCCTTTAATTTGAAAATAAGAGAATAACATATAAATAAAATCCAACGACAGGAACAAAGTGCGATGTCTGTGTGTGTCTGGCTGAGTGGTGCGCTGTGGTTAATGGAGAACCAGCCCGAATACTCGTATAAATAGCGAAGAAAGAACCCCATAACAAACCGAACGAAGAACGATAAAAACGATTGTTTTTTATTGGTGATTAGCTGAATAATTAGCCTAAGAAATTGGCTACAATGCCGGAAAAGTGAATCAAATTAATGATATACTTGCAAACGTTTATGGGAAATTATGATCCAAAATTATACTTTTGAAAAATATTCCAAATATTTAGCATATTTATTTCGCACTTATGAAGAATCGATTGGAACTGTTGGGAATAGAAATTTGCTTTCATACGCAATATTTCTTAATATTTCTGGAATAATTATCATTTATTACGATGATCTGGGAAAGAGAGTTTTTTGTTGAAGATCATGATTCGTATATGTCCTTGTACGCTCCTTCTTTAGACCTACCTCAGGGCTAACTGCTCATCAATCATTTTACAAACGAGTACATATACCAACACCCAATCAAAGCTACTCACACAAAAGAAATCTCTTCAATTATTTGTATATTAGCTTAGCCCTGAGCTTAAATCCCACATCTTTGTATCCCCAGTTATCCTTTAAGCATTGTTCGTGAGGCTTACTCACCATCAATCATTATATATATACAAACACACACACAGATACAGAGCACACAATCAAACCCACTCACAAAAATTGTGATGTCATCTGGCTTGTGGGCTTCTGCGGTCATCGGTGGCAACCAAGAAACGAAATTAAAAGCGAATATGATGTGACTGGCTGAACAAGCAAAGGTTTCTCGCTCTATAGACGACATCCATCCACTGCCTTACTTCCAACTTCGCATCGGATCCGACTCCGACTCCGACTTGGACTCGTTTTCCCTTCGGTGGAACGAAGCGAGGCTCTGGCTCTGGCTCACATGTTGCATTTGCTTTGAAGGATATCCGTCACCAGGCGTTCAGAAAATGAAATCATCAACAGAACAGAAAATCAATGAAATGCTAGGGACATGCTTCGTACTTGTAGTTTTCGGGCTGTCGCACTAAAAAAAATGCAATTCTCGTGGCGACTCTGTGACGCTCAGACTCCCTGGCGACGCGGCCATGGCACATATATTATGGTGAAGAGAAAATTGCTTAATGCACTATACCCCCTCTTCCGATTCCGATTCCGTTTCCGCCTGCATTGTCGTCCTTTTGTTCTCTGGCCATCCCCCACACTCTGTCCCCTCGGGTAATTTAATCAGCCAAACGCTCAATTGACGCCAGGACACTGCCAGTCGTAGCCTTGGTAACTAAATTGCTTACAACCGCGAGGCCGAACCCCCGAGCACCGAGCACCGTGCACCGAGCACCGAGCACTGAGCCCTGCGTGTGACCAGGTCCGCCCTCTAATCACACCAGTGGCATGGGAGGGAGCGGTGGCAATTACAATTTGTTGTAATTTTTATTGACAGTTTTATTTTCTGCCCATGACGTCGCTGTCGTTGTCGTTGTCGTTGGCGGTGTACTAGTGTACTATGTTGCAACTGTTGCATGGGCTTCTGTGCACCGCTTACACTTTGTTGCCAATGCATTTCCTTTTGCATTTGCATTCTTTTTTTGTCATTTATGACCGATTCGGAACGAGAGACGAGCCCCTCATGTGCTTGCCTTTTATGGGAATGACCCAATACTCGTAGTTGCTAAAATAGGTTTATGGGCTGCGAGACAATAAAAAGAAGAGTGACTGTATAATACAAGGTTGCCAGAAGAACCATATGGATTTTGTCTTCTTTAATTAAAGGACTCCTAATGGCTTAGAAAAGAAAATAACAGTTAGGGATCTCATTCTTAAGATCCCAAAATGAAGTATCGTATTGCAAGCACCCTGAGAATTGTTCTTTGAAATAATACTGAAATATGACCCGGAAGATACCATATTCCATGATCAATTCATCAATGAATTAAGCAATTTATCAGCACCCCAAAAGAAGTATCCGAAAATAAGAAGAAATTATGCAGAGCTGCCCCGTGCAAGATTTGTACGGCATGCCGATGGGGATGGGGTGGCAGCGAGTGCCGCCACATGCCGAAACATGCACGAACAACTGTTAGCCACCCCTTTGCGGGATGAATGGGATAGCTTTACTGTACTGGGCTGTGCTGGGCTGTGCAATAAAATGGGAAATCGGAATTAAAACACGCCAGGCGTTGCCATCAATCAAGCCCAAACGTGAAATCCACGCAAAAGAGGGCCAAGACGCACTAATGGCAGAAGGGGCAGCAAACCAACCCCAAAAGGTAGAGTGTGTCAGGAACCACCCTTACACTAGGCCTAGATAACGACGACAACCACCCCAAGTCAAAGCCAAGACAAAATAAAGGAACTTCAAGATATCTAGGTGGAATGAACGTTAGGAATTGTTTCTGTTGTTTCTGCCTTACATTTTGTGTGTATTGTGTATTGTGTATTGTATCGTATATTTTTTGATATACACAAAAAACACCCGCAACGTCTGCTGCTGCTTCTTGAACTTGAATTTCGCAGAAAGCGAAGCAGTCCGATCTGTGCAGACAGAAACCCGACAAACAACTTTAGAGCTTACCTTACCTTACCCGTAAAACCGGCAGACAAGACACATTCTAATGGCAAACAATGGAGCCCCACAAACACACTCAAACAAATCGATAGACGGGAGCGGAGCAGCGGAGGCGCGGTGAGCGGAAGAAAGGCCCAACAAATGTATATAGTATATATAGGTATATATATATATGTATTTGTATAATTTTGAAACACAAAACCCGAAACAAGCTTTAGATATGAGGCATTCGAGTGTGTCCGCCGGTCCGCATATATGACATCATTCGGCGTCATCAACAGATAACCTCATCATGATCTCTGTTGCTGTCGGTCCGGTCCGGTTCGGTTCGGTCTGCTGTCTGCTGTCTGCATGGCCCACAAGAGATCGCAGTCGCATCGGAATTATGTTAGCTAATTTCAATTTCAGTGCTGATTTTTCCAGAATTTCAAATTACATACATATGTATGCTCGTGCTGTTTCCATACGAGAATTGTTGACATTTTGAGCTCATCTATCAGCACATCTGCTGAGGATATATGTACATATATTTTTAATGTTGTGTGTTTTTTATTCAAACGAAACGTCTTGGCATGCGGGCAAATAAACAGGCGACTGGCACCCCGAAAAATTCAGCACAACATAAATAATAAATAAATTGTTGAGTAAATACAGAGAAAGGAAGGATGGAAGGACGGAAGGAAGGGTAATGCCCATGGTTTGCTTAGCTTTTAACGATTATGATTATTGTGCCACTGACGTATACAAAAGATCTCTCTTTATATGTAGATCCAGTGGATCCTGAGAAGTGCTCCACTAACCCTTACCCTTCATTTCCGAATTGGAATGCTAAGATTCCAACTAGCTTTCATCTGCATCTGTTGTAATACACAGATCTTTGCTCGCTGGCTATTTTCTATATTTCGTAAATACTTTTTCTATATGTGTGTCAAAGCTTTTGCAAGAATCGGATGACTCAGAGTCGCCGACGCCCCTCCCAGGCATAAATACGTACAGATACAGATACAAAGATACTTTCAGGCTATTTCGGCAACTGTCATGGACCCCCAAGCTTATACAGTGGCTGCTTGCTCTCTTCTGTGTTTTATTTATGACGCACCACCAGGCGACTCGTATTTTGGCGGACCGACGAAACTAGGGCAAACTTTTCTGGGTTCTGTTTTGATTTTTTGGCGACCAAGTCTTTGAGTTTCCTCAAGCCTATGGGCTTGCCAGCATAACCATTAAATAAGGCAGTTAAAGTGCAGAAAATTTCAATGTCAGGCTGTCAGACGAGAGCCGGAGAAGGCGGCGGCGACGGCGACGGCAACGGCAACGCCGCGGCGCCACTGTCAATCTAATGGGACATGGCCCGTCGAAAGCGCTGCCCACGCCACAAGAGATTTGCTCTCTGTCGGGGATACGAGTACTCTTGGATTTGGCTTCAAGTATCTGGGCTGGGAAGACGGGGAAAATCTTGTGAATTACTCGAGAACATGTTAAAGTTAATGTTGCATTCGAGGAAATGTTTTCCTGTTTTTACCAGCTTCGAGTACGAGTATCTGCCGGCTTGAATGACAGGGCAACGTCAAAGCCAGCTTGTAGCTACAAATGTATCCGTGTATCTCCTTTTGTGGCGTTCTTGCCGGCGCTGGCGCTGGCACAGGCGCTCTTGGGGGCCGGTTTTGTTGGGGGCAAACTAAGAATTGCATTTGTCGCACAACGCAGTTGCTGTGCTCTGCCGTGCCGTGCTGTGCTGTCTGTCTTTGCCGCTCCGTTGCCATTGAATTGGAAATCAAGTTTTTGAGGAAATGATTGCAATGCGTGACTTGACTCCGTCTCTTGGTCGTGTAAGCGCCGTTTGGCTCCCATGACTCCTACCAGACTCCTCTGTCTCTGTCTCTGTCTCTGCCTTGACTGTGATTCCACGATGGCCCTGTCGGACGTAGGTTACCATACATTTATGGCGGCAGCCCACAGCGCCATGGCACAGCACATCATCGCATCGATGTCTCAATTGTCGGCTTCCCCGACTCTAATGCTGTTTTTGGATAGCGGCAATTAACGCACTGACTAATTAATTGAAAAATGAAATGAACCCCTACAATTACAAATCAATTAAAGGCAGGCCAACCAATTGTGTGTGTGTGTGTGTGTGTTGAAACCGAAGTTTGCCAAACATTTCCAAAGCATTCCAAGCCGCTTTGGCGTTTGGACACTCCGGCGGGACTGGAGAGACTGGCGGGTCTGGCGGGTCTGGCGGGTCTGGCGGGACTCTATTGAAAACGCATTCCAAATGCATATAAAACTACGAGGTCAGATGCTAATTTGTGGAACATTGAGTCAGCCTGGGGTCTGGAGGTCTATGATATCATTATTACGGAATTGTGATTGAAAATCTGAATCGTGCAAACAAACTGGTTAGAACTTCTCGGAGCTGCCTCTCATTTACCTTCGAAGATCACTCTCTGCCTCTGCCCCGCCGTAGACTGTCCGCTAAAAAGTGTTTTAAATATAGATCTTTCACCCGAAAAATATTACGTCAAAATAACGAGATGATGTCACTGCTCCACATAGCTCTATAGAGATACATAGTCGTGATATCGTCGCTCTCGTTTTCGCTGCCACTGCCACTGCCACCGCCACCGCCACCGCAGTGGGGTCATGACACTAACAAATTGAGGCTGAAATGGACAGTTTCGGACAGCTTAATGGGGCTTGCTTCACCGCTGACGGCAATGAAAATCAACGAAAAATTTAAATGTAATATTTTTGCAATCTGCCGCCCTCCCACTCTGCTGCCCACCGTCTGGCAGATGGCTGACAGAGCAGACACTATGTGGGAACCAGAGCAAGAACATTCTAATGTAAACTATGGGGAAAATGCAACAAGTTGCAAGCAGCCGGCCCCATTGCATCCAAGTGGTGGCTAGCCTCTGCCTCTCATAATGAAAATCCAAACAATATGGAAGTTTTTCTATTTATTTACCAATTATACAAGGGTATCTGAAGGCATTTTTGACCCTAAAGAGCGAATGTGATCCGAGCATAGATATCCAGACTTAAACTTTCGGAGACCCCTCAAGATGGGGTCACTATATTATACAGTTCTTCCAGGGTATCACTAGCTTCGATACCACATAGCTAGCCTTTTGTTTATTCTCTTTTTATCCATTTGCTCGGGCACAGCATTTTCAACAGATTTCCACATATTGTGTGATCCAAAAATAAAAAAAAAATTGACTTGAACTTCTTTCCCCTGTGAAAAATTAAGGGAACGGAAAAGGGAAAGGGGGATGGCTGCTTGTTTGTTTTTCTTGGCTAAATAAAAAACAGGAAATCAAAGCAGAATATTTAGATAAAAGGGGAGATCCCTTAAGATATTTTTGAATAATTATAGGCCTCCCCAACATATAGAAAACGATCTGCTTTTGTTTAGAATTTTGCAATAAAATGGGGATCGACAGTTCACATGCCACTATGTGGCTTCTACATAGAGTTTCTATCTAAAAAACTATTCAAATATAAACAACAGCAGAATTATGCTTTGGGAAATATGTACGAGTATTTATGAATCTGTTTTCCGACTGCCAGAGAAGACAAATTTTCTATTTTGGTCTCGCACTAATTGAGAGAATTTTCGCCATAAACTATGTGGAAATATTTCTCCACTGGATTTGTACATCTGCATAAACTAACCTCCGCTGTCTCCCCCCCCATGTACCACCAGTCTTGTTCCCCCATTCCTACTCGTATTCTTTGGGGGATTGTGACTTGCGTGCGGTGCCTCTATAAATTGCTCAATCATGGAATCTTTCTGGGTTTTACATTTGCACATAAATTTTTGTGGGTTTGTTAGAGAATCTTATGAATTTTCCCAATACAAATTTTCCTTATGAAGAGCACGGAGGGTCATGCTCTCCCCATTTCCCCCGTGCACTTTCCCTACTGCTTGCCGCCTGCCGCTTGCCGCTGACCCAATTTCCTTGCCTTAATTAATTAGCCGGCAACAGGCACGAGCCAACATATGAGATGTACCCCGGGATGGGGCTTTGCGTGTGCCCACCCAAACAGGGGCGTGACCAGGCGGCTCCCTGGGGCTCCCCGGGGCGCGTTCTTGTTTAGTTGTTGTAAATGCGTTTCCGAGTGCATTAAATGGGGATACAAGATGCTAAGTAGTCTTTAACTTTGCCCGAAAGTGAGTGGGTGGCTTGTCTATGAATAGACCGGCTTATAAATAGATACTTGTACATAATAGTTAAGACCCTGCTAAGCGGGCAGCATTCCTAACAAGCTGTCAACACGTTTATGAGTCAGGAAAAAGCGGCTTTAATGAATTTCCATAACGTGCATAGTATAACCATTCAATGTATTGTGGAATGGCATTGCAAATGCAAATCTAGCATACGAAGAGACCTCACACGGAAAACAATGAATTGTTGCACAATACAACATCATTTACGAAAACTCTAGCGGAAATGGGCTTCATAAAGTGGCCAAGGTTTTGCTTTTGGGGCGTGCGATGTCGCCTCACCTTAAAACTCCTCCTCCTCCTCCTCCTCTATGCCGACACATCCATCAATAATTCACCTACTCAATAGACTTGCGTTACGGTACTCTGTCGGATCGGTCTTCTGTATGTACATATGTATGTATGTATGTATGTCTGTTTGTGTAGGGGCCGCTTCAATGCAATTGTAGTAAATAAAACAAACCCAGAATCACGCTACGTGCTGACAATTCCGAACAGTAAAAAAGGGAGAACTCGCCCCGTCGCCCCGTCACCCCCTCCACCTACCCCCTAATTAAATGAGGCAAATTTATGAGGCAATCGAAGAAAAATGCCAAAAGTGCAGGCAAGTGGAAAGGTTTATCTTTATCCGTAATTATGTATGAGTCGCCGGCTTAAGGCGGCTCTGAACAGAATCGAAATTGCGGAGCGTATTCGGAAATTACATGCGGCATTATCCATGGGCTGGCTGTTGCTGTTTGCTGTTGCTGTTTGCTCTGCCTTGGGGGCCCAGTAAATGTCAAAAGGTGCCTACGAAATTTGCAATAATTTCCATTTGGTTTGCAATTGAAATTAACGTTTTGTTTTTGTTTCGCTTGCGCGAACCTGAAATGAAAATCTGAAATTTTATGTAAATGTGTAATGTGGCGTTATGAGGCCATTCATGGGTACATTGACTTTATCCCCGGGCAGTGCTGGGTGGCAGCCTCATCCCCTTTGGAATTCCTTTTGATTTCCAGCCAGTCTCTCACTTTCATTGGGTGACACTGCACCCTTCTATGCCTTGGCTGCACTTGCTTGGGCAGACAGCCCACGTAAGCTGTTGCCCGCCCATGTGCGGAGCCAAATTGCTGACACAGTTCGAACGGTCGCACAATTTATGCATTTTAAATGTTAATTAAGCCGCTCACAGAGAGCCAGCCAGGGCGGCCAGAGCGGTCAGAGCCTACAGAGCGGCCAGAGAGCAGTGGCAGTCATTCATGAGTTTAACCAAATGCAGGCAGCGGCCTTTGTTGCGGCTTTTCTATTTTCCTATTGAATGCCTCTGCTGCCTGCTGTCGTCGTGTTACGCATAATTAAGCGAGCGGCCTGTCATGCGCCGCGCTGTCTGATCGCAAACCCAAACCCAGGCCCCAGCCCATGCCCCCCGCCGAAAATAAAAGCAATTGACCCACAATGAGAGTCGGGGTCCAACCACATCGGTGCACAGGCGCAGCAAAGCGCAACAATCTCTAGAGATACCCGAAGAGAGAGGCTCCGGCTGCTACCTACAAAAAAATAAGGTGCTAAGAGATCTTTGGCAACATAGTGGCAGCAGACAGGCCTTGGGCAAACACCGAACCGACTGAATAAACAAACAAATGCAAAAGCTAACAAATAGAATTTGCACCAGGCATCGACAGATACGAATATATTACCTCACACACACAGACTTCTTGATTTCGGCTTTGGCCTTATCACTAATTGACTTTTACAAAGTGATTTACAGAGGAGAGGGACCCCTGATAAACAATCGCCATATACCTATGGCCAGGGGCCCACAGGTCACCCCAAAGGCAGAGCAGACCTCTTGCTGTTCGCGGCAGCAATTGTCGTTTGTTGTAATTAAATTTCTATTTTGGGGCTGCCTGGGCTGCCTCGCATACTCTTTACACATACATAATTACCGCCACGGTGGCGACGCCATCAGCAGCCAGCAGCAGCCAGCAGGGTTCTCACAGTAGTGCCCCACAGTAATTTTCATTCCGAAACATGCCACAGAGGCGGAGAGAGAGAGTGGCACCCAAGCGGAAAAGTTGCAGGCGAGCGTGTGGCGAAAACTGAAAAGAAACGTCAGCCACATTAGTACAGCCGGCAAAGTAGTCGAAAATGATATCGGTTGGGGAGCGTGTATATCATATAGTCTTCCCATGAGTTTATAGAAGTAATTTACTTGGGTATTAACAGTTGTGTGGGCGTTAGGATCAGCACATAATCTTGTAAATTCTAGCATATACAAATACAATATATACAAAAGGGTGGGCATATACCAAAATATTTCCAAATATATTTTCAATTTCTTTGAGTTTTATTATAGTTTTTCTTCAAAATACTCTTGCCTAAGCCCACGACTTTTCTTAATTCCCTTTCGACATTTCCGTTTCCTTTTCAATCGCAGAAGTATGATGGCATTTCCTTAATTGCACTCGGCTGGGCTGTCTGTCCCCGTACATTTACTATACATCATAGTTAATTGTCAAACGTTGGAGGCCCCCGTTGGGGCTTGTTTTTGCCGGGTGGCAGTGCCATTTGGTCTCCAGGTCTCCAGGTCTCCCCCCTTATGTCCCATCGGTGGCACGCAATAGAAAATGTCAGCCATTTTGGTGGCTAGCGCCGGCAAAAGTTTACCTTAGGTCATAAATAAGCGCACTGTGTCATAGACAATGCCCATGTGGGGCAATCAGAGGCAGTCCATGGTGTGTGTGTGTGGATCCCGGCTTGGATTTTGGTGGTTTGTTTTTTCTATTGGATTTTACGCTTTTCGGGGTGTGTGCGTGCGAGGCGTTTTGTCATTAAGTTGAAACTGAAGCTCCATTTTTTTGCTGTTCGCTGGTTACTAATTTGAATTTTTGGTCTCAAGCCCAGCGACAGTTTTTATAGCCGCTCTCTTATTGTTGCTGCTATTGCCGGCTTACGTCATGCACTGCCGCCAGTTTGTTGGCTTTTGTTCAGCGATCTGACCTTTTTGCTATATGTATACTGGCAGCTCTGGTCTGTCCAATTTCAATGCTGATGCTGATGCCGATGCCGCGATAAGCCGCCAGCAGGCATAAACTATACTATATTTTTGTTAGGCTCTTACCAGCAATTTGTTGCAGCCATCCCCACTGATAACACATTTGTGGGATCCGATCCCCACTCTACTATGTGCATCCCCACAGATTTGTGTTCGAGGGGCGTCACATTTGTCAGTTTTTAGTTTATTGTGGAGATAAGACTATAGTGTTTCGAAATGAGTCATTGCTGTAGCCTCAGAGTGTTCTGTTTACTTGTCGATTTTCGATTTTTATTTTGTTTAGTTTCGTGTTTGACCTTTGGCAAGGCCGTCAGCAGACCCTATTGATGGGCTCCCAGTGGCAGTGTAGCATTAAAACTTAAGCAGTGTATAAATTTTGGGTTAATCAGACCTTGAGGTTGATTCATTCACTCGCTGGCATGGACCAGCTGTAGGCAATTGCCTGGAAGAGCTGTTCAATTATCTGGCGGTGGTGGTGGTGGTGGTGGTGTTGTTGTTGCTGAGATCTTGCAGATGTCTGCCCAATGGGTTGTCTGCCCATCTGCCCATCTGCCTGATGGCCTGGCCTTGTCTATGGCGTTGGGTTGGGCTTGGGCTTGGGGTTGGGGTTAGGGGGCGTAGATCACACGCAGAGTCAGTTAAATGTTGCGCTTTCTGCTCGGGGTGATGTAATTTGCTTTGGCTGACAACTTAAACAACCGGTTTGGCTAAAGCCCACAACAGAAAACAACAGCAAATACAACGAATACGAGTGCTAGGGTTTCTATTTCGACTAAAAGATACCCCGTGCTTAGGAACTCCTTGAGTATTACCCCTAAAATGAGCCCAAAACAGAGAGAAACATTGTCGAAAAGGATTTCATTTGAATATCCTACAATCTGTATCATGTTTTCTTACACGCAGTTCCTCCATGGATAATACCCGCATATAAGTACTCTTAGAAACCTTGTGAGACACCTCCATCTCTTCAAGTTGTCATTCACAATTCCACATACACAATATGCCCTGTGACACTTGTAGTACCCCTTAATAAAATACTTAAGATCTTGTTTCTTGTTTTCAATATGCTCTCTCTGCTGCGCAGCTGGAAAAATGCCGCCGCAACAAGTAAAATATGGCCATGGTGGCGCACTTTCATTTGCCCTTTCCTTTTCAGTATCATTGTCAAACTTAAGCACTTCTTTGGGCACCACTTTAGGCATCATCTTGCAAATTGCAACTCAGACAACGAACGGGGCAGCTTCATCTTCATTCTGCCTCGACACATGCATTTTAGTTATTATAAAGCAATTTACTTGTCGAGTGGGTTTAATGCACTGTCTAGTGGTTGCATTAAGCCCAAGTCTCCAAGTCTCCAAGTCTCCAGGTCTCCAAGTCTCCAAGTCTCCTCTTTTGCCTCCTCAACACACTCCCCACACAATTCTTATCATAATCGCCAGCCTATATAGTTAACTGATGATTAAAGCTACATGCGTTCCATTGACAATTTAATTTAAATTGATGTCTAGGGCAGTTGCTGTGTGTATTTCATTATACGAGTATGTAATTGCTTGTTGTCTGTCTCTAGTAATACCCTTTGTAGTGGGTATTACGATTGAGAGCAGGTGCTTGCCACCATTAGAGAATGGAGGATCCATGGCTGTAACTAGAGCATAGACCCCCCTTTTAGCTGCCAGAAGTCGGATCTGCCCAGATCGGATCACACTCTCAAACGAATCATAGAGTAGTGATCGATCTGCCAGGGTATTCAAATCTTCGACCCATGAACCTCTTCTCTGGCCCCTTGGTATTTCGTTCAATTATTGTGTTATTTTGGTGGAGCTCCGAGTATTGCTGCCGTATGTGTGTGCGGCCTATTGCCTATTGACACTTGTTTATTTTTGACACCCCATTGTGTTGAATACCCAGTGCATACCATACATACATACATATATCCATCTATATTTATGAGGAGGGCTCTGGCACTCTCAAACGGTTTTCAACATGTTTTGTTTGCCTGTTTGGTTCATTGACAATGCCGATTATCATCAATGGGTGGCATCAAATGGCTTGATTGGTTTCTGTTATCCCCTGATTGGACATGCAGTAGATTATAGGGTGCATAAATAGTTTTAACCATCTCTCTGACAGCTTCATACGAGCAGAAGTGGAGCGGAGGGGAGGGGAGGGGAATGCTTGTGGCTGTGGTTGCACTTGGTATGGCTTACTGGGTGTGTGTCTGGTGGCTGTGACTTTTGTGGTTGCGTGTGGTGCTTGTGTTTCCAGTGTCTTGCCTCCGTTTTGCATCACAGAGATGATAACCATCTTTCTGGCTTGCCTTTCTTACAGAACCCATCGAGTCGTCGTCTAACATGAGCAGCGGACTGCGAGCGAGCGAATAGAGAGAGAAGCGGATACGAAACGAAACGAGACCCTCCGAAAAGGTGGCTTAATTAGAGAGATTATACATAGATAGTTTGTAGTAACCCGAATCGAGGAAATGGGTTTCATTGCCGATCGCAAGCCGCGTGTCAACAAGACGTTGATTTCGCTCAAGTTTGTCGTATTCTTTGTGATCAGCGGTGAGTACCACAAGAAGCCCAAGACCAAAGACTTTTCTTGAGACTACAGATTTGTGCTACGCCTTTCAGGATTGACAGCACTGCATGTGCTGCATGCCACCAAGCCGCTGCTTCTGGGGCTGAACTTCTCCGAGTATCGCACCATCAGCATCATCGCACCCTTTGTGTCCATTCTGGGTCCATTGATTGCCGGTCCCTGGGCCGATCGTTTGGCTGCCCGGAATCCCAATACCTTTGGCCGCACTCTGCGAGTGCTGACTGCCATCTTCCTGCTGATACCCGCTCTGATCTACGCCTTCCTGTTTGCCATTCCCGAGGTCAGCCGATCGGATGCCCACCAGCCGCAGGTCAGCTTCGGCTGCGATGCCAGCGGCGCCTTTCTGTTCCAGGAGCGGTGTGGCGCCAATGCCAGCTGCAGCCAGTGGGACCAGAAGGAGGGCAGCATCAACCTGACACGCTGCACCTACAGCTGCCAGAACCCCAAGCACTACGAGAACATGTACCAGGTGTGGCTGGCGGAGGTCCCCACCCTGGCGCCCTCCACGGAGCAGAGTTCAGAGTTCGAGTACGACGATGACGCGACCAGTGCCGTCACCGAGAGTCTGCGCTCCAAACGGGAAGTGGTGGACTCTGTGGACCCCGATCCCGCCGACAGTGCCGGCATTGAGTTGGTCAGTGCCGAGGCGGCCCGTCGGTCGATTCGACAGACGAAGACACCACCCAAGAAGGTCTACGTCCAGCCGCCGCATCTCTGCATCACGCAGCGCAATTCTCTGGGCCAGGATGTGGTCAATCGCTGCCATGCGTACACCGAGGACACGACTAGTGTTGTGATGCAGGCCGTAATGGGCTCTGCGATCAGTCAGGAGGAGAAGAACGACGACTACGAGGGATGGTGTCAGTATCCATTGGGTGAGTCTTTGCCGAAATGTTTGATGGAATTGAAATTGTAATACAATCCATCCCCAGAGGGCTTCCAGTGCCACATACCCGAAGAGCAGGTGAACTACATGAAGGACTTGAAGAACGGCACCAACTGCAAGCCCATGGTGGAGTGTCTGGTGGTGAATCCCTACCACGACGAGAGCGTACTCTCGAACAGTGAGTGCGTGAATGTAAGTCTGAGCCATATACTCCCCCTCAGATCCTCTTTTTTAATTGGAATTCTTAATATTTCGACAGACCACTGGCAGTGTTCAGGATACCCTGGTGGGTTACACCATCATTCGCCTTCTGGGCGACATCTTCTGCATGGCTGCCCTTACCCTGCTGAACACCGCCATCGTGATTGCGGTGCGTGAGACCTCCGAGGGACGTGGAGAGGTCTGCCGCCAGTATGTGTGGGGTGCCATTGGCTATGTGGTGCTCTTCTCGCCGCTGGATCTGTTCTTCTTCCAGCAGGAGCCAAACCAGGATGCAGCTCTGGTTGCCCTGATCATACTCATCGTGTGCTTTGTCCTGGGCGCCGTTGTTCTGCTCTGTGCCTCGCAGATGCCGCTGAGTCCGCCCGAGTGGTGGTGGCACACCAAGACCGGCATGCTGGTGGTGCCCATGTCTGCCATTCGTCGCTATAGCCCCGAGATCGTGGTGCTCACCCTGGTGTCCATTCTGTTTGGTACTTTCTGGAGCAGCATCCACAGCTTCCTGCGCTGGACCTTCTCCGATGTGGATGCTGTGTGCTACTCCGGCCTGGTCCTCGTGCTGGTGCTCTTCTTCAATGTGGACAAGTTCATCGAGTACTGCGGACACTCGAACATATTCATTGCAGGATTGGCCATCTATGTGATTCGTTTCACTGCCCTGAGCGATGCCCAGACCCAGTGGTTGACCGTTGTCATGGAGGCCATAGAACCGGCTGTCATCGGCCTAATTTGGATCACGATCATTCTGTATATGCGTCATGCCATGCCCAGGAAACTGACCGCCACTGGACAGGCCATTGCTGTGCTGGCATTCTTCGGATTGGGTGAGTTTTGGAAGCATCTGAATAATTTGAGAGATTCTATTTTATTATTTTGTTCCTGCAGGCAAAGGCTTTGGTGCTCTGATTGGATTGGCGCGCGATGAGAAGAATCCCAAGCTGGAGGCCTGGCAATGCACCTACCAATGGCTGGCCATTGTCGCTTGCATCGTGGCTCTGATCTACTTTGTGATCTACAACCTGATACTCGCCCCGCGCTGCACCGCCAAGCCGCAGCACTCCGAGGAGCTCATCTCGGGCTCAGCCTCCCAGAATCTAGGCGCCACCTCTCCCGGGAATGGGGCCAGCAATGGCAATGGAGCGGGAAATGGGGCCGGCGCTGGTGCCTCCCTCAATGGCAATGGGAATGGCAGCTATTCTCCTCTGAGGGTCTACCACAACGAGAGGGGGAAGAAGGGACAGTTTAGGTACTAAAGAGGCGACATAGAGATGGATGGATGATATATTCCTTGGCTTTGTTTGGGATTACGAGCCCATCCGCCTCGCATCTCGCTGCGAATTCGAATGATATTCTTAGTTTATAAATGTGTACACCACGCCTACTCGTCCTTCTACACCCCCGTCTCCCCCCGGCCCGCTTGAGGGCAACACTGCTAATAGTTTGTAATGCATATTTTTGCTAAGTGTATACACCCAGAGAAATGAAGAACAACACAGAAAACATAAACGAAAAACGAAAAACACACAAAGAAAGAATGAACTTTTTTATAAATCGCATGTAGAACTTTTTTTTTTATTTGTTATTTAATGCCAACTAAGCGAGTTCATAATTTTAATTAAATCAACATAAAAAAAAAAAAAACACAAAAAAACAACAATTAACTGCCCAACTTTAATTGCAACAATAGCCGGCACAGATAGAGATACATTTACTCGTACAACCCCCGACATGATATGGCTCCCTTCCCCTCTCTTTATTATGGGGTTACAAAAGTAAAGGCATCAATTTTTAATGATACATTTTCGCGTGATTTTACTAAGCATAATGCATGATGCATACTACAATACAATACAATACAATACAGTACGATATAAATGTAACAATAAAGCAGAAAATGTAATTATACAAAAATATAATTTATGGTAATTAAATGTTTTCAAATTAAGCGTAATAACTGCTGAAGAGGTTTTGTTTTATTCAGTATTTTTCTGCCATAGAGGAAGGGAAAATTGTCAGCGGAAAATGTAATGAAGGTAATCATAATTCATAATTGAGAAAGAGATGGAGAAACACTAGAATTATATGTTTAGTTCCTTGGAGAAAATCCTTCAGAACATCGGATTTTCAAGTTCTCGAAAGCTATCAAGCGCCATCTGCCGGGGGCTTCTGAATGAGCTTTCTTAGATTTTCTTTCTCGAACTTTGAGCCATGACTGTGAAAGCTGTGTAAGCTTGCTTAAGTTATCAAAAGCTCTGCTCTGGTCTTTACAACCACCATATATCCTTTGCTTTTCTTAATTATTTGCAGCATTTTCCCGCCACGATTTGCAATTTATGAGTCCAATGAATTGCATTTACTCAGTCAATGACGTAGCGTAAATATTTTGCCAGCACTTGGCCGTCCAATATATGAGTCCTTGAGTGGAAGGACCAGCACGGAGACCAACGACTGGGACAATGGAGCGCTCCACTTGACACCGAAGTATATTCGACGACTCCTTGGCTTGGATGCCCTGCCCTGGCTGCTAATAGCCGAAAACCTAAGAGGAGGCAGCACTCAGAAAAAATACAGGATTCAAACAGATTTCAAACAGATTTCATAGTTTTTCAATTTAAATATCCAATGAATGTTTCATGAGTGTCCGAAAATAAATTAAAATAAAGTATATGTATGTATCTGACATTGGAGAACTTAAGAAACTATAATAATCAACCCGAAATCATCCTTTTTTCTCGGTGCAGCCAGCGACACTGGGCACTCGGGCAAGCGTTAAATGAAAGTGAATAGCCACACACACACACACAAACACACTTAGGATACACATATAGTTTTACGTATATACACACTCATGGCTATTTACTTTTGTGTACATACTTATTTAGTTGCATAAAAGGAGTAATAAGTGCGGATTTTATGATGCGACGCGACACAAAGAGGGACACACAGCTCACACACAGCGCACACACAGCGGGCTATCCGCCTCGATTGCCTTCCTCTTGAACTCTCGACGTGCGTCTGCCCTTTGACATTACCCACACACAATCATGAAGATACTACACACACACACACAGTCGTGCAAGTACTTTGTGTTTGGCGTGGGTGTGTGTCAAAGTGACAATAAGCCACTTAAGGCAGCGCGCACTTCATTAGTTTTCTTTATTGATATTTTCACAGCAACCCAAACAGTTATGAGTAGTTTGTATGAGAACGGTTTAAGCGTTCGACTTGTCCTTGTCGTGCGTCTGATTTTGATGATTCCATAAAAATACTGGTACTGGAACTGGTACTGGTACTGGTACTGGTGTTGGTGTTGGTTGGCCCCGTAGTTGAAGCTTTAATGTGATGTGCTCTTGCATTTAGTTGGGGTTCAACGATCTGTCTGGATAAGCAATGGAAAATCGTATTCTTTTATACAAACTGAAGTAGCTTAATGATAGTTGATATCCAATTGTTGACGATGGATTGAAGGGGTAATGGAAAGATCTAGCAGAGCTTATACTAATTTACGATTACAGATTATCCATGCATCTAATTTGAATTCCTGACGCCCTGCCACAGGGCGTATGTGTAATATATGGAATGCAGTTTCTCTTTAAGGCTGGGTTTGGGTTTTGGGTTTGGGTTTGGGTCTGGGTCTGGGGCTTCGAAGTTGAGCTGGGGTTATTCGGTCTACCAAGCAGAGCAAAATCTTGGCAATTAGGCAGTGACAGCGAAACAAAAGCCTCGACAGAGGACTGGCATGGGTCTGGCTTGTGTCGCTCAGCCGCTCTCCGGATGGAAAGACAAAATTATTGTCACTTGGCACCTCGCAGGGAGACCACCAGCGGGAGAGTGTGGCAGAGCTGGGAGAGTGGGAGGGAGCGTTGGAGCGTTGGAGAAGGATCTGTAGTCTGGGTACTAAGGGGAGTTTTGCAAGCGCTTTGCCCTATGAAAAATTGCTGTCATTTGCACAGCATAAAAATAGGAATATGCTGGGTAGAGCGGGCCAGAGCGGGACTGAGAGGAGGACGGGGCCAACACACACACAGTGCTAACCATAAGTTAACGGAAATCCACACAACCACATGGCCACATCCACATGCAGGCGACAGTGCAATGGAAAAAGTGGAGGTAGGAGTGTGGGAGTGTAGGACGGGTGGGAGTGTAGGACGGGTGGGATGGGTTCTGCTGGGAAGGCTGCAAAGCACTTGTGAAAAATAACTTTGCACATCGTTGAATTTGGTGTGCAATTTTCTCTCCTTCCTCCTTCCTCCTTCCTTTTACTTTTAATTTTGTTTGTAAAGAAAACTCATTTTCATCATTTTGAAGTTGCAACTGCGCTTGTCTTTTGTGTGCGAGCGGAAAAAGGAAAAAAAAAAACGAGAAGAGAGGAGAGAGGAGAGGAGAACGAGCGAAAAAACGCTGCGCCACATGTAATTATTTTGATCATTTGCATGAGCAAAACCCACAAAACAGACGCCAAGCTGCAAGCGGGAGATGGAGTTGCAAACGACTTCAGACCTTAAAGGCTTTAAGGGTAACGGAACCCATCCTCAGTGCCATTTCCAGTCCCATTTGTAGCATCCCCATCATCATCATATGGGGCTGGGGCAATTTATGAGCTCGTCTGCACCTTTTGCAGCTTGCACGTGTATAAATTGTTTTGCCAGAGTTGGTTTTTAGCCTGCCATGGCAACTGGCAATGCATTCTGCGAATCCCTGTCCCTATCCCCATCCCTATCCCTATCCCTATCCCTATTTCTACTCTGTATACTGGTTCTGTTCTGCATCCCCCTTGACTGTTCTTTGTCTGCCCTCAACATTTATTACAGCGTCGTCGCATATTGTGTCATAATTCCAGCGTACAAATCTGCACGAATGCACAATTTAATTTTTATGAAATTTTTCTCTGCCCTGCTCTGCTTTGCTCTGCTCTGTTGGCCGCATGCATAAACATTCTCACTGATTTGTGATGGTTGCCCTCTGATGGAGGGTCCTGTGGCAGGACACACCTGGACTCAAGTCCAGGGCGATAAAAACTTGCCGATTGTATGAAAAATTCGTTGCCATTTCATTTTGGTATCCATTTCAATGCTAATTTGTTATATTCGGCCAGTTTTTTGTGGGCTTTTGTTGTGTTTGCAGGATCGTAGGCGTAAATAAATGAATTTCATTGCATACTTTTGTGGGCCAGGAGATTTTTTTGTGTGCCGTGTCCTTTTGTCGGCTGCTGAGCAATTTATTCATTCTGAAAGTTGTGGCTTTGAAGCGTAGCGGCGAAAGTGCGAGCTGCCTTATACATATAATTGAAATATTGCCAGAGGTGTCGCCTCACTGAATGAATAATACTTTTCAAGTGCTTCTGCCTTTGCCTCTGCCTCTGCCTCTGTCAGTACTCGTATTCGTATTCGTATTCGCATTCGCATTGGTACAATGGAATGAATTCATTTCCATCTAGGCAATCATTTTGACTGAGTGACTTTTGGAAAAAATCATTTTGACTGAGTGACTTTCAGGGCGAAATATTGTAAAACTCTGAAATGGCTGTGATTATCCCACATACTCGTATACTCGCACGTATCCCTCTGAGCCACTCATATCAAAGCTATGCAAATGTATCTCCCCAAAAGTTCTTTAGAATTAATTGGATTATGCCGCCGATGGTTATGGTGATGGCGATGCTGGGACTGGGACTGGGACCGGGACTCACTATACATATTTGGGCTATCATTTACTTGGGTGGAGGAGGGTCGTCTTTCATTAGGGCCCCCCACCAGACACATACAAAAAAAGAGCAGCGGATGTCCTTTGTTTTTAGGCGTAAAACTTTGCTAATTACTGTGAAAATTTTCACAGCGTGCTACTTTTTTGTTTCTTTGAAAAGGGGGGAAAGGTGCCCCTCACGAAGGTGGTTCGCCCCCAAGCCATTAGCCCCTTTCTAAGTGTGTGTGTGTGTGTGTGTGTGAGTTCAATGTAAGGTGTTGACTTTTTAATTGTATGTGAAGAGAGAGAGAGAGAGGCAGAGAGAGAGAGAGAGAAGGTGACACGGCCCGGAAGAAGGAGCCCGATGACAGCGAAAATAGGCTGAGAGGCCTTTAATTTGCCCACGGTTTGTGCTGTTAATGAGAAGGCATCTCTCCTTTTGTTGCATCATTGTACCCGTCAACGTCATCGTCATCGCCAACGCCATAGCCATCGCCATCGCCAACGCCATGGTACTGAATGCAATTAACACTTTCATAAATTACGAAATTTATTTTAAGGAGCGCCCATCAGAGCAGGGATTTCATCTTTTGTTGGATCCCCCTGAAGAACATACATACATATATACTATATATAGTGAATATATAAATTTACAATTTTTAATTGGCCATCTACATAAGAGCCGCCTGGACGCAGACCAGGACCTGGCCATGGACATGGACATGGACATGGACATGGACCTCGACCTGGACGACGTCCTTCATTGTCTGCATTCAGCTGGCTGTCTGCATAATTAAACTTGTAAAACTTTATGCCGACCACATGCTGAAAATATCAGAGTCCGAGCAGGCAAAAACTTCATTTACTTTCGAGTTCGTGGCACGGATTTTCTTCGAGTGCGCTTCACCCTGACCTTCAGGTGAAGATTGTAAGTAATGCAAGTGGTAAAAATATCTGCGAGGCCTTTATATTTGTATTTTATACACAGATCATAATCCACAGATTGAGCTCCCGTTTCTTTTTCGGAAATTAATACAAAATATCTAGTCTTTCTGGTATATATGAAATGTTTAAGCCATTTAAGCCATTAAACCAATCAAAAAGGGAAGGTATTTTCCCAAATAATTTAAATACCTTTAAATATTTATGGAAATTCAGTTCATAAATCATTCGAAATAAAATCTACAGAAATGATTTGTCTATTTTGTTGCCAGGGATTTTTGGCCTTCTAAGCCAGTCAATAATTTTTGTTGGCTTTCAACAAATTCTTGTCTGGCTTAAATTTGTATTACGAAATTTAAAATATTTCAATTGTGCTCGGTCAGCAGTCGGACAAAAAGAGAGAGAGCGAGAGAGAGAGAGAGAGAGTAAACGAGGGAAATCCAGCCACGCCTCTTTATTAGCTGCCGCCTTGAGGTTGCAAAGTTTTTCGCTTGCCAGCGCAGTTTTCATCATCAAAGGATAAGCGTCTCTGTGGGGAGTGGGGGCCGTGGCATGGGGGGATGGGGGGATGGGCTGGGATGGGCTGGGACCGTGTGGCATGGCTGTACGTCTCTTGCATTCAAAAGCGCACAAATCGCATTTTCTTGAGAGAAAATGTTGCTTCATTTGTGCAGCGAGCGGTGGCTTTTGTATAGAAACATTTTTGAAAGGATTTCTCTTTCAGTTTTCAGTTGTGTGCGTAGGTGAAGTCGACTATGCTCTGACTATCCCCCCGGGGAGGGGGTGGGGCTGGAGCTGGAGCTGGGACAGGGGCAAATTGCATGTGCAAAATTAAATAAAAGCGCAAA
Organism: Drosophila lowei; assembly: GCA_008121275.1. NCBI lineage: Eukaryota > Metazoa > Arthropoda > Insecta > Diptera > Drosophilidae > Drosophila > Drosophila lowei. Next base: position 20,869,700 of record CM017781.1, on the reverse strand, counting down.
GCCATAAATGCAATTTAGCTGCAACTGCATTGATAAAATAGATATCAATTGATTTTTAGCTATTATTTAGATGGAGCGCTGACTCGGCAGCAGATGAAGATGTGGGAGATGGAGAAGATTGTAAGGATAATTTAAGAACAGATTCAAGAGACAAGAAATGGAGTTTTCCATTCCCGGCTCTCTTTCCCATTAAATCTATATCCTAAATTATTGAAAGCTGTTGCAGCATTGGATAAACGATGAAAAAGATTTCTAGGACAATTTAATATACAGACGTCTCAATGGGAATCCAATCCGCAAATTAATGTACACCTTTATTACGCACTGGGAAACCCATCTGCTGAAATTTATTGCCAAAATCCGGCAAAAACAATTAAATAAAATTACCTACAGGCAGGGAAAGTATTAAAAATCCATTAACATTGCATCGCCATTAGGCGCAAATTGTACGAACGGGACGGAATAAAAGTTAAGTAAGTTATTTTTATTTGTCGTCATTCCTTTTGCTTAATTTTTATGCGGCTGAGGCTGAAGCTGAAGCTGTAGCTGCTTCTGGGGCTGGGGCTGGGGCTGGGGCTGGGCAATAAAAGATAGAAACTTATTTTATGGCGCTATTTATTTTGCCTGATTACAGTTTTTACGAGGCGATGGCGACAAGGCGACCACCGCCACAAAGCGGGCCGAAACTGCTGCATACCTTTTGGCGCAGTAACTGAAAACCTAACTCAATATTCAAAAGCCACAGAGAAAAAGAGAATATAGAGAAAGACAGAGAGGAATGGAGAGAGTGGAAAGTGTGGAGTGGGACTGGTAGTGGGACTGACAGTGGTAGTGGTAGTATAGAGTGGAGAGTGGGAGAAACCAAAAAGCAGCGCAGCCAAAGCAATAAAAATGCATTTTTATGAGCAAAACTACCAACAAGCATAAATCTCTATCGAAAGCTGCTTTGCATTGCCAGAGTGCAGAGCAGGAGGAGGAGGAGCGCATCCACTTCCACTTCCACATCCACCTGCCCCGTGTGGCAGTTTTTGTGGGCGGCGGAGGGGGGTACATATGTAGTAGCAGATATAAGATAATGCGGCGACTTCACTAAGACTCCTGCGACACTACGACACAGACACTGCCACAGTCAGAGGTAGATGGAGATGGGGATGGAGAGAGAGAGAGAGAGAGAGAGAGAGGTAGTGCAAGTGACAGAGGAACATGGAGACATGGAGCCACAGTCGGAGAACAATAACAAATGCATGGGAAAACAAATTACAATTCGTTTGCAGCAGTGGCAGTAGTGGAAAGGGGTGGGGGTGGAAAGCAGTCACTGGCAGTGGGTGGAAAGAGGGGAAAAGGGACCTGGGAAAATAATCCCATTTGTAAAAATTGATTGCACTTTATCGATAAAAAACGTTGCAGCAGCAACCAGAGCCAGAACCAGATCCAGAGCCAGAGCCAGAGCCAGAACCATAGCTTCTATCAGAAGGAAAGACCAGGACAGGACCCGAGTCAGAGGAGAGCCATAGACAGAGAGTCGAGAAAGATGAAACACGTCTGTTAAGTGGAACGTAGAGCGCAGTAGACGTTGACCAGGATGGGGGCGATGAGGGCTAGTGGAGGCGGAGGCGGAGATGGAGGCGGAGGGTATAGGATATCCAGTGGCATGGATAACGTAGATAGTTCATCTATAGGCCATACAGCGGGGGTACATGTGTAAAGCACAGATCATTAGTGTGCTCTGACAGGCTGCTAGAATGGTAGTGCTGGTGCTAGTGCTAGTGCTGGTGCTGCTCGACATTAGAACGTGATTAATGGATAGATGACGACAATACGAGTAACTCCAGACTGTGGACAATCAGCTCCGGTGGTCTTGGCCAATTACCCAGACGGCATTCATCCTCTTGCTATTCTCTTTCATTTATTAGTCCGGGCAATATTTTTGTGCAGCCAGAGATTGGTCACAGGTTTCGCTTGAGTTGCGGTTTTCCATTGGCTTTGGCTTTGGATTTGGCTTTCGGTTTTTCGGTTTTGGCAAACTAAAACTTTTTGCTTACCTTATACAAAAATAGCCCTAAACGTGGGTAGGGCCCCATTCTGGGGACTGCATTCAATGAAATTGTGGGAAAAACTTTTCGTTTCTATCTCGCTCTCGCTCTCTCACTCATATTTTTTTTGTGGATGCTGTGGGGTGCTACAAATGTTGCCAAACCATAAGACTCGGAGCTTGGAGAAGCTGGCGCTGCACTTGCGGCCGGAAATCTAAATTTACAGCATTACAACTTCCGGTAAGCTGCTTATTGGCATAGAAACTCCCGACTCGGACGCTCAACGGTCGTCCAACTGCAAATAAAATCCGACAATAAAATGATTTATAAATAAACGTTTGCCTTGCCATATAAGTTTACACAGTGCGGGTGTGGGTGCGGGTGCGGGCGCCAGGGCCATGCCACGCCATGGCCACGAAGGAGGGAAGGTGGGAGGCAGTCCGGCTTCGAATCGAATACCCGGAATGACTGCTCGATTTTTGCCATTTCAATTGGCCAGCTTTCGCCCCCGTTGTGGCAGTGCCAGGCCAGTGGCTGGCGGCCGGTGGCTGTGGCTGGTGGCTGGTGGCTGTTATCGGTTGCGCATTATTAGCATTTGTGTGCAATTACACGTGAGTGGCGGCCATTTTGTGGTAGTTTCAAGTGCCCGGCAATCAGTAAAAGTAGCAAAAATTTAACTATTGTACGAAGGAGAGTGGAGTTTGGAATGAGTTATTAATGCTTCAGGTCAAGAGGGCACTCACTCACTGGCAAAAGTTACTTCATGTCAAGGGCCGGCCTGGCATAAAAAAGTATATTTCTATCTATATCTCTTGGCATTCAGGCATTCAGGTATTCAGGCATTCAGGCTTTCATAACGTATTCGTGCTCGTAATTTCCCTGGGCATTGTCAATCAACTCTGATGGAAGAAGAACCTTCTGGCTAAACATTCTTGGACTTAGTTTCCGCTCAGTTACGAGTGCTACCTGCAGCTAAACCAGAAACCAAAACTTTGGTTTGACTTTTGCACTCTCTGCTCTGTTCAGAGCTAAGTTGGCAACAAACCAAACTAGCTGACAATGCCAGTCGTACTGGTAGTTGTAGTTGGACAAACTTACAGCCAGCCCCATTCCGGGCTATGTGTGTGGGATGAATGTCAATCATTTCCATTAAATAACTGAGGCACTTAGTGGAGCCAAAAACCGCCGGCCTGGGCCTGGGCTTGGGCCGGGGATGGGCCTGGGCCTGGGCGTCAACTTTTTAACAAACACTTAATGCAGAATGTTGTGCCAGTTCTCGGTTCTCGGTGCTCGGTGCTCGGTTCTCAGTTCCCATCCAGCTTCCAGCTTCCATTTAGCTCTTAGTTCCATTCCCCTCCGAGGAAGCAGAAAGCCTTGAAACAATGTCAAAAGAAACTTCCTACAAAGGGCGACTTGTCAGAAATTGCGCATACGCCGCGCTGTCAGCAACTCAACAAACTGAGACCATAAAACCAGAGTCAAGTCCTGCGGTAAATTTGCGCCATTGTTTCGCCTTCGACACATTTGATGAGCATTTCTTTCGGGCAGTGGCAGTGGCAGGGCATGGGGCATGGGGCATGGGGCAGGGACTGTAATTTGTATGGCTCGTGAAATTGAAAACTTTTACAAATTCAGGTCGGGTCACACTCAATACTCGTACTTATTGCAAATGCAAAATTGTTTTCCCACTGCTCCGGGAAAAACATTCCTCCAACATGAGGAATAAAAAGAGGAAGAGGCAGAGGAAAAGGAAAAGGAAAAGAAGAAACCAGAAGCGGGCCATAAAGTTAAATTGAACATAATTTAATTTGGCTGTGAACCGCAAAAGTTTTGCGTTTTTAATTAAACAAACAGCAACAGTGAAGGAATCAAAGAGCAAAAACTGTGGGAAGACCTTTCAATGCTTTTAGCCATTCCCGGGGATTCATTCTCCATTCTCCCCGGTCCCCATCTCTCATTCTCCCAGGCCCATTCCTTCCCATCCCTATCTGGGTTCCAGGCCAAGGCTTAAACATAAATCATGCTCGGCGTTGAAATTTTGAAAAATATTTTTGCAGCGATAACTTTGCATTGTTGCTATTGTTGCTGGTGTTGTTTTTGCTGATGCTGGTGTTGGTGTTTGTGTTGCTGTTGCTGTTGTCATTGCGATAATTAATCAACATGGCGGCATAGTCCTAGGCACTGCCATTATCAATTACAGGATGATAAATTGTACGGCAAAGAGTTCTTTCTTTCTTTAATAAAATTTATGATGCAATTGTTAAGAATCAGATAAATAATTTCAATGAATTTCATTGACAGCGAGTGCCCAAGAAAAAACAATTCGAAAGAATGAGTATTAAAACACCATTAATATGGGCATACTCGTAATTATTTATGCGCACATGAGCGAGAGAGGCTGTTCAAAGATGGAGATGTATATATTGTACAACAGGCAGCTGTCAGCCATGGAGTTCAATATTCACCAGTCATCGGAGTCTTCGGAGTTCAATATTCTCTTAAAGTTCGTGAACCAACCAGCCAAGATGGACATTGTCTCGACCCTTTCATGTTCGACTGATTCCGAGCCACAGAAATCCAATTTATTATGACACAAAGCAAACCATAATCTCTCACTATATGTCAACGTGGTCCTTAATCAGTTATTATCACGTACGAGTGTCCATACATACATGCATATATGTATACTCACACATACAGAGTACACATTGCAATTATTTGTGGAGCATCGCAGAGTCTCTCTAATGTTGTAAAATTGTTTCTCATAAAAATAACAATTGAGAAATTAGTTGAAAGAGGAAAAGGAGGAAAAAAGAGGAAAACGAGGAAAACGAGGAGAAGGAGAACACGAGAAGATGCGAGTTGGTTGATATCAAACAACATGCCTTTTGTTTTACAGTCGAACTTAATTGCAGTGCGGCGGGGCGAGAGAAGGCCAAAAGACAGAAGACAGAAGAATGGGATGAAGAGGAGGGCCAACAGTAGGAAGGACATTGGCCAGAAGCAGCAGCTAGATGATGGCACAGCAGCCAGGACCCAGACCCAGACCCAGAGATAGACCCAGTGCGAGAGGAGCCAGATCGAGGCTCATGAGAAGCGACAGCAACAGCAGAAAATATAAATTGCATGCGAGCAAGGGCAGCCATTACCTGATGCACACACAGATACACAGACAGATACACAAATACAAAGCGAAAGAAGGATGTCTATGTCTGTCTGTGTAGGTGTGTATCTGTGGCAGGCTAACATGGCACATCTATGTGTGCATCTCTCCCTCTCTTTCTCTCTCTCTTCCTCTCTCGCTCGCTCTCTGTCTCTCTGCTGTCTTTTGTGTGTAATTAAACAGTGCTGTTGGCATGAAATAAAATATAAGCAGAGGCAGTCAACAACCAGAGCCAAGAGACGAGTGGGGTCGAAAGGGGTCGCAGGAGGGGGAGCAGAGGGAATGGACACTAAAGTGGGGGGAATGGGGTGTAAAGTGGGATGCGGTTGGGTAAGGAAGACCGATGCGGAAACGTACAAAGCATAGCATGAAATTTTCTTGTCTTGGCATCCTGTCGCCGGATATGTTGCCTCAATATGGCCGCCGGATGAATGATGCGTGCACATACAGAAACAGATACAAATACAGCACCAGCTACAGCGACAGCTACAGCTACAGATACAGATACAGATTCAACTGCAGCACAGCTACAGATATATGTAGTTACATCTACAAGAGACAGAGATACATCCTACAGCTGAGCACCGAGGACAATGGATATTTTATTGAATTGTGCCTTTGGAAATGCGTTTTATACGGATTTTATATTGTTTAAGATTTTAGCTATAAAGTATTTCTTAGGCCATTAGTTTGACACTTGAAAATTTAGTGGCCGAACAAGGTTTCGAATTCGATTCAGCAGTTGATTGTGTGGCAAATTCCTTTGGTATAGTTTATTTTCCCTTACTTTTGGGGAAATGGCATGGCATCCTGCCCCAAAAGCCAATGTATTGGAAATAAAAATGGACAAAATGTTGTGTAATACACTTGAGCACTGCCCTCTCTCTCTCTGACCGACTTGTTGTGTGTGTTTTGTTGTTTCAAAGAGAGAGAGAGACAAAAGAGAGAGAGAGAGAGATTTCTTGGGTGAATTAATTATAGAGTTTCATGAAATACTAATTAGGAGGCAACAAACGGCGGGGCATGTCAACCGCAGCCAAACAACAGCTACAGGACCTGGAGAACCGCTCATTAACAGCATGCAACACTTGAACGAGGGGGATAAGCGAAATTTGAGAGTGCAGGTCCTGCAAGCCCTCTTCCCGATTCTGTGCCTCTTCCGGGAGCTGTTTCTGTTTCTGTTCCTGTTCCTGTTGCACCTCTTGCTACATGCTGCATGGTATTTAATTACCTGCGGTTAAGCTATAACTTATGCCGTCCACCAAATGTGCTGTTATATTTTCCACCCTTTGTATGCTCTCTGTTCTGTCTGCGGCAGGCGGGAAAGCGGTTTCTCTGCTGCTGGGGAAATTGCATGCAATTTTCTGCAGCTTGTGAGAAAATTGATAATAATATTAAAGTTGTTTCCGCAGCAGGAAAGTAACAGCCAGCTGCAGAACATGCACTGCAATGTAGGTGCAGGCAGAAGGCGCGCCCAAGAAGGCCATGACAATACCCTGCCGACTGGAAGGGCTGATAGTTTCTCACAAGTAAAGAAATACACTCTCAAATCCTTTACTCGTACTCGCAATGGTGTCTTTTGGTATGTGTATTTTGAACTATCACAAACTCATTAACGAAGCAGACATACCCACACCGCAATCGGAATCGGAGTGTAGCGGAAGCATCCTTTTTTGTTTTTACGCCGCTGTGGAAAATTGCTAAGAAACTTTTATTATTCTCGCATGTCGCGCCGGCAACGCGGAAGGAGCGGTAGAAAGCGGGAAGGGGCTGCAAGGGGTCGCCTGATTGCAAAATAAATGCAAAGGCAAATGCATTTAAAAAGTTTTCGAAAAACTTCTTGCAATGGCAGCAACATTTTCAAAATCGCTCTACGCATTTAATATTGAGCGAGCCGAAGGGGCAGAGAGCGAGCGAGAGGCAAGGCAAAACCAATCAACTTGCTTCTTGTTGCATATTAAAATAACTGGCAAAGTAGACGATGTTGGGACTAGAGGGTACCCTTTCATGCGGCAGTATCTAGTGAGTCCCAAAGAGGAGGAAATACTGCTGAAGAGCCTTTGTTTCATTGTGGCCCACAAAAGCATATAACAAAGTCCTTTACTACGATGAACCCCACAATTTTCAAATTATAAATGCAAATTTTTGACTAAATAGATCAATGTGAAGGATTGCGAAATGGAATGCACGAAGAAATCCTATGTTAGTCGTAATTACATATATGATATGTGTGTACGTTAAAAACAATTTTTAATTCTTATTTTTAATTTTAATTTTAAAAATGCAAAATAATAAAAAGTGTTACAGATCAGAAAATCACCAACAAATATTCGTAGTATTTTGTTGACATTTTTATGATATTTTTATGTTTTTTTTTGGTATTTTTTCTGGTATTTTTTGGTATCTATTTGTATTTAGCTTGCCAGTAAATACTACACATAGAACTTCAACCAAATTTATAAGAAAAAATGGAATATAGTATAACAGAAAATAGTTTGATCCTTAATATTCGTCCTTGAAGGACATTTGATGAAAGAATCACTTGATTGAAAAAATATTCAATTTAATTTGTAAATTTTTAAATAAAAACTAAAAATAATACTAAATCATTTTTTATTTGTGTTGAACAAATAAAAAATAAATGGTATTTTGTAACTTTTAAATACAAATTTTTCTTTAAATATTATTTTGAATTTTTTAAGTAAAAAATAAATAAAGGTTTGCAAATAATTTTCAGATATTATTCTGTAATTTTAAAACGTATGACAGTTACGGTCCCTGACTGTGACATCCTTCTACCTGTTGCAAATATTTTTGACACACACAACGTATCCTTGTGTCCCGGCAATACTATACTCCTACCTAGTGTAATGAGTATTCTGTGCATGTGTTTGCTTGTGCCTGAGTTAGTGTGTAAAATGTAATAAAATGCAGCAGCACTCGAACAACATCAATAACGTGGCACAAATTTCGTTGCTGGCACATTAAAATAAAACTATTTTTATGCGATCTCCAATGCCATTCTCCAGTCGAGTTTTATGCGTTTTTGTTGCCAAAAAATACGCTTACTTTTTGCCGTACTGCTGATTGTTATGGCTGTGGTAGTTGTACTGTACTATTGGTGCTGGTGCTGGTGTTGGTGTTGGTGTTGGTGCTGGTGTCGCTGTAGCTATTTTGTTTTAGTTGGCAATTAAAACCGATTTCCGAAAATCGCCGAGAGCTCCTCCTTGTACCTTCCACAGCACAACAGTCAGCTGTCGTAAAAGTCACGCGCCATAAAACTGACAGCTGTTAAAATGTTGTATGATTCGGGGCTGAAGTGTGAAACACACACACACACACGCACACACACACACACAACCACGTACACAGATGAAAAGGGGGTGTGAAGTCAGGGGCTGTGGGGGAATTGCGGTTCTTCTGATGAGTTAATGTGCTATTAAGCGCGAAACCTCTCAGAATCCGAGGAGCATACTCGAAATGCAATAGAAAAAGCGCTGGAAGATGTTTAAATAGGTCGTCGCCGGTATTGTGGAGGTGAATGGTTCTATTCACGTTAATTGCAGCATAAAATTTACTTTATGCGACCGTATAAGTGGGAGGAACTATCAATTATAGTTGGATGGCAGATGGATAGACGGCAGGCAGGCAGCATTTAAAAGCCAAGTTTAGTTGCTCGGACTTCTATCAGTTGTGAAGAGCCATCAAGCATTCCCGCATCCAATATCCGCTGTTACTCTTCCCCATGCGATGTGATGTTTTGACAATGGCTTCAATCATTCCACGCCGTCACATATGTAGCTGAAATCCGCTCAATATCCGCTGCAGTGGCAGTGACACTCCCCCACACACACACACACAGAGGGAGATTCCAGCCATTATGTATGGCCATTTCCGCATCATTTTCATTTTCATTTTGATTTTGATTTTTGTTTCATATGGGGAACTATAAATGTTAGAGAGGGAAAACCAAAAAAAGACGGGGAAAAACGACATGCATATTGATGTGTGGCATCATTTTACATTTCGGCAATGCATAATTTTAGGCATTGCGGTTGAGTTTTAATGTGGGGCCCAACTCTGCCGCAGGACATGGGACACAGGCACAGCTGCGAGGACGCATGGTAAATGCTTTATGCAAATATCCGTAAAAATCGTAATTAAAATGAACAATGCTTGCAATGGTGAATGCTGAATGCTGAATGCTGAGTGGCGAATGCCTCTATCCATTCCAGTTAAATGCCATATCAAACGACAGACGAGACAATAATCGTTAGCTCAATCGCAGCACCACGGGGCGTATGATTGACGTTGGAAAATAACTGCCTGGACTGCCTGGATTGCCTGGACTGCCGTGACTGCCGGGCAGTGCGAAAGCTTTCGAGAAGTTTGTCGTTTATTCAACGGTTTAGTTGTAAGCCCCGGAACAGGACTAATTTATTAGGGCCACGTGTAATGCTGGCAATTATTGAAAGCGTGAGACAAATAAAAATATATGGCAAAATCTATACGGCTAGATATATATATGTACGTATATGCCATAGGAAAGGAGAGCTCCACGTTTATGTGTGTGTGTGTGCGAACAAATTGCAGTTGCCCGGGCACGTTCGTGGCCAACAAATCACAAGCAATTATAGAAATTTAAGAAGAAATAGCCTGTCCAGTGGCCCAAGGACCAACAGCTGCCGCTGACACAGGACACGGACATAAAACTTGAGACTTGCACGAGTATTTGTTTAGTCGCACGGTCGCTAGTCGCTAGTCGCCCTGGTCGCCCTGGTCGCTTGTCGCTGGAAAAAAGCAGTCGACTAAATCGAAAATGTTTATAGATAAACGTTAAATATAACGTGACAGCGGACACCGGACACTGGACACTGGACACCCCACAGCGGACAGCGGACAGCGAACGGTGGAGGAAAATTGTATTTGCAAAGGACACTGCGATTTGTGGGCCTCTATCTCATTGTCTATCGCAGGGCCGGGACGTCGGGACCCTGGGTGTGGGGTGTGGGGTGTGGGGCCTGGCTGGCATGTCTGCTGTCCGCTTCCTGTCCGGGGTTACACTCGTAAGCACTTTATTGTTAAATGTACATGAGCGATTATCGCCGTGTTCTACATATTTGTGTTCATTACAAGAGATTAGTGCCCTGAAATCGTTTTGTAATCCGTTATGGGGGGCTGCTGCTGCTGATGCCGATGCGTCGGTGTCGGGGTTTCGCGTCGCGCCCTATAAACTCCATCAATTTGCATAATTGCACTCAAGCATGTTTAATTTGTATTTATTGCATTATTACGCATATCAGCGGACCGCAAATTCAACGACAACCGCCAAAACGAAGCGAAAACAGTTGCGAATGCCGGATCCTGGCCGAAACCAGGATGATGCACATCCCCAGGAAGATAATGATGGGGATAACGGTAATGATGCACTGCGGTCCTGGCTCATCGGCGGTTCGCTTGGTGGCATTGGCAACAAACTATTCAGCAAAAAATGTGGGAATTTCTACGATGTTTGGTTGGGGTTTCAGCCAGAAATGCAATGGATTCGGAATCAAAATGGGAAGGGCAGGACAGGGTATATAAACACAAGAGAATTTCCAGATGTTGGTAGTAGTTCCATGTTCCATGAAAGACACTCTTGAAGCTTTGACTGGAATGGCGAGCGCATGTGGCTTCAAGCCTTCTCCGTTTAAACCCATTTCAATTATAAGATAACCTATCGCTTTTGAATGAATAATTAAACTACGGCCCTGCCACACACAAGTTTCGGAGGGTCTACGACTATCTTTGGCTTCCATCTAATTGTTGGCTACCTTTTGTTAGCCTGGTCAAGAATAGCAAACAATGTGTGGGTATTTATTTATGGCCCAGCGGCTATCAACCGCAGAGGCCCCTCCTGCCAACCATTCTCCATTCTTCGGGCAACAAGTGGGCAATGCAGATGCATACATATATACACAGAGTGCGTACGATTCCTGTTAATTATTTAATTAAAACTTTTATCTTCTCACGCACACTCACGCAGTCAGGGGGGGGGGGGGGTGTGTGGGTTTGAACAGCTTCGAACTTTCTGTTTCAAGTGGAGAGACGACCAGAGCTGCAGCCCGAGTCTGTTTGGGTTTAGTTTTCCTTTCCTTTCCCTTGCCTTGCTTTGCTTTCCTTTCCTTTTCCCTAAGAGTTTCCATGCAAATACTTTCTTCAGCTGGATAAACTGCAAAGTTTTTATCAAGTTGCTGCAATGGAAATTGCAATTGTTGTGTTTATTTAGATTTCGCCCGCTTACACGTAGCTCCCACCACCCTCCACCGTCCACCCTCCCACCACGATTTCCAGGGGGCCGTGTGACAGCAGGGTTCGGTAATTAACATCATGAAGAGCTTTGGATGGATGTGCATGATTTATCTTTGCAGCCTTTTAAAACACACTCAAGAGGTTCATTAATTTTCGCTTCGTCTCGCATCCAGAGACACACGCAGATTACTCATACGCAACGTTGCCGGAGGAGGAACGGAGGGGGCTGCATACACAACACTGAAGTGAGCAATTAAAAGCCCATTAGCATTTAAAATGTTCACACGAAAAGCTGAAAAATTCATCCAAGCAAATCCCTGTGAGACTTGACTAGCTGCCTCCTGGCATTCGCCCCCTTTTTCCATAAATAAAGGGAGATGCGATCCCCGTCGGGATGCACACACCGCATGCTATCGCCGGGTCGAAGTTTTTATTAAATTTTTGTGCCGCCCCGAGTTGCAACAATCAATTACGCGGCCGACTTTTTATGCCCCGCCCGACATTTATGGTTATTGTTTGGCGGCCAAAGCCTCGCTTTTGCCTCTGCCTTTGGCAACCGAGCCGCCGCGACGGGAGAAAAAGCAAAAGTTATTTTTATTATAATATTTTTCAAAGGTGGTCGGGCCGAAAAATGATTGCAAGAGTTAAAATTAAAAGCAAATGTAAAATCATATTTCTATGTGTAAACTTTCGCCAAGGCCTCAAGGTCCTTGCCTGCCAAGTGAAACAAAAGTTTTTTAATAAAATGTTTGCCTTTCCACAGTTCGAAAACTTTATTGAGTGCGGCGGAGGAGCACCTGCAGCTCTGGTACTCTGGCACTCTGGCAGTCGGAAGGAAAAAGGGCGAAGCGAATGCCAAAAGAAAGCCCACAGTTACAATAACAGATTCACAGTACACATAGCACTAGCACGGCAGTTCACTCACTGGGATATACGCCGCCACCCAAAAGGTAATCGAGTATGAAAATTGGAATTGAAGTTGCTGCCCCACACACACACACACACACACACACACACACACACACACACACACACACACACACACACAGACTCTGAAGACAAAGGGCAGGTCTCGGTTGCCCGCCTGTAGTCCAGGAAAAGAAAAAACATTGCCTTCTGGAAATGAAAACGAGCCGCTAAAAGACAATCGAAGGCGAAGGTATTTTCCCTGGGCATTATCACGGTGCGTATGCGTGTTATTGCAGCTGTTTGGCAGAGGCTTTTCCTCTGCTATCGCCCGAGTCATCTCGAGCCATCGCCCGAGCCATCGCCCGGGCCATCACCATCGAATCGCCATGGAAAACTAAACAGCGCCCGGGGCGCAAATTCTGAAGTTACCAAACCAATGCCGGCATTGTCAATCGCAGACAGCGGCAAAGTTCATTTAATTTTATCATCGATTTACGGCAACTCGATAAAAATCTTTGCTCCCACTCGAGGGCCAAGGCGCAGATTGAAAATTTATTACATTTTTATTGCTTTAATGTGCGCGATAATCGAAAATTTATTTAAAAAGAAGCGATGGTAGAGTGCGGCAGGGGCACAGGTTAGGGTAAGTTTCAGTTTAGCACCGGCGACCGCAGGGCTTTTCCAATGGCGGAGGCGTGGCAGCATTTGATTTGTGGCCACAACCGCAGCGGATTCGAATGGCAACGAAATTTGTCCGTGCCCAGTCCATGGCCAGGGCTTAAAACTAGAAGCACCATATACAGATAGATATACCCCTACATAGAGAGAGAAGTATCTACAAGCAGCTTTGCATGCATAATTAACAGGCCAAATAAAAGCAAAAAGGTAAGCTCCAGCCCTAGTGGATGGGGCACGGCACCGAAAGTAGGACTCCATCCTCTGCCGGTGCCAGCCTGTTGGTTATTGAGCTGCTCTACCTTTCAGCCTCGGGGCAGGTGAACTTAATTTTAATTTCGTAGTAATTTCCTGGACTGCCTTTCGTAATTAGTTCTGGGAAAGGTAAAGTGTGCGAGCTTTGTTTTGCTATGCAGCTTCACTGCTTCTCTGCTTCTCAGCCTCTCTGTTTGATCGTTACCAAACGTCTTTCACAGGCGATATTCCCGCAATGCTAAACGCTTTTCGAATTCTGTCCTGGCATCAGCATCAGCAAAGATAGGGGAAAAAAGTTGGCTATTCAAACATTTGTGTTAAACTGCAGGTAACCAACTGCAAATAAGTTGCTAACAAACGACAGACAGACACCCAGAGACCAGCCAGAGCCGCCTCAGTAACAAAAGGGACCCGGACCCGGACCCCCTCCTCTCTCTAGAGGATGGCCATGTCCATGTGTGTGTATGTTTGCGAGAGTTAACATTGTAAGCCGCTTATACTGAGCCAAAAATTTCTGTTTGTTTTCGAAATTTAAGCCGCAAAATGGCGCATGTGTGTAAGCATTATAAAAATATACAACTATTCAGCGGAACAGTGGCAGAGCAGCGCTGCAGACTGCAGACTGCAGACTGCAGTGCCCCTGAGTATTGCGCATACGCCGCATGGTGCGACCAGGTCGCATCGGAGGATGGGTGGGTGGAGCCTTCGTGCGCTACAAATATGCAATTAATAGGAGATGTTTATGGCATTCATTAAATAAATATTACTGGTATAATTTGAGGCAAGGCATTCCATTCACTTGGCATTACACCGAATTCGCATTCGCATTCGCATTCGCATTGCATATTAAATATGCTTCGCAGCATTTGAATTATTAATTATTATTTAAATAAAGCAGCAAAAGTTAAATTGAGAGCATTCTCATTTAAATAAATATAAATATAAATGAAAATACAAATGCAAATGCAAATGCAAATATGCGCAAATGGTGCCTATAATCAGGCGGGGCGGCAACAGTTGGACGGAACGATCTGAATTGTTTTCAGCGTTAAGTGAATGATGTTCCGGGCTTCGGTTTCATGTCCGATTCGAGGGGATTATAATTTATTTATGAATTGGGCGGAAATGAAGATATTTTCACAAAGAAATTCAATTAAGTTTGTGAGTGCATAATGATCTATTGGGTGGCGAAATTCAATGCCGTAACTTGGGCGATTAATTACAAGTTGTATTTGTTTTTGCGTAACAACGGCTATTTTTATTTTTTCTGTGTCTGCACGTGCGTGTATGTGTGTCCTGTGTGTGCTGTGTGTCCTGTGTCCTTTGTCCTTTGTCCAGTTTCATCGACAACAGCTGCCGGTTTGGGCAAATACAAATAAAACATTTAAATGCATGACATCGAATGGAAATTGACACATTCAATTTGGCATCAATTTAGCCGGCCAGCTGCAACAAATTGCCAAGAGATTTACAAAAGCCAGCAGCTGCCAAAAGCTGCCCTATCACATCCCGTATACTCGTGTCCTGTTTCCAGCCCCTGTTCCTGTTTCTGTTTCTGTTTCTGCTCCTGATCCTGATCCAGTTCCCACTCGTACTTCCACTCTTTGCCCGGTCATCAGTTGCCAAAGCTGAACTTTGCTTTTGCTGCAATTTAAGTTTTGACCGGCTCGTCTTGATTTCATTTTGAAGTTGGTCTCAAATGCAAAAACTTTGCTAATGCAGCAGCCATACAGACAGCCAGACAGCCAGCCAGACGGCCAGCCAGACAGCTAACAAGTTTGATGGCTCTGGCAAAAGTCAATCGCAACGGCAAATGCATTTCTGATATCAAAAACGGAGCTGTTTCAGCTCCATCTCCATCTCCATCAGCATCTGCATATCCCTTTCTTATTCCGATTCCGATTCCAAATCCGAAACCGAAAACTCGAAAGTTGCAATTAAAAAGTTCCCTGGATCCGTTCTACAAGCGCATTAATTCTGAGCAACGCATAACTAATGATTTAATTTGTTCTCCCCGCTGCTGGCCTCAGTTCTGCTCTGCTCCGCTCTGCTCTGAAACTGCTACTGTGTGTGCCTGTGCCTGTGCCTGTGCCTCTGCCTGTGTCTCGTCCTGGGCCTCGGGCTGAGTCCTGGGCCTGTTTTGCCGTCATTAGCAACTTAAAAATGATTATTTGCAATGCAAATTCTCCGGCAACTGCTACTGCGCTACTCTCCCCTCCCAGGGGTCCAGCGGTCCAGCGGTCCAGCGGTCCAGCGGTCTAGAGAATATGAAATGCTTGCCATCTGCATGAGAAATGCAGCAATTATGCCGGACCCAGAGCCAAAGAACATGGACTATCAGAGCTAAGATTTAAGAGTTAAGGCTTTTTCGGTCGGATTGAAAATAAATATCAACTCTAGAGAGGTCCTGCAGCAATGCAGAAAGCTGGGAATTAGCACAAAAGATGTGCTTAGAACAGTTTGAATGCCACACACAGGGAAATAGTTATGGGAAATGTATAAAAAAAATACACTGAAAATCCAGGGATCTAATGCAAAATTTTATGAACTGAGGTGCTAAACATTCGCACACTTTCGGAGGCGGCAACCTCTCCCCAAAGATCTCATGGCGAACTTTTCCTATAAACGTAATAATGACCTGAGCATAATAGACAGCAACTAGACGCAATACACACAAAAATTGAAATACAGCTCCCACTGCACACATTTTGGGGCAAAATGGAGGGTCTGGGACTGGGACTGGGACTGTGGCAAATGGCAGCTGGGAGCTGGGAGACCGAGTGCCACAGCCGTACCATTTTCCACTGCCTACAACGCGGCGAGGCGGCCATAATGTCATTTAATTAAACGCCAGAGAGCAGTTGCCAGGGCCTCCTGGCTGTTGTTTGCCGTGAGCTCTGCCCCTCTCCCTCGCTCTCTCTCTCTCTCTCTCTCTCTCTCTCTCTCTCTTTTGCTGTCTTGCTGTGTAACAGTATTTTTTTCGGTTACTTGTGCGCGGGGTCAACGGCGGCTAAACGGTTAACCAAAGTTAGCGGGAAGCCAGCTCCACAGCCACATAATTTGGCCAGAAGGGAGGACTGAGGACTGAGGGCAGGGACGAGCAATTTATGTTCATTTGCATAGATATTAAAAATTGTTAGGAAGTCATTAGTAGGCATCAGTCAAATGACGCAGCCTGCATATAAATTAAGCATAATTTTATTAGGACAACTCCACTGGAAGGTCACCCACTTGACAAATGTCCTGGAGAGGCATACCCATACCCATACCCATACCCATATCCATATCCATACCCATAGTCAGACCGAAGGAAGGCCAGCGGAGACAGGAAGACAGAAACGTGTGCTTGTTGTCGTATTAATTATTAGTTTTAATTGCGTTTTGTGTGTCCTTTTTTCTGGCCAAATCATCCCTTGAATACCCCCCGAAATAGTTGGAATGGAAACCCAACCGAAAATCTCCGTAACTTTTGGACTCTGACCCACACATCTACACACTCGTCCTCGTCGTATATCCTTGTTTGACTTTGCCTTTTGGGGCTTTCGGGCGGAGGCGGAGGCGGGGGCGGAGGCGGAGGCGCTGCTCGAACAACCCCAGAAATTGTGTGCAATTAAATACTTTAAACCATAATGTATTTTTCACAAGTTGAGCAATGTTGAGCAATGTTGACCATTTGGTTGCGGATGTGGTTAGGGGGCGCGGGCGCCTAACCGAACTCCGATCTCCGCCTCCGCCTACGTCTCCGCTTCCGCATCCTCCTTGGTTCTCTTCAGTGTAAATTACATGCACAAAGAAAACTCATTTGTATTCGGAGACCCTGGACCCTGGACCCGGGACCCGAGACCCGGGACCCGAGGACTTCTAGCTCAACCCCACACTGACCACCGTCTCCCGCAAGTCAAAAGCTCAGCCACAAGCAATTTTATTATTTGGTTTCTTCCCATCCCCCTCCCACTGTTCCCCTATTCTCCCACATTTTTGGTAGCTGTTTAAAACACATACAGAAATATAACTAATTCGAGTTGCGTCTGCTGTTTGCTTATCAAAATTTTAATTGCATTTTTTCTGTATTTTTTTCTGTATTTTTGGTGTATTTTTTGTGTAATTTTTGTGTAATTTTTTTGTATTTTTTGTGTGTTCCGTTTCGTTTCCTTTGAGATTTGGTCCCGCGGCTTATCCATTTGTTATAGATATTGTTGTGTGGATTCGTTTGTTTGGTGTTCGATTGCGTTTTCATTTTTGGCCATTTCTCGCATTTCGGGGAAGGGAATCCGCTAGAGAGAGACTTGGCGCCGTCATAGCTGGAGCTAACTCACGTTCGTTGTGCGCTCCGAATCCCTCTCCTGCTCCCTCTCTTGCTCCTCCTTTCGCAGCCAACTTCAGCTGGCTCTCGCACTCGCACTCCCACTTCCGTTTCCGCCAGCGTCCGCCGCTTCGGTATTAAATGGTGCGCGTAATTAGATTTTAAATTTATTGTGCTGTGTGCTGGTATTTATTTTGTCTGCCTTGGTGTGCATAACAATGCAATGGCTGCAATAAATAAATAAGCAAAACGTGAATGTGAATTCAATGCCTGGCGCCGCCCCTCTGCCCCTCTTCCTCCCTACATTTTTCTATTTTCGTCTCATTGTGTCTCATTGTGTGTCTGTGTGTGTCTGTGTGTGGGGGCCTCTGGAGAACCACAGAGAGAGGCATGATCTGGTGGGGGCAAGGTGACGCCTGGCCAAAATAGTATGTGTATGTGTATGTGTATGTGTATGTGTATGTGTATGTGTGGCAGTGGCAGAGGAGGAAAGTTGAACGCTAAATTGAATTTGGCAATTGATTACCAGATTGATTCTGCTCTCCATAAGAGAGTATGCCATAATTTGTATCGGATAACGATTAAGATTTCACCTCAAATCAATTTGGAAATCCTTTTGCTCAAACTCTGGCCCAATGCGGACTAATTTATTGCTCATCTTTGGCAAGTTCGTGCCACAAAACTGCGGCCATCCGTCGACCGATTCATGCACTGTCATGCCAACCGCAGATAAGTGCCACCGCAGACAAGACACTGAGTGCCGTGCCGTGCCGTGCCGTGTTGGCCTTTAAATGTACATAAATTCCGGGGCAGGCAGCGTGAGTAATGAGAGCTTAATAAGGCGTCATTGGCATATTTTAAGGGAAGGAGCAGCAGGGGCAGGGGCAAGGGCAGGAGCAGGAGCAGGAGCAGGAGCAGAAGCTCCGCAGTGTATGTTTCATAATTTACATATTGCGAAAATATTTATGCTCATTAAATATGCGCGCAATAAATGCGAGTGCAACTGCATCTGAAATTGTTGCTGGCTTGTTTGCAAATTTCATAAATCACCGATGTTAAAAGCGATGTTGTACTGCTGTTTCGGTTTCAGGGGCTTCTGAATCTGATTCTGCTCCTGCTCCTGATGATGATGATGGGTTGTCTGTCGAAGCAGCGGCAGTGGCAGTGCCAGAGGCGGTATCATATGCCATATCCTGTGGAACAGCATGGCACAGATAGGAAGTGGGTTATAGATGGATGGGGTCGCAGTAGCATTCACAACCATCTGCCTTGTCTTGTTTACACATGTTCCAAAGGCAAATGAGCCGTGAAACGCTGATAATGCAACAAACTGACAATTGACGATTCAACACATTTGTCTCCATTTCCCCGGCGGCAGGAGGCGGCTGGAGGCGGCAGTGGCAGGCTTTCCAGGGTTCCTTCCTCCCTTAAATTTTCTGTAAAATTAAGCTTATCAAAATTTTTTCGCAGCTTCCGCATGAGTGTGTGTGCCCCCGACTCCTGATCTACATCCGGTCGTTCGGTCTGTCTGTCGGTCGGTCGGTCGCTCTCTCTGTGTGTGACTGCCCTTTGTTTTCCAGTTTTCCAGTTTGCCGGCCACAAAGTTCTGTTTACTTTGTTCCTTCACCTTCACCTTCTCCTGCATCCCCTCTCCACTGCTCTGCCGATAGAGTCATCCAATCTTTGAGCCCCGGCCGTCTCTCTCTCTCTCCGTTCTGCCGTTCGACAGCATTAAAATATGCCAATAACAGTGCACTGACGATGCAGGTTTCCCAGGCACTCAAATGATGCCGTCGCCCATCAAAATAAGCTGCCAGAGAGAGGAGAGGAGAGGACTGGCACTGGCCGTTGGCCATGGAAGAGCTCATGCATGTCAGGGGCGGGACCGGGGCAACGCCCATCGGACAATGGCGCGAAATGTGTAACGGAAACCACAGGCGAGTGCACAGAGAAAGCACATAGTGAAAGGAGATCGAAGGATTGAGACCAAGTCCGGCTCCCGGCTCCCGACTCCCGGCTCCCGGCTACCAGGTCCGGGCTCAATAATGCAGACAATAAAATTTTAACGTAAATGTTGCGTAATTAAATGTGTTGCCCGCAGAGCAGCGTAAAACGAGATTGAGATTGTTTTTCCTCCATATTGTCCGCAGAGAAAAGAGAGATATGCGATGGCCTGGTGAGGCAGCGGTACTCGTAAAGTCCTCACCGAATCGGTTCAAGGAATTCGCAGCACAACTCACAATGAATTCAGGTTAATGGAATTGAATGTCGCAGGGGAAGAAGCACTTGGACACTTTAAACTGAAGACTAAAGACCCCATTGTAAGGCTGTCTGTCTGTCATTTGGAATGCCATACTTTTAGGCATTCGAGGAACAACCACAAACAGCGATGTGGTCATCGCCATAATATCGATTAAGCCATCAAAACTTCGACCGCTTATTAATGCGCGTACATCAACGCTAAAGTGCGGTCATAATTCAAATGATGACACGGCCCTCTGATCCGGATATGGAGCTGCTTGCTGCTTGCTGCCTGCTGCCGCAGTCCCCAATGAATAGTATCGTCACGATGAGGAAAGTGAATTTACTCAACCGCTGCACTCGGCTCTTCCTGTTTAGCATCGTAATGCTGACCCAGCTCTGTGGCCTTACCACATTCGTCTACGATTTGAAGCGGGAACGCATCTATCAGTCCAATACTCTGAGGGCGTATTCCATATTGGTTCTAGTGCTCCTTACAGCGACCGTTATGTGCAACGTCTACTATATAATCATCCGGAAGGGTGAACTGTCGCCCCTGATTGGATATTACGTTATTTTGGTGGTGCGTGTACAGAACCTAGTGTACAGTAGGGAGTGTGTGCAGCTGCTGAATGTAATGCTCAGGCTGATGGGGCAACTCCGGACGATGGCCAAGCATCCGAATATCTTCCGAGGGCGGCATCTGCTGCTGCTCGTGCTGGCCCTTCACACTCTCGTACGGTCTCTTATATCGGCCATGAATCGGGACACCAGGCACAATGTCATTATACTGCTGATAATTGCCGTTTTACTGGCCTTCCTGCTCCAGATCACGATCAACATCTGCCTCTTTGTGGTGCTCATTGCCTGCTACCAGGAGCTGCACCTGTGCACCCGGCGGATATCCAATGATGTGGCCAAGGTGCGACAGGCTCAGCTGCTGGACGGTGTCCACCTTTCGGTACTGGTCGAGCAACTTCGGTGTCTGACAGAGGAGTTGATTATGCTGCGATCGAGGGTCTTTCACATCTCTCGACGGCTCATCGAGCACTTTCGATTCCACTGGCTTTGCGCAATAGTACACGGACTGATACCCTTCGTATTCTTCGCAGCCATCGACCCGCGGGATCTCTATTTCCTGACCACTTCTGTGCTGAGCATAGTGTTCTACTTTACAATTTTTGAGATGTTGTCATGGGAATCTCGAATGTCGCGCAGTTTCTGGCACTTCCACTTGACCAACTATCAGCCAAGCTTCGACAGAACGGTGAGTCATCCATAAGGATCAAAAATTTAATTTCACTCCATTCCATATAGTATATATTATATCTATATTCACAGATAGATGAGTTGATTCACCAGGAAATCAGTGAGCACATCAAAATATCTGTCTATGGCATTACGCTGGACATGAAATTCCTCTTCAGAGTGCTGTCCATTTCCATCTTCTTCGTTTTTGTGAACACGCAGAGCTACTGGCACCGCCACCGTTAGCTGCCCTGCCAGATGGTATATGTGTCTATCGGTACATGTACCGTACCTCCTGAGATATATAAGCACTCTATTTCCATTTTCAGCTGTCAAATTAAAGTCAGAGAGACATTGTTCCTACTCTTCGATATTGTCGCCCTTGTCGCCTTGTCCTTTATTAGCATTTTGGGCTGTCACGCTATCGCAACTGTTGTGCTGTGTTGTGCTGTATTCTGCTCTGCTCTGCTGTGCTCTGCTGTGCTTTGCTGTGCTGTGCTGTGTGCCAGTGTCAATTGAACAAGTCAAAAACTGCCTCATAGATGACTTTCCAGATACTTTGCCGGCAATTACGTTGCTGTTTCATTGTTCCTCGAACTTGGGGCTCAAGCTGGGGGCTGAGGGGTTCGAACAAGCTTCATAATATTTTCACTTTTATGGCAGGCTACATAAAAGACGACAGCTCTGGCAATGGCAACGGCAACGGCAACGGGCAACGGGCAACACTGGCAATAGCAACAACATCATCATTATCAACACCATCAAAGCGCCAAGAAGGAGAGGTCTACCTCGCCAGGACCTGCTCCTCTGGCTCTCCGGCCCGCACTCAATTGTCGTAAAATCCTAGCAAAAAAGAAAAGAGAGAGAGAGAGTGAGAGAGAAGCAGCACAGCAAAGTGTGAGTGCGTAAATTTTACGCTCTCTGGACTCGGACTGGGAGTCGGAGACGCAGACGGAGACGGAGACGGAGTCGGAGTCGCTCAAGTGTCCTTCCATTCTGTGTCATAAAATTAACGCTTTATATGAATGAAAGCATAAGGCGCTCGATTTTTATCACCAAGGCCAACAAGATGGCAATGAACGAGCTGAGCTCCAAGGCACTCGTGGCTCATGAGAGCATAAAAAGTTTAGAGTTGAATTAGAAAGACGCCGAGAAAGAGGAGGAGAAGAGTGCTTAAGGATGCCCCCAACGAGTGTCTAATTATTTACGTGCAATGAAAGTTATGAATTGGGGCACTGAATGACAGAGATGTTAGAGCAAACACAACTACTACGTATACGTCCCTAGCCCCTTTGGAAAAGTTCTCCACCCCATCTATAGCTCTCTGCCTTTGCTGTCTCCAGACAGTCGTTTCTCTGTGATTTTCTCAGTATGCTACTGTAGACATACGTTGAACACACCCATATTTCAGCTGCTCTGAAATTGAATTTAAAATTGAACACACTTATCGTTTCTTTCAAACAAATAAGCTACAGAAGTCGAGCGTGATGAACACCGATCCGAAATCGGTGCGCAAAACGCGCAACACAACGCGCTCCACTTCCAGCACAGAGCTCAGCTCTCTCGGATCGCCGATGGATCCAGTTGCTCCTGGGAAGGAGATGGTCAATCCGGGTATCAAGCATCCGCTGGAGCACACCTGGACGCTCTGGTACTTGGAGAGCGATCGCTCCAAGTCCTGGGAGGAGCTGCAAAACGAAATCACTAGCTTCGACATGGTCGAGGACTTCTTTAGCCTGTACACCCACATCAAACCTCCATCGCAGATCCGATTGTGCAGCGATTATTCTTTGTTCAAGAAGGGCATACAGTGAGTACTCGTTTGCGAGATCTGCTTCGGGCTAGTCATAGTTATCCATCCAATGTCACCCCAGACCCATGTGGGAAGATGAGGCCAACAAGTTCGGCGGACGCTGGGTCATCACTACGAGCCGTCGCAGCAAGCTGGAGCTGGACAAGCTCTGGCTGGATGTGGTAAGTATCTCGAGGAAGAGCTTTGTGTCTGTTGGCTGTCATATCTAGAGCTCGACTCTCCCGACTCTCCCGACTGTCCCCACTCTCTCGTCTGTCGACAGATTCTAATACTGATTGGCGAAGCCTTCGAGCACACTGAGGAAATCTGCGGGGCTGTCATCAACATGCGCGGCAAGCAAAGCAAAATTTGTACGTATCAATAGCCGCCTACTATTCCAGGACTCCTCCTGTAATTCTCCGCGCCTCCTCTTTGACAGCTGTTTGGACAGGCAATGGACAGAACGAGCCGGCAGTCGTTCATATTGGACTGAAGTTGCGCGAAATGCTGAAGCTGCCGCCGCTCCAGATGAAGTACCAGCTGCACAAGGATTCGATGACCAAGCAAGGATCGACGGTCAAATCGGTTTACTCCCTCTAAGCCTGCCGGCCGGCCGGCCGGCCGGACTACCTCGTGGCCGATGCCACTACCCGAAAATTTTTGGTTTAATTTTTGAATTGCTGTAAATACATAATGTTTTACTATGTGTAAAACCAATACTGAAATGCTAAAACGCTGTCTTTAAGGTCGCACACCACGCGTCCCGAGGGCTCCTTGGGCGCGGCTCTCTTCACGCTCCACAAAATGTTATGCAAACATATGCCGCACCGGAGCGCAAATAAAATGGTTTATATCCACTTACAGTTTGTACTTTTGGGTCGAGCAAACTAACTAAAATTTCGCTGCAAGTGCACAGTGACTGCAAAAGATAAACGTCCACTTGGCGCGCTTGGCTGGCCGAGCGAAAAACAAAAGACCCCAAAAGGGTCAACAATGGAGGATTGTCCGTGTCTGTATCCGTGGCCTGGTGTCCTCGCGTCCTGGTGTCCTCGTGTCCTGGTGTCCTGGTGTCCTGATATCTGGAACTGGCGTCGAGTGCCGGCGCAAACTGGAAACAATTGAATTTTGATGAAAGGCCACAAAAAGCCCGTGAAGACCATTCAAATTCATTCAAAATAAGAGCCAGGCCAGGGAAATACTCGTACCTTTAAGGATCCGGATCCACCCGAAAAATTTGTAAAGTGCCAACAACATTTCAATCAACATTCAAATGGCAACGGCACGTGCCACTCCAGGGCAGACGCAGACTGCAACTTCATTATGATCAACTTTAAGCTGACAAAACTCATCTCTAGGATTGGGACTCCCCTGCGTCCCTGCGTCCCAGCTCCACGCTCCCTGCTCCTCGCTCGTCGACTGCATTTTATGGGCTCAGGTGGCGGTAGGTAACATGGGGAGCTGTTAAACCGAAACCGCATCAAAACCGCACACGTCCCACATAGCATGCAGCTACTTTCAGCACTCGCTTTCGACCTCTCTGCCTCTCTGCCTCTCGGGCTCTCGGGCTCTCGGCCGGGGAAAAGCCACCTATCCACCCACATGCCGCGTTCTTACACCTTTGACATATTGCCAGGGCAGTGGCAGTGGCAATGCCGAAGGTACAGGTAAAGGTACAGGTGGGACATGCGACATACATACATATATGTGGAGGCGGAGCACAACACCGCAAACTTTTTGCCCTTAGACGAAAATTTACAAATTAGTTGCTCGAAACGTGACATCGAGAATGTTGCAGTTGCACTTGCAGCAGCAGCAGCAGCAGCATCAGCAGTATCTGGCTTTGGTCTGTGTCTCTGCTCTCTGTCTGCGTTTGTGTCTGTGTGTCTGTGGCTGCTGTAATACCAAAAACTTTTGCAACATGCTACTTAATTAGGAAATAAATAAATTAGGCTGTCTTATGACAGATGCGAGAGTAAGTGCAAAAATTGGTCATCATTTGCACTAGGAGAGGAAGAGGGAGAGGGAGCGGGAGCGGGAGCGGGAGAGGGAGCGGGAGAGGGGAATTACATTTCAAATTCATTGGCTTTTCACTGCCATTCGAATGAAGAGCTCTGGCAATTGGCTATGTAGGTCAACAAGAAGCACTTCGGCTGGTTATCGATGTTACTTCATCATAAAAAATTATACATTATTCGTATACAAAGAGAAATGGAAATCGAAGTCGAAGTCGGGACCAGAGCCATCTCGATTAGCTCGGTTATAGTCTGGTATATCCTCCCATCGGCCATCGGCCAGCGGCCAGCGGCCATCCCCATCCCCATCTTTCTCATGCATATATCAACACTTTACGGATAGCTGGGAGAAACCACACTCAGCTCCAGCTCCAGCTCCTGCTCCTGCTCCTGCTCCAGCTCCAGCTTTGGTTTTTATGGCCACACCAGCTGGAAGCTGGACAAGCACTATACTATGGTGCTTGCTGCTACATCCCCATCCCCATCCCCATTCACACTCCATCTCCTCCATTGGTCCTGGGCTTTTGTATATTTTGTGTATTGTTTGGGGCTTTCGCGCGCTCGCTGGTTTCGGCTTTTGGTTTGGTTTGGTTTGGTTTGGCTTGGTCTTCCCTTAGTCTTGTTTTTCTTCTATTTTTTTCTGGCCAAAACAACACTACACAACATAAAAATAAATTGCACTTCTGACACTTGAATACAGTCAAAGAGGAGGATGGAGTGGTAGTGGGAGTGAGAGTTGGAATAGGAGTACCAGTCGATGGAGGTGGAGGTGGAGGTGGAGGTGGGACAGAAGCTGCCTGCTGCTGCTGCTGCTTCTGCTGCTGCTGGGGCAGCGACACATGATTAAGTGGAGTTTGCGGTTGGCTTTGTTCGGGGAATACGCATGTAAATCTATTTGGGTATACATTATCGTCGTCCAGTTGAAGCTTAACTTTTATCATATAATAAAATGTAATTTTCCAACTCGTAACTCTCTGGTAATTAGAATTTATAGCGGACCAAATCGTTTTTGGCACGCAGTCTCAGCAGGGAAGGGACGATTCTGGGGGGATTGGATTGGAGGGGTTCTGCTTTTAGCATACAGTACATTTCATTACATTTCCCAGGAACAGAATTTCATTAGCCGCAAAAGCGAACAGAAGCATGCAACAATTTTTTGCTTAAGGAGATAATATTATAATATTTGTGCGATTGTGCTTCGTAGAGAGTGGAGTGTCTAGAGCATTTGAAATGAAATATTAATTTGGAAAATTCCACATCAAGCTTCGTTGGGTTTCGGCTCTTCTGGCTCTTCACAAATTTTTATTATAAATTAATAAGAATTTATGACGCCAACAACAAATGAAACGAAAACGAAAACGAATAACCCACACACACCCACACACACACACACACACACACACACACAGATCATAGCCGCAGGACTGGGCTCCTTTTCAGTGAATCACCTTCAAAGAACGCCCGTGCAATATGAACGAAGGGATGTCAAGATATTTGTCTACAAATATTATTGCTATTCGAAATGTGTAGTATCTTGGGTTCTGCCTCGTTTCGGTCGGTTCTGTTCCTGCAAAAAATTCTTGTCTGCCAAAAATGCAGGCAGGAATGCCTGCTCGGCCCGGCCGGAGCTCGGCTGCTGGCTGCTGGCTGCTTGCTGCTGGCTCGGTAAATGGCAAATGGAAACGGTCGGGGGTCTGGGCTCTGGAGTCTGGGCTCTGGGCTCTGGGGTCTGGGCTCTGGGATCCTCCCTCAAGTTAACCTCGCTTCCATATAATTCTTAATATTTCGCTTCATAAATATGTAAATAAATGCCAACACGATGGTCGAGGAGAAGCCCGGGAGAGAAAAAAAGAAAAGAAATCTTGGCCTGCGCCCCTGTAGCCATACTTTGTTAGCCATTTCCCAGAGATGCGTCCGGACACAAATACGGACAACGACACGGACACGGACAGAGATGCGTTGTGTGATAGAAACTATAAAGGAATCCCACAAAAACCGCACGGAACTCGCAACGGGATATTAAGCACAAAGTTAGCCACAAAGATTTTCGGACGAAGCAAACTTAATGAAATAAAGCACTCGCTTAGCACACGCACACACCCACACACACACACACACACACACACACACACACAGATCGAAGAATTGGGGAGGGGGAGGACAGCAAAGGGGGATAGGAGACAAAGACCCAAAACCGTAGACGGAACCTTAACCTAAAGCATAAGAAGTCAGTCATGAAAAGCGTACGTGAGCAATGAAAAAGTCGCAAACACTTTATTATACGCGGATGGGGTGCAGAAGGGTGGGGCCCGGTGTGGGTGGTGTGGCAGCCACATCAAAATGCTACGCGCTGCGTATACGTAATAGGTTCTATGTAGATGCAACCTCCCGCAGACACACACAGGGACACAGGGACACAGGGACACCCATTACTCATACGCTGCCGCGTCATTGTGCCGCAGTCAGATAAAGACCGAGAGCGAAAGACAAAAGAGGAGCGAGCCCAAGCCCTAGCCAGAGCCCGAGCCCGAACCAGACAAAGCACGGTGCCCAGAGGGATGGACACCAGCCGCACGGACACCGCCAAGGATACCAAGGACACGCAGCGATTCGAGGCAATGCACATAAGGTATTTTGGTATTTTAAACATGTGCCCAGCAGCTAATGCATAGTTTATGGGTCCCGGGGCCTACGACTATTGCCAAAAGTGTTGGTCAAATTTGGTCAGCGAATTGAGCGTCCCTCCGAGGCGCCTGTGGGTTAACCCCCGGAGGAGCGTCAGCGTCAGCGCCCCTTCTCCCATTCGCCCATTGAAAGCTAAACGGTTAAGCAAACTTTTATATCGAATATTTATAAAGCATCGGGGATAATCTTTAATAAGAGAAGATTCCTGTTTCTAATTATAGCCAATAAGCCGGAACCCATTCGAACTTATGTCCATCTCTCGGTTGGGAGGGGGTGGTGAGGGGGTGGGGGATGCGAGGATGAAAAGTTTCTTTTAATTTCACACACAATCAATTTGTGTTTATTAGCTCATTATAAACATTTTAGAGCTCCTTCGGCCCCAGGCCCCAGGCCCTGCTAAGATGACTCTTAGCAGTCCCCGCACGTGGGTCGTATACTTAATTTGTTTAGTCAACGAAGCAAATCATTGACCAGGAGAAGACTCCTTCGTCCTAGCCATGCCATCGTCTGCAAGACGTGCGTGAAATGGTTAAAGATTTATGGAGAGGCTCAGACAAATCTTATAATTCGTACAACAACCAAAAACGAAAACGAAACGAAACGAAATCGAAACTACAAAGTGCACTAATTTGAGGTGTTGAAACGACAGGCAGAGGACAGGCAGAGGACAGGCAGAGGCACAGGCAGAGGCACTGGCCGCAGCCACAGGCTTTTGATGTTCACCGAAGGGTTGAAAGGTGGCATAATCAAATCAAGGCTGGAACCCCCAAAAAGGTTTATTTGTTTGACCCGCAAATCTCTTTGTTTGCCCGTTTTGAGGTCGACTCTCGTCTGACACCTTATTTGGCATTCGGAGCACACATCCACGACTTGAAGGGGATTTCGGATTGGAGATCCGCCGTGGGTTCTCGCTCGGGCTGCTTATTAACTGTCACTTGGCATAATTTAAATATATAATTCTGCGCCCCTATCAACTGGTTGGATGTTGGTTGTTGGCTGTTGGAGGCCTCATATTCTTTTTAATAAGTATGCAAATGCAAATGCTACTGCCACGGACTGCGGAGTACGGACTACGGACCACGGAGTACGGAGTGGAAGGAATTTTCACTCGAGTTTTGTTTTCCAAATTTCGCGTAATTTGAGTTTGAGTTTGAGTTTCTTGTGTTTTTCTTTTCGGTTGAAGTTGTGTCTAGACGTCTTAAGCGCGACAGAGATTATGTGAAATTCATAAGTGCCTCTTGGCCGCCATCAGAATATGATGGTGATGGGGATGAAAATGGAGATGGAGATGGAGATGGGTATGGGAGCGTTGTTTCGGGATTAAAGATGCCACAACGTGGGTTAACGCAATGATGGCATTGGCAGAAAGAGGTCTTAACTTAATTCAAACACAAAGCTATTAATAGATAAACGTTTGATACTCTTATTGATACGGCTGAGAATCGATTTAAATCATAATTTAATTGAGTATTAAGAGCTCATATTCCATAAACCTCATAGTTTTATCTCATCTCTCCTTTCTTTAGCAGACTTTCATTCAGCAAATTGAATTTGTTGCTGTTCAAAGGGGAGGAAAACAACGTGTAAACGCCATAAACTGGCAGCTGGAGGAAAGCCAGAAGCAGAAGCAGTGCAGCATGCTGCTGGGAGGATAAAGTGCTGGCAATTTTCTGCAGCGGAAAATGCCAGCCAAATGTGTACTCGTATTGCGAGTAGATAGCGGTAATCCAAGAATCCCTGTCCCTGTCCCTGCTCCTCCTGCCGCTTCTCCTGCTTCTGCTTTATATTAAGTTAATTACTGCGCGAAGCTGGCATAATTTGCTACCTATGCATGCCTTTTGCTTATTGCATTTTTATATGGCATATTCGCCGGATAAATGTACAGATATTCGCCTGCACAAATACATATACATTTATATGTATGTCTGCTTGCCGGCCTGCCTGCCCGCTGGTCGCCGTCGCAGTCGCCGACGCCGGCAATGGCCGCTTACTTAAGCTAAAAGCTTTTGTGTATAAATTTTAATTAAAATGCAACAATTAAATGCACAGCATTCTGGCCAGACTCGACTCGACTCGACTCTACTCGACTCTCGTTCTCATTCTCGTTTTCTCGTCCTGGTTCCTGTTTCAGTGGCGGCTCCTGCTCCCGCTCCCGCTCCTGCTTCTGGTGCTTGTCCTCCCTCCTCTGCGTCATCCTGCGGCCATGCGTGTAAGTTGTAGTTACAGCGGCAGACGATGCATAAACCAGTGTTAAGCTCAAATTAATGACATTAATTTATGGCCACGCCCAGCCACTTTCCAGCCCCCCACTTTCCACCCACAACCGCCCCGCTCCGCGAAGAGAACCTCATTGCGTTTTAATAAGTTAACAAAAATGTATTGCCTGCTTTTCAGCGCCCGCTAATTTGTATTTCGTAATTGAAAATGCTCACGCCAGCCATCGAGCCATCGAGCCATCGAGCCACCGCCAGCCATCGCCAGCCATCGAAAACCATCGAAAACCATCGAAAACCAGAGAGCCTGCGTTTCAGCGAGGCAGCCACTTGAATATCGACGGCGGGCACACTGTAATCAGCACTACTTAAAGCCAATTAGCCGCAAATATGCCCGGTAAGCCACCCATTTCCGTTCCCCCTCCTGTACTCCTGTGCTCCTGTACCCCTGTACGCCTCACATCCACCGGATACCCCTGGAAGCCCCCGGGATCTCTACGGGTTGACTCTGTCAATGGCGCATGAAACGCGTTTTGTTCGCATTTGGTTCGGACCACGCCTTTCTGTCCACGTTTGCGGTTTGCTTGGGTGCTGGCAATTTTGTGATACTCGTACGTATGCCCCTCGGACCGTACTGTTCCGTTCCGCTTCAACATTGTGCAAACGGCAAACTGCTTTCCCTGCCTTTCCCCTTTCCCCTTTCCGTGTGTGTCTCCCCCGTGTATCTGTATCTCGGGAGTGTGTCATGAGTGTGTGCGTGTGTGTGTGTAAATAATTGGCAACATTTGTGCTGCCCACACACTCACACCATGACACTCACGGACAAAGCCACGCCCCGTTAGATACCGCTGAAAATTGCACAACGAAATGAAATTTGCAAACGCACAAAAGGTGTTGACAATTATTTGCATAACAAAGCGAATTCCTCCCAGTCCCAGTCCCACTCCCTGTCCCTTTCCCTCCCCTCCCCCCCATCATGCACCCATGCATCCATGACAAAATCAACATTTGAAATTTAAACTTTAAGTTTTGTGGATTTTGCTGAGAGTTCCCGTTGCCATTGCCGTTCCCGGAATAGAGATCAATGTTTCAGAGCTGTTCAAAGGAGAGGAGTGGTCCCTCCAGCTCAACGTGCACCAAAAACCACTTTGTTTGATGTGAGACCGCCATGCAGGTGGCCAGAGGCCAGAGACCAGGGACCAGACCTGCTCACCCAACCGCAGGGAGGCGACGCTGATTAAAGACGCCCCAAGGACCGCAAGTGTGTAAAAATAGCCTGAAAGCCTAGCCAGAATGGGGAAGGGGGAAGCTCGAATGGCAGAAGAGCATATCCCCAAAGAAGGCCAAGTGGAAGATGAAGCTGTACCAGAAGCAACCAGAACATTGGCAGATTAATGGCGTGTAGCGTTAAGTGAATCAATTTGGTTTATGTACAGAATTCTGTGGAACAAACAAAGATACAATCTCTATATTCATGGCTGCGGGGGGAGGGGAAGGGGGGCTGAGAGATATATTTGTATCCAGAGAATAAGTGGCATAACAATCTCTAAATCCAGAGAATGAGAGAAACCGCACAGAAAACAAAGCAGTAGGCCATGCGTGATGCCGAAGTTTCCTTCTGTCTGTTAATTACATAACATTCAAAGTTATAATCTAGGCCCATCATCAAAGTTGGCCCAAAAATAAACTGACAGCCAGATGGTCGAATGTAATTTTTTAGCCAACTTTCCTTGGGTTTTCTCCTTCCTTTTTCTGAGATTTCCTTTGGCTAATGGAAGCCGCAAATGGTGCGATGGGAGAGGGAAGAGGGAAGTGGCATGTGGGAAGTGGCAAATAGACAGACTACAATTTGACTTACACAACTGCCAATTTGCAGCACAAAACTATATGGCAACACCTCCGCTATCCCTGCGTATGGTCCTGCGTCTGTCACTGCCACTGGCACTGCCACACTGCTACCGCCACTCCTCAACTTGTCGCACGTTTATGGCTCCTCGGAACATTTTTGAGTAACAACTTTGCTGCGTGACACGAATGTCGAGCAATGAGGCACTTATAAAATGTCTTGGCATGTGATCAGCGGGTGCCCTGGCGCTGCCGTAGATGATGATGAGGGCGATGATGATGGCAAGGTGACAGAAACGTGGCCACCAGCACACATAAAGGGGTTCCCGCTGCCATGCCACACACACACACACACACACACACACACACATTTTCAGGTTAAGTTATTTCGTTTGATAAATTGTCCCAAAATGAAACTGTAAGAATTATTAAAGAAATCGATCAGCAGTAACTTCATTTAGTCAAATGCAAGTCGCGCGACATCCACACATTTGAATACCTCTAAGGGAATGCAGTTTGTCCGCCGGGACCTCCCCCCTGGCGTCTTTTAGCTGGTCCCCAGACCCACTACGATTCATTCCATTTGTCAGGAGGGTGAAACCCATCAAGAAGGACTTAACTCCTCAACCAACAAGATGTTGACAAATTCTTTATCGTTTGGCATACGCTTTCCGCTGATATTTATTTAGAGGAGCGGGTACGAGTATTTGCAGTACCCTTTGCCAAGGGTATTGTTATCTTGGCACCACCCAAGCAGCCTCTTGAACAGCCTTAACAGACGAGTACCAGAGTAGATGAAGCAATGCCCGTCTTCAAGCCCCATGTACGAGTATATAGCGCTCATTGGAACAATGATATTCAAAGAGTATCAAAAGCTTCGTACTTCCTCTCATACTCTTGATTTTATTTTTATTGTTGCTTTTGTTGTTTGTTAACCCATCATCAACAATCGTGACAAAAGGCTCAAATCTGTCACATTCGAAACACGTGAGCGAGCATCATTTATTTTGTGGGCTCCCTTTGAATACGGTTGTAAATGTTTTTATTTCCCTTTGACTAGGTCTTCACCTGTTTGTATCTGTGTCTGTATCTGTATCTGTATCTGTATCTTTAGCGGTAACTGTGAGTGTGCGGTGTGCGTTGTGCGGTGTGTATTAGTGTGCGTGTCAAACGCCAATGGAATTTACAAATTTCGAATTTCAAATACCATTTTTTATTTGCACACGTTGCTTTTTTCGTGCATCACCATCACCGCAAACAAATTGGCTTTGATAAAATAAATTATTTTGCACTGAAGCCTAATAATTGGTTATGCTATGTGTGCTATATGTATTTGTTTTTCTATAGCGATCCCAATGTTTTCCCATCACAATTTGAGTTGAGAAATATAAATAGTTTAGTGCATAATGAATTGCACAACATACGAGTGCCAGTGCCAGTGCCAGTGCCAGTATCCATGTACATGGCGTTTTCCTTTCATCAGCTTAATAATTAGAGAGGTTCTTACACAATCGGCCAATATCAAGGCTCTCAGGCCCACTCCAAGGCCCACTAAGCCACTTTGGCTGCCCGCCCCGTTAGTTCGGACCGCTGACCCACTTACCGACCAAGTACATATGCTAATGCCTCGCATAAAAGGCGTCTCGGAGGCCAGTGTGTAACCATCGGCGGAGCGAAATCGAAATCGGAATCTCAGCCATCGATTGCCAAACACACAAACACATGCACACACCACAAAGGACAAAGGACATTTCCATTAACCGAAACTGCATTGTTTCCCGTACAATGGAGCCACACTGGGCGACTGGGCGGCTGGGCCACTGGGCGACTGGGCCACTGGGCGACTGGGAGACCAGCAACTATCGTAGGAGATCATGAATTGGTGGGTATTACTTTTAATAAGTAAGAGCCATCCGGCGAGGCAGTGTCGCTTGATCTTTATGCCAAAAGTGCTTACTTACGATACACTCTAAGCCACTTAACGTGAGTCAGCAAAGCGAATCTCATTAACAGGCTTTAATTTTGAAAACACACTTAAGTACGGGGGGGCTTCCAGCCCCAGCCCCAGCCCCGCCCCAGCCTGCACCTTTCTTCCCCTTCAACCGAGTCGACAACTCGACAAGCCGGGCAACCCTCATCAGGCATATAGAGAGGGAGAGAGAGGGCAGGAGGCAGGAGGGAGGAGGCAGGAGACAGGAGACAACGAGGCCAAGGCAAGCTCATCATCATCCGCCCACCGTCGCCGTCATTTAGTAGTCTACTTAACTCGTCTAAGGATGCTCCTGGCAGCAGCAGAAGAGCAGCAGAAGAGCGGCAACTGAGAAGCAACAGCTTGAGCAGCCGTTTGAGTTTCGTTGCCATTTGAAGGCAAAGGAACCAGCAGCAGCAGCAGCAGCAGCGGCAGCAGGCAGACAGGCGATGGCATCTGTTGCCCTGCTGTCCTGCTCTTAGTCCTGTTCCTCATTCTGTTTCGTCCAGCGCCACTCTCAGTTAATGACGCAAGGTTCACACAGGTACAGGTAAAGGTACAGGTACAGGTACAGATACAGAAGGTACACATATACAAGAAAGTAGTACCCGAACTATAATCTCTGGGCATCTCTGGGTTTCATGTCCGCAATCTGCTGGTAGTGACAGCGCACAAAAGAGGGCCGACAACGACGGTGAAGACTTCCACCATAACAGCAATTAATTGGCCCGAGTGGCTGACAGTAAATAAAAAGAGTTTCTTTTTATATTTTCCGCCAGCACAAAGGTTTTTGTTGAAATGCTCCTCCGTGCTGCCTCGCTGTCCTGCTGTCGTGCTGTCCTGCTGTCGTGCTGCCGTGCCTCAACTTCAACTTCAAGTTGAAGTGGAAGCTGATGCTGATTTGTCTTTTGGCCCCTTTTCAAATGAGCAATTATCAGGCGAAATTGAGCTTGGAATTTTAAATTGAGCGAGCCCGGGCCCGAGCACGGTATAATAAGTTGGTAAATGCCATAAAGGCGCTGGAAAAGTGCTTGAGAGGCAGTTGCTCCTCTGATGATCTTTATGTAGCCATTCCAAATGCATATACAAGTATGTACGAGTATACATATATGGACCTTGAAACGTTTATCGTTTATCCGAATCGTGGAGAATCCTCAGCGCCTGAGGGCACTCCATGGCCTAATCTAATCATTGTCACGTATGCGCTGGGGGCACAATATTTGTTTTATTTCAGGAAATTAATCATAAACACATGAAGAGAACTGCATTCGACAGTCTGTCCCAAGGCTCAGGGATACATTTCTTTTTTTTTTGGTTGTATTTTTGTGGGTCGATTGCCTCGTCTCCGCATCAAAAATTTTGCAATGAAAATTTCAATTTATTTTAGCCCGAGGCTGCAACATTTTGCGCCAACTGTCTTCGCTGAGGCATGCCACACGGCAAAGG
This sequence comes from Drosophila lowei, assembly GCA_008121275.1. Classification (NCBI taxonomy): domain Eukaryota; kingdom Metazoa; phylum Arthropoda; class Insecta; order Diptera; family Drosophilidae; genus Drosophila; species Drosophila lowei. Next base: position 20,834,620 of record CM017781.1, on the reverse strand, counting down.
CAGTCTGTAATTTCCGCCTGGCTCTGCTTCTGGTTCTGGTTCTGGTTTTGGCCCTGCTCCTGGCTCTGGCTCTGGCCGTCCTCCGTTCTGGCTCTCATCCCAGCCCCAGTCCTTGAAAAAATAAATAATAAATCTATATGTATGGATAATTATTTTGCTTATCAAAAATGCCCCAAAAATGGGAGCTCGTGTGTAAAAATTAATATAGAAAAATGCCCAGAAAACCGAAAAAACAAAAAAAAGCAGAAAGAAGAGGGAAAACATTTCCAAAGTTGGGGGAAGAACAAACAAAAAAGAAGGCGAAGCGAATATGGGTGTGGCCACTAAAAGCCCACTTAAGTGGCAGGCCAGCTGACAGGAGCTGCAGGGGCATAGAGCAGAGTGGAGAGCGCAGAGAGGAGCGAAGAGAGTGTGGGTGGCGGCACGAGCTGACCCGCATAAGGCGCCTGGTCGAGGTCGAAGGTCAAGCTTCCAGTCGCGTTCCGTTTCCTCTATTTTTGCCTTTTGTTTCAGCCGCTCGCAAAGTTTCTGCGATTCTGCTGCATAAACAGCTTCTTCAAATGGCTAGACTTTAATGTTTTTTTCAAACGCATCCACTTAAAACGTTTTAACAGTTGCCTCTTTGATGTTTTTCTCCTATTTTGCTCGTTTCCCTCGTTTTCCCATTTTTATACTTTTATATTTTTTGCGAATTGAGATGAAAATTCGGTTGAAGAGTTTTTGCCTTTCTCTACACTCGTACATCGTACATAATTTCAAGGAAAGTAAGCTCTGCGGTTTCTAGATGGACTGGATGATACATAATCGTGTTTCCAGGCCCAACTTCTGTTCTCCATAGCAATTTCTTTGCCCAAAGTGTATTCAGCTGTCGCCAATTGAGATTGTCAACCTTTTCCGCTGCCTTGCCCGCCGCACTTACTTCCGTTTTCTTATGGAAATGCTTGTATTTTCATATTTATATCCACAATTCATATTCGTGAAGTACTTGGCTTGGTTGCCAAGAGTAATTAGGGCAGTCAGGGGCACTGGATTGGAGCTGAATTGGCAGCGTCAAGTGTTTTCAAGTGGCCTGACAACGTGGCTGGTCAACAGCTGCTTATCGGTCAGGCATTGGTATCATTATTATCGCCATATACTCCTACCCCTGCCACACTCCTGGTATTGTTGAAGAGTGCTCCAAGAGGGTTTGGGGCTTAATAAACGTGTAATGACGTTATGTAAACTAATTTCATCTCATGCGTATTTGCTGTCTAAATGAATTTCCATTGTTTGTCGGCTGGTAATTTACACCGTCGCTGCTCGTACCCCGCGTACTGGCATCCCTCACCCTGCCATGCCCTCATTTCCAAGAAAATTTAATTGTTCAGTCCTAATTAGTACATGAACTCTCATCAAGGCATCGGCATCGGAACTGGCATCGGGCATAACTGATACGAGTATGAATTTATTGAACACATAAATTGAATCTGTTGCCTCAGCTACGACCTTTCCATCGCATCAGCCAAGTCAAAGTCCCGTCCAGACGGTCTCAATTGGATCTGACACATTAACAAGCAATTTCCAATGATTTTCTACCCAAAACTCTAAGGGGATAAGTCGAGTATCATTTGCATGGAGAGCTAATGCGAATTTACTTAGGCTTTTGCTGGCCTTTCAAATGATTAAAATATGTTAACAGTCGACGACAGGGGTGTTTGCCTGTTTAAAAACTGTTCCCACTTAACTGGGGAAGTGCTATAGGGGTGGTTCTGTTAAGAGTTTGTGGAATGTAAATGCTCCATAGGGGAATCATGCAGAGCTGTTAGCTTGAAAAGGGGATTAACATTTTATAGCACCGCTTAACAGAAATGTTACAGAAATGGTGGTTTACAGTCTAGTACAGAGAACTGTGAACTGCTAAGTGTGGACCGAGCTGTTAACACACATGTAAAGAGCACCTTTGGAAGAGTTATGTTAAGGGCAAAAACACAGAACTGTACAGGACTGCTAAATGTGGAAAATGCTGTTATTATACATAAGTCTAGCTCTGTTGAATGACGTATGTAAATGTGGGCACTGTTGAATGACGTATGTTTAGGGCAAGAACACAGAACTGTACAGTACTGCTAAATGTGAACAATGCTGTTATTATACATAAATCTAGCTCTGTTGAATGGCCTGTGTTAAGGGAGAGAGCTCAGAACTGTACAGTGCTGCTAAATGTGGAAAATGCTGTTATTATACATAAATCTAGCTCTGTTGAATGACTTATGTTAAGGGCAAGAACTCAGAACTGTGCAGTACTGCTAAATGTGGACAATGCTGTTAATTTACGTATATAGAGCACTGTTGAATGACTTCTGTTAGGGGTGAGAACACAAAATTATACAGAACAGCTAAATAGAGCCCTGTTGAAAGACTTTTTCAATGGAACGCGTTTCGTAAAAGTATTTCTTTCAGTAATTAATACAAAAAAACGCTATCCCCACAGAACTTTAACTTGTTATACAGAGTTTTACCTGAAAACGTACTGCTAATTGCCATCAATTCGCCGACTAATAGATGGGTATAGATTACCATTGTATTGTATAACAATATTATGCAGGAACAATAAGAGGAGGAGGCGATCCATCTGAATGAGCATTGTTGTGAGCGGCGCACAAGAAAATCAAAATTGAAATCAGGCAGAGGGAAAATTGCCATCGGCCACAATTCAATTGTGCGACATAATTGGAATATTAAATGTTTACAAAATGCAATATACAAATACGAGTACGAGAACGACAGCGCCAAAAACAACAACAACAACAACAAAGGGTAATGGAATGGTGAAGCGAGTGGTGTGGCACTGTGGGTCTGAGGGGCATCCGTAACATAGCTACAATTTGCACTTAAATGCACACAGGCAATAGGCATAAATCAAATAACAATAATAGCAACAATGAGCCAGAATCTGCAGAAGATGGGTACAGTTCGGGTACAGACGGATGGGTAGATGGATGGATGGATGGATGGATGGAGACAATGCCTGGGCCGGGGCCGGGGCTGGGGCCGGGGCCGGGGCCGGTGCTCTCCTGTGTGCTGTTTAATGGCATGCTCATATGATTTGCATTCGAAACAATGACAGCATTTTGATACTGATCCCTCACGGACTTCATCTACCCCTGTCTTTGTTCGGTTTGATTAAGCCGAACATTGTAGAGCTGGAGTCCAGTCCCCCACTCCCTCCCTTCGCCTCGCTCGTGGCGTGTGAATTGAGTGACCAATAATGCAAAATTTATCCAAATTATTTCCCATGTGTTTCGATGTTCCCAATGTGATTGTTGACTGGAGGAGGGGGACTTTGGTAGCCCTAACCAAACGCCTGCCCGAACCAGCCAACCGACCAATTCGTAATTTCAGCATTTTGGTGTTTAAATGTCATCTAAATTCGACCCATAGCCCCCCCTACCATGCACTGTTTACAAATATTTGCAGAATTCCCGTTACGAGGTAAATATTTTTGGGACAAATTAATTCCAGAGACAGAGAGAGGTGTTTTCGCTTATGAAATATCAAAGCCATAATGAACAGGCCACGCCCACAGTGGTGTTGTTTTTGGGTGCGGGAGGTGCCACATGTGCAACTGACAAAAGCACAAATACAGAGGAGACTCAGCAGCCTCAGAAATGGAGCCAAGAAAATTGTTTGCTCTCGAAGCATAAACAAGCGGAATATATAAAAATTCCCTCCGAGAGCCAGGGCCTTAGTTTTGATGATACCCCGGCACATTCGTGGAGTCAAAGGGTATATGGTATTCACTCGAAGGAAGGTAACAGGCCTTCCCTTGGCCTTTCATTGTTAGGGATCTTCGTTCATCCCACCAGATCCCCACCACGCAGTTAGCGGGTATGCTTTCAGTCGTAATATCAGCTCTGGATTTCATTCCTGTTTGTATTTTAAGTCCCTTGGCAGCGGCAGCAGCAGCAGCAGTAGCGCTCTCCAAGTGAGGATATTTTATGAATTTAATACGCTGCTTGACCTGCCTTGGTCAACGCTAGCTCACACCCTCCTATTGTGATTGTGTCTGTGTGTGTGTGTGGGTGTGGGGGTTGCTGTGGTGTCCAGATTTTAGGGTGCAGCCAGCATTGTCGCATCCGTTTGGGGCCCCTCTCCGTCTCTTTCTCTGTGTCCAGGGAAGAATGCGCTTGAGATGCGAGGACACATTGTTCCTTGGAAAATTCCAATAATAATTAATTATGTATGTGGTCCTGGCCGAGGAGGATTTGGTAGCCCTGTCAACCCATGGACATACTGAGAAACAGATAATTGGGGCTTAAATAATCAATTTGGTATTCACTCAATTATTGAACCCTTCATTATCCACACCCTCGAAAACGAATTAACGCTTTAAACTGACCCATTGCCCGGATACACACTCACACACACACACACACACACACACGCCCACGCACACGCACACGCACTCGTTACATGGACATCCTTCGGGCACTGTAGGCCTTCAGCCTTGTAAGCCACCCCCAACTGGGTCTCCAGCCCCAACCGCAGCTCACTCCCATTTCCTTTCAGTGGGAGCCCGGGCCTCTCTTGGCCACTCAATGCTTAATGAGCAACAAATGTAATTTATTTATGTATGGGCCGCCAACATTTCAAGTCCCTACAAGGGAGGTCCAGGTCCTGCGCATTCGAGTACCACAAAATGCTTCAAGTTTTCAGCACAATTACCATAAGCACACATAGAAAGAGAGACGGGGAAACGGGTGCGGGGCACGGGGCACGGGGCACGGTGTATGGGGCACGGGATACGGGGTACGGGGAATGGGCGAAAGAGAGGATAAATTGCCGGCCACTTTTGGTCGAGCGTTCTCAATTGCCGTGGCCTCTCGGCCACCCAGCCAAAGTGTTGATATTTATGGATCATTTGCATACGAGACACTCGGCTTCTACTCTTCTTTTCCTGCTGCCTTCCCATTCGCACTTCTCGTATGTGTGTCAGGATGGCCGCCGGACAGCTTGCTCCTCTGTGCGGCGGCAACAATGGACCGAAAAGCGAAAGAAATACCAACTGGCGAGACAGTAAAGCATTTGCTGCCACTTCCGCCCAAGCACACACACACACTCGGCACTCACAGATACACAGATACACAGATACACATACCAAACACACACACTCTGAAGGAGCCGGATGCTGAAGCTGCTTTTGAAAGTTGTCCAGTTGCGGTAAACATAAATTCTCGTTGACACGTTAATATTGTTCCCTTTTGGTTTCTCTCGTGTGTGCCTCTCCGTCTGTGTGTGAGAGAGCTGATCCCCAGTCCCAGTCCCAGTCCCACACTCCAATCTCCACTCGTATTTCGTGCTGCTGCTGGTAGTACTCGTGCGAGTGCGAGCACTGCAGAGTGCAGTGGCAGTGGCAGTGGCAGTGGCTGACTGCTCCTTTACTGCTGCTGAAAATGTCCAACAAAAGCTTAAAAACATTTAAAAAGGATTTATAGACATTTGGGGAATATGCTACGAGGCAGCATGGCATTCAAAGCAAAACCCAGACCAGGAACAGGACGCACCAGACATGGACATGAACCCGAACCCAAACACGAACCCGAACCAGGACCAGGACCAGGACCAGGACCTAGACCAGAGCTCGACCATTCCCAAAAAGGATCACAAAATACAGACACGTACGCATACACCGAGAAAAAGGATGGTTTTTTTTTTTTTGCAGATTACCCATTGAATGTATGCTTAGACGCTTGTAATTTTCTCTGAGTGTACCCAAACACACACACAGTGGCACACAGAAGTCATTTAGCCAGTCAGTTGGCCGAAAACAATAACAATTTTCAAGCTCAAAATCTAATTCATGATTTCATTACCAAGCGCCAGGCGGCCAGTGGCCGGAGAGCCGGAGGGCCAGAGGGCCGGAGAGCCAGAGGGCCAGAGGGTTGGTTAAGCTAAGCTACGGCTCTTGGCCTGGCTCGAGAGTGGCCAGAAAATCATTTCCTGTTTAGCACTCAATACTGAGGGGGTTCGCCCAGTAATTGTCTGCCCAACCCATCTGTAGTTGTCTTTTTTACGGCATCATGATAACAATTGAAAGTGTCACTATCGATGGAATGAAAAGCCATTAGAGGAAATTACCCAACTTGACTTTGACTTTGTCCTCCCTGCCGTTAAATGGCACATTAACCAAAAGGAAGCAAGACTGCTTGCTGTGCTGGGGCCGTGCCTGGGCTGGGCTCCAAAAAACAAAGGCCAAATTGTCTATGAAGTCATCAAAGTGCCTGCTAATCACATTGCAAGGCGTTGCTCATACGCACTGTAAGCCGATGCCCAAGGAAATGTCGAAGCAGCAGCAGCAGCCGCAGCAGGAGCAGTGGCGGGGGCAGAAGGAGCAGTTCGCTTTGATTCAGTGTAAATTGAATTGGCTTTTGAGGTAGGCCATTAAATTTGATTACAGTTGAGGGTGTGTCGTGTCGAGTCGAGAAAATGTGCTCGAACTTAAGGCCACGGGAGAGCCGAGGAGCAGTAGGTGAATTTTATTATGTGATTTTCCCAGAGAGCGGTTTTTCTTTTGGGCAAAATTTAGAAATTAGTATTTGTTCGCACTCGCACTCGTCCGAGATCCGAGTTGGATTAATCATTCAAACAAATGCTTTCTTCGTTTCCATGCATCTGACTGACTGGGCAAATTGTCAGGCTGACATGACAGGCAGCTCGAAATTAGAAATTTAAAAAGAATTTGAATTTGAATTTGAGTTTGTTTACACTTTTTATACATGTCTCCGGCCACAAAGTGCTGCATAAAATATTCAAAAATCTCATTTCCCACCTGCCACGCCTCAGCGGCAGTCAGAGGGGCACCCAGAGGGGTAGCCAGAGGGGGAGCGGGAGTCGGAAGTTTTTCTACTCATTGCCGTCAGTAATTTTTATAAGCTATTCAACAGCCACCCAAATGCTAAAAAATGCTAAAATCGCTGTCTGCTCAAATCGCATTCCTGTCAGCCACTCTGACAAACCCAACACCCCGCCCCAGCCCCGCCCTCCCAAAAACAAGTAAAAGAAATAAAATATAAATGTATATGCGCTAAATAAAATGTCAACGGGAAGGCCATTTAGGGGCGCCTGTTGTAAAGTGAGCAAGATTTATGTCGACAACAATAACGGCGCGGCATTCCGAATATTTACAACATTGCCCGGAAATGTACGGGTGTACGGGTGTACGGGTGTACGGGTGTACGAGTGTGCGATTGTACGATTGTACAGTGTTTGCAAATGCAAATCAAAACAGGCCATTCCAGGCCACCTGCAAAAGACACTGCCACTGCTCGTCAGAGGAGGCCAAATTATGGAGGCGTCCAGGCCGGACGACATGGATTCGCCATTAGACCTCGCCTCAGGCAAACGAGAAGTGCAGGTGCCAGAAAGGGATGAGTGCCTTCTAGTGTTGCCTTCGATTACTCTAATCGAAAGATTGAGGGAGGCCTTCACCAGTGTCTGAGCCCCCACCTTCATCTGCCATACCATTTTGACCGATTCGACTGCACCCTGCCATTTCCTTACGCACAGAAGAGAGCATCTTATCTCAGAACTTGGAACAATTGCTCGAACAAATGGCTTGAAACTCGCAACTGATCAGGCCCTGTCTTTGCGTCATTCCCAACCCAAATCTGAGTAGTTTCCTTCAGCTTATAATCGTCACCTAAACTTCTTTATGGAGAATACAAAAGGGTGCATTTCCTTATTATTCCACTTCTCTCTCTCCGTTATTATCTTGGGGCGTATATACCCGTACTACTCGTACGTACAAGCCACTTGAGTGGCTCGCTCTCGCTCTCTCTCTTATCCACACTTCTGCCTTTTGTATGCCAAATGGTACTCGGAAAAAGTTGCCGCAGCCACTTCCGCTGTCGGCCAGTCTCTCGCCCACCTCTTGTTGGCTTTAATTTCAGTGCAGTGCAAATTTGCCACCAAATAATGTCAGACAATACACTCACATGTGTGCGGGGACGGAGGAGGGCGGAGGAGGGGCCAATGGCCAGCGCCAGGGCCAGGTCAAAATGTGATCATAACTTTGACTGGAAAATACCCATCGGGTATGGGTGTGAATTGATTTGTGGATTCATTATAGCAACAGCAGCAGAATCAGCAACAGCAGAAGCAGCAACAGCAGAAGCAGAAGCGGCAGCGCCAGCGGCAGCGGCAGCGGCAGCAGCAGGGGACGAATCGAGGAGCACAGAGTATTTCCCTCACTGGATGCTGCCACATATTTTCTATTGTTCAAGTTTTGGGTTTTACTCTATGAACGCTTCCCCTCCTCGCACTTACTGCCCCTTACCGTGTTCTACTTTTGGCTTTTCCCAGTGTCGAGTCCTTTTCATGGCTTTGTATCCTTGCTGCGTTGCTGGCTTTTCCTCAGCTTCTGCTTCTGCTTCAGCTTCAGCTCCTGCTTCAGCTTCTTCGTCTTCCACTTTTTTGACATAAATTTGAAACTTTTTCAGTTTTTATTGTTGGCAGACTCGTTTGCAGTAATGGATTTCAAATAGAGTTACTCATGGGTAAAATGTTTCATACTTTGGGGTATTAGCAAATCTGCAAAGCCGTCGACTCCGACGACAACGACGAGACTTTCATAGTCGTATTAATATGTGGTACTCTTACTCCTTGTACTTGTACATTTTGTTGCATCGGACTGCCACTGCCACTGCCACTGCCACTGCCACGCCACGCCACTGTTTTGTTTCGTTTGCATTCTCCACTGCCACTGCATACTTTTGTGCACACTAAAAGCCTCAAGTTATTTGTTGCATGCCCCCTGCTAATGCACATTTTATTGAAATAAATTCCGTGCCAGCGGCACACTGCTCACGGCTCACGGCTAGCGGCTGCAGCCCTCTGCTCCGCTGATCCACTGGCACTTTGGTGTTTTGTGGCTGCTTTTAGCTGATTTTATGGCCTTAAAAGGCGCCCACAGTGGCCCTGGCGTTGATTTGCTGCTTGCGGTCTGCTCCGGGGGCCAGTTTATAGTCGTGGACCCCGGGACCCTGGACCCTGGACCCTGCACCCTGGACCTTGGGCTTGGGAACCAACCCGACCCGCTTAAAGGCACCGGAGGCGCTCAAGACCAATTGCAAGGCATTCCACTTAAAAATGCAAATGATATTTACGTTGCCAGCTTGCTCTCGACTTGGGTGCTGCTGCTGATCCTTCTCCCTCTACCTCTTGCGATTCTTCTGCTGCTTAAGTGCAAAGTTAAACGACGCCCCAAAGTATGCAACGCGAGGGGTGTCGAGAGGTGGCTGCATTTTTAATTACGCCTGGCAAATCGGCACAGATACCCGGGCCTGAATACACACTCGGTCTGTTCCGGCTTACAGAATAGACAGCAATTCTGAGCACTTTCCCCATAATGGTCTCGCAATGGAGTCGCTATTGTGGCGCAAGTGAGCGGCGGAACATGATCATATATCCCATCGCCTGGATATATGGGCCACACTTCCGCAAACAGAACGCCAGAACTTGGCGCATTTTAATGGCTTTGTCTTGGCACACTGCTGGGGCCAGAGCCAGAACCAGACCCAGCACCAGAACCAGACCCAGAACCAGGAGCTGAAACTGAAATTGAAGCTACAACTGGAACTGGAACTGTGGATGAAAGGCCAGGCAAGGGCTGAGGGGGGCCGAGGGGCCGAGGGGCTGAGGCTGCATTTCAGTGTCATGCTGGCATTTAATTTCACTCACTGCAAAAATGTTTTATGTCTTGGCCAAACACTTGCGCCTCGTTCACTTCACACAGAGAGACGGCAACAGCAACAACAACAAAAGACAGGGCGACCACCGCGAAGGAGAGTTTTATGCGCTGCACGACATTTTAGCAGCTGCGCTGCTGCTGTTTTGCATTTCGTTTATACCCTCCACTTCACTCCACTCCACTCCCCTTCCCTACACACCCCACCACACCCTACCCCACCGCACCACTTGGCTCTTGGTTTTTCTTTGGCTCTACTTTTATTTTTATTTTTATTTTGGGTTTCCAACTGCCAAAGTGAAAGTGAAAAACGACAACACACACACACACACACGCACACACTGTTACAACAGAGGAAAAGCGCAGCGTACACATACTTAGGTGGAAAAGTGAGAAAAACGCAACACACAGGTGGTGGAAATTTTATATGCACACTTCGCACCTTCGCCGCGTCACGTGAGGCAAGTTGCTACTTTAACTGTTGGCGGCCAAAGGGTGCACGGATGGATGCCGTTGGCCAGGCGTAGGGCAGAAAGAGAGAGAGAGAGAGAGAGAGAGCGACGTGGCAGTGTGGCAAAGTGGGGCAAGAGCCGCCAAAGTGTTGCAAAATCACAGCACAAAAGAATTCAATCAGCAGTGCTTAGCCGGGCGCCAGTCATACCAACACAACCAAACATTCAGGCACACACGCACACGCAGAGAAAGGCACAAACACTAACCTCACCCCAGCACACATATGCACAGAGGCACAGAGGCACACACATCAATTCACATTGCAGCTGCGGTTAACAGGCCAAGCGTAATATAAACTTGAGCTCAAAAGCAAGCCACAACAGCAGAAGGAGGTGCATGGCAGTGGGAGGGGCGTGGCAGTGGCAGTGGGAGTGGCAGTGGCAGTGGCAGGGTACAGCCCCAGGGATGCTGCAGCGTGTGTGTATGCGTGGTATTTATTTTTGCATTTTAAGCTGCACAAAACAACAAAATGGACGCCTCTGATGATGGCAACGACGTACTCGTTCTCCTCATTCCCGTCGTCGTCGGCAAGCGCCAAACCGGAAATACACAAGCACAAGCCAACTCTCTCACACACACACACACACACACACACTAGAACGCACGCACACAGTGTGCTGGAGGTGGAGTACACTCCCACTAGCCTCATCCGCTCTAAAGGGCAGCTTTTAAACTGGCAAACAAAGGTGTCAAAGTGGAAAAGCCGCCAACAGTTTCGATTTGCAGGCTCTCTATTTTATTTTATTGCATTCGTCAATTGATGGGAAAAACCCCAAGAAGAAAAGCCAGAGGTTAAAGAGCGAAACGTGAGAGATTTCCATGAGATACTCGCATTTCCAACGGAAATTCATTAAATTTTAATATTGTTGGAGCGGCAGTTCATTTGTCAAGCAAACCCAATTTACCATTTGTATTTATTTTGCCTTAATGAAGCGGACTCTCCCCTCCCCACCGCTCCCCTCCCCTCCAACTGCTGAACAAATATGAGAGCCGCAACAGCTGTGAGATCCACTCGACCAGGCCGCAAGACCACACCCCACATTCCATACCAGCTCCAAGAATACGGTATGACAATCTTTTTGGGCTCCCAAAAGGAGCAGGAGCTGGAGATGGAGATGGAGATGTAGATTTAAGATTCCCCGTGTTTTAGTTTGGGTTTCCCCATCCCCATCCCCGTCCTCTGCCCTCCACTGCCACTGCCCGACTGCCTGTGGGGCATTTACAGCTGAGGCCAAATTATGGTTTCGCCTGATGTTTGGGAGTTAAAATTTTCCACAAATTTTCTTGTGCAGAGCGGTACGGTGCGGTGCGGTGTGGTGCGGTGCGGTGGCACTTCTT